>OZ024928.1:169155908-170526872 GCA_964017235.1 Sabellastarte sp. h YS-2021 | reverse complement strand
AAGAAGCAAACAGAATGAATATACCAATATGATTAATATACTTTGCAAAAATTTTGCAAAATAATAATAAACCAACGCAGTGAAAATCATATCCTGTTTGATGGAGGTACCAAGATACAAGTGGTATTTTGCCACCAAAGACAAAGTGTAAGTCCAAGTGTGAGATCACTCATATTGTTACATCCCAGATAGCATGCCGCCGTCGGACCGACGTTGGCTGTTGGTCGCAAGGTCGGCAGATTTTGCCGACGTTGGGCCGACGGCTGCCTGCCAACCCCAACTCTGGTTATATGTCTATACATTTTGCCGACGTTGGGCCGACGTTGGGCCAACGGTGGATTTTTATTCAAGATGGCGGTGGCCAATAATAGGGGATTTTGTGAAACTTAGTAAAAAATTATTTATAATGGTATATCTAAAAATCATATTTCAGTGAGCCCACAAATTTTAGCCAACTATTTCATAATTTTAGAAATAAAAATAACATTCTCATTATAAATTCACACTGAAAAAGTTATTTGTGGACAATTTGATTGGTTGATGCTATACAATGAGTAATTTTTTTCGGTGGCTTGCCGACGTTGGGCCAACGTTGGGCCGCCGGTCAAAAAGCCGTTGGGCCGACGTCGGCAGCCATCGTCGGGCCGACGGATGTGCCGACGTTGGCCCGACGTTGGCCCGACGTCAGCATGCTATCTGGGATTGTGGGTGTTTTGTAACAGGAGGATTTGGGGGGTGGGAAGGGGAAACAGAAACACGTAAATCAATTTGTTTGCTTCTCTTGTTTTCTATGGGGACCGGAATTAAAAATCTAACAAGAGAAAGTTTGTAATCACACAGTTCATATGATGTCTTAAAAGACATCTGAAATTTCGTGAAATATCAATTTTTAAATGAAATTTAGTAATGAACATAAATCCAGACACCACTGAAGAAGTCTCATATTGGATAACTGTGTCGTCAGTGCGAGAATTAATACAGATCATAGCTTCAAAACGTGTGGGCGATAATACAGATACAGAAGAGGAAACTAAAAGAAGCAGGATTAGAATACAACCAGCTGAGACTGTGATATGTTGATATTGCGGGGTAGCAGCGTGTGGGCGAAAATAGGGGCAGATTGTGAAACTTAAATGACAGATAATTAATCCAAGGCATATGACTGTCAGGTGCCTAGATCTGTCGGGGTAGGTTACCATTCTCTCACTAAATGTTATTTCAATTGAAAAGTATCTGCCTCTCAGAAACAACAGTTTTCACAAACCCATTGCACATTTAAGTACAACTTTATACCTTACATGTCAGCTTGCTTCAATTTTGAAAATAATTAAGATACATTGAATAATAACTTAAGGTTATTTTTTTATTTTAACTAAATTTGCTGCCCACTTTTTTATGGAAAGTTTAATATATGCATTAATATCTTGCAAAATAATGAAAATTTCTTGAAACCTAAAAATTATTGCAATTTTTCTTGTAAAAATCTGCGACAGATTTTGCAAACCAATGTGCAAGTTTTCACTGAATTGTAATATAAAAAATCTAATTCAAATGCTCAATACAATTTATTATTTTTTTACTATTTCAATAGTGGGGATATCTTACAGATGTGATAAAGCTTGGAGAATTCTTAAGAATAAAAAATCATAGAGACAAGATATATCCCAGCAGTTTATCTTTGTTATTTGCTTATGTCCCAGCCATACTTTTCCTTATATTCCTTTCCATATGTATTTGTTTTCTACTTGATGTTCTTGTCTTGATTGGCTCTGAAGAGAGAGACCCTTGTATCTGGCTAATGTATATTGAAGAACTAACTACCCCAAATATCCACGCCCGACACTCCACCACCACCACTCTTTCAACCCTTCCTCGTGTATATTTTTGTAGAGCTCGGGAAGACTCCTGGGTAGTTTTTCAAACATTTAAAAAAGTGGTCCAAAACGCAAAGTCATTTTACAAGGTGTGTCAAATGCTAACAAGAATATCTTTTACGGAATGGGAATCCCAAAGAAGGTGTCCTACTAAAGTACTAAAGTACAAAGTGGACTGAACTACAAAAGGAGATGAGACTATTCAGTTGTAGTTCATGACTCCAGTAAAAAAAAAGGTGTGAAATAGGCATTAGATCAGATTGGATCAGATGAGTTATGTGTTATTTATGATCTACAATGTTTTATGTATATTGAAAACCATGAAACTTTATGGGTTAATGTCTCTATTGATCAATATTTATTTATTCAAGTTTCCTTATTGCATTTTTTTCATACTTTCTGAATTAGGATTAAATGTTTAGATTTTTTGTTTTATTACACCTAAAGGCAAAAATATCTCATAAATCATGCAGTTCGGTATTTTTATGTCTAATTCTAATTGGACTGTTATAGTACTTAATGTCCACTTAATTAAAGGGAACTCTAAGGCCTAAAAGAACTAAGACAGTCAACCAATTTCAATATCCAGGGACAGAAAAGAGCTCCACAACATAGAGAATGCCAGTGATTATTAAGACTAGGCTGGATATGCCTTGGTGAGTTTTAAGTGTGTTTTAAGTGAGTTTTAAGTTGTAATATCCAGTTTTAGGGGGAAAACGACAGGAGTGCATTCAAATGCAGTGTTTAGGCACTGCAGGGGTCAGTCCTGGGGGGTTCCTCCCCTTTGCTGGTCCGTGGGGGCATTGTTTTCACCAGTTTAAGTCAGGTTAGGGTACCAGTCTGACCATATGACCTCCCTGTTTACCATAGGACCTCCCTGTTGTCAAGTCCCCCCCCCCCCGCACCCCCCTCAGAATGTTATAACCATTCCTATTGGACGATATATATTTATACCGCCTTCATAGCGCTGGAACCTTCAGTTTATTACCAGTTTTGAAACAGTGAACAACCTTTTTTATTTTCCCACCCTCCCTTCCCTCTGCTGTTGCAGGATTTTCAGTCCCACTGGATTGCCGTGCAGGCACTTTAAAATAAGCATATACAGCTTCATGTCATGCAAGTTTACTTATAAGAAGCATGGGGCTTGTGTAAATCAGGTTGTCTATATATTTGTGGTTGTCAGGTTATTGATTCTTTACATGGTCACTCTTATCCAAGTTAACTGTATGCATACCAAGTAAATTTTAGTGTAACTCGTATTATATGACAACTGGTAACATTACAGTGTTTTAGTATAACATTACTGTGATTGCATGTTACTATATCACATCAGCAAGAATACTTGCATGTTATATGTTCTATGTACATAAGTACTTGGTGCTTGATACTATTACATGGTAACTAATTTAATGTTTTAGTAGTAACTATATGTGATGTACGCATGACCAGCGCATCGACTGGACGCTCACGTTATGTGGTCATGCTTAGTCGATACAACTTATGTAATTTTTATATAATAATATTCTAACTGTATATATACTCTAGTATTAGTTGTATTTAATCATACATATATATTTTACTCATGTTTATGTATAATAAAACTAATTTCCTCATTGGGGTTATCATTGTCTTGGGGAGACTCCTGGGGACTGTGATTTGCTATGAATGCACTAGTAGAAATCAAATAATGCAGCAGCGCCTTTTAGTGCAAGTTCATTTAATTTCTAACAGTTCATTTATATAGCATAACAATGCACAAACACAAGGTATTTAATGCTATTATAAAGACTGGCCTGATGTCATTTTACCTGTACATCGTGGATATAAACTGCACATGACAGGTGTTACCATCTTGCTGTTCCATTACATGAACCGCAAAAAAATGCAATCAGACTGGTAACTGATAAAGTAGTTTTGTAGGCGATTTTTAATATTTTTTTGGTTACCAGTCAGTTATAGAGGCCTTTTCATAAGTGGTGTTCAGGCATCACGGTTGTCAGTCCCCCACCCCTGGAAGCCAGGGTCTGTGGAGGTATTGTTGTTGGCTACCTTAAGCCCTGGTGGGGCCCACTGTCATTATGAAATGTTGCACATGTTATAAGGATACTTCTGATTCGCTGACCTTTGGGGGTCAGGGGTCATGTCCCTGTATTCCCTCCAAAACTGTTTTTTCCCTCCAGTTTTATGAAAGTTTGTGAACTGGGTGGATGGAAATCTTGGAAATAATTGAGGGCTGATGTATTACAGTAGTCAAATTTATCCTCAGGCCTACCATTTACCATCTGTACCAATATTCTGGCCTTAGTGGTTGCCTATCTGGCCTAGTAGTTACCTCTGCCTTTGGTCTCTTGGGTTTGAATCCTGCATGTTTTATTCATCAGCCTAAAGTAATACATAGTAATGTTTAACTGGTTAATTATATTTACATGCGTAGTAACTTTATTCACTTAGTAATGTAATCTGATGTAGTAAATGTAAACCTTTACTTGTGTTATATATATGACTGTATATTGTTGCTGGACTGTACATATGATTAGCTATAGTTATCATGTATGTATCAAAATAAAATCTATTCCTCCACTGTGTCTTTCTCTGACTTCCGGGGGTGGGGGGACTGTTAAGTTTCAGTACTTGCAATATTTTGCCTTTGTCTCTTTGTATTACCATGGCCATGACTAGTGCACTTCTGGGCTTTGAATTTTTCTGTGCACTTCCGGTCTTTATAATAGTCAATATCAATGATCAGTTTTATTTATTGGGATTTCTTTCTAAAAAAATCAAGTTGCTGCAATTTGTGAAAGCAATATTTTATGGGGTTTTTTTCCTTGCCAGAGAGAAAAAGCGTATTCCTATAATCTACATCCATATCTGGCCAACAGTTGTATATTTTAGGCCTATTTGAAATTTCTATTTACTTTCTTTATTTCTATCATACTTGCACAGTATTTCCATACCTCCTTTCATATTTATGTAATTCTGGTGTGGAATTTTACCATGTACATATTACTCCTGTAAGTGATTAGATTTCTAGATGCAGGATATCATAGCTGACAAAGACTGGCACAGAATATGGCGTGACCAGATAGGGTGTGAGAATACATGTGGGCGATAAAAGAGTATATTTTAGTTTTGTAGCCCTTTGTAGTACAATGACCTTCACTCACTGGTCTATTACCTACGGAATAGTTATAGTGGCTTAACATACACATAAATTGACAATAGAAAGTACAACTTCAATTAATGAAAGGTTTACAGGGGGTGATCGTGATTAGGCAGAATAATAGGGGCAACATATGTCCATTCATTCTATAGCACTGCTGAATGACAATGGTACCGAATATATCCCAAGTCCTAAGGGCAATTCAGTTATTAGTCAGCTGGAAAATTATTGCCTTAAAACCGAAAGTTGAATAGGGAGAAAGGCATTCATATGCACTCATGCCTCTGTCAATCCTTACCTTTTAATGGCCAAGAAGAAAAGTAATAAGGATGATCAGGTGTGACCATTGATTGCATTGATTGCAGGAGATTCTAAGTTGTCTCAGTTGCCTGATTGTGGTTTTTAAAATCCTTTTAACTTCTATAGTGTTGGCCCCAAGCCCAGCCAATAGCTTTTGTTAATATTTTATTTATTTATTTTGGTTTAACGTCTCTTACAACACTGCATAGATTATATTACAAGGGGTAGTTTTATGGGCAGTGGAAACCAGTACATACAGTTGGTCAAGGTTCTTTCTTGTAAACTGCTATCCATTGGTAAGCAGACCACAGACCTTAGAGGTGGGAGGCAAGTGTGTTGCCACTGTAGCCAGTTTTTGTTAACAAAGTATAACTGCTTATGCTCAGGTCATACCTTTCCGGTCACAGTCATACCTGCCCATACTTGCAGTCCAGTTGATGCACTTATCCTTATCCCTCCAAAAACAGACTTTGTGTCTGGGTGATCAAGGCTGAAGGATGAGTCACCCCACATATTCATCTCAGCATCCCCTTCACCCTTCCAGCATGCAAATTTTAATACACAAATGCATCCTACCTAAAAGTGAATTCCAACAGGCCAAAAGGAGTTTTGGTCTACTAGCACAAGCTGCAAAGTCATCAGAGACACGAGCAGGGCACTGAGACGGTCACCCATCCAAGCACTAATGTAGCCCATTGCTGCTTAACTTCAGTGATGAGACAGGTACTCATACCACTATGACACAATTCATGTAAGTCCAGAGACAAGAAAAAAAATGTAAAAATTGATCTCTAGAAGCTGTAACCTCGCTAGAGCTTGTGCTTACCAAATTGCACCAAATGCATTCTACACAAATACAAGGTAGACTAATCCACAGCCAAATGTTTGACAGGGCTCCATCGGTTATGGCACTTGAACCCAACAAGGAAAGATGTGACCTAGGAATTACTTTATAAATCTTTTTTTTCTGAAAAATTTCACCCTCACACAGATGATATGGAATACTTCACTACTCTAGTTGAGAACTAGAAAGCACTCGTAAAGAACAGACCTCCGCTGGGGGAGTGGGAGTAGGTTTGGAATGACAGTTACTTGTGAGTTGGGGCTGTACCTATGCAGTCAGATGGGTTTAATAGCGCTTTGAGTCCTGTAGTATATGGAGATATTGCGCTGAGTATAAATACACAATACAATACAATTTCGAAAATGCAGTATTTGGGCACCAGAGTATGATATGGATCCTTTGCAAAATGTAATTACGTCTCTTTGGTCAAATCCTTGCCACACATAAAAAATCCAGAAAGATCTGTTCACTCTTTTTGTGGTTATCATAAACACAGACCAATAGAAAAATACAAATACAGACACACAGACAGACATACCCATCCAAAACATAACCAACAGATGGAGTTAAATTAAAAAATACTCATACACAGTATGTGGAACACATTCACATGAAATACGTTTCATCTAAATATTCAAAAAAGGACATCACATGAGTACATTATTGGTGCTCTTTTAAGACTTAGATAAGATTTACTTCATGTAAATGAGTTCTTCATAAGGTCTCTGAGTATTTTCTTATTTTTCAATTAATGTGTTCAAGAAATTGTGTACAATGCTGACAATATTTTATTGATAATCCTATATGTTTTTCAATATGTACTGCTTGGTGTCATATCATGGCACACACCTCGACATGGCACAAACCAGAAGACAAAGTGACCACAAAACATTAATTTAATGTATTCTGGACTTTCTGTATTGAAAGTATGCCAGGTTGGGGCGCTGATTTTTACACTTAAAACAAGCAAAAGTAAGGTTTTGTGTCCAAGTTATGCCAAGTTACAGCATGGACTGGTACATATACATAGATAATACAGACATATATCTTAAGAATTTTCTACACAAGTTGACAATTTCTAACACAGATCAAGCCATATAGAAATCATTTTTCTTTGCCACCTGCCCTTGGTCAATTTTGAAGCTCAATATAAATTTAACCCATACTGTAATACAGACTGAAAACTTTTGCTACGGACATGTAATACTTTTGAGTTGCAGGTCTGTTGGACCTAGGAAGTTTTCTGGTAAACTTCATACACTGATCCCTGTGTTATTTACACTGTGGACAGGCTAAAATGACATAGGACCATCTAACTTCATGTGAGCAAGAATATACCTGCATCCGGGCTCAAACCCAAGTCATATGTGTTCCCAGGTAAGTGTGTTACCAGCTAGTTTCCACTTGGAGACCAACAGTAAGTATGAGATTCGGTAGCATGTATTGCAGTAAATATGAAACAACAATCTCACCATTTTAGGCTATTTTTCATGGTCAAACAATTGATCTATATTTTTGGCTGTAGATATTGCAGCTTTTGAAGGTCAGTGTATTTCAATAAAAGCTGGGAAACCCACCAAAAAGATCAGAGGCCATTACTCAATAAATGTGATTACATTGGCCAAGTCCTTGATAGATTGCCAGATAGATCTGCTTTATGACCACTATATAGCAAAGAATGAATTCTCCATGCAATATTTATGACAGGAAGTCTATTGAGAGAAAAACTGGGCCATGTAAAAGAGTATAAGGGCAATCTACCATCACATAGACTTGAAATAGATCAATCTAGTTTATTTTTTTCCCAGATCTTACAAATAGCAATGTGTTTTTTAACTAATGCTCTGTTTTTCACATGTAGTGCTCTTTTTATTCAAGTTTATTACTGATACGGAGTAGCTTGTCACCAGCTAAAATCTGATCATTTTGACAGATAGTTGGTGCTCACATCAAGGTTATGCCATGACATGGCATATTTGTTCCAAAATGCTTATTATGTCTGGGTGAACATCCAGGTTAGTATTAGCAATTGATTGCTTGATTGGTTGGTTGATTGATTGATTGAATGACTGATTTCACTGACTGACTGATTGACTGATTCAAACTTTGCTTTTAACACATTGTATAGATCATTTAACAAGTAGTTAAGAGGATAGATGAACACAGTCTATACTAGTTGGAAACTACCAGCATCGATACCCATTGGCAACCAACAAGCAACTACCATCTTTTCAACTTCAGGGCCCAGTTACATAAAACTGCCTTTGGAAAAGATCTCCTTTGGAAGAGAAAAGGGTCAGTTTCATTCCTGAGCAAGGCCACCTTAGATTTAAGATTCACAAAGCCTCATTTGACTGTCTTCACCAAAAGTGTTTTTGAAACACTAATGGGGAACAAAAATTATAAAACATTGCTTAGAGGATGTTTAAGGTAGGGCTTTTGCCTCCTTAAATTTTAAAGGAGTTTCCTTCTTGAAATATCAAGGTCCCCTTTAAAGAATGAGGATTTGTGAAACTGAGTTTCATTAAAAGGGGAAGACATTCAACGAAAACCGAACCTTAAATTTAAGGTGAATTTTACCTTAAAAACCTCTGTGTACCTGGCCCTTGGTCTGGTTGTGAATCCAAGCCAGAATTCCAGAGTTTGCAAGAAAGTATGTTACCTAGCATGTTACCCATTATCATCCACAGATATTAATTTAGTTATTTACTTAACACATGAATTACATTACACATAAGATTTAATAAGTGAGAAGAATCTTAATTTCCCACAAAAATGAATTCTTTACTTTCTTCCCCATTTATTACTCAATGATTTTTCCCAATTGCAACAACAGTGTCACAAGCAAATAGCTTGTTATGTAAGCTTCATTTGGGTAGTTATACAGTTTCATAACTATATTCTGAAATTAAAAGTTGTTTTTCTTTTTTTCAAGTTTTTTTTGTAATGTAAAGTACTCATAAATATACTGGTTTTTACTTTAGCACACTGCTATCTGAATAGCTTAAAACACCTAGCAATTATGAGTGCGTTATGAATACCAAACATCTGTCTACATGTTTGAAAATCATATGGTCCAAATCTGGGCCTTAAGTGAGGCTATCAAATCAAGTATTGCCTTGTTTTAGCAGAAGCAATAAGAGTACTTAGTCATTAAAACAACTCAAAAGCCACCCCACATTCATGGTATTGTATAAGCCTTTTACTGGTGGGTGTGATGTGTTTTTCCTGCAATTGCATGTTAAGTTTAAATCATGTGTCAAAAACGAGGAAATGGTTTGAGGGTGAAACACACTGGGGTCAAGTGAGTGCTGTGCAGTTTTTATACCTGTAATCATATCTTAAACATGAAATGTTCCCTAAACAGAATAAATCTGATAGAACTTACATTTATAGTATTCAGATTTTCAGGCGCATCAAAATAGAATGATTCAGCTATGAGCAAATAATATGGTGGTGTAAGAGAATCTTTCAATCAATGAAGGCTAATTTTCAATTTTCTGACCCTTGATCATTCGCTAATTACATCATAATTCACTCAGGTGACATGATATTATTGATACATCCTTAAGATGGTATGATACTGGTTAGCTCAGAACATGTCTGTACTTTCAAAGCACCTGATCTCTATACTAGCAGACTCTTAGGCCCAAAATTATTATTCCAAAATTTTAGAAACAAAAATGCCACCAAATCACATAATAATAAAGAAATGGGAAACTCCGGATTATTATTATTATTATTATTATTATTGGTATCTGGATAGTGATCCATATCACTCTCAAAATTTAATAACATCTAAGTTTGGCCAAGACCCATCTTCCAACCTTTTCAGGAAGATCCAACCAGTAGTTTTTGTGTAATACTTCTACACACAGATAAATGGACAAACAGACAAATGGTCATAAAAATAATACACCCTTGGCGGATGTAATAAATAAGAAATGGAGAGGAAGCACTACCGATATCAAGATACAATTCATTCCAGGGTATCAAAGCTTTGCAGGAAAACTTGTTCTTTAAATAGTTTTTGGACTAATTAATTGATGGTTCGGTTAAAAAAATGGAACAGTCTGGTTAAGAATCAAAGTTACATCTAAAATACATGTTTAATTAATTTCCCACTTCTTTACAAATGGAAATAACAAAAACCTCAACTAAAACATTCAGTAGAAAGACAGAAATGGATTTAACTAGAAAACAAAACATACACAGAAACTCAAAAACTTGAGCCAATTTGGACACAAAAACATATTCTCCCGATAAAGTTCAAAGAAACAATGACGTGTTTTTTTGTTTCAGCAAACAACTACCTTGCATGACTTGGGATTTTGTGGGATAAATTCTCAGAAATAAAGTATTCAGCATGCCTTTTCATCACCAAATCTTTCCCCATTATAATTCCTGATAGATTTTAGAAGCCTTGGTAGCCAGCTAGTTGATACAATGCCCGGTCCGGGGGTAGACCCCACCTAACGTGCCTTGCTTTATGCTATATCCAAGTCTTCTTATCTATTATTTTGCTGTAACTTTGTAAACTCTGGGGGTTTCCTTTCTCCCTTGGCAGCTTAGAGGGGCTTTGTCTTTTTGCATCCTTCTTCTAAAACAACTTTGTCTTGTTTAACAATTCCTTCCCCAGTAATGACCTCAAAGCCTCCCCTTCTGCCAGGGGTTAAAGGTCACCTCATAGGTTGTGACCTTAATCTTTTACAATTTTTTACATGTAAATCTGTGAACTGTGAACTAGAATTTAACTCATGAACTATGAACTATGAACACTAACTTCAAGCTATATGATTCACAGTTCTTTTTTCATGGCTGCTTTGTAAATGATATTAATTGTTGCAGCCTATTTCATTAATGCTAACTTTTATACAAGTCAGATTTTATGTAATTTTTATGGATCTGTACATACATTAGCTCTAGTCTGTATTATTGCATACATAATAAACAGTACCCGCAGTCTTGTCTCTCTGTCTTGGGGTTGGGGACTGCTAACGTGACCACAATGCCATTTACAAGATTTGATTCCATTTACAAGATTTGATTTATTGAGCAGATGTTGCCTAGAATTCCCTGAAACACTTCTGGAGTCTCCACCCAGACCCAGATCATCTTTGGGAAGGACTGGACCCAGGGTACACCTCACCTTGTGTGTTAAAGTATGACATCGATCTTTTGTGTAGTTTTTGAGTTAGACGCATGAAAAACAATTACAGTATTCTCGACTTGAGGGAACCAGTAAATATATTGAATTGTTACATAATACTTTCATAGCACATGTATAATAATAGTAATCACTTAAGTATTTGTTTCCGGAATAAGTGTGAAAGCCCCATTATATTAATCCAATAACACAGCAGTTTTGACAAATCATGATTTAGCTAAATGAATTAAACCCACCAACACAACTGCTATCCATATGATAAATCCATGGCATATAAATGAAGAAAAATCAGCTGGAATGTGTGTGATGCCTTTTTGTCTAAGAAAGATATTAGTTCCTGTAATCTTTCAGGAAAAATCTAAACGTTTAGATCAGAAGCTTTGTTTAGTTAATATGAATGAGAGGTTTGCATGTTGATGCTGTTTTCAGCCTTGAAAGGCATTTCTTACCCTTTAAAGACATTCTAATACCCCATTCACATTTTGTCGACAATTTGCAAGATGTTCCCTGATTTGGAAACATGCCTTTATTACTTGTTTTGTGTAATATCGTCACATATATCAGTTCTATTAATACATGGGCTTCCGGGGATTCCCCTTTAGCTCAGCTGGTTAAAGAGCTGGTGTTTATTTCTGTGTGTAATCAGAAGGCTGTGAGATCGAGACACAGCAGAACCAATCAATAACTTCTCCCTTCCCACTACATGGCTGAGATCGCATGTCTCAACTTAGCACAAAATTTATAGAAACTAGAAAGAACTCCATGATTGTAGACATCCGCCAAAGCATCCCTGGATTCCTACATTGTAATTTCAGCCAGGTATTGCTTGTTCTATTTAAGCCTTAGAAAAGGAAAGCCTAACAATGAAAATACTTGAAAATGTGACTTTTTGAAAATCAGGATTTTTTTGATATTCAGAATATATTCCGGCTCTTTCCCACAATGGAATCATGTACCAATAAATAAAAATTTTGTTGATGACATTTGGAGTAATTTGAACGTAAAGGCAAAGCATTTGAAATCCAGTAAAATTTGACTTTTGTCCAATGAGGACTATTTTTGTATTCAGATCTTTCTCAAAATTTATTCACTTCTTCCTTGGCGTTGTGTCCATTAGTTTTAGAGTAACTAATGAACAAACAGACAGACAGGCAGACAGATAGTCAGATAAATGCATGCACCAAAAATTAAGGTATCTTTAAAATTAAGGGAAAAATACACAACAAAAATGTAATTTGAACGTAAAGGCAAAGCATTTGAAATCCAGTAAAAATGAGACTTTTGTCCAATGAGGACTATTTTTGTATTCAGATCTTTCTCAAAATTTATTCACTTCTTCCTTGGCGTTGTGTTCATTAGTTTTAGAGTAACTAAAGAGCAAACAGACAGACAGGCAGGCAGATAGTCAGATAAATGCATGCACCAAAAATTAACCTCCTCAATAGACGTAACGAATAACTGGTACAAAGTTACAATTTTGTCTGCAATCAGAATACTAGCCTTGCTGAAGGCTAAAGTATCTTTAAAATTAAGGGAAAAATACACAACAAAAATGTTCAGTTTGCATAACGTACTCTTACATGAATGTGCATTGGATTTTACACAAGCATATGGCTAAGACTCTCTGTCTGCTGAACTTATGTTTCCTTACCATGTATGGGTGCATACCAAAGGTATGTGTATATATGTGTATATAAAACATATGGTACAATTTTGAGTCTTGGACAAGGCATCATACAACATCCTTTAGCAAGGTAATCAGTATCCACTTGACAACAAATTATCATTCAATAATTTTGAAACGAGTGATCCAGGAGTTGATTTCACAAAAGGTCCCAGACTTAGGCTAAGCCATAGTCTCAAATCTGAAACCCTTGGCTCATCAAAGTTATAGTCTCATATGCTTTTCACAGAAGGAGTCTCCTTTGGAACCAAGTTTCTCAAATAACCACTGTGGTTTTCTGAGTCATGTGACCTTTTATTTCTGGACAATATATTCTGTTGGTGACATAAATCCTTGTTTTGATACATCTTATCTCTGGTATAATGCTATTTAGCAATGAAAAGCCTTATTTATTGTTTGTTTATTTCGGGTTTTACGTCGCTTTCAACACTGTACAGGTCATATCACGACGGGTAGTTGGAAGGGCAGAGGAAACCAGGACATATAGTTCGCTAGGGTTCTGTACTGTAAACTGCCGACCAACGACAAGCAACTACCAGCTTTCCCACTTACGGCCAAGAGGGGGATCGAACCCCGGCCGCAGAGGTGGGAGGCGAGAGTGTTACCACTCTGCCACCGTGGCCCCCTGAAAAGCCTTGTAACCACTAAATCCATTTAAAAATTATGAATTGGGGAAAGATTTTTATCGGCCATATTTGAGCCTTTGTTTACAATAACTAAGTGAACAACCCACAAATCTTAGAGACTGAGACCCTTAGTGAAATCAATAAAGTCTTAGCCCATGGGCTCAACTAAACTTTCCAAAAATTGGAGATAAAAGCTTTAACTTGGAACCTGAGACTGGACTAACACCTTTGTGAAACTGGTCCCTGATTGGCCAGATTTTAAAGGCATTGTATCCTTAATTTTTGTGCCACTTTGTGGTGTATGCATAACAAAATCAAGCTGCATTCTTTCTGTAAAAAGAGGAACAATTTTCTGTCACCTACGACATACATGAAATATGCATTAAAGTAACAGCCAAGTAGATAAAATCTTTCCAAAATGGCATTTATAAAAACTGTTACACACAGAAACATATCACTCATCCATGCCTGCAAACTTCCTAACATGATTGATGACTTCCCATTTCCGGGGAAATTTTTTTTATTTTTCTCTACATCCCTTAGGGTTCAAAAGTCAACCATTTCATTCAGTGTTTTTTTTTATTAGTTTTGGTGCTTCCAGGAGTTGTACTTTTTGTCACTTCTACCTAATTCACATGATTTATTTTAATGTGTTTAGACTTTCATTATATCTAGTTCACATTGTTCCGGGGTGGTTTCATGATGACATGAACATAAAAAAATTAAATTATCAGGGTCTATTTGTGGCTGGTTGTGTTTTGTCCTTTAGCTTTCACAAGTGTAAATCAGTAAGGATTTGTGTTTAGATAGGATGTGTTTTTTCATTACACAGACAGTTTTTTTCAGCATGTAACGGATTTTTTTGAATGTTTAATAAACAACCTGCTATGAGTTCTCATGTGCTAAACTAAAATATACATGAGGGTGAGGGGGTCGGGGAGGAATGGCTATACAGGTTGGCTCTTATTTTTGTCTTAGTAGTAGCAGCACTAGTAGTAGTAGTAGTAGTAATAGTAGTAGTAGTAGTAGTAGTAGTAGTAGTAGTAGTAGTAGTAGTTATAAAATGCCAAATTAATGAAGACATCCTCTAAGGCACTGTTGTCGAAGAAGGAATAGTCTAGTTTGGAAGGAAGTCCATATCCATGGGGAGAAAGAATATGGTGGCGGGTAGGCCAGTAAGTATGTCCTACAGAAAGTGGTCAAAATAAGAACCTACTTTGATGCACAAAATGTCACTTTCCAATAGGAGTAGCAAGGTTTAAGTAGAACTTATAATTATAATGTGTACAGAAATGCCAAAATCTGTGAAAGAGGTAAAAAACAGCACTGTTGTGTTACTCAGTACTTGATTCCTCTCTAGTGTGTTAATAAGTCTTAAAACCAAAGAAACAGATTACCCAGTGGAGTGATCAGGCAAAGTGTTCATTATTGCAAGAGAGTTCTCTTTAGTATTTTATATATTTTTCAAAGTAGATATAACTAGAAGATGCTAAATGTAGAAGTAAATGGCAGATATTATGCAAGTTCTACTTAGACCATAATTCATTGTACAATAAAAAATATTCAAAGGAAACATAGTCTTAGAAATATTTATTTACTTTGGCAATTGCTTATGCAAAATATGTTCATAGCAAGGGGCATTGGTAATAAAAAAATGATGCCCATTCTTTATTTTGTAGTATTTATGGCAAACATCATAAGTTGAATAGCAAAGTAAGAAAATAAGCATAATTAAACATAGTTTAAAACATTGATTAATGTGCTTTGGTTTGAAAAGAAACTTAAACGGTCAAAGAAAGTAGGTCAAAATAACATTTTAAAGATTGCTCAAAAATCTATAAAATTAGAAAATTTTACTAATCATATTAGTGTCTACAACAATTACATATCAGTATCATGTTTTTTCCTGTTTATATTATTTTTAAGCAGAGCCACATCGTCCATATATGTAATGGCCTTTAGGGGTAACTTCAGCATTGGTATTTAGGGGTAACTTCAACATTGGTATTTCATAAGAAACTAAACCGACCTTTACATTTGCTAATACAAATTTATGCTTATTACAAAGGCACATTCTACTGAGTTGGATTACTTTCTTGCCACCTGAGGATTGCAGACGACATTTTATAACCCACGCCACGTCTCCTTTTATTAGGTGAAAACTTTAATATGTCCATGCGTCTAAGCCTTTGTCATTCAGACTAAGGTTAACTTAAACCTGGAACTTCAACCTTAAACTTAAAATATCATGTTTTACAGTGAATATCAGAGGTGGTACAGTTAAGGACTAGGTATCAATAGCTAGACTTGAGCAATAGTCATTTTTAAATGTACAGATAATCATATAGGTGAAAGATATAAATGTACTAAGTTAAGGACCAGAATTCCAGTGAAACAATTCAACAGTTAAACGTCTTCAGCCACATTATTAGTCTTTTCCCATTCTAACCCTAATTGGTATCCTGGTGATGCTTAAACCGTGCAAAGTTAGGGAACCATTCTGGGAGTCTTAAAATGTTTCTGGCTCTAGAGCAAACCGTGTTTATCCACGCCTTAGATGATCTTACACCTTTCTTAAAATCCAAAGTCTCTGGATGCCGTCCAAATAAGACATTAAGAGATCCCATTTTGATGATATTAAGGAAAATATATTGATAGAATGTGCAATAGACATATACAGATCTAACTTTAAAATCAATTGGTTTTTCACAATAAACACATTTACAACTGTACATCCTGGTTAAGGTTGAAAATCTCTGCAAAAACCGTTATCATAAGACAACTTTCTATGTTACATAAGGAGTACAAAGGAGGCGCACATTCATTATTCATTGAGCCAGACAATGATAATGGGAAAAAAGAGGTCATTTGTTGCTATTCTCTTTGGCAATTTCTGTCCAGATTCCTGAAGCCAGGCAATACACCTTATAAGACCTTATAGAATTGGACACGGCGTGTATAAAAAGGGTTCTAATACTAGGCCATATTATGATAAGACCACACTTTTCGGGTTAATTGTCTGCGATGTAATTCTGACATAGGTTTAATCAGGCAGGACAGATACTGAATCTGCACTCAGTCGATAACGTGTCAATATATTAATACTTTTACCAGGACACAAATCTTGAATTGTTATTGTAGTTCTGGTATTATACATCTACCACTGTGGCCTAGTGGGTAGCACACTTGCCTGGGAACAAAGAGAACCTGAGCTTGATTCAATGTACAGGAAGTTACAAAGTGGTTTGGATGATTACTTAAAATGGCAGTTCTTTGGGTCTTATCCCAAGGTATATTGATACATTGCCATCCCTTAGATTATTCATTTCAGTAAGGGGAATGTCAGTCACTAGATAGCTTGGACTTTACTTATGCAGCCAGGGTGGGTCAAATAGCACTAGGTGTCATGTATTAAAACAGATAGTGTCACTGAGTATAACTGTACAATACCATAGGATAATATAATATATCACTAATGTTGTATCCCCTGTTCCACCCTCACTGGTTATTGTAAGATCCTGCTGACTTTAACTTGAGGGATGCTACAGTGACTGGTCTTGTTGAAACAGTACAAGAACACAATTTGTCCTGAGTGAAAAGGGAAGTCCCAAACTCTTATGATTCACAATACCCTGTTAACTATTGTACAGTAATTATAGAACTCCTAAGACTGAACTTTTCTAGGGAAAATATTTCTCTGCTTTAGTATAACAGAAGAGTGTAAAACAATTAGCATATACTAATGTAACAAAAAATTTCTGACTTGGTTGTTGAATACTTCCACTCCCCAAGAACGTGGTTATTTGCATAATAACCAGCAAAAAAGCAAACTACGGTGAAAAATCAATTCTGTCCTAATCATTCGTCTTTAAATAATGGGATTCATGATCGGGGAAATTTGGAACCATACCTTCAACTGGTGAGCAGTGTTATGCACTTATACCACTTTCTTAAGGCATGCAAGAGTCATTCTGAGAAAAAATGCCTAAGTACATTTAATCATGATTACCAATTAGCATGTTCTTCTCTCAGAAACTTAGATGTTTGTCTGTTTTTAAATTTGCTTTGACATGTATATACATATATACTACTGTTCAACAGACATGACTTGTATCAGCATTTAGTTTGTATATATTTGATAATAATTCACATATTTATATTACTATATACATATACACATGTTTGTTAATTTCTAGAGAAGTGGTAAAACTAAAGAGTTTAGTGCTTCAGCAACAAGGCAGAGCTAGCAAAAAAAATTTGGAGGCTTTCAATGGCCCCCAAACCAATAATGAAAAGGTCAACTGAACACATTAAACCACCTAGTGCTACCAGTGAATCTTCATTAAAGTTTTCTCTCTGAAACAGGGCAACACCTACGCACTTCTGAATTTGAAAGTCTAATGACCATTTGAAAGTGAAAATCTATTTTACTGTTGAAAGTTTTATGAGGTGTGGAAAACATATTTCCAATTTTTAATTCTGAGGCACATTTCTTCTGCTATTTTTAATTGTCTCTTGGCCATATTTTAAACTTTAGTGATTTGTACAGTAGAAACTACACAACTGTCTTTGCATGAGCATTGCTTCCCATTTTGGGACGAATATCAATTGCTATTGATACACTGTTCTCAAATTCAATTCTATAATCCAATATAGTCCTTCATGCTTCAATAAATATATAAATATGTGAGTGTTTTGTTGTTATTTTATGCAGCTTTTGCGCTGATTTACCTAGCCAATGACTGTGTGGCTGGAGGTTGTTAAGACATTTGGTATTAAAATTCTTGATTCTTGCTACTCTGGGGCCCGATTCACGAAAGGTCTCAAGTCTTAGCCAAATCTCAGCTGACATTTTGCTCAAATCTGAGATTTTTGTCTTAGTTGAGATTCTGCTTCAGTTGAGATTCATGAGACAAAAATCTCAGCCAAGTTTTGAGTCTGGACCAATCAAAACTGATGAAACATTTTGTTGAGATTAATCGAAAGTATACACATTTATGTTTTACCACTCTACCATATATACTCACATTTTAGAATATTTTCAATTGAGCAAAACATTGTCTTTTCATTATAATTTGTACTGACATTCAAAAGAACTGTTTATAACAGCAAAACAACCCACATGTAAATTTGTAACTTAAATGTTTACTGTTGTTTTTCTACAAACTCTTAATATATATTCACATTTTGTGCTACAAGTTAAATAATATGTCATACTTCAGTATTTGTGACTTTTTATTACATATACTCTATTTTATGAAAACTTAAGTCACCCTCTTGGCAGTCTTAGATTTGAGACCAAATCTGAGAAAACATCTTAGCCTGAGATCTTTTGTGAATCCCAGCTGAGCCAAAGGTCTCAAATCTGAGAAAAATCTAAGAAAAATCTTAGATTTGAGATCAAAATCTCAGATTTAAGACTTGAGAACTTTCGTGAATAAAGTCCCAGGTCATGGGTCCTAAAATGCTTAGGAAATTCACAGAGGCCAATCCTGATACCAGTTTACCCTTGTATGACCAGAAGTCAATCCTTGAAGAGGGGTTTCCAGGAACAGCCTGGACCTGCCTAACCTACAATTCTACAATTCTAATTGGACTTTTATAGCGCTTAATCTCCCCAAACAAGAGGACTCTAAGGCGCAACAAAACAAAAAGCAGCCAACAAAATTCTGTGTCCAGGGACATAACAGGGGTCGAACACCACGGAGAACGCCAGGAGGATGATTCAGGCTAGGGTGGATATGCTTTGGTGTACAGGTAGGTTTTAAGCTGTTTTCTGAAGGAGGCCAGGGATGGAGAGGCACGAATCACATCAGGGAGAGTATTCCACACAGTAGGAGCATCAAACGCAAAACTATTACCAAACTGTTTGACAGATTTATGAACAGAGGGGCAGAACTTTGGAATAACTAGGAAATTACCACCACTTTGACTGCGCCTGGTACTGTAAGAACTGCTGTAGGAGGAAAGATGTGGTGAAAAATACCTGGGAAAACCTGTGTGAAGATACTTATAAACAAGTGTGACTGTCTTGAACACAATGCGCTGTTCAACAGGAAGCCAATGCAGTTTCTTTAGCACAGGAGTTATGCTGGTGTATCGACTGGTGTTTGATACAATTCTAGCTGCACTATTTTGGATGCACTGTAATTTGCGTAGATTGAACTTGGACAGGCTCCTGAAAAGTGAGTCGCAGTAATCCAACCGACTACTAACAAGAGCGTTGGCTACCAGCACAGAAACATCATGAGTAAGAAACCGCCTGACATGTCTGAAGTCACGGAGTTTAACAAAACAACTTTTGCAGACATTCTGAACATGCTTGGACAAAGAGAAATCTGAATCAAGCCACACACCCAGATTTTTTACTGAATCTGCAGGGCAGAGTGAGTTGCCCAGGATATCAATTGGAAAACATGCTTTCAACTTATCCCTTTGTCTCTTCGAACCAAAGATGATAAACTCAGTCTTATCAGGATTCAGTTTGAGCTTACTAGTTGTCATCCACTCTTTAACATCATTTAGGCACTTATTTAGCTTTTCAAAGGCAGCAGATGCATTCTTCTGGGATAAATGTATATAAAGTTGGCTGTCATCAGCATAGAAATGAAACTTTATTCCATTATGTTTACTGATAATGGAACTGAGGGGGGTAGTGTACAATGAGAACAACAAAGGACCCAGGACAGAACCTTGGGGAACACCAAATAGGAGTTTACAAACATCTGACAAAGTAGAACCAATTTTTACTGATTGGTAACGGTCCATTAGGTAGGATGTGAACCATTTCAGAACGGAGCCACTGACCCCAAACCAGTTTTGGAGGCAACCCAGAAGAGTAGAGTGATCAATGGTGTCGAAGGCAGCAGACAAGTCCAGCAATACCAAGGCAGTGGATTCACCTCTTGACAATGATAAGTGAACCTCATTTTTTATGTAGAGAAGAGCAGTCTCAGTTGAATGGCCCGCCTTATATGCCGACTGGTACGGGTTGTCTAAGTTATTGGCATTAATATGTTCTAACAGCTGCTTAGCAACCACACGTTCTACCAATTTAGATATAAAACTGAGACCTGATAGAGGGCGATAATTCTTAAGGTCATTTGAGGGAAGATTTGGCTTTTTAATAAGTGGAGTGACCACAGCAGATTTGAAGGCATCAGGAACGCATCCTTCCATCCTTCCGCAACCTAGTGCAATAACTAACTATATCAATTCAGTTGGATCAAAAAAGAAGATTTTTTTACTCTCCCCCCTCCTGAGATAAGGAGAGGGGGTCAGGTTAGTTGAGGGAAGCCTGATCTATATTCCTTTCTCGTGGATGGAGCAGGCGATACATTCAAAGAGGATTGCATTAGGTTGTAACCTGACAAGGTCATGGTCTGCCAGGTCATTGGAATTCAGATTTCAGAAGTGGGCTTTATTTTATATGTTAGTTTCTATTTACAGTCCAGTTAAAAGAGAATAATAAAAGAGAATAATAATATTTTGTAAAATCTAGAAATTTCCACAGCACCAAGCCAGCATGTGTTATCTTTACTTTGATATATCATTCGACCACACTAAAGAGTAGATTTGCTTTTTGTGAATTTCCATTGTAAATACCCATTATACAAAACCCAAGATATGAATATTGCATTTACTGCAAAATTTGAGATGCAGAATCTGGTTATTCCTTGGGTGGCATCATCATAAAAATATATTATATTGTCACCTAAAACTTGTGGAAACGAGCAATCAATTTGATATATCTGTAGAACAAGCTTAAAAGCTCCAATTTAATGGAAATGACCTTTTAGCCACTATATTTCAGTTGTCTACTTAGTTACCATTGAGGAAAACTATTAGAATCTTGCTAACTAGAAAAACAAAAGCAATCATAGATCAAGCTTAATCATTTATATTTATGCTGTTGATACAAAGTAGGACATTTTAGTAAATACTTGCCAGAATTCAGCAAGTGTCTTAACTTGGTACAAGAAGTGCCCAAAATATACATATTCTAACTAATCAGTATTATTGATACCAAATTTGTATTTTATCACCTCTAAACTAATAAGCTTTTTACTGATAATAAGTAAATAAATAATCCTAAAATAGAATGGTATTTTTACATAATATACAATTAATGCACATAATCCATAGAACTGCATTAAATTCGTACTAAATACAGAGAAACTGATGATTCTTTGTTTGAGCTAATGCTATATTACTCAAAGTGAGACATTCACAATACACTTTTACCCTCACCCTGAAGGTAATGGAGTCTGTTTGTTTATGCGCCAGTCCACATACATATTTTAAAAAAATACATCTGATAGAGGTCTTATTATATAATTATACTTTTTATGCAGTGTGGGGTCTACCTGTGGCTTCATCCGGATCTAGATACAGATTGCAAAAACCCAGAATTGTGTTTTTGCTATATCTGCATGAATAACTCACAAACTATGCATCTAATCATGCTTATATATTGACATAGGGTGGAGTCAACCCTCAAAGATGGTTAGTACTGATAAAAAACACAAAACATGGATTCCCAATCCGGATCTGTTTCAAGATCATTGACCCATATCTAGATTAAAAATGTATAACTTTTTGTGTGTATTTTTTTCAGAACTACCAAAAGGTTTGTGCATTCTTGTTTTTCTTGCATTCAACAGCTCAATGTCTCAAGTAAAGTTGGTTTTTGGGAATGAGAGAGAAAAAAAAGAAAGAAATGAAGAGAACCAGTTTCTTTGAGGAAACACCCAAGTCAGTCATCAAATAAGCCGGGAAATTATGGTAATTGTCAGATTAGCTGTTGGGTAGGAAAGCCTTTCATTTGAAACCACCGGAATTAACCTCCGAATATTGGGTGGCATTTTGGAAGGGTACAAAAATACGCAAATCTTACGTGTAGTGTCTTTTAGGTATCAGAGAAAACAAACTAAATAATTTGTTTTGCTAAACTGATTTCTTTCCAGCTGTAAGTTGGATTACATTGTACCCCAACTTGCAACAATAACCGATTTTGTGTCAGGCAACCTCAGGTGAGCCTAGTTCAAATATTTTAAATAGAATATGTACTAGAAAGCATTAGTAGAGTGCAGACCTCCACCAGGGGATGTCCCAAAAACATTTTGTGTTCATAGTATGATCTAGGTCTTTCTTAGTCATTTTCAAATCCCTGGTAGTACTCATACATAAGTACCTTACCACTGGCATCTGCTGTTAAAACAAGATGTAGTAATCCAGAAAACATGTTTCTCAAAGTTCCCTTCTACAGCTCTTCAGTTCATAAATCTAAAGTTCATTTCAAGAAATTGCTTCTCATATGATGCTTGAAAACTCTGGAATGATTTGCCACTGGAACTTTGAACTGCTCCTACACTATCATGTTTCAAAATTTAATCACTTCAAGCAAGTAGACAAGTGAATCCACCGCCCCCCCCCCCCCACCCCACCCCCACCCCCACTCACCCCCCAAAAATAGCCTTTTTGGAGGGAAAATATATATCATAGACCATTTTAAAAAGTGCTTTTCCCAGAGCATGGTCAAATGTGCTGGGCAGGACTATTTTTTCAGTTTCATCTGTTAAATGTTCTTTTGAATAAATCTGTTTTAATGATTCAGTAATACAAGTAATTGTTTGAAGAGTTCTGATGTCTTCTGACAGTCTGTTCCTCAAACAAAAAGACCTCTCACCAAATTTCCAAGCAAAATAACTTTTATTATCTCTGCCAAGGAGGTTATGTTTTGCCTGGGTTTGTTTGTTTGTGAGTTTGTTTGTGAACAGGATAACTCAAAAACTTATGGACGGATTTTGATGACATATTCAGGATATGTCTAAAAAGGTAAAAGAAAGAAATGATTCAATTTTAACAGTGATCCAGATCACTATCTGGATGTTCTGCATCTATGAAATGTAATTTTAAAAGACAGCTAACTTAAAAAGTTATGGACTTATTTTAATGAAATTTTCAGGATATGTGCTCCCTTGGTGGAGGTCTGCGCTCTCCGAGTGCTCTTGTGATATCTAAGTGATCTGGAATTGTTCTATAATGTGAGATCAGTGTAGCCTTGCTTAAAACTCAAATTTGTATCATGTCTCTTTCAAATGACTGGTCTCTTCAGTTAGCTGACCACAACATTATGTGGCCTCTTTCAGCCTTAGTATGGGATACCCTTTGTGGATTTTCTCGGCGAAGTGTGAAAGTGGTACAAGTAGGTAAATACCAGATCACAGAGGCGTAAAGCCCCTTTCACACAAGGGTACAATTTTTCTTTGCAATGGGATCAAAAGATATCTGTAACATTTTCAAACATTTCATTCAGTTGAATGCAATGGAAGTTTATATTTTTTGTTGGTATTTTTTGCCAATACTCTTTTGTCTGAAAGTATAGCAGGATCAAAAATGTAGTGTTTGTTTAGATAACCTTATTGTATTTATATTGTAGCTCACTTGCCAAATATATGAAACAATATTTCTGTAGTGTTATGTAATCCCTTCGCATAGGGGCACATACGTGATAGATCATTCGTATAAAAGAGCTAAATATCACTGTACTCCTCAAAAAACAACAGGGTCTAGTTTTAAATACAAGGGGTTTGTGCATAATTCTGGATGGCCAGATCTACACAATAAAGAGGTGATGTAGCCTCTAGTGGTCAAACATGACCTTTGTTAGCATTCTCAGGCAAAAATGGCTTTTTTTTGGTGTTTGAAAAATTTCCTCTCTGAGAAACAATAATTTTTAAGGCCCACATATACTTAATACTTTTACTTACTTGTAGCCTACAATAAATATACCTATACTGTACAGGCAATGCCTATTGGAAGTGGTGCCAGATATTGGTAATAAAATCTCTCAAAAATCTTGAGTATCAATGCTAATCTTTATCATCTTTGAGGAGGACCGAGTCATGGGTAAACCTAAAATTTTGGTGAAAGTAAGACCACAACTTTTGAGTTGTCCAAAAAATTCTAGATTCTTTGTTTCAGGTAAAGGTCACTTTTGAGGCAGACCATGCATTGAAGAGACCTAACCTTATGTAAAAATATGACATCAATCCAATATAGAGTCTTCAGGGGGGGAAAGGTAATTAATAAAAAATACTTAGTTTTTGTAGTTTTTGTGAGGGTTAATCTTCACTGAAAAGGTTGAACTAATGATTGTCTACCATACTAGAGTATTTTAAATTATTTTGATGGTGTCCTAAAGATGCATTTTTGAGAAGGTGGAGCAGAGAGCTACTGTATAGATCAAGAAGTAAGACAGAGGTTAAAGCAATACAAGACTCCGGTGTACTGTTGAGGCTGGGTTTCCAGAACTCCAACCATCGACATCTGCTTTCTGATGGTTTGATTAATGCTACCATTTCTACACCAGATGATAAATGCAGGTCTTGTGTTTTTATGTTAAGAATATGTCGGTAAGCCTGGATCTTAGTATCAGAAGAATTTTACTGATATACTGTGATGACATTGAACAACCGCCCTCTCAATTATCAACAAAAATTAATTGACAGAAAACTTATAAAATATTAAACATAAGCACTAAATCCAAAGGAAAATCAGTGAAAAGAATGAAATTAACCATCTGTTATGGCCATGGTTGGTTTCAGGTGAAAATCAGTAACAAGGATGAAATCAACCATCTGTATTGGCCATGGTCGGGTTTAAGGAAAATCAATGACTAAAATGAACTTATCCATCTGAATTTGGCCATGGTCAGTTTCCAGGAAATAATCAGTGGGGAAGTATGAAATCAGCCATTTGTATAAGCCAAGGTCACTTGTAAGGAAAGTTAGTTAGCAGGACTAAATCCGCCATCTGCATTAGCTGTGGTCACTTTCAAATGAAAATCAGTGAAAAGGATGAAAATAACCATATATGTATATATTGCCCATGGTCAGTTGTTAGGAAAATCCCCGAAAAGGATGAAATCACCCATATGTATTGGCTAAGGTCACTTTCAAGGAAAATCTGTGAAAGGATGAAATCAGAAATCTGTTTTGGTCATTGTCGGTTTCAATGAAAGTCAGTGAAAAGGATCAAATCATGGGCTTGTAATGGCGTTGGTTGGTTGTTTGGAATATCAGCGAAAAGGATGAATCAGCCTTCCTTATCACACATGGCTGGTCCTTCAAATTGTCAGTAAAAAGATGACATCAGACATGTACAATCAGATATAGTTGGCCAATGCAGTAGAAACATCCATTTAGCTTTCAACCACTTAAATGCATGAGTTAACTTTCAAGGAAACAAATGCTTAAATACCCATGCAACGAAGTGATGTTAAGAAGCTTCCTAGTAAAAAATGACATTATGAAATATGTGCACTCACAAAACATAAAATACCTGAGAATGCACAAAACCCTCCCCCCGCAGGAAGTGTTGAAGTAACAAAAAGAAAATTCTAGACTTGCAATCCAGATCTGGATGTAGATCATTGACACAAATCCAGATTAAATTTACAAAAATGTAGATTCCACCTCAGTGCATATGGATATTGCCAAAAAAATCACAAAAACTATTCTAAATTGGCAATCCAAATCCTGTTCTTTAGAGTACTTTAGTAAACTGCTGACCATCGATAAGAAACTACCAACTTTCCCACATAAGGCCCGGGGTTTGAACTGCCGACCTCAGAGGTGGAAAGTGATTGTGTTGCCGCTATGCCAATGTGGCCCCTCTTTTTCATTAGAATAGAATAGAATGAAGTACAAGCTTTAAAAAGTGCAAAACTGATATGTATCTTCCAATGTTTTATGTCAAAAATGGGAAAATCCTAAATCAAGCAGTAGATCACTTTACCCAGCCGGCGCCTACCAGGAAGGGGTGCATATGGAGGTGGGTATTGCTGTCTTGAACAGGTAGGTCTTCAGTTTACTACTAAACCCAGGGACAGTCTATTGTGATCAGACAATAAGTGGCAGCCTGTTCTATTCTACTGGCTCAGCCATGGCAAAACCATGCCTGTCAATTACCTTTCTGGTTGGATTGAGGAAACTGCTAAATGTAATTAAAGATGACAAATAGGGAGGCTGGGGGAAAGTGATGGCATTGAAAGTAAGGAGGTTTATTTACAGAGAATACGATATGAAATTGGAAGCCAGTGTAAAAATATGACCCCTATGTATAGTTTTCAAGTTATGCATGCAAACAGACAAAGAGACAAAAATCGTGGAAAGGTAATGCACAAGGCTAAATCACAATTAAATCTTTTTAACTATTGTTCTATTTTTCTATAGCGACTCCATGGCCACAAGAGATAAGAAATTTTGTAAATTGTTGCTTGATTCGCAAAACAAAAATAGAAAATAGTTCTTATTATGAAAGGAATGTTTGAAACTCAGTGAGGTCTCCATCCATACAGTGCTTTAGAACAAAAGGCGAGAAAGGCATTCAGTAAAATAATGTATTGCATTACATTACTGATCTTTACTTGTGGATTTCATGAGGCCCATCTTGGCATCTCATTTTCTATACAACTATAAAATTGTCATAACACAGATACATCCCGAGGGCCAGTTTAATGTAACATAACAGAAAACACTTCAAAGGTCTGTAGCCAATTTAATAACCAACTGCAGTCAAAAAGTCTAGAGCAAAAGTTGGTTTATTATCTGAGCATAAGGACTAACTTGTATAAACAAACCTATTCACACCAGTTCAAACGGATTAAAAAAATGGGTAAAAATATGAATTTATAAGGCTGACCTCTGTTGGCCAAAGAAGCTACTTTTCTCAACAAAAAATTGTAAGAACAAGAAAGGTTTTTGAAAAGTAAAATATATAGTTTGTAAATTATATCATATACGACAGCTGGTAATGTAATTACACACAATCTAAACTTAAAGTTGAATTTCTTTAGAGTCTGATTACCTCTGTCATATATTTATTTTGGTAGCGTTTGTTTGTTTGTCAGTCTGTCTGTGTGTGTGTTTTTTTTTGTTGTTATTTATTTATTTATTTTTTTTTTTTGCAAAAGTTATAGACAGATTTTCATGAAACCCTAGGGAAATGTTTTAACAAGGGCAAAAAGATGAGGTGATTCAGTTTTATAGGTGATCCAGATCACTGTCTGAATCCAGGAATTTTTTGAAGGATCTTTTACATTGTGAGACATGAATACTTTCAGTACATTATATGCTTCCATAGTTAATTGTCGGACTGCTTGAACAAAAATGCAGGGCACTAAATAGTGTCTATAACATAGGCCACTGTGGCCTAGCGGGTAACACACTTGTCTAGGAACTCAGAGGATGTGGCTTCAAACCCAGGTACAGGCAGATACATAGTGGATCGGATGACCACGTAAAATGGCGGTCCTCTGTCATTGGGTCCTATCCCCAGTGGCAGGTTAAAGAACCTCAAGGACGTTAATAAATGGTCATCCTTGAGTCTCTATCTTCCAGTTAGGGGAATGTCAGTTACATGTGAGTTGGGACTGTACCTGTATAGTGGGAATGGTTAAATAGCGCTTTGAGTCCTGTAGTATATGGAGATATTGCGCTGAGTATAAATACACAATGCAATACAATATACCTATGTTTCATTTGAATCCTAGAAACGTTCTGGATACTATGAACCTGAACAGGAACAATAGGGAAACAAAACTAGCTCCTTGGCAGAGGCTGGTGCTCTTGGAGTGCTTTTCTAGTATAAAATGAATTTTCTATTCAAGTAAATTCCCTCAAACTCATACGGCAAAAATGCAAATGGCCTCGAAACCTATTTTGGGATGGAATGTTTTGTAAAATATGGGCAATGATAACTGACAGGTAATTTTCTATGTTTTGTCGATACTGCTTCTTTTTGCACATGCCTCAAAAACAGAAGTAAACAACTATTTCAGTCTCTGAGAATTATTATTGTTGCTACAAATGTAAAAAAATAAAGCTTGTAATGCTTTGGTCACACCTGTCCTTATAATAATTTCAGGACTTATTTTCTTTTCCGGTTGAGGACATCATTCTTATGCCTCCAGGGAGAGAACTTGTATCTGGGTAGAGCAAACTAAAGAATGAGTGGTCCCACACGCTCATCCATCCTCGCACCATCCTTCACTCATACAGGTGTATTTTAATACAGCTCATGAGAAGATGTATTGCCTTTTTCAAACATTCTAAAAAGGTAGTCCAGCAAGTTTCCCAATTTGCACCCAAATGCAAATGCAACTGAACTGCACCAAATGCGTTGTAACCAAATGTAAATCCCACTGAATTGCACCAAATACATCATACCCTAATGTAAATCCCACTTAATTGCACCGGATGCGTCCTATTAAAATGTGAATCCAACTGAACTGCACCTGATGTATCCTACCCAAATACGATTCCAAATGAATTGCACCAAATGTATCCTAGTCGAATGTAAATCCTACTTAGTTGCACCAAACGCATGCTAGCCAAATGTAAATCCCACTGAATTGCACCAAATGCATCCTAGCCAAAAATAAATCCCGCTTAATTGCACCAAATGAATCCTACCAAATTGCGAATCTAACTTAATTGCACCAAATATATTCTATCGAAATGCGATTTCAAATGAGTTGCATCAAATGCATCTTACCCAAATACAAATCCCACTTAATTTCACCAAATGTGTCTTACCCACACAAAGAGACAGACTAAAAAACAAGAGATAGGAAAGGAGCCAGTTCAAGTTTTGACTATGATCCTGCCAGGAAAAGGAATGGACTGTGTGTAAACTGTATGTTAATTGTTCATTTGGTAACTTTGGGTGCTGTTTTTCAACTAGAATATTTGTAATATTTTACATGTAAAGTACATTTGTATTTGCACAGCTATTAAATGCAAGGGCTTATTGCAAGAATGTTGCATTGGTTTACCTCAAACAATGTAAAAAATAAACAAGTTTTCATTTCATTTGTGCAAATTAATGGTGGTGGTAAGTAGTAGTTATTGAATATTTATATATGGTCTACCAAGTGACATGATTGTGTCACTTTCCTGGTTTATGATTGTGAATGGATATATAGTTGATTATTGTCATCACCAACAAAATCATTCATGCCAGTAGACAGACACCACAATTTATAAAGCATCATTGTTTGTCAATTGCATTGAAACACAGACTTATGACAATAGATTACTTTACTTTACTGAGCTACATTTTGAGGCAAAAGCTGCAAGAAATGGTGATCTATTTCTACCACCTGAGTAAAACAGATTAGCCTAACTTAAGGCTCATATTATCTTTTCAAACGTATACACATAAAAAAACTGTTATTCATAAAGCACTCCTACATGTTAAGAAATATTAGTCAAGTGTAGAAAGCAGTGTGTTGAAACAAAGTGAGTTCCTTGAAATCTAATCTAATCTATATACTGCTTAATTTCGACTGTATTAAAGATGAGTGCAAGGTGTGTCGTCACAAAAAAACAGGCAGCTAAATTTCAATATCCACGGACGGAAAATGGTCAAGCAGCACAGAGAAAACACCAGGCAGATACTGAACTGAGAGTGGGTGTGCCTTGGTGTACAGGTAGGATTTGAGATTTTGTTCTGAAAAAGGGAATACAGTGTATGTATGAGCACATGCTCAAACCTTTTCCTAATTCCATAGAAATTTTAGGCTTCAGCAAGGCTAACAATAGAATGGACATAAACCAACTCTAATAACAGTGATGTGAACCTCAAAACAAGCCTTACACCTGAGTCCAGAAAATCAGGCAAGAACAAGCAATTCTGTAATTTACACATTTTTTTAGTGTACGTTCAATAGTTCAGGGCAAGCTTACACTATAGTCTGTGCCTTGACACATGCCTTAAATTTGTAAGAAGGTAAGATATAACAATTTTAAACAAGAGGAATCACAATTGCAGCAATATGCTATGTGCAAACTATCTTCAACACAATTCTGTTTTTGTAGGAGTAAGTTTTTTATTTCTATGACAATATTAGGTATATTTTGACAGTATTAGGGATTGCTTAATTTAGCAAGCTCAAATATTTTTTTTATGTTTGATGAATTAGAAACGCAGAGTGTTGACAAACAGGCAATGTGCTATGAAAATGGAGAAAGGAGATTGCCAAAGGTCAGATGTTAGGAATCATTTCAATGATATTGATGAAAGGAATAAAATCAGTGTAACCCATCAGTCGTGATAGATGTCAAAACAGCCACAAAATGATTTGAGAACAGGTTTTTTTTTTCATAACTTCATAACACATGGGATCCAACAGAATTCACATTGGGGTAGGATGCTTTCTGGTCGACTCAACACAGCTCCGAGAAAGCGATGTAACTTCGGGACCACTTGTGTGAAACGTGTGAAAAACCTTCCTCAACCTCTCATGAGCCTCAACCTCTGGAGTCATGAAAAGAGGTGCAGCTTTTCTTCAATGTCTGATACTCAGATATGAGATCTCTGTTCAGACCCATAAGTACAATGTTGTCAAGAGGAAATCAAATACGTACAGATACGTCTGTAAAGAAAGGGTGTGACCCAGGCATAACTGTCACCTACATGCATATGTGATACCTGTGAAGTCAGTTTATTTGGGTTTTAACATGGCTTTCACCACTTTAGGTCATATCACAACGGGTAGTTTTATGGGCAGAGGAACCAGTACATACAGTTGGTCAAGGTTCTGTACTGTACACTGCCGGCCTTCGGTAGGAAACTACCATCTTTCCCACATAGGGTTCAGGGTTTGAACCACTGACCTCAGAGGTGGAAGGCGAATGGGTAACCACGGCAGAGAACACCTCTAAATAAGCCAAAAGTGAAATTTAATATAACTTTCATCATAGGGATGAACTCTTTACATTCCACAGCCGAAAGTGGCACATAATTAGCCATAATTTTCCACCAGGAGGTTATGTCTTTTAATGTGTTTATTTGTCCGTTTGTTTGTTTCTTTGTCTGTGTTTGTGATTACTAAAATGTAATGAACAGATATTTCTTAAAGAGAGGCAGGGCCTGATCAAAGAAAGGGGTGAAATTCTGGAAAAGATCCAGAATATATTCTGAAGACAAATAAACCCTGAATTTTCTAACGTCCTTTTTTTCATTGTATTTTTTGTGATGACTGTGGACTGCTGTTTTGACATTACCATAAAGGTAATGATTGGATCAAAGAATGAACTGATTACATTTTAGGAAAGATTTTAATCATATTCTGGATACAAAAATTTTAGGAAACATGCCTTGGTGGAGGCCTGTGCTTCACATGTGCTTCTTTATTTATAGTCATACCTTCTGTGGTTTAAAGCCAAATACATGATTCACTTCCATTGCTATTTTTTGAGGATTTGGTTTGAGAAGCAAAATTAATAGCAAGAAAAAAAAGATCCAGCTACCACCCAGCTGCCATGATGTTAACATGCAAAAGCATAATATTTGTCTGACAGCTTATTACAAAGATCTATTTCACTCAGTCAATGTTGGGATATTTTTAAACCTCTTCCAGGTTACAGTAATGTAGCTTAAATTTGGTGGTCATATAATTTTATGCTTTAAGCTTTAATTCTCTGTATCTAATTAAGGCAATACCTTCTTGGAGTTTGTAAATACATGTATCTTTAAGATAGTAGAAATTGTCAGAACAATTCTGAAGATTTTTTTATTATAAATACGATTCAGATTTGAATTGCTGAAAGGCATGCAGAATTTTTTTTCATTCTGTAAAAGGCATTTCTATACTGCACAACCTTGCATACACAAATGTCACATAATTAGCTTATATAATTTTGTAAATAAAGTACTTTACAGAGGATTTCACTGAACCATGTGGGCTTGTATGTTCTTGTAGAGACCATCTCTACATACACAAAAAGTGAAATTGAAATTCAATTGGAAGAAGGTATATAAGATTCTGAATAAAGAATAAACAAGAAGACTTATTCATAGACAAACAGACAAAACAGGCACAAAAGAAAGAGAAGGATATTTTCTTTTCCGATTTTTTTTTGCCAAAAGTAAGCAAAATGCAAGGCAGAAAGGTAGTTGAATAAGTTGTCAATCAGATGTCAATATTTTTTCACAGGAAGAATGATGTGTGTTACAAAGTCTGACTGAACAGATAAAAACATTCTTTCTCATTTATTCTTTCTGGAGAAAAGGGAGAGTTTTTCAAATTGCAACAGCCATAACATTGGATTTTGGATTTTGATTAACCTGTCAACAAAAATTTTGACCTCAAACAAGATATCCTTTACAGTGCAGATACTTCTCAGCTGAAGTACCATTTGTACCTTTTTCCTAGCCTTAATTTTACAAATCATTGGTATATAAGATCACAGGCTGACCATAAAGGTCTTAGTTGACACAGTGTGACCATTAGTAACCCAAGGTTAAATCAGAAAAGACCCTTTGCCCAATACATCATGTAGCTTATAGTGTACTTATCCTAAATAGGGGGGCATACAGATAGTGAAACATTTTGTATTTCCGGCATAATTGTGCATAATTACCGTTACAAATTCGTCGACAACCAATATTGCTACAACTATGTAACCTACATATATGTTATATGCATCATTAAAAAGGCTTTTTCCAGAGCTTCTGTTCATTGTTGCTTCAGTAAAATCCAGCAGAAATGGTGAAGAAATCTTGAGTTAAACATTGAAACTGCCCCATATATATGACAATATTCGTAGCATTCTCTTTTTTTCTAATATAGACTTTTTGACTTATTGTTCATATAAAATTGTGAATAACAGAAGTGAAACATCCTTAATTAGGCATATACGAAAAAATATATCACTCATGAAAATGACCATTAAAATACTCGTGCTCTGCATTCGTATAATATTGTCATCTTCATTTGTGATATGCATATGTTTTGTATGTGTCATTTTTTTAGTTTTTCTAGTATAAATACCCTGACAATCAATACATACACTAGTCTATAAGCTGGAAAGCAATAAAGAGTTTTGTTTCAAGGCACATCCCTGAATGCAATATAGCTCATCGAATCCAATAAACTATCACCAATTTGTATTGCCAATTTACTAGGTTGACTGAACCTACTTAGAGATAAGAGGAAACAGCTTTCCACTAGTTAAAAGATAACAGGCTCCCAGTAGCTTCAACCTTCTCCCAATATCTCTTCTGCCTTTTTAATTCCTTGTGGAATAACATTGCCGAGCAAAGAGTGTCGTCCTTAAGGTGCTGTTCCACTGTTAAACTTGTGCTCTCCGCGAGTGATCCAAAAAATGTGGGTTTCAATGACAGTTATGTTGTTCTAGGACAATATTTTTTACTAGAATTCAGTCAATTGTTTAAGAACAAAGGAGCTACTATCTGGTTAACATCTGTGCATAGTACATATCATCTGGGTCAGACATCTGTATTAACAATAACTACTAGAAGCTTTTTCTTTCCATTTTGGATCCAAGCTAATTTAACCCACAACCTACGAGATGAAGAATAGTTAAAATATACTCTATAGCTACAGAAAAAAATGACCTGAACTTATTTATTTCCTCCACCAGGAGATTATGTTCTGAATGCATTGGTTGATCTGTTTGTTTGTTTGTTTGTGTTAGCGCTAAGCCCAAAACTAATTGTAAGTAAGTAAGAAGTATTTATAGAGAGCCAAAAGTGATGTAACCATCCTCTAAGGCACTGATGTCCAAAAAGGGATAGTCCAGTTCCAGAAAGAGGTCAGTGTCCATGTTAGCACCTGATAGGGGACATAGGCTGTGGTGGATGATAGGCTAATCTGAATAGGTAAGTGTTCAACTGTTTTCTAAATCCAGTAATACTTTCCACAGTTCTGATGGCTTGAGGGAGCTTGTTCCATTCTGTGGGTGCAGCTACTGTGAAACTGTGCATTCCCATGTATTGTTTGGTCTGGTCTGAGTAAACTCAGAGGCGATTGTCCTATGTATCAGAACAGATCTTTATGATATAAAACAAAAATAAAAAATTGAAGGGCCAAATTTTCAATGTATTTTTATGTGGGTAGGGTCTGACCAAAGGAAGGATCAATTTCGGGCAAGATTAAGATCATCTTCTTGATACAAAAGCAATCCTTAATTTTCAGATACGTCCCCTGGCAGAAGTCTGTGTTCAAGTAGTTTTGTTTGAAGACTTCTTGGATCTGCGAGTACTTCATCAGATTTAGTCAGTCCATACAGGCCTTAATAAAATCCTAGACAACCTTACCTTTTTGGTGCCCAGATTTTCCACTCTGCATTTGAGTGTGGCCCTTTCTCCTGGTCCCACAGTCACATTTTGTTCAGTGTATTTGAAGACTGGTGCATCTGGTTCCTTCTTACTGGGTGTGAAATAAGGATCATGGTTGTAAGCTAAAAATATACAGAGACATTCATGAACTGTTATGATACGATATGGATGACACTACAAATAGTACTCTGAGAGGGCATATCTCTGTCAAGAGCAAACATCTCCACCATTGCTTATGAATGAAGTGATAAAAAATTCCTTTAGAAAATCCATGATTCACATCTATTCAGTACTTTCAGAGTTATCACAAACACAGAAAACAAATGCAGACAAAGGGACACAAAAACATAACATTCTGAAGGAGGTAAATATCGCTAATGCTAAATATACCAGACAAAACTGTATTTCTGAAGACCTGAGAACAGTATTATTTATTTAAATATCAGCCCTCAAAAGTCTAACCTATTTGTGTGTCACATTAAGCATGGCTTCATGACTTAGAATATCAAGTTTGTCTAAAATAATTCTCAAGTTAAAGTAACGTCAAGTCATCCTTAAGGCATAGTAATCCATATTACTGGTATCTAGTTTCTTTGGCAAGAAAGGAGTTAATTTGTCTCCTGAACAGGATACCAGTCTCACAGGTTTATCTTCCCAACTAGTCTTGGTATCCATTTTCTACCCGTGGGTGAAGAGGGATACTTGTGTGTAAAACACCTTGTCTAAATGTGACATCCCCATGGCATGGCCAAGGATTGAACGCCAGACCTTCCTCTTTCAAGTCCAACACTATAACTACAAGGTCACAGAGTCCATAACTTATAAATAAAATCACCTTTTATTAACCGTCCATATGGTTAAGTAATATTAACAACAAATATTATGATTCTACTCTATTCATTGAGATTTTTAAAATGAAACCCATGTTTATATTTGGATTTTTTTTTGTGTGGATTAGGTTGCAATAAAGATGGTGTACTTATTTTAGTGTGAAAGGCCATTAAAAGTCATATGGCCCTCTGACTCTTTTTATACCTGTATATTTGTCTACAAAAGTCATATGATCACAGTTCAGCCAATCAAATTGACACATTTTCGTACCATTGGTTAATATATAATATACATGTATCTCTATAATTAAAACTACTAGCGTTGACATTATTACAGAAAAACTTTGAGACTCTTTTTGAAATACCAGAATTCTGTAACTCAGTGGATGGTAATTACAGAATATTTCTCATCATTTGAAAACGTGTTTTGTTTTTGAAATGTTAGCCCTTGAAATTCTCGCCTACTTACATGTCCTGTTAAGTAAGACGTGTTAGCTAAGAAGATCGAGTTTGTCACAAGAAGCCTGTTGGTTGGTTTTAATTACTGCAACCTAAGATCTACTGTGAATTTTTTTTCTTCAGCAGCATTTGTTTTCCTTTTAATGCAGTGACTGAGTCAGATATACATTAAGTGAAGTGTCCATATATGCAATCTAAGATTGTTTCAGGAAAGGACTTAAAAGGGGAAAGGTTTTTAGAGAGTAACAAAATGTTTATTTTATTTTAGCATATATACAAATTTATAAATATATGTTATCTGTAGCAACCAAATTCTGGATTTTCTTGAACCAGATCGGGTACAAAAAGAATAACACCACATGTAGATCCTACCTTGTGTGAGCATGTATAATAGTAAAACTTTCCAAATGACATATACAGAAAAAATAGATCACAAATGAAGATAACAATATTATACAAGTGAGAAGAAAGAGTATTATATTGTTAATCTTTATGAGTAGACAGATCTTTCCAATTCATTAGGGCATCATAAGCAAAGCTAAGGCCAAAATGCTTTTGGGCCCTCACGTAGCCCACCATCAGACCACTATGAGTAATACAACTCATAATGGTCACAGAAGGTTTTTCAAACATTTTAAAATAGCATTCCTTTACACAAGTACCTTTCTGAGTTGTGTTGTCCCGAATGTCCTCTACCAAAATAATGTGAATCTCTCTGAATTACACCAAATACATGCTACTCAAATAATGTGAATCCCACTGAATCACACCAAATAGATGCTACTCACATAATATGAATCCTACTGAATCACACTGAATACATGTTACCCAAAAAATGCAAATCCCACTGAATCACACCGAATGCATGATACCCAAATACTGCAAATCCCACTGAATCATACCGAATACATTCTACCAAAATAATGTGAATCTCACTTAATCACACCACATACATCCTACCCAAATAATTCCACAGAATCACACCAAATACATCCTACCCGAATAATGTGAATTCCACTGAATCACACCAAATACATCCTACCCATATAATGAAATAATGTGAATCCCACTTAATCACTCATAATACATCCTACAAAAATAATATGAATCCCACTGAATCACACAGAATACATCCTGGCCAAATAATGTGAATACTACTGAATCCCACAGAATACATCTTGCCCAAATAATGTGAATCCCACTGAATCACAACAAATACATTCAACCCAAATAATGTGAATCTCACTGAATTACACAGAATATATCCAACCCAAATAATGTTAATCTCACTGAAACACACAGAATACATCTTGCCCAAATAATGTGAATACTACTGAATCACACAGAATACATCCTACCCAAATAATGTGAAACCCACTGCATCACAACAATTAAATCAAACCCATATAACATGACCCCACTGAATCACGCCAAATACATTCAACCCAAATAATGTTAATCTCACTGAATCACACAGAATATATCCAACCCAAATAATGTTAATCTCACTGAATCACCGCGAATATGTCCCTCCCAAATATATGTAGTAAGACAGACCTTTTCAGTTGCAGCTCTTGGCCCCACACACAACGGTGTGACCTGGGTATAAGATGTATGAAATTTCATATGTCTAATGTCAAAGTGAGGCTGTCCTGAGATTTCAAAAGAGGGTTTTTAAATCAAATTTATAACAGTTATGAATTCAATTAATTAACACTTATAACAGAACTGATATTTAGGTTACAAAGTCTAACAGTCTTATTTGAATGCTGCAGGTGTTTCAGTGATATTAAAATATCCTCTCCAACCTCATTTAGAGATTTCCCTGTGCTAATAAGCAAAAAGGAGGTGAGGAAAGGTTTCTTGATATTTAAAACTGAGTTTTTGCTGTTGCCTTTATGAGAAGAAACCCACACTGTTCTAGCAACAAAAGTGTGACAAAGCGAACTTAATAACATTCCGAGTAAATTGACACTCAAGTTTTAGCCGAACCAAAGAAAACACTGTTGTGTATTGAAAAACTTGCATCTTCCTCTTATAGCTTTTGCCGTGAGTATACAAAACTCTTTTATGTTAAGTATATTGTCATTCCTACAACGAAAGATTCTAAAGGAACAATTAGCAAAGATGTAGACAACATCATTAAACAGTGGCACAGATAGAAGATACTCTACAACTAAGACAGAAGCTTTAAGTCTCTGAGCATTGTCTTTCACTGTTTTTGGTGCTGTGTGCAAAAGCTGGCACCTTTTGTAATACAGAGAAATTGAGAGTTACTGGGATCTCATTTCGTCCTGTAATTTGTCTTTCCCTGGATATTTGCATCCGAACTAACTATATATGGTCTTCTGTAGCCTTGCTAAAAGGCTTACATTTCTTTTAATGATGAAAAACTCTTAGTTCAGATAATAAATTTTCAGTTCATATAATGTACTCTTATAATGTACTGGCCTTTACATGAGCATGCTACTCTTTATCTCCTGACATATATGAGTGTTCTGTGAATACCGAACTGTGTACATGTTTCAAAAAGGTATGATGCAAATTGGAGGCTAGGTCTTGCGTAGCATTTAAGTACAGCTTGAACCTTGCTTTCAAGTCACACATTTTTCCTTTTGTTTATTAAGCTTGTATGGTGGCCTTTTAATGCATCCCGACTTGTATTTATATGGTATATTATACTTATACTCAGCACAACATCTTTTTAAGTACATGACTCAAAGTGCTATTTCACCCACCATGACAACACACGTACAGCTCAAGGTCTCTATAGAATGACATTTCTAAACTGAAAGACAGAGTCTAAGGGTCCCAGATGTTATTTAGTCTTCCACTAGGGATAGGACCCAATGACAGAAAACCTCCATTTTAAGTGATCATCCAAGCCATGTATCTGGCTGTACCTGGGATTGTACCCCGGTCCTCTTTGTTCAGATGCCATTCTTAAGGCCTGTATGCACCAAACGAACTGAATACAATTGATGTTGTGGATAAAATATCATCTGCATTGCTCTATTGTTTATCTATGCTGGCTAAAATATCATCTGTGTTGGCTAAATTTTTCATCTCTGTTTGCAAAAATGTTATTAATCTTCCTGAAAAAAAATCATCTGTGTCGACTAACACATATATTTTGTAAGTCGCCAAAACAGATATTTCTACTTATTATGACACCACTGGTGATGCTTATACTCTTTTGTATAAATTGGATTGTCTCATATCATCATTGGTGTGTACAAGCTTCTAGGGCAATATTTATGGTAGGACATGCACTGTCATACAATATTTCCCAACCAGAAAATATCTGAGTATCCAAACGGGACAATGTGACATGTGTTTAAGGGCCATTTCTGTTTCTAGTCAGGGATTTGAAACAGTAATAACTTAGCAGCTAATATCTGGTGGTTAAGTTGGACCTCCCAAAATTTGCATAAAATGCTCCTGGCTCGACTTTGTAGATGCAGATGACTTTATTGTGTTCAGTGAACAAACCTCACTGAAGATTTGGTTTCACTTTTGTAAATGAGAAACATTAGTAATAAAGTGCATAACTGAAGAAAATATTGAGTAAAAATGATTTTTTGCAAAGACTAGTTTTGCAATATTTATTTTGAAGTTCTGCTTTTAAGCAGTCAAGATATTCTGGGTTGATTTTCAGCTCTAGGGCTTAAAGTGGTCAATAAATATGACCCCTGGGAGCATGATTTATTCTGAAAGTGTGGCTTTGTAGCAGATCTATTACTTTTTACAATTTTGCCTGCAATATACAGACAAAATGGTTACTTTTTTCATGCAATCTGGTCACACTTGTACGCAGGTATATCAAGTACCCCGGGTTTAGTTTTTGAAGCTTCAAGTGTGATAGCTGATCAACTTCACACCTACCCAAGCCAAAGAACGGAGGATACACGGTAACTTTTATTGGTCATCTGGTATCTTAATAAAGGTGTCATTTCTGGGATTCCAAAAAAAGAGATGTCTTTTAGTACATCCTCAATTGAATAACCTCTAGCAGGAAATCATGAAAATCAAAACAAAATATGGCAGTTATTATCTAAAACACCTTAAAATCGACAAAAGGACGACATAAAAGTTGATAATTTATTCAGATTTAGCTTATAAAGATGAGAGATGTAAAGCATGTTTTTATTACTCATTGCTCTCTGATAATTGAGCAGTTTCATTATTTCAAATAGCCAACCCATCTGAAAAAAAACATCACTCCGGTTGTGTTTATTCAGATAAATAAGGTAATTTTAACAAAAAATATAATGCTGCCAATACGTTGGCACAAGTTGTACAATAAGTCTTTATCTGTGCTTGTTTTAAGTATTATATCTTGAATTTCTTTGAATTGCAATATGCATAGTCATGAGTTTAATTTATATATGTGCCTTACCAACTAAAATTAAAATCAATTAACCTTTTACGGTATCTTTTAAGCGGACGATAATATAATTTTGAACATAATCAGTACCCCAACTTGGACATTTAATTATTTATGTACACTATCACTTCATTTCCGCTCTCATATCTTCCACACTATCAGTTCATTTACAAAAATACAATGTAATTACCAATGACTGCCAATTGTTGTTTGGTGTTCTGTAAACAATTTCGTGCAAGATGAGGAGCATTATAAATATTGATTGCAGGTTGATGCGTAAATGTGTGACCGAGCCTTTAACAGGCATAAGTGGGTGGTGTTGGGCTGCACCATAACTTTAGAATTAGCCTCTTTGATTTCTCAGAGGTTAGATAAAATCTAGAGACTGGCTACCTTGGAGTAGATAATTAATCTCCCGGGAGACAAAACAGTTGAGAGCTTCTGAGATACAGTCTATTGTGTTTCGGCTGTTGCCCATTTCAATGATACAACTGTAGCAATTTCATATGTCTGAGACCTGATTCATGACAGGTCTCATGTCGTAGGTGATGGTTCCATAATTCCTGTCATTGGTCCTGGATTTTGAAACCGAAAACAGAATTCGGGCAATTTTATTTGTCGGGAAGAAAAATTGAGAAGGTAGACAGGACAATATCAAATATGTTTGATAATTTTTGAAAAAACAAAAACTTTGCTTCACAAATCCCAATGGTTGGATCGTCAGCTTGATTACCTCCAGCAAAGTGGTTTTACATTCATGACCGTTTGTCCGTTTGCTTGTTTACTAACAGGATTAGGCAATTACTAGTGGTTGGATCTTCATGAAAAAAATGAGAAAATGGGTCTTCCTCAAATTTAGATCACATTATATGTTTGAGACTGGTCTGGATCACTGTCTGGATATGAAAGAAAATCAAAGATCTAAATTTTCCCATTTACTTGTTATGTGTCTTGGCAGATGTATGTGCTCTCTAAGTGCTCTTGTTTGTTTTAATGCTACTTAGTCAAGTTGGAAAGATTGGGATAACACCAGTTAACAACTGTATTGGCAATAAGTCAAATTGTTTCGTTGTTCAACTAGATTATATTAAAATTGTATTGGTCAGGGACCTACAACACCCACGTTTGACCGATATGATGATATTGCTTGCTACATGAGGTGGTCACATACTTGCCCCCCCTCCCCCTCATTTTTATTGCAAACCGATCCTAAAAGAACAGGAGATCCAAAGATCTGAACACGTCACATTGTATTACCAAAAACGTCTAATTATTTTTCAGTCTTATTGAAATCTGAATACTGTTACTGTTTTATATATGGACGGACCTTACTCAAACCCTGCTTGCAAACCTAAACAGGAGACAGTCCTTGAATACATTAAAGGGGGTTGGCAAATCAAATAAGATGCTCAGAGTGTAAATCTAAGAATTAATTGAATCTTGCCTTAAGCCTTAGTTCAAATAATGTCTGCTGAAGAAGTAGGCAGGTGCAAGTATGGTGGGAGTGAGGAGAGAATGTGTTTAAAACTTCCAAGGGAAGATATCTCCATTTGTCTCAGTAAATCCATAGCTGCATCAATTAATATTTACCCAACTATGTCTTGGTGTTTGTATTTACTTAATCAATTATGCCTTTGCTATAATGCCCCCCCACTGAAATTCGGCACATGTTTTAAATAGGTATAATCAGTAAATTTTTAACCAATCAGAAGACACATTAGAAAAATATATAATTTGTATTTAAGCTGATATGTTAAAGCGTGATAATTTAAGTGGCACCATAAATCAGCAAGTACTCAATCAATGATTAGCTTAAAATACCATACAATACTTTATATCTGTATTGTTGCCCTCGGTTGGTTACAAACTGAGTTTATATTATTAATTTCCTGTTTGTGCTGATTCAGAGCTTGTGCTGGATTATCACCAAGCCAAGAACTGTCCTTTGGTTTAACTTACTAATTCTGTTGGGGGGGGGGGGGAGATTGTTTGGTAGACAGGCGATACTACTGCCACATGTCCTGGTATATTGCTGAAATATTAATGTTGTCCCTTTAGTTTGTACAAAAGTACATAAAGACAAATGGCAACCAACTTAAATATTTATGGTTTGGATCATATATACAACCAATAACAACTAAAGAACCTTATTTATAAAAACTGTTAGTGGTTTTTGGAATTCGGGAAAATTTCTATTCTCAAGAAAATATTAGCAATTTTTTAATGTAAAATCTATTTCTCAGGTGCAAGGGTGTCATTAAATATTATATTTTTTTTAAAGTAGGCATCTGCCATTGTGGCCTAGTGGGTAACACACTCACCCAGGAACACAGGGGACTTCTATTTTGATCAAGGTAAAAAAAATAGATACATAGTGATTTGGATGGCAACGTTAAATGACAGTCCTCTGTCATTTTGTCCTCTCTTCATTGGCAGCTTAAGACCTCAGGAAACATTAATACATTGTCATCCCTGCGATTCTGTCTTTCAGTTAGGGGAATGTCAGTCACTAGAGCTTTGGCTGTACTTACACAGTCAAGATGGGTCACATAACACCTTGACTCTAGCAGTAAGGGAGATATTGTGCTGAGTAAAGGCACAAACCAATACAATTACTTATACAAAGCTATTGCTGAGAAAAATTCGCATTTCAATTGTGCCAACTTATGGTAGGGACAAATATAAATAAAAAATAAATGAATAATACACTCCTGTCATTGACCGTATTGGGGTCTGGAGAATTCTATACAAATTTGATTTCTTAATGTTAAAACAAATCCCATTGCCTGTGAGTTTAATTATTAACAAATTTAGATGTTATTTTATTTATTTGTTTGGGTGGCCACGGTGGCAGAGTGGTAACACTCTCGCCTCCCACCTCTGAGGCCGGGGTTCGATTCCCGGCACGGCCTAAAGTGGGAAAGCTGGTAGTTGCTGGCCGTTGGTCGGCAGTTTACAGTAAAGAACCCTAACGAACTGTATGTACTGGTTTCCTCTGCCCTTCCAACTACCCGTCGTGATATGACCTGTACAGTGTTAAAAGCGACATAAAACCCCAAATAAATAAATAAATTTATTTGTTTGGGGGTTTATGTCACTTTCAACACATTTTATAGGTCATATCACTATGGGTAGTTTTATGGCCAAAGGAAACCAATGCATACAGTTGGTCAAGGTTCTGTTGTGTAAACTGCCGACCATTGATAAGCCACATTCCCACATAAGGATACGGTCCATGGTTTGAACCTCGTCCTCACATGTGGGAGGCAAGTGTGTTACTACCTCACCACCATGGCCCAAATTTAGATGTTTTTAACGCAAATTCTTGAATATACAAATGGTATTATTTATATTAATTTTCTTTAATGAATTGAACAATCGAATAAAATTTTCAGACCATCACGTTACTCATTGGCATGACAGGTGAAAAGCCTGCAGCACTGGAAAAAATGACTCTGGAGGAGAGGGGTGGGATGTGGGGGAGGGATGGGTTGGGGGACAGGGTGGGATAGTGGGTCCCCTTCATTGAATTAAACTTGTCTGGAAAAATGGTGTTCTTTTATTAGCTTTTATTCTACGTCTCCATCCATGCAAGTGAAGACAAGCCAAGTGCCATATACAAAAATGGCTTTTTGGCTCACCTTCTGATAAGGATAGGAAGGGTGTTCACATAACTCTGTGTGATTTGTGAATGACAGCATCAAGTTAATATTTTTTAATATATAGAGAGTAAAAACAAAGAAAACCACTTGCTCACACAATTTGGTAATACTTTGGCACAACAGACATATAGTTTTAAGACATACAGGTATTCTCCTTTCTGTGTTTTTGCCCAAAAACTTTTGCAAAACAGACATAGTTTTTAGATATACATGTAATTTTTTCTGTTGTTTTTGGCCTATTCATTTTTCTGAATATAATATATACAATATTTTCAGGTGTAAAAAAGTATAGATAATAATGAAACTGACAAAACTTTGCATAACAGCTTTGATTTATTTCATAAAAGATGGATGTTCAATGTGGATTGAGTACATGAAGTCACTTATTGTTAATACAAAGTCAATGTTGTAACATATTAATTGAATAATAGTATTTCACTAAACTCTGTTTTCGGGGGTTGGGGCTGGAGTTATGCTTCTTATTTCTTGCTATTATTTGTTGAATATTTATCCAGAAATGCTAGCGGGTTAGTAGTTGATTATTCGCACCAACAATTAGCTGACATGAGCACCCTGATGTCAACTAATTGCCTTTCACGAATCACATATATGAGAACATACACTTCAACTGGTTTCAGGGGAAAATTGTGTCCTTTCATACTAGAATTTGAAAAGAGAAAATGTGATTAAGGCAGAATAGGAAAAAAATGGCATAGGGGATTTTTACACTCAAATAGGCTGTGTGTTTTGGGCTTATGCATCTCTTTTATGTTCAGACCCAGAATTATTTCCATACCTTTATTGGCCTAATGTAAGGAAATCATATTTGTCAACAGATTATCTTGAGTGCTTGTAGGCTGATTACTAACGACATTCCTAAAACATGAAAAGGAAAGTATTTGTAAACATTGCTTATGAATTACCATTTTTATTAACCCCCTCTTTCAGTGTTTCGGTGCTGTGATACATCGTCTGTAACCAACATCCATTGGCCTTGTGATTAACAAGTTTATCATTTAATCAGATGGTTCTCACTTTATTTTTCTGTATATTTATGCTAAGTAAAATAGAACCTTTACCAAAGGATTCAAAGCAGTATTAGTCCCAGCCCAACTGTACAAGACTCCTGAAAGGTGAATTGCAGTAGTCAAAGCAACTACTGACAAGAGCATATGTCTAATTCCAGCATAAGCTAAATTATGCTATATTTTCTCACATTTATAATGATGTATCTGTTACATTAAAAATCATGACATTCAACATTTTATTCCGCTGGTAGGCAAAACCTCCTGAAAGGTGAATTGCACTAGTCAAAGCAACTACTGACAAGAGCATATGTCTAATTCCAGCATAAGCTAAATTATGCTATATTTTCTCACATTTATGTAATGATGTATCGGTTACATTAAAAAATCATGACATTCAACAATTTATTCCTACTGGTAGGCAAAACCTTCCATATTATTCCGTATGGTGATGACAAAACCAAAATTGCATTATGATAAGGCAATAGTGTTTCACATTGTAACTTAGCACACACATCAATTGGTATAAAGCAGAATATACAATACTAATCCACACTTGATTGACAACATAGGTACATTTTTACTTTATACCATGCCATACAATGTAAAGAGATGGTGGTAAACAGATAAACGGATGGGCTAAATTATAATACAGTTTCTAGAGGTCGTAGATTAAAGCCACAAGGTCAGAATAATGTAAGCTGCTGAGTGTTTGGGCATATTTTATTTTACATGTTAGTATATGTTTAAAATATAAAGTTTGCAGATTTTATGGATGAAATCTGAAAAACCACCAATCACAATATGCTCTCTGATAAAATGAATACAACTCGTGTAAAAGAACCTGATATCACATAAAATAATAAAAACTGTTACAACTAGTGAACATAAAAGAATTAATTTTATTTGGCAACTAGTACCCAAACCCATGCACCCCTTCATAATACAATCGTTTAGCCTGCTGGACGTGGGGGTGGGACTGGAGGGCTATTTTTAACTTCTATCTATAACCTTGTATGTCCTTCGATTGCAGAATCCAATATGATGGACCCTATCGTTTCAAACGCTTCATGAAGCGTGAAGTGACCTGCTATTGGTGGAGAACTACGAACCAGAACAGCAATAGTAAATTCTATTAAGGTCGACCATAAACTGACTGGACAGGCCCCTATACAGGCCGTGTCGTACACAGTTTCTAGAGGTCGTAGATTAAAGCCACAAGGTCAGAATAATGTAAGCTGCTGAGTGTTTGGGCATATTTTATTTTACATGTTAGTATATGTTTAAAATATAAAGTTTGCAGATTTTATGGATGAAATCTGAAAAACCACCAAGCGCCAATCCGAGCTAAGATGAAATGACCTTGGCAAAGGTGAGAGGGATAATGGAGGGAGCCACAGATGCGTTTTGCAAATACTGCCATACCGCCGAGCTCCGCCATAACCCGTGGGCCATAATGTGTTGCAGCTGAACATTATTATCAAATGCCATGGTAGCTCCAGATCTTCTGAAGGAATGAAACCCATGCCCTCTAATAGGAATGTGTAAATGGGTAAGGACGGTTTTCAATGCCGCTCTGATGGTGGTGTCTATAACCACGGTATAAGGAGAATTTTTGTGAACGAATAAGGGAGCTTGAGGATGGAGGGGTCTAGACTCAATCAATTCCTTGATAGCCCTGACAGGACATAGTCGGGGATTTTTAAGGTTTGGAATCTGAACAAAGTGATGGGCTGATCTATCTTGCAAGGTTTTTGTCCATTTCAACAGAATATGGGCCCCTGGATGAAGGAACAATACGTCCTGACGGAGAATGTGGCGGTATGGATCAAAAGCCGCCTTGGAATGGGGGGCAATGTTTGACATGCGCAGAAATGCAAAGAAAGCTATTAAAAAGGCAGCTCTGAAGAGGAGGGGGTCTGAGAGAATGTCGCAAGCCGCCGAAATAGAATGCATCATATTAATATCAAACACACCTCTGACTGTTGGGGAATAGGTGAAGTTAATTTTTATACTCCTAAGATACGCCCCCACCAGGGGGCTCTCTAAAGGGGCTATGTCCCAGTGATAATTTTTTGCCATGAATCTTAAAGATGACATGTAATTTAACATGACCTTATAAGAAATCTGATTGATGAACAGATATTGAAGAAAAGTAATGATGGAGTGAATTGTGAATTCCAAGGGTAAATCCATAAATAACACAAATGCCAGGTAAGTGGAGAAGTGGACTCTATGAGAAGCCCTGGTGGATGGTCTGTATGCTATCCTGATTCTGTGAATTGCTGCTTCTGCCAAGGCATTGGAAGGAGCTCCCAGATTTCGATCTACAATTATATATGCAAGGTCAAGTCAAAATAAGAGTGGAAAATCGGTTCCCAATGATAATTTTTGACTAAATGCTTCAATATATTTTCATCCACCAATTTATTAGAATGTATGCGAGATAAAGTATCAGCAATCCTATTTTCTTTACCAGCAACGTGTTCAATGATTAAATGAACATCATATATTGCTGTGTGAAGCCAAATATTCCTTATGCACAGTGCCAGAAAAGGGTCCCTAGTCTTGCCATTTTTGACCACCTGGACAACGCTGTGATTGTCACAAAAAATTTTGACGCTTGAATGACGCCAGTGTTGACCCCAAACCCTCAAGGCCAACAAGACATTGAACATCTCCAGATGTACGATTGTTAGAACAAAGCCTGGTATCTCCCTCACTGGAGTCGCATATACACGATCTCTCCAGACTGCACCCAACCCAGTAAGGGATGCATCCAGGAATAGTGACTGGGTGTCATCGACCGCGTTCTTTTCAATGAAGGTGATCCCATTGAATGAAGGGAGAAACTTAATAAACCAGTCTATATCTGCGTGAAAGGCCTTGTTTAAATAAATTTTTTGTTTATGACTACCTTCCCTAAATGTGGCCAAAATCCTATTAATAAACACTCGAGCCGGTTTCACTATCTTCTGTATGTATAAAAGTTTCCCCATTAACGCCTGGAACTTGTTTTTAGACAGGTATTTTTGACCCCTGACCTTAACACACTCTGCATAAATATCCTGTAATTTTTCTTCGTTTATGGCCATTGTGTTACTATCAAGATCAATGTCAATGCCCAAATATGTGAGGCGTTTGGTGGGGGGGGTGAGCTTCGCAATATTCAAGGGGAGGCCCAGCTCTTGCAACAGTGAACATAATTTATCAAAAGCTACGTCTGCTTTAATTTTAGGTAAAACCGCTACATAATCGTCTATGTAGCAGTGAAGATTACAATAATCTCTCATGAAGTAAGCTATGGAGTCTGATAATAATTGGAACGAAGCTGTCCCGAAGATCCAGCCGAACGCGACCGACTTATCCAGATAAAAACTGCCCTCCCACTTAATCCCCAACTTAAGGGCATCGACTGGGTCTACAGGTAGATTCCTGAAGGCTCGGGCCACATCTATTTTAAACATAACTGGGTCTTCCTTGATACTAACAATGTCTTTAACAAAGTCATCAATAGAAGGTAGTTTCAGTACTAAAGGAGTACCATCAAATTTTTCTTTAGTTACCTGATCATTTAATGCATTACCCTGGGGGAATGAGAGGTCCATGATGACCCTTCTACTATCCCCATCCTTAGGTCGTGACATTAAAGGTGAACAGTGGAAGTCCTTAGAATCCACGCTATCAACAGGACCCAGCATGGCCCCCAAACTAATTTCTTTGTTCAAGTACTTCTGTATATCTTGTGGATACTGTCGAGCCGAAAAATGATTGGATACCTCTTGGTTATGCAACCTATCTGGAGATATCAGGGACAGAGGGAAGCCAAATTTTATGTATTGAATTAATCTGTCATCTGGATAACCCTGCAATTGTCGCTCCCAAGCTGGGATATTCAGGCCTGATATCAAAGGAATTCTTGCCATGCGATAGTTAGGTAAGTTTGTATTCCTTATGATTGTTCCTATTCTTAAGCACTTATCTATCGAATCTATGGCTACAGGCAAACGATCCGGACCGATGAATCGAAACTCTGTACTGTCCAATGCCAGATGACCCACCTTCTTGGTTAGTATATTATAATCCGACAGATCGTGGTTGTTACGCGGATTAACCTGAACGCGCTCCCTAATACAAGTCCCCATCTTGTCCTCGACAATACCATCAGTCAATGGTTGTGATTCGACCTTTATACTTTCATCATCACTTTCTACATTAATATTTTCCATCTGATGTATAAGACCATCAATTACATACTGCATATATTTCACATACGAGCAACCATGGCGCTCCCAAGCTATTTTTTCTCTCATATATTCCCAATAGGCTTGCTTTGCCTCCTGCTTCAAATCCTTTGTGATAAACTGGAATTTTGAATTAGTTCGTATTAAAAAGTGACCCCTTCCTACGACTTCCATGTACTGTTCAATATCCCTGTGCAAAATTTGTAATCTTATATCTCCCTTTTCCTGAAACCACCAGAAGAAACCCTGGAGGTCAGATCCCTCTTCAACATCTATATGCAATAGCTGCCGGTGGCGTTCGCCATGGTTACTCACAATGCGAAGCACAGTGTATGGTATACTATCGAAGTTTACCATCTGATTCCCCCTCACTTTTGTTTGTTCTTCCCATGGCCCGTCCATGGAGATGGCAGCAAACGACAATTTCAATTCACCCCAGGCATTGAAAACCCGAAATTTTTTGAACTCTGGTGCCCGACCATCACTGCTGCCACCCCCCTGGACAGCCCCAGACAATATATCATGCTGTAAATATTTAGCATTGTTCATATTACCGTAATACATATTTTCACAACCATTATCATAAGCATTAGTATCATTTTTACACTCTTGCTTATTAACTAAATGCATTCTGTTCATATAAACACCACTTAATTGTTCATTATTGTTATCTTCATTTAATTTAACTTTATTGTCTGTAACTTTATACACATAGCTCTGTTTTGTCCTTGCAGGTTGTCCAGGTGATCCTGCTGGCTCCTACCTTGCTGACACTGCCTTGACCTCTTGTGATCTGACGTTCACACGAAAACTACATTTAAATTCTGGATGTGATGAAGTACGACCTTGCTTGGAACACAAGGAACAGATATGTCTGTAGATAACGTGGTTACCTTCATTGCTGCACGATCCCTCATTGTAAAATTTGCAAATACGACTCTTCTGTCCGAAGGAAGACACATTCTGACTATTAATGACTGCAATTTGAGAGGAACTGACACGATTCAGGGCCCATTGTGTGGTATCATGCCATTGAAGCCTACCTTCCTCAACCTCCGTCATTGAGACAGCCCAGGCGGCCCTCACGGCTGGCCACGGCAAGGCTACGGAATCGTTCAGTGCCAACATCGTCTGCCTGAGAACATGTCGCAGTAAGGTGTTATCGTCGATTTGCAAAGCATTATTGAGCTGACCTACCGCCCACTGTTGCAGGTTCATCTCATCAAATGCCGGTTTCTTGCTGTTTGAAGAGGACACAAACCCCTCATTGGGCCACCTCACCTCAGGTCTACCCACTGGCATATCTGTTATATTATATCTACCAGATTTTTTTCCTATGTAGAAAGCCCTTACCTTGCAGAACATCATGGTGTGATTGTGTTTCAAACTGGGCCAGAAGGTCAGAAACCGTGGACGCCACGTGAGACATTGCCCTCAACCGCTCCAAACTGGGGACAATCGCGTCCTTGTCGTAGCCTCGCCTCTGCTCCTGCTCTGCTGGTGGCTTATAATTCCCAGGATATCTACTGTCCCGTGACTGAGGATGCAGTGAAGTTGGTGCTGGCATTCCTTCCCTGGCTGGCCACTTATAAGCATTAAGTAGGCTCGCATGAGGAGTGAGATCTCCCAACTTCTGAGCGCCAGGCGATGTGACCTTGGTCTGTGGTAATTTGAAGGTCACATTGTCCCTAGGTCCCGACTGAGGTGATGATGCTGTGGTTGAGGTGATAGTATTGTTCCGCTCCAGTCTTTCCAACCGCTTCATAACTTCCGAGTTTGACTGCTCCAGCCGGGCCAACACACTCAGTACTGTGTGATCTACAGAAGTTGACGACGCTGCTACAGTATGGGGCGGACATGGATTGACTATCGTCATTAAGGTACGAACCGTCTTTGCTATTCACCAAGTCCTTACTCTTGCCCTTCTTCGCAGCCCCATTCTTCTTATTCTTGCCTGGTACAGGAGTTGCCTTCTTTTTCTTAGTCGTAGTTAATGGTGACTTCTTACTAGAAGCAGGCATTCTTTTGATTTAAAACCAACTAAAACAACTAAAACCATAAAATAATTTGATTTTTCATTCACTATTTTTAACTTCTATCTATAACCTTGTATGTCCTTCGATTGCAGAATCCAATATGATGGACCCTATCGTTTCAAACGCTTCATGAAGCGTGAAGTGACCTGCTATTGGTGGAGAACTACGAACCAGAACAGCAATAGTAAATTCTATTAAGGTCGACCATAAACTGACTGGACAGGCCCCTATACAGGCCGTGTTGTACACCCTCACCCCTCCCCTTTGGGAGCTAAGATAACTAAGATTTGTATTAAAAGTGGGACAAGGTAGGACAGCAAGCAACAGCTATCACAGGTATTATACAGGGACATATCTCCCTGTGCACTGAGAATCCGAGTCTTTTTATGGTCTATAAAAGATTAATAAACATGATAATATAGTTGATGGTATACATTAATCTTTCATAATATGATTGCAAAAACTAATCACCAATATCAGGAAAAAATGACTAAATTTAGCTATTTCATGTCAACAGTCTTTCTTCATTCAGGAGGATTTCTGCTAACCTTTCCCTTGGCTCTGTTTCTTTAAATTTTACTGAACATATTACTAACCAAGTAAATAAAATACATCTATGTATATCTCCAATTTTTGGGCTATATATGTTCTTGTCTATATATGTTCTTGTCCGACATTTTAAGCAATACTCTCTTAAAATGAAATAAAATTTAAGTTTCTTAAAAGTCCATAAATACCACAAGCCTTTTTAGGTATTTCTTTTAAATTTTATGCAAATATATCTTCCTCTTCATATATAAAACCAGTTCCACAGTAACATCTTCCATGAAAGATGATCAGACATGACTCTTCTAATCAAGTTTCCCAGCCCAGTATTTTTCCTCTTTGTCATCAACTGGATTATTGACCTAGTATGCTTGTCACTTATGACTTTTACAATTTCTTGTGGGGAGGATATTGCACCAAGCAAGGTCTCTCACCAAGGCATACGTTACATTCTCAATACTTGCCTGCTATTTTCCGTAGACCCCTTTTCCATCCTTGGATACTGAAATTGGTTAACCACTCCCCATTAATAAAGGGGAGATTAAGCTCAATGAAAATTAGAATCTGTATGTAATGCCTTGAGATTTTTTCTTTTTAAAAATCCGACTGTTGATAAATATGGAGGATCTCTCCAGTATGAAATAACACATATCATTTGCTTTGGCAAAAACAACATTTTGAAGCCTTGTTTCATATTTGTCATTGCCAGCTGTCAATTCTCGTCCCCCTCCCGACTTTTTAGTCAGAATTAAGGGATTTTGTGTTTCCGTAAATGTCATTATTAGACCTAATGATGACATGTTGCCATTTTCTCAGATTTTTTTTCAGCGTGTTCAGTTTTTTTTTTTTTTTTTTTTGGCTTTGACTTTTTGGACAATATTCTTCCCGAGCAAGTAAGACACTGCTTCACAGATGCAAATAAGTAATGGACAGGTCACACTTAGACAAACAGAGACTATAAAAATGAATACACTTGGCTGTGCTCTTGTCTTCATTTGTGGTATGCAAAATACGTGAACAAAACAGAAAATGTAAACAAGGTTATCCTCAATTGATCCATGTATTATGAATTATCAAAAAGAAACATTTATTAGACTTTTAACGACATCAGTAACAGACAATAAAACAATGGGTTTGTAAAACGTGCTATTCTGTACTTTAAAAATACAACCCAAAAAGATCATTTTAAGCACTTCTCATGTTGCAAAATATATGTCATTCCTTCTCAGTAAATTTGTGTAAATTCTCAAGAGAAAACATTATCATTTCAGTCCCTGTCACATATCTCTGTTTCTTGTGCCCAGAGAGTTGACTTCCCTATTTTGAAAATATAACATAAAGAATCTAATTGTAAATATAAAAATAACTGATTCCCAGTGAGGGGTTATAAGAGATTTTATAATGAATAGCGATATTAAGATAACGAAGGCAAAGTCTGAATGATCCTAATGCGCTATATGAGTTGTAAAATTTCTTATAACCATGATATCAGAATGAATTAATTCTATTCTAAGATTATACATATTTAAAGCAGTATACAAACTATCATTATTTACATTTTAATGATAAAAAACGGGCTGTTTCAACCATATTACTTTGGCATGGGGCTATTTGGCGGGACAGCCATATTTCCTTCATTAGCCAAGCAAATTCATCAAAACTATTGTGCCCTGTTAGAATGGGCGATAATTGAAACCTGTGAGGTTATTTTTATCTTACCCATGAAATAGTTCCTTGATTAACTAATGAGAATCGCAGACACAGCCGAGTCTTGTTAGAATGTAGCATAAAGTTTTTAACCATGGCATTTATGGTATTCAGACCTCAGAGGTGGGAGACAAGTGTGTTACCACTGCACCACTGTGACCCCTATATACACTGTTTAAACTAAGATTTTTTAAGTATGGATCTGTTCATCAAGGTAAGTATGGCGGCTGAATTTTTGGCCAAAGATAATTATACACAACTCAGTTTCTTTTGTTACAACACAAAACTATAAAAAAATACATGATTGCAGTGAGCCACATACCCTCACCATCTACCCAGCGAAATGCGAAAGCCCCATTAGACCAAAGGATCCTATGAAGCCCTTGTTTTTCTGTGATCAATATGTTATTCGTTCTCAGTAAATTTGGGTGAATTCTCAAGAGAAAACCATCTAGCCCTTAAGGACCCCAGTTTTGCTGTGCACTGCCTCTGGCAATCAGCCTTCTATCAATGAGATTTGCTATTGTGTGCAGCTTATCAGCCCACTCAGGAGACTTTATTAAGATTCTTCAGACTCTGGTATCATGTAGTGCAAAAGACTAGAGTTTCATTCCTGACAGTCCCCACCCTTCCAGGTCCAAGCAACAAGACAGTGCGGGTTAACATTTTATTGATATACAATAACATAAGTAAATTACAGTTGTACAATGGTTAATATGTAAATCTACTTTATTTTTACAGATTACAATTGGCATAATGCAGCAGTGAATCCATTAAATATAACACAAGTTAAGTTAAACATAAAGCAGAGTGTTAAAAGGTTAAATGTAAATACAGACAATTCTTTAACATCTCTGATGTTTTACATTTGTTTAAACTGAGATATGATACAATCACAGAACCCACATGTGAATGACACTTTGACCCTTGACCTCAAGGTCAGAGTAAAAGTAAGGTTAACTCCCCTGTTCAAATTTGACCCTAACTAAGTGCCGTACGAGGGGACCCAGAGGTCAAAGGTCAAAGGGTTTTGGTGTTATTACTTGTAAGTACTGGATTTTTCTACATCATTTTTAGCCAACTGCCTAATACGAAAACACACTAAAATTATTATGTAAAATTGATAAAACCGTGTTAAAAACCAGCTACTACCAGAGCATTTGCCCTGCCAAAGGGAGGGAGGGAGGGAAATTTTTCAAACATGTCCTCCTAGTTTCATTGTTCCTGGCCAACTGAAGCTTCTTGTTTCCAAATTTCCCACCTTTAAATTGCCCAACCAATCAGATTGCTCGATACATGCCCCTTTGTTTTGCCAATGTGAACCCCAATTGGGGGCTACTATACCCCAGAACTACCTGGAATTCCCGCCTGTCCCAAGAAGGGGGGACTGACCTTCATGATGCCTTTTACACCATTCCTGACAGTCCCCACCCTTCCAGGTCCAAGCAACAAGACAGTGCGGGTTAACATTTTATTGATATACAATAACATAAGTAAATTACAGTTGTACAATGGTTAATATGTAAATCTACTTTATTTTTACAGATTACAATTGGCATAATGCAGCAGTGAATCCATTAAATATAACACAAGTTAAGTTAAACATAAAGCAGAGTGTTAAAAGGTTAAATGTAAATACAGACAATTCTTTAACATCTCTGATGTTTTACATTTGTTTAAACTGAGATATGATACAATCACAGAACCCACATGTGAATGACACTTTGACCCTTGACCTCAAGGTCAGAGTAAAAGTAAGGTTAACTCCCCTGTTCAAATTTGACCCTAACTAAGTGTCGTACGAGGGGACCCAGAGGTCAAAGGTCAAAGGGTTTTGGTGTTATTACTTGTAAGTACTGGAAAAATCCAATTGTAATCTGTAAAAATAAAGTAGATTTACATATTAACCATTGTACAACTGTAATTTACTTATGTTATTGTATATCAATAAAATGTTAACCCGCACTGTCTTGTTGCTTGGACCTGGAAGGGTGGGGACTGTCAGGAATGGTGTAAAAGGCATCATGAAGGTCAGTCCCCCCTTCCTGGGACAGGCGGGAATTCCAGGTAGTTCTGGGGTATAGTAGCCCCCAATTGGGGTTCACATTGGCAAAACAAAGGGGCATGTATCGAGCAATCTGATTGGTTGGGCAATTTAAAGGTGGGAAATTTGGAAACAAGAAGCTTCAGTTGGCCAGGAACAATGAAACTAGGAGGACATGTTTGAAAAATTTCCCTCCCTCCCTCCCTTTGGCAGGGCAAATGCTCTGGTAGTAGCTGGTTTTTAACACGGTTTTATCAATTTTACATAATAATTTTAGTGTGTTTTCGTATTAGGCAGTTGGCTAAAAATGATGTAGAAAAATCCAGTACTTACAAGTAATAACACCAAAACCCTTTGACCTTTGACCTCTGGGTCCCCTCGTACGGCACTTAGTTAGGGTCAAATTTGAACAGGGGAGTTAACCTTACTTTTACTCTGACCTTGAGGTCAAGGGTCAAAGTGTCATTCACATGTGGGTTCTGTGATTGTATCATATCTCAGTTTAAACAAATGTAAAACATCAGAGATGTTAAAGAATTGTCTGTATTTACATTTAACCTTTTAACACTCTGCTTTATGTTTAACTTAACTTGTGTTATATTTAATGGATTCACTGCTGCATTATGCCAATTGTAATCTGTAAAAATAAAGTAGATTTACATATTAACCATTGTACAACTGTAATTTACTTATGTTATTGTATATCAATAAAATGTTAACCCGCACTGTCTTGTTGCTTGGACCTGGAAGGGTGGGGACTGTAAAATAACACTTTAAATTTTTTGGCAAGTCATTTTTACACAAGAAATAACAATATGCTGTTTAGAAGTTTCTGAGCACAAGACAGTGGGTTTGGAGTTTTAATTTAACCTTAATTTGATTTGATCTTTGTTCCCTGCGTCCAGGTGAAACAAAAAAACTATCATTGGATGCTATGTTATACCAAAAGGCCCCTATATCTCCCTTACTATTGATATCTGTGAATTTGAAGTATGAAAACAACTAAAATGAAATCATAAACTAAAAACCTGTGGGGTCAAATTTGACTTTGACCCCTTGCTTTAAGGTTAATAGAATTAGCATTTGTTGGACATTTTTGGACCAAATCTATGGGTATATGAGTCTGAATTTAAATTCAAAATTTTATTTTAAAAGTTGTGTGTTATGCAGGAGCAAGTATAATTTGATTCTTTGGTTACTTAGAAATGAAACGATATAGGAATAGACAATGACAAGTGAGGGGTTATAGGAGATTTTACAATGATGAGCGATATTAGAATCACGAAGGCGGAGCCCCGAGCTTGGAGTTGTCTATTTCTATTCTAACATGATAATATTTTTAAATTAATATTACTCACGTTCTCCAAACCTTAATAAACATGTCTAAATGACTAAAAATGGGTGACTTTTCCATCATATGCGTGTAAGGGGGTCATTTGGCAATAATATATATACATATACAGCCAAAAAGTTATGCAGGGTTTTACAAAGGAATTTTCGTGTCTTAACCAATCAGATTCGCGGACACAGCCGTGTCAAAGTGAGCCGGGTCTTCGAAAACAAACTAAAATAAATAATACAAAATTTGAGTATTCTTTAAATATATAAATATATGATATTATATTTTTCTAACTTGTCAATTTTTAATTTTGATACTTTTGTAAACTATGACTTTGTTATAACAATATTTTTAGAAGACAGTATTTTAATATAACATATTTCTAAGACACCTCATATCTCGTAATATAACCATGGTTAAATTTTCCTGTATTCTGCATCAGAAATGTTTCTTTATCCCATAATTGAAAGAATTATTAACATTCTCTGATATTTATGCATTTCAGTTAATTTATAAGATGTAATATGCCAAAATATGAAGCACTTTATTTCATGGGCAATAACCAAGCACATAACCAAATCCGAGTCAGTTCTTCTGAAACAAGGAATCAAGGCACATTTTTGGCTTGCTTACAGCCTTAATTAAAACGTCAGGTTCCTTTGTTGTAAGGGGCAAAATAAAATTGCAAAGTTGGAGATTTATTTGTATATGATATTATTTGAGCTTCTAATCCATTGCTAAGTAGTCTTTAATTCTCTATTACTAGTATACTTTAATACTCAATGTCATTTCTTACAGCAATATTAACCTCACACTTTTCATCTTCCATAACACTAATAAGGTGACCATAAACCTGCCAAATGTCGCCTGCTCAGATCAGCTGCAAGGTCCTGTCCCCTCATCAAAACCTGTCCATTGCTCAACCTTCCCTAGAGAACAGCTTTGACATCTACAAGGTCATTACAGTGGATCTCTATAAGGATTATACCACAGACTATTATACCCAGCAGAGTTACCCCCTTTCCTCAAAAGGCCTTTCCTCCCCCATAGGCAATAACTGTGTTAGATTGGGGGTGCTGCTAATTCAGGTAAAACATAAAATTAAAAGGGACACCATATCTGCAAACGTGAGTCCAAAAATAAGATATCAAGGTACATGGGAAAAGGTCAGCAATAATTGAGACATAGAGATAAAAACAGACAACAGAGTAAAGCTATAGCTGAAATGTTTCTTCGATTAATGGGTAGATGAACAAAAATGGAGCTGACAGAACATTCTGTCAGGTCTACTTCTCATAAGAGGTTTAAGGAGTTAAATTTGCATTTCCATACCCTTTTTATGCTAGTAGAACCCTGGCAAGACCATTTGAACACACTGTATACTTACACATGCTTGGCTTCCACAGGCCTCTAAAGATAATGCTGCAATAGTCAAGGCAGGTACTAACTAAAGCACGTAAAAAGACTTGTTTTTTATTTCTGATTTAAAAAATAACTCCAAAAACTAACACACCCATAGCCTGTCATGTAAAACTCAGTGCCAAAAGCAGGCGGAAGTGGTAAGGACATTTCTGAAGGAATGAGACCATTATAACCATGCATATTTCATCACTTAGTTCAAATATATGAGTTTTAAAAAAGACACAGACAAATATTTAAACCAGATATCTCAACTATTCTCCTGGTTACATAAAGCTAGTTTATTAATATATATTTGTAGGTCTTATAAAATCTCAACAAGCGAAAAATGTATAAGTCATCGGGGCTCGATTTTGGTTTGATACATTTTGTGTGTTGGTAATATCCATATTTAGGTTTAACAAGTTGTATTTTTAATAAGCCATTTCAGCATGAACGTTTGAAAATCTTCATGCAAGCTCACATATGCTAAACAAATGTACACTCCGAATGAGTAGGGTGGAATGACTGTACAGAACAGCTTGTATTTAAATGTACACATATGAAGTCCATTTATTCAAGTAATAAGGACAAGATCACAAAGCAAAACTCAAATACGTGTTGATACACCCACATAAAACAGTGTGAGTTGGCCAGTAGAAGTGTGACAGAGGTTTAATATATGAAATCCAACCTAAGGGACATATTAGAGTTTTCTTTATTGCTAGGATCACTACAAAAGTAATTAATCATATATCAGACAAACATATATGAATAAATGACCCTTGTAATTCCCATGTCTCCAACAGGGAAAGATCAAAGATTAAATGCCTTAATGACAGAGAAATCTTTTGAAGAAGAGCCAAAAATTCTTTTTTTTGATTTATGTTTTATTTCATATGCTTTCAGTTCTAATACAATCTGGTATTTAATCTGTAAAACACTCAAAGCGCCATTTCATATTATAATAACAAACAATTAATTAATAATACAAGTGTGGATAATGATTGTACCTACAAATATATAAGTCTGAAAACCCCATTTCCCCAGAGTAAATGAATTATATAGCAGGGTTCATTTGTAACCAAATAGGCATCAAGCTCAACTATTATTCCAAAATATTCTTTTGGAGAGAAATATTGTTGACCTAGATATATACATTAGGTGCCTCAAAGCCTTATTTCTTTTAAGACTGGTGACATTTACTTCCTCAATAAATCCACATTTATTTGATATATGATAAGCAAGATATATCACATTGTGATCCCTCTATGTGCCACCAAAACTTAAAAATGGGCAACATATGGACCTATTCCTCGTCCTTTTCTCGATGATTCTTTAAAATAACAATTGTTTCATTTTGAAATAGACAAGGTATATCCTGTCACATCTGATTATATTAACACCCACAAGGAAGCAAGTGTAATTGGTAGCGTTTGTAGGTTTGTTTGTTTGCAAAATAACTCCAAATGTTGTGAACAACTTTTGATGAAACGTTTTTCAGCAAAATGTCGACAATGATGCCGGAACAGATGGTAAAATTCTGGTAATGATCCAGATCACCATATAAATCCAGAAATTGTACAAAATTTCCTGTCTGGATCTAGGAATCTTTTTTGTTTATTTGTTTCCAAATTACCTAAAACATTGTGGATGAATATTGACAAAATTTACAGGAAATGTCGACAAAGGTACAAGGAACAGATTCTATTCTGTTCTATTCTGTACTTTTATGGTGCTTAATCTCTGTCAGGTAGACTCTAAGGCGTAACACCAGACTCCAATTCAAAAAAATCATCATTCCAAAGCCGTTGCCAATTCCAATACCACGGAGACGTCGGATAGAGTGTATGCTAAGTTGGGAAAGCCTTTTTTGAAGGGATAAGATTTTAACCTTTTTCTGAAACAGGTGAGAGTTGAGGCAGGACAGATGATTAAATTTTGAGTATTTTTTAAAGATTTATTATCATTGCACTCATCAGTCATAGTTGAGTTACTGAATCTTGGTTGAGGTCTGCACTCTCAGAGTGCTTCGCACTGACATCAGCGCACAAAGTCTTAAAGGTTAGAGTTGTATCTCTGATCAAGTATGGACCTGCCATACTTATAATTCACACAACAACAAGAGCACTCAAAGAACACATGCCTCCCCTAAATCTCATAATAAAGTAAGAATCTTTTTATATCTAGACGATGATCTAGGCCACTCTCAAAATTTAATGGGATCTAAGTTGGACCAAGACTTATCTCTTGATTCTTCAGGAAGATCCAAAAAGATCGACAGATTAAATATACTGTATGTGCCTTTAAGAGCTGACATATTCAACCACCCATGTGACATATGTTATGTACATCTCATACCTATTAACCCTCAGATGACATTTTAAAGCATATCATACACCATTTAAAGACACATCATTGCATTGTTTATTTAGAGATGTCTTAAGTGTTTCTAGTATTTCAAGTCAAGTGGTACCCTTAACAAAAGTAATAGTATCTCCTTCAAAAAGCAAAATGATCTTGATTCTTTGGCCTTTCCATTAAAATGCTATTGACCTTCTTATTCTTCAAGGACCACAGGTTGTTTATTTTATTACAATTTCAACTCTTGGTGTTGAATAATGTGACTGTTCTTTAAAAGGGTTTGATAATAATAAATAATGCTAACGACTATTCTAATATGCTAATATGACTTTTTCGAGGAAATCAGCTTTTTTTTCTTCAGTTCGTCCCAAGAAGGCCATTAATAGGTGAGGTTGTGCAATAGCTTCTCCCACTGAATGGAACAGGAAAGTCTTCAAATGTCTGAATCCTGCATTTTCTTACTCCAGCATGTATACACCAAGCATTACCTCTATAAAATATTATGTGTATTGGCCTGGTTTTGAATCCCTGTCAAAATTTCTAAATTTAGTAATTGGGCCTATGTTATTGGCATGGATAACCTGCCCAGGGGTGCATGTATTCAACCCCTGTGTTTATTCTCTGGGTGTGGTTCAGGTGGTACACCATGGGCATTCCAGGTTTCTATCCTGCTAAATCTTGCTTTAGTGCAGGCGCCTTAGGTTACTCTCATATTTTGCCAATTCTTGCAGTACCTTGCTTGATGGGTCATTGGATCTTAACATTTGATCTGAAGATTTACATTTCACTCACTCTCCCCTTTAGTACCCTACACCTCGATGGCGTTGTTGCAACATAGCCGATGTGCAAAACTACATAGCATTTATTGCAATTGCAATTTGGGTAATCAGGGGCTCTCTACTTTAGTAATTGATAGGGTTATTGGTGGTTATTTTGTGGTTCCACCTCCTCTACCAAGTTGTTCAGGTAATCGAATTTTTAACTAGTATATGAAACATTTTATTTTCTACTTCTAATGAATTATGGTTTTTCATAAAATTTTAGTTATGTAATGTATGTAACTTGTTCAAGTAAAAATATTTTGGTAAAATAAATTTATATTGATCCCAACTATGGGTTTCTAATGTCTTTGGTCCCTTGGGGAATTTAAATCCAGTCAGACTGACCTGGATTCTGAAGTCTTGTGGAAGTTTGTTACAATCTGGAGGAGCAGCCTCAGAAAAAATGCACATCCCTTTGCATTTATTTGGTCTGGTACAGGAAACCGATAAGTAGTTACCCTGTATGGGGACACTAGGCTTGATTAGATAAGAAATATAGAGAGATCTGTTCACATTCAGATCAATTACTCAGTATATGAGAAGGTTATATTTAAACATTATATAGTATTCAATGGGCAGCGTAGGTTATTCAAGAATAGTGTCACATGATCACATACTTGTACCCCCGCCCCACTTTTGAAAGATAATGCATCAAAGTGTCATTCTAAAGTGTTGTGAAACTCAGGGACAATTTTGACTGAAAAAGAAAATCATTTGGCATCTGTAAAACTATAAAACAGACATTTTCGCACCAATTTTAAAACCCTGTTCCCAATATGAGGATAATGTGATAAGAACAGACAATCTGATCTAACAATAACATGGCTAATAGTCTAAATATTTATTTATTGACATTATATATGCTAAATTATTGGCCAAAGATGTCTTAAATACACTTACACCATGCACTCTGCACTGCAACCTAAAGGTTTTAAACTTCTTCAGAAAATCAAAATTTGGTTTGGACATTATAGATTTAGTAACTAAAACCTGACAAGTCAGGTTAAGTCATTTGGAAAAAGTCAATGCAGAGCCTCTTTTCCATTAAATATAGTTATCCTTTACAATTCCTGCGCAAGAAGATTAACTTAAGTTAATAGTTATGACTGTAATTATATAAATGTAAGCATTTGTTATGTGGGAGTTAGTTAAAGCCTAAGTTTCAACTAAGATTGGATAAAAGTCATTTTGTGAGTCCCAACTTTAGCCCAAACTTAGCTATGACAAAAATCTAAAGCTTAATTTCTTTAGTAAATGCAGAATGAATGAATGAATGATTAAAAAACAAAATATTGTCATGATTTTGACTGCATTTAACAGAAGTCATTTGTATCACTTACTTTAGATAGTCATAATCATGCATACTGGTATTTGAAAATGGGACTTATCATAGATATCATTTGCAAGTCAAATATGCATTCCATTGTTTTTATACAGACTTTTGATGAGCTGATATGAAATTGGATGTGGAATGCTTTTGCACAATAAGATCATACATTTTTATTGCTCTTGTACAAATAGCCATCCAGCATAGCATTTGGTCTGAAACCATTTTCTACTAAACTTAAAGAACAGTAAGATCGACTGTATGCTGTAACTAATCTCAAATCTTAAAGAAAATGTGTCTTACTTTTGTATTAAAATGGTATCAAAATGTCTTCATCACAAGCCCTTTAAAGCATCCATTATTTTTCCTTATTGGGATTTTGAGTTTCCTTTCCCAAAAGAGGTATGTTTTTCTTTTAAAAATTGACTCTTACAACAGAGTAAAAGAGAAAAGTCAAAACAAAACCTCTAGAGCCCAGTGAAATAAAGCAAACACTGTCTAGGCCCTCTCATAATCGAAAATCATTATCAGTAGGTAGGATCCAGAAGCCTCCCGCCTCATTTCCCTCCCTTTAGGTTCAGAGCAGACGACATTTAGAGTAAGTGGGCGAAAATGAAAGAAAAAATCCTATTTTCGCCCATCTAATCTTTTTCACAGTTGTTGAACAAGGTAAACTAGGTGAACTAGGTTGAAAAATATATAATGTATTTGTTTATATATTTAAAGGACTTATCCTAGCAATATACAGTGAAGCAGATTTTTGTTTTTGCTTTTAACTGTTATATTCATAACACTTAACTATAGCTTGGCTTTAAGTTTCTTTTCACGCAGAAGAGAACAGGGGAAACATCACTCAATTTGCTGCAGGGTATAATGTTCACCCTGTGTCCAACAAAAAAAAATAAAAGGGATAGGGGTGAAAGCTTACAAGGACTCACAGTGCCAGAATGTCTTGTTCTCCCCAAAAATAATAACACAAGACGAGAATACAATAGTAAAGAATGGTTATGAGTACTTATGTGAGATGTAACTATCATAAAACCCTAGAAAGAACTTTGCGTTTTGACAATACAATAACGCCCCCCCCCCCCCCCCCCCCCCGCCCCCCATCGACCGTTTTTAAAATGTATTGCTTGGCATTCTAATTTGGCACGCACCTAAATTAGCAAAATTTTGATGAAAACAATAATTCCATCTGTGGTGAATCAGGATTAATTATACCAAAAATATAAGGCTGTAACTGTTGTGCTTATGGTTTCCATTCACCAAATAAGGAGCTAGTTGGCGTAATGGTTAACACACTAGCTTCCCACATCTGGGGTATCTGGTTTGGACCCCAGACTGGACCTTATGTCGGAAAGTTGGTAGTTGCTTCCCGATGCCCAGAAGTTTACAGTGTAGAATCTTGACCAACTAGTAGGTACTGGTTTCCACTTCCCTTAAAACTACCCATCGTGATATAACCTATACCTATGTGTTGATAGCATTGCTAAACCCAAATAAATTACAATTTAATAAATCTATCACCAAGTGATTCCATTCTGAGAAAATGCACCATGAAAAACTCCCAGCCAATACAAATTTGTAACATAAACTTGCACATTCTAACCCTCAACACCCCATCGATAAAATGTTGAAGAATTGATATGTTCTTCTCCCCCAAAGGACCACATCGACTATTGCTCTAGATATCACATCTCTGGCAGCACATAAGAAACTGCAAATACAATTATTTTTTCTGGCTTAAAATTTATCCCAATCTATTTATTTCAAGTACAACCTACAGTGTAATTGCATAGATATGTATGTCTTATTATTATTCAAACAATTTTAGAGTAAAACTTCTATGAATAATAACATTAAAAGGAAAATCTAAGTCTCTGAATTATTCGAGGTATTTCTGCTGGCAAATAAGTTGGGACAAACTTACGCCTCTGTTGCCAATGGCTTGTCAATGATAAGAGGTTGAAGAATTGTGGATTTCTCAAGAAGGGATGTGATATTAATCCATGCTACACCAACAGAAGGAAAATGAAATGAACTAATGGGGCTTTCACGCTTCTAAGAACCCTTCTCTATTTAAAGGGACACACCAAATGGGAGAGAAAAGTGAGCGCCTATGATTTAATGTGTCTTAAGTTTTTCTAAGCTAAAGTTGTAATGACACAACAAAGACGGGTCTCATTTTACTACATATATTAGTTTATTATATAATCATACTCATTGCAATATATTCTCTGCTACAAGACTGTTCCATCCATGATGATTACACGGGTACAGAGAGGGCCACAGTGGCAGAGTGGTAACACTCTCGCCTCCCACCTCTGAGGCTGGGGTTCGGTGCCCGGCACGATCTCAAGTGAGAAAGCTGGTAGTTGCTTGCCTTTGGTCGGCAGTTTACAGTACAGAACCCTGACAAACTGTATGTACTGGTTTCCTCTGCCCTTCCAACTACCCATTGTGATATGACCTGTACAGCATTGAAAGCGACGTAAAACCCCAAATAAATAAATAAATACACGGGTAGAGAAAAAGCTCAAAGATGACCATTATCAACATTCCTGAGTTTTTTAGCCTGGGAATAGAAACCAATGACAGATGACTGCAATTTTAAGTGGTCATCCAAACCACCATGTATCTGTTTTAGCTGGGATCAAACCCATCCTCTCTGTGTCACAAACGAAGCCACTATCATTATGTTGCTTAAAAAGATATCATAGCCATCATATAGCCATAAAGCATCACGAAGTAATGCTTACTGGTGACAACACCACAATGGTTAGGGTTTGGACCTTAATGGTTTCACTTAATATTAAACAAACACACTGGCTCTGAAAATGGATAGGTATGTACCATATTTCCAGACTTAGTGCTAACCTTAAGGTGCGGCACACTTCTCCATTGCAATGGGTATATTTTTATATTGGTTCCATCATACGGAATAGATATGGATGGGAGACAACACCTAAAAACTCGTGAGTCCGGATCCGGATATTGATTGGATTATCATTGACCATTATCACTGGTAGACCCCACCTTGTATGAAAATATAATTATTGACTTATGTGAGCAGACCAACAGACAAATGGAGACAATTACAACACCCTCCCCCTTCCTTTAGGGGTGGAGATACGGGCTTACGTGGGTACGGGCAACTAAAATTTAACCCTAAAGCATTTAACATATTTTATAACCAGAACAGCATTTTATGTACATGCAGATACCAGTTGTACTTTTCTAGTGATTAAAAGATATAAAAGGATGACACCATTTATAATCTGTGGGTACAGTGGGTGATCCAAAAATACAAGTGTTATCTCCAATTAAGGATTAAAGATTGGCTGATCACGGGATCAGTACAATGAGTAAGGGGATTAAAAACTAGCTGTTTTAGCTAGCTCTAGTGTAGTGCCAGAAACATAATATGTCAATGTCTTGCCATCTCCCTTTAAAATAAGCACATGAAAGGCAAAGGGGGGTTCGGGAACACACGTATTATGACCAATCAATAGCTGAGAAAAGCTACCTCACCCCCCTCCTATCCTCCGCCCTATGGGAAACACCATTAATTTCTGTCATTTCCGGTGCAGATCAAGCTATAAAATGGGGTGCACACTAAAAGAGATAAGCACTGTCTGTATTTAAGTACAAATGCAATGTCACAAAGCCTTTCTAGAGGAATGCAGGTTCTTCGTGCATGGAAATGCTTATTTATTATCCACTAGGAGCTATATTTGACCTAAGTACCAGGAAATGAAGACTGAGAATCGGATTGTGCCAAATTTTTTTTCAAATACTCTATCAGTTGGCGTTTTCACTGGTCATTAATTTTAACTATTGAAGCTAATGGGCTTTCTTAGTGACAAATTAATTCCTAGTGAAATTTTAAATCTGTATTAATATCTCAAGTAGAGACTATTCATTAATGAACATTAACTCTAGTAATTTTTTTTAAAAAATGAAGAAAAGGTGAAATTTTCTTCTAGCTAAAATTTCTACTTATACTTATTTCTACTTATACAGTATAATCAGTATTACTAGTCTTTATTGGTTGATCTTCATTTTATCAGCAAACAAAGGGACAATGCTAATTTTGCAGTGGCTGACTTTTAATGGGGCTGGTTTGTCAGCATGCAATTTGGCAAGTTACCGATTTGTCCAGCTCTGACCGAACTATACGGGAGCTGGACGAATCAGCCGTTACCAAATCGGCCCTCGGCAAATTAGCCCTGATAAAGAATAAATTCAGAAATAACATTGTAATTCCTAAATATATACACATACATCTAATATTTATAGCCATCTAACATATAGGGGCGGATTTGACCAGGTTAATATTACCACTGGCCGATTTGACCAGGGTGTTATTTCCAGGGGGCCGAGTTGACTAGGATACCTTTTTCTTGTGGCCAATTTGAGGGGGGCCAATTTGGTAAAGGGCCGAATTGTCTAATTGTCTGATCAAAGCAGCTGTATTATATATCATAAGGAATCTGAGATTTTGGCAATTGCAAGAAAACAGCTAAATACCAGTGGACGTTATAATACTGTTAACAATTATCATAAACTGTAAGCATAAATAAGACAAAGGTCGAAAAGTGTTTTGGTCTACACAAATGAGCTGCAATGCCATCAGAGACATTACTTGTTTACTATAGTCTGCTGATCAAAACAAAAACCTCTCCTAGAGCTCAGACCGTTACCCATCCCAGTACTAACCTAGCCCGTTGCTGCTTAACTTTAGTGATGAGACAGGTACTCATCACACTACGCCACAATTCATGAAAGTCCAGTGACAAAAAAAATAAAACGAAAAGAAAAAGACAAAAAAGTGATCTCTGGAAGTGCGACATTTCCTAAACAAATGCTTAAAAAACAATGGATATATATGTCATCATTTGTATTATATTGTAATTCTATTTATTCAAACACACATTATTCTTATCTCTCCAAGGAGGATATGTTTCTGGTAGTGTTGGCCTGTTTGTATGTCTGCAAAATAACTCGAAAGGTTAAAGGACAGAAACTGATTAAACTTTCAGGAATGGTTGACCATACAGCAAGGGATAGATAATTTCATTTTACTGGTAATCTGGATCCAATCTTTTGAAGGATGTTTAATCATTGTGACATTTGGGACATTTTTAGTATATTTATATATATATATATATATAACTTAATAATTAATCATGGGATTTCTTGACAAACCAAGGCCAAAAGATGTTTCAGTCTACTAGCACGAGCTGCAAATTTAAAGCCATCAGAGACACAAGCAATGCACTGAAACGGTCACCCATCTAAGTACTAACATGACCGACTGCTGACTTCACTGAAGGGACACGGACTCATCCCACTTTGCCAATTCTCATGAAAGTCTGGTGACAAAAACAAGTGATCTGTAGAAGCGTGAGCCTTCCTAAAGCTCGTGCTTAAAAATACAGGACACTCTCACAATAGTGTCTATCAAATACTGAAGTATAATCCATTTCCTAGCAACTTCTAGAAATATGATCCAAAGAAGGCAAAAAGGAATAAAAATAGACTCCTTGGTGGAGGTCTGCGTTCTCCCAGTGCTTTCCTAGTTTATACAATAGCAATCTTCATGACCACATAAAAAGGAAAATAGTTCTGGATATTTGATATGCTGTGGGTTCTTTCAAATACAAAGAAAACTTTTATGGTCAAGTTATCTATCTTAAATGCTAAAGTTATATAGCTAACTTGCTGTTAATAGATGCCAAGCTTCATGACAATCTGGGTTTGCCTTTTAATATCATAATTGTCACGAGATTTCAAATGTCACCCTTAATTTATTAGCATTGTCAATGTTTTAAGTATGGAAAAGAGTGAGGGTTTAAGTTACACCAAAGGATTGGGATGCTTCTCAGACTTTTTTTAAAAATCCAATGACATTATGTAAGTATGGAATAGGATAGATCATGATTTCCTTAGCAATTATATGTATACTTGCATCATGATCATATGATAAATTTATTTTATTAATCACCATGAGCCTTACCTGACCTAATTTTCACTTTTTGTATTATTAGCATTTTGTAATTAGCATTACAAATATATACATACATCATTAAAATTTTTATTTTACAGATCTTCTGAAGGTTTTTTGTTTAATCAATTTGTGCAAAAATGGCATACAAATCTCAAGGTGAAAGGTGAAGTTTTTATATTCACTGGTGCCTGTAACCATGGATATGTTTCATAGCAAATTTTCGGCATTCTTGTGGATCATATAGAATTCTCTTACTTATTATTGAAGCTCATTGGTGAATAACAAAAGCAAACTAGACCAAGGACGCATCTGTAGCCAGATGCAAGATGTATCTACTGTAAAAGGACAACTAATATGGTTTTGAAGAGAAACAGCATTTTTCAATAACAAGCGAGATGTAAGCACTTTTAAGTATTACTACCTGTGTTTGACCTTCCAGCAGGGTCCCAAGGTCAAATCTAAACACATCGGAAGATTCATAGTCTATGATTTCCTATAGTTTGGTTTCACATTGCAAACCTCTAGGGCCAATAATAAGTGAGTTACAAGCACTTTTAAGTTTGGCTTTCCTCATTTGACTTTGAAGTAGGGGCCCAAGGTCAAATCTGAACACATCAGAAGATTCCAAGGACATGATTTCCTGTGAGTAGGTTTAACATTACAAAACTCTAGGACCAAGAATAAGCAAGTTATAAGCACTTTTAAATTTGGCTACCCTCGTTTGACCTTGAAGGAGGGGCCCAAGGTCAACTTTTTATCAGAAGATTCCTACCCCATGATTTCCTATAGGTTGATTTACATTGCAAACCTCTAGGATCAATAATACCAGTTATAAGCACTTTTAACTTGGTTATTCTCGTTTGACCTTGTAGGAGGGTCCAAAGGTCAAATCTAACCACATCAGAAGACTCCTAACTCACAATTTACTATAGGTTGGTGTCATATTGCAAACCTCTAGCATCAATAATAAGCAAGTTATAAGCACTTTTAAATTTGGCTATCCTCGTTTGACCTTGAAGAAGGGGCCCAAGGTAAAATCTGACCACATCAAAAGAATCCTAGCCCATGATTTCCTGTAGGTTAGTTTCACATACGAAACCTCCAGGACAAATAATAAGGGAGATATAAGCACTTTCACGACTAACAAAGAAATGCCTGTGGCAGCCATCTTGTTTTTCAAAATAATGCCGAAAAGTTACCAATCAAGGTTTTGTAATGATGAATATATCCTGCGAATTTCCCCTACAACACCTTTTGCTCAAGAGGGCCAACAAAACTCCTTGCTGAAAGTCAAAAAATGCCTGTGGCGTATAATGAGGTCAACAATATTCCCAGGTAAGATTTTATGGTCATAAATATATCTTAAATACAAATTTGAGAAGTCTAGCTATAATGTTTTTTTGTTAGAGCAGTAACAATGGTAGAAGTACCATAAGTAATATTTATATTGATCGCTTTAATGATCAATAATCAATGTTCTGGTCAAATCTGATGTGTGATTGATTGACTGACTGGTTGACTGACTGACTAATCTGATAAATGGATTGACTGATTGACTGACAAACTGACTGACCGATTGATTGATCTTTACACTGCAGTGCTAATAGCAACATATATTACCAATTAGCCTATTTCATATCATGTGCACTGTATGTTATATCAATTTTAAGTTTTTTCTTTCTTCCTGAATAAGGGAGTATCATATTTTTTTAAAATAAACATTTATATGTGCTAATGATGTGCATTACGTTTTCTCCTAACGTTTAAAACTACAATGGTTGTGTTTTATTGATAGGGATTTGTGTTCGGTAACACTTTGTTAACACTTTGGGTTTCTTTAAATTTATTTAGTGTTTCACATTACGCCTAGTACCTTTGCATCAGCTGTATTGTAATCTAATCTAATCTAATCTACTGCTTTGCAGGCGCAATATCTTCCCCACTAAGGGGAACTCAGTGCGCTAGTAACAAAAATCATTTCTTAAAAGGAGAGTCGAGGGGCGTTCAAGGTCAGTGTACCAGGTTTGTGGGTGGGACCGAGAGGGAAGGAGACTAAGTTGGGAAGCTAGAGTTGAAAAGGTGCATTTTGAGGTGTTTCCTGAAAGATGCAACAGAGGGACTGTTTCTTATTTGGAAGGGGAGAGAGTTCCAAAAAACATAGTGACTAAAATAATTTGAGAACTGTTTAATTGATTTATGAACTCTACGGTCAAAAGTGGGGGTATGAAGGAACTTGAGTTTAGGGGTACTTCGTCTAGTATTTCTAAAGGAAGTGTGACAATACATATGTAAACTACCTTCAGTGTAAGCAAGAATGGGAATCCTTAATTAAAAAGAAAACTGAGGCAATAATATTAAGATCGAAAGCAAAGTGGGTTGAAGAGGGTGAAAAAAATTCTAAGTTTTTCTTAAATCTAGAAAAAAGAAATTACAATAATAAATATATAAAGAAATTGATATCAGGGGACAATAGAGAACTCACAAACTTAAAAGATATAATTGAAGAAGAAAAGCTATTTTACAAAACCCTATACACAAGTAGCACTAGGAACTCTTAATGAGTTAGATAAGGCATTATGTGATAAACCATTAACAATAGAAGAATGCACTAAAGCACTAAAAATTCTAAAAAATAATAAGTCACCTGGATCTGATGGTTTTAGTACAAATTTTTACAAATTTTTCTGGACTGTTCTTAAAGACCTACTATTTCAAAGCTTTAAGTATTCTTTTGAAAACAGAATACTAAGCCAAGAACAGAGAAGAGGGGTTCTCAACCTTATTCCAAAGGTTGGGAAAGACCTTCGATATCTATCAAATTGGAGACCAGTTAGTCTCTTGCAAACGGATTATAAAATTTTGACTAAATGCTTAGCAATACGGTTACAAAAAGTGTTACCTAACATCATTAACTCTGACCAAGTTGGGTACATACCTGGTAGATATATAGGTGAGAATACAAGAACACTGGAGGACATTATGACCTATACCAGTAAAAATAAAATTCCAGGATATATTGTGCTAGTCGACTTTAGAAAAGCCTTTGACTCAATAGAGTGGGAGTTTCTCTTTAAAACCTTAGAAAAATTTAATTTTGGTAACATGTTTATGAGATGGATCAAAATACTATACACTAACATATCTTCATGTGTAGGAAACAATGGTTTTTATTCTGGTTATTTTAACCTGACAAGAGCTATTAGACAAGGCTGCCCAATTTCAGCCCTTCTATTTCTTATAGTAGCTGAAATAATTGCAATAAGTTTAAGAGATAATAACAATATTAAAGGGCTTACTGTCAATGGAAGTATATTTAAAATTAAATTGTTAGCAGATGACACAAGTCTCATACTAAAGGATATGAAATCAGTTGAACTAGCTATTAGGGAATTTGAATACTTTGGAAAATACTCCGGGTTACAAATTAATCTTGACAAAACAGAAATAATCCCCATTGGTAGCAATAGTTCCAAACACATTGCAGTTCCAGACTCTTTATCAAAGATTAATATTAAAATTGGTCCATTTAAAACCTTAGGTATATGATTTTCAAAAAATCCAAAAGAAATGGTAACTCTTAACTTTAATAAAAGAATAGAGAATATAAAAAAAATACTTTTCACTTGGAACTCGAGGACATTGTCACTAAAAGGGAGAATAACAATTAAAAAAGCGCTGGTATTGCCTCAAATTTTATTTTTGTTCAATCTTATTTATGTACCAAACGAGATACTTGATCAAATAAATAAGGAATTTTTTAACTTTCTCTGGAGAAATAAACCTCCAAAAATAAAGAAGGAAACTATTATTGGACAGCTAGAAGATGGTGGACTAAAAATGATAGATGTGTATAACATGCATGTAGCAGCTAAATGTAGTTGGATAAGACGGTTAGTTTCAAACGAAAGCGGTAGTTGGAAAAAATTATTTTACAAAATGTAGATATACTGGACAGTGAGGGAAATATTTTGAAAAGATCTCAGTTAAATCAGAAACTTGAAACACATTTAAGTGAAATGTTTTATAATTCTGTTGTAAGCTCTATACCACAAGTATGGAAGAAGAAATTGAGACCAGTCCAAATCCCTAAAGAAGGACACATTTTACAAAATGTAGATATACTGGACAGTGAGGGAAATATTTTGAAAAGATCTCAGTTAAATCAGAAACTTGAAACACATTTAAGTGAAATGTTTTATAATTCTGTTGTAAGCTCTATACCACAAGTATGGAAGAAGAAATTGAGACCAGTCCAAATCCCTAAAGAAGGACATGGTACAGATGAAATTAACATTAAAGTGGACAGTAAATGGACTCCCCTTAGTAAAACTAATTCAAAGTTAATATATGAAAGTTTGCTTAAAAAAATTATTAAGCCACCAACATCAATCAATACATGGATTGAAATTTACCCATTTCTTGAAAAATTTAATTGGACTGATACATTTATTCTTCCCTATAAAGTCCTCAGAGAAGCACATCTGCAAAGTTTTCAATACAAAATTTTGAACAGAATAATTAATTGCAATTATAATCTTCATAAATGGGGTATTAAAGAGTCATCACAGTGTATTTATTGCACAAGTGTGGATACAGTAGGTCACCACTTATATGAATGTAATGCTTGCAAATTTTTCTGGAAAAATCTGGAAGAGTGGCTATACAAGCAAGTAAAGGTTAAATTCCATTTTACTGTTTGTGAAATTCTATTTGGATTACCCTTAATTGGGGATCCTCTGCTAGAAGTCTTGAACTATGTCATTATCTTGGCAAAAAAATTCATAAATAATAAGAGAAACCAAAACAAAGAACTTATATTCATTGAATTTATGTATATATTAAAAGAAAATTTAAAAATCTTGCACAGAATTGAAAAAAATAATGAAAAATTAAATTTTTTATGAGCTTATGAATAACAATCCTTCCTAAAAATATTTGATGGTTTACTCAGGGCTGGCACACAACTACTGAATTGTTGTCTGATATGAATAGTATGATTTTTTTCCCCACCACTTTGTGTATGTCTAATGTGATGTGTATGTCTAGTATTGTGTTTGTATATACAAGTTCTATTGTACCTGTGGGTTGTGTACTGTATATGTTTTCTTGTTACAATAAAATAATTAAAAAAAAAAAAGTGTAGGGGTGGATTAGTTCTCTTAGGTAAACAGGCTGACCTTGGTTGAGGATTTTATATGTAATGAGGCCTATTTTTAATTGTACCCTATACCTAACTGGAAGCCAATGGAGTTTTTTCAGTTGAGGGGTGATGTGAGAAAATTTTGAGGAACGGGTGACAACCCTGCAGAGTGAGTTTTGCACTAGTTGCAATCTTCTTAGGTCAAAGTCTGTGAGTGATAGAAACAGGGAATTGCAGTAGTCCAATCTGCTGCTGACCAAGGCATTGGCTAAAAGAGTGATAGGTAGTTAGAAGGGTGGAGGAAATCAGTACATACAGTTGGTAAAGGGACCTGTACTCTAAATTGCTGACTAATGCCAAGCAACTGCCAGCTTTCCCACTTGATGTCAGGCCGATTTCAAACTCTGATACCAGAGGTGGGAGGCTAGTTTTACCACTGCATCACCATGGCCATTCTTGGTAGCGCTTTGTTGAGAGTTTTTAAAATGTTTTAAAAACATTCCACAACCTCTCACAAGCTGCATTAAGGGCAGTGTATAGATATAAAGGGTGGCTCATCCTTCAACATGCACTAGTTAGATACAATGTATCTTTTCGGAAGGATAAGGGCTAGGTCATTAAGCAGAAATGAAATATGTTCAGAAATAACTTCATACAAAGCTTTTATCTAGGCATAACATATTTATTCTTAGGATTGCTACTATCTTAGTAACAACCATTTTTCTAAGAAAAATTTTCAAAAGAAGTTTAAAAACTGTTTTATAGACTGAGCCTTCTTCCTGGCTTATACACGAGCATTATGAATGATATGCCTGGCCTGATATGTTCAAACTGGTCGGATGCAAATAGACTAAGTTTAATATAGTATTAAAAACCTCCTTGATACCCATGATTATTTTTATATTAAAAGAAAAGTATTGCACAAGGCAACGTTTGTTTAAATGAGATATACCGCCTTGATAGTTATTTCCCTAACTATATATCTTAAAGCAATATTAGGTAGAGGGATTTTTTTTATATAAACTGGGCCTTGGTCCAGGCTAATAAACACATATTATATGAATGTTATGGAAAATGTCATAACTAACTCTTTATGTCTGTTATTCCTCTAAACAGTAAGGTTTTCCATTGCACAAGTATGTAATTGTTTCTTCTTTGAAGGGTATTTTTTTCCATAAATTGCTAGAAAAATAAACTTTTACAAACAGATAAAAACATCTTGATAAAAATATGTATATCTTGTTCACTACCACTGTAATTTATGACGTGAAATAGACTGTTTAAATGTCCCATAGTGTAACCATAACCAAAATGAAATCTAGATAAACTTTGTAACAATATATTCTATGTCTTTATATTGTACAAAATGTGTCCTTAGGCAGATTTTTATGGAGAATTATCTTCCCCCTATTTTGTATCACTTTGCATTTGGTTAAGTATGTGCTTTGTTTTGCCATAAAAAGCAATTTTCATAATAGGGCTAAATTGTCTATCATCTAAAGATTTTTTTCAAGTTACTATATATAATCCGAATGAATTTATCGACAGGACAACGTGCATTCTGTAAAAGAGATTATATTACAACCATGATAGTCTTAACCGCAACATGTTTTATTCAAATTTGAAATGGGCATATTAAATTACACAATCCATCATTACAAGTGTGAGTATAAACTTAGGATTTATCACAGATAACTCTGTCATGTGACATCATGCTTATCACAAGGGAGGGACAGACATATTAAAGAAGAATTGTTTGAAATGTTCAAACAGTTCATACTATAATGAGAGTAACTTTAATTTATGAACATAAGCCTCGTATGTTAACCTTGTTTTATAAAGACAAGCTTGTGTATAGCCTTTGCCAAAGCTGCTTTAATAGAAAATTGTTACATTTAAATTTACCATGGATTCACCCGCCTTTCAGAGTCCTTTTAAAATAATTTCAAGCAATCTGGGTAGGGCGGAGGAAAAGTATGAACACACTAGGTGGTCTGTTCCATTAACCCATCTAAATGTCATTTACCCCCTCTGGCCTGTTTAAGCACACCCTGTGGTAAATATGTTTATTTATAAAGGATCATATGATCAAATTCAGAGATTTGGCATAGAGATATAACAATACTAATTATTACCATTTTAAGCCTTACTACAGGCTAGTCCACAATTTTATATCACAGTTCAGCACCATGCTTTAAAAAAGTCAAAGGCTTTCTCATTTTGTTCTGAATATACTATACCTGGAGGCAAGATAAACTTTTTCATTATGTGACATACTCTGTTTGTTTACATCACCTTTAGTAGGTGCACACAGCTACTACAAATATCTCTGTGATGTTCAGATTTGTTGACCTCCATTTGTAGATTCAATTTACAAGTTAGGACACTTTACATGAGACCTTTTTTATCAAAAACTCTGCTACAATGTGGTTTTTCAATGTACATGATCATTAGAATTATATTTCATTAGAAACTTAACTTGCATGTCATGTCAAAGGGTGTACATTTCGGTGCAAAACTTTAAATAGTAGAAGTTTTTGGTGATAGCAGTGCTCAACTGGCTAACAAATTTTGCTTTGAGGATATCACCATGTGGTCCTGGGTTTTAATCCAAAACGTGCCCAAAATGGAAAAACAAAACCATGGCCAAAATAAGCCAGTCTTTCCCTTTCTGATCTTCTTAAAAGGGCATACTTCAAATGGGATTTTTCAAAATATTTTAAAATATTGAATTTTAATAATATAAGGCAGAATATAAGACAACAGTGGAGAGAAAGTTATTTGTATTCACATACTGTCATTTTTCAGCTTATACAATGTACTTAAGGATAGGATTGTCACATGAAATGCAATAATCTGAAATGAAGCCATGTAATGTTTGTTGATACTGCAAATGTGTGTATTAAGACCATAAAAACACATCATTGCTTCCAAGATATTATGGTCATGGCAACAATTATGAATACCCCAAATTTCTATCTACAGCCTATTAAATTCGGGAAATAGCTACTGTCTAATAATAGTGAAGCTTGATACAGGGCAAATAGAAAATGGGGTCAGGTATCCTTATTTCCATAACTGTTCCCATATCTGGAAACTCGCATATTGGTCTATGTACACCAACCTTCAGAAAAATAAATTGTCACCTTAATATTGAATCATTATATACTCTGCAGATACCAATAAACTTCTACAAATGTACAGGGTGACTGTAACTAGTAAACTGAGTAATATACATATATATATATATGTATATATTACTAGGCAAACAGTGCTGTGTTAATTCTTTCATACAATAGGCAGTGGACATGTAAATGATAAACTTACCTCTTTGGTAGGAACTTAGAACAAAGCTGAAGAAAATCATTAAGGTCAGCAGGGTATTTCCTGGATCAAAGAGCATCCTTTTGAAACTGTTCCACAGTGTTAGCTCCATGTTTATGTCTTCTGCAAAAATATCTTATATTATCGCCAATTGTATTTATCCAATAGAGCCTTGCAAATATACATTTATCCTTGCATAAATAAATGTGACAAAAAAAAAAAACGAATTGTAGTTAATGGGTTTTATTACACCGAAATAATTTCACTATCCATCCAGTTAGCCTAAATTGTTGACAGCCGTTCAACCACACAAGAATTGATGACGTCATACACCATAAGTATCCATTATGTGTTGGTGCGATATTTCTCTTGATGTAATCCAAAGATAAACTGGTTTATGACCTTTCTTCTTTTTCTTTTTGGTTTGCTTTTTTCCTCTTTATCTGTTTTTGTCTTTTTACAGGAATCTGCAAATGATAAACAAAACATATTTTGAAAAATATGACATTAATTTAGGTGCAAATAAAACAATGGCGACATAGTAAATACAATCAGTTCTTATAATTGAGAGGTTGTGAACAAGGCTTTTAAAGCTGGTTTTCCTTGTCCTGCTATGTTTTATATGTCATTGATTTTTGTGTGAAACGTCACTTTTATAATGTCAACACTTTCAGCCATACAGATTGTACGTAGAAAATGGCTTTGCCATGTAAATGTCTGCCATGATGTTCTTTTAAGTACCTCAGCTAAGGAGGTATTAAACTCAAACCGTTTGTTTGTCAGTTTGTTTGATTGTTGGTTTGTTATATGGATTACGCAAATACTACTTTTTGGATCTTTATGAAAAAAATAATGAGAAGATGTGTCTTTGTCTAACTTAGAACCCATGGAATTTTGAGGGTGATCCGGATTAACTGCCTGGATACAAAATAAATATCAAAGATCCAGATTACCCCATTTGCTTATTACTAAGCTCTTTTTAAATATATATATATATGTGTGTGTGTCTGGGCAGAGGTCTGCACTCTGTGAGTGCTCTTGTTTATGTTGTGTTTTTGTGTAACGATTTGACTGAAATGTTGTTTTCAACCTGTCTCATAAAGTTGTAACATCGTATGATATAACTTGGCTATTTGCAATGACGATAACGCTATATGAAATTATTTATAATTTGAACTTCCTTATTTTTGGACTAATTTAAAGGAAAAATTCCTGAGTGTTCTAAGTTGAAATAGTTCTAATATCAAATCATATTGCAACAGGTTGGTGTGTAATACCCTTTGATGTGAATTTGTAGGGTTTAATGGTACAGGTGTAGATGGATACATAGTAATCTAATCTAATATACACTTATATAGCGGTTAATCCCCATCTTTGATAGACTCTAAGTGTACGTACACATGTGTGCGGCTCACGACACCCGACGGCCGATTTGCGATGGCGAATTTTTTTCAACCTTCCCAATATTCTGTCCACATTCATCTAAATTCACTTGTCATCCGATTTTTTGGGTCCCAGAGAGAAAAATCGTTGTCGCACATCAGACGTCAGATGTCGCAAATCGGAGTCGGATACATGTAAACAACTAAACATAAATGAGAAGGAGGGAAAAAGTCACTATCGCAAATTAGCCATCGAATGTCATAAGCTGCATACATGTGTACGTAGACTAAGACGTAACTATACACAAACATATTGAATAGTCATAGGTCCATTGAACACAGCCAGGCCATACCCCAGAAGAAACAGGAATATCCAGATTAGATAAGATTAAACTAGAACCTAGACTTGCTCCATGTCTTTGTATTTCTCATCCCACCAAATCTGAAATACATGAAATCATTATCCATCCACCTGAAGAGGGAAAAATCCTTCTCTATGCTGAAATACAAAACCCCACATTCTGGTAAAAAAGTCATACAGTCCTCATATAATACCTAAGACAAAAGGACTTGAAGAAAATCTAACTAGAACCAAACTATACAGGTTATTAAATGCTTTCAAATGTTATAGGACTGTTCCACTATTACAATCTGATTTTAAACCTACTTCTCGATTTGAAAAAAAATAAAACTATTCATGGTCCAAGGGTATAGTTTGAGATAGGTTTAATATTCCGATTGGCTCCCAAAAGATTTGTGACAGTTTCCCAATCCATCCAATTGGTTTTAATAACAGTTTAATATTGTTGTAAACTGTTCCCGGTGGACCGATCGAAAAGATCCATCGCCTAACTGACAATTTACAGGGTCGTAATCGAATTATAAAGCATTATCTTATACTTATAGATGGAACAGCCATATAACAGAGAATTGTCTCAAACCATGTGTAGGTATATAAGCTGTTGGACAAAACAATCAGCATTTATCCCTCTACATTGTAGTTTCTGATGATATAAGTCCACAACACAAACGTGTACGCAGGCACAAATATCACAGGACTATGACAATGTGCCTGGGACTTTAAATAAGTTAAAACCATATGCTTTAGCAAATATACACATATTTTGACAGATGACATAACCAACCTATAGCATAACAAAGAAACAACAGGGAAACAAAACTACAGCATCAAATTGAATACACTCTGTCTTAAATGTCAAAGGTATATTATGAAAACCTGTCAAATACATCAGTTAAGCTTCCTGGCCCCACATCTCACCATCTATTAAGAAAAACAAGTAGTTCCCAAAGTGTCTTAAAATAGTACACTGATTAAAAGGCCACGCCAGGAGGTACTTCATCACCATTAGATGGTTGACTTACTTATATTATCACTTACTTGTTCTCAGCTGTATTCTTGTTAAAACAAGAAATTGAACCATCCTCACTAACATTTTTATTCTTAGATAGAGTATTAATACTGTAGCTTTTCCAAAGGTTTTGAAGGTTTAATCTGTGGAAAATTATATAGAAAAATACTTTGTAGCATTCCTGAGCAATTTTTATTCCTAAAAGTAATTTTATTATAAACGTATTTTCACAGATGTCTTGGTGTTAGTTTTCCTATATTTGTAAACTGCCGTTAGAGCAATAAGATTATTTGCTCAGATATTTTCAATGATACCTTAATCTTCATACTAGTTTTTTATTTTACTTGTTGACTTTACTAGTATAATTTTTACAGATACATTATTTATTTGGGGTTTTACGTCGCTTTCAACATTCCACAGGTCATATCATGATGGGTAGTTGGAAGGGCAGAGGAAACCTGTACATACAGTTCGTCAAGGTTCTGTACTGTAAACTGCCAACCAATGACAATCAACTACCAGCTTTCCCAGTTGGGGCCATGCCAGGAACCGAACCCTGGCCTCAGAGGTTGGAGGCAAGAGTGTTTCCACTCTGCCACCGTGGCTCCCCTACAGATACATTAAATCTTGCTGCGAGTTTAACATAATTTTTACAGACACCATAAGTCTTGGTGCTAGTTTTTCTGTTATGGTGACCTGCTTTTACTGGTATAATTAGTTGTGGACATATTTTTACAGATTCCTTAGTTCATATGTTCATATGTATTCCTTTTACTTGTAAGTTGACTTTACCAATACAATCATTTGGGGACAATTTGTAACAAATGTCTTGAATCCTGATGCTAGTTTTTCTATACAGATTCTAAATTCTCTTTACTAATATCATTATATGTTGACAATTTTTTTTTTACAGATGCATTGAGCTTTTTTATGCTAGTTTTTCTGTACTCATAAACTGACTTTACTAATATAATTACTTCTTGACAAAATTTTACAGATTACCCAAGTCTTTAAGACAGCAGCATTTTAATTAATTTTAGTACAAATAAGAAATTCTATTTAAACCTCCCTTACTTTATTAAAATTACTGCCTACAATTTTACATTATCATTCCAATACCCAACAAACAGTATCTGAGAGTAATGTACTAATATAACCAACAGTTGTGAGTAGTGTTGAAAAATCACAAAAATAATTCTGGATTCAAGATTTGGATCCCGATCAAGACCATGTTTGAGAAGGACTGAACCACTGTTAGATCCCATCTTATGTAAATAAATATGAGAAGGATCCGATGTTTATGTAAATAAATATGAAGGATCAGACAAACAAACAGACAGACAAACAAACAATAACATTACCACCCACCCCACTTCTGGGTAATTAAACAACTACACAAGTAGAAATTTTACTAGAAGAAAATTCCACTAGTGCTTTATTTTTAAAGAAATTCACTAGAATTAATTTTTGCTAATAGCTACATTCTACTTGAGATATTAATACAGATTTAAAGTTTCACTAAGAATTAATAATCACTATCCAAACTCATTATCTCAAATAGCTAAAATTAATGCCTAGTGAAAATTTAAATTTATACAGTGTTTACTTTTAATGGATAATTTACAATACCAACCATTGGTACAATATCCATGAGAAATTTAATTTCAAAAATATCCCACTCAATCCGTGCTAATATGCACTATATACTTTGCAGATACTAGATATCTTAAGTACACACAGGGATACATGTCCCATAATATATTAAGTGTCATATGTAAGTTCAGATGAGCAAACTACACATAAATATCCAGACAACGTCATCAATAATGTCCTTGTATGTAAGTGCTAAATACTTGAATATCCTTATTGCCGATCAACCCTGACTAGATGGCTATTTTGCAAGAAGTAAATATTTACACAGAGAGGTATTTCACACATGCATGTCAGTGCTGATCTGTGTGTGGAGGAATATTAGGGCCACATTTATAGAAGCACTGAACTGCCATCCTTTTTTCTTTTACTCATTACCCTTGCAAAAAGAAAGTCATGTGATCATTGAGTCTGTTTGTATGTTTGCTCACTTACTCATTCAATATATTGAGAAAAATAGAAATATTTTCCATTGAAATTATAAGTTGATAAATCCAGATAGTTATCTGAATCTATCCAATTCTTATCTTATTCAATTAATATAATCATCTCAATATATTGATGATACAATATATTTACCTTATTCTGTTGAAATCATAACTCGGCAACACAGGCTCATAGCACCAAACTGATCATATGCAATCCAAAACAAAATACAAATTGTAAGAATGGTTAAATATAGTACAAAGAATACTGGAATCAGTTCAGAAACCAGAACCAAAGTATCCTAGTAGTTTAATTGGAGGTTTGTGCTATTTGCTGATGATACAATCTAATAAAAGTGGGAGCAGTTTTCTGAACAAAATTATTTCTTATTGCCTCTTATAAAATTATTTATATTGTATTATTAGCCTTGCTTGAGGCTCAAATTGGTACCATATTTTTCAAACATGTACACATATATTTGGTTTTCAAAAAGCACTTGTTTTTTTTTTTGGGGGGGGGGGGAGAATCAAGGTCCTCAGAGTCTCTGTCTTAGCAGTATGCTGATGTAAAAGACAAGAATATGCAAGAGTACACCATACGAACTGAAACTTTGTTATCTAAACTGAAAGTTTTCTTTAATTACAAAGAGCGGCAGAGTAGTAACACTCTCGCCTCCCACCTCTCAGGCCGGGGTTCGATTCCCAGCACGGCCTCAAGTGGGAAAGCTGGTAGTTGCTTGCCGTTGGTCGGCAGTTTACAGTACAGAACCCTAATGAACTGTATGTACTAGTTTCCTGTGCCCTTCCAACTACCCGTCGTGATATGACCTGTACAGTGTTGAAAGGCGACGTAAAACCCCAAATAAATAAATAAATAATTGCAAAGAAACTTGAGCCTGTAGCAAGGCTATTGCGTAATTGTTGATGCATAGAAGCCTTTAAAGGCAAAAAAATTAACACAACTTTTCTTCAGTGTGATCCCACTATTCTTCCGTAGATATAGCATATATTCTATGTGATACATGTTCCAAAATAATACACACACGTGCAAGTTAACCTTATTCTTCTAGATATAAAATTCAGCAATTGTGCAATATACGTGCACATACACAAAACTCTAGATTGAGTTTTGTAAACACACTCCATAAATGTGTTTATTTATTAAACACTAATACACAAATAAATAGACAAGAGCTTAACTATTACCCATGTCAGTATTCATCTTGTTTTATACAAATGACAAATACATGTGTGTCCTAGCTTGCATGTGAAAATACTTCAAGCTTTATTAAACTTTATGAAAACTTGTTAAGAACCCAATTATTCCACCAATGCATATTTGTTTCATGAAGCTTCAACAATGTGCCTCCTTTGAGTGAGCTTGTTTGAAAGAAAAAAAATGCTCATACAAGAGAAAAAGGTGTTTATCAAACAAAAATATCAACAAATACTATTTTCAACCAAAAATATAGTCGTTTTATGTGTATTCTTTTTAAATGGACAAGCCTTGTTACATTCTCATAGAAAATATGTTCAATTCCTTCTTTTCAAAAATTGAGAGTTTGTGGGTAGGTTGAAAGCCTGTGTCACACTTGCCCGTTTGGGTTCACGGATCTATATTCAGAACCAATATGATCCGTTCCTATAAGCCAAAGCTACCGTTTCAGGAACCCAAGAGGGACAGCTCTTGTTCCAGCAATGGTTATTTTCATCAGTTGCTTTTCTCAGCTTTTCAGTAATACATTATATTACAAAATTTCGGCATACTATGCATTGTGCTAATTCTGACTTGCCTAATTGTGTCTTTTCCTTCAGAGTTCACTTTAGTGAAGTAACACTAAAGTAGCACTAAATAGAAATTGTTTGTTCATTATCTAATTATTTCACAGGTGTATCAGATTTTAAAAGGTTATTTTGTGATATGCAAATACTTAATTGTGGCCTTATGATCACTTCACCAAGCCTTAATTATTTTCACGAGTGGACATAAAACAAGCTATACACAATCTATATAGTGTATAAGAGCTATGGCTTATTCTTTAACCTTAATACATGTTATTTGTATTTTCTTCCTAACATTTTTTTATTGTATTATTAAATTGTATCTACTATGTATATGGTCAATAACCAATAACAATAACTCCTTAAATAGTAAAACCTAAGTCAGACTTTTACTTACTGGAGTCCTGGATTGGCTCATCTAACTTCATTTGTGGTTTGACCATGTTCAATCCACTTTGTATTCGTAGGATGTATTCTGAGCGATTGACATTTGGGTAGGATAGTTTTGGTAGACGATTTAATACAACTCAGAATGAAGTTTGTGTTTGGCGCCTCTTTTTTTGATACTTTTGAAGTACCTCTTCATGAACATTCATGAGCCTTACCAAATATACATGCTGGAGTAAATGGGCAGGGGAGGGATGGATAGATATTTGAGGAAGATCATTCTTCCACATGTACTACCAAGACATAGGGGTATCTTTTCAGAACCATAAGGATGAGATTAGCATTAATATATATTAGATAATATATTCATACTCTGTGCAATAGCACCTTGTAGTACAGGCTTCAAAACACTAATTATCCATTCAAACCATGCCCTCTAGTGATTGACATTCTTCAAACTGAAAGACAGAGATTCAGGGATGACCATTTATCAACGTCCCCAAGGTTCTTTAGTCTGTCACTGGGGATAGGGTCCAATGAAAGCGGACCGCCATTTAAAGTAATCATCTGGGTCACTACATGTGTGGCTAGACCTGGCCCAGAACTCAGTTGGTCACTAATCCAAGAACTAACCAAGTCCAAGCTAAACCAAGCACTTACCAACTAACCAAGCCCCCCCCCCCCCACCATCTGGAGGGGGGGGGGGGCAGATACATACAGATACCACTAAAATTTAAAGGTGTGGCCTATCCGTAAATACATACCCTTTCAAAACTCTGATTAGTGTCCCATGCTCAACTGGATATTTTCTCGGAATGGATCTGTTCATCTGGTGAAATGCGAAAGCCTCATTATTGATGTAACCCCCAGAAAACAGTCACTCACATATATTCATGCATGTAACTATGCTTAAGGCCCAAGTTTGTGCTATATCTTTTTCAAATGTGTACTAAAATATTTGACATTCAGAAAGCATTTGTAGACTCTGCATACAGTAGGTTTTAGCTCACTAGACAGTATTGACAGTATGCTGATTTAAAATTATACATAGGAGTCATTGTATAAGTTGAAACCTGAAATTTTCCCGAATTATAAAGAAACTCTAGGCTTAAGCAAGGCTAACATTTATATATAAAAACTAAAGGCAAAGTACATACAAACAAAATCGATCTACTCCTTCAGAATAAACAAAAAAGAGAGATAACCCATATGTTGTTCATGTTTAGGATATCAATTAATAAATTCTAGTTCAGTAAATATATATGTATATATTGTATCAAAGTACACATTCCACGGATCTTTATACACATGACCCCTGGGGGCAATTCTGATAAATATATAGAGTCTAATTAAAACAGTGTTATGAAATTTGATTAACCCTTAGATCTAGCCTGGCCTAAGTCTCGTGTTTTATTTAATTGTAATTAAAGTAAAAGTTGAAGCTTTAACGTCACTTTCAACAGTCAAATTTGTGTCAGAACAAATTCAATTCCGGTCTAAAACAAAACCTGGAAAGTTGGTAGTTTTGTGCTGGCTTTCAATGCAGAATCATTAACAACTGCTATGGACTGCTTTCCTCTATCCCTTCAGCTAACCCTTATATAGTGACCTTTACGATGTCTTAAGATCCCCAATGGCTTAGTTGAACGCTTAGTTTGACAGCTTAGTTGGGAATCTAATCAGTTTTCAACCATCACTAAGGTCGTGCTAACAGCAGAGGTCAAAGGTCATTTTATAGCAGATACCCAAAGGTCAATGGATGGACAGGTCAAAGGTCACAACATGAAGTTCCTTTGGGGATTTTCTTTACAAGTTAGTGTTTAAGTTACACAAAAAATTACATAATATGATAAAAAAAACTCTGAAAATTTGTAAATTATCAAATTTTTAAAGTAGCTCAGCTAATCACTTGCTGTCTCCTCGATGTGAGTTCAACTCCCACAAATGACGATACTGAGTCTTATTTCATTGTGACCCTGGATATTGAATGGCAACCCGACCTTTGACTTTGACTGTATAATGCATTGAAAACTACGTTAAACTAAATCAATTAAACAGTTGTGTCAGTTTATGGCTATGAGCAGAAGGCCTTTGTAAAGGCTAAATACACCACATGCATTTGTGTCTATTATGTCTCTGTAAAATGGGTACAAAATTGAAAGACTTTGAAGTGGAAAATTGAATAAATAGATATATGCCACCTGTTGCCAATGAAAGGAGATAATTACAAATTTCAAACAAACACAAACGAAAAAAAATGTGTTCATTCTTTGATAGGACACTAGTAACATATTGTACAATTTTCCTCATAGCTTTGAATTGCTTTTCAGAAAGGACATTTTTTATGTTTAGTTCGAAATTGACTGCTACAATAACAAATACCTAAAAACTCTCATTTAACTGAGTGTATTTTACAAATAACAGTCTATTTCTTTAACAGACAGAAACAATATTTAAACTGGATAAAATGAATAAAAGATACACTGCTTTACAGTTGTGGTAACAGCTTCAGTAATGGATTTCATTTATGCGACATTCTATGAATTAACTATATGGGATTTCATGGCTTTTAAATATTTTTTTAAACCTCCAAATGTGTGGACGTTTAGAATTATATGTTAATAAATGAATGACAACAATTGCCCTGAGTTAGACTCATAATTGTAGGGAAGATTTTTTTTAAACAGGAGCATTTTCATCATAGTCTCAGACTCTCTCATAACAAATACTTATGTAAAAGCCAGTTCTTGTAAGATTAGTAGATTAAAGCAAGCTAAAAGATTCTCTTAGTTACAAAGAAAATCTAGCCTTAAACAACGCTATACCTACAGTAACACAAACCTTATCTCACCCTCAACACAGTTTTTCTTTTGTATTTTAACTTAGGGCCACCTTAAGAAATAAACTAACCCCTAAGCATCGTGACCCTAACTTAAACCAAACCTTAATCTTGAAGTCTCTTGTAAGACCACCTCAGCTTATTGACCACAAAAACTTAAGTTTAACTAGATAAGCTCATCTTAAATGTCAAAGATTCTCTCAGTTGACTTGTTGGTACTCATTTGCATCACTATATATCCCGTAGCCTTGGTTAAGGCCCATATGTTTATAATATGTTCAGAATAGGTGCAGAAATATTTGGCAATCATAAGGTACGCATTCAGAATTTCAAAGCAAGAAGGCAAGCTCTCCTTCTTCTTAGCAGTATAGGGATATAGAAAATCTATAAGATTACATTATGAAAATGTAAAAGACAAACTTGAGCCTTGTGTAAAAGAGAAACTTGAGCCTTTAGCGAGGCTATATCTCCTGGGGCCGGTTTCACAAAGGGTCTCAGACTTAGGCTAAGTCAGGGACTTAAATCTGAGTCTTTTGTCTTTGCCAAGTCCTGGACTTAAATGGATTTCACAAGGGGTGACTTAGTTAAGTCCAAGCTTGTCATATAACCACAGTGGTTTTCTATGTCATATGACCCTTTATTTCTACTCAAAATATTTTAGTGGTAACATATACCCCTTGTTTAGCTCATTTTATCTTGAAAATATGCTGTATTTTTAAATGGGAAACCTTATAATCACACAGACATGTCCAAAGAATAATTTAGGGAGGTGTCCTATATATTTATTCTTTATTTTCAAGCATTTCAAATTTTGAAGTGAGAAAAATATATGGTGGCCCTATTTAAGCCTTTGTTTACAAAGTTAAGCCCACTCCTGGGTAGGCTTAGCCAAAGCCTAGACTTACCATCTTTGTGAAATCCTCCAAGTCTAAGACAAATGTCTTCAATTTAAGTCTAAGTCTGGGCTAAGTCCTTTTATGAAACGACCCCTGTATTACCGAATTTATATCAAAAGTACAGTCAAGGCTACACAACCCTAATTAAAACACAAATGCTTAGGGATATCTTGGCTATCTCAGTGAACCCACGATTAATATTTTGTTTCTGTTTAGCTGCACCTTAGATTCTTTCAATTGATGGAGATTAAGTGCTATAAAAGTCCCATTAGATTAGTTTAGATTAAGGATGACCATTTATTAAATATCCTGAGAAGGGCGACCATTTTTAGTGACCATCAGAGCCACTTGGTACTTAGCTGCACCTTGGGTCAAACCCAAGCCCTTTGTGTGCTGAGAGAGTAAATTACCCACTTGGTCACGGTAAAGAAAATTCGCTTGCTAAGGATGTAGTAAAAATCTTACCGTGCTGCACCGTGCCGTGTTTATGTGCAAAGGCCTTTATAGAGAGTGTCAGATTGTAAGATCAGGCTAAAATGTAGCAAACAACCCTATCTGAACATCTGCGGTAAAATGCCTTCTCTTCAATCTTATTACACCTGCCTTCTAAACAATTATCTTTAATTTGACAGATTAAATCCCCACCAAAAAGTATCTCTGAGATAATTCCCCATTCTTTGCGGAGGAAGCTGGAAAAAATACAAGGCAAAATCCCCATTGCTAAACTTGCCAGTAATGATATCATAGAAAAATACACTGACTACAAGAATAAATCACAATGCTTTAGCAGATCTTTTTTCCCCTTTGGCATTCACTTCCGTAGTGTTGGACATTCTATGGTGATCCCTGAATATCAGAAAAAAAATTCTTGTAGACTATTTTTTTTACCTTTTTGATGGGTTCTTTCTGAGAGGATTATGGGACTTTCACACATCTCCGGGAAGATAAAAGAGTGTCTCTCTGATGGTACATACATTTGCCACTGTGGCCTTGTATGAGGATGACCAATACAACAGTTCTGCTATTCACAAGAATAATATTGTCATCTTCTTTTGAGATATATATTATATTATATGTCATTTGGGAAGTTTTCCTTTTGTATCACAATGGAATATTTACCTCAGCAGAGGAAGTTATGTAACTGAAGAAGTGTGTTTGTCTCTTTGGTTGTTTGCTAAATAACTTAACAAGTTATGGATGGATTTTCATGAAATTTTCGGGATATGTCGACAGCGGTAAAAGGAACAGATGATTAGATTTTAGTGGTGATCGATTCGCCATTTGAATCCATGGATTTTTAAAGACATTTTTTATCATTGTAACCATAAGCAATATTCGGAGGGTTCGGCCTTGGCAGAGGTGTACACTCTCTGAGTGCTCTTGTTTACCATATAAGTAGAATAGGGACATCCTAGCAGTTACGTATTCCTAGAGTACTGGAAATATGCAATCTTTCTTGAGATATTGTTTAGCAGAAAAAAAATGTTTTTAGTGTCCTAGTGGTTAGCAAGTTTGGCATCTGATTAAAGGCTGTCACCTCTGTGTGGGTTCGACTGCCACAAGTGGCCACCTGACCTCACCTTGGTTGTTGAACAGAACTTAAAATCAAAACTTTGAACTTTAACAAGAAAAATGTCTCTCTCTGCCATGATCTCTCAAAAATTATCCCGCTCTCTCTCTCTCTCTCTTAAGGGGCTGAACCATTATGGTGATCTGATACTAAACTTAGCTTGTGATTCAGAATTTTCCTGGATCACCGGATTCCTCTGCTTTTCAGTTCACAGTGGGTGGTAGCAAAAAAAGTATACCATTAATGTACAATGCTTGCGATAGGAATATTATTTGTCTGCCATAGTGTTTGTATGGCCTGTATATGATTGCACTACTTTCCTAAATATTCTTACTTCAATGCATAGATGAATATAGCCTTGATGAACGCTCAAGTTTCTTTGCAGTTAGGGAATGTTTTCAGTTCAGATAATGGAGTTCAGTTTCAGATAATGGAGTTCAGTTTCTATAATGTACTCATACATGTACTGACTCTTACAGCAACATACAGCTAAGAGAAAGAGTTTCTGTCTGATACAGTTCTATTTCTTAACATGTATGAGTGCTTTATGAATACCAAATATCTGTGTACATGTTTGAAAAGATATCATGCAAATTTGAGCCTTGCGCAAGGCTAGCAGGAATCCACATGCACTTACATAAATGAAATAATGAATAATAAAAAAATAAATAATGAAAAAATAAATAATGAATGATGAAAAAAGCTTGAATTAATAATATTATGATAATTAGGATTGTTATAGCAATATCTGTAACAACTGATATAACAAAGGATTCCCAAAATCCCTCATGGTTTTAAACAACATGGTGAAGGGTATCATACTAGAACAGTAAAACAGAGGATTTACCACTAGCAACTAGACTTACTGACTTTTATATTCAATTCAACACTTTTACAGGAAGACATTTAATGCTATTAAGATGGTGTCACTTGTATGGGAAGTATCACCTTTATTGTCCTGTTTTCTCTTATAACCAAGTAATATGATATCCACTAAAACTGCATGTCATCCCTGTCAAAAAATACCCAAGAACATTCTGGAGTCCCATGGCAAATCTAGAACTTCTTTGAGGAAGACCGAGAGATGGGTACATCCCACCCGTTTGAAAATAAGAGCCTAATGCAATTACTAGTTTTTGAATTATGGAACATATATTGCCTAAAAATCCTGAAAAAAAATCTTGAACATTGATCTTGATCATCTTTAAGAAAGCCAATTACACCTCATCTTGTGTAAAAATATGATTGTGATTTGATGTATAGTTTTTTTAGCTATATGTGCAGACAGACAACCGGGGCCACGGTGGCAGAGTGGTAACACTCTCACCTCCCACCTCTGGGGCCGGGGTTCGATCCCCGTCATGTCCGTAAGTGGGAAAGCTGGTAGTTGCTTGCCGTTGGTCGGCAGTTTATAGTACAGAACCCTAGCGAACTATATGTACTGGTTTCCTCTGCCCTTCCAACTACCCGTCGTGATATGACCTGTACAGTGTTGAAAGCGACGTAAAACCCTAAATAAACAAACAGACAGACAACCACACATGATTATAAATCCTTCACCCAACTCCTTCAAGAGAGAGGGTAATTCAATTGCAAAAGCCTTCCCAAATAAGCAGATTTTAAGCCTTTTAAAAACACCATGAGCATTTACTCAATGGAGACTGGTCCGATGGATATATAACTCAGCAGATTATACCCCAATTCCACTCTATGTAGTGCTGAGCATAATTTCATTGGTCATGTGACTTTTATTTGCAGTTGTAAAGGTCAGGAGCATAATTGAAAACCTATCATGTTGGCCATACATCACTTGCATCACTTGCAACTTTGCGATATTATGACTAGTGATATGACTTTGCGATATTATGACTAGTCTTGTACATTCTTTTGTAGAAATGGAGCGGAGTAATCTACCGTATTTTTCAAAAATATGGCCCGGGCGTTAATTATTTTCAAATGGCATCAGACCAGGCGTTAAATTGAACCAGGCGTTCTTTTGAAATACAAAAACAGTGGAATGAATTGTAAACAGTGTGCTTGGTACCAGGCGTTAATTTGAACCAGGCGTTTATTTGAACCTGGGCGTTATTTTGGAAATTTATGGTAGTCCCATGAGAAGACTAGTTGCACAACTCCACCAATTAAAGTACAAGAGTTGTTAGGGTTTGTGTTGTGACTAATCTCCATAAATCCCTTCACTTGGAGCTACTTGTAAGGGTAATACTTTTCAGTCATACAACTTATCTCTTTACTTTTGATTGATTACATGTTATGCCAGTTTTCTCGTCCCTACAGGACTAGTGATAGGAACCCTTTCAGGTATAAATTAGAGAAGGGTGTGTGCACATATAGGCGGCTTATGACATCTGATGGTCAGTGTGCGACAGCGATTTTTTCCTTCCTCATTGGCGTTATGTTGTTTACATCTCTCTTACTTCAATTTTCGACACCTGGTGTCCAATTTGCATTTTTTGGTTCTGTGAGGAAAACAATTCAGATGAATCCCAGTGAAAATCCGAAGTATGTTGAAAACAAGTAGCTACTTAAAATTACAAATTGGGGTGTTGGATGACGTAAGCTGCATACATGTACACATAGACTTGAACTCTTTTACAATTTTTTTATTTGGGGTTTTACGTCGCCTTTCAACACTGTACAGGTCATATCACGACGAGTAGTTGGAAGGACAGAGGAAACTAGTAGATACAGTTCGTCAGGGTTCTGTACTGTAAACTGCCGGCCAACGGCAAGCAACTACCAGCTTTCCCACTTGAGGCCGTGCCGAGAAATGAACCCCGGCCTCAGAGGTGGGAGGCGCGAGTGTTACCACTCTGCCACCATGGCCCCTTAAACTCTTTTACAAAGTTTCATCTATGAAACTGGTTTAAGCAATGGGACTGTTAGTTCTCCATTCAATTTATACAATCACATCTTAACACTTGCTTTTTAGCAAAAAACAATCAGAGAGACACCTTTTGCTTTTGCCAATAAATGTGTGGTAAATTCTATACACCAGGTCAGTTAAAAGGGTTGTTGTGTGTTACTAGAAAAGAATCCCCAAGTTATTCATAAATCAGCCTCCTGAAAAGGTGGGTGTATATTGCCATACAAGAACCTTACCCCCTCCTACCGACCCCATTCCACCCAAGGATATATCCATATTGTTATAAAACTCCCTCTACATTGCTACAATTCATTAATAATTGAAGCCAGTGTTGGATACTTTCTGTGGCATTAAATGTGAGATGAACTAAACAAAACCTGGCCTTACATCTGTGTAATTTATGATTGACTTCCCATCAGAAAAGATATCACTTTTTTTTATTAGTTAGTGCAACCACAATACTTCTTGGTCTTCATTGCTTTAGATTCCTTGTATGTATTCGTGAATGAAAAAATAGACATTGTTTTAGGTCTTTAGATTTAGATATAAAATGCACCACAAAAATAAATAAGTGTATGTTCCTAATTAGACTTGCTTAAGACTCCAGTTTGTGCCATATCCTTTTCAAATATGTACAAAGATATTCAGTTTTCATAAAGCACTGGTACATGTTAAGAGATAGAAGCTGCCTGTCTTAGCATTATGCTCATTTAAATGCCAGAAAATGTACATGAAGTGAAACTTTATTATTTGAATTAATTTTTTTCTAGAATTAGGAGAAACTGTACCAAGGTTGGTCACCAATATCTATATCAATATGTACGAGAGTTTTTAAGCGCGGGCCTCGATAGAACTCCCGCTTCTAGAGATCACTTTTTTTATCATTTTTTTGTCTCTGAACTTTCATGAATTGTGGTGCAGGGTGATGAGTGTTTGTCTGCTCACTGAAGTTAGCGGTAATGGGCTACGTTACTAGCTGGATGGGTGATCATCTAAGTTCTGGACCATCTGTGGGATGTGTCTGAGTTGGAATTTCTTTGTCACCAGACATGCATAAATTCTAGTGCCCTACTCATGTCTCTGATTGCTTTGTGCTCACACTAGGGGAAGAACACAACTTTTGGCCTTGTTGTTACAGAGCCAGTATTTGGACATTACATTATGAATTTAATTTTGACGCGTACTAAGCCCCGTCAAAAGAAGATCGTCGGAGCATGACCTGTTTTCTTATAATCATGGCTAAAATTTTTAGGATCTCAACTTATTTTTGCATGAGCACCAGATGGTCTAGTTATTTACCAAATGTTTCCACAGCACTGATCTGACACAATTCTTACCTTTGTCTGATTTTATTGAAAGTTTTTCTTTGTTTTCCAGTACCTCTTTACTTGGTATGGGGAAAGATTACGGTTTAAAATCAAAGCCAATAATGATAGAAAAAGCCAGTAAACAAAATATTTTGATTATATACAGATATCACATATGTTGTCTTTTGAAACAAAAGGGTCAGCAATCAGCAATCAAATGTTGTTGATCTGACATCAGGAAACACAGCCTTATTCCAACTTTATACCAGAATAGAATTTTCATTGCACAAGAACAATTTCCACTGGCTCAAAGAAAAACAATACTTTTAATGAATTATAAAAACATATAGGAATATTATATTATATATATACTGGAAAGTATCCATATGTTTGACCTTACCATTCGTTTAGCAGGGTAGTAATTGATTATTTGTATGTTTGTGATACAGCTGTTTATTCGACCCTTATATTAAATGAAATGGAAGACTCGTCAATCTCAATTTTCTGCATTCAAAGACATACAATGAAAACTGTTTTAATGTCAATGCTTTTTCCAATTCACTGCTGTGTCTATGTTGTATTGTTGGGTTATTCTGCCATGTGATAAAGTATGTAGCCCCCTTCAGGCACCCCTGTATCATAGATCCTTAACTCACACCCAATATAATGTTAGTGGTTTTCCACCACCTACTGATGCTGGACATCAATTAAATACATATTCCTTTTTACTGATATCATTTGAAATCTTTACTATCATCAGACCATAGCCAATCATAGACCTATCAGATCATATGCAATCAGACCATAGACAATCATAGATCTATCTTATCAGACCCTGGGCAATCCTGGGTAGACCTTCCTATTATAACAATAGCCAATTACAGACATATTCTGCCACACCATAGCCGATCACAGAACTATTCTTTAAGATAGTAGCCAACAACAGATCTACTTTATTAGTCCATAGCCAAGCATACACCTATTTATCAGGTAATAATCGACAATAGACATATCCTATCAGACCATAGCAAATCATGGACCTATTCTATCAGACCATAGCTGGCCAGAGTCCTATTCTATCAGACTATATCCAATCATAAACCTATCCTATCAGCCATAGCCAATCATAAACCTATCCTATAAGACCAACATTCCATCAGCAACATGAGTCTTATCATTTCCTTCAAGAAGTGGACAAATTGGTTTACATCTGCAACCAGAGTCGATGTTTGGGTTTTACATCCTGTACTCGACAGACAGTCATATTAGTAGTCAAACCCACGCAGAGTTGAATTTGTGCAATTGGATGTCAGACATTGCTTGCCACTAGGCTACCAAGTGACCTTTACCATCGGCATGTGACAAGAAACATCAGACAAATATCAAATGAAGGTATATGTACAGTTTACTATATAAGCATATTTTGCATAGAATTAGGACATAGGTAAAGAAAAAGTCTCTTAATTTTATGTGTTACAAGGATGGCTGATCATAGCCGCATACCACATTTAGTACATTTGCAAAGAAAAGCAAACAACTTCCACAACCAGTACTTTTATTACCCCAGCACAGAAATGAATTATTCATACATGATACTGGTGCAAAAACAGTGATTCATCTCATATTTATCAGTGTTTTGTTTATTTTGTTATCTTTAACAGATTTACTTGATTAGCCTCACCAATAGCATTATATTTCCTTTTTTCTGTCAAGAATGCCAGTCAGATTTTTATGGATATGTCTATTTGTAGTTATGGCTCTTGACAGATAAGTCCTTTATCAGAATAGCATTTGAAATGTTCATTAAAAAGTCTGCATTTGATTGGGATGATACCAGTTTATTTTTATGTTCAAATTCTCTTACGTTACTCAAGTAATGAGTTAAAACAGCCATGCAGTTATTCATTCAGTGGATTAGACATTTAGACAGTCTGTCATTCAGCCTGAGAGTAAGTTAATCAGTCAGTGCATCAGTAAGTCAGTGTAACAGTGATTCTATCTGTCTGTCAATCATTCATTGGGTCAGTCCAACAGTCAATCAGTCAGTTCATTTATTAGTCAGTCTGTCTGGCACTCATTTCGATTATCAATTAGTCTGTTGTTCTCTTGTCAGGCAGGCAGTCTATGTGTAAGTTTATCTGTGAATCAGTAAGTCGACTTGTCAGTGATCCTGTTGGTTTGTCAGTCACTAAATCAGCTTGTAACTGAGACAGTCTGTTAGTCACTCTGCTTCCCAGTCCCAGTTTAGCCGTTCAGTTACCTACTACCACACAAAAACACACCTACAACCTTTGCTTACCACCAAAAGTAACTTAACACTAAAGATATTATTCAGAAAGCGTAACATTTGCAGTTAATCTATACAATCCTCACAAAGCCACCTTGGCTGAAGCTACCTTACATTGTGCTCATTTCTTGAGCTTTTCTTACTGGCTTAATAAAAACTCAGGGGCTGTTGTTCCTGATAGCTAACTACCATAAATCACTGACCCTCGAGTGTAAAGAAGCACCCACACATATAACTACCCACACACCAATACACACACCCTACCCCCTCCCATTTTCCACCCTCTTCCTCTTTCTGAAAGCAATTTCTTTTGACTTGGTTTTATGACCCACTTTGCCTGGGATTTGTCTTCCTCTATATAATGTTCCAGTGATGCTAAACAGGGATGAACGTTATCAGTTTAAGTTTTAGCTTAAAGTAAAATGCTTGAGACATAGGATACAGTTTGATAGTTACAATAGCAAGTTTGGTTATATCTATAAATGACCTTCCCCCAAATTAAGCCACAAGCATAATTCATTATTGTCAAAATGCCTTAAATAAAACATTTTGCAATACATAACTTCAGTTTAAGTAATAACTTAATCATGGGCATCAAAGGCTATAAGCCGTATTCCACTGTTACTAAGCAGCAAAAGAACTGTCTCCAAGAACACCTCTGCAAATACCACTTTAATGTAAGCTACTTATTGCTAACTGCCTTAATGTCTTACCTTACCATATTTCACTGTACTTTTTGTGTTTAGTTTTACATCAGATATTGTTGCCTGATATATGATCTAGACGAATTCATGCTCCAAACCACCAGAAACTATAAAATTGCCTTAGGGGCCTTTCCAGAATATGCAAAGACAGTAGTTTAAGGTTAAAGTAGCACTTTTTCCTCATATCTAAGTTAAGGTGGCTACTTGCAAGGATAAAACACAAGTATTGCCCATCCTTTGAAGCTAGCAAGACTTGCTTGATAAAGAAGTGATCCATCAGGTTGTAAGAAAGAAAAAGAAGACATTATATCCGGAGAAAAGCCAGGTTTTTGATACATTAATGTCGACAGGAATCCCTGCTTTTTATTTTCTGAGCTATTAAGTCTTAATTGGTCATTTTTATCTGTGGCCATTTGAACCAGATGTCTTTAATGTCTATGTATTGCCTCGTCTGGTGTTGGACACCCTTTGTTCTCTGTAATTCCAATTATTTACAGTGGAATTGGGCATATGTTTTGTCAAATATTCTGTAGGTTTTCTGTTCTGGATCACCACTTTCTGAGTCTGTGACATAAAAAATAAAAGATGTACTTTTTGCAAGAGTTGCCAAAATACTAAGAATATACCACTTTGACACTCACATAATCAAACATTTCTTGGTACACAAACAAGGTTAGCAAAGGTCTATTGAACTATTTAGATGTTATTTTATACATGCTATATCATTTAACCTTTATAGCTTAATATGTGACCTTTATCAAGGTCAGACAAAGGGGTAATATCTAAATTATACCAGTTAATATTGCTGATTTGGATCTTTGCAATCAATAATACACTGCCTAAAATCAAGGACTATGGATCATTGGGAAATGTCAGATTTGACCTTAGAAGTCCTTTTTATGTTACATAGTTTACAGTGTAGATTCTTGACAAAATTAGCATATATTACTATGTGCTATCCTACACATGCAATGTTCTCTTAAAGCAACATTACTCCAAACTGATCAGACATATATGTATAATATCTATCACACTAAGGGTGTGGAGTTAGACCCCAGTTACACATTCACAGATGACCCGCCGGATCACACCAGGTTTCCTAATTCGAAAAATGTTTAAAAATGATGAGTGATTTACGGATCATATTTTGTGTCAGTAATATGATCTGTAACATCCGTAATGTCCGTATGAGATCCATAGTGGCATACTGCGGTAGTGTAGTGACATGTCAGGGATCAGATAAGATCCCTAGGCCATTACGAAAAAAAAAAACTGTTTGATTTTTTAGTAAAGTCTTTACGGACCTTAGTATCCATAGCTCTTCTGTATCTTATCCATAGCTCATCTGTGTGTGTCCTTATTGTCCGTAAACCCGTCCTGGATGTCCTTGTGGCATTCCTTTCATCCTTGACGCTTTCGTGCCAACAAGTATCCTCCAAAACATTGCCGGATCTAACCGGATCTGCTATGGACTGACACGGAAATGGTTTGCGGATTAAGAAAAAAACAGTCAAAAGACCAATCCTTTGTGCAGTCTTATCATCTGCAAGCCTGTCCTTGGGTCACCGTGGGGGTCCGTAGGAGATCCGTGGCAGATTCATAAATCTTTTACATGACCCACCCTCATTCCTTGTCAGTTACCATATATGGAACCGTGGCCTATATCCGTGGTGCATCCGGCTATGTGTAACTGGCCCGTAATTACATTGAATTTGATGATCCAACCCTGGATAACCAAAATGTTTGGACATATCCTAGACTGATATTGACGATGACTGAAAAAGAAATATTAATTCAGCAATACCAAGTAATCTCGGAGAAAATTCACAATTTAAAGTGATACAAAGAACAGACAATATGTTTACCCTCCACGAAAAAACTCTTTCATACAAATCCATTGGCATCCACATTTGAAGCAATTCACAGTGCAAATGTATAATATTACACAGGCAAAGCAATTTGAGTTTTAACAAATAATTGACATCTAAAATAAATATATATTCGTCATGCATGTTTTTGTCACTAATATAAAATTGCCTATAATGAAAATAAATTCTATCCTATAATTACAAAGGATAAAGTTTCAAATGTGAAATTAACTAAGAAGTTGAAATGGCTTACCATTGCTTCAACTTTTGAAAGGGTCTTGCCAGGATTGAAAATACACTTGATATTAATGCAATGGAGCATTGCTAATGTATTTTCAGAAGATAACACTAATGAGATAGTATTTTTAAGTCAGGATTTGAAATGGAAAAGAGCAAGCATACTTTTATGTGCTTAGCCCAAGTCATGTAATTCCTACAAGCTAGAGTTTCTTTCATTTTTGTTACAGGTTTTGACACTCAAGCAGGGATATTAGTTTGGGCAGTTTCTTGGGAATAAGCATCACAATTAGCCTAGAAAAAGGCCCATTTGATAATACCATTAAATATCATTTAATGTACATATTAAAATTTAAAATAAGATGGATTTTCCCAATACTTATACTAATCTCATTTAACAGCCTTTCCCATAATCAACATGGAAAGTGGGGGATAAGCCAATATTTTTGTAACTTTAAGTTCTGACATTTCAATGGAATTCAAGTTGGAATTCATATGATATGTATTTGCTATTCACATCCGCAACAATTGTATTATATTGTATATTTATACACAGGACAATATTGCATTGCTTTACAGGACTCAAAGTGTTATTTACCTCATCTCGACTGCACGAGTAGGGCCCAAACTCTACAGTGACTGATATTCCACCAGTTGAAAGACAGAGTTTCAAGGATGACCATTTATCAATGTCCCTGAGGTTTTTTAGCTTGCCAGTGTAAAAAGGATACAATCAAAAACGATCTCCACTTTAAGTGGTCATCCAAGCTACTATGGATCTACCTGTACCCGGGCTTAAACCTACATCCTCTGGTGTGTTACACACTATACTACAGATTTACTGAGGCACTTTGCCTGTATATTGCGGAATTCAAAGTTTATTAATAATTAAATAGTTTCATTTAAATTCTTCACCATTACAATGTGATACAATCTGAAATAACAGAATGGTACATGACAGTCTTCATTTAAAATGAACAAACTTCCTCTTTTCTGGGAATATTGTAACAAAAAGACTCCACAGTTTAAACAGGGCTTTTATGTGATTGGATATTGGTTCCAATTGCCTTGTGTGTTTGGCCAGCCAATTCAGTAGAATTCCATTTGATATAAACTATTATTAAAACACGGACAACTGAGGAGCCACATGGCAGTAAAATATGGCAGTCCAATATTAGAAAATAATGGATTGTTTAGTGTGAGTCATGGAGTCAAAAATCTATTATTTTCTAATATTGGACCCGAGGCTATTAACCTATTTAAATTACACCCATTCCTTCATTTGTAATTTTAAAGATGTTTTAGCATCCTTACTTTTTATTTCCTATATTTATGGTGTGTATTTTTGAGCTTTTGTGATAATTTTAGTTGAAATAAATGCAGAAGGTGTTTCCTCAGAAATGTGTAAAAAAAGATGCTATATATGACCAAAATCACTGAGCAGAACAACTGCCCAACAGTGAAAGATATTGGACACTTTTAACAAAAGAATATCTCTCCAATGTAATTTAAATAATATTAACAGTGAAGTAAATTAAATTAATTACTTCTTTCTGGGCCAAAACTTTCACTTAATAAATATTTAATAATTCCATTCAAAGGTTTCTTTAAACTATTATGATATGATAGTTTTTCCCCTTTAGCCTTCATATCTTTGAATCCTAATTTTGTCGCAATGGAAATGATATGATTATTTAAAAATAATGTTGGAAGACTATATCCTGTGGTCTATTTCTATGAAAACTGCTTTTTGTACAAAAAAAAAAAAAACAATAATGGTACCAGTTGTGAAGGATATTACTTGGTGGTGATGAGAAGAACATCTTTGTAATTTCCCAGATGCATATGTGCTATCTAAATATATTGCCTACAAGTTTTCATAAGTTTGGGTGTGAACCAAAGCCATGCAAAAAGCCTGAGAAGTTCCCAAAACATGCTCAAGTACGACCTCACCCTACACCTACGGTTCACACTTTCCCGATAAGGTTGCTCTGTGTACTCATGTTAGGAAAGTTTTATATGTTAAAATTTATATTGTGATGCCAACCTTAAATAGATCTGCTTTTGGTTCAGTGAGGGTCACGTCTCTAGATTATCCTGGTACCTTGGGGATCCTGTACTACTACGATCTTTAAATTTAATCTTTTTAAATGTAATCATCACATATATCAGTTTTATTAATACCTGGGCTTCTGGAGATTGTAGCTCAGCTGGTGAAAGAGCTAGACAGCTAGACAGGTGTTTATTTTTGTATGTAATCTGACAGCCGTGGGATCGACTCCCAGTAGAATCAATCAATAATTTGTCATAACAATACATGGTGGATGCGTAAAAGATCCCTTCCTCCTATAGACAAACCAGTTGAAGTGTTATAATGTAGTCATGTAAGACCCGAGGACAGGTCTTTCCTTGGGGGTGGTATGTAATGTCCTAACACATATCAGTTATCTTAATACCAGGGCTTCTGGGGAATCCCCTTTAGCTCAGCCAGTTAAAGAACTAGACTTGGGTTTATTTCTGTGTGTAATCCAAAATCTGTGAGATCGAAAACCAGCAGAACCAATCAATAATTATTCTTTACAGTACACTATGATTGTGTTACTGGTTATAACCAGGTTAAAATCTTGCCTACTTATCATCATTTTTACATCAACCGTCCTCATTTGCTAGACTTTAAATCCATTGTTTTTTAGACTTTAAATCCACTTTTTCTGTCAATATAAGGAGTGTGTCAAATTACCAAACCAAGAAGAAGTGTGACCTGTTCAGCCAGAGAATCTACTCTACCTCAGAAGTGTGAATCAAGCATAGAATAAGGATATCATCTGAATAACAGGAATTCACGACCCAAAATCCAATCTACATTCTCTTTCAGGCTGTCAATTCAATGTGATAAAAACACCCTTACAAGTGTGTTATTAACATCAGAAAATAATTATAACCTTTGTCAGGTTTTATTATTTGATCCTTATTGCTGTTTTTTTTTTTTTGCAAAATGTGACATGTCTGTTTTTAAAAAGCAAATAAATATATGTAAAAGCCCCAACTTTGTTTACCATGATATGTAAAGTTATTTACCAAAATACTAGGCTTTAGATTCATTTCATAAAACACATATGTCAGTCAGTTTATAATTGTATGTCATCCCAGTCACTTTCAAGGGAAAATATTAATTTGTCTGTTTACCCAGCCCAAATGTCTAATAATATCTTTTCTTGGGAACTAATGCCATTTTTCTTATGTTTGGGAATGTTACTGCCTGAAAATAGGTAGATTAAAAACCTCCAAATGTATTTTTCATGAATAACAACCTTTGCCTTTTTTGCAAAAAAGAAGTTACACTACTCCGTTACAATAGATTTTTTTGAGTAACACAGTTGAAGTTGGTTAAACAAATGAGGAAAATAAGTGGAACTATTGTAAGTTTTGGAAAATTAATATATAATATTAAAATTTAATGTTTCCCCTCACATGATCTGCCACTGTGGCCTAGTGGGTAACACACTTGATAAATGGTCATCCTTGAGCTTCTGTCTTTCAGTTAGGGGAATGTCAGTAATTTCAGAGTTGGACTGTACTTGTACTATTGGATGGGTCATATAGTCCTTTGAGTCCTGTAGTACATTGAGATATTGCGCTGTGTATAAAAAAAAAACAAATGCAAAATGCAAATGCAATGATTGTAAGATTTATTACACAGTAAAAGAAACGTGTGCTTTGTCCAATTTAAAACAATTATAGCAATTTATAAAACTTATCTGCAAGACTTAAAATGTTTTCTACTTCTTTACATGGCATCATTTTGTGTGTATGTGACATCATCATTCATAAGTTCAATACTGTCAGTCATTACAGATTTCATGTGGAAATGGCTTTGTCACATAACCTTTGCTAATGATGTTTTACCCACCCCCTCCCCATAGGAGGTTAGGACATTGGCAGCATTTGTTTGTATGTTTGTTAGTTTACAAAATAACTCGAAAAGTTCTGGGATAAATTTGCTCTTTGAACTCGTGGTGTAATGTAGCTTGAATATATGAAATCTAGGTCTTGAGAATTAGTTACAGATGGTAAATACACAAGAATATAACAATAAAAAATATAAAATAAATTAAATTGTAGGCTTTATGCAAAAGAGGGAGATATATTTCAATGGCTGATTGTAGTAAACAGTCCCATTATATCTTTTGTAAAAGAATCTTTGTTGTAAACTTCTTCATAATTTAATTTTTCTCTGAGGGGATTTAAACATGTCATTTCAGGCTGGAACTAAACTAACAAACATATGCAAATATCTAAAGGGTGGCCCTTAAAATTTGCAGTCATAAAAGTGCCATAAAGATTTTACATTATAATCCATTTTTGTTATTTATGGATGGTAGTTTTAACCACAAGGGTTATTTAAAACAGAGTGTAACCTTTGAACCTGAGACCTCACTAATTGAATGCCAGTTGAATGGAATGCTACTGGTGCATAAGAAAGATCTATTTAACCCTTGTGGGAAAAGGTGATGTAACTATAAAGGTCAAATAATGATTAACTGACTGATTGACTGTTATCCTTGCTTGTCTAACTGATTGATTGTTTGATTGATTGAGTTCGGCCTTTCCTATAGATACAAAAAAAACACTCCTGGATAAAATATATTTGGGAAAAGCCCACACAGTTTTTAGTGTGTTGAGTTTTAGCTCTTCCCTACTTTTTCAATCAATGTTATCTCATGAACAAATAGAAAAGTTCTTTATCAATATAAGCCTCGTTTTCAGTTTTCGTGCAGTTTAGGATGTTCCTCCTGTCATTAAGGTTATTCATGACAAGGTCAAACAATATCATGGATTAATTTGTTGCAGACACTTTACTGGTTAATACATTTATTACAGTATATTTGGTAAGCAGAAATATAAGGCTTAAATGAAACACCTAAACCAGTGAAAGCTGGTGAGTGCTAACTACGATTGCGGGAATATGCTCCAATCAGATTAGCCTTGCTTCAGGCTCCAGTTTCTTTGTAATTAGGGAAAACTTTCGGTTTGGATGATAAAGTTTCAGCTTCTATAATGCATCCATACATATGTTGGCTTTTACGCCAGAGTATTTTTAAGATAGAGACTATTTATCTGATGAGCTTGTATCTCCTAACATATACGAGTGCTCTATGAATACCCAATATATATACATTTGAAAATAATATAGTACAAATTTGAGCCTTAAGCAAGGCTACTATCAGTAAAGTGAGAACTTCTATGACATACCCTGTTTAATAGAGTGATGATGATATAATACAAATCAAGACAAAATGATTTTATTTTGAATAATTTAAGAACTTTCATCAGAGTGGTTGATATTGTCAGTTCCATTCGAAATAAACAGGACTTTCTAATTACCTACAACAAGGAGGTTATGTTTTTGGTTTTCCTCTTAATAATAATAATATTATTATTATACCACTCCAGAATTTAATATTTTTATTAACACTACTCTTAATGCTGTACTGGGATCACGTGACAAGGAAAGAAAACCCTACAAAACACTTTCCATGGCACATTTTACTTTGCTGTGCAGCCTCTATAAACAATGATATATTACTGAAACATTCTGGCAAAACTTCCTCTCACTTTAAATAGAAGCAGCCATAGAAGCTATGTCAATGGGCAATTGTGGGAAGTTATGAAAACATTATCACTTCTGCACTTGTTCACTGGAGTTTCTGCAAATGTTAATAGGCCATGGTTAAGCAAGGGAAGACCACTGTGAAATAGGTTTAGGGTGCTTTCTCACTTAATTGTTCTATCAGATGCACAAACATGGTCGCATGAACCTCAATGTGATTAATACATTTTGTATGTTATTCACAGCACTCTGACAAAATATTGCCAGAAAATAGCTAACAATATTCGGAGTTGCAATCCAAAGGTGGATCATCTTTAGGGAGAACCAAGCCACCTGTAGAAACTATCTTGTGTGTAAAAATGTTTTCAGTAATGTGCACTAGCAGATAAATAAATGGACGTGATTACAATATCTTCACTCGTCACCTTGGGGTGAGGGTAAAGAAGGCTGAAAGGGGTTTCGGTCTCCTAGTGCGAGCTGCCAAGCCATCAGAGACACGAGTAGTGCACTGAGGTGGTCACTCATCCAAGTACTAACATAGCCCAATGCTGCTTAACTTTAGTGATGAGACAGGTACTCATCACACTATGTCACAATTCATGAAAGTTCAGAGACTAAAAAAAGTGATCTCTAGAAGTGCAAGCCTCACTAGAGTTCGTGCTTAAAAATTTGTATTTGCGTCAAGGCAAGACTCAATTCACTGTGATTTTGTTTAGACAAATCTGTCTGACACAGAACCAATGGGAAAATTTAATGACACTTCTTGATAAAATAACTTAAAAGAATATTGTGAAAGAACTCAATTTCAATCGGGACAATAAATAAACGATATGTATACATATAAAAAAATATACCTAGACAAAATATAACTAGTAAATATGTAAATATAACCAGAGAGACTCCATTGATAAACTAATGCAGCATCAACTTATAACAAAGATGTAATTTGACAACAAGAATGGGAAAACCTGTCCTAAAGAATATTTGATAAATTATGAAGTGCTCGATTTTCTCAAGGGTTTGAATCAACACATGTCTTCATATCTGTCATACATCATAATATCTAAAGCGGGCAGACCATTCTGTGAGTGTTGTTACACTCTAGAAATATGTATGCTTTTTGGTAGGTTCACACTTCTTCAGATGTACAGTACTGCACCCGTATACACCAACAATTCCTATTCTAAGAAAACTTGTTCAGTAATAAAGATACAAGAGAATGATATAGCAATTACGTTGAAACTCCATATATGATATACATTGTCAGTTAAAACAGACACGAAAATGACACAAGGCAATACAAACCAATTTTGATTTTAAGTAATTCTTCTGAATATTTTACCTCATCCTTTATTTGCCACTGTGGCCTTGTGAGTATCATGCTTGCCTAGGAAGACAGAGGACCTGGACTCAAAACCAGGCACAGACAAATACATACTGGCTCGGATAACCACTTAAAATGGTGGCCTTCTCTTATTGGATCCTATCTACAGTGGCAGACTAAAGAGCCCCAGTGAAGTTGATAAATGGACTTCCCTGAACCTCTGTCTTTCATTCAGGGGAATGTCAGTCACTAGAGAGCTTAGGATACTTCAAATGGTGCATTGAGTCTTGTAGTAACATAGATATTGTGTTGAGTATAAAAATACAACAATACAATCAGAATGTATTGTTAACATATAACACACCTCCAAATAAAGTTGTTGAGGTATTTTCTGTACCTATTTTGACAATTCTTTTCAGCAGTTTCTTCAGTGTGGAAAGGGCTTTTGTTTGAGAGCTTGATTGTATCATATAATAATTGACTAAGTATGTATAGACCTTTTTTTATAATAAGTTTATTTTAGAATTTCTTGTTTTCTAAAAAGGCATAATAAAGACCTATTCACACAAAACTGATCGGTCTGATGCAGTAATAAAGTTGGGCCAAACATGACACAAGAAACATCACCAAGACAGCATTAAAATGGACACCAGAAGAAAAAAAAGAAAAAGGGGGGGGGGGGTCAGCAAAAGAAACATAAAGGCAAGCAATCGCAAGTTAATTAAAAATAAAAACTGTATGTGGAAAGAAGTAGAGAAAATGGCTACAATATGAGAGAAATGTAAAATTTTTGACCTGGCATTATGGGATTCAAATCACAAATAGGATATGTAGATACTATTGCATAGCTTGCCTCTACTTACTGACGATGGTATAGTCTAATCCAGTTTGAAATATTTGTTGTTTTTTTCATTCTTTTTCTCATTGGAATTTTTTCCCAATTTTGTTTAGTTTATGCTGTAGGAGCTCTATTTACACCAATGTGGTGTAACTGGGTAATACGAATAGAAATAATCAAAATTGATATAAAGGGTTATTTTCAATGCTTTTTTGTCTCAAATAAAATCTTAATGCCAATCAACCATTAAAATACTAATGTCACCTGTTATTTTTCAAATAGGAATTGTGTCCAATTTGTCATTGCTTGTATTAAAATTCTAAATATCTAGGGAATTAAAAAAAATCTTATTTTCTAAGCATTCTTCTATTGGTCTATTACTCTTAAAAACATTCCATGAATGTTTGTAATTCTGTAAAAGAGGATAAAGGCACTTGAAAACAGACATTTCTTAACAAAATAATTCCAAGGCTGGAAATAATTTCCAAGAATATATATTTTTCAAAGCTGCCGTAAAAGACTATTTTCTTATACAGTTTTTGCAAAAAAAAATATAGTTATGCTTTTGAATAACGGAAAATATGATTTTAAAATCATGTTTGAATACAGTGGTACACTAATACGCCTTACTGGAAGACTGTGAACTGAGTATAATGATCACCATACATCATATATGTCTAAAATGGGAACATCTATAAGTGTTTATGACTCTTAATAGAAATCTCTATATGCATATGATATATTACGATGATAACATAAAAGAGATTCAGTGTATATGAAAAAAATATATTGAAACAAACCTGGGATATTTTTTCCAATATCAGATGTTTTCAGACTTAAGACCAGCATGAAATCTCTTTTAATACTCGTCATTCATTTAAAGATGATATCCCTTTGATAATGTCTGTATCATATCTTTATTTAACAACTAAAATCCTTTGTGAAATACACAATATATTGTATATTAGTTGTCTATTATCCAGTGTGTATAAATAGAGAGATTATGTATTAAATTCACCCTTAAAAATCTCACAATAACACTAATCCAAAGAGAATTCAAATAGTTACACAATAAATATCTTTCATCATGTGTATTCACATATTTGTATGACTTTTACTAACTTTAAAGAGCAAAGTCAGCCTTGGAACAATTTCTATTTAGGCATCCTGCCAATAATGAACCTCACAGTAAAATTGTCCACACAATTTATTAAAGGTATCTGCAGAAATGAGACACATTCTTTAGCATACCAGCATCTAGCCATTTACTAAACCACACTGCTCTGTGAAGCGCCAACCTACATGGGAAGGCTTAAAAACCACGCAAATGCCAATACAGATATTCAGGAGCAGTTACAAATACACTGCCTGAAAAGTTGGGGATCAATTCAGTGGGTTGGGCGAGGAATGTAACACAATTGCCTTGAAATAGCTTAGAGTATGTGTCATTAAGTCCATAATTTTAATTTGGCACATACCATTAATTTACAAAGAAATAAAAGTAAACAGTAAAATAATCTCTAGTCAATGGGGATGGTTGATAGAGCATGATGTTTTGTAAGCTGTATTTTGATTGGTTATTTGCCAATTGTCAATGTTGATTCCAAATTAAAATTGTATTATAGCCCCATAAGCTGTACTCTTAAGGGTTAAATAGGTATTTTTCTAAGGTTCTAATGTATATTTCCATCAAACTTTCATATAGACAACTCAGAAAAGGAGCAAATGAAAGAGTTTGTGTTCTTGTCAATTTATGGCCAAACTTTCATGGAAAAAGAACATAGAACATTTTGTGTGTTTTGTGGAATGTATTCAAATTGTCCACTGCCCTAAATTGGCATCAATCTGCAACACAAATTGTTTACTTCAGCTTATTTTGTCTAAGATAACACGACTGTTTTGACAAAAATATGATTTGGTATAGCAAATAAATATACTTAATATTAAAAAATGCGAAGTAATTAATCTTTTACAGTGCTTTTTAATGGGCGATAATACCATATCTAATTGTAATCAGGCCACAGGACCAATCAATGGAGAGCCTACAAATTGTAGCCTTTACAACTGTGATGCTGATTGGCTGGAGTTTAAGTTAAATGTTTAACTTCATTTTTGTGCCAATTTAAGGTGTTTGCTAAATTAGACAGCAAAGTAGTATATTCTGGATTGATAAACATCTGATATATAAAGTGATTTTAATAAACAATGGCTCAAAATAAAAAAGCAACAGATGAAAGTCTATGTTACATTCAAACTTCTCAGATTTAATGTCTCCAACATAATTCTGGCATGGTTTATTATGGTGAAGTTCCACTTTCACAATTAACCATGAGACCTTACTCGTGGCCATACTACAAATGATCCTGGTAAAAAGGCAAGGAAAATGTGACCTTTCTAATAAATATATATTGCCAAAAAATGAGAAAACAAATCTTACCGCTAAGTAGATAAGTCTTATCATCAAAGAGATAAGTCTTACACCCTCATCCTGACTATCGAGACTCAAGAAGATAACATCATATCTAATGATGTTTAGTTTGGGAAACAAGATAAATCGGAAGATTCAATAAGAGTATTATCTCATTGGGCAAGATGACTAGCTTTATTGTTGTAGACATTTTAGTGATATCACGAAAGGGGGTGCAGTGTGAGTCATTCAAAATATGTAAGTTGCATGAACAAAAGGGATAATGTTTGAAACAATTATGATTAATATGATTGAATTCTTGCCTTTGAACCTTTTAAAACTAAGGCAACACCTACAAGTACTTAGATTGCTATTGAAACATTTTCATACATACAAATCGCCCACTTTTTTTCCAAGGGACACAGGAACAATATGTTGCCGTGTGACTCAACAAATCCACACAGAACTATTTACTCGAATAATAATGTTCTTTCCCTTATAAACGCCACCTGTAATATAGACACTGTTTATAAAATGAATCAACACTTCCTGATAGAAAGAAATAAGACCATTAAATGAAGCCTCAAAAATGTCGCCAATCCTTTGTAGTACAAATCATGCAAGATAATTTAAATGTCTTCATAAAAAGAGATTTATATGGCCTATTCTCCACTGTTTGAAGTTTATCTTTGAGGCATATATATAGTATTATGTACACACATAAACATTTTTAGAAATCCTTGTTACACTGAGTAACCTTGATGTTTTTTGACATTTTAAATGAAGTGGGGAAAATCATGTTTTCTTTCATAATTTGAAGGTGCCTGCTCTGTTGTGTGGTGGCTTGTTATCCTGGGGATTCATTTGACATTTATCACCCAAGGGGTCAGGGGGGATGTTGTCTCCGACTTCAGAGGTTCTCTGATGTCAAGATAGTGTTTGATCTATGTCAGTGAATTTACATTAATCCATTGAAATTGTGCCTAAACCCCTTTTCACACATCTGCAAATAAATCAAACCAATCTAGCATTAAGTAGTTTTACATGATATTACTTCTAAGACAGCAACTACCTGATATGTAAGTTAATATATAGTGATAGCATTTTTTGAATGCAAATTCTTTGCGTTCATGTTTGAAAAAGTCTTGGAACAAATCTGATCCCTAAGCGAGGCTTAACATCCATCATTTTAACAACTTAGTGATAAATTATATGAAGTTAGAACTATGTAAAAATATGTTAACATTGTTAAAAATAGACATTTTTCCTCACGTTGTATATCTATCCTGCTCAACTTGAATGCTTGCATATATCATCTTCCTTCTTTCAGCTCATTAAAACCCCTATCATATAATCATTTGTCATATAACCTTTCGATGACCTTATCTTGGCCAAATCCAGGACAAAACGCCGGTGGACAAAATCCCCGTCAAACTTCTTCTTTTGTTTTGATACGACCGTGATTTTTTCCTCCCTCCCCCAAAAATGGCCAGCATTTTGTCCCCCTTGCAATTTTGACCAGCGTTTTGTCCACTGGCGTTTCTCCATGCACTATCTAGTGTTATAAGAAAACAAACCAGGCACTTTGAAAGGGATTAACTATGCTAAAAATAAGTACAAACTGAAGAACAGGGTACTGATAAAACTGTAAACATATTAATACACATAATTAACATGGTTGAAAAATGCTTTTCAGTCAGATTTGCTCAGCCATATTAATGTGGGAACTTCACCTGTTCTTGCCAGTGTTCATGACTTTACTCAGTGTCTTTGTCCTTGTCAGTTATAGTGACTACGCCTGTCCTTGTTTCTATCCGTGTTTTGTGTCAAGTTTGTTCTGTTAAGGACATGGATGGAGAGGGGGGACTTAATTTTGATGTAATCTTTAAGCAAGTGTTGAAGTTTTGCGTCCCTATCCGTGTCCGTGAAAGAACGATCAGAAATCATTCCATCTGTGATCTGACACAGGTATTAACATTCACGGATACAGGTAGGTGTAGTTAGCTATGATATTTTGATTGGTTTCATTCTTTTCACAGGCACAGATGCAGACATGGGTATGGGCAAACAAGGACAGCTGAAGTTCCTACTTAAGCCAGGAATGAGAAATAAGCCCATTGCTTCAATAGGTTGGTGCAGTGGTCACACCATCGCATCTGCCCATCTTGTGAAATACAGAAACAAAGATAAGAACTGCAGCTAAAATCAAGCTAGATATTCACATGCATACGTAATTTATATTATTTTATATAATCTACCTTAATTACAACGTCTTCAGTGGCCTAGTGATGAGGCAGTTTGGCATCTAATCACAATTTGTCACCTCTGAGTGGGTTCAACTTCTACAAGTGATATTGCTGAGGGCCTGTCCCAATATGACCCTGGCTATTGAAGGTAAAATTGGCTCAATTTGACTTTTTAGTTTAAGACATGGATAACAAAGGCATTCAGATGTACAGTGCATACCCAACACCTCTGTTGTTGCTTAAGTGTGCAATGGTAAAAGTCCTTTAAAAATCCTGGGCCCAGAATTGATTGCAAATCATTCCCAAAAATAAACCATTTTTTTTGATGGATCAAGACCCACCTGATGGAAACGTTGGATATAAATCCATGCAGTAGTGTTTTTGCAAGCCAGCTGCTAACACACAAACAAACACACATACAGACTTAATCTCAACTGTTCTGGTGAATTCTTTCACAGAACATACTCATCACAATTTACTGTACTAATATATTTCTTCTGTTTCCTCGAGTGAATTTAAAACTGGAGAAAATTTTCAGGAAATTACAGTAGACCTTAAATGCTGAATTTTCTCTTGAGAGCCAGTTTAATCCTCTCTTCAGCTCTTCCTTAATAAGTAAAGAAAATATTTCAGTAATAAAATCAGGCGAGTATTGTTGATCTTTGCTAAGTACCTCATTCAGACTTTAGGATGCATGTAGTTCTATGGGATTATCTTTCTACACTGATGTAACCCCCTGGTTTGTCCAAAAATAGTTCTGTTTTTTAACCTTTCTGTTTTCCAATATGGTTAACCATGATATTGCCAAAATTCCCAATTCTCACCATGCCTGAATCCAAAGATGCCAAATAAAACAGGTATTGAGGATCCTCTTATTGTTAAATACATAATCTATGCAGTTAATCTATACATTCATACATTTAATAATTATTCTATAAAATATTCTGTAAAAGCCTGGAACCAGATAGAATCTAGTGTTTTCAAGTTCTAATTTTGGATGGCAATTCCAAGCGTTCATAATATTCACAGTTAATATTCAATAAAACCCAGACAGGTGACCCTTCCATTGTCTCAACTCTCCATTATTTTTTGCATAATGGAGAGTTAACACTACATTATTTTCTAACAGTGGATTGTGGTTTAGTTCATTGGCCAGTCTGCCAAGAACAAAAGGGTACTTAGTATTTGCCAGTCATCCTCACAATGCATTAAATATTGAAATGGTTTCACAACCTCTTTCATATTAATTAGTTCAGTGGGTACATTTACAAAGTATTTTCAATTCTGAATGACTTTCAGAGTTCATAGAAAAATACTTCATGGAAAAATGCTGCCTTGAAAAAATACCTCCTGACAAATACAAAACAAGCAATTTAATTTATAAAGTTGGATATTTTTTAATTCTTTGCATTTCTTTACAATCTGACTTTACAATGATCTTCTGTGAACCTAATCAAAGGAGCAGCTAACTTTCAAACAAACTCACTGTGAAAATATAACCCAACATACTATATTAAAAGGTACGGAAGCCTATAAGGGTCATGTTAAAAAAAATTAAGTCGTAATTACGACTTACACAAGTCGTAATTACGACATACTAAGTCGTAATTACGACTTATGAAATTTTTTTAAAACAAAAAGCAACAACTCCTAAGTCATAATTACGACTTACTATCTCGTAATTATGACTTATGAATTTATTTTACACAAGTCGTAATTACGACTTATGAATTTTTTTTTAAATGAAAAACAACAAAATTGTCTTGCAATTATACCTTAAGACTGGGTCACATTGGGACGATTTAAAAACAACAATGGAGGTAGCTAATGCAGAATAAAGTTGACCAAACAATATTCCTTTATAACACCAATCTATGCTAGTAGAGGGTGTTCAGTCATCTCCAAACCTCTGTCTCTATTGTAAATGTGAGTATGACCCTGAGCAGTTGATGTGGATGTTAAACATCTAGATATCTTTAACTAAGTTGGGCATGACTGACAGGACAAGGCCACAGCGCCTAGCTGACCATAAAATCTTTTGCTATATATACTCAAGATTGGAAAGTTGCTCTGACTTCAACCCAAGTAGCCAGTACTACCAGCCTACAGAACACTGACTAATAACATTCAGTTAGAGCCAATGACATTAAACAACTAGCTTACACTCTCAATATTGTGTACTGGGTGTAGCCTGTTAGTAACTGGTCATAGAGCCACATGGACTTCAATATTGCCTGACCTAATTTTCCTTGCTTAGGCTAAAGTGGGTGTTCCATTGTACTATCTTTTCCAGTGGCATGCCCACAACCCTAGAATGTTGTTTATTTTTGGGTGAGGGTTGTGGGTAACTTGTGGAGTGTAGGGTTGTTGGGTGTCTTGGCTTGTTGTGAAAAAATTACACATCTTTGATATTTGCACAGGCTACCTACAACTTTTGGTAAAAAACAATAGAACATCTATTTTAAACTATGCCCAATAGAGTTTAAAAGTCTCAAACTGGAAAACTGTAATCAAGTGTACTCTCTATGACAACCTACTTTTTTTGATTTGATATTGTTGCACACTCACAACATAAATTTGTCCTAATGTGACCAGGGCTATATGAAAATAACTTTACTTACTAAGTCGTAATTTGTAGGGTTCTGTACTGTAAACTGCCGACCAATGGCAAGCAACTACCAGCTTTCCGAATCCCGGCCTCAGAGGTGGGAGGCGAGAGTGTTGTTGGAGCCCAACTTAGGAGTCAGCCCATCTTAAGATGGGCTATAGCCCAACTTGGGATCCTAAGTTAAGATGGGCTAGAACATATCAGCCCAACTTAGGATAAGTAACTCAGGAATGATTTTAAAGCTAAAATTCAATATTAACCAGCTAGTTTAAAATTAATTTATGTCACACTCCATTGGCGGTTTTAATCATGAAATTGAATATAACCGTGCTAGTTTATTTAAATGCTTATATTTCAATTATACAGTATATGTATGTGAAATATTATTAAACATTTGTTGTGCTTATCTCATCTGAAGATTTGGTAACAGGTATTAGCCCAACTTATAATTTGCACACATAGTTTTTACTTTTGAAATTAAAATATTATTTACTTATTTTTCTACTAAAATGTAACTTCTTTGTTTACCTCATTATGCATTGATAGGATTAATCTTAATTCCCTTATTCTGTCTCAGTTAATTTGACAATGGGAGGGCCATTAGGTCATAAGGTGTCAATTGTTCAACCACTGCCTTCAACTTGATTTGTTTCAGTTATGGGAAATGATTAGGCAACTGGATTAGATTGTGATATATCTATTGTTTTAACATTTCTTTTAAGTTGATTTGTTTGACTATGTGTGTGACTTAATAACTGGATTAGTCTTACCTTTACCTTTTGTTCTAGCACTCTTTTGAACTTGATTTCTTTCATCTCTGGTTGAATGACTAGCTAACAGGATTAATTAGGCATAGTTGAAAGACTGTATACAAACTGATTAATTTAATCACAATTTTCAAATGTTTAATGTTAAGTTCTTAAATGGACATTTAGCCATATAAGGTAATAGAAAACACCAATTTTATATACAATGTGTACTTTATCAATTTTATGCATCAGTGTGTTTGACTAAATTCATCCAATTAACTTGTTTGAATTTAACTGCATTTTCCAATTAATTAGTGGTACTGAACTCCAAAGATAAAGTGCTTTATAAATCCTGTTTAAACACTGTCTAATAATATAAAAAAGTAATTTTATAATTCTTCTTTAAACTTAAAATATACAATCAGGCTCACCCATAAAATCACCAACTGTATTTGGCTTTCCCCCTCATAGGTTTGATAGAATTAAGCCTCATTATATTTGGAGATTACTTTGATGTTGATTTGTTTCACTTTATGATTTGGGGATATTCCCTATTGTATACTTCACCCACCCCAAGTGAAACAAATCAACATCAATAGAATGTTGAAACAATAGGCACAAATCCAATTAAGAAAAAAGTCCAATGAAAGACATAGACACAGACATCAAAGGAATATTTTAATGCTTTTGAGGCTCAGGAAACACATTTCATTTTAGTTTCTGCAATTAAACACTTTTTGTTGAGGTTAGATAAGTTAAACATATTTATATAAAATAAAAAATAAGTACAAAGTACATCTGTACAAGTGTCAGTTACGTATATCAATGTCATCTTTTTCATGAAAATAATTTCCTTGTAAATGGTTTATATTACCGTATATTCAACATAAAAATCATTCTTGAATTTTATTATCTTAAGTTGGGCTGATATGTTCTGGCTATAGCCCATCTTAAGATGGGCTGACTTCTAAGTTGGGCTCCAACATTACCACTCTGCCACCATGGCCCCCAACATAGTGCAAGAATGCAGTACTGAAATGCATTACTGCTGGGTTTATATTTCATTTAAATTTTCTTAAGCTTTTAAGTTCAAAACAAAGATCTTAATTTACCTTATTACAGTTTGTTATATACTTCTAAAATCCTGTTTAAACACTGTCTAATAATTGGTTTAAAGAAGTTAAGCTAGGCACATCGAACAAAATATATATTTACTTGCATTAACAAAAACAATAAGCAGGGCTGTATTTGGGTAAATACAAATGCACTTATTGCTTACCATTATTCACATTAACTCTGCTGTTTTGCCATATTTGGCTATTTCAACATTCTAAACGTTGTTATTGAGAACTGTGGAATCTTTACCAACTTGTGTAAGGTTTATAACTCTCTACCCATTAAACTGGAAGTAATGGAAAAAATCGGAATTGTGTGAACGGGCTGTAAAGCTATGTTTACTGATGATATTGTGATATGATACTGTAAAGATGTAAATTTGTGCTCAGCCACCTGTAAAAATTAATCCTATACTTGTTAATGGGGACTTAGATAATACAACAATCTACGTTTGTGTCACCTAACGACCCTTTGGTGTGTCTGAATTCTTAGACTTGTGTACACTACCTTAAAAGCTGCATATCAATGCTGTTTTCAGAAGATCTTTGAACCTCGATCTCTGTGCTTTGATTGCTGATATCAGCTAGCCTTGTTTGGGGCTAGGTATATATAACCTCCACCAGAAGGTTATGTTTTGAGTGCATTTGATTGTTTGTTTGTTTGTGTTCGTGATAACTCCAACAGTAATGAATGGATCTTTCTGAAATTTTTATGTGGGTAGGCCCAGAAAACAGGAAACAGTGATTGAAGTTTGGAAAAGATCTTGATTGTACTTTGGATACAAGCAAAGCATATTATGAATATTCAATAGTGCAATTTTCAATGATTTTTATCATGGCCTTGCTTTCTAATAAATAAGGTTTACAATATGATAACTCCTATGGTGAGGTCCTCAGTGGCCTAGTGGTTAGCAAGTTTGGCATCTAATCATAGGCTGTCACCTCTGTGGGTTCGAGTCCCACAAGTGGCAATTCTGAGGACCTGTCCCAATATGACCCTGGCTGTTGAACGGGACGTAAAACCCCAACTTTGACCTTTGACCTTTGACCTATGGTGACTGGTAGAGACTCAAAGATAGAGTCTTTGAAAGGCTAGTCATTAGAAAACCAAGACGTCAAACCACAAGATACAATGAGTTGATTATTGGCTGTGTTTGATGTGTGTATTTGTCACTCTGTGACATGTGTACAAAGTAGTTTATTATGTGTTTTATGTATAACAAGAAAATCCTGGAGCCTTCCACAGCAAGGTAATATTAGTTTGTGTAAACTTTCATTTTTCCCCTGAAATACATAAACAGTATCTCCTTTGTGTAAAACTTTTGGAATATAGAAAAATTACATCACATGTTCCATGTACCATTTCAAGCTTTACAATCCAACTCAAGACTTACCTGTTTAGACTGGCTCACCCAAACCAAAGTCATGTTCTCCTGGTGGGCACGTTCTGGGTTACAACTTTGCTAAGTTTAAGGACTGTCCCTTATGGATTCCAGGGGATTTTTCATCAACTTTGCGCTATACAAATGTTTCTATTATCTATTATACTGTTATATTGTAATAGGTTAGACAAACTCACCACCAATAAATTAATTCTTTGCTGTGGGTGACAATCTTTATCAGGGGGCTTTAGTTGCCTAGTGGTACACACTTGTCTAGGAACTCAGAGGATGTGGGTTCAAACCCAGGTACAGGCAGATACATAGTGGCTCGGATGACCAATTAAAATGGCGGTCCTCTGTCATTGGGTCCTATCCCCAGTGGCAGGCTAAAGAACTTCAAGGACATTGATAAATGGTCATCCTTGAGCCTCTATCTTCCAGTTAGGGGAATGTCAGTTACTTATGAGTTGGGGCCGTACCTGGGCAGTCAGATGGGTTTAATAGTGCTTTGAGTACTGTAGTATATGGAGATATTGTGCTGAGTATAAATACATACAATACAAAATACAAATACACAATACACAAGTTATGTATGTTATAACTTCACCCTTGTCCCTGTGACAATGGATTTGATTTTCTATATTTGGGTTTTAACGTCGCTTTCAACACTGTATAGGTCATATCACAACAGGTAGTTTTATTGGCAGAGGAAACCAGAATACATACAGTTGGTCAAGGTTCTGTACTGTAGAGCTCTGACCATCAGTAAGAAACTACCGACTTTCCCACATAGGATCAGGTGTTTGAACCCCCAACCTTAGAGGTGGGAGGTGAGTGTGTTAACACTGCATCACCGTGGCCCCCGATGTACAATATGTGATTCATTGATTACCTAATAATTTCTACCAGGAGTTTACGTGTTTGAGGGGGGTAATGATAACTCCTAATACCCTTTTTACACTACAGGCAGTATCACCCATGGTAACTCGCGTTTAGTGAAACGTCCCTGTCCTTAGATCACCATCTGATGTCCGTCTACAACCTTGCGAGTCAGTGGCCAACTGTCCATTACTTTTCACGTCCTACGGAAGTTTTAAACCAATTAAAATTTCCGCCTCTGATTTTGGTACTATGATGATGCGCAGACGATTTTGTGCATGCATGTATGAACTTTTGACTACTGTAAATAAAGGTTTGGTCCACGGTGTTCATAAGGTTGTGATTCAGCCATTTTTCAGTGTAAAACAGCGACATAAGGTGAGTTAAGGTATTGGTCATTTTGTCGCGTGTTCACCCAGTGGCTACCGAAGGTGAGTTAAAGTTAATGATGGTTGCTTTTCGGTGACCAATGTTTGTAGTACTGTCATCCTACTGTTATTGACGGTTAAAAACTTTGGCCGTTCGCCTGTAGTGTGAACAACTCAGACAAAATGGGGTGACCTGGGGGGCTGTTCTTCCAGTGAGAAAAAAGTTCTAACCCTGGGATGTACCACCTGTAGTGTGAAAGGGGCTTAAAATAGTGAATGAATCTCTCTGATTTTTTGCATTTAAGTCATGCCTGACTAAAAGGGAAAAGAAATTAAATTTTCAAAAAGATTTGGGTCGTATTCATTATTTTTACACAACTCATATGAACAGGCTTTGGGGTTTGGGGGTTTGTTTGGAGAAATTTTGACCATATATAGAAGAAATATAAGACCATTTGTAATATACAGACGTAACCATACACACAAGTTAGAGTTATTTTGAAAGTCAAGCATTATAACTATAGGTGCCATTTCAAGGTGCTTAGAGTAATCTATGTGTCAACAGGGGTATCTGTTTCGAGGTCAAGAAGGGGGAACAATTTGATATCTATTATTTATGATTGGAGTTGCATGTTTAGTTGGGTGGGATCAAGTGCATTTTAGTGCATATCTATTCAGTATTTTCCGCCTGTTTGAATCTGACACACTTCCATAGACTACAGATATGTGGCATGCATGCATATTTACATAACCTGAGTGTGAAGTCTCTTGTAGCCTTGCAAAAGGCTGTAATTTAATTTCAAGATTTTCCCGTTTATTTGATATTTCACCTCCCAACCTGTCCCTTTGTCACTGTTATAATGTAAGGGTAGTTAGAAGAGGGGAAAAACCATTACATACGGTTGGTCAAGGTTCTATTTAGTAAGCCACAAAGACTTTATAATATGAGGTCAGACCGGGATTTGTACTGCATCTCTGAGGTGATAGGCTAGCATGCTACCACTACACCACTGTAATCCCCAAGGAATCCCAGGTCTATAATAATCTACTGAAATGTGAAACAATCATTACAGAATTACTGACGGTGTCTTAGTGGCTTAGTGGTTATGAAGTTTGGTAAATAATGTCTTTAATGGTTTCTACGTCTTTGGTCCTGAGTTCAATTCAAGCACATGACAACACGTCAGAAATTATGATGGTTTCTCCCAATGCAACCCTTGATGTTGCTATAGGGACTTAAAAACAACAATTCTGATGTATGGGTTTGAATAGCTTTGGTTGGCCAAGTGGCTCAGTGGCCTAGTGATGAGTATGTTTGGCATCTAATCACAGACAGTCACCGCCATGTTGGTTCAGCTCCCACACGTGGCAATGCTGAGGGCCTGTCCTAATATGACCTTTGGCTTTACACGAGACATACAACCCCAACTTTGAAGTTTTCCTTTATTTTTTATTTATTCGTTTTTATTTTTGTGGTCGATCACTGATAAAGATAGAAAGATAACCCAAGATTATGCTATATATAACAATACAATATTCTAATGGTTCTTTTAAAGGGGAAGGTAAAATCCTGTAAAACTGGTTTGATGTATTTATGAGTACATACAGACAACTGGCTGTGGTATACAAACACAACTGACACTACTATAAACCCTTAAATTCATTGCAAGAGGAAAATTACTATAACCTTCTTAGCATAACAATGTTATCCTTAATGTGATTGATGACACCTTTTGCATTAGTATTGAACAAATTATATCAATCAAGTTATTTACCTTATTTACATTCTGTCTCAACTCTTGCCTGTTTCAGAAAGAAGCTAAAATCTTATCTCTTGAAAAAGGCTTTCCCACCTTTGTATGTAAACTACAAGGCATCTCCATGGTATCGGCCTGCTTATATCGATGGTGTAATGATTATTGAATTGGTTTTTGATGTTGCACTTTTAAGTCTCCCTTGGATCAAACACTATAAAAGTCTAGAATAGAATAGAACAGAAATGAATTCTACACACTTGTTAAAAGGGATCACAAAATCACAGCTTTTCCACAGATGACAAAGTCTGAGCCAAAGCCAGGCTACCAAATTTCAGTAACAGCTCTGATGGAAGCCAATTGCAAATCAGGGGCATCAAATGTAATGCCAGTGATTATGAAAATTTTATCAGAGGCAACAAAGCTAATACATTGATGTTTATCACTTATTCTGTTATTTTTCTGTTCTTCATGCTGTAAGATATCTGTACTAAGTCTTTGGGTTGGCCAAAAATACCTAGACTTTCTTCAAGTCCTTTTGTCTTTGGTATTATAAGAGGTCTGAATGACTTTTTTTTCCAGAATTTAGTGCCGAGAAAAGTATTTCATCAGACATGTAGAATCCCCACTCACTTCAGGTGGATTCACAATGATTCCATGTATGTCAGATTTGGTGGAATAAGAAATACAAAGATAAAGAATACAATATCATGCTGAACATGCGTTTCCACGCATTGGCAAACAATCCCTGAACCTTGGCGGTGAGTCTATCATTACCTTTACCAAGTAGTTTATGCTTTTGCCGATGTTTGTTTGTCAGTTTGTTTGTAAAATAAGTCATTGATAAATTTTGAGAAAATTTTCACAATATGTCGAAGATGGCACCAGGAAAAGATAACTAAATTTTGGTGGTCATCTGGAGCATTTCGATCTAGAGATGTTTTAGTGATTTTTTATCATTTCACTCGCAAGCAACACTGGAGATGTTGGGCATTGGAAGATGAACTCACTCTGCCTGAGTGTTATTGTTCTCTTTGATTTTATTTCAGTTTTTTTTCATTCTCAAATGGATTCATTAACAGGGTGTATGACAAGTGTGGTAGATGATCACGTGGTTTTAATTACAGTAGTCTCAGGTTCAAGTCCAAGGATTCTTCTTAATTTTCTTAGAATTACACTTACGTCCAAGAAAAATTCTAAACTGCGAATTTTATTGCTCTAAGAATAAAAATCTATTGATTAAACAATCCTTGGATAAGAATAATTCTTAGAATAGAAAATTATTCTAAGCTAAGAAAACTAAATCGAAACATGCTCAGGTTAGACTTTTTCTTAGACTTCAGTCCAATTCTAATGAAAGTTCTAAGAATCTCTGTCAATGCAGACCCAGATATCATGTAGGCCTGTTTTGAATTCCTTTCCTGACATGACTTTATCCAGTGAAAGAGAAGTAATACCCTACAGTTAACCTTTGTGCTTTCCTTATACCCATTTCGATCTGCCACATCAATCTAAGGTTTTCATCCGTATAGCAAAAAGGAAACCGGATTACATCTACCATCCCACATTACATAATAGTTAAGAATAACTCATTACTTTAGTATACAAAAATAAACATTACACATATAATATGAGTATTCTTATTGTTAGTCTTCACGAGTGACATAATCTTTCCTGTATATGTCTGATGAGGGATGTTTTAAATTTATAATCCATCACTTTGCTTCAATAATAAGCAAAATATAGTTATATTTTGGGAAAAAAATGTTAAAAGGGGGGGCGGGGGGTCAGTGAATAAAAAATATCAATTATTTAACTTAAGGTATCTCCCCCATTTCTGCAAAGATATAATGGAACAAAAACGAGTAGAATATCTGTTAAGATGCCTTTTAATGATATGATGGATAATAAATATCTGTAAATATGCAATAAAAATGAAGATATCTAACTTATTATCAAGATATTAAGCCTCGGTTAGTGCGATGTAGCTCAACAACTCTTCAGCACTTCTAACCTTTCTATAGAAAAACACCTCAGCTATCCTGTATTTAGTGCCTCAGGAAAAACAATGCAAAAACATGTCCATTAAACCATTCATTAGGTAAACACACAGACACATCTCAGAAGGGCGTTATAAAAGTACCAAAATTGAATCAGAAGTGGTAAAGGTGAAGTGATATAAGAACTTGTCTAGACAGGAGCTACTTTGGCTTAAGTGTGACTATCAAGAACTTGTTGCTAAAATGTCCTGTTTTTCCCACTGAAAAGGAATGCAATTTATACACTTCACCAAAGATCTGATTATGATAGCCTAATTACTGATAGTTATTTCCTGCAGTCACACTTAACCGATAAGGCACCCTGATGTGCCACAAAACATGTCTTCAAAGGCGTAACCATGCCTAATATTTTTAGCCAGAGTCTATCGATAGGGTCCCTGTTTGTTAGAAATGCTAGCTATCGATCGGGTCCCCTGTCATATTTTACAAGTGAGTACATGTAGATGAATTAATTTATTATGACATAAATTAAAAGAAGTGGGGCAAAGTTAAAATAATTAAAATAAAATAAATTAACTTATCAAGATAATCAATCAAATTAAAAGGCTAATTGAAACCTGCAATTTACTAAGTCAGACTAGCCATAATGACAGTTTCATCATTCAGTACTAACTTATTAACCAGTGAGATAAGAAACCAATGAAATTAAAAGGTTACTTGAAGCAGGCTAATATACAGATCTGCACATAGAATAAAACATTACCCATTCGTCAGCAATGCCTTCTACTGACGCGGTCCCTGTTCGTTAGTCACTTTGTATTTTTTTAAATGTATGAACAGCTTACATTTTGATCTGTGATGAAATGTGTAAAAGTTGTTCAAGATATTTCAACCTCTTCACATTTTCTAACAAGCCATGCACGGGTGGCCATGGTCACACAGTTGTAACACACTCGCCTCCCGCCTCTGAGAACAGAGTTTGAATCCCAACCTGACCTCATGTGGGGAAGCTTGTCATTGGTTGGCAGTATACAGATCCTTGGCCAACTGTATGGAATGGTTTCCTCTGCACTTTAAACTACCCATCACAATATAACCAATAAAGTGCTAGGCGTGACATACAACACTATATGAATAAATAAATCAAGCTATATGCATAAACCCTCTCTTTCAGGTAATGCTGGAAAAGAAGAAAATTTCTGGATTTTTGATCCAGAAATAGATCAGAATTATTGATCCAAATGAGGAGGACCAAGCCATGGTTATACCCATCCATAAGGAAACTATAACACTCCTGATGAGATGGATAGTTTTTGGCAATATTTAGTTTGAAAGTATTGAAATAGTATGAACATTTGTTTTAATGATGATATCAATTAGCTTTAGTGTTATTGACAAAATTATATATTCTTATTAGTATATAGTGTAGTTTAAAGTTTGACAACAACTAAAAAATAGTGAAGAACTAAGTATTATCCTTGAAAACCTTGAGTTGTTTACCATTTTGCTCCCTCTAGCTCTTTTTTCCAAAAATTGCCTGTTCCTCCAAAAACACTTGTTCCTGGTACTTACTGATCGTTTCAGTTCAATATTGCACTTGCAATTGCATTTGCAATGTAGCCTTTTTTCTTATATACTTGGTTCCTCATTTATAATGGAGGAACATAGATTCATTACAATTTAACTCTGCATGAAACAATAACGCCAGATTAATTGATAAAGCATCTATCGGATTTCCTATTAAACTTTCCCTTTGATCTTACAAATTGTTGTAGGAAGTAAACTGCATAAATTTGGCCTTCCATGAAGCAATAATGTATTACCTGCATGCCAGCCTGTTGTCTTCACTCTTTTAAAAGTGCATCAGCCACAATAGGTAATAGGGATAACAGTCGCATCTCACCCCTCAGAGCCTGGATTCAATTCCTATCCAAACTGAAGTAGAAAAGTTGGTAGATTCTTGTTGGTGCCTAATGGGCTTCAGTGTAGATTCTTGACCAACTAGTGTGCCTTGATTTCCTCCATCACCTCAACTACCCATCATGATATCACCTTTCCTATACTTTGATAGCAATGATAGCAAAATACTCTGATAGCAATGTCCAACCCAAATCATTCAATCAATCCATCAGTCAACCAATCAATTAATCTCTTCTAAAGGGCCTACAGGGAATTGCAGAGTCCCTTTTCACTTTTGTCTATCCTTTTTGAGCTTTCAGCAGTCACTTAGTCTGGCCATATGCATCCAAGTGTAATTTCATACTTAGCTAAAGTTTGTATTGTATTGTTGCCATTTATTCTCAACACAGTATCTCATTTCCTACCGGATTATTACTATTTACTCTATTTGACCCAATGACAGAAGACTGCCATTTAAAGTGGTCACCCGACCTATGAAATATCTACCTCTACTTGGAAGTGAACCACAGTAGTCTTTGTTCTAGACCAGTATATTACCCATGTGGCTAAACAGATGAATAGGCTATGTAATAGACAAATTGGGCTAATAAGATATATATTGAATGTACACATTCAACGGCTGCTTGCTATTGAATGTGTACATTCATGGCCAAGCCATTGAATTGTACACATTCAATGACTAACCCATTGAATGTATACATTCAGTAGTTATCTACATTCAATACAACATATATATATAATACAGAACGACGTAGTCAAAGTGAGGGGTTTATGTCCTTGCAAAAAAAAAGTTTATACCTGAAGACAGGAAGAGGTATGTTGTTCATCTCACATATAGAGGCAAGCATGACTCTAACCAAAATGTGAGAAAGTCATGGCTTAAAAACCAATCCTTCATCAGTGATTGGTATAGAGGAAGCACAATTCGGTTATTGCCAGCATACCCATTCCAAAAATATTGACCAATTACATATCATCATTTCTTATAGAATAAGACCAACTCAATATTAACTTTCAAGGCCAAAGAATGAGGTTAGAGTTTCATGATACACAGATACATACCCGACCAAACATTGGCAGCCGATTTTATCAAGAAATTATTCAAGTCCTTTTCTATGTATTATATATACATTTATAGGCAGTGTAATACATCTTGGTACTACAGGACTCAAAGCCCTATTTGACCTATCGCAACTGAACAAGCACAGTCCAAGCTCTCAAGTGACTGACATTCCCCTAACTGAAAGGCAGAGACTCAGGGATGACCATGTAGATGTACCTAAGGTTCTTCAGCCTGCCACTAGGGACAGGACCCAATGACAGAGGCGCGCCATTGTAAATGGCCATCCATTCCACTATGTATCTGCTCATACCTCGAACCCTAGGAGAGTGTGTTACTCAATGGGCCACAATGGCAGATACCTGCATAAAGTTCTTAGCTATGGCAAAATTGCTTATAGGACAGAATGTGTAGTCTTTACTGTAAGAACGATTGAGAGTTACATGGTGATAGCCATTTGCAATGAGTAATAACTTGTTGAACTTGAGTGAGTAGCAGAAGGAAGTCATATCTTGGCAAATTATGCTGTAAGATGCTCAGTTATTGTTGTGTGTAGCAAGGCCATAACTTTCCTTCTAGTTTTTTTTTCATGACACTTGAAAGTAGGATGGGTTTTTTATATGTTAGACTACTGCCTCTACCAAAGGTAGCAGAAAAAAAGTAAACAAATGTTATACACAACAGAGAGTTGAAAAATTGCAGGGAGGATAACCATGACTGATTCTCACATTGTTGCAATGATGGTGGTTGTTGCTTTAGTAGCCTTTTCAGGCTTAAAACACTTATATTTAAGTAAATATTATTAATTTTTATCTATATTTGATTATTACAGTGCATAAGCTGACAATGTGACTGACAGAGATGTCAAAATAGAGAGCTTTTAGAAACAGGGTTTTTTAACTTTCAAAAAAGGAGGTATATGTAATTGGTGACATTTGTCTGTTCGTATGCAGGGGAGAAGCTAGGATTTTTTATTTTGTACACCCTGGTTTTCCAGAAAGTTGTGATTGTAAGCTGTATTTGTTTTGGGATGTGGGTGATGTATATCTCATTCATGATTCTATTTACAAAATGGTATGTTTGGGCTAACTGGCTTCTGCATAAGCTCTGTCCCAGGATTTACAAAATAACACAAAAAGTTGTAGATGGATATTAATAATAATAATAATAGAAGCATTTTATAGCACAGAATTGATGAAAATCATCTAATGCGCTGGAATCCAAAAAGGGGCAAACTTGAAGCTACCAAAGTCATACCCCAGTAAGCACCCACCATTTGATGACAAATATGGTGGTGGGTAAGCTAGTCTAAAAAGGTAATTCTTGAGTTGGCTTCTAAAGCTTGAAGTGGCATATTGTGATCTAATATTAATTTAGGAGCCTGTCCCATTCCACTGGTGTTGTCATGGACAAACTAGACTTGATCAGGGATGGCAAATGGGGAGGTTGGTAGAAATTTCTGGCTTTAACAATGAGGAGGTTCATTTGAAAAGGATACGATATGGAATAGGAAGCCAAAGGAGAAATTTTCATGAAATTTTGAGCAAGTGTCGACAAATGTCTCAAGAAATAGATATTTAAATTTCTGTGATGATCCAGATCATGGTCTTGATTCTAGTAATTATTAAAGATTTTATATCATTGCCCTCATTAGCCATAGTGGAAATATTAGGCCTTGGAGGATAGCTGATCTCTTCCAGTTCCTTATTAGTTATAATACAGTTGTAATTATGTCAATTTGATTGGCTGAAAGCTGTTCACATGATCCTTTACAGCTGTAGATATAGCAGGGCTATAACAAGTTACATTTTTGTATGACTTTTAATGACTCTCCACTCTAATAAAAATGTTCCATTATTGTTAACACTTGAAACATTTAAAACTGATACAACTTCTTTCTTTTATTAATTTGTATATATGAGCTACTAATGCGTATTTTCTAGTAGGTGGTACATACAAGTTAAAATAATGGTTTCTTAAGGTTGTTACCTCGTCAATACAAGTTAGTATAATGATAGATACAAGTTAAAAAAATTCTTTTTAAAAACTAGCCAAAAAGTAAAAAAAGTGGCAGCTCAGAGCCTCTGACGTTATATATCTAATCTAATCTAATGTGGACTTTTATAGCACTTAATCTCCATCACTGATGGACTCTAAGGGCGCATCTGAACATAAAGCAAGGTAGTTAGCATTAATCGGAGGATGTAGCCAGGTCATACCAAGAAGACACATGGGTGACGGGGGAGGCAGTGGTGGATAGGCTTTTGCAAACAGGTAGTTTTGACCTTCTTTCTGAAGTAGGCAACTGATGTTGCACTACGCATGTCATGAGGGAGTTCATTCCAGATCTTAGGAGCATCAAAGGCAAAACTATGGCCAAAATGTTTGACTGACTTAAAGACTGATGATTGGAAAGGAGGAACTGTGAGCCATTGACGATCTGGGTGACTACGCCTAATACTATAGGGACAACTGCTGAGAGACAGGAACGGTTCAGAAGAGGAAGGAGAACCACTATTTAAAAATTTATAAACTAATCTTGCAGTTTTGAAAATACATCGGTACTTAACAGGCAACCAGTGGCACAATAATAAATTATCGTTTTAGATGAATTAACATATATGCCCTAAAGTATATTACTAATTCAGGTTTTATCTTTTCAACTCCCATATGTAATCCAGTTTTTAAATTAGGGGGAAACATACTTGCTTTGAAAGACAGAGGACCTGTGTATGATCTCAATTTCAGACATACACATAGATTCTTGTCCCCAGTTGCAGGCTAAAAAACCTTGCTAAATAGTCGTCCCTATTAACCTCAGCCTATGAGCTTCAGCCTAAAAATCTTCCTTTCAGTCTGGAGAAATGTTAGCCACAAGAACAAAATGGGTGACATAGTGCTTTCTAGCCCATACATAGGAAAACCAATGTCGAGTATAAAATTCCACCTTTTTTCCAAAAAAATATGTCGCCTGAGAAAGGCTAGTGGTAATTTCACAAATAAACTTCAACTTGTTTGTTCTTTTGCACAAGTGACTCTAACCATTACACACAGAACTCAATCAAGGATTATGGATAAGGGTCCTTCTGGAACGTCCACAATTTTCCCATCTTCCTTGAGAATGATACATTACTAAATAGCTGACGTACCAGTATATCTGTTATTTTTTTTTTCTTTTTCCCCTCTATCTTGTAAACAGCCTTACTAAGGCTTCAAAACAACAGTTGAAATTGATATGTTTTCTGACTCTAATTCAAAGATGCTCTATTTTAACAACATTTTCAGAGTTGTAATAGGTTTACTATGCTAAAAATACACTTACTTTAATGGGCCTTCACAGACCTGCAGATGAATGGGCTATGTTTGATCCAGTTGATGCAGTTTGAAAGGAGTACAACTATACGTACGAAGTGTAACAAACTAGCATAGTTTTACTGTTTTCATTTTCTGACTTCAAAACTTGAACTTAATTCTACATATTTCTGATATATCTCTAACATACCTAACATACCACTACAGAAGTTGTGTACAACCTTTTTTACTCCGACTCGTGTGTTAAAAGTAACCTTGTGACGTCAATATTTGTATGGAACGTCATATTCAACGAGAAAGAAAATCAATGTTTTCAACAAGAGTAATGGTCGACTTATGTGAGTAGTTCCCCTTTCAGTTTTAGTGTAATACTTAACTATAATTTAACAAAATTAGTGAATATATGCCTAAACATATATGTGTAGAATCCCTTAAAACATTCTATGTATTCATCCGATGTAAAATGATCAATAATGGGACAAGATTCTGTGCATGTTATGGGGGTGTTCCACTGGAACCGACCATCACAGACCATAACCGACTTAAGGGTCAGGAAGACAGGATGTGAGTCAGGGTAATTTTAGTGCTGGAAAATGAAGTGACGGTTGTACCTTCACGACTGAACCTAGTACATCTCGGCTTATCTGGATCCGGTGACCAACATGTCGGTTTATTTCTGTAGAATCCAACATAAAAGTGTTACGACAAGCTGTAGAGACAAACAGATATGCCATAGCTGGTCATGACAAGCTGCAGTCACAGCTTGATAAGACTCACCACAACTGGACTGATTAATTTATGCCGGGAAAAGAAAATGCATTGCGCAATCTCTCTAGTCGTTTGCTAAAACATGGAAAATTAGACGTTGCGAAGCCTGTATCTTCTTTCCTGCTTACATGTCAACAATTTTTGTGTGTGATGTCATTATAAGATCAATGCTATCAGATTTGCTTTGTCACATAATCTTACGTGTTTTTTTTTTTTGTTTTTGTTTTTTTATTGGGTGAAGTGCTGAAGCAACCTCCCTTATGTCGAGCCAGAATAAAAAAAAATTCCAAAAATACGAAATTCTTCAAAATAATTATCTTTAGGGCTGCGAACGAGTACTCGAGCCTCGGTGTACGAGGCGATCTTGGCTTGTACTCGAGTCCATTTTAAGTACTCGGTTACTCGCGAAGTATTATATTATCTCCCACATAATGAAACGTTTGTATAAAATATGCTGCATTTAAGCATTTCCGTCACATCATTTAAAGTTGTTGTTTTCGCTTGAAAACCTATAATTTACTCCATAATCTATAATATCTGGTTCAATAGAAGACGTTTTTCTTCAAAAGTTTCGTTTCCGGAATCGATGGTTTGTTTGCAGAAGACTTCTAATGGTGGGAACTAAATCTTGCGGTTACTCGAATTCGGGCCGGTTTTCAGAGGGCGAGTACTCGATACCGTTTTTTTGTACCCGTCACAGCCCTAATTATCTTTGTGTTTACTTACAATTAATGAGCTACTGCTATCTGTTGACTACACAGCTGTTATATCGACTGTTTCATTAATTTCTTTGAAGTTTTACAAATGAGAATATTAGTAAATACAGATCGGACCCAGCTCAAGGTAAGAACGTAAATTGAAAGATGTCAGGATGCGGAGTGTTTTAATAACTAATTTAACTGGAAAACACTCTGGCATGGTGGGCAGTCCACTCACATAGGAACACAGAGGACCTGGGTTTTCTCCCAGGTACAGGCAGATACATCATGTTACAGATGACCACTTAAAGTGGTGGTCCTCTGTCTCTTGTCATTGGATCCTAAACCAGCTATTTTTTTTTTTTTTGAAAGTTATTGAAGGATTTTGAGAACAATTTCAGGAAATGCTGACAATGGTGTAAGGTGGGATAGTTGAAGGGGCATTTCCTGTTGTGAGGAAGAGCCATTTTCAGAATTGAATTGAAATCTCACTGCATATTTGTTAATGGAGTAGCTTTGTAGCTATAATGATCATAACTATGTGGAAATGCTACTGAGTTTGTCGTCTGACCAATGACATTGTTATACAAAAAACCCTGAGAATTCTAGAGAAATTGTGACCCAGAACAAGCTAACAAAAAAAAAAGTGACTGACTAACATACTTCAAAATCTTCGAAAGATTTCAAAATAAAAAAGCAATTCCAATAGTACTTTTACAGTGCTTCGTCTCTATCTAATGACAGAATTGAAGGCACATAATACAAAAAGCAGAGATCCATAATCATTAAGCTAGAGATATAGCAGGGATCAGCACCACAAAGAAAAAATGAAAAAATTCTAGATTACCAAGAGCATGACTGGGCCTTGTCTGGGCTAACTTGCCTAAGAATTATGAGAGATTCTAAATGATGTAATACCTATATCAAATCAGGGTTATCAGAGAAATCTAGTGTTAATGGTTTGATTGATTATATACCAGTGTGTTTCTTCAGCAGCCTTCCCATCTGTTTATTTTATGGATGCCATTGATACATAATTTGTCATCTTCAATTAGACATAAGGAATTTCTCTGGAAAGTAAGTGATACCTGGTTATAATCTAAATAGTTCTGTGTTCCTTTAAATAAAGCCTAACATTTACTGAGAAATATTATGGCTATTATCATGGCTACTTTACTGATTAGACTATACATGCACATTTCTTCTACACCTGGTTTGAATCAGAAAAGCTCAAAGCTTACTTAATATCTATTATTTTCACCTAAGTCTGATTGCCAATGGGAAACAAAGCAAAAAGGTGAAGAATTCTTCACAATAACAAGACAGAAAATTATTTCGGTCTGCATGCATTAGCTGCACAGCCATCAAAGACATGAGTAGTGCACTAGAATTGATGAAAGTACGGAGACAAAATGAAAAATGAGATTAAAAGTGATCTCTAGAAGCGTGAGCCTTTTTGAAAGCTCACACATAAAAAAGGTTCCCTTATCAGCTTGCATGATATAATTTCTTGGAAAAGATAAAGTACATTAAACCAATTTCAACTGAATTATCAAATTGGATTAAGCCTTTGTTGTGCCATCACTGGTGCCTATGTGGGCCTTCAGATCTACATTCATTGGTGAAACATTCTAATTGTAATTGAACAACTTTAATGGTGCTAAATCTGTGTCCTAAAGACAGACTCTACAATAATAAAACATGAGTCATTTGTACTGGGACACAAGGAAGAAAATGCCAGAGAACGCAAAAATGTAAAACTAGGATGGGTTAATCCTTTTGCAAAGAGACAAGATTTCTTACTAAAAGAAAAAAAAGGAAGTGTGAGATCAAACCTCAACAGGCAAATAATTCAAAGTACATGGAACATCATGGGCAAAGCTAAAAGAAAATTACTTGGTAGACTTATGTACAAAGGGATCAAACTTTGGAACTTTAAGCAAAATACTATCTACCTGACTTCTGCGACTGTTACATACATTGTGCTTGTGTTTAACATGCTACAGAACTATACAATTTCACTTTTTTAAATTTTCACCGATTACCATTATATCACTTATCAAACCACCAAGGATTAAGTGCTAGAATGTGGGGTTTTATCACACTTTTATTTGTCTATAATTTTTTAAATAAGATTCTGGTGTTGCTCCTTAGAGTCTGCCTGGCAGAGATTAAGCATTAGCACAGAATAGAATGGAATATTAAGTCACATAAGTAATTCTTAACCCACAACATAAACAATTTAAAAGTTTTATTGTGGTAATAACTCATCACTGGCCAGGCTTTATACAAAATTTTTCTCCAATTGCAAGTTCAGTACTTCTCGCGCAAATGAATTTCCTACTACAGTAACTGAAGGTGTGGTCCATTGTGTACATAAGGTTATGATTCTGTCATCTTTCAGTCTAATACGGTGACATAAGGTAAGTAATAAGGTATTGGATGTTTCGCCAAAGGTGAGTTAAGGTAAATAGTGGTTGTCTCTCAGTTGACCATCATTTGTAGTACTGCCATCTGACTTTTATTGACGTTTAAAACACTGTGTCCAATCAGTGGCCATCCATCTGTAGTGTGAACAACTTGGACAAAATGGGGCAACCTGGGGTTCCAATGCAGATTACATGACACTAAAGTAAAGCTTTTACACCATAACCATCTTCTATAGATAAGACATCCTATAATACTTTATTCATTGGCTACTATATGACAAAGTAGATTAAGTGCTGTAAAAATATCATCAGATTACACTGAATAAAATCAATACCCAGATAACCGCAATGATAAAACATGATCCTTAAACACTATACAATGTCGTTTAACTATCTCTTGTTTATTGCATTATCATTTAACACCAATAATTAAAACACTAAAACAAGTCTGTTAGGGTTTCTATTCACTGCTCATTTTTCATTTCTGCTTGAATAATTTAACAATGGCAGACAAATCCAATAAATTGCCAGTGATGAGTGTACTCTGCAAACCCATTAGTGTGACAATAGAAATCATTGTAGCAGTACTCTTGAAATACTACGGACAGGTAATTACATTGAGCAGTAACTGTGCTACCTTTAAATGAGTCAGTTGTAGGAATAAACTGCAACTATACAAACTTTATTGGTGAGTTAGTCATAAGATAGATTTGAGTAAAGGATTATGATTGAAGTGTGGGGCAGGTTATTACCTCCGCTAAGGAGGTATTATTTTCATGACCGGTTGTCTGTTTGTTTGTTAGCAGGAAAACGCATACACTACTATTCGGATGATCATGAAAAAATAAGAAGATGGGTCTTGTTCTCAAAGTGATGCAAACTAGACTAAACTAAATATCTCACAAGATAAGATTAACTCACATAAGCTAATAGATAAACCCTATTAAGGCTTAACTATTAAGGTATTTCCGCTAAATGCGCAGAAGCATATTTTCGTCCACTTCTCAGGTTTTTGTTTTATAATATAAGGTGCTTTCACTTGCCTCATTCACACAAAGTTGGGGTAATTTTATATGTTTTGCCAATTTTTGTGCTTAGTTTTAGTATAAACTATACTATTATCACCCAAAATTATCCTAAACGATTAATTAATGTGACATATTTTTGTACAAGGTGTACAAAGTATATTTTATAGCTTTATTTGTTACAATTCAAGGGATCATGGTGGCGCAGTGGTAACATGCTCACCTTCCACCTTTGAGGTCGGCGGTTCAGACCCCAGACCTTATGTGGGAAAGTTGGTAGTGGCTTACCGATGGTCGGCAGTTTACAATACAGTTCACCAACTGTATGCACTGGTTTCCTCAGCCCACAAAACTACCCATCGTGATATGACCTGTACAGTGTTGAAGGCAAGGTTAAACCCCAAATAAATAAATAATTGTTACAATTCATAGTCAACCTAGACATACATATTGGTTTAAACAAAATAATACACAGATACTTCTCTTTTTGTTTAAATTGAGCCAAAGTACTAACTACCAGCAGTATATTACAAGGGCTTATAAATCAATATTTTACAGTCATAGTAGTAGCTGCTCTTCTCTTTAACAAGTGACATTGCGAATGAATCAAATTTTTGTACCATCCACAAACCGAAGCCAACACCAATCAAAAGGCATCACTGCCATTTCATGGAGTCAGTTTTTCCTCTTTTATTCCAAAATAATGGCTGCTGTCACGAAAATGCATTCATCCCTCTTTTGTAACACTCAATTACTGTAAAACTGAAAATTTTAGCTGAGAGAATATCTTTCACTCAATGTCAAAATTTAAAAAAATTAACTAGGGCAACTTTTTTCACAAATGGTCAGTTGTTAGTTTCTATTGGTCAGTATACCAAAACTATCCAGTGTGTGTAATACTGCTAACAAACAGACAAGCGGATAGATGGACAGACAGACAAATGGTCATGGAAATAATACCTCCTTGGTGGACGTAAAAATATATAACTAGAATATTTTTTTTACTATTGTAAGTTGTTACTTCCTTTTGGTCAACATACTGAAATATCCAATTTAAATATGCATTAATTTTTGAATGTCCAAATAATATTTAAATATTGTCAAGAGACAATGATGCTAAAACATGTGTAAACACTCTGTGTTTTTCAAAGTTAACACACTCTATGCATGAGTTATGTGATATAGTGTTTTGTTAAGAACTTAAAATGAAATCAATGTTGCAAACACCTTTTGTATACTTACAAAGGTTTACCATTTTAATGCTTCAAGTAGGAACAGTAATGGCTTTAAATGATCTTTAAAATAGTGGAGGGCCATTAAAAGTCATATGGCCCTCTGATCTATTACAGTCCCGTTACATCTGTATTTATGAAGGGCTATGCCACTAAAATTTAGCCAATGGGGTTGACATATTTGGAACCTAGATATAATGTCAGCGCAGATTTCACAGTTCCATGAGGAATCAATTTTTACAATTCAAATTTAAATACTGAACCAAGCTAAAAGCAAATTTTTTGACTAAAAGTTATTTCTTGTGCTTCTTTTTATGAATAAAAACATGGAATACTGACACAAACATTTGTTTTTGAGGGCTGGTATAAACTTATACTCATCACAATATCTTGTTCACTGCAGGAATGAAAAATGCTAATCAGTCCAACCCGATAGCACACCTATAACCTCTAGTGATTGACATTCCCCAAACTGAAACACAGAGATGACTATTAATCAACATCCCTGAGGTTCTTTAACCTGCAAGTGGGGATAGGGTCTGATGATGTAATAAACTCTATCAAATAAGTTTTCAGAGTGCATTCTAAAAAATATATTTGAAAGAAGCATCCCAAAATGGGACATAATCTAATCTAATAAGTCCGTTTATAGAGCTTAATACCTGTCATCTGACATACTCTAAGGTACAACAGTCCATTGAATAAAAGTTAGTCCAATAACGTAGCCAGGTCATACCAGAGAAGACACAGGAGGGGTTTAGAGGTCAAGGCGGAAAGGCTTTTGCAAACACAATTTTTTTTAACAATAGAGGTTAAATGACCAATCACCACACCACTTAACAAATTATTAATTTTATTATCAATGATTCTGATTGGCCCAATATGATTTAATTATTTATTTTATTTTGAGACAGATTTATCAGTGAAATTACCAAAGAAAGACAGTGACTACGAAATAGCTAAAATTTTAAGGTCAAGTGAAAATTTCTATCTTTACAGTATTGGCGTCCTGCTGAAAAAGATCATGAGTAGCCCATGTTTTGTTTGTCTGATGAAGACAGTTAATTGTTGACGCCAAGAGTCACTGAGTGCATTTTTTCAAATCAATACATCATTTTATAATTTGTGATTGTTGTTTTGTTGCTACAATAGGAAAATTGCCCGAGTGATATAAGTAGTATTTTCAAATTCGAGCACAATTACTATCCTCGTCATAGCTTACTATAAACTAGACATAAAAATGCTCACTTTTACTTGTTTTAAGAGTTGTGACGTTAGTTTCTTTTTGATTTAAATATACACTGATATTAATAAGCAGAAGCTACAAATGTACTTTACAAAGAGGGAAAAAAATAAATTGATTATTTTTACAGTGGGCGATAATATAATTTCTAATGTAATTGGTGCCCCAACTTCGCACACAACTCATAATTAACGTACAAGGGATAACGTTGGGGTTTTAAGTCCCATTCAACAGTCAGGGTCATATTGGGCAGATCCTCAGTTTTGTCACTTGTGGGAGTTAAACCAACACAGGGGTAACAGCCTCTGATTAGATGCCAACCCTTCTAACCCCCAAGGCCCCTCGACATTTGTATGTAGAAATTCCTGAATCACAACTAGAGGAAGTACAATGCGGTGCCTTATCGGAAAAGTGTGAAAGGGGATATAAGGCATCAAAAATGGTCCAATTCTTATCTTTAATATCCACTGGGGTTTATCCAGTCCACACACCACACTATGTACTAGCTAACTGGCCTGCAATCAGTTAGCATTTATTCCCTTTAACTGTAAACTCAATGCTAGTAGCAATGAGAGGTAATGATCACTTCTAAGGAATTTCCTGTGTGTTATGTGGTGGGAAATAGAACAACTCAATTTTCCCCCATTGCGCCCTTTTTGAAGGCACCCCCATTCCAAGTGAATATTTCCCTTAAGGCCTAGCCTTATTTAGGGCTCTAATATTTTCGTGATTGGCAAAGAGTTAATCCGTTTAGATAATGTATTCTTACATTTACTTGCTTTACATTCATAATACTGAGAGGTCTGATGTGTATCTGGTGTGTCTAATATCCTCTAACAAAATATGAGGGTTTTAGGAATACTAATCCTTAGTGTACATGTATGGAATTTCTTTTCTTACTTAGGCTGAGCCTCACGAAAGGCTACCTATGAGCCTATATTAGCAACAACAATATAGCCTCAGCCTGAATGGACTTAGTTTATATGTTTTGCAGAAATAAGATTAATTCGTCCCTTTTTCTTTATAACTTACAGATACCTATACGTTTCCATACAATAAACGCCCCTTGTCATAATTTATCCCATTTTTGGTGAATAATTCAGGGGACAATATTATGATTAATTCCACAGATGGTGTTGCGATATTAAACTCTATCAAAAAAACATTATGGCTGTCATAAGAGGTATAAAATAGTTTGAAATTTTTAAGAGTACCTTTGGCTAAATGATTAGACATTATATAATTGCAAAGTTTAATGCATTGGATGTTTTCGCGTTATTATTTTAATCTTTATATGATGCTGTATATGCTAGGTTTATCGCTATTTTATTTCATTTCACCACAAAGCCAAAGTATATGTAAGATGTCAAAGCCAGTATATGTAAGAGTACATTATATTAACTGAAAGTTTATTATCTGAACTGAAAGTTGGGTTTTTTTTTGCATTACAAAGAAACTTTAACTTTTAGCAAGGCTATTTGTTCTCATACTTGTTGTGATATGAAATCACATCTCTGTAGGAGCAAGCTCAAATATCCCACATCAACCCAATACATATGTAAATTGAATCATGATACCCACCATTCTCTGCAGGAATGGTTGCTGGTTTAAAAATTTGAAAAAAAGTAAGGCTTTAAAATCACATGCGTTGTTGGTACATACCAGCAGTGCCTTTGTAATATTAACTTTTTAAAAAAGAAATTATGTGTCACAATATCAAAAAGTAATGAGTTTAAGAGTTTATCATTGGTTTTAGTACTTTTTTCCTTGTTTTTCTGTTTCTCCATATATAATTGATTATATTCTAAAACCCCACACAAGATGAGCTAGACTTGAACCTGTCTAAAGACCAATTTATTTCAAAGACATCCCGCAGATAAATGAAGTAAAATGATAGCTTTTAAAATCACAGGCTTTAAATTGATATAAGTAGTAATTTGCACAGGTCATTAAGTGTGTGATCATTCACTTTTGTCAGAAATGATGCACCCTCAATGTGACTATCAAGGTTCCTTTAAATGCATTAGCAAGGAAAATTTTATTTAGCATTTATAATTATAGAAGTCAATTTGCCACTGTGACCTGGCAGGTAGTACATCTGTCTACAAATACTGAGGATGTGGGTTCGATCAGAAGTAGAGGCAAATACAAAGTGGCTAAGGTAACCACTTAAAATGGCAGTCATCTGTAATTGTGTCCCTCCCCAGTGTATCTGCCACTGTTGTCTAGAAACTCAGAGGACGTGGGTTCAAACCCAGGTACAGGCAGATACATAGTGGCTCGGATGACCACTTAAAATGCCGGTCCTCTGTCATTGGTTCCTATCCCCAGTGGCATGCTAAAGAACCTCAAGGACGTGGATAAATGATGATCCTTGAGCCTCTATCTTCCAGTTAGGAGAATGTTAGTTACTTGTGAGTTGGATCTGTACCTGTGTAGCCAGATGGGTTTAATAGCGCTTTGAGTCCTGTAGTATATGGAGATATTGCACTGAGTATAAATACACAATACAATACAGTGCAGGCATAAGAATTTCAACAATATTGATCAATATTTCATTCATTCATTCATTCCTTTAAATGGCCATCCTTGAGCCTCTGTCTTTTTAGTTAGGATGGGCTATACTTGTGAAGTCTGGATGGGTCAACGAACACCTTTTGTCCTGTAGTAATATTGAGTTGAGTGTAAAATTACAATACAAACTAATTAACAGACTGTATAAGTTATTTTTCAAGCTGGTTGTTGAAGGATATTAGAATTGCATATGTTTTAGAAATGTGTTGCAATATATCATGCATGTATTATATTTAAATCTAAGTATGATTAAATTTACTGATACATATTTACAGAATAAAACACTTCTGGGAAGTATTGTGGTTTGTGAAGTCCGGGGGCAATTGATATTGCCCAAAACTGTGGATCTATTCAAAACATCATTAGTATCCCTTGCGTAACTCAGGCAGCAATAATTTCTTTTATTAAACAAACGACTCTTACTGTTTTTCACTAAACATCTGATATGAACTGAAATTATTAAATTTTCAATACCTATTCCTGCATCCCTCAGTGGTAAGGTTAATATTGGAATTAATATACTCATCTCACCGCACCTTATACTTCATTAATTGTGTAGAGGGCAGGCGCCTGTTTGTCTTTACCCCACACCCTCGATTGAGTATATTCATTCATTTACCACATGCAAAGATCTAGCCTATTTCAGGTCTCAACATTTAGTGTTCTGTAATATCTCCTGAGTAGGCCTTAGCTTGTTATTGAAAGGTGACAGCCTGGTTATAGCTCCATCTTCCCATTTGGGAAATGTAAGTTTTTTTTAAATTCTATAACCTCTTTTAATACCTTGGATAATGCTTAAGAGGACCTTTATAATTCCCAAATGTTTTTAAGAGATGGATGTAAATCCACACCCACAGAGATGAGATTCAAATTATCATGTTTGTTGTATTTAACAGATTGCTTTCAATAACAAAATAGCTTTCAATAGATTCTTGCCCATGCCCAATGACTATTTCTCAAATGTGGAGGAAATACAGCTGGATAAAGACAGCTGCATACTTTCTCAAATGTGACACACTTTCGTTCCTGTGTTTGGGTGTTTTTCAGTGAAATTGGCTCATAAAGTATTGATTTACAAAGTGGATAATAAAAGTGAAAAATCCCTCATTAGACATTTACAAAAATATATGTTACTCATGAAGGTGACCAATATATTACGAGTGAGTAGCATGGTATTATGTTGTTTTATCTTCATTTTGTATGTGCCATTTGATAAGATTTCCTATAATATTCTGTCACAACATTCAATTCATCCATTCGAAAAAAATTTAGTTGCAATAGAATTCCGGTCTCAACTGAGTAAGCTGTGATAGAAACCATTTTAAGGCAAACTTAAGCTCAGTAAAAAAACTCTCAGATTGAAGTCTGAACTAAACCCAAGGCCTTGGCAACTTTAGAGCATATGATGAATTCAATCCCAGCTGTTAAAAATAGTCCTCACTATTTTAAATCGAGCCTTAAAGAAAGACTACTTGATCTGTCATCTGGTGTGCTAAGCATCCGATACTCAAGTACAAAACTAACCTAATTTGAGACTTTCTAGCTAAGTCCGTAGCTTGTTAAGTTAGTCAAAACTATCTGAGTAAGATGTTATGAAGAGTTTTTCACCGTTGCTCTTATCTTAAATAGGAGAACATGTAAACATTCTGTCAAAGATTGGCAAAAGATAAACATCACCTTGTCAGGTCTGTTCTATTTTCGGTCAGCAATTCTACCACTCACTAAATGTTGTAGCTTCTGTGTCAATAATCTAAGTAGAATTTTTCTGTTCTGTTTGACATTTGCTGTTTTGCTACACTGTGTCAATATTGGCAAGGGCTGGGTTAAACTGATACAATTTCCTGGGGTATTAAGAGCCACATTGATTGGCACGAAAGCATGTGAAATTAATGTTTGGGTGGGGAAACAGACAATGAACATTATCGGTCAACAATTATAAGTGACAAAGCATAGCTATTACTCGATCTTATGTTGGTGTAACTACAGTAAAATTCCATTACGTAGACCCCTGATAAGTAAAATTACAATAAGAATACAAATATTTATAAAGGGAGTTATTAACTTCTGTAAATACATTTTACAGGTTTCATGTTAACAGGTGCCCTTTCTTTCAAAAAATTATGCAACCTAAATGTCACATGTATTATTAAAAAGGTAATATTTTTAAGAGCTTCTGAGGTCCTCGGTAGGCTAGTGGTTAGCAAGTTTGGCATCTAATCACAGGCTGTCACCTCTGTGGGTTCGAGTCCCATAAGTGGCAATGCTGAGGACCTGTCCCAATATGACCCTGTCTGTTGAACGGACATAAAAGCCCAACTTTGACTTAAGAGCTTCTGTTGGTTTATGCTGCCTATATGATTTAGCTTGACTGGTTCCCATCACTGCACTGGTCTTGGTTGGTACTTGGATGGATGACCATCTGAGTTCTGGGCCAAGTATGGGTAGATAGTAGTGACTTGGTTGATCACTTAAATGGCGATGGCATTGCAATATAATGGAAGCAAGGTATTAGGCACGGTGTCAAATAAATCAATCAATCCCCATGTTAAAATCCAAGCAGATATAGTTAAGAAAGCTAAAAATAAAACTTGATGTTCTTATATTTATTGGGGCCCCTTACACTGAATATGTAACACAAATGATGTCTTTGCATTATTTCGATGAATAAATATGGACATATTTTTAACTTAGTTGTCAGATAAACACTGAATAAATGTAAAATAGCACATTTTAAAAATTTTATCACTCAAAAAGACCAGAAATTAACATCCTCATTCTATGGAATCAGATGTTATATTTTGTCTTTGCGTAAGATAAAATTTCAAAAATATATGCCATGCAGGTAATTTTTTACGTTACAAAAGTGAAATGTTATAAGGCATAACAGGGGTGTGGTATAAGATATTCTAGCTTTTTACCAAGTATATAGATTTAATGTCAAATGATTTTATATTTGTTAAAATCTTCCACTATACATCTGTGCGAGACTTTTATTAATACAGATGTTATTGAAGAATGCTGAAACACAGAAAAAAACCACATACCTTTGAATATGTCAAAGGTACCAAATTCTATAGAAATAACCATTTAAAACACAAAGCCTAAACCATATAATTTCTATGCAATTTAAAGGTCACACTTTCTGTCAAAGAAGACTCTTTTGTCGTCTGTTTGGTATCATTTTGTAACAGGAAAACAAATCAATACTTTCAGTGAACATTTTTGTGGAATGGTTGAACAATATATAGAAAAAATATGAGGATTTCTATGTTTTAATCAATCATATTACATGAGCCATTTGATTACCTTTGTATACCTTGTAACCGGTTTGAAAAATTAAGATCTGTCTCCCTCAGTTTGGGTCTTGCTCAGTAATTCTGCTGTGGCGTCCGTCTGTCATTATTAGTTTGACCTTTTGGGTCAGGATCAAGTGTGTATTTTTGCCTCTGGGCGTGGTTTACTTGGCTGCCTCTCAACTAGAGTGGGCCTTGCCTCCCTCAGGTTCCTCTTGCTGTTGGTTTACAGTGCTTTCCTGCACCCATTTTTCACCAAAAGTGGCAATCAGTGTAACAAAGTATCAAGTTATATTAGTAATATTATATTTATTTATTTTAGTCAGTAACCACGTACAATGTTCCCTTTTTATCATGATATTCTCTTTTACATTATGTTTTACATCAGTATGTTGTCTTTACTATATGTATTATTATACAGTTTTACGTACTTGTACATAGGGGGTGTTTATTTGCACCTTCATATTATCAGTTATAGTCTGTAATTGCAAGTTTTTAAATCTAACAGTAACATATTAACCAGTAATATAAATGTGTATCTATGTAATAATTCTAATTGTTTCCTGGTGACCTTTATGTTTGTATTCATATCATGTAAATCTTAAAACTGCCCCTAAGATTAGTAGTGTGGCTGGGGCTTATTTTAAGGTCACCTTAATCTAGTTTGCATTGCATATATATAGCATTTTGGGGTGACCTTTGCTCAGGTTATGTAAAGGTTAACTTTGTATTTTAAGAAAGTGACTTAAGGTCACCCCAAGTTATTAAACTTTATTAATAATACGATTGTAGTATATAGTTAGTAATAAAATTATTAATGTGTCCCTCAGCCATGTGCTTGACTGTCTTGTGTTCTGGAGCTTGGGGAACTGTACAGGAAAAGTTTCAGTTTCCATAATAAAGTTTTTCTTAATATCATATCTATCGGATATGCTCGCTTTTTATATTGGATACTGCTACAACTGATGAGCTTATACCTTCTAGCATGTACAAGTGCTGTATGAATACCAAATGTTTGTATACATGTTTGAAAAAGATATGTTATAAATTTGAGCATTAAACAATGCTGATACAAGCACTGTTCAAGCTTAAAGGTATTGAGAATTTTTTTTTTCAAAATTAGACCAGAGACAAGAATGATGTTTTCATTTTATATGAACATTCCTACTGATTCGAAATCAGTTGGAGCAGTTCTTCAAAACACAGATCATCTTGTATTGCCTCCTACTTTGTCAGTGCAAACAAACAAGGGATGTCATATGAATATCATATGGGTATCATATGAGTATGGTATAAGTAACATATGGATATCTAGTATTGTATGGGTATTTGATGAAAATTATATGGGTATCATATGAGAATCATATAAGTATCATATCATATCATCTGTATCACGTTATTATTCTTGTGTACAGGCCTTCAGAGTTGGTTTTCGTGCCTGAGATTAAGCTCTATACAAGTTTCTTTAAAGTCAGTTTCAGCATAAGTACAGCAAAAAACAGCACTACTAAAATCAATCAATGGGAAGACCGAAATCTCGTAAAAATTTGGGTGAGATTTGTTAATTCAATCTCATATATTGTTAGGGGCCAGTTACACATAGCCAGATGCGCCAGGGATATAGCAAACAGTGCCATATATGGTAACTGATAGGGATGCACAAGGGATGGGGGTGGGTCATTTAAAAGATTTACGGAACTGCCACGGATCTGCCACGGATCTGCTATGGACCGCTACGGACATGTTTGCGGATGAAAAGATTGCACCAAGGATTGGTCTTATGACTGTTTTTTAATCTGCAAACCTGTCCGTGTCAGTCCATAGCAGATCCGGTTATTTCCGGCAATGTTTTTATGGATATTTATTGCCGCGGAAGTGTCAAAGATGTAAGGGTTGCCACAAGGACATTAAGGATGGGTTTTCTGTAATGTCCTAGGGATCTTATCTAATCCTTGGCATGTCACTACGGATCGCAGCATGCCGCTATGGATCTCACAAGGACTTTACGGATGTTATGGATAACCTTATGGATGGAAAAGATTAACTGTAAATCACTCAACATTTTCCATGTTAGGAATCCTGCCACGATATGGCAGTACATCCATGGATGTATAACTGGGGTCTTACCACCAATCAAAGTTTGAAATAACACAGCAAAACCATTGAAAATAAAATAGCACAAAACCTCTCTGCATTCCAGTACGCCAGAATAAATTGGGCTTGAATATTTTAAATTGCCTTTTCTTCCTTTTTCAGGGCTTTCCAGAATTTCGTGGAGCCCTTTTTCATTTAGCTTTTAAGCTCTGCGATCGAAATTGGCCTGAGGCTGCATATACATATTTCAGAGATGACTAACAAAAATATCTCTCACTAAAATTTCTGTCAATAAAAAGGCCGGCAAATCCACCAGTGTAGAAGTTTTCACTCATCTGGCAAGTTTTATCTCTTGTCAAAATCTCTGAGGTACCAGATGGTTGTCTAATGAAAAAACACCATCATTACAGTAATCTACAGATATTCTGAGCCTATTTATATTCATGATTTTTACGATTGATTACTATAATCTGTAGTCGTCTTTTGGGGGGAAGTTTTCATCACCAAATCATATATCTTAGAGCCAAATATATTTTATGAACTTCTTGTTTTTAATTTAAAAATCTTTATTTAAACTTGCCTTGAGGAAAAATTACCTGTACTGAACTAACAGGAGTGTGTGAAAAGGGAGGGCTTCATACTTGCAGAAGTGGTAAATATTAACAGGCTTCTAAATTGTAGTCTTTACCATATTTGGCACAACAATAGATGACCATTACTATGTGTTCTTTGAAGAGTGATCCATTTACACAAACTTACAAATCTACAACAAAGTTTTGTTGGTATCATTTTTTGACAAATGCTACTATGTAGCTTTTTTGGGCAATCGCTTATTTTGTCTAGGAAATGAGTCTAAAATATCATAAGCTTTTTGTGTCAAAATATGAGGCAAAAAATATTTATGAGTCAATTTAAACTGTACTGACAAGATAATCAAAACAAAGAATCATAAACTGAAATTAAATGATAGTTCTAAAGGCCATTAAAATGATTTATAGAGATACTGAACTGCCAAAACATCATCATTTATGTTTTTATGAAACAAATAGTTTCTCATACATTTAAATCCTGGAGGTCCAATGTTTATTATTTCTTTTTTTATTGTAAAATTACCTGTGAGAGTGACAACAAAAACAGAAACCTTTTTGATAAAAATGTTAACTACAATGAACAAAATACATTCGTGTGTGGTTATATTGTAGTACATAATAGCCATTCATGTAATATGCATAAGCGGGGTTATACTTTAACCCCGGTTCACACTTCCAAGGTCAGGATGCACCAAAGATGGTCCAGTATGACCAACACAATAATAAATATTGAACTGATAAACCATATCGTATCTGTTTGTATCTGTATGTATTTTTGGAATTTTTGTATCCAGAATATGATCTGGATCTTTCACATAATGTAACCACTTCCTTCTTTGGTCAGAACCCACCATTCATTTACACATAGAAAATCATGTATAACACAGAAGAATTTTATTAAGTCATACACACCTTTAAAATCACATTAAAATCACATAGCACTTTGAAAAGTGGGCAATACTGGGCAATATTATTTTTTAACCCAAATCTGGGGAAAAACCAATGTTGCACTTTATTTAAGCTTCATAAAACTCTTTATTCAGCTAAATATGTGCAAGGTTTTATTATAAGTATATAGCATATAAATGACAGTACATGAATATAATACTTAAATGGAATGAAATATATCAGCACTGAATGAGCACATAAATACAATTGTACATAACAACTTAGGCATTGGGGTAATTTGAGGATTAGAATAGCTTCTACTTATTTCTATCCACTCACTGCCAGTGAAGCCATACTGTTAATGCAGTGTCTCAAACCTTATTACTGACAAGCCAGAGTTAAGCTGACATGCCAGAGTTTATACTGCCTGATGATAGCCCTAGAATAGTGGGCTAAATAGTTTAATTGCAATTATGAAAGGGACACATATAAACCCCTCTTTTTATATTATACTTGAAAGTGACACAATAGGAGACATGTTTGATTGTTTATATATGCTAATGTATACAGTTTTAATTCTGTCCACTGATTTAAGTTTTGAAACAATAGACCAAAACATAATGTTCATCTTCAATTCAAAGTGATCAATCACCTGAGTAGTGCAATCCTGAGCACATTTCAAAGAAAAGCATTCTTTGTATATATTTTCAGATTTTACAACAAAGGACAACAGTTTTTTTTAATTAGAATCAAATTTGAATTCAATTTAAAATGTCAAAGTTCCAATCTACAGGCCTGAAAATAGAATATAGGGTGGGGTGCTTGAGTACAAGTTAAATAAAAATATAGGGTTAAATAAAAAATGAGGGCTTTTTAAGTTGAGGGGTTTTCTCCACAAGCCTGAAAATAACATGAGGGGTTTTCTCCACAAGCCCCAAAATAGGGTGAGGGGTTTTCTCCACAGGAGACTTTTGAGGGGTTTTCTCCTGAGGGGTTTTATCCTGAGAGCTCATTTTGTGAGGGGTTTTTTCCGTCTCCCATTTGTCCACCTCCCCTTAAATGGATGACCTTTTGTTTTCCATGCTAATTTGACAGACCTTCAGTCCAGTACCCTATTGTCCACTGCCATTTTGTTCCAGCACCAGGTGTTCAATATCAAGCAAACTTTCTGATTTTTTTGTCCTGCAGTTAAGTGATAAAACATACAATAGTGAAATAACATTCAAACTGATTTTAGTAACACAAACACACTCACCTTATAATGAATAGATATGTCTGTTTCCCAGCAGCCTCACAATCATTTTGCATTGATCACTATTCAAAGAGTTCTCTTGATAACTTTTTAAAGGTTTGCTAAATAGAGTCACAAAGCCCCATTAATCACCCACTGTGTCTATGTCTTTTCACCAGTTCTTTTCAGTCCCCTTTAATTCTTATTTAAGACCATTCATGTGTCTCTTTGTTCAAAGCATAAGTGACATAGTCGTCTCTAAATCCACATCAGAACTTCTAAACATCAGAACTTTTAAATGTCAAAAAATCTCTTCCCTCACAAGAAAGCTAACTATTAGATATCCCACTGTGCCTTATGTCCATATTTTCTCACAACTACATAGCTCTTGATAGCAAGAAAGACCATCAAAGAGAGATAAATATTAGCCAATTAAAATCACTAAAAAGATCATTCACCAAACTAAGCTAATTTCTTTACACATACTTAAGCTACATTATCCAGTATTTTCATTGCAAGTTTTCTTGAGATATTTATATCTGTAATATCATTCCTCTAAGGCTTTTTTTCACATTCACAAGTTTTGCCTCTCTTTAACACCAGAGAATATCTGTCTCTTTTTCAACTCTAGATTAAAATCTACTGTTTATTTAAGTATCCCAAAGAATGATACAAGTAAACCCTCGTGGTGGCATTGGTAAGGATCACATAATCACCACATAGTCATACCAGTGTTAAGGACACTACTGCCTTGCATTTACCAATGCCAAAGCGGAGAAAAAAATATCCCAATACACGCCCTTTTTATGGGGTTAAACGACAGACTTTAATACACAGTTTAAGTCTTCCTAATTAAACTGTCAGAATATGTCCAAATGAAACATCATTAACTGACTATTAACACAGAAATCCACGTGAGTCTATTTATCTGGTAACAAACAGCAAAAGTGACTAACCCTTTTGCTGGCTTTATTTCTATTCCTTGTTACCCCCTTAGTTTATTTCACTACACCATAAATTCTGAGGATAAACTCCTCAGTTCCTCTGATCACTAAAAGTCGTCTGCTCCAGCTGTGTTGCTATTCACAGGGGGTATCCCCTGCTCCAATCCGATCAATAACTGTCTCCGCCAATCAAATCACACTACGAGGGTCTTTCTGTTTTTACACTATTGTTGAGTATTTGTGTGTGTGCATTTCTGGTAAATCCCACAAATCTCGCGTGTGCGAGATTAACTCAGAATTTAATGTTCTTTTTGTGGTTATAAGGTTTACACTTGTTTTGGAAGATCTAGAAGAGTTAGTTGTGGTGTTATGTTAGCCTTATATGTGTTAAGCGACCAGATTAAGATGTAAACATCCATTTTATCAATATAAATATAAATTATTTTAGTAAGTCAGTCTGATCACACAGACTTCAATGGACCAGTGATTAACAAACAAATCTGGAGCCTGTAAATGGAGGCATTCGTGAAACAGCAAATTAATACTTAACGACAATGCATCGACACCTATCTGAAGAATTAAGGGAGTCAAGAGAAGCATTCTTTGTGTAGTTACATTGTCAGTAGTAAATATTGTCAGTAGAGATCCTCTCCAGGTCACAAATGTTCGTTGAAATGTCTCAGTTACTATAAAGCATATACAAATTACTATTTGTATTCACATTACCTTACTACACAGCACTTCAGTAACTTTGTTTTATACAAGCATGATTTAGAGATTGGGTTATGAATACTTGCCCTAGTATTTCTCCACTTGACTCAGCCAAATGGGGTCATGGGTTTGAGTCCAGCTTGTTAGTAATATGCAAGATGCACCGAGGTTGTGTCCTGATACTAGATCAGCGTTTGACAAGAACGTAAAATCTGAGATATAATCATTGAACGGAGTTTCCCAGTTGTGCTAAGTTCATGCATGTTTTCTAAATTTTTATATGTTCTCACTTGTGATATGGTCACAGTTTGTTAGTCTATTGCCAGTTGTTTAATGGTTCTGACATGATTAATAGTCAAAGTATCACTGTCATGGATCAACTTGTCCATGTTTTGTTTTTTCAAATTTGTTATAATGGTAACATAGATTATTAAAGTTATAACATGGCAGGATGTTTAACTAGGATAGCATAACTTTAGACACCATAAGGATGTAAGATTCAAAAAGAACAAGTAATATTTAGTAATGTGATCCTTGGTTGACCAAAAGCAGTAACTAATATACATTTGACTCTTCAACAGTTTAAACACCTCTGAGATCGGGGTTCGGTTCCCAGCCTGACCTCAAATGTGAAAGCTGGTAGTTGCCTGCCGTTGGTTGGCAGTTTACAGTACAGAACCTTGACCAGCTGTATGTACTGGTTTCCTCTGCCCACAAAACCACCCATCATGATATGACCTGTACAGAGTTGAAAGCAATGTAAAACCCCAAATAATAAATAGATAAATCAATAGTTTAAAACACACAGGGCACCTGTATATAATCAGCATATAGCAAAGTTCTCTATTCAAAATAACTAAATACTTGTTATTTCTGGTCTGATTTTGAATTCATTTGCCAGATATTTTCAGCTTGAAGAGGGCTTGACTCCAAAGTGTATCCTTACATATTAAATCAAATAGTTAACATATACGAACCTTAAAATTGCCCTTTTGTTATGCTCTTGAATCATTTGGAGAAGTGGAACATCTCCATTCAAATTTGCATAATATGTTATATAGTCTCTCTCTCCTACTGAAGTGGAATACAATGTTATTGCCATTTATCTGTTTGTTTGTCCATGCGCACTCAGGATTGGGAACATATTTTCACACAAGGTTGAGTCTACCTGTGATGTGGTCTCTTTTCAAAGATGATCTGGATTGCGATTCCAGAATTACTTATTGGGGCTGTTACATATATCATAAACCTTGTTCCCAATTGTCAATTTTCAGAAATCAGGAACTAAATCTTTTATTTATTAATTATTTTAAAGTCATCGTAAACCGATACTGTACGGAAAATATGGTACTTCCCATTCTGTTTACCATAACAGCACGCGGTATTCCATCAAGAACAGTTTGGAACAAATTTTAATTGTTTGAAATTATCACAAACCTCTCCTGATCCTTATCAGATTTTTAACATTATACTCCGATTTTAAACTTATCGTAAAGACCCAGGATAGTATTAATGGATTTAAACAACAGTTAAGGACCTATCTATTTAGGTAAGCATACAAACCAACATAGTCCTTCTCCCCTATCAGATGATAACATGGATGTTGAGCACCAACTCACGATCGGGAACATCTCTCGAATATATCTTGGGTTTGTGCTAGGACAATCTTGAGATGTTTCCGATCGCGCGTTGGGGCCTAACATGGACTTTTTTCCAGAAATTGGACTATTCCCTCTCGGACATCAGTGCCTTATAGGATGTCTTCATCAATTTGGTCCTTTATAAATGCTTCATATTACTACTATTACCCGTGGCTTAGGGTTTGTGCATTTTAGACACTGATTTTTGTGCTTACAATTGAATCTTATTTGTGTATGATGATAGCCTCCTGAATGTCTTTTGTCTGCCATATTTCTCATGTCAATTTTTTTTTCACTTCAACATGTTTAATTTGATAACATGCTTCACAACTTAACATTGATATTATAATACTTCTTATCAAAAGTATTTCCGAGGTCACGTCAATTCTTATATCCCATTCACATAATTCACTGTTCCCAGAAAGATAAGCAATCTATTTTTAGAGCATAAGAGACAAAATAAATCTTCGGTATTTATCTATAGCCTTTCTAAAGGCTTTACCTCACAAGTACAGGTAATACTTAATTTTTTTTAAATCTTCAGTTTCGCAGTCTAATTTGATAGACTCTAGATAGAGATTCCCATTGGCCTACTGCTTAGCAAGTTTGGCATCTAATTACAGGCTGTCACCACTCGGTGTGTTCGAAACCCACAAGTTGTAATCCCTAGGGCCTGTAACAACTATGACCCTGACAGTGTAACCGGATGTAAAGCTCTAACTCTGACTGAATAGATTTTGAAAGTCTCTATTGGCCCAGGGAGAGAAATACACGAATTCAACTTTGCCACATGCCCTAGATGGTAGGTGGTGGTAGCTATTGCTCCTATTCAACTCTTGTAATCAACCGTATAGCCTCTCTTACATCCTGTCGTACATGTATAGACACATAAGTGTGCTGCAAATATTGTTGAAAAATATGAACTTAGCCTGGTAGTGGGGTAGCAGAGATTTGACGTGTAAACAGGGTGTATTCTCCCAACAACAGTGTCACAACTTGAAGATCAAACAGCAGATTGTGACTAGCTACAGGTCGTACAGTGGGTTTATATACATGCAAGGTACATGTGAGTGTATCTTACAGTATGTCTAAACAATGTAAGTAAATGGGGAGAACCTACAACGATTGCAAGGAGAATGCACGTGCCTAAGTCTCTCGTAAGTTACCCTTGAGGCATGGATGCATTTGTACACATGCTGCGTGCACGCAGAAAAAATGTGCATGTCACTTTTCATTGCAGGGCCTGTGCGACCTTGATATTTTGTTAAAATCGCAAGTGTAGCTTAAGTGTCCCTTGCAAATCAGCCGATATTTCTCTGTAACCAGGACGTACGTGCACGTATGATGGGATGTAAGAGAAGCTTAAGACCTAGATGATTTTAAAACCATGGAGCTGTTACACTCTATCTTGTGAAAAAGGGCTGTAAAATTGACAAACCATTACTTTGTCCAAATACAATTTTGGTCATACAACAATTAAGATGAGTGTACCTTCTACTCCTGACCACCATGACTGATAAAGATTACATGTCATACCAAGTCTTAACCACATTTGGAGAGTAATCGGCAGACAAATTTTCACTTTGGACAAAGACATTCGGCTTCTTTTTCATGGAATGATTGATCAAATGGAAAGAGTTGCGATGAAAAGTCCTGCCACTGAAAAGATATGATCACAACACCAAAACTCTGATAGTAAGGCAGTTACAAATGAAAAGTATGGGGACAGAAATACTCACTGGAAATGGATTTTAAACATGTTGAAAATTATGTGGGCATCTGTAATCTTGGTAACTGATCCTTTTTCCTTCACAAATTTTTAATAGCACTTAATCTCAAACAAAAGACTGACTCTAAGGCGCATCAATCAAAACAAAAAAGCTTAAAATTTATAATCCAGAGATGGACAAGGCCAAAAGGGGTTTTGGTCTACTAGTGCAAGCCACAAAGCCATCAGAGACATGAGTAGTGCACTTAGGCAGTCACACATCCAAGTACTAATGTAACCCACTGCTTCATAACTTTACTGATGAGACAAGTACTCATCATGTAAGCTATCATTCATGAAAGTCTGGAGACAAAAAGACAAGACCAAAAGGGGCTTTGGTCTTCTAGAGTGAGCCGCAAAGCCATCAGAGACACGAGTAGTACATTGAGGCGGTAATCCATCCAAGTACTAACGCAGCCCATTAGACAGAATATAAAGACAGGTTGAACAGTCAATAAGATAATGCATCTTGGAGCTAATGAAAGAATATATAAACATGTTAACAGCCAATAAGATGATGCAATTTTCAGCTTATGAAATAATATAAAGACAGGTTGAATAGCCAAGAAGAAAATGCTTAGTACTGCCTTAATTCAGGCAGGAGGAAAACACTTGATAGTGGAATAGAGGTATCATGTTATATCTATATTAAAATATTCATCCAGAATTTTTTCATACTGTCCATCAATGAAATCCTACATTAACCTTTATATGCAGACATGATAAACTTACCTTTAGATCTGTATCCAGAGTTCAAAACTAATGTTGTCCTTTTGGCCCATGAACAATAACAACTGTGATGATCCAGTAACTCTTTCGTGGTGGCTGACCAATTCATGCCCATGTACTGTTCACGGCCATCCAGAAATTAATTAAAGACGAAGTTACACAATTAATTACCAATATATAAGATCAAATGTATAATTATCTATGATGTTGTAAACGTATTTTCCATCAAAAAAAATTTAGGGTTTACTTAAATAGGTGCATAAATTGGTTCACCGCCACTATGCTTCTCAGTATATAAGTCTTTTGAGCAAGGGACCAGGCTGTATAAACTTTGAAATTCATGGAAACAAGCAGCATTTAATATAAGATATGACCAGTGAATGCAATATCTTCTGTTATCACCCATCATGAATGAAACCGATAAGAGATATGATGTGATTGGTTGACCATGATATCTTGTCACAGAGATACGTTTCCTAGGTAATGATTTCTTTCAAGATGAAGATTAATGTAAAAGACAGATAAACCAAACTAAAATCATCAAAAAGGCCTAAAAATCTTTCTAACTACATGCACAAGCTGCCTAGCCATCAGAGACATGAGTAGTGCACTAGAATTTATGACAGCCTGGAAACATAAACAAATTCCTAGTCAGACATGTCACATATTTGGCCTGGAACTCAGATTGTCACCCATCCGAGTATTCATGTAGCCGATATGCATAACTGCTTAACTTTAGTGATGAGACGGATACTCATCACACTATGCCACAATTCGTGAAGGTTCAGTGACAAAAATTAAATGAAAAAAGTGATCTCTAGAAGCATGAACCTCACTAGAGCTCGCTCTTAAATTTTGATGAACTTATAAAATGGACACAATGCAAATTATGGGCAATAGAAAGGCTAAACAATTGCTTGCATTCAGCCCAGGTTCTGTCCAGGGATTACCCTAATTGATTGGGGTTTTGAATCTCACCCTTCCCAAAACCTGATGTGCTTGCCATTCAGATACACAGACAATACCACAGTAATTTCTTTACACTTTTGTGTGTAGAATATTATTCTATCTCTGTGTGAAAATTATTGTTAGCAACATAGACTCCAAAACCTTAAATACAATAGTATAGTATGCCGTTCATCTAATGACAGTTCATCTAGCATAAAGTTTGGATAGAGTAGCAAATGGTGATTGCGAATGGACCCAAAGATAGAATTAAGCAGAATGACTTAAGTTTACCTTATAGCTAGTGTCATTAGTATGCAAGTGCCACATCTGGATTTCACAGATGCTATTCGTGTCTTTGCAACAATAAAACAGTCAAACTGGAAGTTTTTTTTCACTTTTTGTTGAAACAAAAATTGTAAAATCTGAAATCCTGTGAATACTCAACAGATATTTCTCCATTTATATTTTTCTAATTATTTTAAATGTGAAAATAACCTTGATAATTCGGTTAGTTTGTTATTATTTAAAAGACTACAAGGGTTACACATATACATATTTAATATATCTGTATAAACCACAGTACCCATATTTATATCAATGCTTGTGAAATTGAAAAGTATTGATGACAAACACATCTGCTGGTAACACACTCACCTAAGAACACAGAGGACTTGGATTTGAACCAAGATAAAGACAGATACATAGTGGCTCAGATGAACACTAAAACAATGTCATCAGTCAGTGGGTCCTATATCCAGTGCAAGCTAAAGAACCTGTCAGACATTGGTAAATGGTCATCCTTGAGCCTCTGTCTTTCAGTTAGAGGAACCAGTTGTCAGTCACCAAGGAGCTTATATACAATACAAGACAGTTAGTGAAACATACTGCTTGTTATTTTAATTGGCAGATGCCAGAAATTGGCACCATAGTGCAGTAAACATATATAATCTTTAGTAAAACATTTTTGAGTGAGGATATCAGTTAATTTATTCATTTGGGGTTTTACATCGCTTTCAACACTGTACAGGTCATATCACGATGGGTAGTTGGAAAGGCAGAGGAAACCAGTACATATAGTTGGCCAAGGTTCTGTACTGTAAACTGCTGACCAACGGCAAGCAACTACCAGCTTTCCCACTTGAGGTAAAGCCATGAACCGAACCCCGGCATCAGAGGTGGTAGGTGAGAGTGTTATCACTCTGCCACCGTGGCCCCTTAGGATGTCAGTTAAGTTGTCCATCTTAATGTTTCATCAAGAGTGAAAATGTACTGAGGTATTTCATTGGCTATGTGTGATCACGAGATGTATAAGGGATATAACTGGCTAGGTAATAGATGTTTTCATATTAAACTAAATCCAGCGTAAACTTTGTAAGTTATTAAAATAACCAGAAGCCAAAAGAGAGTAGAAAAACATTTACACACAAAAATATCCATGGTAAATTCTGCCAAGTTTTTTTTTCAAGTCTCCAAGGGCACACAACTTGCTAATGGCAGTAACACTTTTCACATGACATTTGCAAGTTGGCACTAAGGTAACCTTATCTTCAAAGAAAAAGAAAACATCACCCCAAAGAATGCCCAGTTTATCTATATACCTCTTCTGTGGTAAAAATGATATTTTGGAAAAACGAAAGATTTTCAACTGTTTTACTGAGAAAATCAAGGTAGTTCAATAGTAATTATACTACTCAGGCCAAGCTTGGCCTTAGGGAGGCCAGCTTAATATATTTGCCAAGAAAATCGGAAAAAACACTTGCCAAAAAAGTCTAATGGTGACCTTATGTGTGATGTGTGTGCAGTGGTCACACTTCTAATAGCCTAGCCTTGTCTAGTCTCTATTTGAATCAACCAAATTATCATAATATAGAAATATCTTAGTTCAGGTCTACCTTCACATAGCTCTGGCTTTAGGATCAGGGCCCTAGTAGTGTCCACAAGGTTTAATAAGTTGAGATTTGTATTTTGATTGGAAACATTCCACACAGCACTGACAGCAATTTCAACACACAGCAGACTTTTATTAAATGTTTGAAAAACCTCACTTTATCTCTCATGTACCAAACCAAAATGTACATACTGGCGTGGTAAAGGGAAGGGGGGAAGAATAGCTATATAGGGTAGCTCATCCACCAAACCTGCTCTACTCACATAAGTGGTCCATTTACGGAACAATAAGGACACCACACAACGTAAAGGCCAGGCCATGAACAAGATAATAATTTTTGTAATCACCAGAGCCCCTTACCCTGGATAGTTAGTGTTACAAATGCGTACACAAGTGCTACGTTTTGGTCAATATTTCTTTTATTTCGTAAGTAATAGATGCATTACATATATCTATAGAAAGGTATTCTTACAGAACTTCTGCTCAGTTTTGTGTTGCATTAAAAAATATTTGCTGAAATGGAAGAGAAATCTTCAATTTAAAAATTGAACTTTATATTCACTGGTGGCTGTAACTATGCATACTCTTCTCGGCTATTTTTTGTATTTGTTTCATTATTAATGGACTTATTTCACTTATATTTTTGAAGCTATAAAGTAGTCAATAAAAGTAAAACATCCTTCACTGGACATATTCAAAATTATATATAATTTATGAAGATGGACTATATAATACTCGTGGACTTAAATTACCATTTTCATTTGTGATGTAGTTTTTTTTTTCGTATATGTAATTCTGGACCATTTTCCTGTTGTATCTATGACATGGGTGGATGGGTGGATATAAACATTGTGACTGTATTATATAGTATATCTCTCCACCGTCATAAGTGTAAAGCTAAATACACAACCAACAAAATAACACAACCAGCTTCATTATCTAGGCAGTCCAAAGGCAACAGCACAACAGAAGGACTGGGTTAATTTGGTGCATGTTCTAAAGCAAAATGTACTTTGACGAAATTAAGTTCCAGTCCAAAAATCTTGAAATGTTTGATAATCCTTTTGTTCAAAGATCCATCTAATAGAACAGCAAAGAAATATGCCTGACATAATATAATTACTGTAAGTGACAGACACATTAGATGCCAAGGGGTACCCTGATAATGATGACCAGAAACGGTAAACATCTGCCAGACGAAGAGACTTATGGAGCTATCTCAGTTACCCAGACAAACTGACATATCATTATGTATTAAGAAATGGCAGGCCTGAATCTCTGAATCACTTCGATATATGATTGAACAAGCACAGGTATGGGTAAGTATGCCAATATTTTCTACCTCTGAAAAGGACATCACATTTTTAAAGAGATTGAAAATATTGATAAGTAATTAAAACATTGACACACAGGCATAAAAGGACCTTTACTAGACGACGTTCTGTAAAGTTTGGGTTTAACCCAAATATGTATGTTGTGCTATCAGATGAGTAAAACTCAACCATGACTGATTCAAGGAGATATATCTTATTACCGAGTCATGATCACTCTTGGAAAGCAGTGAAGATTGATTGGCAGATGCAAAAGACTTATCTTCACATAGGGCAAGATCACTCTGCTCTATTTTTACAGGGAGATTCGTCTTGTGATAAGAAAAGATAGCAAGATAGGTTGCAGAACTGAAACAAATAGTTGTATCAGATAGATGGTACTCTTAATCAGTCATTTTTAAGTGGACTCTAAGGCGCATCAGCACCAAAAAAATGGATATTTTGATATCCAGGGACTGGTCGCCAGAAGTCGGAACAGAGAGACTGACTTTCAAAGTTTTTTTTAAACAAGTTTGAAAAATGGGACAGATGCCAACAATTGCCATGATCAAGCTTCTGACCTTCATGAGTAATAAGATAGGTCACACTGCCCAAACTAGTTGGCTTCTGACAGTATCATCGTGGGCGGTCAAGAGATAAACTCACATATAAAAAAATAGTAATAGAAGCATTTATAGTGCAAAATTAATAAAGATCCTCTAATGCACTGGAATCCAAAAAGAAACCTTCCAAAGACAGGCAGAGGTCATAACCAAGTATGCGCCCGCCATTGAGGGATGTTTATGGTGGTGGGTATGCAAATCTGAATGGGTATGTCTTGAGTTGGCCACTTACCTGGAAATGGTATGTTGGAATCTGACAATAAGTGGAAGCCTGTTTCATTCAACCGGTGCAGTCATGGCAAAACCATGTCTGTCTATGGCTTTTTGGGATGGATTGAGGAAACTGATATCTAATGTATTTTCAGATGCAATATCTTCCCACAATGTGTGAAGTCGGTGCACTAAACTAACAAATAAAGTGCTATAAAGCTGTAATCAAGGGCATCAGCTTTTAGCTCAGGTTTATTGGTTGGCCATATTTTAAAATTTTGTGTGTGATCACTCTGATCTAGCCAGGCTTGCGCTTCTAGAGATCACTTTTGTTTTCAATTTTTTTGGTCTCCGGACTTTCCTGAATTGTGGCATAGCACAATTACCTGAGTACCTGTCTCATCACTGAAGTTATGCAGCAGTGGGTTACATTAGTACTTGGACTGGTGAACACCCTAGTGCACTACTCATATCTCTGATGGCTTTGCAGCTTGCACTAGCAGACAGAAACCCCTTTCGGAATTGTTTTAACTGTGGGATGCTTAGGGAACACATAGAGTGTATGGAATAGGGATAATTATTTCTAAACCATTCTAATGAATTTGAACGTAAATATTTACATTAGCCATGTTTACAGGTGTTACGTTAGATGAAAATGCTGGTTCACATTTTTATGCTATGTTCCCAAATCAGGGATATCATAGTGCTTAAGTGAGGGAGTGAGACGGGGGTTTAACTGCCATATTGAATAATCACATTTCCTGTCTGCAGTACAAAAACAAGAGAAAAACTATAGATCTGGCTTTACAGTTGTCATAATTCTCTAAAACAAGAGTGGTCTGGACTGAATTAACCAGTTTTCTGGAAGAAAATCTTTAAATACATAAATACAATAAAGGCACTGTCTTATAGACCGTTGGATCTGTTATGGTTATCAGAAAGACATTACTGTCAAATTATTGTATTGTATGATGTTGTGACATACTTTGGTAATATACTTTATTTACAGAATACAGGCTTTTTGAAATGGCCATATGGAGGTTAACTTAGAGTGATATATAGAGTGGTGGCTGTGGCCTTCTCAAACATCTTATATTCTGTTTATCAAAATAAAGTTATTTAAACAAAATATCTATGCACTAAATAGTTGTTTTCAATGATTAAAGTAACATAGTAACTAAATAAGAATATTTTTAAAGCCCCCAAATTGATGTAACCATCCTCTCAGCCACACTCTGAATTAGCTGAAAAGCTGATCCCTCTCAGGCCATGCTACTGAAACTTAGGGGTCAGCTACACATAGCCGGATGAGCCACGGATATAGCCCATGGTTCTATATATGGTAACTGATAGGGCAACTGCCACTGATCTTCCACGGATCTGCTACGGACTGCTACGGACAAGTTAGCGGATGAAAAGATTGCACCAAGGATTGGTCTTATGACTGTTTTTTAATCCACAAACCCTGTCCGTAGCAGATCCAGTTATATCTGCCAATGTTTTTATGGATATTTTTTGTCGCGGAAGCATCAAGGATGTAAGGGATGCCACAAGGACATCTAGAATGGGTATACGGACAATAAGGACACTCACGGATGAGCTACGGATGAGATACGGAAGAGCTACGGATATCAATTACAGATAAGATCCGCAAAGCCTTTATCAAATCAAACTGCCTGATTTTTCCGTGGCATCCCCACGGACACAAGGCGTCCATGGCAGAAGCCACAAGGACATTACGGACGTTACGGATGGCCGTACGGATGGAGAAGATGATCCGTAAATCACTCAACATTTTCCATATAAATAATCCTGCGATGATCTGGCGGTAACTGTGTAACTGGGGTCTTATATGCGTGTCTGTGATGGGAAGCAATATTTAAAAAGTAAGAAGCACTCCTAGAGTGCAGACCTCTGCCAAGACAGCCGAATATCCAATATTGTTATTTCACCGAATACTGCTATTGAAAAAGGGATTATTGAAAATTTTGGGGGGGTTGTACTTAGAGTATAATCCTGATCATTTCCAAAAACCATAATCACTTCTTCCTTTGGTCAAGCCTTAAACACATGAAAAGGCATAAAGGTGCATCTATGAGTTTAGCAGTAATAGTCAATGCAGCCAATAAACTATTTGAACATACCACATAACATAACCTACTTGGCAGAGGCAACAAGGAATGTGTTTGAACTGGAATTTCTGGTTTGCATCAAATTGAGCCATAATTGGGTTATTTTATTGAAATGGGAAAACTTTCTTATAGTCACTAGATTTACCAATGAAAGTACAAGAAGTCATTTTTGTATTGTCTATTCAATAAAATCTTGTTACATTCACTGCCCATAGGAGAAGGGACAACTATTGTATTGTCTTGTATAAATGTACTCCACACAATATCTCCTTGCGTGACAGGACTCAAAGCACACCTTGACCAATCCTGACTGTACAAATACAGCCGAAGCTCTCTAGTGAGTGGAGTTCCCCTAAGTGACAGACAGATGACCATTTATTAATGTCTGGTTCTTTAGCCTGCTACTTAGGATAGGACCAAGTGACAGAGAACTAGCATTTTAAGTGATCATCCTAGCCAGTATGTATCTGCCTGTACCTACGATCGAAACCATGTCCTCTGTATCACTAGGCAAATGTAATCATGACAGTTTGTCTGTTTGTTTGTTCAAGCACAGAATTAAAAACTGCACCTTAGATTGGGGTCATATTTGCAATCTAGGTGAGGACTATTCTTTTCCCAGTCCTCCTTAATGATGGCCCGGATCAAGAATCCAGAATTATTTTGTGATTTTTCCGCAATATCAGCATGTATAGCTCGAAATTATTCCATTGATAGCTGGGTCCTCCTTGAAGTTGACAAGGATGGATGATCCTGATCCGGATCAAAATTCTATACTTTTTCCTTCATTTAAGATTGTCTCTATCATCACAGTTGAAGAGATTAAGGAGCATTCAGAATTACTCCTTCATCCACTAAATGTTGGGCTAAAAGAAATATCCTAGTGAATATCCTAACATTTACAGGGTCTATGCCCTGTAATTAATATATCTATCTAAGTAGTCATACTGTTGTAACCGTAAGGGTTTGTAGATATTTCCACTGGGATTATATGTTTTGCCTGAATAGCGATTGGTTTGTTGATTCTTCTAAACGTCACCTCAAAATGGACACAACTAGTTGAAATTTAATAGTTTCTCAGCCACAGACCAGAACCGTACCCATTTAATAACAAATTATCAAGTGGATTGTAAACATACACTTATCACTGCAAGTTTATTGGTGTGTTAACTAAATCCATAAGGACCATAAGGACTCAACAACTAATTTTCGAGTCTTGAAAGGCTAGTTTTGGTTACTGAGCAATTTGCTGGGCTCCTTTGATGAATGTATCCTCAATAAGTGTGAGCAGTGGCAGTCAATACCACGTGATTTATGACACAATTTGACTGATGTTACAGATCCAGTGGAGCTTACATCTGTGTGCTTTACCATGAGCCAGTGGATAAGGGTTAGTGACACCCAGCTGGATTGATAATATTTACCACAGAAAAAGACCTGTGTACTTTACTAGAAGCAAATTGAGAACACTGTCTCATGCTGGTATCTCCAGCTATATACAAGTGCAAATATTTATAACTCGTTGGGAGTCCGGTTTTTTTGTTTTTGCTTTGTTTTGGTAGTATCTAGTCTAAGTATAAATGGGTCAGGATTTTTATTTAGGTAGAATGTGTTCAACACAACATAGACAAGATATTCAGCACCAATTTTTTATATGTTTGAAAAAAGGGACCGTGTTCTTTAACAACACTTTGCTAAGGTTACCTTAGATCCAAGTTAGGAATGGTATTCTACTTACCAAAGTGTTAATTAGATTTTGCATTCATCAACCTCAACTTTGTTAAGTACTACTTAGATTATCAGTTAGGAAAACTCCATATACTTTTTACTGTAAACACGGAAGCCAGTATATCTAAGTTAGGAAAAGTCTTATTCCACGACAATTCTTACACAAGGTGTCCTTTGTTTTTACTGAATCATCTGCTCTGTTAAAATGGTAAAAAAAGTTTTTAATATTGTGTCACAGTTTAATATCAATAAAATACAAGATTCCCTGCAAAAATTGCACATTTTAAAAACATTCCATCATGTAAGGTACCTCTACAGATAACTTGAATATCTAAGTAAAGGTCTAAGCTAGGACTGTTGATGAATACCATTTTGATCTAAGTAAGTAAAAGCTGGAGAAAAAATTAGAATTAGTTAGGAACAGCCTTAGTATTGTTGACGAATGCGGCCCCTAGCATGCAAGAGGGGTAAAGGGAGCAGAAGCAATTTATGGACAGATCATTATTTAACCATTTAGGAAACAACAATGAGAAGGTAGTGAACCAAATTTCAAATGCAGGTTGATATGATTGCACAAAACAGTGTGAACGGGCATGGTCATAATCATAGGCATGTTCATAATCATAGGCATATTTACTGGTCTTTTTTGTAAAAATAACACAAATATTAATAGTTTTTTTCTGGGTCTAACCTGAACCCGGTTTAATGTTGGGAATGATCTCCAACCAATTCTGGTTCTAGTTTTTGTTTTAAAGGACTGCTTATCATTGTACTCAAAAGCAATATTGATGTTGTTGGGCCTTGGCTTGGGCCTTAGATCTTAAGAAATTGCATTAATTGGCTACCAGTTGAACAGTGCACAGTGTTCAAGACAGCCGCACTTGTCTACAAATTTCTTCACACAGGTTTTCCTCAGTTTTGGCTCTATATCTTTCTTCCTACAGCAGTTCTTATAGTACCAGGCGCAGTCAAAGTGGTGGTAATTTGCTTGTCATACCAAAGGTCCACCCATCTGTTCATAAATCCGTCAAACAGTTTGGTAATAGTTTTGGTTTTGACACTCCCAGTATCTAGAATGCTCTCCCAGATGAGATTCCTGCCTCACCCTCCCTAGCCTCTTTCAGAAAGCAACTACCTGTACACCAAATCATACCCACCATAGCCTATACCATCTCCTGGAGTTCTGTGGTGCTTGACCCTCTCTTCTGTCTCTGGATTCTGAAATTGGTTGACTGCTTTTTTGGTTGTGTTGCGCCTTAGACTCCTCTTATATGGGAAGATTAAGAGCTATAAAAGTCCAATTAGAATTAGAATTGGCGGAGGTGTGCACTCTCCAACAGTGCTTTTTACTGATTATGACCTTAAATTTCAGCCATATTTTTACTGATTATGACCTTAAATTTCAGCCATATTTAAGTCTTTACCTAACTGCATTAAGCCCACTCTCAGATGGACTTAACTCTTTGTTTAAGACTTGGTCGATGCTTAGAATTATCTGCCTTGTGAAATCTGCTAAGTCCAAAAACAACAGACTGTAGCATGATTTTAACACAAAAATCATCATTTCAGTCCATGTCTGGGCTAAGTCCTTTTGTAAAACTATCCTCAGATGTACTCACAAATAATTGTAATCAAATTGTAATCAAAAATCCTTGCCGAGGTCACCACCTTCAAACAAACGGGTTCATCTGCCCAGATGTGGATGTGGTGTGTTCCACCCTGTGTCTGGGTATGGTGAATGTAGTGCAATTCAGTTGCATTTGGGTAAGACCCTTTTAAAATAATTCAACACAGCTCCGAAAGCTATTTGTGGGATGGCTTCTTACAAATGTCTGAAATAGATATTTTTTCTCTCATTAGCTGTATTAATGGCACTGTGGCCTAGCGGGTAACACACTTGTTCTAAGAACTCAGAGGACGTGGGTTCAATCCCAGGTACAGGCAGATACATAGTGGCTCGGATGACCACTTAAAATGGCGGTCCACTGTCATTGGGTCCTATCCCCAGTGGTAGGTTAAAGAACCCCAAGGATGTTGATAAATGGTCATCCTTTAGCCTCTATCTTCCAGTTAGGGGAATGTCAGTTATTTGTGAGTTGGGCTGTACCTGTACAGTCGGATTGGTTAATAGTGCTTTGAGTCCTGTAGTACATGGAGATATTGCGCTGAGTATAAACACATAATAATAATAATAAAATATACTTGTTGGACTGATGGAGGGAGGGGGAGGAGAGATGTATGGGATGGCACATTCAACATGCACTGAGGGGCCACCGTGGCATAGTGGTAACACACATGCCTCTCACCTCTGAGGTCAGAGGTTCGAACCCCAGACCCCATGTGGGAAAGTTGGTAGTTGCTAACCAATGGTCGGAAGTTTAAAGTACAGAACCTTGACCAACTGTATGCACTGGTTTCCTCTGCCCAAAAATCTACCCATCGTGATATGACCTGTAAATTGTGTTGAAAGGGACGTTAAACCCAAATAAATAAAATCAACTGTTCAGAGGTAAAAAGACAAGGTCAAACACATCCAGATACAACTGCACAGAATGGTGTGACCTTGACATAAAATAACACAATTATAATCGGGGACCCGTGAAATAAGTTTTCCTAGTATATGATATTTTCTTGTATATTTTGGTTAAATTACACCTGAGAGATTTTCTTGTTGTTAAAAGTGTCCAATATTTTCCACAAAGGGCAGTTGTTCCATTATGTGATTTTGACCATATATGCAAGCTTTTATCAGACATTTCCAAAGAGAGAGAGAGAGATTTTGGAATAAAAAGAAAGGATGTTAAATAACATATTTAAAATTACAAATTAAGCAGTGAGTATAAATTAAATAAGTTAATAGCCTCGTAAGTGTTCAATATTTGAAAATAATGGACTGTTGACTGTTGAATATTGAACACTTACTTGGCCGTTAAGATATATTTAATTTTCAAATATTTAGAATTTATAATCCAGCATGTCAATTATAAAGGACATGGAATGCTGGGAAAAAAGAATATACATGTACAAGAAAAGACAATAAATTGTTTAAAACTTTTTTTAAATTAATCTTCTATTAGGGCAGACTTTCTTAGATTTTACAGCAACTTTTTTCATCATCTTAAATTTAATATATATTTTTGTAATATATATCTATTTTACAAAAAAAATATTAAAATAACATTTATAATAAGAACACTCGGAGACTGCAGACCTCCGCCAAGTCACATAATAATAAGTACATCTGGATGTTTTTTGTATCCAGATGTTCATCCAGATTAGTCTTAAAATTTATTGAGACCTAGGTTAAACCAAGATCCAACTTCTGATTTTTTTTATGAAGTTCCAACAAGTACTATTTCCCTCATCCTTCCAACAAACATATAAACAATCATGAAAATAATATCTCCTTGACGGAGGTAATTATATGGTTCTTTATGTCATAAGAACCTTTCTTTTCTTCTGGATTAGGGAAGAAAATTTACAAAACATGTTATGAATATTATACAAGAAGTTGGCCAGCCCATAGGGTATAGAAATCTCTATAACCTAGGCTTGTGACCCAAGAGATTACAACAAAGCATTGTCTTTATTCAGGTGTCTTGCAAATAGTCTGATTTAATTGTAGATGTCAGGGGACGTGGGGAGTAATTATTTTATGTTGATCTTTGTGACACAATGATAACAAGTGATTTAAATTCATAATACTTGGGGGTTAATGGTCATTTTCTAGACTTGGAGTCTAAAACATTTACAAGATGTATAGAGATCTTAAACAAATCTGAACCTTAAATCTGTTGTTAAATGGTGGATAATCCTCTACATAAGAATAGGCCCTAGGTTAATTCTTCTATTCCCTTTTGCAAGACTGTAGATTTCTATTTATGGTGTTATATATTTAACCATTATATAAATCTCCAATTATGTAACTGCTAAGAATACAAAGCTCATTCCTTCAATAATCAGTTCAAATCACGTAAATTAAGCTAGAGCTTAGGTTGAAACTCATGATTTCATAGATAGGGCTGACAAGTGTCAGTCCCCACCCCAAGACAGTAAAGACACAACTGCGGGTACTCTTTATTATTATACATAACATTACAAATATTAGTAAATACAGTATATCTAAGTATTATGTACAAATCAGTAAAAGTTACACATAAAAGTCAAGTTAAGGTACATAAAATTTATATTTTAACAAGGCTGCACAGTGATCATTACTATGGATGACAGCCACTGGATAATTAAAATAGTGATCTACGAACTGTGACTAGCATAATTTAAGGTAAAGTTCAGAGTTCATAGTTCATACATGTTAAAATCAAGGTCACAGTTCAAGTTTGAAAAAAGGTTATACAAAAGTTACGACCTATTAACCCCTGGGGTGACCTTGAACCCCAGCAGAAGGGGAGGCTTTAACTTGTTAAACAACAGGGAGACATGTTTTTACAAATTGTCAAAAATTTAGAGCAAAGGTGAATCAAGCCCCCCTAAACTGCCCAAGGAGGAAGGGACCCCCATAGTTTACAGAAATTAACCTAAAACTTTTTAAAATTTACTGAAGATAAAACAATATCAAGAAGACAAGAAACCCTCAAGCCCAACTTAGAAAGGTGGCATCATGAAGCATTTATTGACAAGGCTAGAGCATTAGCTAGAGTTAGAGCGACAAGTGTGTTACCAGTTGTACCATGAACAATTTAACATAAAATAGAGAGATAAGAAAGATAAGAAATAACTAGCTTACCTAGATTTGAAATTTAGATAGAACCATTACTTTATATATTGGTTTATTACTATCTTGCACAAAATGCATTCCGTGTGGCAATTTCAGATAGGTGCTGCAAATAGCTTAGATATCACATCAACAAGTCGTAAAAGCAATAGCAACATTCAACTATTTATTGGCACCTTATAATACCATACTTAATTAATTTATTTATTTGGGGCTTTACATCGCTTTCAACACTTTACAGGTCATATCATGACGGGTAGTTGGAAGGGCAGAGGAAACTAGTACATACAGTTCGTTAGGGTTCTGTACTGTAAACTGCTGTCCAACAGCAAGCAACTACCAGCTTTCCCACATGAGGCCGTGCCGGGAACCGAACCCCGGCCTCAGAGGTGGGTAGGCGACAGTGTTACCACTCTGCCACCGTGGCCCCCCCAATACCATACTAAAGTTACAACATTAGGGTTAAATGAATTAATAATAGCAATATTAGAAAGTGATTAAGATCACCATAAATCAGGAGAAATAACCTCTTTGTTATCAGTCTGAAATTTATATGTGATCATTTTCCACAACCAGGATTTAGATTTTATGAATTATATACAATTAAAAAGGCTGAAAAATCTTTCGCTCTCCATGCATGAGCTGCACAGCTATCAGAGGCATGAGTAGTGCACTAGAATTTATGAAAGTCTAGCAAGAAAAAGGAATTCAGACTCATACAAATCCCATTGCTGGTCTAGTACTCAGACAGTCTATCATCCACCTACTAACGTAGCTCACTGCTGCTTAACTTAAGGGATGACACACACTCAGCACAGCATTTCACACAATTCATGAAATTGGAGTGACAGAAAGAAAACAAAGCCAAAGGGGGTTTCGGTCTACTAGCATGACCCACAAAGGCATCAGAAACATGAGTAGTGCACTGAAACAGTCACACATCCAAGTACTAAAATAGCCCAATGCTGCTTAACCTGAGTGAAGAGACAGGTAGTCATCTCACCATGCCAATTCTCATAAAAGTCTGGAGACAAAAAAAAATGAAAAAGTGATCTCTAGAAGCCTGAGTCTCGCTAGAACTTTCACATAAATATGAAAAGTGAAGGCAAGGGTTTAATATTGACTAGGGGCTGAAGACAGATGGACAAATGGACAAACAGGCTTTTGCATTTCTTAATTGGAATAGAGCATGTTTCATAAAGTAACCACAGAGAAGTAAAACTATACAAACAAAATAATCACTGTACCTTAATGGGCTGATCAGAGTACAACATCAGCTGAAGCAGCTGAGCCACTACTTTCTATTTCCATAAAGATTACACAGTAGCATATTTCAGTTTGTTTTTAAACTTTCTTTTATAACATTTCCTGAAAACTTTATTCTTATACCCAAGGCCTCTTGCGGGTTTGCCTCACAACTGTCACGATAATGAAGTCTAGGATATTATCTTCTAGGTCAGTAGCATAATCACAGAAATTGTAGATGCTGTTTGGCTTAAGCATTTCTGTCAAGAGTAGTCAATTGCAAGTTACCTATGACTCATCTTTGGGTGTGATGACTTATTTTGATGTTGTAAAGAGTAAACTGTAATACTGTAATGTATTTTGTATCCTAAGACTAATGCTTTCAGATTATATGACTTATTTTTTCATTACAAAGACTTAATGCCAAAAATTAGTCATCGTGTCTCGTGTCAAACTTGGAAAATCGAATCGAATCTTATCTGATATGGACATTTATACTGCTTAATCTTCATTATTGACAGACTCTAAGGTATATAGCTCGGAAAACTGCTTAGGAGAATTTTATGGATTTTTTTTGTGGTTTTGAACATGCAATGGTACTCAACAGACAGCCAATGGACAGGCTTGAGAATGGTTGTTACTTGAGCATACTTTCTTAAAATGAACTGAGGGATTACATTTATTCTTTTGATTACATATTTTGTATACAGGGTCTCAGCAGAATTCCTGGTGATTATTATGCTTTAAAACTCTATTCTTCTTGACATAAAAGTCACAATATAAAATTTTTCAAATTACTGGGTCATTGGGAAGGTTCATAAACGGGTACATAACTTAGCATAAAATAATGCTATCTGATTTAGATATCTGTAAATATTAATACTTCTACCTCATTTATCCTATATCTGCTCTTCAAATAATTAAACAATCATTTATAACTGAATGCCAAAGTCCTGTAAAATCCTAAATAATTTCATCTACATAATTTTGACCAGGGAAATTTTATAAACTTAATCTGAAGAATACTAATTATACCATAATGCCATTATTTTGTAACTAAGTTTTATAATCATATAAATTAGAAATTAAGATTTTCTTAATTGTTGAGTTCAACTGAAAACTTAATGAAAATATAAAAAATACAAAATACTAAAAATGGCAAATTGGATTTTATCTTAAATATTTTATATTTATATTAAGTTTCTTTGACCCATTTAGCTTGAAATTTATACCTAGATAATCAATGAATGTATTTGTACACATTCATATTTGACTAATCTTCTGTTTCAAATATTTTATTTACATTATAAGGCCCAACAAGGCAGTATCTCAGGTTGGTATTCATTTGGCACTTAACTAGTAAAAAGGAATTGAGTAGGTATTCAATATCACAAATTATACTTTATTTTATTGCCACCAAATAAAAATCAAATCAACTATTTTTTATTATATTACAAAGAAATTAAAATAAGTGCAGCATTCATACAAACCACAATAGCAAACATAGTGTAAATGTATCATTTTTTAATATTTTGGTACAATGTTAATGCCATGACACTATACACTGTTGAAACTCAGCCAGAGACACCAGATAAAGATTAGTATCCACATGTAATAAAAACATTCTGATTAAAACTGTTACATATTGTGTGTGAATTCATTTTATTGCCTTTAATTGTGAAATACGTTGCTTTACGAATTATCAACAAAGATTAATTAGAAACTTGTACAGATTCATTGCAATGTTATGAGTATCAGTTAAATCCATCTATTATTGAAAGTATTTTGTTATTTGACAACAACCAAAAGAATTTGTTTTTCTGCTCATCATATGTTTTTAGTATAAGAAGTAGAAATTCTATCAATTAATTCCAGTCCTTTTGTAGTATTTGAAAATATATAACTCTTAGTATTGTTTGTATATTTATACTCTGCCCAATAACTTCTTGTGCTAAAGGACTCAAAGTCCTATTTGACGCATTCTAACTGCACAGTTACAGCCCAGGCTCTCAAGTCACTGGTATTGGCTAAGAGTATCACGGATGGCCATTAATTGATGTCCCTAAGGTTCTCAAGCCTGCCACTGTGGATAGGATCCAATGACAGAGGGCTGCCATTTTACGTGTTTATCCGAACCACCATCTGCCTGTACCTGGGTTTGAACCCATGACCTCTGTGATTCCAGGCGAGTATGTTAACCACATATATAAATTTGTTTTCTGTGTGTCTGTCTGTTTGTTTGTCTTGACATTTTTCCAAAACTATTAAACAGATTTTCATAAAACTGTTTTATAGGGGAAAGTCCTGACCAAGGAAATAGTGATTAAATTTTGGGGAAGATCTGGATCATATTCTGTATTTAAACATTTCTTTTCTCTGTGACATTACAACTTAGAATGATAAAAAAATAATACATTCTACTACATTCAGCCACTTTATACACTGTTTTCTAGAATGCAAAGCACTAAAAGAGTGCAGACCTCTAATAACCAGTTGATTTCCACCACCCACCACCACCCAATTTTCCTGATCTGTATCATAGTATCCAGAATATAACTTAGATCCAGATCTAATATAGATCTAGGTACATTATAAAGTTGGTGTTTTATGTATCGTTCAACAGACAGGGTCATATTGGGACAGGTCTTCAGCATTGTCACTTGTGGGAGTCGAACCCACACAGAGGTGACTTCCTGTGATTAGATACCAAACTTGCTAACCACCAGGCCACCGAGGACCTATGGGTATTTTATAAACATAATTCTGGGAGTGTCCGGTGTGGTTTTTTTTTTTGCAAATCAAACTGACAGTTAATTAATGAGGTACATACATATCTACTGAAAATGGCCCTGTTTCACAATGATCAAAGATCTGTCAAAATTCCATAATCAGAGTTCAATCCAGGTAGTCCTCAAGATCTCTATCAAAATCAAATAGTTCATTCTTTGTGTCACAGTCAAAGTTTCTTGGACGTTTCAAATTTGTCCAAAATGTTAACAGTTGCTTTGCAAACAGACAGACAGACAGACAGATAAACAAATATGAATTGTTACATATAAAGTAGCATTTACAGAATTATGCAGAAGCAAAATTAAAATACCCTTCCTGAGAAACAATCTTTGTGTAAAACATATAATATTTTAATTTTGGCCTGGTAGATATAAAACAAAGTAAACAATACATACCAGTGTGTTATTACACCATATATTTGTTGTTGATCATATTCCTGAATGTCTTAAATATTGTCTTTGTTTCACACAATCGATTGCAACTAGACAAATCCATAAGACTCTGGATAAACAGTCTGTAATCAAGATGTCTTGTGAATAACTGAGATATATAACAGTCAATTATTGGCTTAATAATCTTTAATTTTCCAAATATATGAAGTAAAATATACCACAATAATTCTTTGTTTTCTAAAATCCATCTCCCATGTTTAACAAATTTGTAATCATATTAGCTTAAAGTCACTTTCAGCTTGAAAAAGACTGTTCATTGCTCTTTTTCTTCACATCTGAAGACATGAAACCTATAATTCACTCATATCAATATCTCTATTATTTGCAGAACTAAATTTGGCATGTACCATTTATAACCCAGATATAGCCAAAAGGGAGACATATCTTACCACCCACACCTATAGATGAAGACAGTAATGACGTCACAGCAAATATCTCCAGCTGTGTATGGTGGGGAGGGGTGGGGCGGTTATGTCTCTTCAACTCTGTAATTACTCTGACAGTTGACATTAATATGTCTGTGAATTTTGTGGTCTTTAAAAAGGCCTTTCTTCATGTGTGGCTTATGTTAAAGGGTAATCAATAGGATTTTTCGAAATATAAAACAAGTTACAAGCACTTTAAATATAGTAGAAATGAACAATTTTACTGTATAAAAATAAATTACTATAACCTGTGAACAGAACAAGGGATAATATAATTCCCTTAAACAGTGCTCACACTTATCTGTTTGGGTACCCTGGCCTATTCTGTACTTCTGTTTTACACAGGACCTCTATAGTACTTAGTCTCTACATTCAAACCGTATTGAAAATTTATCAATCAAGAGGTATGATAAAGGTTGTTACACAGAGTTTATTTTGATTTTAACGTCACTTTACTGTATGGGTAATATAATGACGGGTAGTTTTATGGGCAGAGGAAACCAGTACATACAGTTGAGTCAAGGTTCTGTCCTTTTCTTCTGTACTGCCGACTATTGGTAAGCAACTACCAACTTTCCCATATAGGGTTCAGGGTTTGAACCGCCAACCTCAGAGGCGAGAGGCAAGTGTGCTACCACTGTGGCCCACATACAGTGACACCAGTTGAATAAAATACTATGGTGGAAAATGGTGGCCTTTGCAAACACATATGATTTGAGTTCCTTCCTGAAGGAGGTGACGGAGAAAGCAAATATTCCTGGTCATCAAGTAATTCACTCCAAACTGTAGGAGCATCAAAAGCAAGACTGTGGTAGAATTGCTTTCTGGATTTATATAGGGATAGGATAACTAAGGACCTTCTGAAATAGCTAGGATGACCACTAATGAGAATGCTGCAGACAAGTGTAGCCTTCTTAAACATACAGCAGTATCGAACAGGCAACTAGTGCAGATTTGGGGTATTGTTTTAAAACAAGTCTTTTCTTTCTTGTCTTTTTGTCAGCCAATCTTTGTCACTGGTTTCAGAACTAGATAATAAGCAGTCTTGATTAAAAAAATGTTGAAACTCCTGTATCAAGGTCCTTAGTAGCCTAGTTATTATCAGGTTTGGCATCTTATCACAGGATGTCATCTCTGTGTTGGTTCGTCTCGTACAAGTTGCAATGCTGTGGACCTTTCCAAATACGACCCTGGCTATTAAATGGAAAGAGCTTAGCCCCAACATTGTCTTCTTTGACAACTTCTGTAACACAGACCCTAATGGTGTTACTTTTGGGCAATCCAGACAGAAATTGAAAATTTGGTACCTGGAGTTGGGGTACAAGCATAGTGCTGGGGAACATTGCTTGTATTTGTCAACTGCAAGTAGCAGTTGACAAATATGTTCAAAATAAAATATTAGATGTCTGTGATAATATGGAAAATTAGCTTTAACACTGTAGGCAAATACTTGAGAGGACCTGTTTGCAAACGCTTTCTGTCCCAGCCAACTTATCTTCCAGTTTCTTCTCTGGTATAACCTGGTTACATCAATGGCCAACTCTTATTCATTTCTCTGTGAAGTTGCACCTTAGAATCTGCGAGGTGATAGAAATCATTGGTGTTGCTGTTTGTAGATACCGTCACACCTCTGTCACTAAACTTTGCATATTCTGGATTTCCTTGTTTTCCCTGGCCATCCACATGAAAGGTTTTGAAAAATGTCGATAGCTTTCATGTGCCATAGGTCATCTAAAATTCACCATCTTAACAGCCTGTAACTGCCTATAATGCTATTGTGCTATACATGAATTTTTTTCCTAAAGGATTTATTGGGTCGCTTGGATGGATAAGTGTAGCATGTGTTATCCATTGCTTTTTGACAAAAAAGGGCCTGATGGTTTTTAACCCACAACTTCCCCCACTTAAAAGTTTCTATTTGTCATCCAAGTTTTTGCATAATCTATTGCAGTAATTCAGAGCAAATATATGATGTTGATAAATTTCTGTGGTTTTGATGCCATTGGCAAATGTCAGAAACATGCAATCTTAAAAATGATGCACATCTGATTACATTAATGCTCAAAGCTAAAATACAAATTGTGACAACAATTTTCTCTTCACCCAATGTTTTTGGAAAATTGCACACCCCCGCCCCAATTTATTTATTGGGCGCTTAATTTTTCCTTCTGTCAGACGTACTAACATTACATGTTAGCACAGATTTGTCCAGTTTATGGTTTTTATGGAGTTACATGTTTTCAGTGCCCCAATCATTACCCTACAGGTTAAAATTGATATAATATAGCATTTTGCCACCCTGTGATTGGTGACTTACCTGGCAAAAAAAATTATAGAAATGCATGCATTATTGACAGTTCTACTTTGTTGTGTCGTTGGAATTGTAAACGACAATTAAAAAGGAAAGAAGAATAATCTTGCATTATTTCTAATGCATTTTCATTATTTTTATCTTATTTTTTGGCATATTTACGTTTATTATTCAAAAGAATAGTTAATTTAATTTGATTGTAGGGGCCAAACTGATCTGAGCATCCTATTAGGCGCTGAGAGTCCAATAAATAGAATAGCTTCAACTACAAGAACAATCATTACCACGGAATAGACTGTAATGGTAGTTGAAAGGGATGTTTGAAAGGATGGGTATTTAGTTTGGCTGATGGAAGAAGCCATGATTGGCTATTGACATGGCTACAGGTGGTAAATAACTCCACTGGCATGATCCTGCAACTGTAAAAATCTGGCTCTCAACTTGTTTTTAGATATGGACAACGGAATCAGATAGTCTATTGCCATTTTATAGTTCTGTTACATAAAAATGGTCAAAAAGGTCTTTCGGCCTACATGCACTAAGTGCAAAGCCATCAGAGATACAAGCATTGCACTAGAATTTGTGGAAGTCAGAAACCCATTTCTATACCTTGTCTGGAAATCAGATGGTTACCCATTGAAATACTAGCCTAGCCGATTCCTGCTTAACTTCAGTGATAACATGGGAACTATGCCGCAATTCATGAAAGTCTGGTGAAAATGAAAAAAGATATCTCTAAAAGCTTGAGTTTGATCTCTAAAAGCCTGCATTTAAAAAGGAATGTTCAATAGGCAGGGCAGAACAGTTTAATATTGACATATTGCCTTCTTTCAAGCAATATGTTCAACCCCTGGGCTGATTTTTTTTCTCCATTACGATACTACTTTCTAGGGTTAAAGATTAAAGTGTGGGCTTTAAATGCCTTACCTACTTTTAGGGTTGTGGAATCATGCTACCTCAGTTTTATAACCATATCCTCTCAACAACACTTGGGCTTATCCTTGGATAATACATCAAATAAAATGGGTGTGGTTCTCCATAGTAGTTTATTGCTTTATGGAGGCACAATCCCCTTCTTTGCCCTGTGATGGCTGATTTTTAGTCGGGGCACCAAGCCACTTTAACAAAAAGGATTTATTTGATTAGTTTATTTACTTATATTAATTTTGTGTGTGTAAAAAATGACAATTACAACTTTAAATCTGACTTATAACATGAAATGATAAATAATAGAATCATAATTAGTTTCAACACTTTTAAAAAAAACAACATATTTTCGAGTGATAATAGAGGATTAAAACACTTAAACAGATGCACATGTTTTATTTATTTATTTATTTGGGGTTTTACGTCGCTTTCAACACTGTACAGGTCATATCGCGACAGGTAGTTTTATGGGCAGAGGAAACCAGTACATACAGTTCGTCAGGGTTCTGTACTGTAAACTGCCGACCAACGGCAAGCAACTACCAGCTTTATTTTGTACAGGCTTTAGTTTTAAGCCTCTGTCAAACTCAAATTCTACAAAAAGTATTATTATCGACATTGGATATTTTACTTTTTCAGATGTTTCTCAGTGCTTTTCAACAATTCTATAACGATGATGATGCTTCTTTATGAATGCTTTTATTATAACCTCTACTTGAACGTTTCATTTTGGGTGCATTTGTCCATTTGTCTCTTTGCCTGTGGAAAAAGTATTGAACGGATCTTTGTGAATATTTTTGTGTAGGCAGGGCTTGACAGTTTCCAACCGGTGAAGTCTAGATTGGAGGTCAAATGAAGGTGAAAACAATACTACATGTGGGAATTTCATTTCTGTTCATAACAGGATAGGTGTGTGGGTTAGGACAACACAAAGCTTCAGGTCTGAGGTTCACATGACCTCCGAGGTCAGATTGGGATTGAAGGTCAGGTGAAGGTCAGAGGTCAGGATGGAAAGAAAGAATTCCAATTGGGAATTTTATTTACATGTTAGTAATACAAGTGTAGTTTAAAAGACTTTAAAAATTTGGAATATTAAAATTTTTAAAGCACCATCCCACTCGGGGAACAGGTGACACAAGTACACAGCAACAGCAAAACAACTGACGTCTAGCGTCAACTGGCAAACACCAAGATATAACATTAATCATTAAAATTCACATTGATAGGGGGCTACCAGGGTAATGCCTGGCCCTGCCTTGAAACTACAAATATGTCTCGCATTAGCTACAGTGGCAGATGTAATCGAGAGGGGGAACCAGGGTCGGCCTGGCCCAACCTAACTCTGCCCCACCCCAAATCTAACTCTTCCTTGTGTAAGGGAGGGAGGTGGGTTAAAATAATTTTCTTGCACATGTATTCTCATCGCTTGCTATGTAAAAAGTGAACCCCAAAGCATTTGGTGGGAACTAATGAAGTGTGACCTAATCCCTGATTGGTGGTAGTCAATAAACAATAATAGTAGACCTAGACTATTGGGAATTAAGGTAGGTATACAAGAGATGTATTTAAGGTGGTTGTAAACTGACTCGATAGGCCCCTATTCAGGCCATATCCCACACAGTTTCCAACCGGTGAAGTCTAGATTGGAGGTCAAATGAAGGTGAAAACAATACTACATGTGGGAATTTCATTTCTGTTCATAACAGGATAGGTGTGTGGGTTAGGACAACACAAAGCTTCAGGTCTGAGGTTCACATGACCTCCGAGGTCAGATTGGGATTGAAGGTCAGGTGAAGGTCAGAGGTCAGGATGGAAAGAAAGAATTCCAATTGGGAATTTTATTTACATGTTAGTAATACAAGTGTAGTTTAAAAGACTTTAAAAATTTGGAATATTAAAATTTTTAAAGCACCAAGCCCAAATCCCGGGAAAAGATGGAGGCAAAGGTCGTGGGTACAATGGAAGGAGCTACAGAAGCTTTTTGCAGATAATGCCAAACTGCAGAGCTTCTCCACAGACCATGGGCCATGATGTCTTGGGTGCATTTGTCCATTTGTCTCTTTGCCTGTGGAAAAAGTATTGAACGGATCTTTGTGAATATTTTTGTGTAGGCAGGGCTTGACTGTAATCAAAGAAAGGAGAGATTATGTTTTGGGAAAGATCTAAATGATATTCTGAATACAAAGAATGGCATCGTGGTGGAGATATGCACTCTACAAGGACTTTCTAGATTTCGAGATATTATTGACTCTACCTACGTAATTTGGGGTGTAAGGATTGAAATCCATTTCTGTGATAATTAATAATTTGACACTGATGGTCACTATTACACCTCGTATTTTTGTTGGATTTATATATATATATATAGGACCTGGATATAGATATATAGGAAATACATCCTACTTTAGTGGTAATAGTTGAGCCAGGGTTAAGGTCATGTGACTATTTTAAGAAAAAAATATATCTGTTGAATATAATCCAATGTAACTGATGACATAATTTTCAAACCTATAGTCACGTTTGTATCATTTACATTTCAAAGTTATCTATGGATTGAGATCAGGTTTCCTTTGGAATTCACTAAAAGTTTAATTATGCCAATTTGGTGCTTAAAATTTTGTCTTAAATATAACATTAGGCGTGACTTCCGTTTCTCCTTTTCTTATGTTTTATTTCCTTTAAGATAAGGTCTAATGTGAGATACAAGTAACAGAATATATAAATGTGTGCAAATAATAGCAAACTGATGACCACAGAAATGACATATCATTCACAAAACATTTAGTGGTTTTTAAAATCTTTCTTTTTTTCAAATCAATTTTTTTAAATGATGGTTCATATACACAGTAAGAATATAAACAATGTAAATTCGACAGTTTTGCATCCTTGTTACAAATATAATTGTAATATTTCCCCACAAGTACAATGTACTTAGCAATAAAATGGAGTTCATAATTCTAAAACCCAGCTTTGTAAATTTGATCCTGACAGAAAGTGAAGAAAACGTCCTCATTAAAACTTATGTTTCTCACTTTATCACAGTGGTAAGATAAAACCCCCTTAACATTTTGATTGACATGTAATAGAAACCATCTTCCAATGTGTTGTATCTTGACCAGGTCCTGTCTGATTTCTGAAACTAAGTAGCACTGAGCTTGGTTAGTACATGGATAGGTAAATCGTCTGAATTTTGGGTTAGCTATGGGCAGATACATAGTGACTCGGATGATCACATAAATAACAGTCTTGTTGCAATTAACTTACAGGCAAAATCTCAGCTCAAGGGGCGTGACCTACGTTTCTACTTTATGACAGTGGTTTTATAAAAAAACCTAAAGATTTCAATTGACAGGTAAAAATCCATCTTTCTATTTGGTGTAGCTTTACCAGTTCCCGTCTGATCATTGAACCTAAGCAGCACTTTGATAAATGATAGTCTGAGTTTTGGGCCATGCATGGGTAGATACATAGGGACTGATATGATCAGTTTAATGGCTGTCCCTTCATAAAATAATCGAAACAAGGTAGCAAGTTTGACATTAAATAAATAAATAGGTAATTAAATAAATAAATAAATCCACGGGTGAAATCTCAGCTGACAAGTGCTGTCTAAGGTAATATTTGTTTTAATGCTATTGCAACTTGAGCAAACAACTCGAATTTGATACGAAAATATGGCTGAGTATTGGGTTATAGTGTCACCTAGAACATTCCTGGATGGATTTAAATCTGTTTTACATTCACAGTGTCCTGACCTTGAAAGTAGGCAGTAATAAGATCACTAGGGATATTAAACATTATTCTATGTTACATCTATGGTATTATCTACATACTTTGATACAAACAGTTATACACCGAATATAATAACCATTAAGGCCACCTTAATCTAGGATTTACAGAACAAGTGACCAAGACTGACTTTAGGGTCAGCATAAGTTACTTTAACTATGTGGTGGCCTTAAAACATTACGACAAAGAGAAAGTTATCACTTAAAGTTGTTTTACCCATTAAAAAGTGAGTAGCTAATTATTATGGTTTCAAAACAAGTTGGCCCAGCCATCCTCAAGATTGGAATGTTATGATTGAGTTTTACTACGAAAAGATAATTTCCATATTATATTATTTAGGTATTTACTTTAAGATTGATGAAAACAAAAGGGACCCCAAACCCCAGTAGTTGGTAACATGGCCGAGTATGGAGTAATTGTGATACCTAGAACATTAATCCTTGATTGATTTTCGATTGCAATGTCTGGGCAGTGCAGATGTCAGTCCTCTGCCCCTCTTCCTCTTCATGTGGCGTTCAGGTCTCAGGGTGTATGGATTTATCCCTGTTATATGAAGGGTTAGGTACCAGTCTATTTGCAAGTAAATGTTTGTTTTGATAAACAACTAGGGTCGACTTGTGACAGGGACTGTGATTGGTTCATTCATATTGAATGAAGCTGGGTACTGTTTTAGAGTCAGTTTGAACCCAGCAAGTGAAACAACAAGACTTTAATTTTATTTTTAGTGATTTTAGTTATTTGTGTTGTGCTGGGATTGGACATGTTTACTTGAACGTTACTTTTATGGAAGAAACACTGGACTTGTTCTGTGCTTTTGCTGTCTGCAGATAGCTCTCTCTTTGACAACCTTATGCTTGATTTCACCAGTTTAAAGATATTGTCTAACCTATATTCTTGTGGTGGGCCACTTAAGGCCTGGGAAGCATTCCTTTATTTTAATTTCTCGCTTTAAAATCAGGCAGTAAAGCAATCAGTAGTAAAGAAAAGAGCACTGCGGGTGTTGCTTATATATTTTCAGATTAACCATGCCACATAAAAAAAATGCTTTAAATGCGGTCATAAACATTTGCCGCCCACTGGTAAAAAATGTCAGCTAGATATAGAGTTGGATCACAAAGACAGTGAAAGTGATATGAATCTCAAAGAACTTTGTATGTTGTCAAATAAAAAGACTGTGAATGATAATAGTATGCTTAGTGGCAGCATTGAGGAGTCGTCTGAAGTGGAGGAAAACCTATCATCACAGTCACAAATCCTAAAAGAACTACAGAATGTCAACTTGACGCAGTGGAAGGACAAGTGGGGAGCAGCAAGGTAGAAGGAGCGTCAGTTAAAAGAACAGTTTAAGTTAAGTAGTACAGGTTCTAGTAAACATTGTGTTAAAAAGTCAAGAAAAGCAAAACAAATTATTGAAAGTGACAGTGATTCAGATAGTGACAGTAGCATTCCAGATTTGCACACATTACTTACTTCAGATGTAATTCAGAGGCGTGTTTATGCAAGGTTGTGTGAGTTGGAAGTATTACAAGATCAAACAGGTAAGGGTGTAAATTCAAAATTAAAATCCAAGCGAGGGGGACCAGTTGATGTTTACGTTAAACATAAAGTTCCTTGGCTTCATTAGGCCATATTGGGGGGTGTGATCCGTTCAAGATTAAATTACAATCAGTTGACTTTATCACAATGGGTGCAGGGCTTCTGCAAAAATATCTTAGACGAGAAAGATGAAGGTAAGCGTAAAAAATTAGCGGCCTACATGGCCGACTTGATGGAAGATGTAACAGATTTAGTTGGACTGGAGCCAAAACGGCTCACCCGGTATTGTGTTGCGAATTAAAGAAAGGCACTGTTACATGGAATGATACCACATGAATTGATATGGACATGTGCAAAAACAATATTCTAAAACATGGTTCAAGTCGGGAGAGGTTAGGCATAAACCATGGTTTTGCAAGGCTTTTCAGAGTAACAGCTGTCAAAATAGCAAAGATCACAAGGTCAATGACAAAGTGCACAGACACATTTGTGCATTCTGCGTGCAACAAGCCCATGTCTTACCTTATTCTGAGCAAAATTGTATGGTGACGAAAAAACAACACTCAAAAAACGAGTGAGCAGCTGTCCATCTTCAATGGGCATCTGGAGTGATAAAATGACGTCTCTGGTAAAAACAGATCTGCAAATAAACCCAAGGATTGATACAAAACTAAATAACAATGTTGTGTGCAGTAGTCATAACAGAAATAACTCTGTTGTAAGTGGTTACAGGAATTGATTTGAATGACAACCCCATGAATGGTGTACATTCACAGTGCATTAAAAGGGACATTTCAGAAAACAAGAGTAATTGTGTGAAACACTTAGAACACGTTCACAATGCACCTGGTGGGGTAGGTGATGCAGTAGAAAGTGATCAAATATTGTTATTTGACATAAATTTGTGTGGTGATGATAAGTTTCTTCATTCTTTGTTATTCAATGGTCCACACAAGAGAGCAGATGCACCCAACAACTGCACAGTTTACAATCAATTTTTGGCACAATCCCAATTTTTATTTGGCTTTATTCCCCTCTCCGATCCAGTTATGCCAACCTGCACAGATTCCGGATTATTCAGGGCTAATTCATTTCTGGAATTGCATGAAGCAGTGAAAATGTGTGGTAAGCCAAACTTCTAGGGGGAACCAATTCCCCTTGATTCACAGCTTAATGTTCCCAAATGGAAGGCTGAATTGAAAGACTATTGGGACTAACAGCTTCTCCAGTTTTTAGAGTATGGTTTCCCCTAGGTTTTAACAGAGATTGTAAATTGGGGAAATATGAGGGGAACCATAAGTCTGCTACAGATTTTCCAAAGGACATACAAGTATAGAAATTGAACATGGGACAATTGTGGGTCCTTTTGAAAAAAATCCCATATCAAATGGTCATATCTCACCCTTCATGACTCGTCCCAAGCCAAATTCTGATAATAGGTGGGTTATTTTAAACCTCAGCTGGCCCAAGGGTCTCTCAGTTAATGATGGGGTGGACAAAAACTCCTATATGGGTTCAGATTTTAAGCATACTTTCCACACTATCGATGATCTCACTTCAGAACTTGTTAAACTTGGTAGGAGAGCACAAATTTACAAAATTGATGTTAGCAGTGGGATGGCTTCTGCATCAATATAAATTTGACTTTTGGGACCAGACATGGAAGCCAGTTCTTCCAACATATGAGTGACGCCGTCCGCTATATCATGCGCCGTCGTGGTTTTGACGTAATCACCTATATTGATGATTATCTTGGTTTTGGCGTTCTGTCCATTGCAGAGCAGTCTTTTAACACATTGTATGACATGATTACAGATCTGGGTTTAACAATCAACCAGAAAAAGTTGGTCCATCACAGTACCTAAGCTGTCTCCCTGGAGATCCTAGTGAACACAGTGGAAAGTACACTTTCCATTCCTGATGACAAGTTAAACCAGATTTATAAAGCTGTGGTTGAATGGAGGACGGGTAGAAACAGATGTTCAAAAAAGCAGTTGCAGTCTTTATTGGGCTTGTTGCTGTATGCCAGCAAATGTGTACATCCTGCAAGATGCTTTTTAAATAGAATGCTTGAAGTTCTTAGACAAGCTCATGATTCCAATCATATTGTGCTTTCATAGGGATTTAGCTTGGTTCCAGACCTTTCTGGCAGGTTACAATGGTGTCTCTATGTATGGTCATATTACTCCAGATTTCTCTCTTGACCTGGATGCCTGCCTTACAGGCCTTGGGGCTGTTGCAAAAATGTAGTTTACCATATTCCTATTCCATTAGGTTATAGAAACCTATCCATAGTACACCTAGAAATGCTCAACATTTTGGTTGGCATCAGACTATTTGGAAGTATGTGGCAGGGCAAAAAAGTCTTGCTAAAATGTGACAATGGAACTGTCCCAGTAAACATTTTTAGGTTTTGCAAACGTTTGAAAGGAAACGTTTGGCAAAGGTTAAAAAATGATGGGTACGAAAACCATTTGTAATAGAATGTTTTTAAAATGTTTTATGTATATCGTTTATTAAACGTTTAACGATAAGTATTAGAAAAATGTTATAAATGAACATAATAATGTCAGAATAATAATGGGGTTAGAGGTCAAATTCAATATCTTTGTATGGTTGCTCACTGTTGAAAATATTATTTTTATGTCTAAAGTTGTGAGATAGTAGCTTAGAAATTGTGCCCCCATTCAATTCTTACTTTTCAGGACTGCATGTGGGGCAATTTTTGACAAAGTCCTCTAAAATCCCCTATTATTGCTCACCGCCATCTTTGCTTGGACATGTTTGAAGGTGAAGGTTTAAAAATATGGGTTTAAAAATGTTTTTGACAGAATGTTTTTAAAACATTTGACAAACAATGTTGTTTAAACATCTTATGTGTACTGTTTATCAAACATTTCATGATGAATGTTTGAAAAACATTTCCAGCAAAGTTTCATTTCTTCAGCTATTTTATAAAGGTCTTAAAAACCTTTCCAGTCAAATCTACCTTCTTGAGTTATTTTATAAACATTTAATAAATGTTTTCAGTAAAAACGTTTGTTTAGAGAATATTTATAAAACGTTTTTTAAACATTACAGCATAAACATTTACTTGGGAACGTTTAGAAAACCATAAGATAAGGTTTAAATAGGTTTAAAACGTTTCTAATGTTTACTGGGGTGGTGTCTGTTTTAAAAACTGGTAAGGCCAGGGACCCTTTTCTGGGGGCCTGTGGCTGCAACATTTGGTATAGTGCTGCAACCCTGGATGTAGATCTTGAGTATGTTCACATCCCAGGCAAACAGAATCAAACTGCTGATTTAATCCCCAGATGGACTGGGTCTTTGCATGACACAAACAAATTATACTCACTTATTAGTAGCCCAATTTGGTTGTCAGCCAACATAGGTTGTCTGGAAATTAACAACCATTTGTAATCTTATAGATACTATGCTTTGTTTTGTAGGAGCACGGAAATGTCAAAGTCGGCAAGAAAAGGTCAAGATTAGGCTCTCCACAGCTTTCAGGCCCAAAACTAGGATGGGTTGCCAAAGGTTGTTCAAAGTATTTGTTGGGTTTTATTTGTGTGTGAACATAGCTTTACATGATTTGTCTGTTGTTTCAGTACTATGTTTTCTCGAATACTTAGTGGACAATAGAGTATCAGTGTGTATGGTACTCAATTACATTTCAGCATTGAAGGCTATGGCCATTATTTGTAGTATTCCACACTCGGTGTTTGAGCATCCACAAATAAAGTATTTTGTGTGTGCATTAAAAATAAATCGCCCTCTAGCAGTTTCCAAGAAAAATGTTATTGATATACGAACTTTAGAATGGATAATTGCCTTGTGTGAAGGTAGGTTGAATGCAGTTACCTTCAAAGCTATTTTCTTAACGGAGTATTTTGGATTCTTTAGACTATCCAACTGTGCACCGCATGCTGTCGTTGAGTTTGATCCGACCAAACACTTTACAGGGGGGATGTATTCTTTGAGAAAAATCAAGTTAAATCACTCCTTAAATGGGGCAAGACCTTGCAAACCAATGATCAGGTCAAACTTATCACTCTTCCTAGATTAAAGTCGTCAATTTGTCCATATCAAGCTCTCAATGCCTTATTTTGCCTCTATGCCCCTGGCAACATGGACCCTCTCTTTCAGTGTCACACTATGCATGGGTGGCAACTGATGACAGATTCTAGGGTTAGAAAAACTCTGGCTTCCATCAATGGCCTTGGATCTCCCAAGAAATTTTTTTACCTTCCATGCTTTCCGACGTTCAAGTGCCACCTTGGCATACAAGGCTCATGCCCCTATTAGGGAAATCAAGGAGCACGGCACCTGGAGATCGGACTGTGTCTGGAGATATATTCAGTCTGATGTTGATAAGGGCTCTAAAGTTCCTGGGATAAAAAAAATGTTGCTGTGATGCCCTGGCTCTAAAGTTGCCGGGATAAAAAAATGTTGCTATGATGCCCTACGTGTTGGGTTTGGGGCTTTTTGGTTTATAAATGGGTAACACCAACCAGTGGTATTATCACTAAATAAATTAAATTATAGTGTGGATATGTGGTATTTACAGCATGTATGACTGTAGTTGCTTTCTGCATGATTAATTAGTTGTAACCTGGTTAAGTGTTAACCCAATGCTTCTTAATGTGTTTCTTATATTATCTTAGTGGTACTTTACAGCTGTGGTTCTTTATTATATAAGTGTAACAATCCTAGTCTTTAATTTGATTTTAGTCATGTAACTTTTAATGTGAACTTTGTATTGTGAACAATGTAATTGTAAGTATCTTAGTCAGTAACTTGTATTAATTCTAATAGTCAGTTTTAATCTTTAGTTTCAATGATTCAGTAACAGGGCATGTCATCATTATCATATGGACATGGAACTCTAATTTACAATGTTAATGCTTACATATTTACATATAATTTACACGAACTGTACATAGTCAGAAGTTTGTGTGCATTTACTCACTGTATGTAGCATGATATGGTATAACATTACAAGTTATTTTATATATAATAAAGATATACCCTCAGTGGTCCTTTGATTGTTTTGGGAGAGGGCTTGGAGACTGAAACCTGTTTTCCATCCATATATGATGCACTCCTCATCTGGATTTGATTTAATTATAGTCATATGGGCTATCTTTCAAAATTGGTCTGCAATGTAATGCAATAAGTACTTCTTAAGCACTTAATCTTCATCATGTAACCAACTCTAAGACACTAGAGCTACTCTAGTCCTATACTAGAGTGAAGGACAAAATCAGAGTCCAGAGATATAACAGCCTGACGCTAGAGACACAAGTGAGACTGAGAGGGCTACGGGTGAGAAGCTTTATTGAAGAGGTATGTCTTCAACTTATACCTGAAGGATAACAGAACAAATGAACAGTGAGTTACAGTAGTCAAGGCTTCTGCCTACAAGAGCATTATAGGCTGGTACTGCAGTTTTATGCATGAGGCATTTCCTAAATGTCATAGGTTGCTCATCTGGGAGAAGCATCCTTCTAAAGCTTTCTGAACATAGGTACCTCATTTGAACCAAACCCCAAAGTTTCAAACACTGTCAGCATGATACAAACATTACCCAGAATATTGATTGGAAAATGTGGTGTAAGTTTCCTTTAATGTTGTTGAGACCCAAACACAATAAATTGTGTTTTTTAACTTGATGTTGAGCAACATTTGAATCCATATCTGTCTGGATCCAAGCCAACTATTTTTGACCTCTTTAAACTGAGAGAAGAATATGAAACTGCTTAGGCTTGATACATATGTTTCATGCATATGGCCTGTCTATTTTGTAGAAGTACTACTCTGCGGTGTAACTTTGCAAACACCTCAACTTGGCACAAACCAGAACACAAGCTAATAGTCAACAACTGGTTGTCATCGGCAACACACAAACATTTCTGGGGAAGCATCAATACTATTAAAGGTAGCCAAAGAACAGACTTTAAGGTTTCTTCAAGAACATTTAAGCTGTCACCTCAACTTAAACTCAATTTAAGGTGGCCTTAATTCGAAATACTCCGAAACACATATAAGATATGATGGTTTGTCTGTTTTTGTAGTATTACAAACGCATCATGCAATACAATTGTATAAATATTTATGTAAATAAGAAAATGTTACTCTGAATGAATAAATGTATCGGTTCAACTGGCTATTTTTGTGACATTTACTGTAAGTGTGTATTTTAAACATTAGTTGAGGCATTGTGACCTAATGTTATAATATATGATAATGCATGTGAACAGTATAAATATATATATATATATGTTACATATTTTGAATGACTGTTGCAGCTGTGCAACTGTCTATGCCATATTTATTTCATGGTAAAGTTATTTAAACCTACATTCCAATCCCTAGAGGATGCATCATTTTCGCTTGCGGGGTCTAATCAGATTTTCTGCAAAAAAACAACATGTAATATAGGGCTTTGTATTTCCTTTTTTTTTGCTAAGGGAAGTCAAATTCCATTGTTAAAAAAGATTTAAGGAATAACCACATCAGCAACTGTAGGAAAAATACTTGAAGAGTATTTATTTATTTGCTTACTTATTTACTTATTTATTTGTGGCCCACTAAGTCTTCTGCTCATCCTTAATTTGTTCAGGGGGCTCAGTGGTGTAGTAACTTCCACTCTTGAGGTTGGCGGTTTGAAAACTGGGCCAAACCGCACATAGGAAGGCTGGTTGTTGCTTACTGATGCCCTGCAGTTTAGAGTGCAGAATCTTGACCAACTATATATTATCCGCTGTGATACAATGTGTTGAAAGCAATGTTAAACCCAAAGAAATCAAATCAGACCTTATATCTAGTCTGCTTTTGAAAAAAAAACACCATTTTGTTTAGTTTAAAAGGCCTCTGGGACAAAAATATAAGATATCTCAGATTTTACCTGTCAAAGAAAATCCTGTGACGGTTTTTTGACTGTGACAAAGTGAAGTACCCTCCTAGTAGGTTTTATATTTAAGCCAATAATTCAGACCTTTGAACCTTGTGAATGTCAACTGAGAAAAAGACACATCAAGCAGTGCCTGAGAAAGCATTTCATCCTCGCCCATGGGTATTGCCAAAAATCATAAAAATAATGCCTGATTTTTCAATCTAGACCTGTATCCAGACCATCTTTGTGGAAGATTAAGCTACAGGTAGACCCAACCTTGTGCGAAAGTATTCAACCCAGACCTGATGTGTAGTTATTGATGTATGCCCAAGGACAAATGGACAAACAGACAAACAAACCTCCCTTTCGGGGGGAGGGGTAGATATCAGATACAAATTATACCCCTGATCACATATTCAATAACATACTTTTTCTCAGAATATAGATCTTGCCTCAGAATGTGCTTCCAGTACCTCCCCAAATGACATAGTCCTGAATGAAATCTTAGCCCCCAGGGAGTCTCAATACAAAATAACCCATTGGGTTTAAAATTTTCTATTTCTACTTCTTTTGACATATGTACATTTATTTCTTGTTTCACAGTACATTAGCTTTAAATTCTGATCATAATAGAGTCTAGAAGATGTAAAACATGAAAAGAAGGTCAAAGCAAACAAACCAAGGTCCAGCAATTCAAATGACCTTGGTTTGTGATAAAGGTGAACTTGGTGAGAGTAATTATGAAACATGCAATAAGGTGAAAGTAGGACAACTAAGGTCATAAAATTTTAGATGATCTGGAATGAGCAACAAAGGTCAAAATAACAGCATGTGAAGGCCATAGGCTTGAACCAATGGTAAAACCATGGTTAGATTTGATCCATTAAATCCCAACTACTGAATGTTATTACTAGCTTTTACAAGGTGGAGGAACAGTGTATTGAACACATGTAAACCATTGATACTAGAAATTGAAATAAAAGGTTGTTTCAAATGTCTGCCATAAAATTGGACAACCAGCAGGTTTATTTATTATAGGAATAAAAGAGATATTCGAGTGCTTTATGATGGTTTTAAACTATCGATCAGCTGAATATTAAAGCCACGGAGCCCGAAGGGCTGAGTGCTTTAATACAACAGATCAATAGTTTAAAACCATCATAAAGCACGAGAATTTGTCTTTTATTCCTATTCTAAAATGGTTACATTGATATTTTGTTCAAAATAAGGAGTAAATCTTACGCAAAAATTAAAACAAATCCAATGCCATGTTGGCTGTTCCATTAACTAAACATGCATAGTGATGGATGTGCAAACAGCCTTTTGGTTAAAATATTGTTAGGAAATCTCCAACAGAATTCCGTGATCTTATAAATATTAATGAGTAGTCGATAAAAATCCCCACTGAATTATTTGACTTCATATTTGCTGCATATAATTTACATTTTATTTTACAGCTAGTTGTTTACATTTGTACGCAGAGGGATGATGCACGCAGAAGTCAACAGCGTTGTTTTATTTACTGCTTTATATTCGCGAAAGACATGTCCAAGGTCACTGTGCAGCGTACCATTTTAAAATAACCAGTTAATATTTTGCAGTTGAGAAAGTGGCAACCAAACCCCAAGTAGGACTATGGGCATAGGTCAGCCTGAAAGACAAGTGAAACAGGGGAAGAAAGGGAAGGAGTAGACAAATTATACCCCTAATCATATATTCACTAACATTCTTTTTCTTAGAATATAAACATTGTCTTACAGTGTGCTTCCAGTACAACCCTAATTTTACAGTTCTGAGTGAAATCATATTGGCTGAACAGCTTATTTTTTCATTCTTGAAGGTTAAGAGTAAATCATGGCCATCATACATGTTCGTCAAAAAGAGTAAACATGTTACAAGTGAGCAATTCTATCCTCAGTTCTCATGACCAACTTTTTTCATGCAAAGCAGTGGAGTCGATTCAATTAGATTAGTTAGGGGACTTTCAGCCACAAGTTAGCATGGGTTGTACTGTATGGTCTGGATGGGTGAAAGAAAACTTTGAGTCCTATATTACAAGAAGTTATTATATAAACATACAATACATTCAGAAAAAAGCTGAAATCATATCTCTTCAAAAAGGCTTTCCCACCTAAGAATATAATCTATCCAGCGTTTCCATGATATTGGACTTGGCAACGGCTATGGAATGATGATTTTTTAATTTGATTCTGCTGTTGCCCCTTAGAGTCTGCCTCGGCAGAGATTAAGCACTATAAAATTACAGAAAAGAATACATCAGTTTTCCAAAATATTTTAGCACCTACCTTGTTCAAGCATAGTGCACCTAAAACACCAGATGCACCTGAAGATTCCACAGTTCATTTATTCAGTACACAGATCAAAAGCAGTAATTTGACCCCCCTTCTCATCTCAGCACTAATGTAAGGCGGCGGTTTGTAGCTGCGATTTTTCTTCTAAAATCGATTGAAAAATGTAATAAATGAAGGTGCTTCAGTTTCAATGGCGCCTATTGCCTTGTACAGCCGAGTATAACTGCCTCCAACCCCTACAGTAGAGACATTAAGTCCCAGTAGGCCCACGTCAAGTTCTTCTGTTTCCCTGAGAAATCTCGACTCGACTTTGTGTTTCCTTCTATGTTTATGATATACATTTTCAAGGCAGAAATTCTTGGAAAGAGATGATTTTGATCTCGGAAAGCATGCAACAATGTTTAGCTTTACCTCAGTGTGAGGCGGTCAGAAGCAATTTTTAATAACTAGATGGAAGTTGTGAATATTCACACATTTTCTGAGGCAAGGACAAATGGAGGGTAGATAGCTAAAGGTAGAAAGCAAAAGTATGAGATTTAAAGAAGATGTTAGGAAGGTTGGAGACCGCTTTTTAACCGTCATTTGCTTCCTATTGAAAACGTTAAATGAGAAGGGGGCATTAACCACAGTATTGTGCATTATACTCCAACTTTCTGGGATGAAGACATGTCGCTTCAGTGAACCTTACTCTCCATAGGCCTCCCATCTACCTAAGGTCTGAGGTGTCAGCCTGTATTTGTATTTATACTAAGCACAATATCTCCATCTACTACAGGACTCAAACTGCTATATAAACCATCCGACTGTACAAGTACAGTTCAAATCTGAAATTACTGACATTCCCCTAACTGAAAGACAGAGGCTCAAGGATGACCATCTATCAATGTCATTGAGGTTCTTTACCTGCCACTGGGGATAGGACCCAATGACAGAGGACCACCATTTTAAGTGGTCATCCGAGCCACTATGTATATGCCTATACCTGGGATCGAACCCATGTCCTCTGTGTTCCTAGGTGAGTGTGTTACCCACTAGGCCACAGTGCTATGTCTCTTGATTCTAATTTTCCCTTCTCTCTTTGTGGCTGTTGCACCTTAAAGTTTGTCATATGATGGAGATTAAGTGCTATAAACGTATCCATTACATTACACTACACCTATGTCAGTAAATAGTCATCTCCCCAATGTTTTCCCATTAAAACCTTATCTCAATGGGCACAGGTTAATGGGATTTTTGTTATGTCACACCCCAGCTTTCACAAAGAGGTACAGATAACCAGACATGTGACCATTTAAACACACACCCACACAGCCACACGACCAGACAGCCACACAAAAAGGTTAATAGAGGTTATTGGGAGAATTGTCCAACAACACCTTAATATGCTGTAATATCACTGACACTAGCTGATAGCCTTAGAAAGTCTCCTGTGTCACAAATCCAATCTAGTTAGTTGGGTTTCAAAGTGTTATTTAATTGTTGAAGTAATGAAGGGTGAGACCTTTTATTTTTTGAAAAACAAAACACAGTCAGTCCCCCCATCCCAAGGCAGTGATTTATTGATACATAAACATGGTATAAGACCTTGTATAGGTACATAAGAATTACTAAATCTATTACTATTTACAGATCATGTAATTGATTATATAGGTATGTATATATATATATATATATATATATATATATATATTAGTGATCTCAACGGGTACCCGGATATCCGGGTACCCGAACCCTGAATACTTACCCGAATCTGAAATCTCATACCCGAGTACCCGAATCTAAGCTTATTTCTGTTAATATCGCCCACATTGGCTGACCAAGTACAGGCGTATCTGGACTTCATTAATTCACTTTAAAATGAAACTATTCAATTAAAATGCATAATAATATTGTTTTCTCACCCTTGTACACCGTTTATAGTATTTTATTTGTCTTTTATTTTAGTTGTTTATACATTGTCAAATACCGGAACCCTTTGAAAATCGTCAGTATATCAACACAGTTTCTTAATTTCGAGTCCATAAAACGCTGTATATTGGCCATATATAGTGACATGCACTTCTTAAATAAATAAGAGTACAATATTTTCACACAGTAGTTAATAATTTTACGTTAATAAAATTAACTTACAACCTGAAATAAAAATAAAGTTTCAATTCCGAAACTACATTCGAGTAGTAGTGTAATGCTTTTGTGATAGGTCATGTGACTCCATTTTTATATAAACAACCGTGTTTTGAATGTACAGAAGTCTTTTTTTTATTTAACCTTTCTTTCTGCAATATTGTTTTGAATGCAAAACCGTGGCCAACAAGAAATAAAGCAAATGGTTGCATCCCATTATTTCTGTAGGTTTTAAGTCTGTAAATATGGAGATATTTGTAGTTTCAGCTATTATCGCCCATCGGCGTGGGTACCCGGGTACCCGCCCGCTGAAACCACTGCATACCCGCATATATATATATTGTGATAGATACAAATTATTGTCCATTCTTTACAATTACATAACTTGCTTGATAATTAATACAATAACACACATTAAGTAATACTCTCACAATTACACATGTTAAGTAATACTCTTTATAGTACTGTACTATTTTACTGTACAGTCAGTAATACTTCACCCTTATACAGTATAATTTGGATATAACCTGCCCAGAAAAATAAGTTAACCACCAGGCCAGATCAGGGTGTAAGGGGGTATTGTTAGTGCCATGACCAACTACCTATTGGTACAGCCTAATAAGGAAGTGCAAGCTAGTAAGAACTGGGCAGAATTGTACATAACTGACTATATGAAAGTAAACATGTATATATATGTATAGTATTACATATGTAAAAGAGACCCTTTAATAACACTAAAAAGATAAAAAGAAGAGATATAAAACCACTAAAAATAAAAAGGATTTGAGCCCTTATGTTGGGAGGGAGGGTGGGTAAAATTTTCTGTCTTGTCTCAAAGCCCTCCAAATTTGTACTGAAGTTTCATTGTGGCTACAAAGCCTAACTTTCTGTATGTTCCAATCAGAGGAGGTAGCATCATGGTTGATATGTCCCCCGACCCTTGACCCCAGGTCAACCCCCATTTAGAAGTACATATAGCATTAAGGAGTTTTTCAGGAATGGTGTATAAGGCATCATGAAGGTCAGTCCCCCTTTCCTGGGACAGGCGGGAATTCCATGTAGTTCTGGGGTATAGTAGCCCCCAATTGGCAGTGGCAAAACAAAGATGCATGTATCAAGCAATCTGATTGGTTGGGCAATTTAAAGGTGGGAAATTTGGAAACAAGAAGCTTCAGTTGGCCAGGAACAATGAAACTAGGAGGACATGTTTGAAAAATTTGAAACATAGCAAATATTTGTGGAAAAACTGATTTTACAAGCTTGCTTTTATTAACTTTGATTTTACAAACTGTTTTTGTTTACAGGCATAGTCTACTGCCTGCTTTTATGGTTTTTATGTGTGAATGTCATTCGAACGGTCATTTAGATTATATATTGCCATTTTAAGATTATGCGTGTTATGAACTGTGAACAATCTGTCAACACTGTCAACTGAGTGGAGTCATCTGTCAACACCTTCTGTGAACTGCTACCTGGAAAGTCACCGAGACAACCTCAGGCTTTATTTGGCTACTCTCAAGGGACGGTCTACCCCATGTTTCTAGTTCCTTCGCAGTGAATAGCCAAATTCAACCTAAGGATTGTCGTGTGCACATCACCAGGAAGCAGGGTCTGTGTATTTTTTCAGTAAATAAAACTTGATATAAAAAGCACAAGTATGGGAAAAAATAAAAATAAGTGCTGGGCTTGTGGTGAAAAACACTACCCACCCACGGGTAAGAACTGTAAAAATGCCCAAAATCCAGAGGAAGAAGCTGAATCAAGTGTCAGTGTAGATGTGAGCCTTGATGAACGGGACTGTCCAGCAAGCCAAGTGAAAAGTCATAAAAAAGTAAAGAAATGTGTCAAGAAGCTAGGTGTCACAGTAGAGCAGGACTCTGCCGTTAAGAGCCACCATGGCCATGGTGACACCACAGATGAAAGGGGCTTGGTGGAGGAGGCAGCCGAACAAGGAGTGCAGCTACAGATTCTGGCAGAACTAAGAAGTATGTCAGCACGGCTGGAGGCGGTAGAAGGACAAGTGAACAAGCAAGGCAGCGTCCATGGCAGTACCAAGACAAAAGGACAAAAGTTAAGTAGTTGTACTAAGTCAAAACAGTTTGTTAAACAATCTGATACCAGTTCAAGTGAGTCAAATGAAAGTATTGAGTCTTCTGACGATGAAGTAAAAATCCCACAGTTATCCCATATTCGAAGTTCAAAAGAGGTCCAGAGGCAAATTGATAGAAGTATTGCAAAGCTTAGTAGGAAACAGTTGGAAGGTAACGACATATCCCACAAATTGAAGTCAAAAAGGGGGGGGTTCCTGTCGAGGTTGCAGTGCAAAAGAAGGTGGCCTGGCCACACGAACATATTTTGGGAGGTCAAACCAGGCAAAGAGTGACCTATGACCAGTTGACCATGCCTCAATTTGTCCAGGGTTTCGTTAAAAATATTCTTGATGAGAAAAATTTAGATAACAGGGAATTTATGTTGAGATATCTGGGGGATATAATGGAAGATACGTCAGACTTTGCATGGGTCAGTGCCAAGGCCAGTCATGCAGTTCTACTCTGCGAAATGGAAAGGGGGCAAGTTGTCTGGTCAGATACCGCCAGGATAGATCGAATTAGAAGGGCTCATGCCCAAAAACATCAAAATAGGCAAAATTGGGGTTTCAGGCAGCAAGAAAAACGCCCATGGTTCTGCAAAAATTTTCAAACAGGGACTTGCATTTTTAACAAAGATCATGAGGTTGGGGGGAAGCTCCACAGGCACATTTGTGCCTATTGCCTGTCACAAGGCAAGCACTTGAATCACTCAGAACGTGACTGCCATTTTTCAAAAAAATCGGGTCCAAAAAACGAACAGGGAGCTGCCCACCTATAGGTAGAGGGGGCAGCCACAAAATAACAAATGGTAGTGAACTCTTGCAAAGTGTTAGTACTGAAAATACGTGTGTCAATGATAATGAAAAGTTAACATGGTGTATGTCAGAAAATGATACAGGCAAGGGTCCTGTGATCAGTAGAACATTTACTAACTCCAATTTATCTGTCAAAAGTGTCAATGCCCTGATGGTTAGGGGTAATAAATATAAAACACTTCAGAATATGAAGCGAAAGCATATCACAGGCCAGAAGGCAAACCATTCAGTACATGGTCACCATGATGATAGTGACCAGGTTAAAACAAAGGTGTTTAGAAACAATGTAAGTTATAATGAAAAGAAAAACAGCGGTAGTGAAGGTAAACAAGGGGGACACTGGCCAGTTAAAACATGGGTGAGAACTGACCAGTGCCCCCAAAGTCGAGAGACCGTCGTTTCACCGAAACAACCCCAAAATGTAGTGAAAGAGGTGGCAGATCACAAATTGCATGCTCCAGTAGTTGCAAGTGTCCCACAAGAACGTGTCAATGTTGAGAAAACTCAGGCTTTGTTATTCGACATCAATGGCATTGATGAGGACAAATTTGTTAACACAATGTTTGCAAAGCGATTCAACCGTCAACTTAGGCATCAGGCTGAGTTGAACTGTGATAATTATAACAAATGGAAATGTCAAACGTCGTTCGACTTTGGTTTCACACCTCTGGGGGAATTTGTAAGCTCTGACACCTGTGTTCAATCAGAAAGTGTCACAGATGACCCAATTCATTTACACAGAATTATAAAAAATAGTGGTACATACAACTATCTGGGATGCAGAATTCCCATTAAGTCCCAGTTAAAAGTTGACGTGTGGGCTCAACAGTTGCAAGGTTACTGGGACACCCAGTTACTTGAATTTTTAGCATATGGATTTCCACTTGATTTTAATAGGGACTCAAAACTACGTTGTGAGGGCGATAACCATAACTCTGCACTCCAGTTCCCCAAGGATGTAGATGCTTACTTGCAAGAGGAGACACAGTTTGGGGCCATTGTAGGTCCTTTTGGGGTCAGCCCCATAAAAAACTTGCACTATTCACCATTCATGACCCGTGAAAAAGCGAATGCAGCTCATAGGAGGGTCATTATTGATCTATCATGGCCAAAAGATGCATCTGTAAATCTGGGCATAGACAAGGACTCATACCTGGCCACAAATTTTGATCTGACCTTCCCAACTGTGGATCACATCACTGACGCAATAAAAATGGTGGGCCCTGGGGCCCATTTATTAAAAATTGATATAAGTCGCGCGTTCAGGCAGGTAAAAATTGATCCTTTTGATCTGGACTTGTTGGGCTTACGTTGGCGTGACGTCACGTACGTCGACACCTGTCTCCCGTTCGGGACGCAGATTTTTCAATGTATAAGCGACGCCGTACGCTTCATGATGCGTCGTGACGGCTATGACGTCATAAATTACGTCGACGATTTTGTCGCTGGGCGTCGCGAAAAAATCCTATGATCATTTGACCCAATTACTTCAACGCCTGGGACTTGACGTCAGCGTCAAAAAATTGGTATCTCCATCTACCTCTGCAATTTGTCTGGGCGTCGAAATTGACACAGTGGCAAAAACTATTGCCATTCCACAAGAAAAATTGACTCGTATAAACGTCATCCTAGCTGATTGGCATCAGAAGCGTTTTTGCTCAAAACAACAGCTACAGTCATTACTGGGCAACTTACTGTATGTCCATAAGTGTGTACGTCCTTCAAGAATTTTTGTAAACCGTATGTTGGAACTTCTGAGGCAGAACTATGACAAAAAATCTATCACCCTCACCCCAGGTTTCAGAAGAGACTTGCGTTGATTCGAAAAATTCTTGGCAAGGTACAATGGCGCATCTTTCTTTGACCACCAGCCAATTTTTGGCACCATCGAACTGGATGCATGCTTAACTGGTTTTGGAGGTTGCTGGGAGAATCTCATATACCATGTAGCAATTGAAAAACACTATCACAACTTAGCCATCACCCAGTTAGAGATGCTGAATATTTTAGTAGCATTGCAAATTTTTAGCACATTTTGGCAGGGCCAAAGGATTCAGGTCAAATGTGACAACATGGCAGTTGTGCAAGTATTGCAAACAGGCAACGCGAGAGATCCATTCTTGGGTGCATGTGCGCGTAATATATGGATGGAAGCTGCAAAAGCAGACATGGATATTGTATACACTCATATACAAGGTAGAAAGAATGTAGTGGCTGACCTATTGTCCCGGTGGAAAAACACCCAAAGTCACCACCAAATATTGTGTCAACATGTTAACAACCCCATATGGATGGTCATTCCCCACAATGTATTGGAAATAGACAATGAAATATAACACAAGTAACAAATGCTATACTTTGTTTCAGGCCAGAAGGCGTTAACAGCATTGAAGTCAAAAGCAGCCTCAAGGGTCAACCAAGCCTTTCGCCCCAAGACCAGGAGGTGCTCTGAACTGTTATTTAGAAATTTCATGGGTTTTTGTGTAGTTACCACCTTAAATGTTCAGTCCATTCAGGTCCAGGACATTATGGCGTACCTGGAATATTTAGTGGAAAATGGAGTTTCATATAACATGATATGTAATAATGTGTCAGCTTTAAAAGCAAACTTCATTATGTACGACCTCGAGTTTCACCTTTTAGAACACCCTCGCATTAGGTTCTTCACAAAGTCTCTAAAAATCAACCGGCCTCTGTCCCTGGTGAAGAGAAACATCATCTCCCTTCCAATTTTGCAACAACTAGTCCAAGCATTTCACGACCTGGTGTCCCCTTTCACTTTCAAAGCAATTTTTCTAGTTGCGTTCTTTGGATTTCTCAGGATCTCAAATATAGCTCCACATTCATATGCACAATTTGATACTACTAGACACCTCACCAGGTCAGATGTGGAATTTACCAAATCTGGAATGCGTATTACCCTAAAATGGTCAAAAACAATGCAAAGTCGAGACAAAGTACATATCATCACCCTCCCTCTCCTCCACCCCTCTCCACTTTGCCCTGTGTATGCCCTAAAGAGGGCCTTGGCCCATTATAAACCAGCTCCTCTGCAACCCTTGTTTCAAGTTAGAACCAATGATGGTTTTAGAGTTGTCACAGAATCCAGATTGCGAAAAACCTTGTCAAAACTCAATGTGAAATTAGGCTTCCATCCTCATCATTTTTCCTTTCACACTTTTAGACGCTCAGGAGCCTCCTGTGCGTATAATGCCCATGTCCCTGTTCAGACTATCAAGTCCCATGGCTCCTGGGCATCAGACTGTGTCTGGACTTATATCCAGCAAGATTCCTCTCGCAGTGCTGAGATAGCTGCTTCTTTTCAACACCTAATAAATGCTTCATAATGTGGCAATTGGGCTTGAGGCAGTTGGCTAAAAATGATGTAGAAAAATCCAGTACTTACAAGTAATAACAAAGCCCTTTGACCTCTGGGTCCCCTCCCAAATGAACCACCCTTGTATTTAAGGTTTGATAAATTATCTATTCAGTATGCTTTGAAATTGAGAAGTAATCCTGATAATCCAGCTTATGATGCTGTTTTTAACCCCCAGTATTATGATTTGTATGACAAGAAACCATCTGCAATAAGGTCTTTTGGGCATCGTGTAGAGGAAGATTTGTCTGCTGTCTGTCCTCAGCTGGATCTAATTCAGACTGTGTCCTTGCCAGATGACCCACCCTGGACTATACAGAAACCTCACATAGACTTATTCCTCACCCATCAAAAGAAACAACTTGGTGATGATTGTATGTTTCAAAGTCTATTTGCTGAGTTAAAAGGCTCTTACTCTGACCATAGGGCTATATATACTGATGGATCGAAAACAGAAAATAGGGTTGCTGCAGCTGCTACATCTGATGGCCTCAGTGCCCAGGTCAGACTTCCTGGCAATGCTAGTATATTCACAGCTGAATTACAGGCTCTTAAAATGGCTTTTAATATTGTAAAAAATTGTGATTGGGATCATTTTATCATATTCAGTGACTCTTTATCTAGTCTTCAGGCTCTTGATAGTAACAACTGTGATCATCCTTTTATTCAAGATATTTTAAAACTTTTTAATGATTGTTTGTCAGTGAATAAGAAAGTGGTTTTAGCTTGGGTTCCTAGTCACGTAGGCATAAAGGGCAATGAAAAAGCAGATGAGCTTGCCAAACAGGCCTTGAATTTTAATGTTTTAGGCTTGAAAGTCCCCTATACAGACTTGAGAGTGAATGTAAATAGTGTTTTTAAACAAAAGTGGCAAGCTCAATGGAATGAGTGTCCTGATAACAAACTATTGCAAATAAACCCTACAGTAGGAGATTTTTATGTTTGGACGGGTTTATCTCGTAGGGAAGAAATAGTTATAACTCGAGCCCGTACAGGACACACCTATTTCACTCACAGTTATCTGTTGAAAGGTGAAGATATGCCCTGGTGCATTCCATGTCATTGTCCTGATACAGTGAAACATATACTATTAGACTGTATTGACCTACGTGACACCAGAATAAAATATTATAGAGATATAAATACGATGGAAAAGCTATTTAATGAAAATGTTTACAATATTATAAATTATTTACAAGAATGTGGCCTGTTTAAAAAGTTTTAATTAAATTATTTTGTGTTTTGTCCTTCATGTTAATTTATTCTGTAATATCTAGTCTTGATTTGTGTTGTACTGTGATATTGATCTATACTTTGTATTTTTACACTTTATTTTGTTTGTTGTTTATGTATTGTTGATTGTGATTTTTTACATTGTTTATTCTAGTCATTTTGTATCATCTTGTTTTTTGTTTGATATTTTTGCTACTTTTTAATCATTTGTATATATATGTTTGTGAATATTAGTTAACGTATTTATAGTAGTTTTTATAGTGCAGTATAACACATTAGTGTTGTTGCACTAAAAATTTTAAATATCTAAATCTAAATCTAAATCCAAGGCAGTGATACAATCTAAATGAGGAGATGCGGGACCTGGGTTATGCATAGCAATGGCTTCTTGCATAGCTTTTACAGGACACAGGAGTCTTGATTTGATGTTAAGCGTGGAACAACCACTACATGCACTTGACTTGATTTCAAGGTTATTTTCATGATTTTTTTACCGATTATGACATCCTGAGGTGTGAGGTGAATTGTTGGATCAAAGGCATTTTCAGCACTACTGCCATATTGTCACATTTTATTAGAACGTGTTTGTCTTGCCACATGTGGCCAAACAACGTAACTGCTACCAAGATGTTTACCATTTTTATTTGTACAATACCGAGGTTGTTATAATGGCTGGAGATTTTTAGGTGGTAGACCCTATTTTCACACCTGCCACCCAAACCAGTTAGATATGCATCTAATTCCATTGTTTGGTGAACCTGAGCATGATCATAAAATTAAACGCCATTGTATTTTGCTAAGAAACGATCAAACCACCTGAGATCATGTTTGAACTCATGCAACAACTGAATCATTCTATTCAGGAACATACGCGTGGGCTTGACACATTTAGCAAGATATAACAAATTGTAAGGACTGCATGTTTCTTTTTGAGCAAAATTTTTGGTCAAGCCATTGACGCACCATGTCACATATATCATTCAATTTTTCTGTTGGAATTGAGATTGTATGTTTTGTGTGTCAATTTCCACACCTAAACAGACAACTTTAGTGCTAGGAGGCACCAATTTCTTGACACTGACCTCCAGACCAAGGTCACGTAACAGGTGAAGCAGAAAATCATAGGAACATTGCGTGACGCTAGGCGTCGCGACCCCTATAAAATCATCTACATAGTTTATGACAGTGAAGCCGTGACGATGCATTATGTGACGCACTGAGACGCTGAAAATTTTGCATCCCATGGCGACTCCCAAATGGTAATTTTGTTTCAATGAACGCATTTCCATCCCAAGATAAACCCAACAAGTCCAGATCATTGGGTCAACGGCTACAGGGCGAAACACACGACTTATGTCTATTTCATACAAATGCGCCCCAGGGCCAATTTTCTTGATTTCTGACGTAATGTGATCTACTGTGGGAAACGTAAGAACAAAGTCTGTACCTAAGTACGAGTTTTTATCAGTTCCTGAATTTACTGAGGCACCTTTTGGCCATGGTAAATCAATAATAACTCTTCTATGTACTGCATTAGGTTTCTCTCTTGTCATGAATGGGGATGGATGGCACTGATCTATGGGAAAATTTTCAAATGGCCCCAATATGGTCCCATATTGTCTCTCTTCATTCAAATATGCTTCTATATCATTGGGATATAACAAAGCCGATTTGTGGTTAATTTTTACACACTTCAGGAGGGTGTTTCTGTTGAAATCAAGTGGAAAGCGGTATTTCACTAAATCTAATAATTGGGTGTCCCAATATCCTTGCAACACATTTTCCCATTGTTATACATTCAGCTGCGTTCACACGGGTATTCTACTCTTGAGGAATTTCGGAACCCCACTTGCCTTCACGTATTTGTACGACGCACTCAACGTCAACTTTTCCATTCAAAATATCATTGACCTTCTCAGAAGTCATAGTGTTTACAAATTTATCTGCAACACAATTATCATTTATATCATACAACAATGCAAGATCATTATGATCGACTGGATTGTATGTGTGTTTCAAAGCTGAGCTTTGTTCAGTCGTTTTACTTGTGACACTTGTACAGCCGCTAATTTTGGCAGTATTCAATGCTGCCTTGTGAGTTGAAATAGGTGAACTATCAAGAAGGGGAGTTTGTTTTGTACTGTCCGTCACCTCTGGGTTCACGACCTCAGCTTGATCACCACACGGACTTGTATTACTGGATATATCTTGATAACTTACAGACTCACTCATACGTGTGTTGTTTTTAATTATGTTAGCTTCAAAAATTTTTGTTTTGTTAATACCTTTCTGACCTGTTTTTGTATTAACTACATTGTTACACACGTTTTTAAGTTCCTTTTTCCCTTGTTTGTCTGTGCACTTCAAAGTTTTCGTTTTATATAACATAAAATACAAAACTGACATAGGCCACTGAATCATAGTTTTAGATGGATACCATTTACTGTCTGCAGGACCCAACAGAAAGGGTTTTAACATCATGTACCAAGAGGCGGGTATTGGGCCAATATGTTAACCTTGCTGTCAAAGTGACACCTCCTTTAATTAACACCTTGTCTAAAGTTACCCAAGATTATCAGTATGGGGGTAATTTGCTGAAACATGAATATGATTGGTCGAGAATATTTCACAAACATTGATACAAAAGTTACAGCGGAAAAGGATGCTTTATACCATTACCCAGGAAAAAGAAATTAAAAGCAACATAATAATACTTAAATATCCTACATTACAGCTTCCAGCTTTTCCCAAAGTTTAGGCATGCTGTTCCCAAATAATGTGGTAAACAATGACTTTAAAAGAGATGAAATAATATTATCATAATAATGCATATACTACGCTTTACTTACTAGCCCACACAAGACTTGAGCTCAAAGTCGGGTAAAAGAGGCCATGGGCCTACAAAGAACTGGGAGTAGGATATGAAATTTCAGTTACAGGGCCAGATGATGTTGAAATGTGGTTGAAACAGGGGAAACAGAAACCGGGGCATAAGCATAGATGGCATTGGACGCCCATGTCCCATGTTCTTTAATATGTTACAGTGAAACCTCATTCTGGAATGCCCAAACTGCTCCAGCACAACTAAAAGCATGAAAAGTGAGGGAAGGATCAAGAAACGTAGAATACATTTCAAATTCTTCCATGCTTGAGAATCAGTGAGGGGAATGGTTTTACCTGCAGAAGGAATAACAAAAGGAGGATCATTGTGGTGACCTGGAAAACACATGTAGGATGACCACGATTGGGCATATATTTTCTGTATCTAAGTCTGTGATGGCTATGGTCCTGACCTGTTTCTTATCCTGTAAAGTTTTGGAGCATTTAATAATCGTGGCACCAGATTCGGAGAAAATTACCATCCCCTCTTGCAAGGTGTCAGATTATATCAAAAGAATGTATGGTATGGGGTAACAGGTTAGATAGCCTGAGAAATGAAAAAAAAACACAAGCAAGCACACACACTGCAAGGTTGCCAAACTGTAAGTCCTTATTTTTCCAGTAGTTGGCCCAATTCTTGCAAATGACTTCCATATTCAACACCTCCAAGTGAGAAATATTGTAGCTATTGAATCCCAGAGGTATTGGTAGCACATAAACCATAGCATCACACACCGCCCCTAATCCCTGTAGAGACGCATCTCATGCAACCACAAAATTTGGTTGGAATGTATCATAAAAAGTAACCCAATTATGTTCCTTAAGAAAGACACCAAAGCAATCGAGATCCTGTAACATTCGATTCAAGAAAAACCTAGCCAACCTGACCCACTTAGTGACATACAATAGGGATTGTAGCTGCCTTTTATTACAAAATGTGAATCTTTTGAAATACTTGCATAAATCAATCATCGTTTTAAGTTTTTCTGGGGTATGGAAATTGTGTGATCAACAGAATTTACTAAACTATCTAGGCACACTAAAGATGTAGTGTGGTATCAATTTACTAGGACTGATACCTAGACCAAGATCCTGGAGCAGGTGTTGTAGAAATGAAAAAGCCTGATCAATTTGTGTGGGGATGGTATTTCGAGGCCAGTCAGTGACTTGTGAAGATATTTCTTGTTTTATTCGCCCTAGTTCCTTATTGACCCTTGACCTTTCTTAATCAAAATCCCACCAATTTCAGCCATCTTCATTATAAATTTAAAGCTTTATGGGGAGACATCCCCTTTTTTTAAACAAAGAATTTTACTCAATTTTATTCGATTTAGTTGTTTTTACCTTTTGAAACTCTGGGATTCCAGCACACAAGTGATGAAAATCAAATCGTACAGTTTGAACCCATCACCTGTGTAAAGTACCGTACCAACATTAATTTTGGACTTAATTTTCACAAGATCACATGTTAATGTCAGTATCACTACTATGATGGAATTATTAAGGGTTTGAACCCCTGACCTTTTGAATTTAACTCCCAACTCCAATAACCTTAATCTCTGGGTCATCAGAGTTCATGACAGAGCCAGATACAGGATTTCCCGAAAAGGGGGCGTGGGTTGTCGCGGGTATAGATATTTTATGCATGGACATTTTGTAGCGGGACATAACACGCGGTGCACGAACAAAATGTCAGCGGACAAAATCCTGGGGGACAAAACGCCAGTTAATATTGCAAGGGGGGACAAAATGCTGGCTATTTTAAGGGACAAGGAGGGCAAAATGCCAATCTTATCTAAATACTTAACATATGATACTGACGGTCAAGTAAACTGAAAAATCTCTAGCAGAAAAAAACTTCTGTAAAAACCTGCAGTAGAAAATACCGCAATACAAAAGCCCACTAACTAAATGGTACATAACACATTTACACAATAAACAATGGTACAACTGTAAAAAAAGGGAGGGAAACATACTTGAATCTAAGTTTATATGCCACAATGTTTCTTGAACATTTTTATTTTAAAACAACTGATTCTTTCATTGTTTTTCTTTAAAAACACATAAACCAATTGATTAAATTTGATGAAACATTTTCGGAATTTAACTTTTTTTGCAATTTAATCTTTTCATGGCTAATGTAGCAAATTAGAACTGAAATATAGAAGTGCAGTAATAAATTATTAATTGGGGTGAGTGATTCCAGTTTTGTAAATTGTATATCTCATGTTTAACATACACTGGTAAACAAAGATTTATAAACAAAGTCATCCACAAAAGATGTAATCCTCAGTTTGTTTGAGGATGAGACCTAACATGGTACACACACAAAAGAGCCTAATCCCCTTTGATACTGGACAGTCACACAGGTATAATGACTGTCACTTTAAACAGGCATACTACCCTAGTAAAAACAGATCTTGGGGTGGGGGGATTGGAGGGGGTGTGGAGAGGGACAAAAAGCCCCAGGACTAAGGGTTTCAAACTCTGAAAGGGGGAGCGTGCGCCCGCCACACCCCCCTAGATCTGCCACTGCATGAGTCAAACCTGTGCATATTTAATAGAGCAGGGGTCACGTGACAAGGTGTCCCCATTTCCTAGATGTAAATACAAATATAGTTGATAAAATTTAATGAGTAATGAGTAAATGTTATATGTAATTAAATATTCATACGAATAAAATTACATTCAGTAATTTATTAAATGTATTTTGTAAAGTAAATTTTCCCATTAGTAAAATACATGCAACATGTAAATAATCTATAGATTCATAGTTTGTTAATGTAGTATTGTAGTAAGATAATAAAATAATTACCCCAGCAGTGTGTTGAATACTCACCTAGATCACTGTGAGGGCAAACCAACATACATTAAGTCGTTTATATAATTATAGAGACCCGGGAAACTATTTTTCTTTATAATGTAATGAATGACATCTGTACAATCGGAAGCCAAATGGTAACGATCCATACACAAAGTAGTCATTATGCTTAATTCCTAAAAGATCCAAGTCCCCTGGATAGATTTTAAGATGTCAAAATGCATGGACTAATTTTCTTAAGTGTGGTTGTAATTCAATCAACTGATAGGTGATGTAGCAGAAAGTTAGTGTCTAAATATACATTTTTTGCGCATCATTATTGACAGACTGACCCATTGGCCAACTTAAGTCTACTACTGTCCTTTTTGTGTAGAATTTTGTTTATCTCTCACCATGAGATTGCGATACATAAAGAGGAAATGTTTTTTTGACAAAGATGGCCATACTTGGCTCCAAGTGACGTGAAGATCCATCCTTAATGAATTCAGAAACATATTTAACACGATTCATTGATGATGTGTGATTACTTATTGTGGATGATAGTTCACAGTTCCTATTAAAATCTAAGGGGAACCCGAGGTGTTGGTCCCAATAGTCGCTTTGATGACAATTTCACTTTTCCGGTTTCAACTGTGTGGAAATTGGAATTCTACATTTAAGGTAATTAGGTAGACCACTGTCTATGACAATGTGATGTTCCCGTAAAATATCAGGAACATTTTGCCAATGAATATTAGATCCTTCATACAGTTTTAAAGGAGTAAGTGAAAAATAGAAACAAAATCTACTTCATTTTGAATCAATGCCTGATTAAAGTGTATATTGTAGCGTACCGAGGGTAGTGATATGGTTCCAACATGAATAGTAATATTTGATTAATGGTTCATATTATAATTTCAAGTTTTAAACATAATGAATTGTCTGATATGTCTATTCCCATTTAGAATGATTTCCCTGAAAGACCAAGTTCAACCCACATTATTTAATTATTCTAGGTTCAACAAACTAACAAACACTATGTACAATATGTACAACCCAGTATAACTGGGGCTGGCCACTTCCCTCCCTCTAATTCCCTAGATCATATTAGACGAAAAGTTTAAATTGTATCCATGAAATTTGCCTATCAGTTTCCTCCCCCTTTTACTCCTAACCCAAGTTTACAAAATAAACCTCACCCTTCTTGTGCAGATCTGGGCATCTTGACAGTCTTTGGACTTTAATGCTTCAGATGTGCTGTCTCCTTAGGCAGAAAGTGAACCAGGAAGAAACACCCCAAAGTTGGCCCTTTTATAGGGAATAACTGGGTCAACAACTGTCTAGCAGTAAAATGCATTTTTGTGATTGGATTAAAAATCCCCAAATGACCTGTTGAACTTTGGCATTTACCTGATTGGACAAGAGCTTGAGATGTTTAACACTTGCAGTAGCAAAGATGGCTGACTTCCTGTTCTCCCACTTCAAAACTTTAACAACAAACTATGATTGAAGGAAGATATATAAACAGGTAAAAAGTATGTGAAATGTAATAAAGTAGCCAACATAATGTTATAAATGTACTTTTAATATGATTTAATGTGATTAACGATGTAAAATTACCGGCGGTTGCCGACAGTTGAAACTTTGCATAAATGGCACCGTCGATACACGAAAATACCCCCCACCAACTAAAGAGGGTTTGTCCCCAAACATAGCTGAAAAACAAACACATTAAAACAACATGACAAAAAAAATCTTTATTCATAAAAAAATACACAATATAAAATACAATAAACATTATTTCTGGTGAAACCTCGGGTCGCCCTTCAGGTAGTACTGTGTATAACGGCATGGCCTGGGCAGGAAACTATACAGAGGTTTGGCAACATCTACATCAATGGGAATTAGCTTCCACTGAACTGGTACCTGGCTTGGAGAAACTGGACCCAATACATCACCTTTGGGTGACCCCCCTCTTAACTCGGATACACCACTGACATTGTTGTTATGGTAAATGTCATCCTCCACAAAATCAAAAAACTCAAACTCATCCACATCCGACATAGTCAGTGTTTTGGGTGGTGTTCCCCTGAGTGGAGAGTTACCTGTCTGGACAGTAGGAGCGATACCAATAGGGGACCTCGACCTGATCCTAGGCCTGTCACACATGATTGGGTCCTTATGCAGTAACCCTAAATGACACCTCTTATGGTGATCACGCAATAGGCATTTTTTATGTATTGGGAATATAAAATTACACCCAAACCCACACTTTGCCATCCTGTCATGGTTCTCCCTCTCATGTCTCTCTTGATGGTTATAAAACTGCATCTCTTGCAATTGAAGCGAGCTCTAAAAATATAAAAATGAAAACAAACATGCAATATACATTTATAAAATGCTATTTTCAAACTTGTTAGGAAGTTTCACTTGTCTCCCTGAACGAGTAGTAACACACCCTGTAGATTTAGCCTTAGGACTACAATGTGGTTCTATAACTTCTGACTTGGGACCTTAAACTGGGTACTTCTACATCACTTTCAGTAGATTCTTCTACTCCATCTGTCCCATTTGATACATTTCCATCTGTTGTCTCAACCCTGCTTTGTGACTTACTATGCCCTAACGTAAGTCTGTCATGATGTACAATCTTTATTTTGGACTGTGGACTTAACTGAATTTTGTACAGAAGATCAGATAATTTCTGAACAACTAAGTAAGGGCCAACCCAACGAGACTGAAGTTTTGGGCTAATACCTTTCTTTTTAGTTGGATCAAACAAGAAAACACTATCCCGAACATTGTAACTATGTGCATTGGCACGATGATCATACAACCTCTTTTGCCTGTCACAAGATTTCTCCAAATTTTCCCGTGCTATTTCATGAATTTCTTTCAATTTTTCCTTAAGCTCATGAAGATAGGGCAAATCTGATGACCTGTCTCTTTGATCTGGGAATGACCCTAACAATAAGTCTATAGGTAGGGTAACCTCCCGCCCAAACATCATAGCTGCTGGTGTTTGACCTGTTGATTCGTGAATGGAGGACCTATAAGCCAACATCAACATTGGAAGATGACTATCCCAATCCCTCTGATCACTAGCAATGTATTTACTCAACATATTTTCTAAGGTCAAGTTAAACCGCTCAACTAGTCCATCACTCTGAGAATGGTAGGCAGTTGTCCTTGTCTTATCAATGTCAAGTAATGAACAAAGTTCCTGGAACAAACTAGATTCAAATTGGGACCCTTGGTCAGAATGTAGGAGTAATGGTACCCCAAACCTACTTATAAATTCATTGACCAAAACATTTGCAATAGTCACTGTTTCTTGATTGGGCATAGGATATGCCTCAACCCACTTTGTGAAGTAATCACTCACAACCAAAATCTATTTATTTCCCAAAGAACTCTTTGGTAATGGCCCTAGAATATCTAAACCAACTCTTTCTAAAGGAAGACCTACAGCATACTTTTTAAGTGGATGTCTTGCCTTTTTATTAGGGGACTTGCGCCTCTGACATTCAGGACATTCTCGACATAACCTGTGAATATCAGCCTTATATCCTGCCCAGTACACACGTCTACGCATACGCCCTAAAGTTATTTTGATACCTAAGTGACCTGACCACTTTTGCTTGTGCAATTGGGAAAATAAATCTTCCTTCATACAAGGTGGAATGACTAATTGCAAAACAGATTGTTTGACCCTTGGATCGAACCACTCCCTGTACAAAACATTGTCCTTAAGAATCAATCTATTCCATTGTGACCAGTAATTCTTCAAATTGATACCTCTATCAGATATATCCTGCCATGTTGGCCTTGTGTCCTTAAGTTTCCATTCAATGATAAGTTTTAGATCCTTATCCTTCCTTTGTTCAGTACAAATTTTATCCAACTTATTGCTTTGAAGCCATGCCTCAGCTGTAAAGGTTTCTTGTCTGACATTTTTACAACTATTTAGAGTTAAAGGCTCTTTTATTTCAGAAGAATCATACCTTATACTTGGTAAGGTTTCAGACTTTTGAAAATTGTTTGCACCAGTAACCCTACTAACAATATTGTCACTACCTTGCGACTGCTGATGACAACATGGTCTTAAATCTTCGCAATTTGTTTGATAAGCCCTGTCCTTACTTTGTAACCTGTCACAATATTTACATGGTTCACATGGTCTTCTGGACAATGCATCGGCATTGCCATGTAACTTGCCACTACGATGAACTATCTCATAGTCATAGACTGCCAAAAACTCTGACCAGTGACAAAGTTGACCTTCAAGATTCTTAAAGTTTACTAACCACCTCAATGAACCATGATCAGTACGTATAACAAACTTTGTACCATACAAATATGTATGAAAGTGTTTTATGGAATCGATGACTGCAAGTAATTCACGCCTTGTGACGCAGTAATTTCGTTCACTAATTGTGAAGACTCAACTGTAATTAGCAACCACCCTTTCTTTATCACCCTGCTTTTGCGACAAAACAGCACCAATGCCAACCCCACTGGCATCAGTGTCAAGTATAAATGGCTTTGTCAAGTCAGGATAAACTAGAATGGGAGTATTGACCAAACAAATTTTCAATTTCTCAAATGCTTGATCACAATCTGATGACCAAACAAATTTGACATCTTTTTCTGTCAATCTTGTCAGGGGTTTCGCGATCGATGAGAAGTTTAAGATAAATTTCCTATAATAGGAACATAATCCTAGAAAACTTCTTACTTGTTTCACAGTAACTGGCTTTGGCCAATTCTTAACTGAATCTATTTTCTTTGGGTTAGTTGATATCCCCTCTTTTGAAACTATATGGCCTAAGAATTCAACTTTATGTTGAAATATAGTACATTTCTTTGGTGACAATTTCAAGTTTGATGACCTTAACCTGTCAAACACTTTCCCCAGATTAGCTAAGTGTTCTTCAAATGTCTCACTCTTTATGATAATATCATCTAAATACAGTAAACAAATGTCATACTGTAACCCTGATAAAACTTTTTCCATGAGACGTTCAAATGAGCTCGGGGCATTAGTTAACCCAAAAGGCATAACATGGAACTCAAATAACCCACTTTGGCAGGTAAATGCTGTTTTGGCCTATCTTTAGGATCAACCTCCATCTGCCAATAACCACTAGCCAGATCCAATGTGCTAAACCACTTTGACCCATGTAATGACTGCAAACAGTCATTTGGATTGGGTAAACTGTATGAGTCGTTGATTGTGACACTGTTTAACTTCCTATAGTTAACACAAAATCTACAAGACCCATCTTTCTTGGTAATTAACACAATTGGTGATGACCATGGGCTACAAGAAGGTGTTATTATGCCTGTGTCTAACATTTTACTAACTTCCGCCCTCTCAACTGTTTGTTTTGCCAAAGGGACTCTCCTAGGTCGCTGTTTAATAGGTGGAGTATTTCCAGTATTAATTTCATGTTTGAACAGAGATGTTCTTCCTAAATCAGATTTTGATTTTGCAAATATATCTCTATAATCAAGCACTAGACTTTCTACTTATTGATGTTGTTTGACTGAAAGCAATGGTTGACATTGGCCAACAAAGTTTGAAAATGTTCTGGTATTGAAGAGGTCTCAGTGTTTGTATTCATTTGATTCAGTTTACTACAATTTTGAATACCAGTTTCAATCTGTTCAACTATCTCACAAGACCCTAAAACTGTCTCTTTGAACAACTGCCTTGGTTGATCATGTGGATTTAACACCCTAACTGGTATAATATCTGTCCTTAAATTCACTAAAGACCTAGCCACCAATACCTGTTTATTTTCCAACAATTTGTCAGAACCTTCAAGCAAAGCACAGTTTGGCAATATGTCTTTGTCAGGATTGTTAAAATACCCACCCACAATCATTTCACTATTTGAAGGAATAGTAATAGTTTCAGTCAACTTTTTCCTAAACAAGGACAACAGTTTACTTTCTAAGCAACAATCAACCATTTTCCCCTCTTTCTGAAGTGTATTGTTTGTCAAGTCAATAACACATTGCTGTTTGTGGAAAAAATCATAACCCAACACTAAAGGTTCATTAGTTTCTGCAACCAAAAAGTTTTGATACAATGTTCCTACATCAGGAATAAACAGTGGTAAGATAACCTCACCTAGTGGCTGAATTTTTCCCCCATCTGCCAATCTGATACTACTTGTTACTGTTTGCAACTTTGACCTAACACTTTCTGGGATGGAATAGTATTTCTTTGGGTGGGTGATACTTGTATTGGCACCAGTGTCAATCAAACAGTTTACTTTTACCCCAGCAATGGGACATGGTAAATACAATCCATCATTACAAGAGTTCAGTTTGGGCCCCTCTGAGTAATCAGCTGACATATGACCCCCTACTCCAGCTTTTGAATGTTTAAAGTTTCATCTTGTTTCTTTTTCTTGTCAAAGTATTTTTTGCGACAGTTTTTGGCAAGTATTTTCTTCCTCAAGTTTTGAAATCCTTAACTGAAGGGATTGAACTAATTCATCATTTTGAACAAGTGAACTTTCACTCTCCTGTTTAACTGACCTTAAAGGCACCCTTTTCTCTCTACTCCTGTGAAAGGCTTCAATCTCAAATGCTATCCTTAAAGCATCTTGTAAACTTTAGGGTCTCTATCATTCAAAGCATCAAGAAAATTATCTTTTGCCATATTTTCTCTAATCTCTAATGGAACACCTGGGTTTGCATCCCTCACTAATCTTCTTATATCTTGTGCTAGTTGTGGTAAAGGTTCATTCTCTCTCCTAATTCTAGATTTCAACTTTGCCCTATGAAGTTGTATTTGATTTTCAGGTTCAAACCTTGCTTTTAAAGCTTCAAGTAGACTAGGGTAATACCTTCTGTGTGAGAAATCAAGATCTGCTAAAACTGCTACAGCCTGATCTTTCAGTGACAAAGCAAGCTCTTGAGCCATTATTTCAATGTTCCAATTGTTAAATTCACTGACCATCTCAAATTAAATCAGGAAATCTTTGAAACTACTTTTCCCATCATAGGATGGACACTTTTTGAACTGTCTACCAGAACTAAAACTTTGATCACTAGGAACACCTGAAGACCTATTATGCTCTGGTGTCCTAACATAACCAGACCTATTATACTCTGGTGTCCTAACATAACCTGTCCTTGGGGGAGAGGCATAGGTCTCTTGTACCCTATCAGAGTAACTAGGTTTGTAATATTCTCTTGGTGACCTCGCATAGCCTTGATCATATGGGGACTTGACTTCATATTGACCACCAGAATAATGAGGCCCACCTCTTACATAACCTAATCTTGGTGGAGACCTAATCCTTTGTTGACCTCTATAATAACAAGGATTATCCAATACATCAGTATCATACCTAAATGGTGTATACTTTGACTGTTCTTGTGGAAAAACCTTCTCTCTCTCTCAATATCATGTTCCTCAGGTGACAATCTTGACCTTTCTTTTGGAAAAATATATTCCCTATCATCATAGTATTGTGATGGACGTCTACCTGAATAGTATAGATTTTCCTGTGTATTATGAGGCACCCCCTTATCAAAGTTAACTGTTGGATGGACAGATTTCTTTGATTTGGTCTGACTCTTTTGTACTCCTTCGGAAGTACCCCTAACTTTATCAGTAACTACCCATTTACCACTTGGCATGTCATATACAGAATCTGTATCAGACCCTGAATCACTTTTCCTAGACATGATAAATCATCTTCTATTTTCACTTTACTGAACAAACTTTATCATTAAACAAAGACAACTTTGTTCAAAATGTCAATATTTACACATTATGTTGACACAGTATAAACCAATTCAATTTACACTATTCAAAAAAACAAACACCACTGCGACCATTTTTATGTAGCGTGCCGAGGGTAGTGATATGGTTCCAACATGAATAGTAATATTTGATTAATGGTTCATATTATAATTTCAAGTTTTAAACATAATGAATTGTCTATTCCCATTTAGAATGATTTCCCTGAAAGACCAAGTTCAACCCACATTATTTAATTATTCTAGGTTCAACAAACTAACAAACACTATGTACAATATGTACAACCCAGTATAACTGGGGCTGGCCACTTCCCTCCCTCTAATTCCCTAGATCATATTAGAAAAAAAGTTTAAATTGTATCCATGAAATTTGCCTATCAATTTCCTCCCCCTTTTACTCCTAACCCAAGTTTACAAAATAAACCTCACCCTTCTTGTGCAGATCTGGGCATCTTGACAGTCTTTGGACTTTAATGCTTCAGATGTGCTGTCTCCTTAGGGAGAAAGTGAACCAGGAAGAAACACCCCAAAGTTGGCCCGTTTATAGGGAATAACTGGGTCAACAACTGTCTAGCAGTAAAATGCATTTTTGTGATTGGATTAAAAATCCCCAAATGACCTGTTGAACTTTGGCATTTACCTGATTGGACAAGAGCTTGAGATGTTTAACCCTTGCAGTAGCAAAGATGGCTGACTTCCTGTTCTCCCACTTCAAAACTTTAACAACAAACTATGATTGAAGAAAGATATATAAACAGGTAAAAAGTATGTGAAATGTAATAAAGTAGCCAACATAATGTTATAAATGTACTTTTAATATGATTTAATGTGATTAACGATGTAAAATTACCGGCAGTTGCCGATAGTTGAAACTTTGCATTAACGGCATCGCCGATACACGACAATATTAACATTATTTGCCTGTGAAATTTGAACCTTAAAGCAGGGGAATAATTCCCTGTAGCTATTGAGGTGTATTTCTAAACAATCAATATGTATAATATTTTCTGTATCGGTTGTCTGTGAAGCATCTGTAAAAGCATATGGCTTTGACAATTGACCTGAGTAATTGTGCTCAGAATATTCAAGGTCTTAACGGTTCATGTAACCTTTATTATTTGTACTAACTTGTTGCAAATTGTCACTAGCATTGCAATTATTTGATAAATAGTCTTAACTGCTTGATGAGTGGTGAAACATTTGGGGCTGAATCTGTTTTGAATTTTTATTGCCCTCTTGACAATTAATTTTTCCTGCAATAGCATGTGTAACAAGGATTTTGTTCTGAACGGAAAAATTTTGAGACTCAACCATCATTTCATTGCCTGATTGAGACACATTTTGGTTATTATAACTCTAAATTCTGAAATTGACATGCTGTGATTCTCCCTTTAGGCCAAACAGCCTAGTTTTGTGTTTATTGCCCTCTTAAAAGTTAGTTTTTCCTTAGAAAGCATGTTGTATAGCATTTATATCATGAGCAGAAACATTGTTCAAATCATGGTGTTTTTCTTTGCCAGATTGAACAACATTTCTGCTACTATGACATTAATTCAACTCTATCAAATCATTTTTGCTGTCTACAAACGCATTATGGGCACATACGAATTGGCAGTTGTTTGAGACAGTCATTTTAACAGTGTCTTCATTATAACTGGCCATGGTAGACTTACATTCATGAAGTTTGTTACTATAGATAGAAGAACTATTTTCGATCATATTGAGTGGTGAACATTGTAAATGTTGTAAACCAAAATGGGTAGGTTGGTCCGCATGCGACAAACTAATAGCTTTCCTACTGCAATACTCATTTGTCCCATTTGTGAATGCGACAAACTAATAGCTTGCCTACTGCAATACTCATTTGTCCCATTTGTGAATTCGGTACTCCACTGCCTTTGAGGTTTTGTGTTGCCAGTATTACATATTTATTCACAACAGTAACAATATAACAAGTTTCTATGCTGAGAGTATTAGTATTCGAATCAAGATACATTGCACTGACCGATAATTGCTATTAGTAATAGTTCATTGCACAAATATCTGCACTGATATATCGATGGCTGAATATAAACTATTTTCCAGGACAAAATCGAGTAAGATGTATATCTTATTCTTAAAGGTATTTAAACCTCTTTTACTCACCCATATATATTATGTAGGAGTTTACTCATCCCACATGAAGGTTACTCACCTACCAAACTTGTATACTGCACTATGAGATTTTTTTTTCTTATTTACAAACGCCTTATTGCTTACAACTGTCTGCTGGAAAATTTATTATCCATTTTACACCCACTTGGTTCATTATTATTGATTATCATTATTTACACATATCAATTTATAACCTATAACAAGGCGGTATATATATTACCAAAGTTTTTTGGTTTGTTTTCAAAATAATTTTAAGGTGAGGATAGATTTAAATGATATTTTCAGCAGCATTAACTCATTTAACTGTTTTATTATTGCACAGTATTTCAGCAATATTAACTCATTTAACGGTTTTATTATTGCACTCATAAACCATATTGGAGGTCTTGGGCTTTGGAAAAGGTCTGCTCTCTCCGAGTGCTTTTATAATGCTGCAAAGATCGAATTTTTATGTCTTAGACAACATTTTGCGTCTTTGTTTACTTTCATAACATGTCTTTTTATTGAACATAATGTCAATAAAGCAGCTTCATTGTGACATGAAATGACTAGCTACCGGAACAACTGAGTGTTAAATGGTAGGAAAAATTGAAAAAAAAATTATTGGTCACTGCTTAATTTATTGTCCCTTTTCTGTACTTGTACTGTACTTAGTGTTTTTGCGATTAACCCTGTTATTATTTACTTTCATTGTTGATATTTTAATCAGTTATGCCAAATTAGGTAACATAAGCACAATCTATTAATTATTCTGCCACAATAAATAATCCACAATCTGAATATCATTCCAGACCATTAAAACTCCATTTCTTGCATTTTCATTTTACAGCAAAGTTAAAGGGTAAAATTTTGTTCTAGGTGAAAATATGATTAAATTTCATTCTTGATTTAGAGGAGTCATAAACTGACATCATCAAATCCAGGAATTGCATTTTATATGTGTGATGGTATAATTTGTGAGACTTTTATTAACTTTTAAAACACTCAAGTTTGGGCTTTAATGGGCAGCTACACTTCCAGTGATGGTGCTGGAGCAGTGCAGGAGAGTTTTATTTATTTATTTTATTTTATTTTTATTTATATTTGGGGGATATATATTGTGGTTTGGGTGCTTTTTACCCTTCAAGATCTGGCACTGATGATACCCTGAACATCCACATATTTCTTCAGGATTTACTCCCAGATCTCCTCATAGTACCAGTATGTACCTACATGTATCCCTGGATGACCTACATAGGCCCTCAATACAACACTACTTCTGGTTCACTCACTGATGAAAAGAGGTTGCTCCCAAACACGACCAAGTACAGAGGGACCCCATTTTGTCCATGCCAAAGATCTGTTCCTGGGTCTTAAAGTATCACAAAGAACCCACTGTGATCCCCACAAGACCCATATTGCTTAGGGACTAGACCCTGATAAGACAAATATGCTGGATGGGCCTGAAAAGGTCATAATTCAACCAATATACTCCTAGATCATTTAGGTAGGACCCAAGGATGTTCACAATTGCCAAAATTTTAAAAAAAATCTTGGTTCATGGACAATACTAGAGCTCATCCACGGAAGTGAGACCAGGCGTATATATACTGCAAGGGGGTAAAAGTAATTTTGCAGGATATGCATATTACATATGGACATTTTGGATGTGCATACATATAATATGTATGCAAGTGTGAAAGGGCTAATTATCTGCCCAGTACTAAACACAGACAGTGTAACAAGATTGATACACTATGGATTATCTCCTTCCCTTTTGTCTCACCAATAACTCTGGACTACCGAACTGGACCACCCCTCAACTATCCTATTAATTAATATTTTTATTAACTTAGTCACAGAGTTCCCCATTGTTGGGAATATACTGTGCCTGCAAAACGGTAGATTAGATTAGATTACAAAACACAAATTATGTAAATTGGTTAATCTAGTACCTTTTACTAAGCACTCATGATGTGAATGGGGTAAATTACATTATATATGAAGAGGTTAATCCCACGTACATTTATTTAACACAAACGGTGTGAAGGTTTAATCCCACTAAACATTACTGAGCACACGTGGTGAAAGAGTTAACCCATTGTGGATTACTAAGCATTGTTGTAATAAAGAGACATCTTGCATTTGCTAACCACATAAGCTGGTATATGATTAATCCGATGTGGATAACTATTCACATGTTATGTGAAAGGGTTAAAGGGTAAAGTTTTGATTCCGAGACAAAAAATCTCCTCAAATTACAAAGATTATACATTTGAAGTCCTTATCACACTTGACAGAGGATTGAACATTTTCAAATCCTCTTTGACCCTCCACTTTGGGATAATCCAATTGGATTAAAAAGGTAAAAAATATTTATCCACTTTGTATTACTAATCTCGGATGATGTGAGGGAGAAAATCCAGTGTACATTACTAAGCACAGTTACTATGCAGCGGTTAAACCACTGTGCATTACTAAGAACATTTGATGCAGAAGTGGGTAGCTTATAACTATTTTCTCTTTAAATTGCAAACTATTTTACAACTTTAGCCCCTTCCCTTTAAAAGGCCTTTCTTTCTTACTATGTATAGGCACCTCAACGGTCTGGTTGATAAAATCTTGGCACTTATTCTCTTCACTATAACATTTGTGCTCTTAGGTAAGAAACCAACTCATGGTAGTATGTGAGATCCTACTGATGACCCTTTTCTGATGTGAAGAAACCTTGAACTTTGGCCTTTGTCCATATATGCTTCTGATCACTTGTGTAATATCCTCCCGAATATCAGTTCTGTTAATACCTGGGATTTTGGGGATTCCCCTTTAGTTCAGCTGGTTAAAGAGCTAGACTTGTGTTTATATCTGTGTGTTATCCAAAGTCAGCTGGATTGACTCCAGGCAGAACCAATCAATAATCTCTGTCTTCCCACAACACTTGTCAATTTCTGATGCAAAATTTGGAGGTGTTATTTCTAGGCATGGTTTATTGTTAAAGTGGCGAAATATTGCAAACATGGAAATGTTCACCAATTGCAGGAGACTTAAATATCAACATTTGATGGTTATTTACTCAATATTTATAGTTCTTAAACAAGATTAAAACATTGTAGTACATCATTCCTTGTAGAAAGTGGAATGATACATTAAACTTGTTACTAAAATATATTTTATGAGGTTATTATCAGATGAGTTCAAACGATTCACCAAATTATACAAACAGTTTCTTCTTAAAACAACAAAAATGGAGTACATTATTTTCCAGAAACATCTGACTAGCACTTGAATCATACATTTAGCCCATAAACCTTCTGAAACAGTAATTGTAGCCTACCATATTTTTTTAGTATATTTTTTTTCATGCTGTTATATAATTAATAGTTAACATAAATTCTCCATCCCCAAGGAAAAGAAATATGAATTACCACAGTCTAATGCTTTTACTTCATTTTATATTTTTACCTTCGCCAAGAAGGTTGTGTTTTGTGTGTCATTTGTCTGTCTGTCTTCATGATATCTCCAAAAGTAATGAACGGACCTAAGGAATATTTATTTGGATTTTAACGTCGCTTTCAACACATTGTATAGGTCATATCATGATGGGTAGAGGAAACAAGTACGTACAGTTGATCAAGGTTCTGTACTGTAAACTGTCGACAAATGACAGGTAACTACCAGCTTTCCCGCTTGAGGTCGGGGCCGGGATGGGAAATATCTGGATCATGTTCAAGATACAAAGAAAATCCTGAATTTCTGAACATCACATTTTCAACGTATTTTCAATGAGTTTGGCTTTTTGGTTGACATTATTCCAAAAGTAATGGGTGGATCTCTGTTATTTTTCACGTAGGTTGGATCAGGAAAAATAGGAAGTGATTTCATTTTGGGAAACACCCATATTATTATCATATTATTATTGTCGATACAAAAAAAAATTTGTTTTGGGAAATGACTCCCCCCGCTCCCCCTGGCAGAGCTTTGCACAATACAATTGCTTTCAGTTCTATAGATGTTTCCTTTTTTTGTGATTGTAATTACAAAAACCTGCATAAATCCCACATCTACCACTTTTTATAGATAAAAGTAGATTTGATTTCACAAGAGACAACTGAATTCTATGAGGGACCATGTCAAAACGTCACACTAGACATGTGCAAAACTTATGTGGAATAAAAATTTCGATTATCTCTGCAGTAGTAAAAAAAATCAGTAAAAAAACTGTGAGAGGATGGAATTATGTGTTATCAGTTTATGCCAACCTTAATGTGTGTTTCCATTCAATCGATTTATGATTTGTCGTGTAAGGGAATGTTTTACTTTTATTATCCTCCACTTTGCTCCGATAATAAATATAGTAAGGGCATACTTACAAATGAATACACACCTTAACTGTGAAATGAGTGGCACTAGTATGTATAAAGACATTAATGTCTAACATAAGATTTTGCAGCAGTTTCTGCATAGATTTCAATGCAATATGTAAAATTATTTTGTTAATGATGTGTATATCATATTTTAGGATGAGAAAAAATTTAAGAAATATTAACAAAATTGGCATTGATTGCTGAATTTGTAATGCTAATTATTCATAGATATATATATGATAAAAAATACCAGTCTGCATGTCCCCCGATTTGAGAATATATGGACTTGAGTGCATAATAAAATTGTATTCATAAATAAGTGATTGAATGTATTGGCTCAGTTTGAGTTTTCCTATGTTTTCTATACTAACATTTAAATGTTTGACAGGAGAAGCATATGGTTAGTAGTTAAAACATTCGCCTTTTTATACCCCTTTCACACTACAGGTGGTATACCCCACAGTTTGAAGTTTTACCGTCTCATAAAATGCAGCATATCTTCCGAGATTCATGTTATTCATAAGGTTTGACTTGCATGGCCACTGATGGGACATGCTTAGTAATGGTCACTTACCATAGGACAACAATACCACAAACATTGGTCTCAGAGAGGCAACTTCCATTAACCTCAACTCACCTTCGGTAGATATGGGATGAACATGTGCTACCTTCAGACCACACCTTCAGTTATGGTACGAAAACTTTATCTGCAGAATGTCACTGAAATGGATGGACACGGTAGATGGTAGGGAGAGTGGTAGGGCTGACAGGGCATGGTGGATGGCGATGACTGGCATTGTGACGTCAGAGGTGAAATTTTAAATATTTTAAACTTCCGTAGGATGCTCAAGGAATTGGACAGTTCACAACTGTGTCTCAAGTTCGCATATGGATGTCAGATGGTAGTTGAAGTACTGGGTTGTTTTGACCAATGCCCACTAATGCAGGATCTACATTTACTGTACAAATAGAAATTTAGCTTCAAGATTATTTCACTTATTCCCAATTTTTAAGATGTTCAAAATGATTAATTTTTACTAATATTAAGTCTTTACTTAAGAGATTAATACAGATGTTAAATTTCACTAGGAATTAATTTACACTGTCCAAGCGCATTAGCTAAAATAAATGCCCAGTGAAAATTTCAACTTACACAGTATCAGCCCAATATGAAGAAGGAAAGCTGGTAGTTTTTTTGCCAATTCCCACTAGTTTTCAGTGCAGAATCTTGACCAACCAGTATTCACTGTTTTCCTCCATCCACTCAACTACACATCATAATATGACTGATACAATTTATTGAATGTGGTATTAAACTCAGTTCTGATTGACCATTTAACCGTTAAGCTGAAAAGCAGTTGATTTTAAGCTACTACAGTGGATTGGTATACTTAGATGCTCTTTCAGTTACCATTCATTTTTTGGAATCAGGACTTTTAAGCACAAGATCTAGTGAGGCTCGTGCTTTTTTTTGTTTGTTTGATTTTGTCCACAGACTTTCATGAATTGTGGTGTGGTATGATGAGTACCTGTCTCATCAGTGAAGTTAAGCAGCAATGGGCTAAGTTAGTACTTGCATGGGTGACCACATCAGTCCACTGCTCGTGTCTCTGATGGCGTTTCAACTCATGCTAGTAACCCGAAACCCCTTTCGCCCTTGTTCTGTCCCAGTGTCTCTGTGGTTGCTAGCCTTTTTCAGGTCCCCCTGATATCTGATTTTTGGACCTTGGCTAATGGATATGTCACACCTTGAAATCTACTGTCAACAGAGCTTGATGAAAGTTTAATTTGAGTTGTTTATTTTTGTACACACCTAATGAGGAACATTTATGTTTATATTACACTATAATATTACAAGTCATATTACAAGTCAGCTTTACCGAAACACAAGCATAGGGTGCTGTCACAATATGTTCTGGTCTGTATTTTCCATTATTTCAAAAAAATATGGCCTTGATTGGAATGTTAGAATAAAGATCCACATGGCAGATTAAAACATATAGTCACATGCACATTTTCTTTGGAGAAATTAAAAGATGAAAATTTTATACTGTGACATTTATTGAGGATGATTTTGTTGTAAAATGATTTCATAATCTTGTTAAAAGGGGTTTAAATAAGCAATAAATTGAAATCACTGAATGCAAATAACAATTATTTGGACTTTATCAGTGATTTAATAAGGAAATAGCCACAAACGAAAACATAACATCCTGGTTAAGGTAATACAATTTTTATTAAAATGACATATATAACATAGTATATTAAGTGAAAGTCACAATATTAAAGCCCTCTTTTTAGGGACTTATATATCGCTTTTAATAAGTATAATAATACCACTTAAACATCCCATGACTGAGAAAGATTTCACAATAAACTCCTAAATTATTCCCTGCAGACTGTCTACTACAGAAACTGCAAATTTTTGAAAACCCTATTTTTTATCATTTTGTAAAAATAATATCTTAAACTAGTTCCATTGAGATAAAAAAGAAACATTTACTAATTTGTCATGCCAACTTAATATCAACATCTGTGTTTTATCAGTTTTTCAGACTCCAGTGACATGGATAATTCAATCTTGCAATTTGATCTAGAGTTTAATATAATCTCTGCATCTGTCAGGAGTCAGCATGTTTTGCCACATGCAAAAGTTACACAATTTTAAACTAGCCTGTACAGGGCCCAACACCCTTATTTTTAGCCTTATTTTAATGGGTGGTAGAATAATTGTTGAACTGTAATAGTTGTGTATAACTAAATCAGTCACATATAGCTTATACATATACACATACAGCTTTACATATAATAATATATGACTTTAAAACTTAACAGTCAACTTAGTATATTTTTATGAACCACCATGCGCTGTATATGAACTGTATCGGGAGATACAGAGCTGGATATATATATACATATATTTGGTATACAGTGTACCAATGTTGGAAACTGTGTAACCTATGTTTTGTATAAAAATCCATGCAGTACTTGGTGAGAAATCACAAGTTGAAGATTGAGGCTTTTATATTCACTGGTGCTCCTGTATATATGACAGCCTTTTTTTCACATTCTCTCTTTAAATATGGATTTATTTAACTCATAAATCATACAAAGTGGTAGATAACAAACGTGAAACATACCTCATTAGACATATACAGAAAAAAAATATATCACTCATGAAGATTAACACGCTACGCACTCGTATAATTGTGTCATCTTCATTCATGATATATTTTTCTGTATATGTCATTCAGAAAGTTTTCCAATTATTTATATACATTTTATTTTCCTATTATATGTCATCTTCATTCATGATATAGTTTTCTGTATATGTCATTTAGGAAGTTTTCCTATTATATATTTTATTTTCCTATTATATGTCATCTTCATTCTTCATATAGTTTTCTGTATATGTCATTCAGGAAGTTTTCCTATTATATACAGCTTAGTATTTTCATACAACTTATATATTCAAGTTGCAAAGTTTTATGTTTGATTTGGTATCTACAAAAATTTATGTCACACTGAGTAGTATTTACAATTTACTGAGTATAATATTAGATTTAGTATAAAATGCATTTTATCTGTTCAAAATTTTGTTGACTGTCACCAATAAATGTCTATTGAGGATTATTTTCAACTTATAGACGGCATATATATGACTCACAAACTGGTATATATGACCTAATAACTTGCATAGTCTGCCTAATGGAAGTCATATAAATTAATAAATGGTATGTATGACTTAACGAATCATAAATACTGCTTATTAAGTCATGCTTTAACTTTTGGAGCAAGGGCTATTGGAGTTTTTTAAGTCTATAGCTTGATGCCCAATTTCTATAAATTAGGAACAAATTTAATAATATGTACAGCGGTTTCAATACAAAATGCTCAACCCCAAAAAGTTATAAGTCTTGTTCAGACTATTACAGTGGAATGAATGAAACTGCATATTTTTGTTGCATTCAATAATATTTTAGGGCTTGTGGGAATTTTTTGCAGCAGTGGTTGAGTAAAAGTCCTGACAAAATTTACCATAAACAAGAACATTCTCTGTAAAAGCTAGAATGCATGAAAATCTCAGTGGTTAAAGAACAATAAATTTATTCAAATATGCTCAATATTAGAAACTGAAGTCCATTAACTACATCATTATACAGTTTAAATAAATATAATTCTGAAATTGGAAAAAAAGTACAATATGAAGAGAAGATTTTGAAGAGAAATGTGACAGTCCCCACCCCAAGACAGTAAAACACGAAGTTGGGGGCTCTTTATTTTAAATACGGTTAACAAAGTAAATGTATATATATAGTTACTACCAAAAATTATACACAGGTCAATTGATATACACAATCTCGTTAAAATATGTAAATAAAGTATCAGAAGTTAGTACTGCATCAATAACTTGTTAAATTCATGATCAATCAATCTAGAGTCATTGTCCATATAGATCATGATAAAGTGATACATTTAAAATTACTTGATTTAACATTTTAACATAAAATCCTGAAAGTCTAAAACCCCAGCAGAAGGGTTGACCTTGTTGAAGGTCACATTCCAACCTGACCTGTAAAAGGTCAAACTTTAACATTGCAAATGACCTCTGAAAGTGAGGTTGTGGTTTGAAGATACGTAATTTAGCATGAATTTAAGGTCACCCTAACAGCTGGAGGTGATGAGACCTAAAGGTATACAATTAAATTTTATAGAAGGTAGTGACATATGAAGGCCCTCAACCCCAACAGTAGGGACATCATTACACATTTATAGCAGCAGCCAGTGAGAGAGCTAAGTTTTCACCTGCAGAGTGATCAGCTTGAATGTAGCGCCACACGCAATCAGAAGACCAGGTGCCATGAAGCTTTATTTGTTGGATGGGCATGTGGGAGTCGTATGCAAAACTGGCACCTGACTTTCTGAAGGAATGGAAGGTGAAGAAGTGAGGATTCAAACCCAAGGACACATTGATTGCCTTCAGGCATTTTCTGACCTTAGTGTCAGTGAGAAGTTGCCAACCTGATTTGGCCTGCACTTGAAAAACTGAGGTACTTGCAGATATGGGGTACAATTTACACAGGGCCTTAAGGGCCCTAAAAGGACAAATTACTGAGTTTTTTTTATTTTGGAAGGCAAATGACCTTTACAGTATCTCTGTTTTGCATGGTTTTGGTCCACTTGACCATTATTTTACCAATTTATCATTGAAAAACAAATCCTGCCCAGTGAGGTGACGTGTGTAATCAAAGGTAGCCAGGGAGTGAGGAGCCAAATTGGACAACCTCAAGAAGCCAAAGAATCCAGTCAGGAAGATAGCTCTAAAAACTTTTGGAGATTTAAGACTCTCACAGGCCAGAGAAATCTTTTCCAGCATGTCAAGGTCAATGATATTATGAGGGACCAAGGTCAATGGCCTGTTGATTCTAACAGATTTGAGAAACAGTTTCAATCTTGGGTGATCCAAAAGGTCATGTGGAAGGTCATATAAGACAAAGGAGGCCTTTATGGCCGACACATAATTACACAGCATACTATAAGTACAATTGTTACTAACAAGACATTCTAAGAAAGACAATAATATTTTGACATCAACACTATGAAGCAGCACACGTATGTGAATACAAAAGGCCATGAACACGACAAACATTCTCTTGTAGGCCTGCCTGGTCTTGGGTCTGTAAGCTGCCTGGGTTCTATAGGCTGCTTTTTCTGACAGAATTTCCAAGGGCACATTTCCTACAAAAAAGCATAGTATACTGTTAGTTATCAAATATAATTTTCAGACCCCTGCAAGGGTATGAAACACAAAATAAACATTGGGCCCCAGAAAGGATGACACCTATGGCCCCTGACAAGAATAACACAATATCACTTTATAACTCTGGATCTATGTCCAGAAAACTTATATCAACGGGGATCCATATTGGATCTTGCACATACATTTTTAGTTCAAGGCTATCTTTGCCACTACCTGTCCAACGGGACAACAGGTCAGCCACCCTGTTGTCCAACCCCCTAACATGCACATACTGTATATCAATATCAGCCAATGCACAGACATACCAAATATTTCTGGCACACGCCCCTAGGTAGGGGTCTCTGGTCTTGCCAGACTTCAGCACTGAGACCACTGCCTCGTTATCACATTTGACCAGCACTTTCTTACCAGCCCAATGTGCCTGAAACAACCTCACTGCTAGCAATATGTTGACCATTTCCAACTGGACTATGGGCCAATTCATAAATCCCAGGGGTATGGGGAGGTGGTATACAAAATTGCACCAACGCCCCCCAAGGCCTGTGAGACAGGCATCAAGCTCCAGTGTGTGGTCAATGGTTCTGTGATCATACAATAATACCCCATTGTAAAGTGGTAAAAATTTTGCAAACCACCTAAGGTCACGCCTAAACTCAGTGGTCAGATGATTTTTTTGACTAGCATGGCAAGACCTAAGGAGAGCCAGCATTCTGTTCAAAAATGCCCTGGCTGGCTTCACACATTTGTGTACATACAGTAAAAGTCCCAGGAGTGACTGTAACTGGCGTTTTGTGCATGTAATTTTTTGCATCCATTGACGCACTGTGTCGTTTATCTGACTCAGTTTATCTGAAGGGATGGAGACAGTGCCATTTTCTGTATTAATCAAGACCCCCAGGCACACAACTTGGGTACCGGGGGTACCAGCTTGCTATCACTGATGGTAAGGTCAATTTTTGTTTATTTGGGGTTTTACGTCGCTTTCAACACTGTACAGGTCATATCACGACGGGTAGTTTGAAGGGCAGAGGAAACCAGTACATATAGTTCGCTAGGGTTCTGTACTGTAAACTGCCGACCAACGGCAAGCAACTACCAGATGGTAAGGTCAAGGTCATTCATAAGTTTGAACAGTGACGCCCACTCCAACGTAGTCGTCAATAAAGTCAATGACGCAGAAACCTCTCTGACGCATGACGTGACGCACAGCGTCACTCAAACGTTGAAAAATTTTTCTCCCGTGCCGTGTCCCAAATGGCAGGCAGATGTCCACGTATGCGTCACACCAGTGTAACCCAAGGAGCTCATAGTCTCCAGGGTCTATGCGGACATGCCTGAAGGCCCTGCTGACATCTATCTTGTATAGAAGGGCCCCCTCCCTAGGCGTTTCAACTCCCCAGTAATGACGTCCACAGTGGGAAATGTCAAGGCAAAAGGACTACCCAAGTATGTATCTTTGTCAATAACTGCATTCACTGAGGCCCCTAAGGGCCAGCTCAAGTCAATAATGACCCTACGCCTATCAGAGTTGGGCTTATTTCTGGTCATAAAAGGTGAGGTGTGGGAATTTTTGATTGGATTTTCTTTGAAAGGTCCCAATATGGCACCATAACTACTTTCCTCCCGTATATAAGCATCAACATCTTTTGGGTACTGTGTAGCTGAGGAGTAATTACCCCCTTAACAGTGTAACTGTCCATTTATGTTAAAGTCTAAAGGAAAGCCAGATCTATGCAACTGCAACAGTTGCTGATCCCAATAATCTTTAAGCAACTCCTGCCAAACTTCAACATTCAACTGTGATGTCACAGGAATACGTGCCTGCATAAAGTTGGGCTTTTTTGTTTTTCTGACAATTTCATGAATTTCAATCAAATTATTTGTGTCAATGACATTTGTTTCAAAAGTGTTGGGCATTTGTTGCTCCCCTAATGGTATAAAACCAAAGTCAAAATCAGACTGTTCACGCCATAATTGAAAATTGTGGGATTGGGTAGTCAGCAATGTCAATATGATCACTAAACTGATCAAAATGCATAATACTATTGACAAACTTCTCTTCCACACCCGCATAATTGACATAATATATTGGCATACATTGATCTGTCAATTGTGGGTCATTTGCACATGCTGTGTTCACACAATCTTGATATTCCGGATCTGACTCAGAAGCAACATGCTGATTAACATTGTTTTTGGTATATTGCTTTGGAGGATTCAAACCACGACCTGAGGGATCATTATGATCACTATATTAGGCCATGTTGGGATTCAAACCCAAACCTGAAACAGTACCTTGTTTTACATCAGCATGAGCTTCCTCCACCCCCGAGATTTGTTCATCTCTCACGTTATTATTACCATTCCAACTTGACACCACAGGATGGACAACAGGGGGGCTGAGATTGCACTGAGTACCATTTTTTACAACACTGGACACATCTATGTCACTGCAATTCTGGTTTTGACATCTCTTAGGAGTAAATCCTAAGTTCAAATTCCTGGTCTTGACAACATTTTTGACATGAGTTATGCTATCACTACTTTTCCTAGCCAAAGAAGCTTCAATGACCTTTGGTTTGACACTAGAATTATAGAAGAACCTAGTTCTGTAGTGTTTAACATTACTACTTTTACACTCATGCTTTCTTGGCTTCTCAAGTATCAGCTTTGACACTACTTTTACAAGCATTTACTTGAACTTTATACTGAGAACCACTACTGCAGCTGTCCCTTCCTAATGATGGGCAGCTGCTTGGTCGTTTTTTGGGTTTTGTTTCTTGAAAATGCAGTCTTTTCTGCATGACCCAATTGTTTCTCACCCATCAAACAGAAAGCACATATGTGTTTTTGTAATTTTCCATTAAACTCATGGTCCCGAGTGTGGATGCAGTTACCAGATTGGAAGTTTTTACAGAACCATGGTTTCCTACCCGGATCTGATGGCTTGGCCCAACCCCCTTTCCCTGGAACATGTTTTGGGGCATGGGCCCTTCGGATCCTGTCTATTCGATCTGTATCTTCCCACTGAAGGGAAACCCGCTCCATTTCACACATCAAGACAGCGTGTGCTGCATTTGCCCCTTGCCAAGTGAAATCTGTGGCATCTTCCATCAGATCCCCAAGGTAGGAAACCATGGTGTCTCTTCTCTGACTCGATTTTTCCTCCAAAATATTTTTACGTTGGTCGTAGGTGACCCTCTGTCTGTTAACTCCACCCAAAATTGCCTCATGTGGCCATAATACTTTGTTTTTCACTGGGACATCAACGTTTCCCCCTCTTTTTATTTATATTTGCCTGAACATTCTGTACCTGATAAGTGTGAACAACCATTTAACTCCCTGATTCGCTTGTCAACGTTTCTTTGCATAGATTGAGATTTCAAAAATGACAAAGAGGGACTGACACTTTCATCAGATGATGATTCTGATGGGGGTACAAACTTTTTACTTTTCTTACTCTTTTTACTTGGAGTACTTTTGCTAGGGTCTAAACAGTCACTATTTCTACTTAACTTTCCTAGTCCAGAACTTGAGGTAGAAGCTTGCCCTGGGTCCTGTGCTGTGGAAGAAATCTGCTGCTCTACCGCCTCCAATCTGTGAGACATCTTCTTTAACTGTACCAGTATCTCCACCTGGATCCGCTGTCTGCCCCGATCCGCCTGATCCGTAGCAAGTGACACACTTGCAGCGGCAACATCTCTAAGTCCATTTGGCTCAGCATCAGATTCAATATTGTCCACATAATGGCACTTCTTCCCAGTGGGTGGCAAGTGTCTGTTCTTGCAATTTTTACATTTTTGTTTGTTATCTGGCATTTTTGATCTATTTTACAGTTTTACATTTACTGCAAATACACAAGAAAGAGATTCAGACTCCCTCTTGGCAACCTCAGGCTTAATAAAATGGACAAATATCAAAAAGCAACCAATTGGCATAAATTGCACAAGAATGAAATATAGGTTAGACCGTCCCTTTGTGCCCTAACACATAAAGCCTGTTGTTGTCAAGATGACTGAAATCTCAAGGTCTCAAAAATCTGACGTGTCACAGCATTCACATAATATCACAATGTTAATACATTCAGTTTCTCCAGTACACAGCACAAGCATGTCCAATATTAAGATCTGTTACAGAATAAATGACCGTTCATGTATATATACACTATCTTACACTTTTAAAAATAAATTACTCAATAAAAAACCAAGACAACCAAACTAAAAAGTTCAAATAAAATAAAAATTCTTGCAATCATGTCACTTCCCTCAAAGTCAAATCACAAAATGACTTTGTGTTCTGGGGATATCACCTGTAAACCAGGGAGGAAATTTGGGGTTCACAACTGTAAACCAGAGAGGACCAATCAGAAGCAGTTGCTTACTATGTTGCCCAGTAATAAGGGGTCACCTCAAGGTTGTGTTACATAAATTAGACTGGTACTCAAGATGAGACTTAGACTGGTACCCAAAAGTGTTGATACATTGTTGCTACAACAAAAAACTGTCTTGAGGCAGGACTGACATCCAGGGTGCCCAAACACCCCAAGAGATAGAGCTTAGTTGGTAATATAAAGGACTTGTGCTTGTTCAGGGACAGTTAGTGTTGATGAAATTAAGGTTATTCTCAAGGATTTATGTGTGAACTGTAGTGAGGAAAACGCTGATTTTCATGTCTGTTAATAGTTGATAATGAGTTCGGTCATTTACCTATTTGCGCATGCATGTTTATTTACATTTGTATTCCTGCAGCTTGGAAGAGATACATTAATAATTTACCGGAAATCACTCGTAGAGTGTAGTCCTCCACCAGACACTGTCGGAAGATTCTGGATTGTTTTCATATCAAGAATGTGATCCAGATCTTACCAAAATGTAACCACTCATTCATTTAAAAAGACTTACACACATAAACAAATTCACGATGGGCCCGCTAAATACTTTTGGAGTAATTTCATCCAGAAAGCCAAAATCTATGAAGACACGTTAATAAAATCCATATACAGATATTTCTCAAAATTAAGTCCAGATCCTCCCCATGAACCATTCTTTGCTTATGAAGACATGACAAATACAAACAAATAAACAGACAGATGAACATATACATAGAAAAATGGATGGACAAATGCACCCATAAACATAACCTGGTAGTGGATTTATTTATTTGGGATTTTACATTGCTTTCGACACTGTACAGGTCATATCACGACAGGTAGTAGGGAGGTCAGAGAAAACCAGTACATACAGATGGTCAGGGTTCTGTAATGTAAACTGCTGACCAACAGTAAGTAACTACCAGCTTTCCAACTTGAGGTCAGACAGGGAACTGAACCCCGATCTCAAAGGTGGGAGGTGAGAATGTTGCCACTCTGCCACCATGGTCCTCAACCTGGTAGTGGAAGGAATAGAAAAAATAAAGTTGTGTCAAATTGATGCATTCATCGTTTGACAACAACTTGTGTCAATTATATTTTGCTAAATTTAAACAGTGGTATTGACTTTTGCATGGCAAGTGTAAACAGGAAGCCCACTTAAGGTTTACTACAATAATGAGTGAATTCAGAATGGGTTATGTATGTTATGTAACTACTAATGTTGTTAACTTGGGTTTAAGACATCCTTGCTCCTTTAACGATACTGCTTTACCCACACACCAGATATTAAAGGCTGATCTCATTTGTTTGCAGAGCAAACAAGGCCGAAAGGTGTTTCAGTTCCCTAGCACAAACGCAAAACCATCAGAAAAGCAAGTAGTGCACTGAAGCGGTAACCCATCCCAGTACTAGTGTAGCCAATTGCCATTTAACTTCTGTTATTACCCAGAACCCAAGATAAAGAAATGGGATTTAATTTTATTAATCTTTAACATATTCTTATTGAGCAGAATTAATACGTAATATGAAGTAAAATATTGATATTAATATTAAGAGTTATAACAGTAAATTAAACTGGTATGTAATTCAAACTTCAGCAGGCTACAACATTTTAAATTTTTTATAATGAAAGGATTCAAACTTCAACAGGCTTGCTGAATGTTTATTTAATTATGTTGAAATAGCCATTAAGCCTCTGTTCCAAGGGAGCTAGAGCAAGATGTAAAATGAACCTGTTGGAAGGTCAAAAGGTCGAACCTCAGATTTAAGTAACAGTTAAGGTCAAAGAATTACCTAAATAAAAGGGGGGATATGATAATTATATCCCCCAGTTGTGGTATATGAATGATCTGATGGAAGATGCCACAGACTTCTCGTGGGCGAGTGCCAAGGCCGCCCATGCTGTGCTCCTCTGCCAAATGGAGAGGGGCACAGTGTGTTGGTTGGACACGAATCGTATTGACCGTATCAGAAGGGCACATGCCTAGAAACACAGTCATTTTACAAAACAAAATTGGGCTAAAAAAGAGAAAGAAAAGAAAAAACCATGGCTTTGTAAGCTGTATCAGATAGGTCAGCGACAATTTCAAAAAGACCATGAATATGGTGGAAAAATTCAAAAGCACATCTGTTCCTTCTGTCTAAGTCAGGGTCGAATTTCAGGTCATCCTGAGAAAGAATGTCAAAATCCAAAACGTCAACTTTCAAAAATCGTATCTGGGGCTGCTCAGAATCATTAAAGGGGCTCGGCAGCAAAAATAGTGTCAGTCAGACAGTGGTTGATAATGTCAGTAATATGCAGAGTTTTACACATTCTGACGCAATGCTTCAGAAGGATTCTAGTGCTAGTATGTGTTTAGCTAGTGATAGTGGTGCTGTTGTTAGTTGTAACAATAAAATAAGTTATTCTGGTGATTGCAGTAGCATTAATACTCACTACTTTTATAGTACTGCTTTGAACAGAAAACGTATACAAGATCTTTTAGCACGTGGAAAAAAGGCCACTGTTGTGGCCAAACAATTTGTAAAACCCATGAAAGTTAACACAAGGGTTTTTGTCCCTAGGCTTGAACCCAGGTCTTTCAACACAAACCCCAGTGTGCATTGTGGTCAGAACCTGAAAAGTGTGAAAGGGGTTGCTGATTATGACACTTGTCAAAGTATTGTGAACCTGCCAAGATTTGTTGTTGGTCAAGAAAACCATGTACCCATTGTTAGGGCTGAAGTGGAAAGTCGCACCTCTGATCACAACAATGGGGTTGGTAATAATTACTCTGTCATGGACAGTACTAACAATGGTCATATTAATGACGCCCACCACGACTTGTGCAATGATCTCAAAGTGTCACTAGGTGATAAAAGTGACAATAGACAGGTATTAAGTGTTGAAACACATAACAATGGAAACCTTGGCATGTGCACTGAGGTTAATGATCATACTGACTGTCAGCAAACTTTGTTGCCACCCAATATTCTTAGTGCATGTCAAGGTGTTGACACATGTGACAATATGATTGATAATGTGTTGCTGTATGATGTTAACATGGGTTCTTGCGATGATAACTTTAAATTGTCAAATGCTATGTTGCTCAAGGATGGCTGGAAAAGGCATGTGCCTTATTTAGAAAAACATTGTAGTGATTTTAGTCTCTGGAAAAATCAAACTGATTACACATTTGGCTTTGTGCCACTCCCCCCCCCCCCCCCCCCCCCCCCCCCCCCGACGTTATCATGTGGCCAAGCCATCTTTTTTGATACCAAAACATCTACCCCTGCCCCTCTTTTTGACTTCAATTTTGTACCATCATTACCTTCAACTTTTGAATGTGACTCAATTTCTGAAATTCTAGCGTCAACTTGGTTCTGAATTTGACGGGAGGTTCTCAATACAGATAATGGTGGGAGAAGTTCCTCATCTGATGAGGACTCAGACAGTTGTTTACTCTTTTTACTCGTTTTACTTTGACTTTCATTTTTAAACAAATACTTCGATTTACTTAACTTTTGACAGTCTTTTCTGCTCCCTGTGTGATGTCTGTGACGTTGAACTGTAGCTTCCACGTCATCAAGCCTGTTGTTCACTCACTGGAGCTCCTTCAGGATGAGGGCCTGCAAACCACCAGATGGGTGCTCATCCTCAGAGGTTTCTGAGTTGTCTGCCTGGTCACTGGGTCTGGAATGACCTGGGGTCGAAACCCTCTTGACAAAGCAGTCCTTTTGCCGTGTGACCTTCTTCATACCACCCATGTCAACATTGAAAGCCCCCACCCCTGAGTCCCGAACATCACTGTCACTGTCAGAAGACGTCACTGGAAGCACACTGTTACTTGGATCATTTTTTACATTCTCCACAACATTCTGACATTTTTTACCCGTTGGAGGGTAGTGCTTTGAATGGCATTTTGAACAATGGTTCTTATTTTTGGTCTTTGGTTTTGTCATTTTTACTGAAAATAAACTACAAGGCTGGGTCTCCGCCCTCTTTTGAAACAATCTCCACTTGTGTCAGCAAGCATAAACGGATGACAAAATAGTAAAATAACAAGGTTTGACCATCCCTGTTACACGAGCTGAAACAAGCCTGAGGTTGTCCAAGAAGACTGATCAATAGATAGCAGAACTCCACAACAGTTCCATGTATTATCAGACGGTAATATCAAAGTGGTTGTAATGTGAGAATATCACATATAACTAAATGACCGTCCATCAATTAAAAACCACTAAAAACATAAAAACATAAAATCAAAGAGAGGTTAAAAAGTTGTATAAAGTGCATTTGCATTTCCATCATTTTAAATCACACATCTGTTCAGTTAAAGATCATTTTTGAAAGTGACACTGGTCACATTTCTAGGAAGGCCTACAATGTTAGGCCACATACCATTGGCTGGCCACTGGTTGCCAAAATACAGAGGTCACTAGAACTAGGGAATATTATGAAACAGGTGAAGCCAGTACTTATGTTACCAGCACACTGCTCCGACCATCCTCCCTGGGGTGGGGGGACTGACAACCGTGATGCCCATACACCACTTATGAAAGGCCTAGCATGGTCATTTTGGTCTTTATAGCTGAAAGATAGTTTGCAATGCTTGAGTGAGACACTTTGTTAAAAGCCAGGAATTCTAGAAAGACAAGAATATCAGCCACTGAAAGGGCAGAGATGGAAATGGTGGCATAGATTGTAAAAGCCAAAAAAAAACATGAAACATGGTGTTTCCTTTGATTGGAGTCAGCTAAGACATACTGTACCTATCACTGGCGTTTCTCACAAGAGGTTGAAACCCAGGATTTTAACCTGAAAAATTTAAATAGTCCAGTCTAAATTAAGCACATTTTGCAGAAGGTTGGAGCCAAATATGGAATTGTATCAATTTTCTAAGATTTTCTACAAATTGACCACTGAGGGCCACCCTTGAAAAATTATCTGCAATTGTGTTGTGTTTATCTGGGATGTGCAATGTACACAGTTCAATATCATGTGTAGCAGTTAACATTGCAATACTTCTGGTTATAGCTGCCAGAACAGTGTCTCTGGTACGACCTGAGTTTATGATGGTAACTACAGTCTGGTTATCGCAGTGTATCATGACACAATTGCCCTTCCAGTAGGGTCCCCACACATGTAATGCAACGAGTATATTAAGCATTTCCAACTGAGCAATCTGATAACCTTGGAAACTAAGGGGAATGGTGATAGCATACACTTCATTATTGCATACGGCTCCCAGACCTTGCAAGGAAGCATCAAGTTCAATGTGACTGAAGACATTAGTGTGAGTAAAGAATGCAATCCCATTGAAATGAGGGAGGAACTTCCTGAACCATGCCAAATTTCTAAAGAAATCATCACGAAGGGTAATGGGTGTCTGTCTGTCAGCAGCTGCAGCATTTGGTTTAGCAAAGCCCTGAAAGACCTGACACACTTTGTGGCATAAAGAAGTCTTCCTAATAATGATTGTAAATCCCTCTTAGACCAGTGAGTTTTATGGGCATATTAGTTGCAAGCTTGCCTAATATTTGCAATTTGTCATCAGGAACCGAGATAGTGAGGTCTTCAGTGTCAGTTAATACCCCCAAGCAGAGAGCTTTGGTGGTAAGGCGAATAAGTTTCTTCTGGCTAATATCCAACCCAAGCTCAGCCAGGAGATTAGTAAAGGCATTAAAAGAATCCTCTGCCTGAGATTTAGTGGCTATACAAATTATATCATCAATATAATTGGTGACCTGGAAACCTTTCTGTAGCATGAAGTATCTAATGGTGTCACTTAGCCGCAGGAGGGAAACTCAAATCCACCATGACTCGCCTTTGGTGGAACCTGGCTTCTCTCTAGAGAGAAAAGGTGAAATATGCAGATTGGGGATAGGTGGTCCAAAAAGAGGCCTAGCATAACTTTGTAATTGATTTTTATTGCAAATAGGCTTTAATATCATTTGGATAGGCATTGGCTGAGTTATGGTTAATATTGATATGAGTTAGCATGACTGTATTGTCAAAAGACAAGGGAAACCCATGACAGATTAAGTGGATGAGTTGTTTGTCCCAGTAACCCATCAGGTATCGCTCCCATTCCTTGACATTCAATTGTAACTGAATTGCTATCCTAGCTCCCATGAAATTGTGTTTACCTGTGGCTCTTATCATGTTATGAAGTTCAATATCATCATCAGTTTGGACAATGGCTTGACCATCAGGAAGCATTGTTTTGAGAGAGGGATATAAACCCAAATTTTGCCAAAGTTTGGGTGTCTCGATGAGGTAAAAATTTCTGTGGATTTTGCCTGCGTGAGTTTATCTTGATTCTTTACTTTAAACCTTAAAGCCAGGTCATATTTGTCTTGTTTGTCCATGTCGTGACCATGCTGAACAGCGATGCAGCTGTTTGTAGTTTTTTTGTAGTTCTCACCTTATTGGTGTTACATTTACTGTGCACTTCCGAACTTTTGCAGTTGACTGAATCCCTTCAGACAATAAGGCCTCACCTTTATCAGGAGTCTCTTCACAATCTATTGATGGCCAAAACCTGTTACTACCTCTACAGTGGCCTAATGACAAAGTATTGGCTTTCTGAATGGGATTTTCTATACTGACAGGACTATACTGACCTTTGTGCGACTTTGTGAGTAAGGATACATCAGGGGAACCAACATTTACTTTATTTTCATTAAAAGTTGCACTTTGTTGTCCATCAGCCTTGGACTTAGCTACCTTTCTGATTGGGCACCTCTTGTCAACATTTTTTTACAATAACAGATTTCAGGTTTCTGCATGCACTACTCCCCTAACGACAGGGGTGATTTTTACACTTTTAAAATAGTTTTTCTGAGACTGGGAATCACTACTAGGCTGCAGGGTATAATTGTCAACCTGGCTGGCCCTTGGCACTTTGATGTTCTTACTAAGAACTTCAGAATACCATAAGTCATTATTCATATACCAATCTAGTTTCCAGTTGCAATTTTCACCATTGTTATTAATTTTCGAGGTGATTATTCTGGGTGAAATCTTTCCCCCTCTAGTACTAACCTTTGGTGAGTGCACTGCAATTAAGCAGTGCCTTGCTCGTTTTTTGAGCACCTACAATCTTTTTGTGCATGAGGATGAGATTTGTCCACTGTAAAACAGGAGGCATGAAGATACATCTGATCATTATTCTCGTTGTCATTCTTCTGACCACATGAGCCTTTTTGAAAATAATTGCAAGGTACAGCTTTGTCTTTGATACTAGCTTTGCTACTTCTATTTCCCTGTAACCTTTGGGCATGTAGCCCTCCGAATGTGGTCAGTTTTATTTGTTTCATCCCAGTTTATCTTCTTTTGTTCCATTTGAAATAATAAAACAGTGTGAGCCCCCTTTGCAGACTGCCACCCAAAGCCGTGGCTGTCAGCCATGATATCAGCCAAAGAATCTAGCATTTGGTTTTTGTGTCAAGATTTGATTCCTCTCTTATTATTGTACTGAAACCTGAAACCCACTGGGATAGTGAAAGATTGCCATAACTTGTACGTGACTTACTAGTACCTGACAAAATATAATTATGTGGCTAGAGAACCTCTCTTTTACACCACACTGTATCACTACCTCCACCTTGTGATTTGTACTTGCCTTTTGATTTTCTACTTTCTTTTCCACATTGGTTATTCTCCCATTCAACTGTTTTAACTCCTCCAGTATCTGTTTGTTTATGTCCATTTGGTTGTTTTTACTTGTTGATATACTGTCAGTATCCTGGTCAATACTCTCTTTGACCCACTTGCACTTTGAATTAATCGGTCTTTCATTTGTTTCTTCACAAGCTTTACACTCAAACACCTTGTGAGGCATGACTGAAATCAATAAACAATAATGATTGACATGCACGCAGCCAGAGGTGAATACTGATCACAAGAAAAACAGCCCTATACAGTCGCCCCAAGAGGCAATCCCAGAGCAAATGTGGGGGGGGGGGTGGCACGGTGGCAGAGAGGTAACACTCTCGCCTCCCACCTCTGAGGCCGGGGTTCGATCCCCAGCACGGCCTCATGTGGGAAAGCTGGTAGTTGCTTGCCGTTGGTCGGCAGTTTACAGTACAGAACCCTGACGAACTGTATGTACTGGTTTCCTCTGCCCTTCCAACTACCCGTCATGATATGACCTGTACAGTGTTTAAAGTGATGTAAAAACCCCAAATAAATAAATAAATAGAGCAAATGCGCATATATCAACAATTGTTGACCAACAAGATCAACAGCAACCAGAGTCCTTGAACTGTCAGTGGCCTCATCAACTCTGTAACACAACGAAACTCTGAGGTTTTCAGTTGTGTGCTGAAGCTCCAGAGTTTCAACAGTTAGCATCAAGAAATCGAGTAAAATCGAATAAAATGATGTAAAATGTTATGAGTTTTCCCTTCAAAATTTAATTTAAGAAAAAAAATGGCTGAATTTGGCGGGAGCCAAGGGTTGAAAGGTTAAATGTCAACCAATTAGAATTAACGACATGTAAACAAGAATGATTTTAGGCCACTAACTAGCCTGGTACCCAATATACCAGCCCTACAAACATAATGGGCATAATGCACCCCCTATGTATTAGAGTTTTGACTCCTAACCTCCACTTTGAAAATTGACATTGAACCTGTGACATGTTGAAAAAAATTTTATTTTCACAAGCCCCACCTTAGCTTTTAGTGTGACCTTAGATTGCTGATTCCACTGAAATCACTCTGTGTCTTTTTACTCTGTGTGTCTTTTTAAAATTCGTCATAAATGTATATTTGCAATGTACTTTTAATATGGACAACGATTGATACTGGTTTTTTTTACTATCTTGGGGTGGGGACTAACAACCTATCTTTTGGATAAGTAACAGGTCCACCAGAGTGATCAGGACTTGGTTTATCTTTATGAATCATAGTAGCCAGGGTCAGGTTAAAACACCTATCATCGTAGTTGTGTGACAGCCAAAGTGTCCTGAGTTTGGAGAATACTTGATAACAACAATGTGGGATAAAATAATATTATTACACATAAAATTACTCGAACGAGATTTAAGAAGAAGTATTAGGAAGTTAATGGGTATCAAAATTACATGAAGACATAAGAAAGCTGTACTTTGCAAATCAGAACTCAGTATCAAACAGTAGTAAATGTAATTGACAAATTACTCACATTGATTATCTACAATTTACATTACAATCTAAAGGAAGAAAATGAAGGTTTTTACTGTTTGATTTAAAATACTAAATGTTAAGATATATTTGACAGAACAGAGAACAGGGTTCAAACCCTGAAAATAGGTAATTTCAATTAATAATTACACATATCTATGTGCAATTGACACTGAGGTGAATTGAATGAAGGAAATCTTTAAAATTTGAACAGTGAACATAGAATAATTAAGGTTGAACATATGTGATAGTATTTAGAGTTTAAGGTGGGATAGGAGCGGTAGTCAGGTAGCAAGTAGTGCTTTGAATATCAAGGCTACTGTATCAGATGCATTGTGCTGTTGACTAATACATCTCCAGACACAATCTGGTACCCAGGTGCCGTGACTCTGAATGTCTTGAATAGGAACCTGAGCAATGTAAAGCAATGAAGGTGAATGTTGAAGGTTTAATGCCAGCAAGATTTGAGAATTTTTCTAGTTCTAGTATCTGTAAGAGGAACCCAGTGTTAGTGGTTGTACCTGAGCACTGTAAAGCATGGAAGGTGAATGTTGAAGGTTTAATGCCAACAAGATTTGAGAATTTTTCTAGGTCTAGTATCTGTAAGAGGAACCTAGTGTGAGTGGTTGTTAATATGGTAGAGAGGGAGGCTTTTAACTTTCGGAGTGATGGCCAGGAGATTTTTTATGCTTGGACTGGACAACAATGTGAATTTGGAAGAGTTGGAATTTGAGAATTCTTACGGAATTGTGAAACTGTAAAGTCTTTGACTAGTATGTAGGATCATTTGACTAGTATGTGGGATCCTGGTGGAAAACAAAGACGAGATCTGCCTGAGCTAGTTGTTGTAAGGTGTTAAATGAAGAAACAGAATGGGGAACTAAGGTTGATATGCAGAGAAAGAAAGGAAAGAGGTCAAGTCAACTGTTTTGAAATATCTGACCCATATACATGATTTTTGCTTGGCTAATAGTCCCCTGTCCAATTATATCATCGATATAATTCATTACTTAGAAGGCATGCTTGGACATGATTGATCTAATGGCATCACTTAGATGCTAGATCATGGCCGACCTATGTCAGACGCCAAATGGCAGGCATATCTTGATGAAATACTTGTGCTGATAAAGTCCTAAATGATTATATTCAAAAGGATCTTACTTGATGTCATGTCAAGCTCTAGATATATCTATTTTATATAAAAGTAAACCTCCTCCTAGCTTTTTTGCCTTATAGGTAGTTTATTTACCTTGTAACATACAATAACACCATGATCAATTTCTTCTTGAATATATGCTTGTACATCTTCATGAAAGGCTAAGGTGGAAGCATGATTGTTGCCTTCATGAAAAAGTGAAATTGTTCTGTTAAAATTAAGGGGAAACCTGTGTTTTGGCCAGATGATTAACTGTTACAGATGCCCAGTCAAAAGTAAAGTGCTAAAAATGCCTGGGCAGGCATATGCCACCGATTGGTAAAAATGTAAATACATGCTAGATTATGAGGATGGAGCCTGGTGCAAAAGTTTAAATCAAGCTGTGGTGGAAATTTTGAAATATTGGTGCATAAAAAAGCTTGGCCCTATGATACTATTTTGGGGGCAGTATTAAACAAAGAGTATCCTATGATCAGTTGTCATTAAATCACTGGGTGCAGGGTTTTGTCAGAAACATTCTAAAAGAAAGTCTTTAAACTAGCGAAAATATGTTAAATTATCTATCAGACCTCATTGATGATGCCACTGATTTCAGTTGGCAGGGCGCTAAGGTGTCACTTGCAGTATTACTTTGTAACATGGGGAGAGGGTATGTATCTTGGGATGACATGAGTCATATTGATTGAATTAGAAGAGCACATGCTTAAAAGCACATTCAGAACCCTAGAACTTTTAATAGAGCAGGAAATGATTTTGGCAAACGTCCCTAGTTCTATCGATTGTTTCAGACTGGATCATGTACTTTCAATAAGGACCATTAGACAATAGGTAAGATGCACAGGCACATTTGTGCTCACTGCCTGGACAAGAGGAAACAGTTAAATAATGCAGAATTAGATTGTCATTGGGCAAAAAAAAAATTAACAAAAAATGAGTAACTAGCTGTCTTGGGGAGATACGACCTTTGGGCATTGTATTAGTTCTATTCTTATCAGATCATGTCATGATAACAAAAATGTCTTAAATTGTGATGCCTAATCTTATAAACTGTGGATACGGCAGACTGGTTTTGCATTTACTGGAAAAGTATAGACTGACAAGGCAGGGAATACTTTTTTGTGTGACATGATTAAAAATCAGCTGGGTAGAAGTACATAAAGAAGCCATCCAAAACCTGTACAGCTGCAAGTGATGACAGGTCTACATTTTCATGCATGTGAACATTCAGCGAGTGATTGGAGACAGCATGGATACTAGGCTTTCTCAGCCATCTGTGAGCAGGATAGTGTCTGGGTTTGTGAGTAAAGTGACTGCTGTCAAAAATGAATTCATAAAATTTCCAACTTCTGCCAATAGGATAAAGTACAACCAAAACAAATTTTTCAATCAACACTACATTCTGGATATTGTTAGACTTATCAACAGCACGCATATCCAGATCTTAGCACAACATGCCAATGAGGAAGTATATGCAAACAGATTAAACTGTTATGCCATCAAAGCACAAATCATTGTGGAGTTTGACTGTAGAATCACAAATGTCATGGCAATATGGCCAGGCTCGTGCATGACTCCACTATTTTGAACATTTCCTTGGTGAAAAAGCTATTTTGAGTAGCCCAGAAATTACCCTGTTGGCATCTTGCTTGGTGATTCTGGCAATGCATATTATGATGTTTAATGCATTGTTCCATCAAAAATTCCTTTTTAACTCTAAACCAATTTGAACTTCTTTCTCTAACTTGTTTTCCATTGTGTAAAAAAATGTTTCTGATGTGCATTTGTTAGCCAAATGTTGTTTAGAACTCAACTGTACTTAATTCATCTATTGTGACACAAAAACCAGACGAGAATGTTTGTATCACGTGATGAAATTGTCCAAACTAGGACATGCTTTGTAAATACCAATTTGGGACCTATCTTAACTAAGACAAATGTCATAAATTTTATGACTAAGATAGGAAGAAGATTAGGAATGTTAGTGAATACCGCCCCTGACTTTGTTTTTGGCTTATGTTAAGGTGACCTTTTAAAAGCTTTTGTGTGTAATCCTATGTCGTCATTTATATTTATTATGTACTTTTGTATACTAAAAGTCATCATGTCATCATGTAGATAAAATTGTGTATGATTATAAATTTGACCCCGTGTATGGGGTGTAACCTTAAATGTCTATACTATTGTTATTGCGAGGAGTTTTGTTCAACACATGGAAATGTAATCAAATATACAGTTCGACTGTCCTCGCCATTGTTTGAAAATCTGAAGATTATCAGAAGCATTATGATCAAATTTGTTTTGGTTGCCATGCAATATGCTGTTGACAAATTTGTCTTCAATGCCTGCCACTTGGCTGTCATATAATAAGTACATCTGACTATCGTGATTTTTAATCACCACATTTTTAGCTGAAACAGCACTTGTGAGACTGTCAGTTCACCTACCTGATGCTCTCCATAGAAAATGGTAGCTCTGGCCTTATCATTTTCAACATAAGTAATTACTTTCATACAATCTTTATGAACAAAAACAGCTTTGTCACCAACAGTAACACTACTTTTTAGAAATAATTTTTAAACAACTATGAGATTTGTCAGTGGGCCTTGCAGTGAAAACTCTTGATTTTACTTTCTTGCTTGTTTTGTCATAATTAACAAAACTGCACTTTGAAACAATAGCGGCATCCACCTGACTTGGAATAAACTTTGACTTATATATAAATCTGGTTTTGTAACACTCTGCACTGCCAAGTGAGGGAACCCTTTTCCATCGCACATAGCATAACGAAGTGAGTCACATTTGCATTTTACCAGGAGAAATTGGTTGCATGTTCCATATATTCTCCCATATACGCAATCATAGCATCTCTATGTTTTATCAAGCTTTCTTTAAGAATACTTTTTCTCAAACCCCTGCACCCATTGGGTGAGGGTCAACTGGTCATACATTATTCTTTGCTTGTCTGTACCCACCCAGTACTTGCTCATAAGGCCAAGTTATTTTTGACAGTTACATCTACATTTCCCCTTCTTTTCAATTTGTATTTGTGCACCTTTTTCATAACCTGACAAGTGTGAACTGCATTCCAACTCCCTTAAATGCCTGTCAACTTTCTTTTGTAATTTGTGTGATTTTAAAGTTTCAATACTTTAGGTATCACTATTGCCCGAGGATGAATCACTCAATACTTCTGTGGCATTTTAACTTGTGAACTTTTCCTAACTTTTCCCTAATCTTTCCTGATAGTGGATGTATGAATGTCTTTACTTAACTTTGGATATGCTGCTGAGGAAGTTACCTCTACCACTGTGTCCCCTGCTGCCTGTTGACCACTTGGTCAAGCCGCTTGTTGACCTTCTCCAGCTGTAACTGTAACTGTAGCCTCTGTCTGTCAAGCGAGGCCTTGGCCTTGTGATTACAACATAATTAATCTGTGCTCATCAAGATGTTCTTGTGCACATGACTTATAACACAATAACTATTCTGCAATGTCCTACAATGTGCTCCATAACTATGTGTAAGAATAATAAACACATTAAATAAATAACATAAAGATGATACAGGTACTTTGGAACAAACTAATCACACCAGGCAAAGCCTGGACATATATTTAATAAAGAAGAATTTGATATGAGGATTAAACCAGATAAAACACAATAAGTTCACAAAATGCCAACAACCCACAATGGAGTTATTGGCTTATTCTGTGTAGTTTGTAGATGTTTTGATGTTTAATCAATGGGGAATGACAGCCTTGGATTGGAGGGTATCAGAAGAGAGAGTATGAAAAGGTTAGGGAAAGGTTTTCTAGCTAACAGTCCATTTGAAGATTATGTAAGAAAATGTGACTGTAAAACTCTGAGCATAAAGGCTACAAATCAAAGTAAAAGTTGTTGTTTTAGGTCAGTTTATCAGTTTTATATAAGTGATTATGATGGAACCCTGCAAAGAAGAAGTTCATTAAAGGGCCAAAACGATATACGAGTATAAGAGCACATTTATTAAAAATGCATGTGCATAGCAATTGATTGATAAGAAAAAGTATATAAGTTAGTTACACTCATGTACATTGGCACACATGAATGTTACATTAATTGGACATTGAGGTGGCAATAACTCGAACTCTTTGCAGAGTTGTTAGATGAGGTCACCATACTTTGTGACTAGATTAAATAGTAGAAGATTAGTTACCAAAATTTAGTTAATTTAACATCCAATAATTAGATTAAGGTCAACTAATTCTAGGTTTAACTACAAAACCCAGGTTACAATTTCAAAAACTTTAGGTGCCCTGTGATCCTCATTCCCCAGCGAGTTCATGATAAAATGAATAAAATTTCTATTTTTCAAACCATGTCTTTTGACATACTCTTTATTTCTTTTATATTGTTATTTTATTCAACAGACGTATTCTGTGTTCTGACTATAACTGAGTTTAGGGGTTTGAGCAATCTTACAGAAAAATAAAATTGAAAAAGGAGGTCAAACTAGAATGGAAGCCCAAGGTCATGCAATTTGCTACAACCTTGGGGCAGGAAAAAGGTCAAACTAAGTGCTATGTAGGGCACAGCTCTGTAACCAGTGGGTCTAAAGCCATGGTTAGCGTAAGATGGTTCAAGAACAAAACAAGGAAACCAGGTTTTGGCCGAAAGGAATGAAATAAAGTTAGGTAAAGGAATGGTAAAGTTCCAGTCAATCGGCATCCCTCAAGTTTGGGACTAGAAGCTATAACCAATGCAATAAAAACAAAATTCATTAAAATTAAAGTTAGTATTGTTTATCATACCATACTGTACACAGAGCCTAGTGGCCATGTTCACCATTGATCTTAGTCAAGTATGAGGCTTAACTTTAGTACACACATGTACCCAACTTAGGCCTACGGTTTGGCTAATGCTTTGTTTGAATACAGCCCCAGGTATGCCATTTAAGTTTCAACATAACTGCTGAGTATAATTATATGTTCACAACTGCATCGTTGGTCTACAAATTTATATTTGCCTCTCAGAAGTTGCTCCTACAGAACCAGGTGTAGTCACCTTGATGGTCAGCACCTGATAGTTTCTCCTTTCCACTCTTCACTTCACAAGTCAGTAAAACACTTTGCTAATAGTTTAATGTCTCTAGGATTTGAAATTACGTACCAGAAAATGTATGCAATGCAAAATCTATTGCCTCCTTCATGAAACGGCCTAAAACTTACCAGTTTGAAAAATCTTATCTACCTTATCCATCCCGTCACCTCGTGTTTCCTCTGGCATGGATTGGCTATGTCATTGGACCTACGACAAATCAATATGTTTATGCATAGTTGACTCTTGGAGTCTTTCAGATGATGGATTAAGTGCTGTAAAAGTCCTTATTATATTAGAGTACATTGTGATCAGGTCAGATATGCTGAGATTGATTATTATTATAATTTAGATGTTGTTATTGTTAAGCCGCACATAAAAACCCACCTTTGTCTTTGGAACACATTCTAAATAAACCAGGGACAATACAGTAATCTGATGAAGCTTGTAAATTGCAGTAAGTGATATTATCGACAGCTTGATCCCTGTAGATTTCAGGCATAAAAACTAAACCAGAACTCTTCATTGTAGCCTTGGTTCTGGCTTTCAGTTTTTCTTATATATGATGTAAAATCTTGATGTGCATCTTTTCACTCGTAATCAAGTAACACCTACAAATACACTTATCCTTGCCTGTGGAGTGTCGTGAATAAAAGCCAAAACAACTCTGGATTCAAAATACAGATCCAGACCAGGACTATGTTTGAGGAGAAAGGAGTCATTGTTGGACCACCATCTTGTGTGAAAATATTACCCAGATCTGTAATGTAGTTTTTGAGTGATGCGCATGGGCAAACAGACAGACAGACAAACAGATTTGATTAAAATAATCCAACCCCTCCCCTTTTGGGGACAAGGTAAACAAAATGGCAAAATTACCTGAGTGCTTCATTTTGTTAATTTTATGATCAGGCAAGCCAGATCAAAATAATCCGAGGTCAATGGATTTATTTTTTAAAATGACAAACTAAAGATATACACAGCAAAGGTTGCTTCACTTTTATTATCCCAAGTCAAATATAGACTCTGCTAGAATATTAAGTTAATAATCAGTATTTGCCAAAGAAGCCACATTTGCTCAGTCCAGAAACTTTTGAATTTGACCTTTGCTTCATTATATAGAGACCATGTTCCTGTATGTCATAATTTGGAAAATATTATTGTAAATTAGCACTTCTTGGGAAAACTTGTTAACAGGTATCCACAGCAACACATGCCTGTGCACATTTAAATATATATTGCCCCAAAATCTGTTACATGGTCTGTATGTCCAACTGTTTAGGCCAAATATGTCACATGGTGGATATTAAGGTTGTTTGAAACATGGCTTACCTCTGTTACGTAGTAACTTTTGAAATTTTTACAGTAAAGAAATAGAAATATGGTATGTAACATGGAGAAAAGCAGACAGTTGTTGACACTTCCTTGAAAAAGATAATTGTAACTATTACCACTGTTACGATGTGTTATGCAATAATATCTCAATTTATGCTGTAAATACATTTTTCCACCATAGATAATATTATTCTAATATTTTTATTTTTTCTGTGTGAGTAGTTCATAACCGATGGCATCAGCTGTGCATAGATGCGCCAGTGACAAGGCTAGCAGTTTGATCCTATATGTATGAGTGGGTTTTAACACTTGGTCCCACCATTTCAAGTCCAGACAGAATTGGTGGGGAACAACTGAAGTTCATTCACCTAACATCTCAAGGTTGAAGAATTGAAGGGTATTTTCTCCCCCTTTCACCGACAGGGCTTGCTTCTGTTGCAATTGACAATAACTGCAGGTCTAGAATGAACGAATTTTCTAATGATAATTCAATACTTCTAATTCTAACTGGGTTTCTAAGGCTAAAAAACAAAAACAGTCAACCAGTTTCAGTATTTAGGGACAGAAAAGAGACCAAGGACCACAGAGAATGCCGGGGATGTGTAAGACTAATGTTGGTATGCCTGGGTGTACATGCCTAGGTTTTGAGGTGCTTTTTGAAAGAGGCTAGGGAGGGGGACGCACGAATCTCACCAGGAAGAGCATTCCAGACAGATGGAGGAATTCAGTAACGTGGAATAGTTGTATTATGGTGTCCCTGTCATGAGAATAGGTAAGAAGAAAGGTAAGCTACGGAGAATGTGAGGCACATTTAAGTGTAAACTTAGTTTCACTATGGTAGGTAACTTTGAGTTCATTTAAACAGTGGTCAAAGTTGAGTTTAAGTACACCTTAATTGCCTGTAAACTAATCAAAGGCAGCATAAGAATGAGGTTGAAGTGAAATTAATTGTTATTAGGGAAATTTTCCAATTGTGTGCAAAAATAGTTAATAATAATTTTGAATAGGTTTTCAGATGCTGCACAGAATTGTAACAATATACTTTATACTAGTCGCTGATTATGTCACAGACATGGTCCAAAGGTGGAGTTTCCTGACAGATCTATTTTTAAGATGAACCGATATGATGATGTAGATCTATGCATTTTTACAACTGAATGCTCCTGTACAAATCAAAAGAAAATCATGCAATGAAAATACAGTGAAGTGGCTGGTAGTAAGGAAATGTTTTGTGGATTATGACTCATGCATATATACAGCATCACATGACTTTCTGGTGGAAAAAATATTGGACATGTCATAATAAAGAAATATGATCATGTTTTCTTCACTTAACTCCCAAGAGGCAAAGCTATTGTCATGGGGTCTGTTTGTTTGTCTGTTTATTTATCCACATGCGTAATTACTCATTAAGAAAAGGTGGTAGTGTTGTCAGAAAGTCTCTAATCACTTGGCTCTGTACTGAAGACTGCCTTAATGGTGCACAAATTCGTACAAAGTGGTTATCCTAAATATTTTAAACCTTTCGTTAAATTTAGACAATAGAGTGTCTACAATACTGGTAGAAGTCAAGTGGATGATGTGGTGCTTGAGGTCCAAAGCTTTGTTTGATCATTATATAAGTATACTAGGCATTTTCGTCTCAGCTTTGCATAATTATGATGCTCCAATGTTTTGGCATGATCTGGCTGATGATGTATGTTCGGCCACTTCTCTCTCCTCATTCAGAAAGAAGTTGAAACTTATCTCTTACCACAAGCTTACCCATTCTAGATTTTTTGCTTGCCCTGGTGTTTTGCCCATGACACTGACTCTGATGTCTCTGGTCAGTTGATTATGGCTTTTCTGTATGGCACGCCTTAGAGTCTGTCTTTAAGATAGAAATTAAGTGCTACGAAAGTACAATTAGAATTGGTTCCGATGTCTATGGTCATGGGTTTAAATACAGCTAATGTCAACTTATGGGTTGGGGTTTTCCCAGGGCCTAGGATTAGCCTACAGATTGCCTGGTTCTTCGTTTAGACACTTTGGAAAAAGACACAATGATTCAGTTATTATCACCATACTCCACCGCTTGTCTACTATGTAATGTGCATATTCTCATTCTTGAATGCTTATGTCTACAAAGTTATTAATTTTTAATTTTTTTTGCAATGAACGCTAACTTTATGCTAATGCTATATAAACTAGTTGACCATTTACATTATGTACATAACTATTATAACTCTATTGTGGTTGCTATACTGTGTGTTTGCCCATAAAGGACTTGTAGTGTTTTATTTTCTGACCAGTCTTTGGCATAAACTTATTAACTTTATGTCTTTGGCATAAACTTATTAACTTTAAACATCTTCATTGGTTAGCTGATTTAGTGCCATTTTATGGCGAGACTCAACCTTATAAACTTACCTTCATGTTATCACTAATGCTGCTGCACGTCTTTGTGATTCGATTAAATGAACTCATTAAGGCGTGCATTGCCTTCGGGGAGGTTTCGTCTGCTTCCTCCAATTTTACTTTGACCTTTACCTTGCATATGGCATATTTTAACCAATTCCAATCAACATCATTTGTTTTGTCTCCTCTGTCAGCCGAATTGTAACGTCTTTGAAGCTGATAGATTGGACATAACCCCTATGGGATACGTCATCCGCCTGCTCTGACAGGTCGTTAGTTAGCTTATTTTATAGCCTTTATCTTCACATGTTGGCTGATTTATTTAACTGGCTGTACAATTCGTGTTACTTTTAATTTAGAATTTGGGTTCTACAGCCCCTTTTGTGTCTGCGTAGATAGTTATAATCCTTGAAATTCTCTTTTCATTGGCTTTATTTTGAATAAATTCCAATGAAAATTTATTTTCTGCCTTCTCTGACAGCCGATTTGTAAAATATGTGAAGCTGTCAGATGTCACAGAACCCCTTTTTGTGGCCTGTCTCGTTCATCCATTAGCAGCTCGCTGCAGTCTAGTTCGAATAATTTTGATAAAATTTGTGTCATTTCTAGTCTGTCAGGATGGGTTTTTTCACCTCCCTTTCAATTTACTTTACTCAAATTTCACCTTTTCATCTTGACCTTTGTAGCCCTTACATGACCTTGGGTCATAAAGGTAATGGCCCTGACATCCAGGGTCACTTGTGAGCCCTTCCCTCAGCTGCTTAGTGTGATGCATTTGCATTGGTATTGGGCTTTGTATAATGGTTTATAATTATTAAGCTGGGGGTCTGTTGTAATAGCTTGGATTTACCAGTGACCTTGGTTTGTGTAATTTTGTAACTCATCAAGGTCAGATTAATCACAGTATTATATGTGAATTATCAGAACATTACTATATGTTAATGTTATTTTATCAGTAAGTTTTTAGTAGAATAAATATTACATTTAATCCCATTTGCTGTATTTGCTTGTTTTGGCCCCCAGGGGAATGTCATGTACCCCGCAAGTTTAATATTGTTTCAAAAGCTACACAAAGCGTTGCACAATCACAAGGTGTCAAATCTGATTTCATTGAAAGTGACAAATGTAATGTGATCAATAACAATGATATTGACAAATGGTCAGTATAAATATGAATCAGTATGTAAACAATCAGTCCTGTACTTTGGGTGTAAACACTAATGTGGAGTGTGCAATTAGATTTGCAATTCTTGCTGACACGGCGGAGGAAGACCTAAGTTTACAAGGTAATATAAACTATCTCATTGCCACTGACGTTGATCTTGAGGCATCGCAAGGTGTGTCCCCTGTTAAAAACACTCCAGTTGTAAGAAATCCCCGAGTGAGCACCCACTCAGTCGACAAATACAACCTTGAACTCAGACTCAAGCCCAAACACAGAAATGCTGTTAGTTTAGCCAAAGATAACGCTACTTTCAAGCGTTGGAATGGCCAAACAACTACAAAGTATGGTTTTATTCCCCTGGGGATTTTCTTTCCCCAGATCAAGATGCTAGGAACTCCTGTACAGGTGACCTGCTTGATATTAATAACCACGTTAAATCCACAGGCAACGTCAATTTTATGGATGCCCAGATTTCAGTGCCTTTTCAGTCAAGGGTGGACAGGTGGGACTCATACCTTGAGGGCTATTGGGATGACCAATTTAAATCAGATATGGGTTTCCCATTGATTTTGATAATGAGATCTTATTGAGTTCAGCAGAAAATAACCATAGTTCAGCTACTGAATTTCCAGATCATGTCAGAAAGTACTTTTTGGGGGAAGGTCGTTTTGGAGCAATTTTAGGCCCCTTTTCTACCCCTCCCATCAAGGACCTTCATATATCTCCTTGTATGACCCGTGAAAAGCCTGATTCTGATTCAAGAAGAGTTAAAGTCGACCTCAGTTTTCCTGTTGGTCATTCAGTTAATGCTGGAGTCAGTAAGGACCAGTACTTAGGTACCCCATTCTTGTTGACATTGCCAAGCATAAATATCATCAACCAAAAACTTAAAACTTTAGGAAAGGGTTCACTACTTTACAAAATTGATATCTCAAGGGCTTTCAGGCACATAAAATAGACCCTGGGGACTATCATCTGTTAGGCCTTAAACTGGATTCATACTTCATCGATTCATGTCTCCCATTCGATTTTCGTCATGGCTTGGCCATCTTCTAGTGTATAAGCGATGCTGTGCATCACCTTATGTCCAGGAAGGGCCATGACATCATGAATTATATTGATGACTTCATAGGGCTTGCCCTGCCCTCCAGGGCTTATGAATCCTTCCATAGACTACATCAACTGCTCCAGGAGCTCGGTTTTGACATTAGTAAGCACAAACTGGTCCCCCCCCCCTAGTACCAAAGCTGTCTGTTTAGGATTTGAGATCTCCACTACTGAGTTTACAGTCTCCATGCCGCCAGCAAAAATGCAAGAAATGATTGAAATTTACAAAGTTTTAAATGGTAAGACCAGCTGCTCAAAAAGGGAATTACAGTCCCTCCTGGGTAAGCTGCTGTATATATCCAAATGCGTCAAAGCCTCCAGAGTGTTTCTAAACCGTATGCCTGACCTTCTTAGAACAATGGCCAACCAAAAATCAATTACTCTTATGACTGACTTTAAGAGAGACCTAAGGTGGTTTTAATCGTTTGCACCTCAGTGTAATGGTAAAGCCTTCTTTGACAATCCAAAAATTGACTATGAAATAGAATTGGATGCATCACACCAAGGACTAGATGCTATGTGGGGCCTTCAAGTGTATGAGCTTACCATTCCTTTAGGTTTCAATCAGTACAACATACTATTAGTCCATTTGGAAATGATAAATATACTTGTAGCCATTCGAACCTGGGGTCCAGCTTGGACAGGTAAAACTCTTCTGGTCCATTGTGACAATGCTGCTGTCTTCTCAGTATTAACAACTGGGGCCACTAAGAACCTCACACTAGCTGCCATGGCCAGAAATATAACCATGGAATTGGCCAAGCTTGATATTAATATGCGTACTGTGCATATTGCAGGTAAGATACATGTAGTAGCTGACTGTCTCTCCAGATGGTCCATGGGTGGACAGTATAGATACAAACTACAAAGTATCCGTCCATGTCCTCAGTGGGTTCAACCCCCTGAGAATGCATTGACACTAAATTGGCTTTTGTTTTAGGTGTGCCTCCTAGGGTGGCCAGCCTGACTTCCAGGGCTGCAGACAGTTTCCACCTGCTTTCAACAGCCCACCATCAAAGCTTATGACTCTATGTTTAGAGTGTTTCTTTCATTCTGCATATTTGCAGGGGCAGATGTCTTTTGTTTATCCCCAAATTTCTTTCTAACTTTCTTAGAATTCCTCACATTCAATGGTTTATCACCATCTGCCATTCTTAACTATGTCTCTGCCATAAAAAGCCAAGTTTACGATTTTTATTGGATATTTCTCCCTAATCTGATCCCAGAATCAAATACTTCCATAAATCTATCCTTCTTCACAGATCCTTCAAGGTGGATCTCAAGTCTATAATAGACACACCAACATTAACATCAATTGTCAAGCAATGTGGTCTCATGTTTATGGGCACAGCAAATTTATATAAAGCAGCTTATCTCTTGTCATTTTTCTCTTTCCTTAGAATTTCCAATCTAGTCCTTCACACCATCAATTTATATGACCCCTTGCAGCAATTGGCAGAGATTGACATTATTTTTGCCCCTCCCGGGGCTTTGGTCCTCATCAAGTGGTCGAAAACACTCCAACACAAAAATAAAATCAGAATTCTCAAAATTCCACAACTTGGTACCCCCCACTATGTCCAATAAGAGATCTCAAAAGCCTTCTAAAGTTTACTCCAGGTTCCAGTAACTCTCCCTTGTTCCAAGTCCAGTATCAAGGTACTTGGGTACCACTCTCTGATACACGTTTAAGGAAAAATTTGGGCCTTATCCTTAAAACATTACATCTTGAACGTTCAAACATCACCTGCCATTCACTCATGCGTTCAGGTGCCTCACTTGCTTTTAGCTCCCGTGTGCCCCTTCAGGACATCCAGAGTCATGCCACATGGACGTCGGAGTGTGTCTGGTCCTACATTACACAGGACCATAATGCCTCTGACAAAGTTGGAACTGCACTACAATTCCAACTCATACAATAGCTACGTACTCTACTTGGGGTTTGGGGGACATTCAAATCCTCACAAATTGATAAATATTAAATTGCTTAAAAATTATTTTACAACTATTACTCTCAAACTTACAACCCACTTGTAAGTTAATAAATAAGAATAAAGAGTGTTTGTGTGTCAGTGACAGACTGTTAATCCCTCTATTAACTGCCTTATATTGTCCAAATTGGTTGGCAATATTTCGAAAAAATTTGATTTTTCTCATCAGAGGCTATTATATTTGGGCATTCCCTACACTCCACCCAGCAGGTATCAACATGTTTGTATGAGGTTATGCCCTTTTATTGCACCCCTTATCCAGGTGCAACCTTTCCCTTTTCCCCCCTTTACTTGTAAGTTAAGGTTACCAAACTGTCTAAAATCTCTGCCAGCCACTATTTCATTCACCCGCTACTTCGCTGGTAAATTTATCTAAATCCACTCAGCATTTGGCTAAGGTCATCTTAAGTGGATATAACTTAAACTCACTCACATATGTTAGCTTATATCTTAGTATCCCACAGCTAACTGTAATTGTAGTTCATGTTTACGTTAGCTGTAAATTTATCAATCTAGCACTATTGTACCAAGGTTCTCTAAACTGCATACATTTTAAGCTTATTCAGATGTGTTATTTCATGTACCACTATCTCACAGCTGACTGTTACTTTGTTAACCCAGGTATATATCCAGTCTTAGGAATATATGTCTTGTCTCAGCTCATATCATCACTTATAAATGTGGGTGATTTTGGTGATTTTATTATTAAGTATTAAGTTTTATTATATTATGTATATATATAATATCCCAAATAGTAAAACAAAAACATTTGGAAAACATCAACATTTTTTGTTGGCTGAATAGTTCAAGGCTAAGTACACAACCATATATAAACCACAGAAGACAACAAAAAATATTATTGGCACGCAGGGAACATAATGAACCAGTTAATAAGGGCACACATATCAAAATAAATCATTGTTGTGACTAATCCATTGACTACAATTGTTTCATCCACGTTACATAGTCTGGTTGTCAAAGTGAAACAAATCGGCTTTTATCTGGCATTATTTGGAAACTGCCATGTGGAATTATGGCGGTTTGTGTAAAGTAAATACACAGACAAAAGACTCACAGAATATCATTGATAGATTTTTTCCCTTCCTAAAGTTACAAAAACAAATGCTTAATGAAGTCATAAAGTTACACATTCCAGCACAGAACACTGTATGTATGGAAGCCATGATGTGACATTTTAACTCCAGAAGGACGTCATGTTTTACAGTGCGTTCGTTTGTCTATCTGTTTGTGTTCGTCTGTTTGTCCTTTTGAAGCCAACAAGAAATGAATGAAACTTTCTGGATTTTTTTATTTGTAGTGTCTGACCAATGGATGAAGTGATTTAATTTGGGAAAAAATCTGAATCATAAATTGGACACAAAAAATCTCAAATTTTCAGAAATGTTCCAAGGTAGAGGTCTGTGCTCTACAAGTGCTTTCTAGTTTCCTTTTTCTTTGACTTTCCTGTATCAAAGCATCACTCAGGTGGGAAAAAAGTTTTACAAACTTTACAGTTAAAGTCTTTTCTGGCGACAATGATATGTTAATGTGTGTTGGATTATCTCTTCCAGGTAGCTCTTTTGCATTCGATAATATCACACATGTGTTGGAGAATTATGTTGGATAAACACTTTTTGAATGCTAATAAGTTAAACATAAAGAGAAAAACAGTATTGCTGTAATGGCTTATGAACTTGACAAAGCTATATGCAATATAATTCTCAAAGGATATAGCATCTCAAAACTTTCAGCAGCAGAGCTTTACCGATAGCTTTTTTGATATATATCATTCATAAAGTGTTTCTACTGTAGAGCTTTTTCATATATATCATTTTGAAAGTGTTTCTATTGTACAGCTATTTTATATATATCATTCAGAAAGTGTTTCTATTGTAGAGCTCTTTTATATATATCATTCAGAAAGTGTTTCTATTGTAGAGCTTTTTTATATATATCATTCAGAAAGTGTTTCTATTGTAGAGCTCTTTTATATATATCATTCAGAAAGTGTTTATATTGTATGCTGACTACACCTACCAATCCAATTTAACGTCAGGAATGTTACACAGCTGGTGTTAGGGGTCTCATTAGTGTAGTGGTTAACATACTTACCTCCTACCCCTGAGGTCTGTGGTTCAAAACCCCCGGACCATATGTGGGTTGGTAGCTGCTTACCGATGCTTGGCAGTTTACAGTGCGGAATCTTCACCAGCTAGTATATACTGGTTTTCTCTGCCTTTAAAACTACTTGTCGTGGCATAACCTCAGCAAAGTGTGGAAAGCCACTTTAAACCCAAATACATAACTCATATCTGGTGAGAATGGACAATTTATGTTAGATCACTTCAAGTTTTTTTTTGGAATAGCAACTAATAGTATTGACATTGAAGTGTACGTGCCTTTACACTCTAACAATTAGGTGCATCTAAAATGTCTAACAATATCACATTTTTACAGATTTTACAGTGTTAATAATCCATACTTGCTGGGTGCAGAAAAAATTAGATGACAAGACAATTAACCACCCGTTAATTACTCATCATAACAGAAAATCTAAAATCCCTTCATCTGAAGTATGGCGGTGGAAAATCAGCCCATTCCACAAGACTGGATCCCTTAATAACAATATCCCATCATAACTAATCTGCCCCCACACCCAACACCCCTCCCCAACCCTATTTACATTTTTCTGATCAAACGTCTGCATTCTTAAATTGGCACAGTTTAAATGTTAAGCTTTTTTCCCAGACCACATATCCAATTACACCGTGTGTATTTAGGGGTACAATATGAAAATGTCCCGAAAATATGAAAAATATGTGTCACTAAGCAAGTTGGCACTATAGTACAAGTGTTTAACATTTATATTATTTTGTTCATCTTCATGAGTATTACTTTAAATCCAAGTCTGTGTTAACTCCTTTTTGGAAACCAGTCCCCCGGGGTTAGAACCTTCTGAACATTAACTTTGAACTTTGTTGTTTGAATCTTCTGCACTAAGGTCGGACTCTGATACCTGTAGAACATACCGGGGAACTTTGGTTAAAGATCTAAAAGCAATCTCATTGTTTACTTAAGAAAAAACGCAATGGTCTCAGATTGAACAAGGCCAAAAGGGGTTTCGGTCTAATAGTGGTAGCTGCAAAGTCATCAGTAGGGCACTAACGTAGTCCATTGCTGCTTAACTTCAGTGATGAGACAGGTACTCATCACGCTATGCCACAATTCATGAAATTGCAGAGACGAAAACAATGAAAACAAAGCCAAAAAAGTGATCCTAAAACTGCGAGCAGCTCGCACTTTATAAGACAGAATTTCCAAAGTGGGTATGTAGGGATGCCTTATTGGGAGAGTGTGAATAGTGCCTTATTCAGCAATCTAGAACAATAAACTATCTAACTGATGTGGAGGAGAACAATACAGAATAGCTTTGCACTAAATGTCTAGACGTTCTTTCACTGGATATTGCAGTGTTAGGAATTGCTAACCTTATCAAAGGCTAAACTTATCATCTAATCTCCAGCTTCTTCACTGTATATCTTCTGTATAAGAGGGGGTGGGGGGGGGGGGTGAGGAACTCAGTGTTTTAAACTAACAAAATAACAAAAATTAAGGGATGCCAAGTGATCTCCTATGTTAGTCACCCAGGCTTGTGGATGTGAACGGGGCAAGGTGCTATGTGGGGAAGCTTGAGCAGAAGAGCTGGGTCTTAAGGTGTTTAACGTTTCAAGAAAATATTCTTTTATTATTAACCCCATTTGCACTTTTTTTTTGTTAAGATGCATCCCTATTTGCAAGCATGTCTTCCAACTTTCTGACCATATCAGATGATTTTATTATGTGTATCTTGTTTTTGTCCTCACAAGAAAAGTCACCTGGGGTATTGTAAAGCCATGGTAGTGCAGTGGTAACCCCCTCACCTCCCTCCTCTGAGAATGGAGTTTGAACCCTTGTCCAACCTAAAGTAGGATATCTGGCATTGGCTGGTAGTTTGCAGGTACAGAATTTTGATAAATTGTATGTAGTGGTTTTTTCCCCCTTCTACCCACTGGTCACAATAAAACTGATACAAAAATACTAAGTAAAACGCTAAATAAATAAATGTTTTTAATTCATGAAAATACATATTTCCCCTAAATGAAAATATTCTTTAGATAAACAAACAGAACAAAAAGACTGATATAATGCATAAAAATATCACTCGTAACAACACTGAGCCCTGGTCACTCTTGTGTAGTGCTCTGGGCACTACCATGATAAATCATTCACTGGAATCCATTTTTACAAATTACTACACAAGGTAACACCCAAAAGTCAAAGTTGGTGTTTTACATCCTGCTTAACAGCCAGGGTTATAGTCTGCAGGTTCTCAGTATTTGTCACTTGTGGAGTCAAATCCACATAAAGATGACAATCTGTCATTAGATGCCATACTTTCTTACTACAAGGGCAGATAGGCATTTAAAACACATTAAAGATTAAATATTACACCTTGTAATAAGTCACTGCGCCTCAATAATTATCTTTAAGTGATTTTGATCAAAATATATTGGTCTTCAGTATAAGGGAAAGAAATGCTGACTAGTAAAAGACTGATCTTTTCAATGAGCATCCGTGGTGTTAGTGATTACCTTTCAAATCTTAACTCCTGAAAGATAAGTCATAAGAGCCACTAAGATTAAACTCGTGGCATCATTATTAGAGTGGTCGACAGGCAAATTCGATACAGTGAAGCAGGGGTATAACATAAAACAGTTCTTAAAGTTATAAAAAAGACCTAAAGATAATTATAATCTAGCATTCTAGCAATTAGTCACTTTGTGGGTATTTATTGCATTTATTGCTACACAATTATGAATGACTCACTATTTTACTGTCTGTGTGAAAACAGAATACAATGAGCTTATAGCACAAACTTAATGCACCCTAGGCAGCGAAAAAAACCTGTAAAACCAAAAGTAATCATTTAACCTTGGGGATGCTAAATTAAGCTTGACAAAAAAGCTCATTAATGAATGAAAAACATTGATGAATTACTCATGTACAGAGGCAATTGTTATGGGGCAAAGATTCAAAGCTTATTTTGTAATCTATTTTTGGTTTAATATTTGTACTTTTATGAGGTAAACAGTTCCAGTATTCCTGAATTCCACTTTAACAACATGGTTTATGATTAAGGTCAAGTTATGGATCTAAATTACACAGATATGAAATTACCTAAGATTTTTTATGAAGTTGCATGTTACATGTAAATAAAACCCAGAAGTGATTTCACAGCTGCCTATAACTGCCAGAATTACTGCTTCCAGTGTGGCCGAGGCTAAACATAACAAAATGCCTTTAACATAGTTAGCGTAATAAGTATTATATTATTTACATATATTTCAAATATTAACATTAGTTTTCTTATGTTAAATATAATCTAAAGCTGTTATAACCATGTATAAGACATATAATCTGCAAGAAATTTGAGGACACAGTTTCAATGTGATAACAGTATCTTCCTCTCCACGCCCGAAGGTTGGCTGCCAGCTGCAGGAATTTAGTTTACATTCAAATATAGTGAAAAAATATGATTACTAGATGAACGTAGAGAAAGAAATCTAAAATTCGCCAGGAATCTAAAATTTGCCACCTCTAAAACCTTAGTTAATTTTATGAAGAAAATGCTGTTTTTGTCTAAAAATTGGCATTTTTCAGTTCAAAAAGCCTTAATTTACTATACGTTCAACAAATCTCACCACAATTCATATATTTTATTAGTATTTTCACATGTGGCGAATTTCCGATATGTGGCGAATTTTAGATTTCTTACTCTACAGCCCATCTAAATATACAATTAAGCATATGCAGACATTATTCAAGTGATCATACCTAAGGGTTAAGTATATCGAAACAAGGTCTCTCTTGAAGCTAAGGTAACCTTAAACAAACTTCTGTATATGTACACGAAACTTTACAGTACAAGGCCATCTGTATGTTAATCATGAACTCAGAGATGGCTACTATTAAGGTAAACTTAAATTTACCAAATAAACTAAATTAAGGCAAAGACCCAGTTTAAGTTTAGACTAAAATTTTATTAAAATTAGGTGGCCCTAGCTTTACACACAAAATGAAATCTAATGCTGAATGTCTCATATAGTTAATTATAGCTGAATAGTTCAAGGCTAAGTACCTTTCCCTTTTCCCCCCTTTACTTGTAAGTTAAGGTTACCAAACTGTCTAAAATCTCTGCCAGCCACTATTTCATTCACCCGCTACTTCGCTGGTAAATTTATCTAAATCCACTCAGCATTTGGCTAAGGTCATCTTAAGTGGATATAACTTAAACTCACTCACATATGTTAGCTTATATCTTAGTATCCCACAGCTAACTGTAATTGTAGTTCATGTTTACGTTAGCTGTAAATTTATCAATCTAGCACTATTGTACCAAGGTTCTCTAAACTGCATACATTTTAAGCTTATTCAGATGTGTTATTTCATGTACCACTATCTCACAGCTGACTGTTACTTTGTTAACCCAGGTATATATCCAGTCTTAGGAATATATGTCTTGTCTCAGCTCATATCATCACTTATAAATGTGGGTGATTTTGGTGATTTTATTATTAAGTATTAAGTTTTATTATATTATGTATATATATAATATCCCAAATAGTAAAACAAAAACATTTGGAAAACATCAACATTTTTTGTTGGCTGAATAGTTCAAGGCTAAGTACACAACCATATATAAACCACAGAAGACAACAAAAAATATTATTGGCACGCAGGGAACATAATGAACCAGTTAATAAGGGCACACATATCAAAATAAATCATTGTTGTGACTAATCCATTGACTACAATTGTTTCATCCACGTTACATAGTCTGGTTGTCAAAGTGAAACAAATCGGCTTTTATCTGGCATTATTTGGAAACTGCCATGTGGAATTATGGCGGTTTGTGTAAAGTAAATACACAGACAAAAGACTCACAGAATATCATTGATAGATTTTTTCCCTTCCTAAAGTTACAAAAACAAATGCTTAATGAAGTCATAAAGTTACACATTCCAGCACAGAACACTGTATGTATGGAAGCCATGATGTGACATTTTAACTCCAGAAGGACGTCATGTTTTACAGTGCGTTCGTTTGTCTATCTGTTTGTGTTCGTCTGTTTGTCCTTTTGAAGCCAACAAGAAATGAATGAAACTTTCTGGATTTTTTTATTTGTAGTGTCTGACCAATGGATGAAGTGATTTAATTTGGGAAAAAATCTGAATCATAAATTGGACACAAAAAATCTCAAATTTTCAGAAATGTTCCAAGGTAGAGGTCTGTGCTCTACAAGTGCTTTCTAGTTTCCTTTTTCTTTGACTTTCCTGTATCAAAGCATCACTCAGGTGGGAAAAAAGTTTTACAAACTTTACAGTTAAAGTCTTTTCTGGCGACAATGATATGTTAATGTGTGTTGGATTATCTCTTCCAGGTAGCTCTTTTGCATTCGATAATATCACACATGTGTTGGAGAATTATGTTGGATAAACACTTTTTGAATGCTAATAAGTTAAACATAAAGAGAAAAACAGTATTGCTGTAATGGCTTATGAACTTGACAAAGCTATATGCAATATAATTCTCAAAGGATATAGCATCTCAAAACTTTCAGCAGCAGAGCTTTACCGATAGCTTTTTTGATATATATCATTCATAAAGTGTTTCTACTGTAGAGCTTTTTCATATATATCATTTTGAAAGTGTTTCTATTGTACAGCTATTTTATATATATCATTCAGAAAGTGTTTCTATTGTAGAGCTCTTTTATATATATCATTCAGAAAGTGTTTCTATTGTAGAGCTTTTTTATATATATCATTCAGAAAGTGTTTCTATTGTAGAGCTCTTTTATATATATCATTCAGAAAGTGTTTATATTGTATGCTGACTACACCTACCAATCCAATTTAACGTCAGGAATGTTACACAGCTGGTGTTAGGGGTCTCATTAGTGTAGTGGTTAACATACTTACCTCCTACCCCTGAGGTCTGTGGTTCAAAACCCCCGGACCATATGTGGGTTGGTAGCTGCTTACCGATGCTTGGCAGTTTACAGTGCGGAATCTTCACCAGCTAGTATATACTGGTTTTCTCTGCCTTTAAAACTACTTGTCGTGGCATAACCTCAGCAAAGTGTGGAAAGCCACTTTAAACCCAAATACATAACTCATATCTGGTGAGAATGGACAATTTATGTTAGATCACTTCAAGTTTTTTTTTGGAATAGCAACTAATAGTATTGACATTGAAGTGTACGTGCCTTTACACTCTAACAATTAGGTGCATCTAAAATGTCTAACAATATCACATTTTTACAGATTTTACAGTGTTAATAATCCATACTTGCTGGGTGCAGAAAAAATTAGATGACAAGACAATTAACCACCCGTTAATTACTCATCATAACAGAAAATCTAAAATCCCTTCATCTGAAGTATGGCGGTGGAAAATCAGCCCATTCCACAAGACTGGATCCCTTAATAACAATATCCCATCATAACTAATCTGCCCCCACACCCAACACCCCTCCCCAACCCTATTTACATTTTTCTGATCAAACGTCTGCATTCTTAAATTGGCACAGTTTAAATGTTAAGCTTTTTTCCCAGACCACATATCCAATTACACCGTGTGTATTTAGGGGTACAATATGAAAATGTCCCGAAAATATGAAAAATATGTGTCACTAAGCAAGTTGGCACTATAGTACAAGTGTTTAACATTTATATTATTTTGTTCATCTTCATGAGTATTACTTTAAATCCAAGTCTGTGTTAACTCCTTTTTGGAAACCAGTCCCCCGGGGTTAGAACCTTCTGAACATTAACTTTGAACTTTGTTGTTTGAATCTTCTGCACTAAGGTCGGACTCTGATACCTGTAGAACATACCGGGGAACTTTGGTTAAAGATCTAAAAGCAATCTCATTGTTTACTTAAGAAAAAACGCAATGGTCTCAGATTGAACAAGGCCAAAAGGGGTTTCGGTCTAATAGTGGTAGCTGCAAAGTCATCAGTAGGGCACTAACGTAGTCCATTGCTGCTTAACTTCAGTGATGAGACAGGTACTCATCACGCTATGCCACAATTCATGAAATTGCAGAGACGAAAACAATGAAAACAAAGCCAAAAAAGTGATCCTAAAACTGCGAGCAGCTCGCACTTTATAAGACAGAATTTCCAAAGTGGGTATGTAGGGATGCCTTATTGGGAGAGTGTGAATAGTGCCTTATTCAGCAATCTAGAACAATAAACTATCTAACTGATGTGGAGGAGAACAATACAGAATAGCTTTGCACTAAATGTCTAGACGTTCTTTCACTGGATATTGCAGTGTTAGGAATTGCTAACCTTATCAAAGGCTAAACTTATCATCTAATCTCCAGCTTCTTCACTGTATATCTTCTGTATAAGAGGGGGTGGGGGGGGGGGGGGTGAGGAACTCAGTGTTTTAAACTAACAAAATAACAAAAATTAAGGGATGCCAAGTGATCTCCTATGTTAGTCACCCAGGCTTGTGGATGTGAACGGGGCAAGGTGCTATGTGGGGAAGCTTGAGCAGAAGAGCTGGGTCTTAAGGTGTTTAACGTTTCAAGAAAATATTCTTTTATTATTAACCCCATTTGCACTTTTTTTTTGTTAAGATGCATCCCTATTTGCAAGCATGTCTTCCAACTTTCTGACCATATCAGATGATTTTATTATGTGTATCTTGTTTTTGTCCTCACAAGAAAAGTCACCTGGGGTATTGTAAAGCCATGGTAGTGCAGTGGTAACCCCCTCACCTCCCTCCTCTGAGAATGGAGTTTGAACCCTTGTCCAACCTAAAGTAGGATATCTGGCATTGGCTGGTAGTTTGCAGGTACAGAATTTTGATAAATTGTATGTAGTGGTTTTTTCCCCCTTCTACCCACTGGTCACAATAAAACTGATACAAAAATACTAAGTAAAACGCTAAATAAATAAATGTTTTTAATTCATGAAAATACATATTTCCCCTAAATGAAAATATTCTTTAGATAAACAAACAGAACAAAAAGACTGATATAATGCATAAAAATATCACTCGTAACAACACTGAGCCCTGGTCACTCTTGTGTAGTGCTCTGGGCACTACCATGATAAATCATTCACTGGAATCCATTTTTACAAATTACTACACAAGGTAACACCCAAAAGTCAAAGTTGGTGTTTTACATCCTGCTTAACAGCCAGGGTTATAGTCTGCAGGTTCTCAGTATTTGTCACTTGTGGAGTCAAATCCACATAAAGATGACAATCTGTCATTAGATGCCATACTTTCTTACTACAAGGGCAGATAGGCATTTAAAACACATTAAAGATTAAATATTACACCTTGTAATAAGTCACTGCGCCTCAATAATTATCTTTAAGTGATTTTGATCAAAATATATTGGTCTTCAGTATAAGGGAAAGAAATGCTGACTAGTAAAAGACTGATCTTTTCAATGAGCATCCGTGGTGTTAGTGATTACCTTTCAAATCTTAACTCCTGAAAGATAAGTCATAAGAGCCACTAAGATTAAACTCGTGGCATCATTATTAGAGTGGTCGACAGGCAAATTCGATACAGTGAAGCAGGGGTATAACATAAAACAGTTCTTAAAGTTATAAAAAAGACCTAAAGATAATTATAATCTAGCATTCTAGCAATTAGTCACTTTGTGGGTATTTATTGCATTTATTGCTACACAATTATGAATGACTCACTATTTTACTGTCTGTGTGAAAACAGAATACAATGAGCTTATAGCACAAACTTAATGCACCCTAGGCAGCGAAAAAAACCTGTAAAACCAAAAGTAATCATTTAACCTTGGGGATGCTAAATTAAGCTTGACAAAAAAGCTCATTAATGAATGAAAAACATTGATGAATTACTCATGTACAGAGGCAATTGTTATGTGGCAAAGATTCAAAGCTTATTTTGTAATCTATTTTTGGTTTAATATTTGTACTTTTATGAGGTAAACAGTTCCAGTATTCCTGAATTCCACTTTAACAACATGGTTTATGATTAAGGTCAAGTTATGGATCTAAATTACACAGATATGAAATTACCTAAGATTTTTTATGAAGTTGCATGTTACATGTAAATAAAACCCAGAAGTGATTTCACAGCTGCCTATAACTGCCAGAATTACTGCTTCCAGTGTGGCCGAGGCTAAACATAACAAAATGCCTTTAACATAGTTAGCGTAATAAGTATTATATTATTTACATATATTTCAAATATTAACATTAGTTTTCTTATGTTAAATATAATCTAAAGCTGTTATAACCATGTATAAGACATATAATCTGCAAGAAATTTGAGGACACAGTTTCAATGTGATAACAGTATCTTCCTCTCCATGCCCGAAGGTTGGCTGCCAGCTGCAGGAATTTAGTTTACATTCAAATATAGTGAAAAAATATGATTACTAGATGAACGTAGAGAAAGAAATCTAAAATTCGCCAGGAATCTAAAATTTGCCACCTCTAAAACCTTAGTTAATTTTATGAAGAAAATGCTGTTTTTGTCTAAAAATTGGCATTTTTCAGTTCAAAAAGCCTTAATTTACTATACGTTCAACAAATCTCACCACAATTCATATATTTTATTAGTATTTTCACATGTGGCGAATTTCCGATATGTGGCGAATTTTAGATTTCTTACTCTACAGCCCATCTAAATATACAATTAAGCATATGCAGACATTATTAAAGTGATCATACCTAAGGGTTAAGTATATCGAAACAAGGTCTCTCTTGAAGCTAAGGTAACCTTAAACAAACTTCTGTATATGTACACGAAACTTTACAGTACAAGGCCATCTGTATGTTAATCATGAACTCAGAGATGGCTACTATTAAGGTAAACTTAAATTTACCAAATAAACTAAATTAAGGCAAAGACCCAGTTTAAGTTTAGACTAAAATTTTATTAAAATTAGGTGGCCCTAGCTTTACACACAAAATGAAATCTAATGCTGAATGTCTCATATATGAGTCAACAAAAATTGTCATGTCATTTTTCCACACACAAATTGTATCATATTACATGCCCTACGGATATTGCCTAATGAAGGCATGTTTTGATGTAGCTTTTTTTCATCAATTACAAACAAGTGCTAGAGACGTTCAAAGAGCAGCCTCCCTGTTTTAGTATTTGTTTATGGGCTAGTTTATGACATGTTGAATAAATGTCTCATGGTAATCTGCAATTTTTATGTCATGTATGGCTACTGTAGCCTTGAATGTGGCTCCAAAGTTTACATATATTAATTGATTTATTTATACCACTGTTCCACTATCAGGACTTGCCATACGAATCTAATTGAATTTTATAGCACTTAATCCCCCCCTTTACAAGGGTACTCTAAGGGTTAACATCACCCAAAACTGTCAACCAATATCATCATCCAGAGACAACAAGGCCAAAAGGGGTCTACTAGCATGAGCCACAAAGCCACCAGAGACACAAAGAAGTGCACTGAAGCGGTCACCCATCCCAGTACTTACGTGGCCCATTGCTGCTTAATTTCTGTTAGGGACAGATACTCATCACACTATGCCACACTTCATGAAAGTCTGGAGAAAAAAACAAGGCCAAAAGGGGTTTCTGTCCGCTAAAAAAAATTTAAAAAGTGATTCCTAGAAGCGTGATGCTCGCTAGAACTCACCCTTATAAAAGGTTCTAGTACCACTGAGAACAATGGTTATGCCTTGTACAGCTAGGATTTAAGATTCTTTGTGAAAGAGGCAACAGAGATGGATGCATGAATCTCACCAGGAAGAGCATTTCACACAGTGGGAGCATCAAAGCAAAGCTACAACCAAACCCTTTAGCAGATTTTTGAGCAGCTGGATGAAACTTTAGTACAAGGAAAATACTCTGACTGTGCCTGGACTATAAGAACTACTATAAGAAGAAATATATGGAGTAAAATAATTGGGAAACCCCATGTAAAAAAAACTTGTAAACATCTGTGGCTGTATTAAACACTGGGGAATATTCATCAGGCAGCCAATGCAATTTATAAAGAAAAGAAAAAGAAAATAAAATAAATCAGCCTTATGATCCGATCCAAACTGCCACAACTTGTAAAAATAACTGTGTATTTTTCGAGGGTCAGGAGCAATGTTTACAGAGTTGTTTACAACTTGATATTTCGCCGACCCTCAACGACTCTGCATCCGGACTGTGGCTCCTCTGACCTGCTGTCCTGTTCTGGTTAAGTCCCAGAACTCATACTTGAAAACAAATCGGCCTGTTGTAAACATAACTGACCTGAAATCTCCCAGTTTTCAGACGTAGGGTAGGTAACATCTCAGCAGGACAAGCCAGGAACAAATACAGAAAAGCCATAAACAGAAACCAACAAGCCGGTTACACAACAGACAAGCCGGGAACTGTGTAGGACAAGCCACCTTCATTTTTTACGACCCACGGCTTGTCAGCTGACAAAATCTGTGACGATATAAGGAGAGTCGGTATAATAAGAGTTTGTTTTTTTTACAATTATCTAGGGCAGTTTTGGGTTGAAGTTGGCTAACTTGATACTTTGGAATTTATTTTTTACAAAATCGCTGCTGCTTATTATTTGAAACTTGATCCTAAGGAAGGCAGAAAAGTGAGGAAGATAGAAGTTCCCACTGACAGTGTTCCTGAATTTGAGCTGGGGACACAGTGGCAGATATCCAGCAGAGTAGGCAGGAGAGGGAGGCCAGAGTGAGGGAGGAGGCACAACAACAGCAACAGAGGGAGGAGGAGGCAAGGGTGGAGGAGGCAAATGTGGACGAATCACACTCACAAGAGGCGGGACAACCAGAAAAAAGGCCCAGGACAGAAAGATGTGACAAGAAGGGGCAGATGACCAGAATATATCTCACTGATTCTGATGGGGAGGCCATTGCAGACTTTGTGAAGGACCAAGATGAGTTGTACGACAAGACTAGTGAACATTTCAAGGACAAAGCAAGCAAGGAGTCTCCCAGGGAGGAGTTTGCCAGGAGTTGCAAGCTGTCTGTCAAGGTGTGCAAGACCTAGTTTGACTCATTACGGAAAGCTCACGCAGTTGAAGTCTGGACAGACCCTGAAGGTAATGATGAAACATCAGAACTGGATACAGGACAAGCTAGGATTCCTGAGGGTGAACATCAGATGCAATGGGCTCAGCAAGTCATCAACCCTTCAAATCGCAAACTCGCAGAGCCAGTGCTTCAGCTACTACAGCACACAACATCTCCAGAGCCTCTACTGACACAGACAGTAAGGAGATCAGCATGCATTCAACAGACACCACGTAATAGTCTCAACAAATTACCAGCCCCAGGGTGCTCATCAGTTGACCAGCAGGTCATTGACCAGTTCACACAGATGAGAACTATGCTGGCATCATTCCTCGGGCAAAAGCAGGAGACAACAACACGTACAGCCTTCTGCAACTACCTGGCATTGGAGGTGGAGGGATTAGAGGAGAGAGACTTTCAGACATTTAGAAACGAGGCTGTTAAACTCCTCAGCAACATTCAAAGCAAGGCAGAAGCAACAGACACAGACACTTTCATGTAGATCAAGTGCAGCTTCAACATTTGTGCCAGAGACATTTCAACAGCCATAGCAGCCATCTCCAGTTGCAAGGGAATGCATCGTAATTTGGTCCGGCATGTGGGTGCCGGGCAGATGAGTCCTAGGGGAGTCCTATTATCGATCAGCAAAATTTTAGTTTACACCAACAGGGGTTTTGTGTCCTGTAATATCATTGGTCAGGCTTCTTTCACGTGGAAGCCTGCCCTTTCCTTCTGCCATTTCAAATCTGGAGGGCAAGAGGGTGACATTGAGAAACAGAAATTTTATTTATTTTTACTACTTGTTTTTAACCTTTTAGTTTTTTTACAAATATATCATCTGTCGATATGGCTGGCACTTCCACTCGACAGTACAACTTGAGGTCTGGCAACCAAGAAGCATTACAGTTCCCTGTCCAGCTGCAGTTGGAAGATGGGAAATTTTTGACTGAACTACTGAAGCAACAGAATGGGCAAGTGTTAGATCCTGAGTCCTCCATTAGTGAGTCTGACTGTGAGGCCCTGATTGCATCCGACTCTGAGTTGGATGGTGAATGGCCGGAACCCAGTTCCCGTAAAGACAAGGTTGTTAAAGAAAGTAGTTCCGTAACACAAGATGTCATTAATGAAAAAATTCTTGCACAGCTTGATAAACTTGGTAAACGGCTAGACAGTATTGAAAGCAATTTTAGTAAACAAGGTGTTTCATCAACCAAATGTAAAAAAATTAAAGTCAAAAGCTGTTTCCTCGGTCACAGTGTCACCTTGTGCTGAAGTTAACAAAATTCCAGATTTGAATGTACTTAGGCAAGACATGTCGGTGCAAGCATTGGTAGATCAGCGCCTTAGGCAGCTGGCGGATGCCGAAAAAACAGGTACAAAAATCAAATCTTTGCGTGGGGGTTCTGTAGAGGTTCTGGTTCCCAACCGTGTCAAGTGGCCACATGAGTATGTGTTATCTGGCTCAAGTAAAGAACGTGTATCCTATGACCACTTGTCAACCACACAGTGGGTGGCTGGCTTTTGTCGCATCATGAAAGAGGAACAAAATTTTAAAATTAGGGACAATATGTTAGACTACATGATTTCGTTGTTTGATGATGCTAATGACTTCTCTTGGGATGTGGCAAAGGCCAGCCACGCGGTCCTCCTCTGTAGAATGGAACAGGGGGAAGTCAAGGACTACAGTCAAATTGAAAAAATTGATAGGATACGTCATGCCAATGCACAGAGGCACAATGTCACAACTTTTGGCAACCAGAACCCAAAAAAATTCAATTCAAAGCACAGTAGGTCAATGCCATGCAACTACTACAATGCTGGCTCTTGCTCCCACACCAAAACACACGAAACTAGGGGCGTATTATATAAACATGTCTGTGCAGCCTGCCATGCGACAGGCAAGTCTTTTGGCCACCCTGAAGTTGAATGTAGATCCAAGAACAAAAAACTTCCAAAAAACGAATGAACTCGGGTGGCCACAGTTGTAGGACCACCCAAAGACAAAAAACCAAAGTATACTACTCGTCTGTGGTACCAAAGGCCCGGGAACAGTCAAATATCGACAAAAATTTGGCCCTCACCTATTTTTACAAGCAAAAAGCATACTAAACTACAATTGCCAATTGCATCAGAAGGCCAGATCCGGTTAAACAAGGTGTATCTACAGAAATTCCCAGACCTGCAGGTAATCGCCCTAATGTGACCACATGCTTTAACAAGAGTCATAATCAACACCCTGCAATGCATATCGCCTTGCATAATAGGTTTGATGTTTTCAATATGGTGGATACCACAGACGAGTCGCATGTGCCCTTGAATTGTCAAAAAATGCATTTGTTGTTAAAAATATGGACAATGCAAGTGTAGAAGCCGTACAGACTCAGCTTGGCGAAGATCACTCTCCAGTTTTGGAACGTAAGTCAAAAATTTCTTTGGTGGGAAAAAAACGAAACTGGGTGTCCTGATGGGGTAAACAAACATACCAAGCTGGGCCAGACGCTTAAAAATATTTACACTCCTGTTGACTACGGGACGTTTCATCTGATGGGCATATCCGTACCCGTAATGCTGATTTGAAAAAAGTATTTCACAGAAACTGTGTCCTCAATACTTGTGATAATGTTACTCACATTTCATGTACTAGGGGTGCTGAGAATGATAGCAAACAATTAAAATCTGTAGTTTACAAGCCAAAGTTTGGTTTCCAGCCCTCAGATACCTTAAAACTCTATGCGGGGGATCCTGTATATTACGAAAAAATTACAGATATTATAACAACACACTTAATGGTAAAACATAGTGGCTTACCTAATTTCCTTCAATGTCGGGTTCCAGTCGCATCTAATCTGAATGTTGATAGGTGGCGTTTCCACTTGCTCGATAACTGGGATCAGCAACTCCCAGACTTACTGCAGTACAGCTTTCCCATTGACTTTGATCGAAATTGTGCACTCACTTCCACATATGTCAATCATACATCGGCACTTCAAAATGTCGATCATGTGGCAAAATATCTTAGGGAGGAACTTCAACATGAAGCAATTATGGGGCCTTTTACCCAACCTCCTTTCCCTATCCATGTTTCTCCCTTAATGCCCAGGGATAAGCAGGAGTCATTACAAAAAATAACTATTATGGACCTTAGTTGGCCAAAAGGCTTATCAGTTAACAGTGGGGTCGACAAAGAGAAGTATTTGGACACTCCGTATACCCTTACCTCTCCATCTGTAGATGATATAACTGCCTCACTTTGCAAACTTGGTCCAGCAGCTCAAATTTTCAAAATAGATATAAGCAGAGCTTTCAGACAGATCATCCTGGGGATGTAGACCTTCTAGGTATCAGATTTCAGGATCAGTATTTCATCGATTTATTGGTTCCGATAAATTTTTCAACGTTGCACCGACTCAATTCGCCATATTATGGCCAAACATGGATTCCCAGGTCTCCACAATTATATTGATGACCTTATCTTTACTGGGTTGCCCTGAAAAATCCATTTGGCTTACGAATTTCTTAAAAATCTCCTGTCAGAATTAGGTCTAGATATCAGTGACAAAAAATTGGTACCTCCCAGTACGTCCGCAATTTGCTTGGGCATACTAATTGATACCGTTGATAGAACTATAGCTATTCCCCAGAAAAAACTGCAGGAAATAGTGCATATGTGTAAAAATTGGGAAACCAAGACATATTGTAGTAAAAACCAACTTCAGTCACTGCTAGGTCTTCTGTATATAACAAAGTGTGTCAAGCCGGCTAGGATCTTTCTCAATAGAATACTCCAATTACTGAGAGATAACTTTGAAAACACAAAAATTCTTCTTACTACGGAATTTTTCAAAGACCTGGCATGGTTTAATGTTTTCTTATCCCAATTCAACGGGATCACCTATTATGATCACAAATTTTCAAGAATTCCCGTTCACTTGGATGCATCCCTCACAGGACTGGGAGGCCACTTTGACTCAATGGTTTACTCACTCCCTATACCTCTAGGTTTCATGGGTTACACAATAGTACATCTAGAGATACTGAACATTATAGTAGCTGCTAAGATATGGACAACTCACTGGTCAAACCAAAGAGTTCAAATTTTCTGCGACAATATGGCAGTGGTTGAAGTTTTGACCAGTGGTAAAACCAGGGACACAACCCTAGCCACATGTGCAAGAAATCTCTGGCTCATTGCAGCCATATTCAACATTGATTTCATTTTTTCTCATAACCCTGGTGTAAAAAATACTTTAGCTGACTTACTATCCCGTTGGCATGATGATCCACATCATATACAAAAATTGCACAACCTGGTAGATAAACCCATCTGGATAGATACACATGTCGACCTCACTTGTCTCAATTATACCATATAATTCTCCATCAGTTATCTATTTTCAGATTTACCTCCCTCTGCAGCCCAGCTGGCCACCTCAGCAGCAGCCAGAATGGTCCATGGCTTCAGGCCCAACACTTTAAGGCAATATACCAGGATGTGGTCTGACTTTCAGGCTTTTAAGGTGGCAGCTGGGCTGCTCACCTCTCAGGTAAATACACACACTCTCCTGGCTTTTATGGAATATCTACATTCCAATGCTCAGTCAAAATCCAATATTTCCAACTATATGGCCGCCATTAGGGCCTGCCACATCATATATGGCCTTCCTACACAATGTTTCAGGGATGAACGTCTCTCACTTTTCTTTAAATCTATCCAGAATTCAGCTCCCCTTGCTCCCAAGAGGCGTACACTCATTGATATTCAAACCCTTCATAATATTATTCAACAATGTGCGAACCTGGAAAACCCTACTATATTTCAGCCCCTTTATTTGTTATGTTTCTTTTCCTTTCTCAGGTTGTCCAATATTTTACCTCATAGTACCTCTTCCTTCGATGTAACTAGACATCTAGCTCAAGGAGATTTTATAACACAGGACCAGGGAGGTTTGCTTCTGGTCAAATGGTCTAAGACTATGCAGAATCGTAGGGATACCGTGACACTGCCTCTCCCCTACCTGGCTTCCTCCCCTTTGTGCCCAATCATTGCCTTGAAATCAATGATTCAGATTTTCCCAGCTGAACAAAATGACCCCTTGTTTTTAATTCCCCGTAAACGTGGGCTAGTACCACTTACAGATTCGGTTGCCAGGAAACACCTAAAGGCTGTTTCCCTGGCCCTGGGCATAGCCCCTCCCTTGACATTTCATGCCTTTCACAGGGCGGGTGCTTCCTGGGCCTTTCACAATGGGGTTCCCCTTGAACATATCAAAAAACATGGCACCTGGAGCTCGGACGCCGTTCACACTTACCTCCTTTCTTCCCCCTCCTTGTCGTCCCCTGTTTCTAAAGCCTTTGCTTCCTCCCTTTCCTCCTAGCTCACTACTTCCTACTTGGCACTTGGGTGCTTTTCCATCTTCAAAACTTTAACCACTTGCCAGCCATTTTTCGTATCTGGTTTACCTACATGTGGCATGGCTTCACTCCACCCACCATAAACTAAACTATCTAACCGGTAGGTCAAAAATTTTAAAATTATTCACATATAACATGACCATACTATTTTCATGTTTTGGTCTACATCTCCCTAGTACGGTCTTCCTCCACCTTGGAGTAAAATCTATTTAGCCTATCATACTTATAGCCATATTCAAATATTTCCTCCCAGGGGGTTTATCCATAATCATGTAATATATCCTCAGATACACTGTCTCCACTGGTTGCAGGTTCTCATTTTTACGTGGGCTTGAACCCATGTCCCATGGCCTTGCCATATTAGGGGGTCACCTATTATGTATTTCAAGGCCAACCAAATTGCTTGACCTTGTACCAAATTTCACCTTTCTGAATTTGGGTTCTGGTGACCTCCCATTTTTCCAAGGTCAAGTCCAATTGACTTGCCTTGACAAAATTTTTCATTCACTTTACACTTCTTGGTGACTTCCTCCAACCAGTGGCATTATAAACCAAGATCAGTATATAAAGTTATGAAATAATAAAGTTGTAATGTAAAATTGTATGTGCATATTAAAATATTAGTAGATTGAATAGATATTTAAACCCATGCTTGTGTTTCCATGTCTTGGGGGGACGTACTGGGGACTGCCATCCCAGAGACACAGATGCCTTCAAGCCAGTTATTTGTGACTGACTTATTGATGTGGTGGTGATGTAAAACGACAACTTTGACTTTAACATCAGCACTTTAAGGCATGTTTCCAATAATTCTGATTTTTACACATACAAGTACTTCCTTATTACCCCCTCCAAGGAGGAATGTGTTTGTTTATTTGTTTGTTTGTTTATCTGTGTTTATGACTACTCCAAACCTAATGAAGTCATCTTTATGAATGGTTTTATGTGGATAGGTCTTGACTTAACTGAGAAGTGATTAAATTTTGGGAACGATCCTGATCATACTCTGGATGCCCCCAAAATTTCCAAATTTTCGGCAGTTCCAATTTTTCCAGTTTTAGGAATGAAAAGGGGGCAGTATGTCCGACTCGCAATCCTCATATATGGTGCATTATTTTCCTTATGAAATGAAAATGAAATATGTCCTAGAAAATAAAGTGTAGGCTATTTCATTTAACTACACTAGCATTTTCGAGGCTCGCACTTCTACAGATCACTTTTTTTGTGTCTGGACTTTCATCAATTGTGGTGCAGTGTGATGAGTATTTGTCTGCGCACTGAATTTAAGCAGCAATGGGCTACGTTACTACTTGGATGGGTGACTGTCTGAGTTCTAGACCAGAAGTGAGATGTGTCTGAGTTGGAATTTCTTTGTGTCCCCAGACTTTCGTAAATTCTAGTGCACTACTCATGTCTCTGATGGATTTGCGCTCTGACTAGGGGACCAAAACACATTTTGGCCTTGTTCTACGTAAAATCTACAGAAATTTACAAACACAACTACCCTCTCGGGCATCACAGTATAGAACCAACTGACAGAGGAATTCTATTTTAAATGGTCATCTGAGCCACTGTGTAGCTGCCTGTACCAAGGAATGAACCCAACTCATCTGTGTTCCTATACTAAAGTGTTACCCACTGGACCACAGTGGGTGATATTGTCATTCTAATTAAATCAATGACCAATCAATGTATATGTTATAAATTAAAGTTTACCACTGGGCTAGAGTAGAAAATCATCATTGTTTCCTTCAATATGTTCAAATTTGAGGTGAATGCAGAGTTAGCAATTCAAGTAGTTTAAGTCTAAGGAAAGACTACAACATAACATCTGACTTCTGGCAATCTACTCATGTACAGCTGTCATGTTGTTGTCTGCTAGCCAGACATAGTAATTTGATATTATCGCCCACTGTCTGCAAAACCATATGTTGCCAAGAAGAAAAATATCCCAACATAACCAATTAACAAATACTCTACATGGAATACATCTGCAAGTGTGACAAAATCTGGTCTAAAGATAAAATTGGTCCTTGTGTCAATCTCAGGGCTCGTGTTCATTAATTCCTTTACTCCAAGAACGCCTTAAAAATTATTCACAATACAACAAGTGAAATATGAAAATGGCATATTTTTATTTCAAGTAGAATATGTATTACCATTCTACAAATTGAAATCTAAAAGGTATGTTAGTTGCTAATTATTGCCAGAGGACAGATCCACTATGGCTTTCGTCCTTCCAGATAGCTTTGTGATTCTAAAAATTGTCCATTCAGGGAGGTAATCTCTTCCGGACTCTGGTAAACCACACTCTTACTGATCGGATCAGTTGGGTAAAGTTTAGAATCATTTGGCAGAGAATCGCATGCCTTCCTGATAATTTCACAATTATTTTCAATTCTTATCTGGTATTACCTTCAGGAACCCAATCGCAAACTTATCTTAAACCTATCATATCAATTGTAAATCCATCTTTTTTGATCACATGTATGCCCCAAACCTATCTTTATGGTAATGCAGCAAAACGGACCATTTCCAGATTGTCATGTTGTGTACCTTGTTCAAATACAATCCCCTTAAGGTATATATTTCAGATGGACTTCTATCAAAGTAAAATTTTATTTAAGCTATACACAGGAAACATAAATAAATAATTTACACTGTGCTAATTTATGGCTGGTTACAATATTCTGTTCAACCATGGAGGTTTGAAAAATGTTCGTTCAGACAGGTGTAAAATTCCTATAAATTGATCTAAATTGTGTCATAAAATATTATGTGTAGACTGCAGGACTGTACACACAAAGCCAGTCTGTTTAGATAAGATATGCTCAGCCTTCATTTGACTGACTGACTGCATGACAGACAGATGGATAGGTCGATTGATTGATTGATTGATTGATTGATTGATTGATTGATTGATTGATTGATTGATTGATTGATTTAACATAATGCCTAGTACCTTGTTTCAGTTATATTCCTAGAGAACTACCATTTAAGTGATCATCGAAGACCTAAATATCAGTCCATACCTGGCCAAGAACTGAGATGGTCATCCATCAAGTATACACCACATAGACAGATTCATTTAAAAATAAGTTCACTGTAGCTCTATAGTATATACTGATGATACTTAGAGATCTGAAAAAAAATCAAAAACTTCTATAAAATAAGAAATGTTTCTACGGAGCCCAGGAAGGGGCATTGAAATGTTTTACTATCATTTTTTATTTCGTTACCATAAGATAGAAAATCGTTACCACAAGATAGTAAGTCGTTCCCACAAGTTAGCAAGTCGTTCCCACAAGATAGCAAGTCGTTCCCACAAGATAGAAAGTCATTCCCATAAGTTTAAAGGTCGTTACCACAAGATACTAAGTGGTTCCCACAAGTTAGAAAGTTGTTACCACAAGATACTAAGTTGTTCCCACAAGTTAGAAAATCGTTACCACAAGATAGTAAGTCATTCCCACAAGTTAGGAAGTCGTTTCCACAAGATAGCAAGTCGTTCCCACAAGATAGAAAGTCATTCCGATCAGTAAAAAAGTTGTTACCACAAGATACTGACTCATTCAGACAAGGTAGCAAGTCGTTCCAACAAGATAGCAAGTCATTCCCATAAGAGTTTTATTAAGTCATGCTCTGATGCCAATGTACAGGCAATTTCTTTGTTTATGATACCTAACTCATATAGAGGTCACCCATCTACTAGCATACCATTCAAGTTTACATATGCCTGTAGACTTTTAGTGACCTTCAGAGGTTGCATGTTTCCTATTAGCTTACATACCATTATGGTTATCGTTTTAGCAATTTTAATGGTTATTCTTTTAAGTTACCTATCTAGTGACCTTCAGAGGTCACCTACTTATTATATTAGGTTTAGAGATGCCTGCTTTATGGCACTTTTCTTCGTCTTTCTAAGATATTTTAGCATGTTACATTGGACTGGGTGCTTTTTAGCACAGCATACCTTGCAGGACCTCCATCAGATTCTCATATAAGCGGTATCTGTACACAGCAAAACTCATGTTTGCTATGCTGCAAATTGCATAGTCTTGTACATTGCACAGCCTTATCATTCTCAACCCTTTATGTATATACATTATACTATAACTTATATTTTCTTTCTTCATAGACCTTTTTTTCTTACCAAAAAAATGCCATTTTTGCCCTGGTCTTAACCCCCTGTCTAAATTTCTAAATAGTTTTAATATGGGTATGGGCAATATAGAGATTTACTACTAATTGTGCTATAGTGTTTGCATGTGTCACCTTATTGGAAACCACACCATTATGTGCTCATGTATGTTGTATTTTATCGAGTAACAATCTTAAATGAAGTTATGTATTATTAACTAGTTTCTGTAATAATTGATAATACTGCCAAGCTGTTAGTGGTCACTGTTATAACTATTATGTATAATAAATATTGTTAACCCCTGTCTGCATATTATTGGTCCCTGGGAATGAGTTAATAAGTGGTGGGAAAGTTATTAAGTGGTGACAACAAGTTACTAAGTGGTTGGAACGAGTTAGTGAGTGATGGGAATATGTAAGTTAGTGCTGGGAATGAGTTAGTAACTGGTGGGAATGACTTGATAAGTTGGGGGTATGAAATAAAACAAGGATTTGCTATGTCGTGGTAACCACTTAGAATCTTGTTCCCACAAGTTAGTATCTCATTCCCACGACTCAACATCTCATTCCCACGACTTAGTATCTCATTACCACTACTTAATATCTCATTATCACAATTTTCTAACTTGTTGGAACGACTTGCTATCTTGTGGGAACGACATCCTATCTTGTGGTCACGACTTTCTAACTTGTGGAAATGACTTAGTATCTTGTGGGAACGACTTTCTATATTGTGGGAATGACTTCTAGCTTGTGGGAATAACTTACTATCTTGTGAGAACGACTTGCTAACTTGTGGGCATGACTTGCTAACTTGTGGTAACGACTTCCTAACTTGTGGGAATGACTTTCTATCTTGTGGTAATGACTTGCTAACTTGTGGGAACAACTTGGTATCTTGTGGGACTTAGTTTCTATATTGTGGTTACGACTTCCTATCTTGTGTGAATGACTTACTGTAACGAGATAAACAAATGCCAGGAAAACAGTTCTATGTCCTTTCCTGGGCTCTGTATGTTTCAGGTAAATTTTATTTTTGCGTTGTCTTATTTGATGCAAACAAGGTAAGTCACATCAGAACAAAATGTACCGTCTGCTAGTTTAGTTTTCCATATGTATTACTTTTTATATTTCTTTACATTGCCACTTTTATAGCACCTGTTAAACTAAGTATTTTACAATTCTTATTCTAAGTGACTTTTGTAAAGCTTAATCTCTATCAAAAGACAGACTCCAGGGTGCATCTTACAGAAAAGCAGTGATCTATAATCAATTGATCGGAGACATAGCAGGGGTCTTTTCAAATCAGATCATTCCAAATCGTTGGAGCATCATAAACAAAGCTGTGATAAAAATGCTCAGTAGACTTACATACTGATGGGTTAAAGTATGTTACCTCAACTACAACAAGATCAGCTTGACTTCTATGAGTATTGTACACAATATGCAATGTGAAAAAATATTGTAACTTGTCTGGCAATTATATGCTGATCTAAATAGATTTTAGGTTTTTAAATATATTTTTGAAGTTCAGGATGGCATTATAACTTCTGAGTGGAGTGGGTGGGCCGTTCCATAGCTGAGTTAAAACCACAGTCACAATAGGTTTGACATTTGAGTCTTTGACCTCTTAGCAACTTGTGTACGTCCATGAGCTTTGAAGGTACTGTAAGTAATCATCACAGAAACCTTCAACCAAAATTAACAGACCATCCTTATTCCTGGCCTGTTTTTAAAATTTTATTCACCACTATGTTCAGTTTTGAGGAGGTGGTATCTAGGGGTATTTCAGTAGGTAGGCGTTTCAGCATAAAATTCTAATACAAATTTCAATTCTAATGGACTTGTTATATCGCTTAAGTTCAGTAATGAAGACAGATTTGTAAGCCCATAATCATAAGCATAAAACAAATATGCAGAGACATATACAGAGGTCGGCATCACAGAGAAAACATAGGATAACAGCAAAAGACAGTCAAGATTTTCACATTTTTCTGAAAGATAAAAGAGACTTGGATGAGCTAAAATCATCAGGCAAATTATTCCAAATTTTTGGAGCATCATAAGCAAACCTTAGACCAATTTTTTTGAGAACTTGTGTACAGAGGGAATAATTTGTGGATCCTTAAGCACACTACCATCTACCAGACTTCTACAAGTATTTTACACAAAGTGTCTGGGTTTCGAAAAGCTCCAAAATATTTTGGGTAACCAATATGCAGGAACTTATATTGAAGCTGTCTTGAACAAAATAAATATTTACTTACTTGATTCATATATGGCCTTATAACAAACGAGAGCAATTCCAAGTATGCATCCGCTCATATCAAGTGGTGTGATCATGCCGTCAATTGACCTAAACAATGTGACCCAATAACATACATGGACTAGAGATAATGCCTTCCAACACATAATGCCTTGTTAAAGATACTCCATGGAATTTAATTCAAGCTGGAGAAATTCTAAACATGTCTCACTTCATCTGGAGAAGTGTGAAAGCCCCAACAATTAGCCTGAATAATGTCAACCAATACAAAGTGTGGACTAAAGGATAAAGCCTGTCAACATACAACGGATTGTTAGGGTTACTCCATGTAATTTAATACAATCTGAAAATACAAAGGATTGACATACATTTTCATTATTTAGAACTTAAATGAGAAGCATACATAAGCAAGTATAGGTTCTCATTGCTTCTTGGCAGTTTTATAAAAGCGTTTATTATTTATTCACAACTTTAGATCTACATGAACAGAATTTATGAAGGAAAAAAAGTATTATGTGTAACATGACTCAGTGTAATAGTATTTTATTGTAACAACTGCAACATTTTCTATTCAGCATAAAGTAACATCCATTATGGTTGGGTGCCTCATTGTCGGTCTTTTTTCAAGTATAGTACTGGGATTCATGTCCCTTTGTTCTCAAAGACTGCTCAGAAAGGACTCTTGTACAGGGAAAGAAATTTTCATTTTGCAGAATTTGCATGCTGAATAATAATACAACAGTGCTATTAGACTTCACATTTAACATAATTAGCCAAAGCAACTAGATTACAGACAAGTTGAGTAACACATAAGCCCTGTAACTTGATTAGTAAGCACAGAACATCCTGTTAATTTGCATATATGGTCTGGTTAATGGGCCATTACAATCAGGTTTAGTCATTATGTGAGGGTGTTATGTGCAGAAATTGACTAAAAGATACTGTTACAAAGCTATTTTTGTTTCTTTGTATTTCCTGTAATATTAATATATGATACCTTATTTCACCTTTATGACTAAAACTGTAGTTTGTGGTCTTAATGTAACCTTAGGTTTATTTTAAATCATATATATTTTTATAATTACTTTTGCTTCAATCGTATTGGCCTTTTGAGGAATAAATGAACATTTATAGTTTTTGTTATGAATGGGTGAACATATCAATTTGCGTTATTTTTAATATGTTATACTTACATGAAATACCTGTAAACTAAATAAATAGTTATAAGTCAGAAAACCATTGTGTTATATTGTTGTTTATAAATGTGTCATACTTGTTAGGTATGATTCAAGATATCTGTGTTGCAATAGCACTTCAACATACGGGACCCATTCTCATAAACAAGTGCAAATTTGCAGAACATATTTATGACAGTATTAAGTACAACAAAAATGTTATGTTATTGGATCCAATAAATTACAAAGTGGTGATAAAGTAATGTTAGGTTCATCGTGCCATATTTTTGCTACTGCATAGAGGAAGTAAATTTGCATTACACCAAATGGATGAGACACTATTTAAAGGTTCCAAATCATTGGAAACTTAATGCCACTGTTACATTTCCCTGTTTGGGTAACCAGACATCCCTACCATCTAAGGTAGCATAAATGTATAATGTCCTGATCACAGTACAGTTAGTTATGCTCCAGTTACAGGGCAGGTCTTATTTCTGGATATTATAGAGGACGTAAAAATACCTGCCTTCTATATGCCTGAATAAGTCTCAGCATTGTCTCAGCTAAATCTTTTTTCATGAAATCCATTTTAGTCCATGGCTTAGCTGAAACAAAAGGCTCAAATTTAAGGTCCAACTTAGTTAAAAATTTGGCTTGGTTTAAAACCCTTTGTAAAACCAGCCCATGCGATTATTCACACAACTTGAAAAGAAATTAAACCTAGGGTGTTTCAAAACTCTTACCATGATCTCTAACTTTATAAATGTCAATAGCTCTAGCTATAGTAATTTGTTCATTCCTTATCTTTCATCTGCCTTCACAATTTCTCTTAAATCTGATACCCAATGACACAAGCAGCTATTTCTGGCAGAAATAGACAAAAAGAAAAAACAGAGGAAGAAAGTTGTACCTCATATTAAACCTAGATACACACCTCTCTCTACAGCTTCTCTGCAGAAGAGAATCAGAATCACCATATTCACAATCATCAGAGAAAAGAAGCATTAATGATACTGTAATACCCCTTTCACACAACAGGCAGTATCCTCTGAGGTAGGCCGCATTTGGTAAAACATCCCTGTCCTTTGATCGCTGCCTCATGTTCTTTTGTAAACCTGTGAGTCAGCGCTGAACTGTCCATTACCATCGACAATGTACATAAGATGGTGATTCAGTTACCTTTTGCTGTCATACAGTGACATAAGGTGAGTTAAGGTATTGGACATTGTGCCACTGTGTCACAAGTTTGCACACAAGTCTTGAACCATAGTTGAAGGACAGGGGAGTTTCGCCAAATGCCTATAACCCCAAATTACATGCCTGTAGTGTTAACAACCCAGACGAAATGGGGCAACCTGGGAGGCAGTTTTACCACCGACTAAAATTTATAACCGTGGGACATACCGCATGTAGTGTGAAAGGGGCATCAGGATAAAGCAGGATATTTAAATTTGCTGGAGACACAGAATGACGGAATAGCATGAGCTGCAAAAAAACATAGGACACCATGCATCTACAAGAGGTTATGACAGATAATCTTGGCACCGCCAATGGTAGTTGGAAATTCTGGACATTTTTCAAAACTTCGCTTATAAGTTTCTTCAAACAGTTTTTCTTAAGTATTTTGCGTGATAACTTTCTTTCTATATCAGTTCTTATAGTACCAGTCGTAATCAAAGTGGTGATAATTTCCTTGTCATTCGAAAGTTCTACCCTTCTGTTCATAAATCTGTCAAACAGTTTGGTAATAGATTTGCTTTTGATACTCCCACTGTTTGGAATGCTCTTCCAGATGACATTCATTCCTCTCCCTCCCTAGACTCTTTCACAGAGCAGCTTAAAACCTACCTGTACACCCATTAAAGCATATCCACCTTAGCCTAGATCATCCCCTGGTGTTCTCTGTGGTGCTTGACCCCTCTTCTGTCTCTGGCTATCGAAATTGGTTGACTTTTTTTTTTGTTTGTTTGTTTAGTTGCTCCTTAGAATCCTCTTTGTACAGGGAGATTAAGTGCTATAAAAGTCCAATTAGAAATAGAATTTACGCTGCTATGACCTATTTTGTTTAATATCCCATATGAATTCAGCTGATTTATACTTTCCCAAGATAAGTCACAGAAGTCTCTTGATTATTCACAATGATGGTCAGGCATCAGGTATCCAAAATGCTTAATATCCAAACTATTGGATTGTAAGGCAAACCATCCAGATAGGACATAAATCTGAAGTCATTAAACGCAATCATGGCCATGATCAAGGAGACTGTCGGTGTTCCGTAGTCACAAACAATTTGGGGAAAGACTTCTGAAACAGATAGGTTTTAAGTCACCTTTGATGAAAGAGTAGAAGCAGTGTGAATTTCCAGTGGAAAGTCTTTCTATACTATTGGATCATCATATGATAAACTGTTGTCAAAATGAACTTTTGATTTATGAATTGAGGAACTAGGAAAATAAGGAACTTAAAGAACTCCAGGTTTGGGTTTATTGCTACTGGTGATCTTTATGAATTGCAGAAGGCATGAGTAGATGATGATAAGGCAGATCCTTCAAGTTGTATGGTTTTACGTTTAACTCAGAACAAATCATATTATTTGCTGGTACAATGTATTTGTGTTCCTCCATTATCAGTTGTAACAGTACCTCAAGGTTAAAATTGGCTTGGTCTTATAATAATTCACCATATTGGAACAGCTATTTAACGTTGTAATGTTTAGTCAGGGGAAAATCTTGTTTGACAATATAACCCTAAACAGATGTATAGTTTTCAAGTTCGTGGACATGCAAACAAACGTGCCTGCAATAAAAGCTATATGAAGAATAGGAAATTTTGAATTTTGCTTGAAAATAAATTTAATTCATGAGTACTTTACGTGGCACGGCTATGTAAGAGCCTGGTAAGGCAGTTGCCAAATTAAAATTGTAGGTATTGTTGTTTTTGACACTTGGCCTGACACAAATTTGGCCAATTGCTAGTACCCATATATTTAGCCATTCAAATAACCTTTTTTGTTTTGGAGGGAAATTTCATATTTGAATCTGCCAGCAATCTGTAAATATTATAACAGATAAATATTCCGGATTTCCAGATTTAACTTGTTATACGCTAGTAGGATTATTTTAGCGTTTTATTATACATCAGGCCGAGAAAGGAAAAGAAGACGCCTGCACCCAAGAAGGGAACAGCAAGAAAGCTACGGATTTGGACATATCTATAGTTCAATCTCTTCAAGAAGATACTGTGCGTAATACTTCCTCAGACGGACAAATGCTGTCTACATCCACCTCAAGCAGTAGAGCTTCTGGAGATCAGATATATGCTGCTACTTTAACTACGACCCACCCGGCTCTCATAGACAAAACTGATGCTATATTAGCTTATTTGGAGAGGTTGGGCCAGTCAAATCAGACCCTTACCAACCATGTGGCTTAGCTCAAATCAAACAGGTCCGTGGCTTTAACTCCTCATAACGTCAGAACCCATCCTACAATGCTTCCTTCAGCTTCTAACCTGGCTACAGTGCAGGCTACATATCTGGCAGAAATGGACAGGGGAGCAGCTGCCCCTACCCGTAAGGGTAATACAGTAAATTTGCTACTGCAATCTTCGGAAGGTAGTGCTATTTCCAACCTTACTGCTAATCAAGGGCTTTATAAGGGGATGTCACAGTCTGAAACAAGTACAACTCAGCACTGACAGTCTTCTACCAAGCCTCAACATTCTGAGACAAAACCAAGAGACTTCTCATTCAGTCAACCAAGTTTTGTCATCTTATGAGAATCAGGCCAGATTGGAAGCTATACAAGGTAAGGAATCTCAGAAAAAAATCAGGCAGATTTAATACCTCCTCAGTCTATGTGTCCCAATGAGGGCTTGTCCAGTGCCACAGATAAGAAAAAAAGTGTTATATGATGCCCTAACACTGTCAGAATGGGCAGCAGGGCAGCTACCTAACATTTATTGGGATAAGGATCCCATTTTAGTAAAACAAACATTATTGCAGACCATACAAGTGTTAAAAGATGCCACTTCTCTGCCATGGTAGGTGGTTCGAACCGCATATGCCCAGTCAATGCACCAGGTTGAGCAAGGGACACTGTCGTGGCAGGATACGAAACAGTGGGCTCTAAACAGGATGTCTTCTTCACAAAATTGCCATGACTAATGTGTCAGTGGTGAGTCCTCAGCAGATTAACAAAAAGTATTTAAATATTACAATGAAGGGACTTGCATCAACGAGGGCAGTCATGGCATGTACAAGCATGTTTGTGGCTATTGTGCAAAATTAGGCAAGAACTTAGGTCACCCGGAGGGGTTACAAAGGACAGAACACTAACAAATAGGGACTTCAGCTACCACATGCGCAGAGGCCATTGGCATTTGCAGGGCGTGTACATATGAAGGGGTTAAACATAGGCATCTTAATCATGTTAGAGATTATTATGGTCATGTTTCTAACACACATGCCATCAATGTTGTCAAATTAGGTTCAAGGTATTCTCACACCTCTGTTGTGGATCAGTTTTGGCATTTGAATAGACTTGAGCCCTTGAATATAAGTACAATACAACCAGCTTCTGTTGTAAATAGTAACACAGGTAACAATGGTTCATATCATGTTACAAAGAAGTGTGACAATTTGTACGATGTAGGTGTCAAAGAGTTGACATATTGTGCTTGTTTAAACAGCTGGGGGGGCTCGGTGGTGTAGCTGTTAGAGTTCTCGCCTCCACCCTCTGAGGCCGCCAGTTCTAATCTCGGGCCGGGCGCTTCATGTTGGAAAGTTGGTAGTTACTTTACAGTGCAGTATGCACTGATTTCCTCCACCTGTAAACTACCTGTCGCAATATGACCATGGCTGTTGAACGTGATGTAAAAAACAACAAATAAATAAATAAACAGCTGGGTCAAGGCCACTACTGTATGTATCTTGACGGTGTGATACGCAAGGCAAATGTACTTAGCGTACATGTAACTGGAAAAATTGACACTTGAATATATATTCATCCAGCTGGAGGTGATAACATCAGTGTATTTTATATTTGGGATGTTACTTGTGATTACATTTCTGGTATGTTAGGATTGCCTCCAGTTATGTTGCATGTTGGTAATCAATTTGTGGTAATATTATTTTTTGGTATGTATTCCAATAACAATGTTGGATAAATATACTGCCTTCACAGACTTTAATAACGATTTGAGAACTTATAGGAACCATGGTGTTTCTTATACTCAGTATATGAAGAATATTATTGATGAACTGATTGATTGTGTTGACATAACAGAGCAGTTAATTAATGAGGTGAATGATAAGGTTAGAAAAACTTAAGGTGAATTGAATGTTGAGACAGAGGACAAATCCATGACAGATGGACGAGGTAATATATTACATAATGGACTGATGGCCCACTTAGACCAGCCAAATGGGGCTGAGGGTGACAACATTCATTATGATGCTTACATATCTGACAAAACCATTGATTTCTTAAATCATACAGTTTTACACTTTATTGGTCCTGACAGGGCCCCTGTAGAGATCACAGATGTTCAGCAATGCTTAGACATAGCTGAAACCATTGCCAGTACAGGTCTCCCTCATTATGCTCAAGCAAGAATCCCTGTTAAGTCGGATCTGAATATTCGAGAATGGGAGAAGGAGCTCTCTGACTATCCGGATAAAATGTTAATTGAATACTTGAAATTCTGGTTTCCATTGTCTCTCACCACCCCTGAGCAGTTACATAACACCCAGGTTACTAACCATCATTCGGTAATTCAGTATTCTTCAGCAGTTCAGGAATATTTAAGCAAAGAAGCATTCAGGCCATCCAACTCTGCAGCGCATGCTCTTCACTTTAGAACTTTTGTGGCATTCTTGTTGTTCATCAAGTTTTTTGTCGTAATTTCCATTCACAACCTCCTAATTTTTGGGGAATACTTACATTCTAACAACAGTTCATACAAAGTTATCAAACATTATTTCTCATCAATTTCAACATGTGGTTTGTAATACAGGTTGGACATTAAACCCCTTTCACATCCCTTGCTTACCAGATTTATTCGGAGTATTTCTATTAACTCTCAATTCTCACCTCTTCCTGAGGGTTTGTTTGATATTAAGACCATGTACCTTATTTCTTTTTGTTGTGTGACATATTCTCTGACCCTACATTATTTAGAGCTATTTTTCTAATATCATTTTATGGTTTTCTTAGGATATTTAACATAGCCCCTCATAGTTTGGCTAAACTTGAAAGGAATTGGGAAGGACATATTATTTGGCACTCCAAGGGCTCATTTGATAATGAAATGGTCAAAAACTCTCCAAGATTATAAATCCTATCACATTGTATAACTCCCTTCCATTTCGAATATATTCTTATGTCTTGTCAGAGCTTTAAAGGCTCTCTTGGATTCTAGACCTCTTCCTAATCACTCCCCTTTATTTGCTACCAATACCTTTCCTCATGCTAAAGTAATTGATACTGTGGTCCGTGATGCCCTCCATGGGGTCTTAATACATAGGGGACTGCCTACGCTTGGCTACAGTTTCCACACATTTAGTAGATCTGGGCTAGATCTGGCTACGTTTGCTTTTGATCACAACATACAGCTATAAAACATCATGTCCCACGAAACATGGTATAGTTGGGCTGCGTGGTCGTACATTCAAAATTCTTCACATTCTGCCTCCATTGTCCCCCTCACCTTTTCTTGCAACATTCCCCTTCTCTTCTAACGTGAGTTTGGTGTTTTAAAATGCAATTCTCACCTTTGTTCATGATAACTCCAAAGTAATAAAGAATCTTTATCATTTTTGTGAGTAGGGACTGACTAAAGGAAGAAGTGGTTGATTTTGGGGAGAAAGATCAGTATCATATTCTGCATACATAAAATCAAGGATTTTCAGAAACATGCCCTGTTGAGGTCTGCATCCTACGTGTGTTTTCTGCTTACAAATACCTTATTTCTCATCATGAAATATGACACAACCTAAAATGAGCTGAAAGCAGTTTTTCAATGATATTCTTGTCATTTGCTAAAAGTGATGAATTTGTTTCAGGAAGCCATATGGAACCAAAACCAATGACACCTCCCTGTTATTCTTCTTTTTTCAATCTTAAAAATAGGTAAATGTCAGATTGGTTAGAGGAACAGTAATATGAATAATACATAAAGGAAACAAGGCTTAACCAGGAACAGAATTGCTTTTAGAACAATTTGCAGGGACAATGATATATCTGCCCTGGGTAATGGTTAGGATTACTACGTCATCAGGAGTTTAGACAGTTATCCAGGCCTAAAGGATAGACAGATTTCGTAATTAACTTGACAGTCTATAAATGTTATATAGAAAAATAATCAATGTTAAGTTTGAGCCAAGCAGTGGATATATAGGTATATTTCATAATGTATATTTTTATGGATATTTGCGGTTCACAAGAGATAACAATGCAAAACTGAATTAGGTGCATTGTGGGAAGTTTATATACAGAATATAATAGATCACAGTGATAATTGCTATAATTGCAACAAAAAAATTAACAGTGCTAGTTTTCAAGTGTATTGCATGGAACTTTGACAAACTACCCTATCTGACAAACTTATAATCAGTACAGTCCCCCAACCAGAAGAAATTAGTGATAAAATTGAAAACAGTGTTGTAACAGCCAATCAAATAACAGAATTTCTTAGCCCAAAGATGGCCGTCCTTTTGATTTGGAAAAATATGAAAATACCACCTAGTGCTTCTTTCATCAATCAAAAATTCAAAATGATTCGTGATATGTTCTCAGCATCTTTCTCAACAATTATATCACGTGTGTGTTCACCTCACAACCTATCACACTTTAATGAGGTCTCGGAGAAGGAGATACTTAAGATCATCAAAAATTCCCCCACAAAAGCATGTCCTTTAGATCTAGTGCCTACTTTCCTCCTGAAAGATTGTGTAGATATCCTACTTCCATCAATTACAAAACTTGTCAATTTGTCCTTAGCCGAGGGTGTTTTTCCTCAAAGATTCAAGGAGGCAGTTATTACTCCCCTCATAAAGAATGCATAACTTCCAAGCGAAGATTTGAAAAAACTATGGCCCAGTATCACGACCATGTTTCATGTCTCGATTGGTGGAGTGGGTAGTTGTTAAACAGCTCATGCCACAAATCAACTGTAAACATCTTGAAAATCTTCAGCAATCTGCATAGAAAACAATGAAAAACTGCCCTCCCACATATCAAAAATGAGATATATCACTCACTGTCACGTGGTGAGCCTACTGCACTTGCCTTACTCAATCTGCCCGCTGCATTCAACAGAATTGACCACACTACTCTCCTTCATTGTCTCAAGTCATGGTTTGGTGTGTGTAGCATGCCCTTGAAGTGGTTCACCTACTATCTCAGCCACCAATTTCAAGTGATAAAATTGGGTCAACCATCTCTTAATTGCTTGAGCTGTTATTTGGGGCTCAGCAAGGCTCAGTTCGTGGCCCTCTGCTGTTCTGTTTATACACCACTCCTTAGAGAAAGCACCCCAAGATCCAATTCCACTTCTACTCAGACGACACTCAGTTGTATGTTTATATGTCCCAAAAATGCAACCCTGGCTCTTGATAAATCAAATTCATATCTTCAAGATGTTCAAGAATGGATGTCAAGTATGCTCCAATTAAACCCTGATAAAACTGAGTTCATCAACTTTGGTCTCATGCTGAGCTAAAAAAAAGAACCTTGGTGTCTGCTTCGAAGCTAATTTGTCTTTTGTTTATCATGGCTCCAATATCTGTAAGACTTGCTTCATTCAAATGCATGATCTCAGGCAGGTAAGCCAGTATCTGAAAGAAGAGATGCTATCCTGGTGACTAGTGCCTTGGTGAGTAGTTGCCTTGATTGCTGCAACTGTCTCTTCGAGAGTCTACCTGAGACTATCATATCAAATTTGTTTTTGTATTGACCATCAAAAATCATAATGCCTACAATGGCATCAAGAATATAGGAATAAATGACAAATTCTGGTGCTTTGCGTGCCGTTCTAAAATGGTTACATTCATATTTTGGTGCCAAAACACAATGCTAAGCCATTTTGACTGTTCCATCATTCAATCATACTTTTTGATATCTTGGTTACAAAGCATATTTATATTATATTTTCATGGAATTGTTTTGAAATATTACCAGATTATTGTTATAGATACTTTCAATTTGTTCTAAACTTGAAAATTATGTTATTTAGTAAAATCAAACATAAAATGTCATTTTTATGAATTTTTAACTTTCTTATTTAAGGTCTCAATATCACCAATTTTTTATGTGACCTGCAATGACCACACATGGTATTCAGGTTTGTGTAAAATATAGGACAATCTATGTGGATTGACAGAAAGTTTAAAACACATGTGCAGCCTAGCATTCTTATCACATATTCCTAAGGGATTCCAGTGTTTCTATGCTGTGATGAATGCAAGACATTTGGTCTACTAAGCTAACTGACATGCATCTTAAACAATAGTTCTCAAATAATAGGCTCTGACAGTGGTTGTGGGTACATCTTTTGCGCAATTATGAATATTGAATAATCAATAAAAGTAATGCAATAGAATTCTATCTACTAAGTCCCTTTTGGTGATATTGTGACCTTAAATGAGAAAGGAAGAGAAAAATTCATTGGATGTTGTCAATATTTAGAATGGCAGTTGTTATTCTCCTGATTGCTTCATTATTGTAGAAATAACCACACTTGCCCATCATCCCCCCTAATAATAATTAAAAAATAAGCCCAGAATCGAGACGTCAAAGGGCTTTTAAAATCATGTTCAGCATGGATACAAGTACAAAAATTATTAAAATATGCTCAGGTATATCAGTTGTATTAACATATGGGATTCCAGTAATTCCACTTTGGCTCAGCCTGTTTAAAGAGCTACACTTGTGTTTAGGGATGTTGCGGTAACAATTTTTTCCTTTCAGTTTCCCATCCTTTACTTACTGTACCGATGATACTGGTACTATTGCAACACCCCTACTTGTGTTTATTACCTCCGCCAAGAATGTTATGTTTTCATGTGAGTTTGTTTGTTTGTTTGTTTGTGAACAAGATAGCTCAAAAAGTTATGGGCGGATTGTGATTAAATTTTCAGGATATGTCCTAAATGGGACAATGAACACGCGATCCGATTTTGGAGGTGATCTGGATCACTGTCTGGATCCATGAAAAATAAATTGGGAGTAATCTGGATCACCATTGGCAAAAACATGAAATAGAGGGGGGACAAGCAATGGTAGGTTTTGAAAGTCCTAATGGTAGGTTTTGAAAGTCCAGGAATTGAGCTCCTGTGGCAGAGGTCTTCGCCCTCTGAGTGCTCTTGTTTCTATGTGTTATCCAAAACCCCTTGGGATCAAGTTCCAGTAGGGTCAGTAAATAACTGCTTAGCAGTACATGGTCTTATGCCTCAAGACCCCCCCCCCCCCCCCCCCCCCCGTCTCACAGCCAAGTGAGTTGAAGTTTAACAATGTATTCATGTAAGAACTAGGTACAGGTTTTTCCTCGAGAGGTGGTATGAAGAAGAGCATGCAATATTTTGGCATTTTCTGTGAAACTTTTCCCAGGCATTCCCACCTTTAAAGTATTCTCATGTGATTTAGCAAAATCACTAAGTTTCATGTGGTTGCTGGTTTGTGCGAGCTTTATTGTACTCAGTTGTTCAGGAAGTCCAAACTTGTATGGTTAGTGAGAGCAACCAAAAAACTCAAAAATCTCAAAAAACCCTGTTTTCTATGGCTCATGGAACATGCCCCCACTACATTACTTGATCGTCTCATTTACATGCATGTTAGAATAATTATCTATGGATATATATAAAAAACAATAAAATTGGTATTTATAAATGAAATCACTATGGCTAATCAAGAATTTCTTGTTTCAGAAAAAAACTTGCGAGGATGCTAAACTGACAAATATTAAACTTTTCTTTTATACAGAATAAAATGGGGCTGTTCTATGAAACCATTATTACTCAGATATTTTTCATGTAAACACAAATGTGAAAGGTATATAAATACCTATTGTATTTTTATACTTTTTTTCTTTTATAGTTTTTTTAACTACAAAAGCAGTGAGTCATGGGTCTAATACGTTTTTCACTAGCAAAACAAATAACACACTTTTCTATGTTTGTTGCTTATACCACAGTCACAGTTTTCTGATAAGATATTCTGATGCAACCTTTTCTTCAAATTCACCTTCAACGTCTGGCACTGGGCCACACCATTTACATAAAGTGTTTTATTATACGCATATGGCAGTTTGATTGGTCAAACTATGGTCACAAGATCCTTTATAAATAGAGATATAGCAAGGCAATAACAGATCAGAGGACACAGTTTGGCTTTTACTGGCCCTCCATACCACTTAAAACATTAAAAGAGGCATAACTTTCAAAATGTTCCTGTTGTATATAAAGGTCACTACTAGTGTTTTATGACCAGTTTAATAGCCAGGGTCATACTGGTACAGATCCTGAGTATTGTTACTTGCGGGAGTCAACCAACAGAGATACAGCCTATGATTAGATGCCAAACCTGCTGACCACTGGGTCACAGTTGGACCTCTATATAGTATATACAAAAATATTCTTAAGGAAAAAAATATGTATGTAACAAAGCTCTTGCACAGAGGGTTTAAATTTTGAAGAACAAATTCTTTGCTCATGTTTTCTCACCATAGTTGGTGGGAATTGTTAAGATACTATTTAAACATCAATAATATAATACATATGCAGGTGTAATAATATTAACTAAGATGTTTCAGAGGGCCATAATAGGATTTACAGTCTATAGGCATGACTATGTATGTCATTTGGGCCCTTTTTCAACAGGACTAATCATAACAGCATCCCAAGATATAAATAGTTTCCAATGAATTCTATATGTGGATCTAAAAAGGACTCAATGGTGTAATGGGTAACACAGTCGCCTTCCATCTCTGAGTTTAGTGGTTCGAACTTCAACCATGCACCAAAGGGGAAAGTTGGTAGTTGTTTTCCAATACCCAGCAGTTTACTGTGCAGAATCTTGACCAACTAATATGTACTTGTTTTCCAGCCCTTAAAAGCGTCTATCTTGATATAACCTAAAATAATGATGAATTCTAATGTGATTGTGACAAGTCCATCAATATCAATCTACATTCTTTCCTCCTTTCATGTGTCCATATGACCGCAGACAGTATAAGATTGGTGCTGCTCATCTGGAGAAGTGTGAATGTACCACAAAACACCATTGTTTGCATTCTACCTGTCACCATTGAAATATTTAGTAAACATTAATTTCCCATAAAATGGGATTTTGTTCCTTCCAAAGAATATGTTCCACTGGTGGAGTGGCACTAACCACATTTAAGTAATTGGACATACTTACTTGATATAATAAATATCTCAAGTCAAACACATAGAGATATGAAGTGTAAAGTGTTGATTTATATGTTTTTAAGTTAATTTTGTTAATGTAACACCATTCAAAAATTCACCAGTTGATAATAAGTGTTACAATAATCTTTTGATTGTAATTTTTCTTTCACCAAAAAAGTATACTGTTTGATCAATGGATATTTTTTATTCTCTCTGTAAAAATTGCTGTAATATTACGTGCAACCTTATTGATTGTCACTTTGGAACCTTTTAATTCAATGACTCATAAAAGCCCAGTTACTGTGTTAGTGTAAACTGTACCTTCATGAGTACAATACACTCAGTAGACAGAAGAGTGTCATTTGTTTTCGTTTGCCTGAAAAAATATGATAAAATAACACAATGGGTAAGCATCACTGATGGTTCCATACCTGGTTATAATCACTTGATATTATCCTTTGTTTATATGCTCAGGGATCTTTCAGGTTTGAAGGAAAATTTAGGTGCATCCGATTGGGAGCTTGTGTAATAATGGTTAAAGGTTTTATGTCTTGAACCCCTTTCTCAGTGCTTCATTTGGTTGCTTTGACAGCCTACCCCTCAGGAAAACCTCATCTAATGATGTAAATTTGCCCCTTAAGGTAACTCAGAGAGAAAGTGTTCATTTTGGGTCAGGTTTGGAGGCTGCTAACATTGTGTTACATTAAGCAAAATTGCAGTACGAAGCCGATAGGTCATGGGGTCTTTGGTGACCAAATCATTAGCAAATTAGTATCTTATCACAGACTGTCACCTTTGTGTGGGTTTGACTCCCATGAGAGACAATGCTGAAGGCCTGTCACAATATGACCCTGGGTGTTTACCAACACACTGAATCCTAACTTAACCAACTTGACTGAATGTATAAATTTTGTTTTACAGTTTATACACTTTGATTTTGGAGCATCCCTTTTCCATATATAACCGATGTTTGAAATAAATAACCATACAAGGTTGCTAAATGTGTTGATTTGATTGGCTTAAAATCATAATAAGATAAACAATTTATCTCTATATAGTTACTTGGTATGAATGAAAAATGATTTTAGACATTCAATGAAAAATTATTCACAGAATGATTTTAATTGGATATTTGGTGAGGACATTAGGATATACAGTTCGAGGCTTGTGGCCTAGAACTGCAAATAGTGATATAGTGGTCTCAAACTACTTAACTTCCACAAATATGTCAGGTTAACAAAACTGAGATATGGTTAATTTAATGTAAAAAAAATCTCATGATCATCCATGTACCAGTTAAAGAGGTGAACTGTCCATTACTTTGCGTGTCCTTCAGAAGGTTTCAAATGTTTTAAATTTCCGCCTCTGATTTCGGTACTGTGGGCATGTGCAGATGATTTTGCGAATGAAGTTTTTACTACGATAACCAAAGGTATGGTCCACGGTGTAACTAAGGTTGTGATTTGGTCATCTTTTGGTGTAATATGATGACATAAGGTGAGTTAAGGTATTGGTCATTTTGCCACATGTTCGTCTGACGGCTACTCTACGTGAGTTGAGGTTAATGCAGGTGGCTTCTCAGTGACCTATGTTTGTAGTGCTGTCATCCTACTGTTATTGATGGTTAAAAAAACAATGTTCAATCAGCGGTCCTCCGCCTGTAGTGTGAACAACTCAGATGAAAATGGGTGACCTGGGGGCGGTTCTGCCACGGAGAGAAACTTCTAACCGTGGGCTGTACCGCCTGTAGTGTGATAGGGGTATTACCTCTGCCAAGTTGGTATTATATTCATAAATGTTTGTTTGCCTGTTTGTTGGAGTAGGGATGGGTCAGTAAATCAAAAATGTGTCCATTAGGAGGCCATCAGTGCAAAACCGTTCCAATATTGGGACTCCGAAAAATATGTGTTTTACAAATACACCACTGAGTGAAACTCAGGAAACCAGAACATTGTAGTTTCCTCTCAACAAATTTGCAATAAAAGTCCCACATATTTTATTTGTGGGATATAAGTGTGTAATTTCTTTACATTTAAGATTTGATCTGACCTCTTTTCTGTCCATGGATACTGAAATCAGTTGACTGTTTTTGGTTTTGTTTGCGCCTTAGAGTGGGCTTTGTAAAGGGGGGATTAAGCAATATAAAAGTCCGAACTAGAATTAGAATCTTAACATGTGCTCTAGTCCATGTTCTAACTTGTTTCAGTTCATTCTCAAAATATTTTTATTAGGGTCACAAAAGGACTTCAGCCGAGATTTAGTCTTAAAGTTAAGATTTAAGTGGTGGTTCCATATTCCCAACGCCTGCACCGACTCTTGCCGATTTTTAAAGTTGTTAACATTTTTTTAGTTTTTATGGGTTGGCAATCACAATCAGGAAGTTCAGGAGGCGTGGGAAGGACTTCCAACACATATTGTTGGGAAAGGTGACCACTTTGCTTTCTGACCCCCAAGGTGGGGATCTTAATTAAGCCCAACATATCATCATGCCATTAAATCAAATTGTAGAGTTCGGGAGGCACTCCAGACAGACCCTATTGTCAGTGCGACTGATTGTATCACTGTTATGACCAGCTATTCTAATTGAACTTTTATAGCACTTAATCTCCTCATACAAAGAGGACTCTATAAGACACCACAAAACTAAAAAAGTAGTCAACCAATTTCAGTATCCAGAGACAGAAGAGGGGTCAAGCACTACTGAGAATGCCAGGGGATGATCCAGGATAAGGTGGGTATGGTTTGGTGTACAGGTAGGTTTTAAGCTGCTTTCTGAAAGAGGCCAGGGAGGGAGAGGCACAAATCTCATCTATGAGAGCATTCCAAACAGTGGGAGCATCAAAAACAAAACTATTACCAAACTGTTTGACAGATTAGAACTTAGAAGACAGGCAGAACTTTGGAATGACAAAGATTGAACTTGGAGAGGCTCCTGTAAAGTGAGTTGCAGTAATCTTAACAAGAGGATTAGCCATAAGTACAGAAACATCAAGATTAAGAAACCGCCTGACATGTCAGGTTATATTACAATCATATAGGTCAGAGAGTTTTTGGCCCCGACTTTGATCCAAAGGATGAAATGTAGTGGCTACAAGCTTGCAATATGCTAACAGTCAGTTTTATAACTACAAAACTGGGAGGACATGCGTGAATTTCAGATCAAAGGAAAGCAGATAATTCTAAGCTTTGGTCATGTTAGAAATAGTCCCAGACTTCCCAATTTTGGTTCCTGACCTACAGGAACCCACCAAAATGTTCTTGACTTCATTAGCAAGAGGCAGGACCTAAGTTGGGAATATGGAAGCACCACTTATGTCTCACATACAAAGCTAAGTCCACCTAAGAGGACAGACAATTTTGTGGTAACAGCTTACTATTTTATGGTGACAGCTTTCTATGTGGTGGTAGGGACTTCATTTCTTGTGGGGACAGGATAATATAAAAGAATCCTCTCCTTGCTGTGTTCCTGGGAACTGTGCCTTTCATTTTATTTGTAAACCAATGAATAGCTTGATTATGTAGATATTGTCATGGCGAACTTGAAAGGCTGAATTCCGTCATTTTCAGTTGTTCAAATATTTATCTTTGAAAAAAGGCAGTCTTTCTTTGATCTAATTTAACCTATATATGTGTTTGCATATGTATATAGGTTTTATAATTGCTGCCAAAATTAGCAGAAATTGTACAAATATCATAAAAAAATATATTTGCCAGTATATTGGTTTTAAAGGTCAACAGTGATGTCAATTGTCTGTATTTTGCAGGGTCAATGCAGACTTATGTAATCCTTTATGCTAGTTCCACACATTTCTGGTCTGTCATCTTTGAAAAGAAACGAAAATAATGTACAGCCCCCCACCACCCCAGTTAAGTAAACACAGCACATTGATTTATTCAGAATGTGTGTAATCTAGTCTAATTATATGTAAAAAAAACTTAATCTGAGTGTACAAGAGTGGCTATACATATAGCAAAATACTATATAATCGGCATTAACAGACAATTAAAACCAATAGTTACATAGAAATTAATAGCTGTTTACATAAACCTGGTATATACCATGCACATAAAGTGGTTAATATAATAGCCATGTAAATATGAATGTAAATCTAAAAGGATATACTTGTGATTACATGTGGCCCAGACCAGACCCCCTCCCAAAGCATCCACACCCCAGACCCAGGCCATCTGACCTTGGGATGACCCCAATGAGGATGGAAAAGGCGAAATCAGGGAGAATCCAAGGGGGCCATGAGACAGACATTTATTCTAAATACACAGAAACTCTGTATAAGTAAACAAACATGCAATTGGTAGACTTAAAACAATAAAACCACATTAAAAATGAACTCTAAAACTAAGACGGGTGGGAGGTCAGACAAAACATTTTATTACTGTATGGCTGAACCAATTTTGAACATTTTTTCTACAGATCACTTTTTTGTCTCCGGACTTTGATGAAATTTACCTGTGCATTCTGAATTTCCCTCTCTTGCTCTCCAATAGCTAAAAGGACACATGTCCTTTTGGCTTTTGCCCATACATATGTCCTCTTGTCTCCGGACTTTGATGGCATTGACAACACTCCAATAGCCAAAAGGACACATGTCCTTTTGGCTTTTGCCCATACAAATGTCCTTTTGTCTCCGGACTTTGATGACATTGACAACACTTGTGCATTTTGAATTTCCCTCTCTTGCTCTCCATAGCTAAAAGGACACATGTCCTTTTGCCTTTTTCCCATACATATGTCCTTCTGGCATCGGACTTTCAGAAAATGTGGCACAGAGTGATGACTATTTGTCTGCTCACTGAAGATAAGCGGAAATGGGCTATGTTAGTACTTGGATGGGTGACAGTCTCAGTTTAGGACCAGCTGTTGGATGTATCTAAGTTGGAATTTCTTTCTGACATGAGACTTTTGTAAATTCTAGTGCACTACTCGTGTCTCTGATGGCTTTATGCTCACGCTAGGGGACCAAAACACCTTTTTTTCCTTGTTTACCTTCTCATTCAGGATAAGACTGCTTGTATGTAAATGTATGAGGCTTAGTGATGTAGTGGGTAACACATTATCCTCTCATCTCTGAGGTCTGCAATCCACTCACTATTTTTCTTTGGCTTCTATTGTTTCTGTTTACAATTTCACCCAAAGTTCTTGCATTTAAATTTGGTAGCTGATCAATTTAAATATTATTTACTGTGTCACTGATGTATTATCGGGTTTAAAGTAAAATTATCAGCAAAGTAAGTTCCATAAACTGATTAATGGCTTTGGCATGCACATGAATCAACGAAAGCAGATGAGATATACACTATGAATTAATGAAGTTTGTGTGACACTTAACCCAATTTATGATTACTATAATGTAAAAGTTAAGATTATAAACAGACAAAGTTATATAAATACATTCATTAAGTTACGATAACCATATACTTAATAGTACACAAGTGATGCTAACCACTTAAAACATTTGTGTTTAAACTTACCATTAATTTCAACAAGCACAAAATTGTCTCCGTAAAATCCATTATTTATAAAATAACAAGATAAAACTTGGCTAAAACTGTGCTGGTATTACTCTAAATACTCAAACTCCATCTTAACCTCAATTTCAAATATAAATCCTTATAATTAAGGATTTAAATCTTATAAACTCTACCAGGAGTTATGTTTTAGGTACATTCGTTTGTCTGTCCGTTAGATTGTTCTTAATTGGTCAGTGCTCAAGATAACTTCAAAAGTAACAAACGGATCTTTCTGAATCTTTTTATGTGGGTAGGAACAAATGATTAAAGTTTTGGAAAGATCCAGATCATATTCTGAATAGAAAAAAAATCCTGAATTTTCGAACATGTTATGTTTAGTGACTATTGCTTTCCAGCGGATTTTACGCTAAAAGTAATGAGTGGATCTTCATAAAAAGTTTAAGTGGGATGGATACCAAAAAAATCTGGAATTTTTGGTAACACCCTTTGGTGCGGGTTTGCCCTCTAGTATTTGAGATTTAACTCAAATGAAAATTTGAGTTTATGAATAGAGTTTGTGTTGGATTTGACTTAAGTATACTTAATTCAAGTTTATACCCATTTGGTAGTAAACCTTAGTTGGATGCTGTGAGTGGTTATGACTTTAAAAGTTAGATGTTTTTTTTTCTGAATAGCATCCCACAAATTTTATATCTGTAAACTTTTCCAGTAATAATTGACATCATATTCAAGTATATGTAAACATCAATTTGACTTTATAACATCTAATGTAAACTTTAAAAAAAATAGGTACTATATTTGAACCAGAGTTCAAACAGAGATTGAATAAGAGGTTTTTAATACCAGCCATTTTAAATACAATGCAAGCATGCAAATTACTAGCTTGACTGAGAATAATCCTTTACTAGAACTAAGCCTAGATTTTACCAACAGAACTTTCTGTAGCAAACAAAGGTATAAAAACATATCTTGCAGATTAAATAACAGTGGCGGAATGTGCTTGCCAAAAAGTATATATAACAGAATCAGTGGTTGCTAGAAAGCATCCAATGGAGAGCCAATACTGTGAGATGAAAAATGAAACCCTTTCTGAGAAATGGGCTTGTCAGTAAAGGCTAAATCTAATAACTTCGGTGTTGTTGGCATTTTTGGTAATTTCACTTGGGATAAATCAATTTGTTCCTGTGTTAGGCTGGCCATAGGAGAAAACTGAATTCACTGACTGGTTTTCTTTTCAGGAACTAATACTGCGTTCAGACTGCTCTCACAAGGTGTACAAACTTATTAACGTTTGGAAACAAGTGTTTGAAGTTTAAAGATATTTTTTTTATTATAAGAATGATTGTAACTATGTAACTGGCCTATTTTGAAGACAAAGACTGTCATGATTTGTCATTTCTACCCACCCGTTTTCAGTGGGAACTGAATTCTGTACTCAGTGGCATAGTGATTAGTAGGTTTGGTATCTAATCACAGGCCATCACCCCTGTGGGGGTTTGACTACTGCCAGTGACAGTGCTGAGGATTTGTCCAAATATGACCCTGGCTGTTGAACTTGAGATAAAACCCCAAGAATGACTTTCAATTGGGGCTGGACAAATCGTCCCTTTGCCAAATTGGTCCTGGGCAAATCTGCCCGCTAAAATATTTTAAGAGATAGAAATACTAATTTTAACATGGAATTAATCCTTACTCAAGATAGAAATAATTATTTTAACCTCTATCATTCTAATTCTAATTGGATTTTTATGACGCTTAATCTCCCCTATTCAAAGAGGATTCTAAGGCACAATAGAACCATAAACAATCAACTAATTTCAGTATCCAGGGACAGAAAAGAGGCCAAAGAGGCTAGGGAGAGGGTGCATCTAAAGAAAACTACATCCAAACTGTTTGACAGATTTATGAATAGAAGGTTGGAACTTTGGAATGAGAAGGATATTACCACCACTCTAATTGCGCCTGGAACTGTAGGAACTGCTGTAGGAAGAGATGTATAGAGCAAAATACTTGCAAAAACCAGTGTGAAGAAACTTGTAAACGAGGGTGGCTGTCTTAAAGACTGGGTGATGTCCAAGAAGAAGCCAATTGAATTTCTTACGCACAGGAGTTATACTAGTGTATCTACTGGTATTTGATACAATTCTAGCTGCACTATTTTGGATGGACTGTAATTTGCCAAGATTGAACATACAGAGACTCCTGAAAAGTCAGTTACAATAATCCAAAAGACTAACTAAGAAGAGCATTGGCCATAAGTACAAAAGCATCATGAGTAAGAAACCGCCTGACATGTTTAAAGTCACAGAGTTACACAAGCAACTTTTCCTGACATTCTGAACATATTTGGAGAAAGAAAAATCAGAATGGAACCACACACCCAAACTCTTAACGGACTCAGCAGGGCAGAGAGGACTATAAACTCAGTCTTCAGTTTCAGGTTTCTCTGGCTTGAATCCCGACTAGAGGCAATGTGAACCATTTTAGAACAGAAACTAAAACTCCAAACCAGGACTGAAGACAACTAATAATCGTGGAATGATCAAGTGTGTCAAACACTGCCGAGAGGTCCAGCAATATCAGGGCAGTAGGTTCGCCTCTTGACAAAGATAGGTGAACTTTATTTTTCTATGGAAAGAAGAACTGTCTCAGTGGAGTGACCTGTTTTATATGATGATTGATACGGAATTTCTAAGTTATGGGCATGGATATGTTCTAACAGTTGCTTAGCAACCACTCATTCAACCAATTTAGATATGAAACTAAGGCCAGATACAGGAGCATAATTCTTAAAATCATCTGCGGAAAGAGTAGCCTTTTTAATAAGAGGAATAACTACAGCAGTTTTGAATTCATCAGGGACACAACCCTCCATAAGTGGGCAGTTGACCAACTTTGTAATTGATGGTAGTAGTATGTCACTACACTTCTTGATGAGGAATGTTAGCCATGGATCCAACAGGCAGGATTTCGTAGGTGATACTGGAATGTTACCTTATAGAAAAAATAGGTCTTTGATATGACACTGCATACATTAAATGTATCATGGTTTCCTGTTAATGGTAAATAATATGTGAATAATCTTCATGCATGTTATGATAGATGTGACTTTTAATTTTATAAATCTAATTAACAGAAATATGAAATCTTAAGATTAAGGGGTAACTCATAAGCTCTGATCTTTCAGGTGTGACCTGAAGTTGGATAATGATAGCTGCTTAGTGGTGACAGAGAGTTTTCAATGAACCATCTTGATCAACTACCATGGACAGCTTTCCACAAGCTCCTCGGCTACAGTTGATGACATTTGAGGTTAACCTTGACAATATGTTGATGGAAGTTGAACCGCAATCACTCAAAATTGCCATTTGTTCAGAGAAGTGTGAATCTACCATAGCATATAAGAGTAAAAGAAAAGAAGGAGAAAAAAATTAACTAAGAATAGGGGTTATTTTTTTGAGGGGGAGTGGGTTTTGTTGGGGCAGACATGAGATGTCAGTGGTTGCTATGGCAACTGTCTCAATAAATTTCTCAATGGATTTACACATTGGGAAGTTTTCTTTCAAACCACCTGGTAGATTTAATGGTTCATTACCTTCACCAGTGTATGTCTCTGTTGTTGTATGGTGCCTCACTTTAAAAGACAGATTGTGGTATTTCCTTGTTTCTGCACTGAATGCAACACAGACTGAAAAAATGGATTCCATACATTTGTGGAGATGAAGTGGTTTTTATTTAATTCCTCAAAGTTGACAAAAAAGACAATTTGTGATTTTTACAGAATATTTAGAAAAATATAAGACATGTTTTGGTCCCCTAGTGTGAGCGCAAAGCCATCAGAGACACGAGTAGTGCACTAGAATTTACGAAAGTCTCATGACAGAAAGAAATTCCAACTTAGATACATCCCACAGCTAGTCTCAAACTGAGACGGCCTCCCATCCAAGTACTAGCATAGCCCATTGCCGCTAAACTTCAGTGAGCAGACAAATTGTCATCACTCTGTGTCACAATTCCTGAAAGTCTGATACAAGAACAACATATAAATGGGAAAAAGGCAAAAGGACACATGTCCTTTTAACTAATGGAGAGTGAGAGAGGGAAATTCAGAATGCACAGGTAAATTTCATCAAAGTCCGGAGACAAAAGCAAAAAAAAGTGATCTGTAGAAGCGTGTGCTCTTTTGAGGCTCGCGCTTAATAATAATAATCATCATAAACATAGTTATGAATCTAAGAAACATTTTCAAAAGCACAGATGTCCAAGAAACTCTATGTTCTCCTTGCAAAACTTTTTCATAGTCAATATAATTGGTAATTTCCTATCACCTGCTGAGGCAGTCAGGAAAATTGGTGCTTTGGTTTCACTCAGATTTTTCCTTTTCTTGCCATTTCAGGAATACCTGTAAGCCTTGTTTTGTTCATATCAGGGATCTAAAGCGACTCAGTGGGTAATTTGGTGAGGAGTCTCTCTGCTCTTGACCTTCACAAGTTGCAATGTGTCCAGAAAAGTCTTGCTAGAATCGTTGCTAATATTACCAATTACTCACATATCACTCCTGTCAGAAAAACTCTTCAGTGGTTGCCTTTCAAGCATCGCTGCATTTTCAAGACTGCCCTACTGATGTTCAAGTTCCTATAAAGTGGTTATCCTAAAAACTTTGAACATTTCCTTAAACCAAGACATGGTGTATACAAAATTCATAGAAATGAACCTGATTGTGTGCTGCTTGAAGTCCTAAACTTTGCATCAATATTTATTTTTTGGCCTCAGCTTTGAACATGATGCCCCAAGAATTTGGAATCATCTGCCTGATGATGGACTCTCAGCCAAGTCTCTCTCTATTCAGAAAAAGGCTGAAAAATCTCAGTATATATTTTAATAAGTAATTTAATCTCAATTCATTTCTTCTTGTCTTGGGGGGTCCTGGGAATGCAATGTCATAATAATAATAATATTACTGGGCTCTTATATAGCGCTTTTTCTATCATTAGCTCAAAGCGCTTTACACAATATTACCCCAGCAAGGATAGCTAGCCTTGGTAACCTTACCTATTGCTGCCATACAAGGTGCAGAAGCCAGTATCCCTTAAAGCTGGGTACCCATATTTCCCCTGGGTGGAGAGAGGCACAGACCAGGTTAACATCTTGCCTAAGGATGCTATCCCACATGAAACAGTTGGCATCACTGGGGATTGAACCCACGACCTTGGATTATAAGTCCAACACCCTACCAACTGAGCCACATGAGATCCATATGTACAATCCAGGTAGGGGAGTGACTTGCAAAGGGGATAGGCTTATCTGAAGTGATATGTCTTTATGCTTAGCCCTGTGACCTGACAATTTGTGGAAGCTTTGTTCTATTCAATGGGTGCTGAGAAAGCAAAGAATCATCTGTTAATAGTCCTTAATCAGCTTTGAGAACAAAAATCAGATTTAGTAAGGCTGCTGGTCAACCAGGAGGAATTGATTAAATATTTGAAAGATCTGGGTCATATTCTGGATATAAAAATATTCCCATTTTTTTGTATGAACCATTTTCAATGTATTTTGAATGACTTATGTGGGTAGGGAAATATTCCAGTCATTTTTTGGATACGTATTAATCCCGCTTTTTTACAGAATTGCCACACTAGTTGAGATCTGCACGATATGAGTGTTTTCCAATATTGGATTGTATAAGTCATAACACAAACCACTAGCTTTGGAGATGGAGGCTAGCAATGCAGGTATGATTCTGCACTTCAAACTACTTGACACTAGATTTCATTAACTAACTAATTGAACCAATTTTCCAACTTCAGGTGGACCAAGTATTCAAACCCAGTACCTGAGATATGCGCGATGAGCATGTTAACCATTTCAAATATAAGGCGACTGAATTTTGTCAGTACAGCTATGTAGGAGCCTACTATGGCAGTTTGTGGGTTACCTTAATTTTATGAATCTTGTTAGGTCTTCCTGTATTTCTGAAGGAAAGGTACACTGTTTATTAGATAGGCAGTGTCATGGTGGGTTTTGGCGTTGAGTGTTGGCGTTGGGTGTTTATGCCAAAATGTCTAACTTATACTTCAATTATTGCTTATTTTATAAAAACAAAACCATCCTCATTTACATGTAACAAATGCAGTTTCATAGCAGTTTCATATTCCAGTTGCAGTTTCAATGTCAAGCAGCCTTAACATTTGTTCACAATGTCTTCATATAGGTATTAAAAAGAAAATCAGAAAAGTATTGTAATTTTTAAAGACAAAAATATTATCTCAATTCACAAAATAACTATATATTGTTGTTTCATCTATTCGTGAGTTTAACAGTATACGTTACTATAATTATTTATATATTATTACCCATCACTTTATAAAAAGTAATATAAGTCTATTTTTGTTTAAAAATACACCTTTACTGCACTTGTTTACAAAATAATAACCCATTTAAAGTATCCATACTTAGAGGCATCAGTGACTGTCAAAACATTAACTTTTAACTTAGATTTCTCTACCATTTCTACTATTGCTAGATCTTTATTTTCTGATAATATAGGTTAAGATTATAATAAGATTACAAAGAGAACTATTACTAAATCTTTACTTTCTGATATTAAGTCAAACATTAGTAGTGATTAGTTTATTTTTACAAAGACACTTATTCCAGCAGTTATACACGATGACTTAATGTGATTTCCATCAGGGACCGACCCTCTTCAAGTACCACTTAATTTGGCATTAAATTGGAAGCAAACAATGAAGTCAGAATCTAGTCAATCAGTACCAAGGATGAATTATTTTGTAATTCCATGACCAATTGCAATTGGTAATGTCATGCCATGACAAAGTGGAAATTGGTCAAAGTTGGGACTTGACGTACCGTTCAACAGCCAGGGCCATATTGGGACAGATTCTCAACATTGCTACTTGTAAAACTCGAACCACACAGAGGTGACAGGCAGTGATTAGATGCCAAACTTGCTAACCACCAGGCCACTGAAGACCTTGTCATGCCATGACAGCTACAGGTGGAGATAATTACATTTATACAGGGTTTTTTATGTAACTGCTCATATAATGCTTCACATGTATCAGTACACTTTGCATGATGTACCATTCTCGGCTTTCTCTGGCTTTCTCTAGATTTTAACACTATGCCTTTTCTATTCTAATCAGCATGAATTAGAGCATTATGTTTTTGAGTGAAAGTTACCCCAGATGCTGAGGCGTTGTTTATTAGTGTTTCTATGGCGTGTACAGTCAGTGACAATGTGCTCGGTTAGATACTCTAATATCAGGCTTCAAAAACAAACAGTGGGACTTATGGCAACAGTCCCCAACCCCAAGACAGAGAGAGACAAGACTGCGGGTACTGTTTATTATGTATACAATAACACAGACTAGAGCTAATGTATATATACAAATCCATAAAGTTACATAAAATCTGAGTTTGTATAAAAGTTAGCATAAATGAAAAGAGGCTGCAAGAATTAATATCATTTACAAAGCAGCCATCAGTAAAGAACTGTGAATCATATAGCTTTAAGTTAGAGTTCATAGTTCATTATAGAGTTCATAGTTTACAAGTTAGATTCTAGTTCACAGTTCATAAGTTTACATGTAAAAATTATAAAAGGTTAAGGTCACAATCCTCTGAGGTGACCTTTGACCCCTAGCAGAAGGGGAGGCTCTGAGATCATTACTTGGGAAGGAATTGTTAAAACAAGACAAAATTGTTTTTAGAAGAAGGATGGAAAGACAAAGCCCCCCTAAACTGCCAAGGGAAAAAGTGAACCCCCAGAGTTTACAAAGTTACAGTAAAATAATAAATAAGAACTTTGATATAACATAAAAGCAAGGCAAAAAACAACCCTCAAACCCCAACGTAGGGGTATATGCATTACATAGTATTTATAGATTGGGCTAGAGCATTTGCCAAATTTTCACCAGAGGAATGATCCGATTGGATGTACTGCCATACGCAGTCAGAGGACCATGTACCATGCCTCTTGATGTCTTGAATGGGCACATGGGCTTTGAAGGCATATGTCGCCCCTGACCTTCTAAGGTCATGAAATGTAAAGTGGCTAGGGCCATAGCCCAGTGAAATGTTTATACGTTTAAATGCTTTTCTAACTTTGGAATCTGTAAGGGGACCCAAACCCAGCTTAGTAGGAATTTGAAACAAAGAAGCTTGGGGTGACATTGGATAGTTTTTGAACAAATTTTTTAAAGCCCTATAGGGGCAGATTACCTTATTTTGCAGTTTAGGAACAGTGATACACTGGATCTTATCCCTGGATTGCATGGTTTTGCTCCATTTTATGATGACCTTAGCATGCTTGCTGGTGAAAACAATATCCTCGCCAGTCAAATGTCTGGTGGCATCAAAGGATCCAATGGCATGAGGAGCCAGGTTTGAAAGCCTCATAAAGGCAAAGAATCCCAATAAGATGGCTGTCCTATATACAAAGCCAGATTCCAGCGCCTCACAGGACTGAGATATTTGAATTAAGGCAGGGATGGTGATGACATTATGAGAAGTAATAGACAAAGGCCTATTAATTCTCAAAGCCTTGACAAAATATTTCACCTTGGGATGATCTAATAGGTCAAATGGAAGGTCATACAGTACAAAGTTAGCCTTCAGAGCCGAGACATAGTTGGCTACCATACAATAAGAACATGCATTTGACACCAAACACTCAAGAAAAGACAACACCATTTTGACATTTACATTTGCAAAACATGACTTAGTGACAATACAGAATGCAATGAAAGTTCTAAACATTGTGACATAGGCTCTGCGAGTCTTGGGTCGAAAGGCCAACTGTAATCTGTCAGAAGCCTTGGTTGATAGTGACGTCAGAGCTTCATTGTCTAAAATACAAAGTGTAGCACTTTAGGTACCATATATAATAACATTAGCCCCTTGTACAGGGGTGGGTTAACTTAAACACATTACATAATAGCAAGTAATGTAACACAAGACAACAGCCTAAAAATGCACTATACAAATACTAAAAAATAATAATACATTACAAATCTGGATCCAACTCCAGCAAATCATAAGACACATGAAGCCATATGGGATTCATGACATGAGAGTGTAACCACTGAACTTCCTGCGGGGACCCCTGCCATCTGGATAGCACATCAGCTATCTTATTGTCAGTACCCCTGATGTGTGCATATTGCAGGTCAATGTTGTATGTTGCCGCATACCATATGTTGCGCGCGCATGCTGCCAGGTATGGGTCCCTGGTTTTACCAAATCTTAATACTGAGACCACTGCCTGATTGTCACAATGTATGAGTACTTTATGTGACGCCCACTGGTGCTTAAAAAGCCTCACTGCTATCAAGATGTTGACCATTTCCAAATGGACAATTGTCCAGTTCATAAAGCCTCTTTGTATGGGCAAATGGTAAACCAGATTCCCACAACAGCCTCCAAACCCTGTTAAGCAAGCGTCCAGCTCCAAGGTGGCGTCAACCTTTCTGTGATCATACAACCATCTTAGGTCCCTCTTGAATTCAGGCGTCAACAAAATTTTCTGACGGTCCTGGGCAAATCTTAAAAGCTCCAACATCCTGTTCAGGAAAACCCTAGCAGGTTTGACGCATTTGTGGACGTAAAGCAAGAGACCTAAGATGGATTGCAGTTGACGCTTCGACGCCACATCTTTACTGAGCCATTGGTGTACTGCCTGACTTATATCTGCAAGTTTTTCTGGAGGAATGGCGATAGTACCCCTAACAGTGTCTATTAGGACCCCTAAGCACGTCACTTGCGTCACAGGAGGAACCAGTTTTTTAGTGCTGATGGTTAGACCAAGTTCTCGCATGAGATGCGTCAAGGCGTCATAAGATGACCAGGCGACGCTAGGAATGCCCATGCCAACGTAATCGTCAATGTAATCGATCATTGTGTAACCTTTTTGACGCATGATATACCTGACGGTGTCACTTAAGCGTTGGAAGATCTGGCTGCCGTGCCGTGTCCCGAACGGCACGCACGTGTCCACGTACGTGCCCTGCCAGTCGAGACCAAGCAGATCATAATCTCCAGGGTCGACCTTGACGTGACGGAACGCCCTGCTGACGTCAATCTTGTATAGAAGGGCCCCACGACCTAAACGCTTTAGTTGGCTGGTAATATCATCCACAGTGGGAAACGTCAAAGAAAAAATGCCACCTAGATAAGAAGTCTTGTCAATGCCAGCGTTTACTGAAGCCCCAATGGGCCAGCTCAAGTCAATTATGACGCGACGTCTATCTGAGTTTGGTTTGGCCCTGGTCATAAAGGGCGAACAATGACCTGAAGGTATTGGGTGATTGTCAAAGGGGCCCAATAGGGCACCATACTCTTTTTCTTCCTCAATGTAAGCTTCTATATCTGCAGGGAATTCTACTGCCGACTTATGATTACCTTGCTCATGAATAAGAGGGCTAGATCTGTTAAAATCCAGAGGAAAACCGAATTCTATCAGTTCAGTAAGTTGTCTGTCCCAATAGTTGGCAAGATACTTTTTCCATGCCCTAACATTGAGCTGGGATTGAACCGGGATTCTAGCCTGCATGAAGTTAGGTTTATTGGTTGCTCTAACTAGGTCATGTATTTGGAGAGGTGACTTATCCTCGGCATGATTGATGGTTGACACATTTGATACCATTTGATCACTCAAAGGCACAAAGCCAAAATCAAAATCCGACTGACGACGCCATGCATTGTAAGTCTCACTATTGGCACCTTCAAGCTGTTCATTATGTAAAAGACGATGGACATGCAATATGGAATTTGCAAACTTGTCTTCCACCCCCATATGATTAATATCAAATAATGGGACAAGGTCACATTCAGAACTATTTTGGTTTGAACCTTTACTGTCAAGTTCAGCCGCAGATATGACCTTAGCTGCTTGTTTCTGCCTGCCATATGCTTTTGTTATGTCAACACTTGACCGAACTGGTGATATGACCTTAGCTGTCGGATCCGACACATCAGGGGCAGACCTAACCCGGTTTTTATCCGGATTATAATTGGCAACAGCCCTCCCATCCGATGCAACGACAATACCCCCAGCACAGTCCTGCAATCTAATACCTGCACTAGTATTGTTTTCTTTACTGTGTGTCACATTTGCAGGCAAATCCTGCTTCACATAACCATCACCAGCAAGCAATGTCTTCACATTAGTACGTGAAGCATTGAGCACAGGTGGATTCACATTAGGCCTCACATAACCCTCATTTAAACTATCAGTATTTGCAACTCTGCCAGTGACAGATTCGCGCTTCACATCAGTACTAGTTACATTAACTGGTTTCACATTTTGCTTCACATAGCCCCTACTCAATCTACTGATGCACGCAGCATTACCACTAGGTACAACTATGCGACTGTGAATGAATTTTTTATCATTACCCCTGGCCCAGCCCCTGGTGGGCTGTCTGGCCATGAGAGATTCAACACATTTGTGATTGACATTTGAGTTATATATGAACCTAGTTCTCCTAACATTATTGTCAATAATGCTAATTTTGTCTCTATCTAAGATGGCAGTGACATAATTGTCAGTGTTGTGTGAACCACTAGTGACCTTTTCTGGAATGACTGCTTCACAGCCGGAAGCACCATTGCCCCAGCTGCTCCATCCTATCGATGAGCAGCTGGCTGGTCGTTTTTTGGGTTATTGGTCTTGTTATTACAATTTTTTTCCGAATGACCAAGCTGTTTGCCCAGAGTTAGACAAAAGGCACAAATGTGCCTGTTCAACCTACCATTGACCTCATGATCTTTCTGGTAATGACAGGAGTTTGTTTGGTAATTCTTGCAAAACCAGGGCTTTTTATCAGCCCTAACCCAATTTTGTTTTCCTGAAGGTATGTGTTTTTGGGCATGTGCCCGCCTGACCCTATCTACTCTATCTGTATCCTCCCACTTTAGGGACCCCCTCTCCATTTCGCATAATAGGACAGCGTGAGCCGCCTTCGCCCCCTGCCAGGAGAAGTCTGTTGCGTCCTCCATGAGGTCCCCTAAGTATGAAATCATTATATCTTTTCGAGATTCGGACTTTTCTTCTAGGATATTCCTACAGAAACCATTAACCCACTGGGTTAGGGACAACTGATCATATGGAACTCTTTGGCGTGTTACACCACTAAGTATCGCCTCATGGGGCCAATGCACCTTATGTTTCACTTGTACCTCAACGTCCCCTCCCCTGAGTGATTTGTACTTCAATTTACCTGAGCTACGTGAATTCTGGTTTAATTCCCTGATTCTTTTGTCCACTTTTCTTTGTACATACTCTGATTTCAACAATGACAAAGAGGGCTCATCACTTTCGTCCGAAGACGAACTACTAGATATATACTCTGACCTCTTGCTTTTACTTTGTTTAACACTTTCAATACAACTTTTACTTTTACTTTGTCTAACACTTTCACAACAACTGTCTGTACTTAACTTTCGCCTCTGGGGAGTAGAAGTTCTCTCAGCCGTCGACATCCGCTCCTCCACCTGTTCCAGCCTCTGTGATACCTTCTGCAGTTGTTGTAAAATCTCCTGCTGCAGCAGCTGTCCGTCTCCCTCATTGCTCTGGGAAGCAGGTATACTACCTGCAACGGCAGCATCTCGTAAAAGTTCTGTATTAAGTTCATCTTCTCTTTTCTTCTGGCACTTTTTCCCAGTAGGAGGCAGATGCCTAGTTTTGCAACTTTTACACAATTGTTTGTGATCAGGCATGATTGATTGATTTGATATTGATATTTATTGTCAACGTTACTGAAATGAAATACACAGACGCCCTAGGCGCTAAGATTAGGTGTTCCAATTATCAGAATCAGGCTTTAAATCCGACCAATTGGCAATGACATGGCATGCCATATAATATAAAAATAATAATATAGGGTAGACCGTCCCTCAATGGTTGATCACATAAAGCCTGACGCTGACAAGTAGACTACAAAATCTTAGAATCACACAGCATGAAGTCCTGGCATATTAACGTTCAGTCACACTCCACTAGTCCTTTAAAGCATAAATAAAAGAACTTGTTGCTTCATAAATGACCGTCCTGTTTGTACATATTAACACTTTAAAATTCTAAAAGCATAAAAACACATAAAACAATCTTCCAAGTCTTTCAAAAAATTCATGTTCGCCCTTCAAGCAATACTTTCAATGTGACAATGGCTGAAGCCACAATGTGGGTTTCCAACTGCCCAACCAATGAAATACATTTGTTATAGCATTTCTAATGCCAACCACAGAAAACCCCACTTCAGGGTTTTCTGTGCTAAAACATGGAGATAGTCTGGTACCCAGCCCAGTCTTGACATAGCCAACACAACACCCTGCCTTGGAGGAGGACTGACACCTGGATCGCCCAAACGCCCCAAGCGAGTTTTTGCTTTCCTGTAATAGAATTAATATGTAGTTAAAGTATTTTCGATAACAATTTATGTTATTTTCTGTGTATGAGAAGTATGGATAGACAGATGAGAGAATTTATTTTTATATTTGCATGAACACATTATGTTCCATTTTTGTCATTCACCTGCACTGAGTTGAACTCTACACTCTTACCAATGTCAATGAATTCTGTTTAAATATGCATTTATTTATTTGGGTTTTAACGTCGTTTCAACACATTGTATAGATCATATCACGACGGGCAGTTTTTATGGGCAGAGGAAACTAGTATATACAGTTGGTCAAGGTTCTGTAGTGTAAACTGCCGACCAACGGCAAGCAATTAATATGCATTGGTCATGTATCTGAAGTCCAAATATGTGCAGTAGAAGTGTAACATTTTGTTTTGGCCATGTGGGGTTTTGAAGCCAGTGTAGAAGCAGTCTTGTTTTGGAGCGCCTCCCCAGTTCTTTTTGTTAATTTTGTACAGGTATGAACATTATTTTCTTGAATAATGAAACAATCGATATGTAAATCTTATGTTTTAATAATTATCAGTTTAACTTTTAAAATAATGGAATTAAAATGTTATTGGTATATATATGTTGCAGACACGTTTGTATGTGTATTCAATTTGTGATGAATATTTTAATGTAAGAGGTATTTGCCATGGAACAATTTATTTATCTATTTGTTCAAGTAATGGTCTTCTTGTACTGTTGCACAGTTGTCTTCTTAATACAGTTATCATGGTGAAAGAAATTATTGCAATTATAGAGTGATTGGGCGAGGTTATTTATTTACTTGAGCTTTTACGTTGTTTTCAACACTGTGCGTCATATTATTATGGGTAATATTGTGGGTAGAGCAAACTAGTACATACAGTTGGTCAAGGTTATGTCTGTAAACTGCCGACCATTGGTAAGCAACTACCAACATTCCCACATGGGGTACTGGTCAGCTACCCAAGTTCGTCAGTTTGCGATAATGGAATTGCTAGGAAAGCAGTTAACTCGATTTGTATTTAAAACTAAATTAATGAGAAATTGGGAGTAAATCTGGTCTAAATTATCATCTGTTTTTGACGAAAAATATTTGTTAATAACAGATGTTTTGGCTAAAACCTTTATTATCACTCTTAAAATCCATCAATAAACACTTACCCAAGTTCGTCACAACCACAAAAATAAAGAAAATATCGATAACTACCATCTATATAATCAAATTTTCATTCTTGTGAACTAATGTTTGTCTCTAAAACAACCTTTTCTTGATAATTATTGATCTATTTCATCAAACGTGATTCTTTCTCTTATGATCAATACCATCCATAATAAATATGAGACTGAATTATGAGTTATAATTTCATATGCACAAGAACATTTCTGAAAAAAAATAAAACTTGTGCACATCCTAAAGAAATGGTAGAAATGTTTCCTAGAAATGATTAGTGAGGTTATAAGGTATCCCTTATGCGTGAAGCTAATACATTTATTGGTTATCCCTGACAGTTATTGAGACAAATACACATTTTAAATATATTTTTAATGCAATATATGTACATAATGTGTCACACAATACTTTCAAAGAGTTGCACCAACAAATAATAAGTGTAAATTTTGAAGAATTTATAGCTGTAAAGGAAGTAACAACTTTGACATTTTCAAATGAAAATTTTTTGAATTTGCATATGAAAAAAAACAAAAGCAACCACTAATCCCCTCAATTGAAGACTACAATTTTAAGCATTTGCAATTAATGTTATTTTAAGATAAAAGTTCAGTCCTTCATGAATAATTTATGTAATTATAAAATAACCACTCAGAAGTTCAGGAAATAATTTTAAAATAGAGCCTTTTTGAATGTTGTAAAGTAATTCATTTTTTCTAGAAATAATTTTTCATATATGATATACTGTATTTACTACTTACTTGTTGTAGCTCATTCTTGCTCTATTAATGTGCGTTACAATATTCACATTTAATTTATTAATTTATGGTAATATCTCACATTTCAAGTATTTGAAATTATTTGAAGAAGTATTTGAAATACTTTGGAAAAGTATTTGCACTAGACTTTGTATTTGAAGAAAATAAAAGTATTTGCATTTAAATAATTTTAAAAGTATTTGACTCCAAGTCTGCCCATTCAACAGCTAGGTTCATACTATAACATGCCCCCTACATTGTCAGTTGTGAGTTTGTGTCATACTTGCTGGAATGCATCCTGTTCAACAGCCGTAGTGGTATTACTACAGGAAAATGGTATTCTCTTTTATAGGAGTGAAACCCACACAGACTAAGCAACCTGTCAGCACAAGCAACACCTGCATAATGACAGGGCCTGTCCAAAGCTCTATGTTGCAAGATTATTGTTCACAAAATATAGTTTGTGTATGAAAGAGGCAGAAAAAATCTGTTTACTGGATTTGTAATAATTGAAGGTTGAAAGTTGGGTTTGCAGAATTTGGCCAATGGGGCCACGGTGAGGTAGTGCCCACACACTTGTCTCCCACCTGTGGGGTCTGCAGTTGAAACCCCAGACACTAGACAAGCACAAATGATTCCCAAAATATAATTGTCACTTGTAAAAATGTAAAGGTATGGACTTCTACAATTAAAGCAGTTTGTTTCTTGACAAGTTACTTGTAAAAGTAACGGTGCAAGTAAAAAACTCATCTCATGCAGTTGTAAAAGAAAGGCTGTGAGACATTAGTATCACATAAGCCTGAGGAAACTACATATTTGTGTAGCAGTGAAAAGGATGGGATTTAAGCTGGCTGTACTGTGTGTAACAGATCCTTAAATAAAAGGTTGAAAAACATTAATTACACATCCACATAATTTTACTATTTAACTGTCTCACATACCACATATGTCTCATATCAGAACATTCAAGTACACTTTTATTGTTTATCAAATTAGGGCATTACAGTTTATTGTAGAATACAGTATTGGTGACACAATTGAAAGCCTGTTTTAATCATTGCACATATCTGGTATCTGTAATTAATCCAAAAAAGTTAGGAGGGTAGGCAGTTTGGGCAGGTGTAGTGTTCAGGCAAATTATTAAGAATGACATTTAAGCACAGGCAATGATACCAGTGCTGACACGTGTCACACTGCACCCAGTCAATGTCATCCGCTTTGTGTATGTGCTTTCTGCCCTTCCCCTTTCCCTTATATATGTTTAGAGGTGATTGCTCATGTCCACATGCTTGGCATTTGTCATCCTCCACAGTCTCATCAGGCTCAGCATCACTATATACACCTGCATAATAAATTTAAAACATTTGTAAAAGTAATCCTCCTATTCTTTAACATGATAACAGGAAATATTAGTACAGCAATTGTGTGTCATGGAATTCCACATGACTTTTGTGTGTGCATAGCGACTGTGATATGGCCATGTTCACAAGTGTTCCAGCTTAAGCTAAAATACCAATGAGTAAGGTCAAATAATTAAATTAAATTGCAATTATTAAAACCATAAACACTTATATATTAGGGGATATTTCTTTGGTACAGAAAAATATTTACTTTCTTCTAAATTTTCCTCCGTCTTCTTTTAATCTTGTTATTTTGGGATGGTTTCGCTTTCTGCTGTTCTTTTTTTTATTCTCTTTTCCTGTTCCAATTTTCTTTCCTCTTTGGCTTCTTCCTCTTTCTTCAATCTATCCTCTTTTTCCTCCAACACTTTCATCATGGCTTCTCCAGTCATCTCCCTGGCAGTTTTGATGACTTTCCTTTTTATAGTAGCTGCATTGAAGATATATTTTAAATTATGAAATTAGTAGCACTAATTTTTTGGCATTGGGTATTGTTTCAATTTGTGTATAGAAACATAACATGTGCAGGAGAACTAGTTTTATTTTTTTATAAAGTGCAGCTGACAGTAACATTTCTTTGATTAAATGGAACATTTCCACTTACTGATACGCGATATCACTGATGTGTACACTTTGGGGTTAAACTTGGAACCACACTCAAAACATTTTGGAAATGAAATATTTACATGTTCCTTGTGAGGTAGAGGGGAGAAGGAACAGGTTTTGAAGTTCTCCTGGCAGACCCCTCACAGCATCCACCGGATGAGGACATCTGCCACATGTGGGACAAGTCATATATGGTTGGTAGATGTATTGAATTGTGTCATTGTGGTCATTTGGCATATGAGTACTGGGTTCAATGCAAACTGAAGTGGTGGCCATTATACTTTCCACAGTAGCAACTGATGCAGTCTGAGTTCTAACAAAGATATACATATTTTTAATGATGCTACATTTGAGGTATTTAATAATTCCATGACAATGTGACAAAAAACATTATATTAACAAGCACCTGGTAACAAGTTGAATTTGTTATTTGCAATTGCCAATGACGGTGGACAATGGTACAGTTGATAGGATATTCAGCATTTAATCTGATGCTGTCACCACTATGTAGGTTGGATCACTTTTGGTTAAAAATCAAAGTACATGTAGAAGTCCAAATATGCCTCAGACTGTTGACTGGGACATAAAATCCCAAGTGGATGGCTGGATTTATCTTAATGCTTCAGAGCAGAGGCATCCCTCAAATTAATTTCAAGCTTTACAGTTGCCCTGCACATCAGAGAATAACTTATTGTAACACTCACACTTCTTTCCAAGAGGAATAGTAATTTATGAAGAGGTGTTTCTTTGGCCAGAGTGGTCTAACATTTGTGGCTACAATCACATTTTGTCTTGCCTGCATGGTTAGAACTGCATATGTGAAACCTATGTCAGTGTGACTGTAGGTGTTCAGTCAAATGTAAAATCAAATTATTAAGTGCACCTCATTATATTCTGTAACACCTAACATTACATTAGAAACTTATTTGCTGATTTGTTGCTACTTGTATAGTGTTGCATTTAATATTTGATCTAAATATAATTGAACTTACTGACATTTGGTGATGTAGGAGTGGAGGTATTTGTGGGCAACTATCCATGAGTGGCATGAGAATAACATCTTAATACAATACAAATCTCTGTATATAGAGGGGCCACGTTGGCAGAGTGGTAACATTCACCTCCCACCTGTGAGCTTGGGGTTCGATTCACGGCCCTACCTCAAGTGGGAAAGCTGGTAGTTGCTTGCCGTTGGTCGGCAGTTTACAGTACAGAACCTTGACCAACTGTATGTACTGGTTTCCCCTGCCCTTCCAACTACCCATCGTGATATGACCTGTACAGTATTGAAAGTGATGTAAAACCCCAAATACCCAAATAAATAAACATCTTAATATATAATTTCATTACCTAATATTTGACAATTTTAAAAGTGCAATTCTTTTTAACTGTACAGAAGATCTATGATTGAAAATTGACTTTTGGTGCACTCTAAATGTAAATGTGTTGAAAGCAATAAAGAACATACTTTTGTGGCAACACTTTGGATGTATCTATGGCACATGGATCAAATGTGTATATACCCGAGCGTCTAAATGCTGACTGTACCACAGCTTTTTTTTGCACCTTGCTTGATGGCCCTTTCCCAAACCTGGGGAAAATGCATCTTTGAAATGGATGCACTAATGGTTTTCATTCCCAGTGTCACACTAAGAGATGTATACTCCTTCTTGACATGGTTGAACACACCAACGTCTAATGGTTGAAGTATATGTGTTATGTGCGGGGGAAACCTAATATGTCAACCTGTAAAATCGATTTTTAATTTGCATGTTATACATATTTCAATGTATGTTATTGTTGTTACATGGAATTATCAGTTGATATCTACATATGCGGTTCATTACTAAAAGAAGCTGGAGCCATCATGATATTAAAATATTTTTATTCGGAAGTACACTTGAGTTATTTTTTGTTTAATAGTGCATGCAATGCATTGTGCAGGTTACATGGCAACAGAAACTTCCAAGGGCAGAGGCAACAATTATAAAGTAGTTGGTCTCTGTTTGATACTGTAAACAGCTTAGCATCTATATTGAACTACCAACTTACTTTGAAATACTGACCTGAGTTGGAACCATAGATATCCGAGATGGGAACCAAGTATACTATCCTTTTCATCAGTCAATCTCTTTTTTCATAAATTGCTGACACCATATATTTTTCATTTGTACCCAGTACCTCCTTAAAGGCAATGCCAGACATATTGGCCAAGCACATCTTATAAACGTACAAAAATGAGCAAGTTACACTTATGCTTGTAAAACATAAAGAAATTATACCTTAAGTCATTACATATAGCTTCTTCAGAAGATATCAGAGTAATTGATTGATCATTTTGAATGAAACTTTTCAAAAAGTAACTACAGCATTTTAAAATTATTTCAATGTGAATTAAGTTGCTAATTACTTTCCTGAAGCACATCATATAAATTGTCCTGGCATGTATAATAAGCGTTTCTGTGGCGCTGTTTCTATGTTTACAGAATTTTAACCACATTATTCATTTGTTACAGCTTCTATGCATGCACCATATTATTTTGTGCAGCAGTGCACATGCATCTGAATGTTAATTTTAAGCATGTCATCACATTGCCATTCAATTAATTTCCCTTAATATATGTGACACCACACTTTTAATGCACATTCTTAGGTGAAGTGTCTTTTAACTAATATATAATCTGTGTGAAACATTTCATGTGTAATTAAAAGATTCTTTCAGAAAGGTCATTTGCACTCGCATTCCCATTGCAAATGCTGAAAATAATGTACATTAAAATTAATTATGCAAAGCCTGATTAGTTCTATTTGGTGGGGACTTAGTTATGATTGCTGTGTTTCCTTTAGTTTGAAACCCAAATCTTAGTATTAAGTAGAAGTAACTGGTAACCACTTTGAGTTAATAGACTCTTTTGTGTTAAGGAACATCAAGTAATCTAAATCCCTTTGGATATTTATTCCACCCACTCTGGTCCAATTACATTGGTCGAAAATCCTTGAACCTACACTAACATGACGCCTATTGCAAATTATCAGTTTTGGGTTAATGTCACAGTAGTCTTTGTAGCATTCTCTCTGTAAAGTATGTGATTACAGAACCTTGATTAAATGGACCTTTGAATGTAGTTGTACAGCCTACTGATTTCTGCACTATATTTTGGATCACTCTAATGAAAAAGTTGAATTGGCCTGTGCCAATCGAGTAGTCTCAATGGTCTGCGGAATTCTCCATGTCAACTCTGGGTGGCAGCTCTGAAACTTCCGAAACCATTTGTCAGATGGCCCATTGAGTAGGTTGAACTGGCACTTGGTAGCCCTCTCAATTCCACTGGCTTGAATTAGGTACCTTTATGGACTGGTACTGCATATCTGATTGTGTATTTAATTTATGCACCAGAATTAAGTTTAATGGAATATGCAGTTGTTTGTTTTGAATTAGGCTATTACTATCTTAGCCTGGAGCTGCTCATAATTGATGTAATTGAGTCTTTGTATTATTTCAATAGGAACAATCAATAACCACGTCGCGTACTGTTATCGTGTAAACTAAGAAAGTCAGTTTTTTGGTTGCCTGTTTCAGCCATAGGATCATTGCTCATGCTCATATATCGTAAATATTTACGATTATGCATTAATATACCTTTTCTACTTGGTTTCTTATTGCCTTCCATGCTCTTATCAATTGTACTGCTTCAAACTTGTTTCAATGATGGAAGAACTATTCACATAACGAAAGATGAATGACAAAACCAAAGCTCGATAACTAATTACTTCCGATGTAAACAAATATGATGAACTTTGGTAGGCGACGAACTTGGGTAGCTGACCAGTATAGGATCCGAAATTTTAAAAAATTAAAAAAATTTTTATATTATAAAAAAATAATACTTTTTGTCAAGTTTGTTGACATGGTAACCAAGTCCCCATCTTAGAAAACATCATGCTTCAGAGAGAGAAGGTTCTCGGTGCCCTAGTGGTTAGCACGTTTGGCATCTAATCATAGGCTGTCACCACTGTGGGTTCAAGTCACATAAGTGACAATGCTGAGGACCTGTCCTTATATGACCCTGGCTGTTGAATGGGACGCAAAACCGCAACTTTGACTTCAGCCTCAGAAAGAGATGAGAACGCAGGGCCATGGTTATATTCCCGACTTCAAAGAACATTTATTATTATTGAAATTATTGAAAACATTTTGTTCACTGTATAAGTCAACATCCAAAGCTAAATTAGCTCCTGGAATCGTAGTCCCTAACACTCGTCACATGTGGTATTGAGTGGGATTCAAACTCAAGACCACATATGTGCCAGATATGATTTGCACTAAATAACCCCTATGCCAGTGTGACCCCAATACTGATCTGACATAACACTTAATGAATGTTTGTTATATGTGAATTAATTGATTGTCAATTGGTTTGATGGGCAACTGTTTTCAGTTGCTGCAAAAAAATATAAAAAATTAATTCCTAATAAAATAATCCAATGTGTTGGGGCTGGTCAGGACAAGTCAAGTCAAAAAAACTTTCCATACGCATATGCAAAATGTGCCATGTATCTACCAAATGTGTAAGATAAATGTTGCCCATTATAGGGAGTATTTTCTGAAGTCAAAAACAAAGCTTGGGTAATTTAGGCTAGTTACATGTAACTTGAATAATATATATAAATTTTATTAAACCAATCCAAAAGTAAAAATTATTTCCATCATAATATTTCTCTCATCCACAGAGTATATACATTTTACACTATTTTCTTATCCAATTTATAGTTAAATTATGAAATATAATTTTGGAAAGTTTTAGCAAATTTATGTTAGTTTACAGAATCATCATTATACATATACACTTACTAATATTTATTACACTTTATTTCAATTTAAAAATATATGACATTTTGAAGCTTTTTTAAAACTCATCTAATGGCAAACTCATCTCAGAATAATTTCCATGTAAAATAATATTTTTACATACACACACAGGTGATTTAACTGCAGCATACAGGCACTGCACGGGTCAGTCCTTGTGCCCTATGGCTGAAGGCTTGTTTACAGTATTCAGGGAGTGGTTGAAGTGTTAATGGTTCAATCTGAGTAAGTATGGATAAAGTTTATAACCATATCATTAAAATGTAATGAAAAATAAAAGAACAAAAAAACCGCAAAAAATACAAACACCAATACATAAATATGATGAGCAAATCCTGTGTATCAAGCAAGTACAATACTTTTCATCATAATACAGCACATACCTAAAGTGGCACACATTAGGAGTAAACTATAAATTAAAACTGTTGTATCAGTTAGATTTCCTGACACAAACATCATGCTTTAGACTTGCTCCAAGTCTCTGTATTTGTAAACATCAGTATCCAGAACAGTTAAATTTAAATTGGAAACTTACAGGAGTTCATTATACCACAAGCAATCTGGAGTATGGGGGGATCAGTCTCTGAAAAAACTTTTGTCAGGGCTGGTTGTTTCTCCAAAAGTCATACAGTACCCATATATTACATAAAAGACAAAAGGACTTAGTGAAAGTCTAATCATGCTTTTGTAATCAGTCTGTTTGATTGGTTTTGTGTGCCAAATTAGGGAGTCTAATTAATGTTCATGGAAACGCCACGTAACTTGTGCTTGTTCTAATGCAATTTTATCAAAAATAGAATACAAAAACCCAAAGGGGCCACAGTGCTAACACACTCGCCTACCTCCTCTGAGGTTAGCGGTTCAAACCTCAGACCTTATGTGGGAAAGTTGGTAGTTGCTTACCAATGGTCAGCAGGTTGTACGGAACCTTGACCAACTGTATGTACTGGTTTCTTCTGCCCACAAAACTACCCATCATGATATAACCTGTACAGTGTTGAAAGCAACGTAAAACCCCAAATAAACAAATAAACCAAAAAGCTGATGTCATTCAGAATAATAAATTGAAAATGGGATCAATGAAATTTTAAAAAGTTTGTATCCAGAATATGGACCAAATCTTTTCCAAATTTCAATCAATTTTCTTTCTGTCAGGAGCTACCTAAGTAGTGTGGCCTGAGGATCTCAGGCCACACTACTTACCTATATAAAAGCTTCAAAAAATCTGTTCAATTACTAGGTGGGGTTTATCCATGTCTTGTTACTCCTCAAATATGATCTAGATCAGCACTTAGACTCCGGAATTTTAAAGAGATTTTGCACCAATATATAACTCTGGATCCCCTAGTTTAGCTTTATCCTCCATCATGTACTGCTTGTTAATGTTTGGATTATCTCATATCATAACATTGTGGCTGCATACAGGTACTTCAGAGAGACAGAACAAGCACAGATAATTCAAATGGGGATAATTTATAAAGCAAAGCATATAACCAATCTATTTTGCATAAACATCCACACTTTATATTAAAATTAGTAATTATTATAAATATGTATTCTAAATAATACACTCAAATTGTCACATTTTTGCCCAATGGCACCAATATCAAAATGATCACAGTGATTGCAGTAGTCATGAAGAAATAAATCCAGAACAGAAACCTGTCCCAGACTTCAGATATCTCCTGCCATTCCTTATTGACTGACTGAAGCTTTTGATTGTATTGTAAACTTAGTAATTCCTCGTGTTTACTGAGTAACAGGTCTAGTTTACTGAGCAGTTCTTCACTGGTGGAACACCTCTGTCCATTTATAGCAGGTTTATTCAAGGACTTCCTCTTTCTACTTCCTGTGGTACTTCCAGGGGAACTCCCAAAGGGGGTTTCCCTACCACTGCTATTTATAGGGCTCATCTCATGCTTAAAATGTACATTCTCAAAGTCTAAGTTCGTGGTTTCTGTTCTGTAGGAGAAATTTAGGCTGTTGAAAGAGCTCCTTAGGGGTGTGTGGGAATTGGATTCTACACCACTTCCATTACTGGTATTATTGGTATGCAAATACTGGTGGGCATTATTCTTTTTTGACATCACTTCCGGGTGCAGCACTGCCCTTGACCTTACAATCTTGTTGAGATAGAAGGCAGATTTTCTGAGCCACTGAGGTACTTCTCTATTCATACTACCTTGATGGTAGATGTAGGTGACTACGACTGCAAACATGACCGACACACAGGTCAACCCCATAGCAACAATGATGTAAACTCCTGTGAAACATATAATAGAAAAATTATGTATTATATACATACTTATTAGTCAATAATATATTACACATAACGTGGGAAAGAAGCCCATGATAGTTACCAACTAGTAGTGGTTACTTTGTAAAATAACACCATTGATATTTAAAGTTAAAAATATCTCAAATCTAAGATAAAAGTCATGTTTGTGCCAAATTTCACATTTTAGTTTGTTTTGATGTTCTGAGATTTTTTATGAATCAAGCCATTATTTTACAATTTTCATTATAACAATGAATGGAATAGATGACACCAATTTAGGTTTTGCATAGGTCAGGGTATTTTTATCACCATCCATGATCCGTGAACAAGATTTGAAATACTGATGAAATTGTTGGCACGATAAGAACAATAACAAATTGTCACTGCCTCCTGATTCATTGATTGATTGATTGGTTGGTTGATTGCTTGGTTGGTTGATTAATTGATTGATTGATTGAAGTGGATCAAGACTATGAAAATCGTCAATTAACATTAACTACTCTCTTTTGCAACTGGAAATCAACTGTTGCTATTCGTTAATCATATTCAGTTTCATCTGGAGATAAATCAGTTTCACATGCAAATTTATCTATCATGGACTATGTCTAATCTTTGATCACGTAAAATGGAAGTGATATTGTATTTAAACTGTATGTAAAAAGGAAACTGATTTATTTAAATCAAAGATACACTAAGGATGTAGGTTCAAACCCAGGTTCATGCTAGTGACCGGGAAGACCACTTAAAATTATGGTCCGGTGTCATTGGGTCCTATCCCCAGTGGCAAGATAAAGAACCTCAGGGACGGTGATAAATGGCCATCTTTGAGCCTCTCTTTTTTCAGTTAGGGGAAGGTCAGTCACTTGAGAGCTAGGGCTGTAATTGTGTGGTCAAGTCACACTTTGAGTCCTGTAGTACAAGGATATATTGTTTTGTGTATATACTATACAATACAACCCATTAATATTAGTGCTATAAACTTTTTCCACTTTACCTATCAATGGGACGTAGAAAGAAGTGGCTGGCATGTTCTCAGCAATCAGCAACATAAACACAGAGAATGCCAGCAGTACAGTGAGACCCAGAGCTACCTTCTCCCCTCCTTCAGGGGGCATCCAGAATTCCAGCAGTGTGAGACAGGACAGCATGATGCAAGGGATGATCACACTGTAGGTGTAGTAGAGGGTACGGCGCCGGATATGAAGGGTGAAGGTCACATCTGGATAAGGTTCTGGGCAGCAGCTGTTAAAAATAAAAGTAGATTGAAACAAAAATATTATGGATTGTTGGGTAACAAGGCTCATTGCAAGATGTAGTTGTGGCTTGCATGTAACTTGGTAAAGAGGGGCCATGGTGGCAGAGTGGTAACACTCTCTCCTCCCACCTCTGAGGCCGGGGTTCGATTCCCGACATGGCCTCAAGTGGGAAAGCTGGTAGTTGCTTGCCGTTGGTCGGCAGTTTACAGTACAGAACCGAACTGTATGTATTGGTTTCCTCTGCCCTTCCAACTACCCGTTGTGATATGACCTGTACAGTGTTGAAAGCGACGTAAAACCCCAAATAAATAAATAAGAGACTTGGTAAACTTGGTTTAATTTTGCAGGAAATAAATTAACAAAGACAGCATTTCCCTATTTGTGGTCTGATTTTAATTAATTTTCACATTTGTGTTAAGTTCATCACTGTGCAAACTGTAACCACATGCGCAAGCTGCCAGCCGCAACCAAGAAAACACTCCTTCTGTAGCTGTACAGCTAAGAATTATTTCCCCTCAAAGTTTGCCTGCATGCCACATCTTTACCCTGTGCACATGAATGCAAACACTTACTATTAAAAAAATTATAAAGTGTAGGTGAATAGGATGGGGAGTTTTCATGCATATTAAAAACTAGGGATGGGTCGGTATGAAAAATATGAACATCGGGATTTCGCCAATGCAAAACCGTACCGAATTCGGGACTCCGCGTTTTAGTTCACCCCAATCAAACATGGACGTTTCCTCAACGACATCGCAATAAAAGCTCATAAATGCACAAAATATGTGATAAAAACGCATAATGTCTTCATATTTCTGGTTTCTTTCCAATATTTTAAGTTTTCCTTTAATTTTATGAGCTGACAAGCGAAATTGAGGTTATAAAGTGTCGTAACCAAAACATAGCAGTTCTGCTCAATGTATCGCTTATAAAAGTCTGCAAATGGACGAAAATATGGGGATAAAAGCTTATAATTTCTTCAGATTTTGGGTATGTTTCTAATATTTTATCTCTTCCTTCCATTATATGTGCTGACAAGCGAAGTGGCGGTTGTAAATTCTCATCACGGTATTTCAGTAAAGTGCTCTCGATACCGAGATACCGGAACTACCGACCCATCCCTATTAAAAACTATCGAACTTTTTTTTATTTGGTGCAATTACCGATGAGACCATGAACATAATAAAATACATGTAATAAGATTTGAAAAGAAAAAAGATTTTCTTTGTTATTTACCTCACAATAGCTATACTAATATGTTATTATCTATCATAACAAATATTCTGTTAATTATGAAAATGGGATATGGTCAGAGAAATTCTAATGTTTAACTATCAAAACCATTTGACAACCTTTAAGTATTTAAAATCAAATACTTAATGTGGTTCAAAACAGGAAAACTTGCATCGGGTATAATAATGTGCTCATACTTGCACTAAGTGATGGCTAATTGTAGGAGTGCGTTATTGGGCAGCAATGTTTGTCCATTGGTATTTAACCATGGAACCTTTTGTTTCATTATTTACTATTTACAAATATAAATAATGGAGCCCTTAGAATACTTAGAAAGTGAATGTTTATCAATTACAATATTAATAGACTATTTTAGAATAAGAAAATATGTTTAATTATTATTAAAGCTTTAAATATTAAGAAATTACGGGATACATAGACAATTTGGAAAAAAAATAAATATATTTTTCCTATTTAAAATTTAAATAATTTATGGTTCGCACAGAAAATTTATGGTTAAAAACATGTTTGGTTGCATATTAAAACATTAAACAATAAAGTGAAGCCCTCCACATCATTGAAAATACGTATAAAATGGAACCTTTTCGAAAATTAGGTAATTTGTCTATGTCTGGCCCTACCTTCATAAAACATTTCAGAAAGATCCGTTCATTCCTGTTTTAATTATCATATAAACAGACAGGCAATTGGATGTACCCTAAAACATAGCCTCCTGATGGAGGTAATTATGGTATGCACAGAGTAACAGGGATTTTTTTAAATGTTTGTTTTTCATAATTTTAAAAAAATCAGTTTATTGTGATACGCACAGTCAATCAGGAGATAAAAAAAATCTTTAAGATGAAAGTTGTTAATCTTTTTCATGTCTTTTCACCTTCATACTTCTTGGCTAAATGGCATCTCCATGGTTAAGACCCCTGTTTCGCCTTATAGAATAGCATTCTCAGATGATTAAGGGCTGGGGTATGTTTATGCCCAGCTCTGAATTACATTTGTGACATTGTGAGCACTTTGGGGTTCCTGGAGGTCATTGCATCATGTTGTTTAAATGTTTTTAAACATGGTTATGCATGTTTATTGGGAGTATTTCCCAAATACCTCCATTCTAGTCGCATTGCTCTTTGATTCCTCTGATGTTCAGGAAGGTTTAGGAAGTTCATAGCATGCTTGTAAGCCATTGTCTATTGATGTTTTTGCTTAGACCAGTCTTAAAGTTATGACTTTTGTCTAAGCTTACATAATTTTACAAAAAAAAAGTAACAAATCTCTTTTATAATTTTGAAGAGCATGTTCGGTGTATTTATCGATGAAAATTGTTTTTATTTTAATAAAATTTGTTAATTTGAATTCAAAGTAGTTTTTAGTTTTTCAAAGTTTTTTAGTAGTTTTTGCACAAATTTTGTCTCAGCTAAGATTTGCTAAGCACTTTTTGTGAATCACAATTTAAGAGAAATCTTAGCTTAGACAAAAGTCATAACTTTAAGACTGGTCTAAGCAAAAACATTGTCTAAGACTTAGGACCTTTTTTGAAGCTCAGGAGAAGTTACCATGTTATTAATCTCCGCCATATATCACTTCAGAAATTGATCGGGGACAAAGTTTTTTACCATAATGTTCCAGATTGTGTCACAAACACTTCACAGGCAGAGAGGATTTTGGATTCCAGCTGTTCAAAAATAGCATGAATATTTCACAGACAGATAGGATTTTGGATTCCAGCTGTTCAAGAATAGCATTTTCTTCAAAATAATCAACAGAAACTATGGGCTATTCAGAAAGGTTCCACAATCATTTCTGACAGTAAAGTAGCCCCCTTACAGACCAATGATTTCCATTGTGATGTACGTATGTTCTGCCACTGTGGCCTAGTGGCTAGCACACTCGTCTGGGAACACAGAGGACGTGGGGTTCAATCTCAGGTACAGGCAGATACATATCGGCTTGAATAACCACTTAAAATGGTGGTCCTCTGTCATTGGGTCCTATCCCTAGGCTCCTTGAGCCTGTCTTTCAGTTAGGGGAATGTCAGTAACTTGAGAGCTGGACTGTACTTGTATAGTCGGATGGATCATATAGTGCTTTGAGTCCTGTAGTACATGGATATATTGTGCTGAGTATAAATACAATATATAAAAAAGTTAGACTTTGCAAATACAGAGATTAAGCCTTACAAAAATCTGATTAATTTCAATTGCATTAGATTACCCGTAATACTCCACATTCCGTACCACTGTCACATTAATAAGCTGCCATTCACCATTGCTCACATAGTTGGACAGATCAATTGAACTGTCTCTTTTCAGAACATCCACCTAAAACACAAAATGTTTACATGATAATTAAGGTGACTATTTTCACTAGCTGAAGTGCTATCCACTACCATGGCAGTTGACATCAACAGTGGCTTAACTGCATTCAGTCCCAAAAGAAGCAAGAACTGGTTGAAGAAAAGTTACTTCTTATAAACTGTGACTTTAAACTTTGTGGTTTTTCATATTTACTCTTGGTAAAACAATTCTGGTAATTATTTAATCTATTTCCTTATCTGATTAACCTGCAAAAGTAACAAAACTACATACCGAACCTACAATATTTTGACAAAAGTCCATAACTGGTTAGCAGTCAAGTTACAACAGTACGTATTGGGCTAACAGTCTCTTTACAACAGTACAATCCAGGCTGGCAGTCTATTTACAACAATACTCTAGTTATAATATTAGACTCCTGGTTAACAGTCTCAATACACAATACACACCTGAAGACCATCATAAGCCCAGGATCCAAGTTTAAGTGAACAGGTCTGGTCATCAAAGGGGAAATAGGTGATGTCAATCTTACAGGTGCTTCTTAACTTCACTATAGGTGGCCAAAACACGTGACCATCATGTTGCACCATAGCCAAGGCGGGCATGTAGCCATTAGTATAATCATCAGCACTGAAAATATGAAATAAATCTACAGGGTAACAAGAGCACAAGGGCATGTAATAAGTAGATGGGAACTTCCGGATTTTTTTGTATCCAGATGGTGAGCCAGATCAATCTCAAAATCTAATGGGATCTAAGTTGGACCCACCTTCTGAGTTTTCACGAGATTCCAACCAGTAGAATTTGCATAATCTTGCTAGCAAACAGACAATTGGTCAGACAAACAAATGGTCATGAAAATAATACCTCCTTGGTGTTACAACTTGTATTATTGATATTTCCACTAAGCTTTATGGTGTTATGACAAAACCTGCACAGTTTTCAGTGAAAATGGAGTAACCTTATCCTGTGAGAAATTAAACACAAAGGTCCACTGATTTATGTACAAGAGTTTTGACTGTTTTTACAACTAATCTTTATGAATCTTTATCTGTTTACCCACCCTTTTTCAACAGGTCATGTCTTAATAGCCTCCCAAGGAATAAAATGAGGTGATTTTAGTGGGAACTGGGACATCAAGTTTAAAAAGTGACTCAACCTTGCTCTGGCAGCTCTATCAGAGCATGCCCTTTGGAAAGGCCACAGAGGCGGTGGGGTAAGCTTTTAAATGTACGACAATATTGAGTAGTACTAGGTGGGTCAATCCCTAGTACTACTATATTGGAGACTAATATTGTTGCCACACATATACTTTTCTTTTAGACGCAAATAAATATAAGAAGGAAATAAGCCTTGCCCGACCCCGGCACTGAAACACCTAAGAAGTAGATGAGGACGGATATGATTCTCTATATATGGAATAAGCTCGGGCAGGTTTCACTGATATGTATCCATTAAAACCAGATCAAATTTGAGCAAAGATGATTAACTTTCAATGACATTTCTTGGATTGGCTCAGATTGCTATCGCAAACACTTTATCTGATCTTTTGATCAACTTTTGCATAAATTTTGATTCATGCATTTTCATGGATTAATTTTTGGATCAAGATGAGTCAAAGAAGGGAAGAAGATGACTGTTTTAGTCAACCATTACAGAGGCTGAAGATACTTCCCAAGTAAATAGACCTGAAGCATTTCTAGAGTTGTGAAGAACTCTACTCAAAAGTGTAAGAAATAATTTTGGAAACAATCAAGTATTTAATCTTCTCAGCTTAAGCGAACCATGGTTTGTGAATAGCTATTTGATTCACTGATTAACCTGAAATTTTTTTGTTAAATGTACTCTAATGTAGGAACTTCACCTGTCCTTTTTTCTTCACCCATATCCGTGTCAGTTATTGCCCGTATCCGTAATACCCTAGATCATTTGGTATAAAACCGTGAACTCATCTGTGTCCGTGTACAGCTAGTACACTGTTTTATACCAAAAGATCTAGGGTATCACAGACACGGGCAATAACGGATGCGGGTGAAGAAAAAAGGACAGGTGTAGTTCCTACTTAAGCTTAATCTGGTCTTAATCCATGTTAGTGAATATGGCCTCAGAGCATATCAGGGTTTTTATTATAAGTGGACACCATGCGGATAAGTTTTAGGAGTATGTGCCCATTCAAAACACCCTTGAGCACAGGCATATATTTATTCTTGGTCAAAGTAAAATAAATGACCAACTTTCGTAGCAGCTTTTAACCTTCTGAAGGTCGGGTGGGTATAGGTGCTCGTCAACAAAATTTATTGTCATTTATTATTATTGTTTATTGTTCAACAATCTTTGTAAGTGGGCGTTTTCTGCTTTATAATCTATCTTTTTGAGGGGCTACAACATATCTCTATGGTGCTAGGACCCATCTCGTCCACACATCTCATTACAGTCAATCTGTTAAGGTGGAGCTCAGTGTCAATGATAACTCCCCTTGCATAATAAGGACATTGTGTTTGGTTTCTATATTTATGAACCTTGGATGGTCGAGACCAGACTGAGACACCACAGTCAACCAATGTTAGTGTCCAAGGACAGAAAACAGGACAAGCACCACAGAGAACACCAGGGGAGATTAAGACAAAATTGGGTATATCTTGGTGTAAAGGAAGGTTATAAGTTTCTTTCTGAAAATGGCAATAAAGGAGGACAATCAATAGAGGAAAAAATCATCTCATCAAGAAGGTTTAAATTATTTCTTTTAAACAGCTAATCTTTTCTTTTTGCACAAATTATGTCTTTTTTCCTAGTATACCCACCTTTTTTGCAACAGGATCAACCAAGGAAGAAAAAAACCTCCCCTCAAATTTAAAGACAGCCTTGTTTGTGATGCTGGTCGTGACAGTGGAATGGGGGTTTAATGATGTGAAACACAGGTGAAAGGCTGTGCGTTCAGTAAACACAACGCTACTCCATTCTGTGTATAATCTTATCTGAGCACTTCTCAATTAATCTTACTCATTTTTCCTTAAATCACCCATAATGTAATCCTATAAGGTGAAGGTCATTTAACTGACTCAACACATTTAATCCTTTTTCCCCCACCCCCATTTTGTTCATTACTCCAAAGCTATTTGTCTTTCAAATGTATTTTTCATTGACTTCAATGCTACGGAGGAGTGGTTCTGCCACATTTACAAAAGAAAACATATTTTGTTTTAATAGCCGATTTGTGTTAAATGGGGCAGTATTTACAAGCAAAGGTCAGTGAAGGTCAGATTGAACTTGAGTATAAATGATCAATTTTTGTTCAAGTTTTTCGATCAGCTCAGGTTGCTTTTCATGAAAAAGATTTCATCTGATTTTTTTCAATCAAATATCTGATTAACTTTGATCCATGCACTTTGATGGATTAATGTCTGGATAAAGGCTGAAGATGAATATTTTACTCAGTCATAACAGCGGCAAAGAGTACTTCACCAATGACTCGACCCTGTAAACTTCCTGAGTGCTGAAGAACTCTATTCAGAACTGTGAGAAATAATTGAGAAGGAACATATAAAATATATAATCATTCCATGTAAAATGACCCATGCTTTTTCAATAGCCATTTGATCCACTGGCTCACTTGAAACTTTTTTTCTCAGTTTTGATCTGATCTTGATCTGAGCAAAATCCATGTTCGTGAATATCTCCCCTGATTTGACATTGCAGACCTACTCTAAAACTGGAATTTGATACCCCTGTAAGTGGTCAAAATGGGTAAATCGAGATAATTATCTTTACTGCTCTTCACCATAACTGGGTACAACTTGGACACAAAAACCTTATTTGTCATAATTTTAAATGTGATAACTTGCGGATTTCTTTTGATCAAAATATGTAGTGACACTAGTACATGTTATAAATGTGTCATACTAAAATAAAATCAAAGCAATAAACTTTTTAGAGTGGTTTTTAAGGGGCAATTATATAATTTCTTCAAGAAATTGATGCCCCAATTTGACACATTTTGCCGAAATTCCTAAAAATAATAAATTCTTGTCCATTCTCACTTAAACTACCTCATACAGTATACAGATATGGACGAGTGTTGTCCATGACAATACAACAGTCACTGGATGTTCTGAGTTACTGTTTGTGCCAAGCTGAGGTTTGTGCCATAATATCACACCAAGCTGTATGTTTTGAAGATATCTGCCTGAAAAATGGAGATAATCAGCTTTGGTTATTCTTTGGTGTATCATCTCTGATATGGTCCAACCCAGTTTATCAGAACAGAAGAGATCGGGTGGGAAATGGGGGGCAAGGCAAATATTTTTATAATTTAGTCACAATAAAAGTGAATCTTAGCAATTGAAAGCATTACTAATGAAGGCTAAAGCAGCAGAGACAGATCTCTGATATATCAGAGTACATAAACATGACCAAGAACAACAAAAATACAACAGCCATGTTGCCTATTTGTACCATAATACTTTTCAACAGTTTAAAAAATATCTGGAGAAACATTGGCAGATGATGTAAAATAATAATAATAATAGTAGGATTTATATAGCGCAAAATTGATACAAATCCTCTAATGCGCTTCAGTCCAAGAAGGGAGAGTCCAGGGACAGGCATGGGTCGACATCTAAAAAGCACCCGCCAGGGTATAACTAAGGTGGGGGTATGCCAGCCTAAACAAGTAGGTCTTTAGCTGGCTTCTGAAACCATCTATTGTTTGCTGAGATCTGACAGTCTGTGGCAGCTTGTTCTATTAGGCTGATGCAGCTACTGCAAAGCCACGCCTGCCTATGTGCTTATTAGGGCGGGTTGGGGAGATAGATAGCCTGTTGCCACGAGTGAGGCTGCTCGATCTTATTAAAGCTGAAAGATACGGGGGCTGTGCAAGATTAATAGCCTTGAATACCAAAAGGTTGTACTTAAACAGGATGCGATGTTGAATTGGGAGCCAGTGGAGTTTTTTCAAAAAGGGTGTAACATGACTCATTTTGTCAAGTCTGAAGATGATACGGCAAAGAGCATTCTGAACTCTCTGTAGTTTGGTTATATTGGACTTGCTTACCCCATAGAGTAAAGAGTTACAGTAGTCTAGACGACTACTGACCATAGCGTTTGCCAGAAGTATTGCTGCCAGAAGTAAAACTGTGACCAATGCACCAGCCAAACAACACTTCATACCGGGGTTTGTACCAGTCACAGGCAGGTACAAAGTCGCTTGGAAATCCTTCTTAAAATCTTTATTGGCAGGTTAAAGAACCTCAGGGACATTGATAGGTGATATTATCTAAGCTTCTGACTTTGAGGTAGGAGAATATCTGTCCTTATAGCTTTGGTTGTCTTTGTGCAGTTAAGATAGGTGAAATAGCATTTTTATTCTTGCAGCATGGCAAACATTCAATGAATGTATGTAGCGTACCACATTATAAAGACATGGGGGATTTCATTGGTTAGGTTAGTAAAGAGTAAAACCACATTTTATGTTTTGTTTTATGTTCCTTTGAACACTTTGCAGCTTTTATTTTCACCAATGCTGACCGGCTTGGGGGGTTGGTGGGAGGTGGAAAAATATTTTACAGACTATATCTCATGAACCCTAAGGTACAGAAAGTTGGTATTTGGTAAGGACATTGCTTACCGTATAAAAGTGTGCAACATCATAGTGTGATCTTCAATTGAACTTTGACTTTGCTGTTGTGAGCCAGACCTTTAAAATCTTGGTTGGATAATACATTGGATAAGAGTAAGATGTAGGAAGTTGATACTGTGTATGGACATTGGTTGGAGAGTGCAACTCTGCCACGTCATTATATGCCATTTGTTTGACCTTTTACCTTGCCATAGTAACATGATCTTTAAAAACTGGACTAGGCTATATTTCAGAAACAGTAAGGTCTATGAATTTGATACATCTCAGGAATATTGGTTGGCCGTTCTTGGACTGCAGCTTGACCTAGATTCGACCTTTGTGTCTAAAACCATTAACATTTTATCTTGGCTACATCTTGAAAACCATAATGTCTACAAAGTTGATACATGGCAGGGATATTGGTTGGGCGGTACAGGTGTCCAACTTCATGAGATGGTCTTGATTTGACCTTGCTGTAGTGACCACAACCTTGAAAATCATGTCACGGCTAAATCTAAAAAAACTTAAGGTGTAAGAAGTTTATCCTTGACAGGGACATTGGTTCTAGGGTGTCATGACAAACGCCATCACTCTTTATACTTAACCAAAATCTCTAGGTTTAAACTTTACCCAACCTCATCTCAATGCGCCCAATCTCAATAAACTTTTGATCAACTTAACTCAACCTTATACTAAGGTTTTTTTCTTGAAATCAACTGATTTGAATGTTAAAGCATATAAACAAACTACAGATTAATTAACAAAGAAATTAAATGACATTCATCTAAATGTTTGTGTAATATTATACAACAGTAATTCATCGTCAATCACCTGTTATATAGTCGGAACATTTATTGCAAGAACATGAATAGGTTACAACTAAGATTACAGTTAAAAGAAGAAATAATTTCAATTTGACCCAATCATTCTTCCACACTACAACAAAACAGTTAAAGATAAAAAACACATTTGTCAAAGCTAGTTGGCCTATCATAAAGCCTTGAAAGTGGTTTAACCATAATCTCCTCGGAACCCTCCCATTTTCTTTGCTTTTCCTCTCTGTTTTCAGCATGTTGCTTCCCACCGTAAACTAACAAATATACAACACAGATTATTTATTGCCTCCGCCAAAAGGTAATGTTATGAACTGTGTTCATTTGTCTGTTTGTTTTCTGGTTCATATCTGCAATAACTCCAAAAATAATGAACATATCTTACAATTTTTTTGTGGGTAGGGTTCGACCAAAAGAAGAAGTGATTACATTTACACAAAAAATCCCAGATTTTCAAAGTGCCCATTTTCAATGTCCTTTCAATGTGGGTATAGCATAGCCAAAAAAAATCCAAATTTTCTGAAATGGCCTGGTGGAGGGCTGTGCTGTGTGAATGCTTTCTAGTTTGCACTGCTTATGAATGGTTAATGTGAATTCCTTTTGATTAACATATGCAAACTTTCACAGATTATACATTATTCACACCTAATTTAGCAAGTTAGCCTGATCAGGAGCTATTGCACAATTTCTACTTTTATTTCTCCACATAATTTGGAACAAGATCAATCAACATACAAAAATATATTAAAAAATCATAATATTTTTAAATTGGTATTCATTTTGTGATTATCATGTTACATTCATAGGGAGATATTCCACATTTTCATTTTACATAACAAAATGGATGGTTTTCTGTAAGGCTAAAATTATCAACACAACGTGGTTCATCTGGGCAGCCTCTTAACTATATCTGATGTTTAGCATGAATCAAAACATCCCATGACCATGTGTCTCGAATATAAACAAACAATATGGAAGATTGTGAGATCCTAGAAAAGTAAAAACATTCAACCAAATTGTTGGGATAATTTAGAAATAATGTTATATTTTTTATATTTTAGCATAAAACACAGATAAAATGCTTTGATACATTTTAACGTCTTAATTAAAAAATATAAACAATTCTAACAATCATGTAAAATGCCATATTAGGTTATACACAGAAAAACATAATTAACCGGTTCAGCAATATTTATGTGGACTAGTGCCTTTATTATGAAATATTCAGTTAGTCTGGTTAATTGTTTCTTCTTTAGTTTACTGTATGTGTAGTAAAATTTCACTAATTCTTCAACTTTAAACAAATTCTGTAGAATCTATTTTCACTAACAGTTTGTTTCTTCCTGAGATTATTAATACAGATTTAAATTTAAGATACACCAGCAATGAAAATTTATAGTATTTTCATCTGGGAATAAAACTTTTCCAATTACCTCCAACAGCGAGGCTATGTATAGTTGATGGTATGTCTTTGTCTGTCTGGAAAATTACTCAAAAAATCATCATCATTATGCGGATGTTTAGTTTTATTTTGTCATTATCAAGCTAATATCTCTTTGTAGCTTTGCAGTAATTTCGTCTATGATTGAGGTATGCAGTATTTGAAAGCATCTTTCTCCAGGCTTTGAATTAGTGTTAATCTCACAGAATTGAAGACCTCTGTATAAATCATGTATACTTTTAATAGGAAGATCTGCTAGGTGGCAAAAGATCTCCTTTTTTCTTCAATATCATGAGATATTACCTTCAAATAATGTTTTCTAATCAGCTGATACACACTTTAGATATAATACATCCCAATATAGTGGTCAAATACAACAAGGAGTGGATCATAAAAGGGAAAACACATTTATTTTTGCAATGATAGAGCCTTGAAAGTGACTTACACATAATCTCCTCCAAAACCCTCCCATTTACTTTTTCTTTCTCTGGGCATCTCTGTTTCAGCACAAACAGCGCATGTTTTACCCCTGTCACATTTATCTGATAAGGCGTTTTGAGGTCTCTTACTCTGTGACATAATTTATAAAGTGCAGGAAAGGCATACTTCAACATTCCTGATAAAAGTTACCAGGAACGTTGAAAGACTATCAATCCTCTCCGGTAGACGATTATCATTGGTAACTGACAGCACAACACCCTGATTCAGTTAAGTCATAGAGAATTTCTTGTCTGGTACGATTTACGAATGAATTGGGGCTGGAAAAAATGTTTGAGAGAAAGCAGATTGCCGAGTAGTCTTTGGTCGCGTATTTCCTTCTTATGATTAAACCACTTATGACAATGATAAACTGTATACACGAGATGCCTTGGGAGACTGACATGCAACATGGCCATGATAACAGGATATACACCTGAACACCTGAAGTTCTGAGTCTGGCAAATTATGATAGGAATCCAGTCGGTTGCAGACCCATTTGAAACAAAAATATCATTTGAGCTTTCTGCGACCTTGCAATTGAGTATGCTGATTGCCCATGTAACCCCCTACCTCAAATTTCCTGGTGATTGGCTGTATAAGTTAGGATGGGCTGTGTGATTAGTCACCATTACAATCTCTATATAACATGAGTATAGCTAATACATTCTGACATGTGATGTTTATCTAGTATGTTGATCTCAGTTGCTAGTGTGACACTACCATTTAAAATCTGAAGAATATGAAAAGATTTATCAAATATTTCGTCTTATTTGGTGAAACCTATGCGACAGTAGATATTGTAAGTCCTCAGAAGAATGAAGAATGTACTGTTCCAGGTAAATTTAATGAAACACTTTTTCAAAGGAGGTATGGATTATTATATTCTCCTATTATTTACAGGATGTAAATAAAAAACATAATAAATGAATCATTTAACTTGTACAATGTTGTGCCATTTTAAAAATTTGATGCTGTTTTATTATTTTAAGTTTATTGTTTTTAGATCAAACTTGATAAGGAGTTTCACTATAAAGTCCAAGTGTGGCAATAGTAGCAGTGATATACTGACTCCAGCCTTAATTCAACACATCCGTACAAAAACATGACCACATACTTTTCGGTTGAAAATCAAATATAGTCATAATTCCAACAGTTGGAGCCTTTGGAAAGGCGAAGGATTGAAACTTAAATTAGGAAAAACAAATTAATGTCCAGAACGTGGAAAAACATTTAGTTCAAGAGTGATCAGGTGCACTCAGAAGTTTTAGTCTCCAAAGGGCGATAAAAGAAAATGAGTCCCTGGGTTTTGGCGGGCTCCCAACAATTGAGCAGACGACACTGACATTAGAGGGTTTACTTAAGACATGAGATACCCTTTTGAATTGCTTTCCACCTTAATCTGGATGCATTTAGGTGACATTACTTGGAAAGTGTTGATCAAATGTGGATATAAGATCTTCTGAATGTGTTTTCTGAGTCAGTTTCAAAACATCTATATCATGGCATGATGTTGCTCAGCTTTAATATGGGAATAAACAAGTGATAAATATAACCTTTCTTCGTCAACAAGCTCTCATAGACTTTTATTCATGTGCTGATGACTCTGATAGAAAAGAAATAGATGTCCAATTAATAGGTGACCATAGCATGATTTATTTATTTGATAAGTAAGGGTTGTTAGCTATAAATATTCAATTTCTGAGGTACAACTGGTTGGATGTTTTCATATTGTTTAACATATTGTATATACTAAATTCATTTGGGGTTTATGTCGCTTTTAACACTGTAAAGGTATTATCACAACATGTAGTTTTGTGGGCAGAGAAAACCAGTACATACAGTTGGTCAAGGTTCTGTACTGTAAACTGCCCACCATCGGTAAGCAACTACCAACTTTCCCACATGTATGATCCTCGTATGAAGAATATTAAATTTAATTGCTAATATCACAAATTTATCATTGGGACATATTTACATACCATAAATATCCTTAAATGCTGTTCTTCAAAGTAATGAGCTAGCCTTGAAAAAATTTAAAAATTCTTTTTCTTGTAGTTCAAGTCACCAGAGCGCTATACTTTCACATATCCTTCATAAATGTTCCTTTTCTCTTCATTTTCCAGCTACTGTATGTATCTATGTGTGTTATTGTTTTTGATTTCCTTTACTCCACTGTTAACTTGCAAATGTCTTAGTAAAAATGGATTGAGAACTAGGATGTATCTCAAAAATCCAGATATTGAGAACCAGTTAGTAGAACACCTTAAATCAACATTCTGTAAAACAAACTTGTTAAATAATTGTAATAAAATCCATTCTTTTCCATCAAAATTGCAATTACCTATGGACTTTCTCGGGAGGGGGGGGGGGGGCAGGGCTAGTTTAAGCAGTCTTAATAATCATGACTGACATCAAAATACTATCTGCAAACTGCCAGGGTTTAATAGACAAATTAAAAGATTGGACTTTTTAAATAATCTTAATGCAAATATTATATGTCTCCAAGACACTCATCTTACTCAAAATGATTCCAGTAATTTAAGAGCCCTAACAAATTGTGAATGTCTTGTTAATGGTGCAAGATCAAATGCTAGAGGAGTAGGTATTTTATTCAGAAACAACTTTGAATACAAAATTCATCATACTGAAGCTGATGACGTAGGAAACTACCTTTTAGTAGATTTACATATGGCTACAATGTCAATTAGATTAATTAATGTCCATGCACCTAACAGAGATAAACCAACCTTCTTCCAACATTTGCGAGAATTAATTGAAGAAAATGAGCAGGACTATTTACTAGTATGCGATGATTTAAATATGATGCTTAATTCTGATCTTGACAGTTTCAATTATATCAATATCAGCAACCCAAAATCAAGACAGAATCTGTTAGAAACAATGAGGTCATATAACTTGAGACATGTCTTTCGCTTTTTTTACCCCAATGTTAAAAGGTATACCTGGAGACAGATAAATCCTATCAAACAGGCACGTTCTAGATTATTTTTAGCATCAGGAACTCTAATTGACCTTATAAAAATTTGTAAAATAAACCAAGGGTATAGGTCAGATCATTTCATACTGGAGTTAAACTTGATTTTGAACCCGTTTCAGCGTGGTCAAGGTTTATGGAAGTTCAATTGTAATCTGCTCCAAAAACAAGATTGTATTGATATAGTTCAGGATGCTATTAAAGAAACCAAACAAAGATATGCAATTCCTGTTTACTTTCCTGAATTCATTGAAACAGTAGATGCTTTAATAATTGATGAGAATATTTTCTTAGAAATGTTACTGTTGTGTATTAGAGAAATCACTATTAAGTATAGCATCTCTCAGAAAAAATTAGACAGAAATACTGAAGAAAAGTTAACAAAAGATATCGAAAATATTGAAATAAATTGTAACATCAGAGAGCTCTTTTCAAAATTTGGAAGTAAAACAAAAGGAATTACAAAACTTAAGGAGTAAAAAGCTGACTGGAGGTATGATTTGGGAAGCACGGCCTGGTAGGGGCCTTGCTTGTTCATTTATTGACTTTAAAAGTTTAGGTATAATTGTTTTGCCCTAATTCCAATGATCGACCTTTCTGCTTCATTGATTTTATATGCAGGGGTTCTTAATTAGGTGAACAGAGGAGTCACTTTGAATTTGTCATTGAAAGAGCAAGCATTTACATGGAAAGAGAGATTTATTTTCCCACCATCCCCCCTGATACATGATGTGAGATTAGGCAGGGTCAGGCACTTCCCTGATTCCCCCTCTCGATTTAAACTTGCAACATTTGGTTCAGGGCTCGATGAGGTCTAGGTTGGGCCAGGCAATTCCCTGGTAGCCCCCTCTCAGTGACTAAAAGTACGACTCTTGAGTTCTGCTGAATTAGGGATATGGTATCCTTGTTGTCTATGTGCTTGACAGATGATCTGTATTGTTTTCAGTGAAGAAGTTATCATACATTTCTTTTATGTTATTACAATATTGTTTATTGCCACCAGTTGGTTCTTTTAGTCTTGTTGGTTGTAAAATCTCATGTTTGGGTTTTCTGTGACCTTTATATTTTAAATAATTTTAATATTTTACTGATGTGTAAATAAAATATCCCAAATGTCAGCTTATTTGCTTTTGACCTTTCATGCTTGAGTTTGACCTTTGACCTGAATTGAGGCATTGGGTCAACTTTGATTGTTGACAACTGAGGTCAAAAGTAAAATGGCTCCACTTAAGGGAAAAACCCTCCAAATACTTTTGTTCTCTGGAACGATAAAATAAAATTGATAACACAATTGGAAAAATTAACCTTGAAATTGGACAAATAATAACAGAACAAAGTAAAATTGTAAATCATGTAAAACAATTTATGCCAATTTATTTAGGTCTAGAGATGAAATAATACCAAAACCAGATTTTAATGAAATACTGAAAAATTTTAATATAACAAAGCTTTCTCCAGCTGAATGCAAAAGATGGTGTACTAGCAGTAGCGGAATTGGGAAAGGATCTACAGAAAGTGAAGAACAATAAAACCCCAGGCATTTATGGATTCCCAGCTGAATTTTTAAAAGTTTTCTTGGGTTCCCTAAATTTTTTTATTCTAAGGGCCTTAAATTGGTGTTACGAGAAGGGCTTATTGTAGATTTCTTTATGTCAAGCAGTTATCACCTGTATTCCAAAAAGTGATAAACCCCAAGAATTTTTAAAGAATTGGAGGCCAATTTCTCTTTCAAATACCTTATATAAACTTGCATCTGCTACAATTGCAGAGAGACTCAAGAAAGTTTTAAATAATTAATATCAAACTCCCAAAGTGGCTTCATCAAAGGAAGATTTATAGGTGAATCTACAACATTGGTATATGACTTAATGCACTATACAGAATCAAACAAGATTCATGGGTTGTTGATATTGATAGATTTTGAAAAAGCATTTGATTCGATCCTTGGTTCTTGGAAGTTTATTTACAAAACTTTAAAATTTTTAGGCTTTGCAGAATTTTTTTTAAGTTGAATACAGCTCTTTAACAATAAAATAGCTGCTTCGGTTTTACAAGTTGGTATAAGGTCATAAGATATAAAATAGAAGAACGGTATAAGAACGTAAACAAGGAGAACCATTGGCACCTTACCTCTTTATAATATGCAGTCAAATTCTAACCTATCTTATTAATGAAAACCCAGAAATTAAAGGAATAAGTATAGATAACACAGAATTTAGGCTGATGCAGGTTGCCCATGATACAATACTTTTTTGGGGATGGTTCGCCCAGCTCCCTTCAGGCAGCCCTTAATACTATTGAAATTTTTGGAACATTATCTGGCTTAAAAATAAATATGCTGCAGAAAAAAATTGTTTGGATAGGAAGGATAATATATTCTAGGGATAAGATAGATGTGTCATATAAATTAGAATGGGGTATCCAGCAGTTTAATCTACTTGGGATCCATTTTTTCTGTAAATCCAGAAGAAATGCCACAGCTTAATTATGTTAAAGCCCTTGAACAATGTGATAAGCTTTTAAATAGTTGGAAGAAATGAAATCTCACTCAATTTGGTAAAATTACAGTTATAAAAACTTTTTATCATGTCAAAGTTTAATCATATCTTTAGCATTATATCATCACCTCCTGCTCACTTTTCAAAACTATTACAAAAATGCTTTTTGACTATATATGGGACAATAAACCAGATAAAATCATACGCATTCAAATTTCTCAGGATTACAAGAATGGTGTCCTCAGAATGGTCAATATAGAAAATTTTGCTCACTCTTTGAAATTAACTTGGATAAATAGACTACTTGGTGGTAGAAACTCCCCTTGAAACTATTTGAATATTTTTGGATCAGAGTGGTGTGGTAACCTTATTGGAAAAAATATAAACATGAACCAATTTTGGAAAGAGATATTACTATCATTGGTTAAATTTTCCAAAAAAGAATAAAATTCAAAGCAATTTGGACATCCTTGCTAGTCCACTATGGTATAACCCAGATGCATCAAATATTACTTTATTTTTTCCAAATTGGTTTAAGCTTGGCATAATTTATGTTGGGGATCTTTTCAAAAATAACTGGAGTTTTTTAAGTCAACTTGAAATAGAAAGTATTTATGATTTCAAATCAACTAATTTTCTAGAATACTTTCGATTAAAAACACTGTGTGAATCCTTTATAAAGAGATATAGTAGCAACGAGCCCTACAGATTTATACAACCATGCATGCCAATGTTACGGTCACAGGCAAGCACGGTAGCAATTACCGGTTGTCTTTAAGTTGTAACAGAAAAAGCAAAAAGTTAAACTTAACAAATTTATTTAATAGTCAACAATAATGATTACAGTCAACTGGTATGCTCTTAACCAAACACACTAATACAATAATAAGATCTAGCTGACCTGACCACAGAGATTATGAGTTAAGTTTATCCGCCGTATCCAGCAATCTGTTCCGTAATCCGTCCTGTAGTATATTCTGTGGTCTATCCAATGTCCTATGGTCTGTCCTGTGATCTGTCCAATGTTCACTCACACACGGATATCTATATCTTGTGACCTGTCTCACACTCAACAACACAAAAGGTTCTTGTCCTGCTATTCTTTATATATCCAGTCACACAGAATGTCTGTCTGGAGATTTTTAGAGAGTTAACACAACTGTACTGTCTGCTCCAAGATGTGGACAATGTCCAAAATGCAGTAAATTCACTCTCTGTTATATGAATGTACAATATCCAAAATATCCAAAGTACAATAAATCTGTCCAGATGATGTATCCAGTTCACTCCAGTAAAAGTTCACAGTGATATAAGCATATATTATACTCCAAAACACAATAGCTCTCCTTATAGCAAGCGAATACAAAGTTCACTTGTGGTCAGATGTACATTCCTTATATACATTCACAGATTCCTCTGGAATTGTACAGAACCAACTCAAAAGAAGATTGAGCCATCTAGGCCAAATGAGGAAGTTCTAGAAACTACTGGCAATTGGGTTTCCCCAAATCTATCATAACCACTGAGGGGGGATTTCCCCCAGTCTGTGAACAGATCAATAAACACTAAAACACAAAAATCAATAACTCCCCCACTTCAAATGTCAACACACAAAAAGAACCAACAACACAATTATCTTTTATGACAATGTATAAACATAAAGCTTAAATTAAACAATGCACCAATATAGTGCCTAATATATGTAATATACAATGTACTAATATAGTGTCCAATATATGTAACACCTCCCCCCTTAAAGAAAAATTTTGGAAACCAAGGGGTTACAAAATTTTACAAGAGATTTTCATGATGTATACAAACACAAGTAATAACATTTTACAAAACATTTTTGTCTAAATACAAAAGTAAAATTAGTACCATGTATAACCTTTATAAAGTTACTAATTACAGGTATATAAATTACACTTTAAATACAGCTTCTGGACAGGGCGTATCCGTGCGGACGCCATATGTTACTTTTTCAAAGTCCTGTTTATACACTGAATTCCTATCTTTAACAGTGTTTCTATTAATAGCCATCATAAGCTATGTTATACCTCTTTCGAAGTATGGCTTTACCATAGTTATTTCCCACATTTGGTTTGAATGTCTGTCATCACAGTTTTTAATGGTCTTTTGGAGAGTTTCTACTCTCTTTGCTACTGGGTATGACCCTAGCTCTCTGGCCTGTAATTTGTTCAATTGGCCAGGTGATGACACTGAAATTTTGCCTCCGGGATTGAAGATACGATTCTGTAATTTCCTGTCAAAAAGCATCTTCATTTTTGACTGAGAAGTTTTCAAGTTTTGTTGCGCCAGCTCACAAGCCTTCTTCAACTTATCTCTGAGCTTCGAGACATAGTCTAACAGATTTAGGCTCTCGGTGTTCTCAGATAACCAATTTTCCTTCAACAGCTTGAGAGGACCACGGACTGAATGGCCAAAGACCAACTCAAAGGGACTAAAGCCTAAAGACTCTTGAACAGATTCTCTAACTGCAAACAATAATAAGCTGATGCCTTCATCCCAGTCTTTTTCATTGTCTAAACAATATGTCCTAATCATATTCTTCAAAGTGGAATGGAACCTTTCAAGTGCACCTTGGGATTCTGGGTGATAAGCACTAGATTTGATCTGTTTGGCACTTAACTGAAATACAACCTGTTGAAATAGTCCTGACATAAAATTTGACCCTTGATCTGACTGGATCTCTTTTGGTAAGCCAACTAGAGTAAAGAAATTAACCAGAGCTTTTGAGATTTTGGGAGCTGTTATGTTGGTCAATGATATGGCTTCAGGAAATCTGGTTGAGGCGCACATAATGGTCAAAAGATATTGGTTTCTGGATTTAGTTTTTGGTAAGGGACCTACACAGTCAATTATCACTTTGCTAAATGGTTCCTCAAATGCTGGAATGGGTTTGAGAGGAGCTACAGGAATTTTTTGGTTTGGCTTTCCTACCATTTGACAAATGTGACAAGTCTTGCAAAATTCTGCCCCACAGTGCCAAATTTGAGGCCAATAGAAATGTTTGGTTATCTTGTTGTAAGTTTTGTTGATGCCTAAATGGCCACCCATTGGAGATTCAGAGATTCATGAGCCAATTTTAATATCTCACTTTGGTACACTTTTGGCACAACAATCTGGTGTACTACTGACCATTCTTCAGATGCAGGGATATTTGGTGGCCTCCACTTTCGCATAAGTACACCATTTCTGACATAATAGCCTACAGGGACCTTATCTAGCTCTACTGGTGGCAAGACCAACTTGAATAAAGGAGCTAATTCAGGGTCATTTTCCTGCTCTGAAATCAATTTTGATTTTGAAAGCGATACATCTTTGCAGTCAATCGGGTCTTGTTTTTCAGAATCTACCCTATCCTTGGGATTAGTATCACTAAAATTCTGCACATCATGGTCATAGTTGTTCAAGAATGTATCCGACAAATCAACTAAGACATCTGTAGATTGTTTACAATCTTTTGGTTCTTCTTGGGCCTTTTTGGCCATAGCTCGAGTCACAGCACAGGAGGGAAAAATACCAGGAATAACCTCTTCTAATTTCTCAGTGCTAACCAAAGTGATCGGCTTAGAAGTAACCTTGGATCAGCAACTACCTTTCCACCTGCAAGATCATTTCCCAACAACAAAGATACCCCTTTAATGGGTAAAGTGGGCCTGGTACCCACAACAACAGAACCAGTAACTAAGTCTGATACTAACTTGACCTTATGCAAGGGAACGTTCACACAGCCTCCTTCAATACCTTGAGCAATGACACTCTCACCAGTAGATGTGCTTACACTCAATGGCAATACACCTTCTAAAAGTAAGGACTGAGTAGCTCCAGTGTCTCTTATTATCTTAATGGGGACCTGACTGGAACTACTTTCCGAGGATACAAAACCCTCAGACACAAAAGGTTTGAACTCTTCCCTAATAATCTCAGACTTGTCTAAACCAATACTAGAACCTGCTCTATTGGGATTTGAACGCCAGTTAGACTTGCTAGACACAAAGGCGTTGGGCGTTGCCTCCTTTTCTCTTCTCTTCTTTAAGAGCCAACAGTCAGACATAACATGCCCAGGTTTCCTACAATAGTGGCAAACAGGAGCAAAGGATCTGGGTTTCCTATCCTTACTCATAGTCTGATTTGAGGTTTGACCCTTATCTGAACTCTTTTCTGGAGCTACATTTTCAGATTTCTTTCCTATTTCTGGATACGACTTTTTAGCAGGACCAAAGGACTTATTCTTGTTGAAAGTGGACTTGTGAGTTAGCGCATAATCATCAGCATAAGCTGCTGCTTTTGCCAAATTTTCAACTTTCTGTTCATCTAGATAGGTTTTAATGTCATCACGAACACACCTTTTGAACTCTTCAATCAAAATAACTTGCCTAAGTTTTTCAAAGTCTGTACCTACTTCCCTAGAATTACACCATCTGTCAAAGTACACTTCTTTCTCATGGGCAAATTCAACATGAGTTTGACTTTCTTGTTTACGATAATTTCTGAATTTTTGACGATATGCTTCTGGTACCAACTCATATGCTTTCAAAATAGCATTTTTGACAGAGTTATAGTCCACACATTCGGAAATTGGCAAAGCCGTGTATGCCTCCTGGGCCTTTCCCCTCAAAACACTTTGCAGCAATAAAGGCCACTGGTCTATAGGCCATTTCAAATTTTGAGCTACTCTTTCAAAGTGCTGAAAGTACTTATCAACCTCTGACTCATTAAAAGGTGGTACCAGTCGCACATTTTTACCCAAATCAAATTTGGTAGCAATGGACTCTTCATGGGCAATTCTACGGGCATTGAGTTCTAAAGCTCTCATTTCTCTTTCATGTTTAAGCTCAAGTTCCTTTTCTCGATGCTGAGCTTCAAGCTCTTCTTTTCGCTGTTGAGCTTCAAGCTCTTCTTTTCACTGTTGAGCTTCAAGCTCTTCTTTTCGTTGTTGAGCTTCAAGCTCTTCTTTTCGTTGTTGAGCTTCAAGCTCTTCTTTTCGCTGTTGAGCTTCAAGCTCTTCTTTTCGTTGTTGAGCTTCAAGCTCTCTTTCTCTAGCTTCAAATTCTCTAAGTTTTAGCTCTCTTTCAATTTCTAATCGCCTGATCTCATATTGCCCAGAAGGTTCCATTGGTAGAGGCTTATACACTTCTAAACAACTATCAGGTAAAACATCTTCATCAACTAACTGTTCAACAATAAGCCTTTTAAGTTCATGTTTACGTGTTGACCTTTTCACCTCTAACTGTAACTCTTGTGCTATCTGCATTAACATATCTTTTTTAAAAGTTTCTAGAACTTCCATAGATGGTGATTGTACAAACTCTTTAGCACTAGCCATTTTGAGCACTGTTGACTGTAACCAATTACTAAATCAAATGGATTTTCAAAATGTTAATTGAACGGTTGATCAAATAGTTGTAATCAAATGGTTGGATCCCGGACGAGCCCCCAATTTTCCTGTTACGGTCACGGGCAAGCACGGTAGCAATTACCGGTTGTCTTTAAGTTGTAACAGAAAAAGCAAAAAGTTAAACTTAACAAATTTATTTAATAGTCAACAATTATGATTACAGTCAACTGGTATGCTCTTAACCAAACACACTAATACAATAATAAGATCTAGCTGACCTGACCACAGAGATTATGAGTTAAGTTTATCCGCCGTATCCAGCAATCTGTTCCGTAATCCGTCCTGTAGTATATTCTGTGGTCTATCCAATGTCCTATGGTCTGTCCTGTGATCTGTCCAATGTTCACTCACACACGGATATCTATATCTTGTGACCTGTCTCACACTCAACAACACAAAAGGTTCTTGTCCTGCTATTCTTTATATATCCAGTCACACAGAATGTCTGTCTGGAGATTTTTAGAGAGTTAACACAACTGTACTGTCTGCTCCAAGATGTGGACAATGTTCAAAATGCAGTAAATTCACTCTCTGTTATATGAATGTACAATATCCAAAATATCCAAAGTACAATAAATCTGTCCAGATGATGTATCCAGTTCACTCCAGTAAAAGTTCACAGTGATATAAGCATATATTATACTCCAAAACACAATAGCTCTCCTTATAGCAAGCGAATACAAAGTTCACTTGTGGTCAGATGTACATTCCTTATATACATTCACAGATTCCTCTGGAATTGTACAGAACCAACTCAAAAGAAGATTGAGCCATCTAGGCCAAATGAGGAAGTTCTAGAAACTACTGGCAATTGGGTTTCCCCAAATCTATCATAACCACTGAGGGGGGATTTCCCCCAGTCTGTGAACAGATCAATAAACACTAAAACACAAAAATCAATAACTCCCCCACTTCAAATGTCAACACACAAAAAGAACCAACAACACAATTATATTTTATGACAATGTATAAACATAAAGCTTAAATTAAACAATGCACCAATATAGTGCCTAATATATGTAATATACAATGTACTAATATAGTGTCCAATATATGTAACAGCCAATAACTATGTCAACTTTTTTCAATAAAAATTGGGCAAAACCTGTCTACAGTATACTAAATGAGAATACCTGTGACATGAAATTTAAGACTAAATGGAATGAAGATTTAGGCATTCGAACTGACAAATGCGCATAGCAGTAAGTCTTTTCTATATATTTTAAAACGGTCCAGGGAAACTATTTAATTTGGTTTCAGTATAGGCTCATTCATAGGATTTTGGGCACACAATCGCTATTGTAAAAAATGGGAAAAGTTCAATCAGAGGCATGTTTATTATGTCACTCTGATACTGAATCAGTAAAACATCTTTTATATTCTTGCCCTGTATCCTTCCACATAACATCCTTCCATGTAACTTTCCCACATAACGTCTGGGATTTGGGGTTGGGAGGTGAGTGTGTTACTACTGCCCCATCATGGCCCCCACGTGTATATACTAAAGGGCTAATTGTTTTTATCAGAATAGTTCCTACATAGTTGCTGATTTTCTCTAATTGTTAAGAAAAATGCTCATTTTAACATTTATTATTTTCAAAACAAAGTCAAAGATTGGGTTTTATTTCCAGTTTAACAGCCAGGCTCATATTGGGACAGGTCCTCAGTATTGTCACTTGTGGGAGTGATTAGTTAACAGATTATCAGATTTTGGTAATGATCCAGATCTCTGTCTGGATCTAAGAATTTTTAAAGAATTTTCTATCATTGCACTCATATCCACTATTGAAGGTGTTGGGCCTTGACGGGAGGTATGCAATCTCTGAGTGATCTTGTTTCTTTCTTTTATCAATTTGGTTACCTTCCTCCTCTAATATGGTATATGAGGGGTCACGCTGGCACAGTGGTAACACACTCGCCTCCCACCTGTGACATCAGAGTTTGAATCCTGGCCTGACCTCAAATGGGAAAGCTGGTAACTGCTTGGTTTCCTGGTACTGTACTGGTTTCCTCTACCCTACCAATTACTCGTCGCAATATAACTGATTAGGTACTAGGCATGACGTAAAACACTAAACAAATAAATAGGTAAATAAGTAAGTAAATAAATAAATGTATGATATATGATACATTTCTGGAAATCAACTGTTGTCAATGACAACCAACTGTCTATAAGAATTTTATGTTCTGTTTGTGCCAAAATGAGTCGTGTGCCAAGTTTTGGAATCTAGCAGTACCCACTGAATCTCAAATCTGCTACAAGTAATAGGAAGACATTCATTTCAGGTTCACAAAGGCTGTTAAGTACATAAAAGTGACCTAGGTACAGTAAGACGTTTGGATACATTTTTTAAGTTGGGCCCATCATTTCATTGAACTTGTTTACGCAAAGACTATGTTTCCAATCGATGGATTCCCCATGGTTAAATATCTTTGAGGCATTAATATCAAAGAAACCCCCAAATTAATTTGCTATTACTGAAACCTCGCTAATGTGTAAAGGCTATTTTTTCATTATTTTCCAGAAATAGCTTGATACACTGCTGAGATTGTCCAATTTAGTACACACTGTGTTATGGGGCTTTCACACTTGTCCAAGTGAATGGATACACTATATGAATACTTCTTATTTATCAAAGCACACCACACATAGTAGAAATGGTATAAATTTACTAGTTTAAGTGCTCAGACTAAGTCTGAGACTTAAATATAAGATTTATGACTTGATTAAGTCATGGGCGTGCGTAGATTTTTACAAAAGGGGACTTAGCGAAGACCAAGTCTAGACTGATTTATCAAATTGCCACAATGCTTTTATTTGTCCTTTGAACCTTTATTTCTACTCATAATATATACTACTGGTGATAATTTTAGGGAGATATTCTGTTCATTTATACTTTATTTTCAGCCATTTCAAATTTTGAAGTGGAGACAAATTTAAGGCAAGCATATTTTAATCTTTGTTAACAATCATCAAGCTAAACCACATGTGGACTTAACCTTAACCAAAATGTTTTGTGAAGTCTGCCATATCTGACACCACCGACTTATAGCCTTATTTTAAGACTAAACTACATTTTTGGGGATACTTGGGACCGGTTCTACAAAGGGTTTCTGACTTAGTCTGGAGTTAGCCTTAGTCAGTGACTTAAATCCGAGGCTTTTGTCGTTGCTAAGTCCTGGATTTCACAGAGGGGGACTTAGCTATGTCCAAGTTGAGCATTTCACCACAGTGGTTTTCAATGTCGTGTAACCCTTTATGTCTAGTCAAAATATTTTAGTGGTGACATAAATCCTTTGTTTTTAATGTTTACTTGGAGGAAACATTGAGAATATATCTAGCTCATACCAATAGACAAGAAGAAAGCAATTGGATCATTTAGTATCATAAGACAATCATCTTGCAGGTGCTTGATAGTTTTCAGTGCATGATCTTGACAAACTAGCATGCACTACTGTCCTCCATCCACTGATATGTACCTGTCAAGATATGACCTATACAATGTGTTGAAAGTGAATTCTAAATCCATACCCAGTAAACATTAGAAACTTTTTAAATGGTTTAAACGTTTACAAATCGTTTTTAAATCTATTTAAACCCTATCTTATGGTTTTCTAACGTTTACTTGGAAACGTTTATGCTGTAATGTCTAAAAAAACGTTTTATAAACATTTTCTATAAAAAGGTTTTTACTGAAAATGTATATTAAACGATTCTGAAATAACTCAAGAACCTAGGTTTGACTGGAAATGTTTTTAAAATAGCTGAAGAGATGAAGGTTTTGCTGGAAATGTTTTTCAAACATTCATCATAAATGTTTGATAAACAGTACACATAAAATGTTTAAACAACATTGCTTGTCAAATGTTGTAAAAATATTCTATCAAAAACGTTTACAATTTTAGACATAAAAATGATATTTTCATCAGTGAGCAACCTTAAAAAGATATTGAATTTGACCTCTGACCCCAATATTATTCAGACATTATTATGTTCATTTGTAATGTTTTTCTAACATTTGTCATTAAACGTTTAATAAACGGTATACAGAAAACGTTTTGAAAAAAATTCTATTATAAATGGTTTTTCGTACCCATCATTTTTTAACCTTTGCCAAACGTTTCCTATCAAACGTTTGCAAAACCACGAAATGTTTACTGGGTATGAGAGCATTATGGTTATTTACTGTTAGGGTTTTATTTAAAGGATCTAACAAGTAGCAATTATAAATGATGCAGCAAATTATCAATATCAGGATCCTATTTCCCTGGCCCCGAAAGGGGAGAGATGAAGGTGATGTAATTGTGTCCATTTGTTTGTCTGTTTTTCTGCGTGCATAACCTGAAAAACTCTTCATCAGATCGGCGTCATACTTCCACAAAATGTGGGGCTTACCGATGGCTGCATCCTCCTGAAAAAATTCCGAAATTCCCAATTGGCATTTCAGATTTTGTTAAGGACTTTTTTGCCAATATGTACAGTGTTTCCAATATTTGTTTTGATTGAAATTTATTATGGCATATTACTTTTGGCAAACAATATGATGTTATATGAATATATATTTTGATATTATTAGCTTTATGTATTCAAAAACGAAAGTATAATAATTTAACTCTCAACAGATAAAACCGATTTTGTCCTTAAAATAGGAGATGTTATTCCAGTATAATCCTTCAATCTGCAAGAGATTTTGCGGATAATCATATTTCCATATTTTGTTCTGATACTACATTGACATGGATAAAAATAGACAACCCCCCCCCCCCCCCCCCCCCAACACAAGTACACAATAATATAGTGATGACGTCACATACCCAAGTGACATAACCGAACCAGATCTAATATTAGAGTCAATTGAGCTTAAAATAGTTGAGGGATTATTGGAAATGATCCCAATAATAGACATATACAACCAACGTCACAAGACTCGGTGACGTCACTAACCAGATCTAGTGTTGGAGTTCAATAGAGCTTAAAATAGAAGAGAGATTATTGGTGAGGATAGATCTGTCAGAGTTGTTGTAGATATGCTTTAATGTGATGCAAATAGGATTTGAAGTTGGCCCTTTTTTACTGATTGGCAGAACAAACATACAACTGATGGAAGAGAAGTAAGGCAACCCCAGAACAATTGGTTAACAATTGTCTTGTTGGTACATTTGATCATAATATTATTATGTTAATTTCTTTACATATTATTATTAGTAGTAGTAGTACTATAAATTAACGCTTGATGTAAAGTTGGTCCGACTTTGCCCAATGCTATCTCAGCCACCATATAAATATCGGTTTCAATGTATGTTCAGAAAATTGGCGAATATTGTTCCATGAATATTTAAGACAACATTTCCGGTTTTGAAACAACATATATTGCATTATAACTGCACTCCCAATGCCTGTACCAATACAATTTCATAATCGCCTTGAAATTCTGATTTATATTATTATCATTTTTGTCATTATTAGTGGTGGAGTGGTTGTCAAGTTTAGCATTGAGTTGTTTGGCTGTCATCTCTATGGTAATAGGTTAGAACAAGTTAATGATATCATTGTATGCTGTCTGTATACTCAGCCCAATATCTTCATGTACCACAGGACTCAAAACGCTATATGACCCATCTGATTACAGCCATATAGCTTAACTGAAAGACACAGGCTCAAGGATGACCCTTTAACAATGTCGTTGAGGTTCTTTAGCCTGCCACTGGGGATAGGACCCAATGACAGAGGACTGCCATTTTAATTTCTCATCCGGTATCTTCCTGTACCTGAGTTTGAACCGACGTCCTCTGTGTTCCTAGGCGAGTCTGTTACCCACAAGTCCACAGTGGCAGATGCAGGGCACTTTAATGGCTTGCCCTGATGTGAAAGAAAGAGGCCATAAGACTTATAATTTTGGTCTTGAAGGTCATGAGTTTGGTTACTCATATTTCTCCCCCTTTTTGGTTGCGGTCAGTCCCAATACAGACACATAGACACACACCCACACACACTCCCAATCCCAAAGTACAAATTCGACAAGGTTAAGGTCTTACAATAGATTGTTTAAGGACATGTGCTCAAACAATTACTGGTAAACAATTTGGTGCAAATTTCATTTGCTTTTAAGTGTCTTTTATACCTAAAAGCTGACAAGACATAGATGCCCAGTAAACATTAGAAACGTTTGAAAATGGTTTAAACGTTCACAAAACGTTTTTAAAACCTATTTAAACCCTATCTTATGGTTTTCTAAACGTTTCCAAGTAAATATTTACGCTGTTATGTTTAAAAAACGTTTTATAAACATTCTATACACAAACGCTTTTGCTGAAAACGTTTATTAAACATTTTTAAAATAGTTTAAGAAGATAGGTTTGACTAGAAACGTTTTTTAAACAATTATGAAATAGCTGAAGAAATGAAGGTTATGCTGGAAATGTTTTTCAAACATTCATCTTGAAATGGTTGATAAACAGTAGACATAAAATGTTTAAACAACATTGTTGATCAAATGTTTTAAAAACATTTAATCAAAAACGTTTTATAAACCCATATTTTCAGAATGCTTATAAAACCTTCACCTTCAAACATGTCCAAACAAAGATGGCTGTGAGCAATAATAGGGGATTTTAGAGGACTTTGTCAAAAATTGCCCCATATGCAATCCCTAAAAGTAAGAATTGAATGCGGGGACAGTTTTGATGCCACTATCTTACAATTTTAGACATAAAAATAATATTTTTATTAGTGAACAACCTTAAAAAGATATTGAATTTGACCTCTGACCTCATTATTACTCAGACGCTATTATCTTTATTTGTAACATTTTTCTAACATACGCCATTAAACGTTTAATAAACAGTATACATAAAATGTTTTAAAAACATTCTATTATAAAAGGTTTTTGTACCCATCATTTTTTAACCTTTGCTAAACGTTTCCTATCAAACCTTTGCAAAACCCAAAAATGTTTACTGGGTGGTGACTTTATTCTTTTGGTTCTTAAATATTTATTTTATTCTCCTTGCATCCTCTTGGTTTCTCTCAATCTTATGCAACAATAGCAGTGGTTAAACCAGTGTCAGGGTTTATGCTATATTAGAAGACGTATTCGTATAATAATTGCCTTCTAATGTGGGCCATGCCATACTTTTATAACATCTTATCTCTGCAGAGAGGTAAACTTTAAGGCGTGACATCTAAGAATATACTACTGTGGTAATCCAGTTCACTCACTGGAAAATATCTTATTATATGGTAAGATTATTGCCTTTTTCAAAAGTCGGATGGGCTAATTATATTTAAAAACTTCTGTCACACTACCAAGTTTCATTGCCCAGGATACATAACATAAATGTGTGACTCTATCCCTTCATTTGAATCTGTTCTGGAAGCAGGTATGCTCACTTATAATTGCTCAAGACCACTGCAAGAGCAACCAGAAGAACTTTGTTTTGGTTGAGCTCAATTTAAGGTGACAATAGCAGCCATTAAACACTCTCAGACTTTATACTACATTAAGCGACAGATTCACAAATCAGTTATATTCTATTTTTTCCATGTCATACTTCTATTACCTCTGACAAGGTGACATTGTTTTCATGACTATTTGTCTGTTTGTTAAAGGGAGTACACAAATTTTGAGACTAATCTGAAAGACTGTCTGGATATAAAAAAAATCAGAATTTTCCAATTTACTTATTATGTGCCTTGGCAAAGGTTTTCTTTCTCTGGGTGCCCTTGATGCATTTAATCTCTAAGGCAAGAACCCAAGATGATTGACTTAGTTTGCAAACATTGCAAAGGACATTTTCAGAGAGATACCAAACAGGTAAGATGCTATGGTGAAAAGGCCTTGGCCAACAGATATGATTTAAGCTTCTTTGTAAAGAAATGAGGGGGCCGGTTACAGGGGGTTGCCTTCTTGTACATATGGGGTAGCTTATCACAGAATTGGAACAGGAGAGGGAGACAAGGTTTTTTTCCATGCCACAGTACCTGTTATATAGCACAACATCCGGTTTCCAGAGTAAGTCTGAAGGTATCCGAAGTGTCTTCAGCTGGTTGTAGTCATCTGGATCCCAGCCCATCTTCTCATCATCCCACTCCGTATCCAGCCAGATGTGTGACGTCAGCACTTGGTTCCTCTCATCCTTAAAAGAAAACACAAGAGGTTACAGCCATCTGATGAAAATATTTGAAAAGAAAAAAGTTCTGAACTACTTAGACACTGAGTAATCACTGAGTGGTCTTTGTAGACTGGGTTTTGGATTTCAGAATGGAAGGTTTAGGGTTCTATCCTTAGCCAGGCCATGGGGATTGTATTATACTCATGTGTTCCTCTTTACTTAAGAGTACAAATCTATATCAACAGTAGTTTGGAAGGTAAACTTGTGACTGGCAATCTGTTCAAAGAACGGAATATCTCTTAGACACTTCATGCTACAGAAATGTTAATAAGGATGGGCCATGTGGACCACTACGCCTTAAAATAACTTTGCCTTTATTATTGAATAATCTAATATTTCATTCAAGACTAATTTTCCCTGTCCAAACTCAGTGGTTAAGATAGTTCAAATTAATGCATAAGAAAATAGACACCAAATTCATTTCATTCTTGAAAGCTCTTGTCCTAAGAATTTTCTCAGAACAAAAATGTATATATGCAGTATTAGAGAGGGAACCCCCTCTTATAATACTGATACTCGAAGATAAAAAAATATTTTACACAAACTTTCATAAAAAGTATTTTCTGTTTACCACAAATAGTGCCAGAGGTCACTTTGAACTCAGCTAAAGGTTAAAATTGGGTTTTTACATCCCGCTCAAAAGTAGACCTGCAAGGGTCATATTGAAAAAGGTCCTCAGCAATGTCACTTGTGGAAGATAAACCCGCACAGAGGTGACAACCTGTTATTAGGAATGCAACTTGATAACTCACTAGGTTACACGAGACCTCAAACTCAACTAGGTGTACCCGAGAGGCTTTAAAGTATTCGGAACTTTCATTTAAAGTCTAACCCTATTTCAGGTTGCTCACTCTCAAACACATATTATGTTTGCTCAACTTCAGGATACTCACCTGAAATAACATGTAACCTTAAAGTCACTCTTGGGTAACCTTAACCTGATCAGATTTGGTTATTTAATAACTAATGGCAGCCACACATTGAGTTTAATTTGACTTTAGGGTTTAACAATTATTATTATTGAGTTAACAACAATAAAACTTAATGTCCACAGTTATGGCCTTATTCCTGAATTCCCGGGGGTTTAGGGAACACTTTGCTTGTCAGCAACTAAAACATTAACGCTACCTGGTTTATACAAAGCTATTTTGATCATTTTTGGTTATTATTTTTAATAATAATAATAATAGAAGGATTTATAGAGCGCAAAATTGATAAAAATCCTCTAATGTGCTCAAGTCCAAGAAAGGATAGTTCAGGGACAGACATGGGTCAATATCCAAAATGTGTTAGGCAGGGTATGACTAATTCCCAGTAGTTGTATCCCGACAGGGTCAGTGTTGAATCTGATCACAAACATGGCTTAATCATTTCTTAATCGGGGAATGACCAGGACTTGTCTCAGGCTTCCTGAGGACAATCGCAGAACTGGATCCAGATAACATTTCCCCACCCATTATTCATGTTTTTTTCAACTTTCCCACATAAGATCTGTTGTTTGAACCACCGACCTGAGAGGTGGGAGGAGAGTGTCACTTGGGGCGTCCAGGCGCCACGGATGTCAGTCCTGACTCCAAGACAGTGTGTTATTTTTGTCATCTACCTTGTAACTTGAGTAGGGGACCAGTCTAATTTTGTTTATGTAACTTGACCCAGGTCTTGGGGTCATGACCTGCCACTTTGACACGGTTGCTAGGGTTACCAATAAACAAACTTACATAATTGGTCACAGCATTTATTCTCAGACCAAGCTTGTTATTCTGTCTTCAGTTTAAATTTGTAACACAAGAGACATGGACGAAATTTTTATTTTGAATCTAGTCTTAGGCTTTTAACTTGTAAATATGTGTATACATGAACAGTCATTATTGTAACCTTTTAATTGAATTGGAACTATTATTGATATCATAAACTGATCTGCTGCGTTTGTGTTTTTGAAGGACTTCATGCATCACACGCAGAGTGGAACTGACTTTTAAGTTTATGAACAGAGTGCAGCAAGATTTACTGGTCATCGAGACGACCTCAGGCTTTATGTGTTCACCTCGAAGGGACGGTCTAACCTATATTTTCCTTGCCTTAATTTAGCCCTTCGACCTGAGCATTGAAGCCTGATTTTGTGTCGATAGATCTCTCAATCTTGAGTGTATTTATATTGCAGTGAACTAGAACCCTTTTCAGAAATTTTTAATCAAAAATTCACAGAGTGAATTTGCAATATGCCGGACAACAAACAGTTATGTAAAAAGTGTTAGGTACGGCATGTACCCCCCCATACAGGAAAGAAATGCCAGCCTGTGTTAGAAAGCAAAGATCAAAAACATTTAAGAGATGCTGCCATTTCCAGTGGTGCTAGTGGGAAGAACGCACCTGACGGACAGCTGCTTCAGCTTCAAATACTGGACCAATTGGAGAAAGTTAACAGACGTCTGGACCAGGTGGAGGACAGGATGGCGGGACCAACAGCAGGGACACAAAAGTTAAGTACAAACATTGTAACATCCACTGTAAAGAAAGATAAGGCCAAGAAAACTTTGCCAGTACTAAGTGATTCATCATCAGACGAAAGTGAAGTCCCTAGTCTATATGTGTTAAAGTCAAGTAAATTACAAAGACATGTTGACAGGAGAATTAAAGATTTAGAACAAGATTCACAGTGTTCAGGTAATGAAATGCGTTACAAGCACAAGTAAAAAAGGGGTGGCAACATTGAGGTGTCAGTTAAAAACAAAGTGTCATGGCCACATGAAGCGATTCTGGGGGGAGCTCAAAGACAGAGGGTCTCGTACGACCAGCTTTCATTAACTCAATGGGTGCAGGGTTTCTGCAAGAACATACTAGAAGAGGGGTCGCATGAACGCAGAGAGGCAATGATAGCATATATGAGTGATTTAATGGAAGATGCTACTGACTTTTTGTGGCAAGGGGCCAAAGCAGCCCATGCAGTAATGCTCTGCGAAATGGAGAGAGGAGTGTTAAGTTGGGAAGACTCAGATCGTATCAATAAAATTTGTACAGCGCATGCTCAAAAGCACATGGTCAGTAGCAAGCCAGGTAGGACACGATCTGGTGATGCAAGTAGAAAGCCGTGGTTTTGCAAAAGCTACCAGTCTGGAAACTGTACCCACAGTAAAGATCACGAATCGAATGGCAAACTTCAAAAACATATCTGTGCCTTCTGTTTCAGTATTGGCAAGCAGCTGGGGCATCCTAAAAAGATTGCACTCAAAAGAAAAATGTGGCAAAAATCGAGTGAGTGACTCATCTGATAGATGTAGCAGTCATAATGTTAAACAGGCATGTAGGCAGAATCAGTCGATTAAAGAGTGTGTGGTCACAAAAGGTGTTGAAATAGGAGACAAACAAATGTCAAACTCCAGTGCTGGCACTAACAAAGTTTTTAGAACCACATTCATTTACAACTCTCATGTGCATCCAGCAAACGTTCTTTGGCCTGTAGTTTCAAAAGAGATAGTAATACTAAAAAAGTCCTGGTCAAATCCAAAATATTTAGGGCCCGTACTGGGAGTATTGATGGTCTAGATGACAGTAAAAGTCAAAACAAATGTCTGAAAAGTGGAAAAATTTGAGAATATTGGTAGCAAACTAACAAATACTAATGTGATCAGTAATGGTGTCGAGAACGCATCTGAGTGTACTGAAGGGATGCATCAGGTAGGTGTCTCAAGCATTCCCGTCTGTGTGAACACTGATACACACAATGAATTTGCTTCTGCGTCGCATACTAGGGAACAAACTTGTCTGTTGTATGACAGACGTGTCAATGGCATTGAAGAAAAATTCATTAATTCCATTTTACATGATACAGGTTCAAAACGGGCCTTTGTGAGTCAAAACAGTCCCATTTTCAGACAGTGGCAAAAACAATCTGGATTTTCATTCAGGTTCATTCCCCATAGTGAACAGGTAATGCCAGATGTGGTTAATACTGTTTCACCAGTAGGCTTGACTGTTTTTGATATCCATGCTCTCGTCAGAGCCACTGGTAAACATAATTACATGAGTGCAAGAATACCTGTAAGATCTCAGCTGAATGTATCCGTTTGGAAGGAAGAGTTGAGTAATTATTGGGACCAACAATTGCTACAATTACTTGAGTTTGGGTTCCCTTTGGACTTCAACAGGCAATGCCCTCTCAGATTTGAAGGTGAAAATCATACTTCAGCGACTGATTATCCAGCTGATATTGATGCTTATATCCAGGAGGAGCGTCATTTTGATGCAATCCTGGGTCCTTTCAAAGAGAGTCCAATCAAAGGTGGACATTGTTCCCCTTTCATGACAAAATATAAGCCAAACTCGGATCGTTGTAGAGTAATTATTGATCTACGCTGGCCTTTGGGGGCCTCAGTGAATGCAGGCATAGACAAGAACACATACTTAGGTAGTGACTTTGAACTGACGTTCCCATCAGTAGATGAGATCACTAATGCTCTGAAATGCTTTGGTCGAGGTGCATTCTTGTACAAAGTCGACGTGAGCCGCGCGTTCCATCACATACAGGTGGATCCGGGTGATTACAACCTTTTGGGTCTTCAGTGGAATGGCACGTACATTGATACGTGTCTGCTGTTCGGGAAGCGCCATGGGAGCCAGATATTCCAATGTCTGAGTGATGCAGTGTGTTATATAATGCGTCAGAACGGTCATTTGGCCATCAAGTTGTTTGCTTTCAAATGGGAAAAGTGCAACATTAGAGTGAGATGTGACAATCAAGCAGTAGTGCAAGTCCTGAGGTCAGGCAGGACGACGGATCCATTCCTGGCCGCGTGCACGTGCAACATCTGGTTTTGGGCGACACAATTTGACGCAGATATGCGTTACAACCATATACAGGGTGTTAACAATAGAGTGGCAGCCTTGTTGTCATGATGGTCTGGCTCGCAATGAGACTGGGACGTTTTGCGTCTTTATATACCAAAACCCCTGTGGTTGCAAGTGTCAGAGGACATGTTAACCTTTGACCCTGAATTATGACCCCTGTGGTGCACCCCTAATGCTTTATGAATTTGTGTGTCACTGCCATAGGTATTGTGTTTATTTTCTTGTGTAGGGGCTGTGCATATATATATATATATAGCTTACTTAAAATGGGTACTATACTTTGTTGTAGGTGTGGTTGCTATGGAAACATTATCAACACAAGCCAGCTCACGTGTAGCTGCTGCGTTCAGACCAAAAACCAGGAGAGCCTACAGCATGATGTTCAAAGTGTTCATTGCTTTTTGTTTAATAATGAAAATATCATTGCAAATGTATCTGTGAAAGTGTTGCTTTCATTCTTTGAATGTCTGGCTGTAAATAAATGCTCTGTTTCAGTGATCTCCAACTACGTATCAGCCATAAAGGCGAATTTTATTGTGTATGATTTACCTTTCCACATTTGTGATCACCCTAAAATCAAATACTTTATAAAGTCACTAAAGGTAAACAGGCCTTTGACTATAACACATCACAACATTGTGGACATTCCAATGCTCAGACGAATGTCTGACCTTGCTTTGACCTTCCCTGGTGGGGTAATTCTAAAAGCTGTAATTCTGATGGGTTTCTTCACATTCTTGTGTCTGTCAAACCTCTGTCCACATTCTCTTGCCTCTTTTGATCCATCTAGGCATTTGACAGGTGGTGATGTATTGTTTACAAAGCAGTATGTAAAGCTTGTTATTAAATGGTCGAAAACTATGAAAACCAGGGATTCAGCACAAATTTTGACCCTTCCTCGTTCGCTTCATAAAAAGTTATGTCCCAGGTCTGCTCTTAAAGCTTTGCAGTCACTATATTTATTTGATAATCATTCACCCTTGTTTCAATGGCAAGGGTTGGCAGGGTGGGTTCCTCTCACAGACTCTAGGGTCAGGAAAACTCTGAAGCGCATTAATCTATCCCTGGGTTTGAATCCTTCACATTTCACAGTTTCCGCAGATCAGCTGCTACACTGACTTTTAACTCCCATATACCAATTTAAAGCATTAAAAGTCACGGTACAAGGACATCAGACTGTGTCTGGCGTTACATACAGACTGACCAATCTTCTGGACAGCAGTTAGCTTGTGCTTTGGCTGATGTTATAAATGCATGAATACTTTCTACTGTTGGGGTCTGGGGAGTTTGGTATGCACTAAAAATTGATGTCTGTCAGTTTCATTGTAAGCCTGAGAGTGCCCTTGGTGTGGCTTTGCTTTCCTCCACCTATCTGTTACAATAAAAACTGGCTTCCTTGCCAGTGGGAATGATGGGAGCAAGTTTGGTACTGAGCGCTCCTCTGGGGGACCTTGACCTTCTCCCCCCTAGGGCTACCTTCAGATCTCAGATTAGTAATAACTTTAGTTTCTGTATTTTAGTTATCTTGTAATTGCTGTTAATAAATTTGTACTAGTCATTATATCTTTATACAACTGTACTTTTGAAATGGTTATGAACTCTAATGGACTCTAACTTGCTGTACAGTTGTATTGTTTAATATTTGCCTATAACATGTCAGTATTTACTATATAACTGTATCGACATGTAACTAATTATAGCTGAACTGTATTTAAATATGTATATTTTAATAAATCATTACCCGCAACTGTGTTGTCTGTGAGAGTGTGTTACCACTGTGCTACAGTGTCCCCCTTTCTTTTCTTTCGTAATCTGCACAGCCAAAATACACCATAACAATGTGTTTTGTTGACTTAAATTGCTTTCCATGCACATATTGTCAAGAATAAATAGAAAAAGAATAATAATGAATAATAGTTTTGAAGCTGGCGTTTCATTTATGTCTTGGGACGCCCTGGGGCTAAATGGAAAATCCTGTGTGTGTAGGGAGTGCATTTTCACTTGGGTTGTTTGGGTGACCCAGGTGTCAGTCCTCCCCCCAGGGTAAATGTTAATTTATACTTGGCTGCCTCAAATAACTTATGCAGCCCGATTATATTAATTATATCTGTATCTATACATGAACTGAACTTTACATCAAGAACTTTTTATGCATATTTTAACTGATCTGTACATATAATTTAGTGTTAGTATTGTATTATTACTGTTAAATGTACATATACATTATATGATAATAAATGGTACCCGCAGTTGTTGTGTTCCTGTCTTGGAGGTTGGGGACTGTCGCTTGGGTTGTTTGGGCAACCCAGGTGTCAGTCCTCCCCCCAGGGCAGGTTGAGTGTAAGGATTCTCTGCAAGTCATGTAGTGGAATGGGTACCAGAAACTTTACTCAGTTTCTAGGCGCCCAGCAAACAATTCAATCTCATTGGTCACACAGATACGCTCCCGAGACTGCAAGTGTTGTTTTGAATATTTTCGGGTCAATTTTCGCCATATTTCCGGTCGTATATTCAAAACAATATAACATGGCGGCTGTCATAGCTTCCCACTTCACAAGAAAAGGCGAAAAGTCAATGAAAACCGTTGGGATTGTCTTTATAATAGAAATAGATAATTCACTGTAATTATATCTGAAAATTACTCCATAGACATGGTATTTATAAAGTCGTAGCCTATAAAATAAGACCTTTTATGTTGACAAAAAAATTGTAGAGCATGGGCTATATTATAATGCATGATTTTAATTTATTGTCTGTACTTAACCATAGTTTAACCATTGCCTTAAGTAAACCTATTCCGTGGTTTGAGGCTCGAGTAAATAGACTATCCCTTTTAATACAAGACAAAGGAAAATATCTTTTTTATTACAGTGAGAATTGTTAGTATCTATAATTTTTACAAAGCAACGGATGGAAATCTCAAAGAACCAGCCGTAAAGAATACATTAAGTATCTCATATCCACCCTGTTTTCAGTCATCTGTTTATTCAGTAATAGTCAAATGAAAAGCCTCCTTTATAATATTTATGGTCATTTTTTCTGAAAGTGAGAGGAAATGGTATTTTTTTATCTTTTATAATATAAACTAGCTACATATTTCTTTGTTCCATGGTCCCCACAGGCCAGTCCATGTGGACTTAGTGCGTGGGAGGCAAAGCTGACTTTTTTTGATTTCACAAGAACTGTGACACATGCCAAGTTATCCTTCAACGAGACAACGGAACACTATAACAGGAAAATTACCCGAATAATACATTTAATGACAAGTATGTTGTATCTTTGTATTGGAGAGTGATAAAATTTTAAAATCTTTAAAATACACTTCACAAAGTATAATTTTATCCACCACTTTTTATTATTGTACATCAAAATAAGTCCAAATTTACCCAAAGTTAAACTAAGTCCCAGGAGGCCTGAGGCGTCCTGGGACCCAGTCGGTATGTGTACGACAGGATCGTGGTTGAAACCGACCTGAAAACTGGCTTAGTCGGTTCTTAGTCCTAGACAAGTCGGGGACTGTCTGGGGCCGCCTGAGGCATCCTGAGGACGATCTGTTCTTAATCCCAGACTTCAGTACCGACCCAGTATTCCCGCCCATTTTGGTTTTTTTTTCACCGACTGTGCACGATTAAGGGTCCCAGACAGGATCGGGCCTTAATCTTTTGGTGGAACAGGGGCATAAGCCATGACATATATCCATATTAAAGGGCCCCAGTGAATATCAAACTTCCAAGTTGGAACTTTAAATTTCTCCACTATTTTTGTATGAATTGTATGCAACAAAAAACATCAGAAGCAACTATATGTATATCTTCCTTATGATTAGGGATGGATCGGTGGCACTGTGTCTCTGTATCAATTGAGATCAAGACTAAGGTGGGTGTGCCTTGGTGTACAGGTAGGTTTTATGCTGTTTTCTGAAATAGGCCAGGGAGGACGAAGCACAAATCTCATCAGGAAGGGCCTTCAACACAGTGGGGGCATCAAAAGCAAAACTTTAACCAAATTGTTTGACAAAATTATGAATAAAGGGTTGGAACTGTGGAATGACAAGGAAATCAGCACCACTGTAACTGTGCCTGGTATTATAAGAACTGCTGTAGGAAGAGATATATGGGGCAAAATACTTGGAAAAACCAGTTTGAAGAAATTCCTTTTTTAAAATTTCTTTTAAAATTATCATAGTTGAATATTGATATCTGTTGTATCTGTACTAGTGTGTCTCTATATTTGCACCTTTTTTTACTTTTTCTGCATGTACAGGAGAACTTGACACTTGATCACACATTTTAATGTAACTTTCCAAAGTAAGAGGAGTAAAAAGATATACATTCCTTGGTCATTATTCCCTGGAATCTATCAGTGTATAATAAATGCTGGAAAATAACTTTCTTGGTGTCAAAAAATCAAAACACTGTTTTGAATCGGCAAGATAACAACAAAAACAAATATTCTACTGACCAATCTCTGGTCGAAATGGTAAACTACATTATCTATGATTCCACAAGGACAAATATCTGATCCATATTGTTCATATCTGACAAGTCATCTAACATTATATTCTCTCTATCTGCCCAGCAAGTAACTAGGTGTCTGCTAGTGATATTGTATTTGGCTGCATCAAATCATATGTCAAGATTTTATATAAAACCTTAGTCCCTGGTCACACAATTCTGTGTGTGCATTTACAACTGGTATTTGAACCTGTATAGCTATTCCACTCCACCCTACATCTACTGCATGTATAGATTAACACAGTTCATGAGAGGATATAGCTGGTTATTTTTGTGTGCAAGCACTAGCGAGGCTAGAGCTCGTGCTTCTACAGATCACTTATTTGTTTTTGTCTCTGGACTTTGATGAAATTGACGACACCTGTGGATTCTGAATTTGCCTCTCTTGCTCTCCAACAGCTAAAAGGACACATATCCTTTTGGCTTTTTTCCATACATATGTCCTTCTTACATTAGACTTTCATGAATTGTGGTGCAGAGTGATGACTATTTCTCTGCTCACTGAAGTTAAGTGGCAATGGGCTATGTTAGTGGATGGGTGACCGTCTCAGTTAGGGACCAGCTGTGGGATGTACCTAAGTCGGAATTTCTTTGTGTCACGAGACTTTCGTAGATTTTAGTACACTACTCATGTCTCTGATGGCTTTGGGCTTGTGCCAGGGGACCAACACACATTTTGGCCTTTGTTTTTCTGTCTCCAGACTTGCATGAATTGTGGCATAGTGTAATGAGTACCTATCTTATCACTAAACTTAAGCAGCAATGGGATACATTAGTACTTGGATGGGTGACCTCCTCAGTGCACTACTCGTGTCTCGGATAGCTTTGCAGCTCGCGCTAGTAGCCTTGTTTTCAAAAATATTGCAAAATCTGATACATTATGAAATGGCTGTCTATGTTGTAGCGAAACACTTAAACACATAATATGCCGAGCCAGAAACAAGCTTCGACAAGTTAATTAATTTCACTTCATATGTAGCATGTGAAGCCAGCAAAGAACTATGTTACTCAGACATTAATGGTCCCAAGTTTCTGTAGTATATTTGTTATTAAATTAGGGATAAGCCTAGTGGTAAATTTCAAGCTAGGTATAAGTAGAGTAAGAACTGCTACCATTCTGAGTAGTCTCATTTGAGTGTGAACTAATACCCCCTTCACACTTGAGGCGGTATAACCCACAGTTATGGTGCTAGAAAAATGCTCCTGTCCTTTAACTACTACGACATCTGTATATGAACTTGTGATATAGTGGCCCGCTGTCCCATTCACTGAGCATCCAATGGAAGTTTTAAAATATTTAAAATTACTGCCTCTAAATTTCTAACCATTACTCTATATCATTCACCCTCAGTCATCATCTCTTTTCCTCTCTTTATCACCATCCCTTTATATGTGTTTCTGTCATCCATCCATTTTAGTGACCTTTCACAGATAAATTTTTCATACGGTAACTGAAGGCGTGGTCCAAGCATGTGTTCACCCACGGCGAACCTCAACCCACCCAGGTGAGTTAAGGTTAATGCAGGTTGCCTTTTGTTGACCAATATTTGTCATCCTACTGTTATTGACAGTTACACACCATGTCCCATCAGTATTTATGTGTGTCATACCTTATGGATACACAAAATCTCGGAAGATATCAGGCGTCCTGGGAAGCGGTTCCACCTCAATTTGGTCAATCAATCTGTGGTTGTGCAATATTGTGTTGAACCATGTTGTCTATTAACATCAGACAAAAAGGTATTTGTAGGGGGGGGGCTCGGTGATGTAGCGGTTAGAGTTCTCGCCTCCAACCTCTGAGGCCGCTGGTTCGAATCTCGGGCCGGGCTCTTCATGTTGGAAAGTTGGTAGTTGCTTGCCAATGCTCGGTGGTTTACAGTGCAGTATGCATTGGTTTCCTCCACCTGTAAACTACCCATCGCAATATGACCCTGGCTGTTGAACGCGACGTAAAACAACAAATAAATTTAAATCTAAAGAGGTATTTGTAACTGTCATCGTTTCTTTGTTTACAGAATAACTGTAAATTTTGTGAACAGAATATGATGAAATGTTAAGGAAATGTCTGCAATCACACAATGAACAGATTATTATTTTTGGTGGTGATTCAGATCATTGTCTGGATCCAGGAATTTGTATCATTGTGCTCATAGCCATATTAGAGGTATTGGGCCTTGAGCAGGTTATGTGCCCTACAAGTGCTTTTCTAGATGAAATTAATGGTCTTTTAAAGGTTTTGCGAGTACATAGTTTTCCAGTCTGGTTTTGCTTTCTCTCAGTCATTTTTAAAAGTAAACTGGCTCCCTCATAATATTAACCAATAAGATTTTTTAAAGTGCTTGACTCTCATCATGTGACTCTAATCTACTCTAGTGTGGACTGTTATAGTGGTTTATTTTCCATTATGTAATAAACTCTATGGCACAGCTGAAAATAAATAAGATGAATGGCTTTACAATACATAAACTTATTTATTTATTTTGGTTTTAATGTTGATTTCAACACTGGATAGGTCATATCACAACTGGTGGTTTTACAGGCAGAGGAGACCAATACATACGCTTGGTCAAGGTTCTGTACTGTAAACTGCCGAGCAAGAGCAAACAACTAAAGACATTCCCCTCTTGAGGTCGGGCCTGGACTTGAACTCCAATCTCAGAGGTGGGAGGTGAGTTTGCTACCACTGCACCAATGCCCCCCGCTACCCCATAAACATACTGAATAAGAATAAGTCCATTAATGCATCCACGTTACATCATAGAAAACACTGGGAGACAAGGTGGCTGGCGCATGTAATCTTTTGCAAAAAGGAAAGTTTTGAGGTTTTTTGTGAAGGAGGTTACACTGTATATATGTTGTCAGGTTGGTCATTCCAGATTTAGGTGCATTGAAGGCAAACCTGCGGTCAAAATGTTTGACTGATTTGTAAACTGAAAATTGAAAAAAGTGTAACTGCTAAGTACTTCTGACCAGGGTAACCACATCTGATGTTGTAGGAATTGCTGCTAAGAGACAAGAAAGGTCTAAAACAGCTCGGGGAGACCCTATGAAGAAGTATATATCCTGACATTAAGAACCTTGTTTGTTTGGGTTATGACGTCGCTGTCAACACTGTACAGGTCATATCACAATGGTAAGTTTTATCGGCAGAGGAAACCAGTACATACAGTTGGTCAAGGTTCTGTACTGTAAACAGCTGACCATCAGGAAGAAACTACTTTCCCACAAAGGGTCCAGGGTAACGTATTGAACCTGTCACACCCTCAATTTAAATTACTTGATTCTTACCTCTGTGATCCTGGGATTGAATTCACTCTATGGCATTATGGAGGATGCTATTAGGGTCTGCCCTTACATATCATTTGATGTAGAAAATAAGTTTATGCCCCAACTTTGAAATCTGTGTATATAAAATTTAATGTACCATGGATGTTCTTATATGACACTGAAACTTAGGTATATTAAAGACACTGTTGTGGTAATGTCCTGTTGTTGTTTTTTCTGTTTTTTTTTTGTTTTTTTTGGGTCAAGACAATATGAGAAAAAACTATGGAGGTTTTCACACATGTGCTGAAAATGGTCCTATATAGCAATGATAAAAGTCCTGGATGCAGACCTAAAAACCAAACAAAACATCAAAATCACAACAAATCAAAATCATTTGTTCTTTGTGCCATTGTCAGCATTTCTTGAAAATTTCAGTCAAATTTGTTATTGAGTTGTTTGCAAATAGACAAACAAACAAACGCTTCAAAAACATATCAGCCGTGATGGTAATAAATAAATTATGTTAAATACAATTTATATCTATTCATAAATTTGTAGTCATTTGTAGTCTCTGATATCTAAATACACTTCCTAATCACAATCAGTCCTGTCATATCAAGGTAACAATGGTAGCATAAATGGACATTAAACTATGAATTATTCAAATAGTAATTATGTACATAAAAGATACCTTCCCACAAAAAAGTCAAATTCTAGGACCCAGAATTACTAACCACCAACCTTTCCCTGGATTGCCATCTTTTAAATTACCACATAACAAATTAATCTGTCCCAGAGGATCAATTTACCCAATGATTCACAATAAGCCTTTGTATTAGATACAATCAAATCAACCCTTTGTCCAGTTTTACCAGAAATGTTTCTTAATATAAAAGTCCTTCCATTAGCCCACATTGTTCCGGAAAATTAGTCTGGTCTAAGGCTCATCTTATTCCTGGAGATGTGATTTAGGTTATATTTATATAGCTTCCGTATTAAAAGTATGATGTACAAGATTATCATTGAATTTGTAGAAAAAGTTCTCCAGATTCTTTTCAGATTAAATGAAGCCATGAATCCATTTGCACTGGTAAGTCAAGAGTGAGGAACACTGTATGTGTTCTTTAATGTCCGTGTATATATTAAATTATATTGTAAATATTTCAACATCTGATGAGAGTTCTTTCTGCCATCTAAACGTATACTGCACTTTGTATGATTTATTCTGTATGTGCCTTTCTTAATGATCATATATATGTACTTTTCTTAATGGTCATGGTGTTACTTGATTTATCCAGTAAGAATATCAACTGAATAAGTTGTATGTCACATGGAGAAAGTGTATCCGTAAATTTTTAGATATTCCTTATCAAACTCACTCAAGATATGTATCATTTATATTGATGATGTGCCCATTGAGGCACAGTTACATAAGAGGTCTGTTAAATTTTTGAGCAACATAATGCTAAGTAAAAATCATGTGGTTCAATTGTGCGGAAAACTTATGTCTAATGGAAGCCAATCCGCTGTGTCCAAGAGCTTTAATTATTTAGCTCACCTGTATTCATTGTCTTATAGTCAGATCTGTAATGTAGATTATGCTACAAGGAAAATTAAATCCCTTGGTAATAGTTGTAACGAAAAGGATTTTATGGATATCGAGCATACCAAATCATTACTTTGTATGAGAGACAATTTATACTTTGCAGAACAGCCGAAGGATGGTTATTACAATGAAAGACTTAAATATAATGCTCGAGTATTTTTGTGTGATTAATTGAAATTTTTTTCACAATTTTGTTTGTAAATAACTCTAGTTCTTTTTTTATAAATCTATCTTGAATACGAGAAATAAACTATAAATATCGCTATATATTTGATGTTTGCTTGATCACCTCATCCTTATGGCTCCGAAGACCAGTGTAGAACTTTAAGAACAGGTGTCATTCTTACATAAAGCAAAACCCCGAGGTTTCCGAAATGCTAGTTTGAGGTCTGTGAAAACTTCCAGTCCAGGCAGTATACACTAGGATGTTACTGGTTGGTGTCATATGTTGCCACACGTATCAACTTGGCATAAACCGGAAGACAGAATATTTATTGAGATTTCGTTGTCAATGGTAAAACTTGTGCACTTCCGGATACCATATAAGGAAATTGAAGTGACAATGGAGATTTTTGCCAAATTGCTGTGCTGATTTCTATTGTATTATTGCTCCTTAAAACTATTCCAAAATGTTAATTGATTGCAATTTATGTTAATATAATGACAGAAAATATTCTAACATAAAATATTTTATGTATTTTATATTACCAGAGTGCATTCAAAGTGTGTGTCTTGTGCCAAGGCATATTTTCAAATAAATAAATCCACGTAATTATACTTACAATAAAGCAACAAATAAAGTTTTTTTGTCTACGTTGTGCCAAGTTAAGGCAAGGAGTAGCATACTACTCACCACATCAAATATCTGGTTCAGAGTGATGCCTATCTTCACATTGACTGGGTGGGATGCATTGAACACTGGGCGTGTGCTCTTGTCATAGTTGTACATCAGTTTGGCCAATAGATTCTGTTCATCAGTCAGCTGCTGGCGGGAGTTCAACCCCATGTAGTGGGCGTGGTCTGAAGAAAACAACAAAATGTGATGACGTCATTGATTTATGATCACTGAATCACATAATATACTCATTGGGAGATGGAAAAGAAATATCAATAGATAAAAATAGAAGGATTTATACAGTACAAAACTGATTAACATCCTCTAATGCGCTGCAATCCAAAAAGGGGCAGTCATTAACCATAGCAAAATCATAACCCAGCAAGCGCCCACTGGGGGAGGGTGACTAGTGACGATGGTGGTTGGTAAGCTATAGTCTCAACAGGTAGATCTTAAGTTAGCCCCTAAAACTTGGTCTGTTAAAAAAATGGTCTGTTATGATCTGACACTAAATGAGAGCCTGTTCCATTCCACCAGTACAGCAGTGGTAAAACCATGTCTGCCTATGGCCTTCCTGGGATGGATTGAGGAAACTGATGGTTTGTTTCCATGTGTGAGACTACTAGACTTGATCAGGGATGACAAATAGGGGGGGTTGGGAGAGGTTTGTGGTTTTAAAATGAGGAGGTTGTAATTGAAAAGAATACAATATGAAATGGAAAGCCAGTGGAGTTTTTCTAGGTAAGGTTTGACATGACTCATTTTGAGAGTGCATTTTGAACTTTCTGAAGTTTAGGAACACTACGTTTGTTGACCCGATATAGCTGAGAATTACAATAGCCTTTATCTACTACTGACCATAGTGTTTGCCAAAGAACTGCAGTATCAACAGTGAGGGATTTATGAATGTGTCTCAGATCCCTAAAGTGATAATGGCAGGCACGGCAGACCTTACCTGCATAACTGTCAAAGGTGTCTTCTGATCTAAAAGTAACACCTTTTTAGTGTAAGTGACTCTCTGATATGTTTGTCGTTGATGATCATGAATTCAGTTTTGTTTGGATTAAGATTCAATTTCACACTGTTCATTTACTCCTGGACAGAAACAAGACACTCAGTCAAATTTACAATACTGGAGTCAAAATTGCCAAAGTATATTACCAAGAATATCTGGGTGTCATTGGTGATAGTGTTTGACCTTAAAACTTAAAATTACTCGACTAAGGGAACTAGTATTAAGAATAAAAAGAAGGAAACCACACAAAAAGCCACAAAATTATAGAGTTATTTATATGTTTTTCAAGCCCCGTTAGCACTATTGTAATGATACAATAGAATTATGGGTGGTAAATTCAAATAACACATTATTTAAGTGAAAGAGAGATACAAGAATAAATATTGTAAGTGTATAATTCAGTGCTACGCAATAAACATGGTTGATTGTGTTGGAATTGTTGAAGTAAAACCCAACCAGATGCAGGTAACCAATTTTGATGACGTCACTGGTTTGTAATTCCTGTTAGGCTTCAGTTTAACGCATAGGGGGAAAAAACAAAGGGGAGAGGGGGCATGTTGTTGTTACTGTGTAATGACTCTTCAAATATTTAGCATAATTGTGAATAATCTGTAGAATGCAGTGTAGAATCTGCTGTTTGCTTTTTAAAGTCATAAGAGAATAGAATACAATATATATTCTAACATGACACGGCTGTGTCCGCGATTCTGATTGGCTAAGACACGAAAAATTGTTCTGTAAAACCGTGCATAACATCATCAGTTCTATTTTATCGCTCACAATGCTGCTCCGCAAAAAGAAAACTTGAAGTAACAGCCTAGATTTTTTCATTAAATAGACAAATAATGGTAAACACGATATTCAGGGATTCTTACATTTGAATATAGAATATACTGATATGCATGTGCTGAAGTTTAAGGACCTTTAACTAAGAAAAGGGTTATCTTAATTTGTGGCTCTTCCAATAATTCAATGGCACCCTCGATAATAAAATCTTTATAGAATATTCGTATATTTTTCTATAAAATAGTTTCAAAACTAATTTTTATAAGATCTTCTAAAATGTCATGTTAGAATAGAAATAGACAACTCCAAGCTCGGGGTTATAGGCGATTTTACAACAATTACCGCATTAGAATCACTCAGGCTCCGCCTTCTTGATCCTAATATCGCTAATCGTTGTAAAATCGCCTATAACCCCTCACTCGTCGTTGTCTATTTCTATAATATATTCATTACAATACAGTATATTGGCCAACTAGCCTACCTTAGTGAATTAACACCTCTTTTTAGAAATACCCAACACAGCAGCCATAAACTTAAGTTTCTTTACACACCCACCTTTGACTGCAGAATTCACAAATTACACAAACATTTTTCAAATTCCTTCCGGCATTACACACCAGCTCTCTGGGACTCTTTCCCCTTTCAAAAAAGAAATAGCCCCTCTGTCATATCCTTCAGGATACATCAGAAAACTCAGTTGTTCAACTCCAGTTTCCCTACTTGGTATCCTTCCCTTTGGTCACACCCATAACTCCAGATGATCAACCTTGTCCACCCCTCAACTACCCTAATGATGAATATTTTTGTTACCTTGTCACACTAAGTTGCCCATTGTGGGGGAGATATTGTGCTTGCAAAGCAGTAGATTAGATTAGATTGGGATCAATATAAAATAGCTTTCTTCATTGAAAGAATTTGATTGTAGCTGTTTTGTAATGCCTAGGACATACCTTTACGCCCCCACCCCTGCCCCGAAAAATAATGTAAAGGGGTTCAACCCAAAGTACAAAATTATTTCTTGAAAGTGGTGTTACATTTACAGGAAATGCACTATATTTTTACCAAAAATTAATTTTTTTCACGGGGGGCATGCCCTCGGACCCCCCTAGTTATGGTATGTCTGATGTGAACCCAAACCTTACTTAAAAGCTGGATCCGCCCTGATATGGAGTATTACCTTTTAATACACCCATACAATACATGTCCTCATATAAACATTACACAATAATACACCTACTTGTGACAAGGATTTAAATACAAAACAAAACACAAATCCTTCTAGATTCTAGAACATCATTTAAGCTAACAATGGGATAAATGGTTTGCTGTAGAGTATAGACAAAGCAGCCATGCTGTAGACAATGTATTTCAACACCCCTAGATCTCAGACTCTCTCCCTACTGATCTTTCAGTCATCTGAGAGATCTGTTACACAACCTGGTGGTATTCTACTAACATAATGCTAAATATAAATTTCGCCCTTAAGAAGAAAATCCCTCTAATTTTGGGTTGATTATAGGAAATACGTATTAGATTTGTGGATTTTACCAACAATTTTATGCCATTCATATTTTTCTAGGTTAAATAACTCAATCCATGTTCCATTTGAACTATCGCCAGTGAAGGGCTCACATAATATTATAGAAAAGATTACAATGTAGTAATAATTTATCACAGTGGTACCTTATACAGAATTAGAGCCGGATTGGCAGTTTTATATAACAAATGCGAAGATATCAAATTTTACTTTATTCTACTCTTATGCGACATTTTTCATGTGAGTGATAGTTTGGCAGACTTCAAGTTTCACCAATCGACCAATCAAATTCACTGACACAGCTATGTTGTTTTAAAATTAATTACAACACTAGTATATTGGAAATGACATAGAATTACATGGTTTAATGTTACAGAACTGGATAAAATACTTATGAAGTAAACTGTAAAGGTTCTACAATGTACATATTGAAATATATGTACACAGCTGGAGCTATTTTTATGTATGATCATTTTTCAATGATCATTATTTAGCTTTCTACAATTGCTTCTGATCTACAATTGCTTTTGATTGAAAAGTACAAATATTTTTAAATTTTAGAATTCAAGGCAGTGTTTTTGTTTTTCAATTCAATGGTCACGTGTTGGTGGGAAAATTTATAACTTAAAATATTCACAGGTTCACTTACTTTACCTTTATCACCCACATCCTTAAAATTATATCAACTAGATAAAATTTTAAAAATATGTAAGTGGGTAGCTGAGCCACTATGTAGCTGTCTGTACCTGGAATTGAACCCAGGCCTTCTGTATTCCTAGGCGAGTGTGTTGCCTAAACTCATCACAAAACCATGACTTAATTTACTTCTTTTTGTCTAAATATTAAGAGATTTCCAAAGTGGTGAGTTTTACAGACTGTCGGAAATTTAACAGTTTGTTCACTCTATCAGTCATTTACCTATCACCTTTACTAAAATCCCCAACACCTCCCAGCAACACCTCCCACAGACCTGTTAAAAGCTTGTGATACGGGAGATTCCATTGTGTTTGTGTATCATGTTAACTTGGCTTAAAACGTTTATTTACCGTTCACAAGAGTTACAACCTATAATGTACTTTGCAAGAGATTTCAGATGATATAAATGTAAATGTATAGGTAAAGTGATAAAATGACTTCTTATCAAGATGTTAATTTATATTATAAGACAGAAACAAATGTGTCAACTGTCACAATTTCTGTCTCGAGTGTAAGTCAACCATTTTGTAGACTGTATAGGGGATGCTTTATACAGGTTATGTGTAAATGTAATTTGGAACGTGGATCATGTTTTGACCCAGGTTTTTTGTGAAGTGATAAATTCTGACAGGACTTATTAGCACCATGTTTTCTGTGGGGGAAAATAATAACCTCCTATTCTAGCTGGTAATTATTCATATGACTTGTACATTATATCATCATGAGTTATATTGGTTCCTAGGAGGGAAAACAAGGTTTTTTTTAAAAAAATAGCTTTCTGTTGTAAAAAAGTTACCAAATTTTCTATGTTTTATCAAATTTATCACAACAGAAAGCAAATCAGTACAGTGAGTGAGTGAGTGAGTGAATGAGTGAGTGAGTGAGTGAGTTACAATGCAAGCAACAATTACAATACAAGCAACAGGTATAGAATAAATGTACAAATACATACTTATCCATTACATATATACATCTCACTTCAGTTAAAATACACAACATCCTCATGCAAGTTGACATAAATACAGCACAACACAAGTTTCGTGCAATTCATATCATAGCAGCCAGATTAAGTTTGACTTGATTTAAGACTTGATTTTAGACTAAGCTAAGGTTCACCTAAGAATTGGCCATTCTTTGCTTTTCATTGAAATTAGCCACCTTTAGGGCATGTAAAAGAGATATGTAAGTTTTCAATAGAAATTTATAAGACTTGAAGACAACCTAAGTCTCATACTAATCCATATATGCAAAGCTGAGGACACTAAATTATTGGTCGGATCTTTATGAAAGCGATGACAAGGTGGGTTTTGGTCCAACTTAGATCCAATCTAATAGTGAGAGTGATCCAGATCAACTCCTGGATGCAAAAAAATATCAAAGATCCAGATTTGCCAAGTTAGTGATTATTGAGCCATTTTTTGCTAATCATACATGTCTTGGTGGAGGCATGCGTTCTCTGAATGCTCTTGTTTGTAATAAAGTATAAAAATTGTACGTCACTGGATTAATTTTTCTTCAATGCATTTATTGATTACCCATCACCGATTGAAATAACTGGAAGCATGGACTTTGTCCATAAAAAGTGTACTTGTTTCCCAGTCTGCATAACTGGTGATATCTTTAAATTGAGTGGCACTATGCTGTCACAACGGTTGAGCATTTATTGCTTCAAATTGTATTACTGTTACACCAATAAATAAGAATACTTCTCCAATGACCCAAGTTTATCTCTTTCAGAATGCAACACACTCAAAAGTACAGGTTTTTTTTCTCTTGGGTGGAGACTACAAACAAGTATATGACTGCTCACATAAAATAGGAAGGTTTTTTTCAAGATTTGGAGCTTATTTGATGGAAATAGTTTATCAGTTGTCTAATGCACCATTCACACTTTTCCGACAAGACACCCTTGTCCCATATTGACTACAATTCTTACTCATAAAATTTAAGGTAGGGTTTGTAAGGTAGATGTTCCACTATCACGATTTCCCACGTATCAAGAACGGTGGAAAAACAATAGCTTTTCAAGTACTGTTGCGATTGGTGTGTCTATGTGATTGCTATAACTGACGTAAGATCCAAAGAATGTTTAGGTAGCTTTAGAATTGAGTTTTTAAATTGTAGATCACTAAGATGGTGACTTACAATGTTCCTGAATGATGAGATCGACCTCCTGAATGGCAAATTTTCAGGATCGTAACCCATAAAAGGGGGATCACCATAGAGAAACAGGTTACTAAGATTTTTCTTAGAATAAGAATTCTATAAGAAATACTTCTAAGAATACAAAAAAAAACATTAATTTTAAAATTTGATATGAGGGTGTATTTTAACATTACTAATGCTACTTGCTTTATACATAGCTATAGTGTCCAATACAGCTATTTTTGTATTATACTTCTATACAGCTTACTCTCTATACAACCAAATGAAATGTGAGAAATACAAGATATTTTAAGATTTGGGAGAGTTTAAACTTATCTGCAATATGTCTGTGATAATTTTTTTTTTCTTTCTTCTTCTTAAACAAATATAAAAGCCACTGTTGTGAGTGAAGGGAAGAAACTAAGTGGGGAAACCTGAGTTGAAGAGGTGGATCTTGAGATGTTATGCCACTGTGGGTTGAGTTGAGTTGAACAGGTGAATCTCAAGATGTTACGCCACTGTGGCCTAGTGGGTAACACTCTCATCTAGCAGCACATAGGACATGAGTCCAATCCCAGTTTCAAGTAAGATAAACTCATACTTATAAGTGCTTTCTTTTCACAAAATTCTTGAAGATATATGGCACATTCAATTATCTTAAAATGTTGCTTCCTTTAAAGAGAGTCAGTTTATCCTTTATAAAACATTGTATCATATTGTATATTTATACTCAGTACAATATCTACGTGTTCCACAGGACTCATTGGGCTCTTTCATCCATCCTGACTGCAAGCCAAGCTCACCAGTGACTCACATTCCTCTAACTAAAAGACAGAGGCTCAGGAATGACCATTTTATGATGCCCCTGTTAGTCTTTAGCCTGCCACTGGGTATATGGCCAAATAACAAAGGACCGAGAGTTTAAGTGACCATCCAAACCACTATTATCAACCTGTAACTTTGTCTGGTTGCCTTGATCACTTTACTCTACTACAAAGGGTCAGGTATCGACCACCATTTTTAACAATTAGCATGGTTGGTACTTACATTTAGCAATTGCAGAGAAAAAAATAAATATATGGTATTTCTGCTCATTTTTTTATGCACACTTTGATATTTTCACCCTTTTGCTATGTAATGATACCAGATAAGAATTAAATAACATTTGTATTAAATTTTATAAATTTGCGTCAGTATAAGTGATATAAATCTCTTATTATCACCCCAAAATACAGATTTGTTTTTAAAGATTATTGTCATCACAAATTATTTTTATGTTTAATTGGCTATATTTAATTTTATAAGTGCCATAATATATTGTAAAAATATTTTGAATGCACACAAAATGGTTATAAATAATTAAAGTATTTAATATAAATTAATGCTGCATTCTTTTGGCTATTCACGACTGTTACATGCAAGTGTACAACCTGTAAAATACAGTTAAAATGTAAAAAACTAAGTTACTGGACCAGTAATACTGGTAGTAAACACCAACTCACAAATGTACCGAAGAATGCAGCAATAATAGGCGAAGGTCATCATAGGCAATGCCAATCCCTTTATGGGTTACTGGTGTTCTGTGTACTTGTACCTGGGATAAAACCCACGTCCTCTCTGTTCCTACAAGAGTGTTACCCAGTTACCCACTAGGCGACAGTGATGGATAAATTTAAGAAACTAAGATTTATTTATCTTGCCATTTGGGCGTTTCTTTCAATGCTCTCTCATCCACTCCCAAATGCTACCCCACTATGTGCTGATGATACCCCACTATTTTCTTGTCAAGGTAACAGAGTCAAGGAAGTCAAGACTTTAAACACATGTCACACTTAAATGTTTGGGTACTTATTGCCATGCAAAACATAGCACACGAGTCTCCAAGCATAGCCTTTATTCTGCAAACCATTGTAAATCAGATAAATATCTTACTTACTGAATATTTTAATTTTGCCCAAGAAAATTTAACCATTTCTTCAGTAAGTTTGAATCAACAAATTCTATTGTGGTCCCTTCGTATATATCTTGCATCAAGCATCAGTGAAAGAAGTTTTAAAACCATCCATAATCACGACACTTTCTAGGTGATGGTCACAACCATATAACCCTCCAATTGATAGAGTGGTATAAGCCAAAGTTTGACATATTCTACACTGTAATACCCCAAATTCCACTATCATGTGACCTAGCTTTGTACCTTCACCAAGAAGGTTATGTTCATGGTGTCATGTGTTTGTCCATTTGTCTGTCTGCGAAATAACTTGCAGTAAGTTATGGACTGATTTTGATGAAACCTGTAGAATATGTTGTAAATGACACAAGGGACAAATGATTATAATGATTCTACAACTGATCTGTATATTGATACAATAAATTTTAAAGGGATTGTTTATCAATTAATTCTATATATTGATCCAATAATTTTCAAAAGGATTTTTATCATTGCACTCAAAAGCAATATTTCATGTTTTGAGCTTTATTGTGGAAATGCACTCTTGAGTGCTCTATGCAGCCAGAGCCTGGTTATTCAGCCAGTGGAGTTTTTATAAAGATAGAAACAGTGCAGAACTTGGATTTGTAAGTGGCAGAAGATTTCCACAAAAAACACTTCATTGGACAAAGGCAATGAAATATAGTTTAGAAGGTAACAACTAGTCAACTGGAGACTGTGAAAGCCCCATAAGAGCCACTGAAGTCAAGGTGATAGTGTTATGGACATGCCCCACCCTAATCTATAAAGTGCACACAAAAAATGATGAGAGACCAGGAGGATTCACGGCCAAAGGATAAAAAATAGAGGGAATGATGGATATGGGAGGAGATTATCCATACTTTAGAAATTGATGAAAATCCATTTTTTGCAAATATAAAAGACTAAATGAATTCCATATCCCCTTGAGACATTTTCATTGTGGGGGATTTAACAGCATAGGTGTTATCCATTTCTCTCAGAATCAATATCAATTTCAGATAGGACAAATTAGAAATGGAATTCACACCACTAGAAACAGCAGGAAATCAAAATGTATTAAAAGTTTTTCATAGACTATTTCGCAAATTTTAAAATCAGCGAAGTAAACATAAAGGAAGCATGGGTTATAGCAGATATAAAGTTACAGGTTTACAAATGGTTACATTTTGTTTTAATACTGCTGCCATTAATGGTTAAAAATTGTTGTCCTGCAAGTAAAACCCTTTTGTGTTTCTATTTTAGTGTATTCACAGGTGTTATTTTGTAAGAATTTAAGATAAATAAACTTAATCCATATATCCAAGTAGCTGCTGAGGTGTTACACCTCATCAATATTACAGTATAATTTTGTATATGTATATAAATGCACGACACTTACTTTGTACATGTTAGGGTTTCTGCTGTCAGTATTGCGTATGGTCTTATCAACACATATTTGAATCTGATGGTATGTTGCTTGAGGTCCCACACTTTCCCACTTCAGTATATATGTCTACTAAGCTATTTGGCCTCAGCTTTGCTTATGATGCTCCAAAGATTTGGAATGATTTGCCTGATGATGTATGTTCGGCCGCTTCTCTCCACTCATTCAGAAAGAAGCTCAAAACCTTTGCACAAGCATATCCACTCTAACTTCTGCTTTTCCTGGTTTCTCTCTGTGCTGCTGACCCTTGCTATGTCTCAGGTTAATGATTATAGCTTTCTGTCTTTAGATGGAGATTAAGCGCTATAAAATACTATTAGAATTACCTTGTCCTTATTGCTTTGTAAATGGACCTTGTATGTGGGTAGGGCACTTTTCAAATGGGCTGCCTGGTAAAAGCATTCATTTGCACTGTCTCCTCTCCGGTGTGTAACTTTTAGTTTGGAACATGCGAGCTCATGTGGGGTTTTCAAAAAAAAATTTAAAATATCTGACACAAGCTGAAATGGTTGTCTATGTCGTGTCAAACAGGTCCAACCCAAATACGAGTCCTGGCTTATTTTCACTTACTGCAATGAACAGATCCTACTAAAACATGAAATGTATCAAATCACAAATAAAACCTAAAACGGGTACAGCCATTTTAACACTATTTCGAGTTATTTTTAAATGTTGAGTGAAAGGGCAGGATAAAATGGCTATAAGGGGTGGGTCATTTTTAAATTTGCACTGCCCAGATAACATGTCCATTTAAGGAGCAACATTCAAATGTGTATGTTGATACAACCTCACAGAATAGTGTGAATGAACCATCAGTAGCATCCGGTAGATTTGGATAATTACTCCAGCATCACATTTTGCAGAGAATTGTTTAAGTGTGTTTATATTATATTCAAATATTCTTGTTTGATAACTTATTAATATGTTCTTCAGTGTGTGTGAAGAGTATTTATATATTTTTACTATTGTTGTAATTACATGTAAAGCAACAAGAATTATCTAATCTAGTTTAATATGGACTTTTATAGCACTTAATTTTCATCAATTGACAGACTCTAACTCAAAGCCAAACATAACAAATTAAATAGTCATGAGACCATTGACATTGCCGGGTGAAACCAGAGAAGACACAGTGGTGATAAGATGATTATGGCTCAAAGGCTTTTGCAAACAGGTACATTTTAGCTTTTCCCTGAAGGAGGCAATAGATGTGACATTGCGTATATTGTTGGGATGTTCATTCCATATCTGAAGAACATCAAAGGCAAAGATATTACCAAAGTGTTTGACTGACTTATAGAGTGAAGAATGGAAAAGACGAACTGCCAGGTATTTTTGGTCAGGGTGAATATGCCTGGTGATTTAGGAGCAACTGCTCAGAGACAAGGTTGGTCCAAAATAGTTAGGGGAAACAGTTTTTAGAAGTTTGTAGACCAATTTAGCAGTTTTGAACATGCAGCGGTAATGTACAGGCAGCCAGGGAGTGTATCATGAGCATACTTTCAATAATTTGTGACAATACCTGCAGGAGTACTCTGAATACTCTGCAACTTATGTAGGTTGAAACATTTAAACAGATAGTTGCAATAGTCCAAACAACTAATAACCGAGGCATTTGCTGCAAGGATGAATACTTTGTAAGAGAGGATTCTTTCTAATTTGATGTAGGTCAAGCATTAGAGGAAGCAGGCTTCACAAGGAAAAATGGTGTTGTGGATGGCTGCAGGCTGTCAAGACAATTCTTTAGGGGAAATATGGGTATGAGCCGCAGTAAGCATAATTTAGTAGTATAATCATTAATAATTTTGCGAATTTCATCTTCACCTACAAACTCAAAGGCATCAAAAGTAGGAGGTGTCAAAGTAGGTGCTTCAGTAGAGAAGCTAGAACTAGAAAATGTACCTCTAAGTTTGCTTATTTTCACAGAACGATGAATCAAAATTTTCTGCAAGGCTTCGGTGACAGAATGATAGAGATTATGGTTTCCTGTGAGTAATATGCAATAAATAACCTATGGAATTGTATGGTTTATAAGCTGCAAATCTAATATCATGCCAAAGGGCCTGACAAAAATATAATTGCATATATTTTATCATTATCAATTGCATATAACACAATGGTTTACCCTTTGTCTGAAATTTAGGAACAAGACTAGTGTAGAATTTTTTCGCTTATCAAATGCCTTGTGGGTAAATCTCATTTTTTTTCATAATTTAATGCTTTTGATGAATTGGCTTTGTATCCCCAAAAGGAGTTATGCAGACTAAAGACAAGATCACACTTATCTGATTGGGTGTACCAATGAATCACAAATTTTAAGATAGGTCCACCTGTTTTCTGTCTGTTTTCTTTATAACAGAGGCTGCATTTTTCATAGGGAAATACATTTCAAACAATTATTTTGAAATGCATCCATATAATCATATTAGGTCCTGTTAATAAACCAATATTAAATTCAGGATAATACAGAGAGAGAGAGAGAGTATTTTATTATAGTGCCACCTGCACAAATTAAGTAATATAGTAGTACAGAAACACAAAACTTTGGCAGCCAGCCCAGACATGAGCTTATGAGGCACTCTGATCACATTTATCACAGTAACATTAAACACCAAATTGTTGCAGAATACAAGTTTTTCGTATTTCAAATATTTGCCGAAGATAGTTACTGAAAATTATGACATTGGATTTATTCATACAAAACTCTAACTTTTCATATATAGATAAAATTTCCCACTGTACACCCTTTTCTACCAGTTTATTTACAAATGTCTTTCTGGTATCTTTGTATTTTGGACAATCAAGAACAAAATGTATTTCATTTTCTATTTCTTGTTTACAAAGTTTACATAATCTACTTTCTAAAGGGGTATTGTGCCAACGACCTATTTCATTTTGTAGTGGCAGGACACCTGCTCTGAATTTTGCCAGAATCGATCTCTGTTGTCTGTTTTTGATTTTTAAAACATATGGTTCAACACAGGGTAGTATCTTATACTTTCGATAATGCTGCAATTTTGAGCTTTTGATTATATTCTGTTGCCATGTATTTTGATTCAGAGTTTTAATCTCATCTTTGACCAAATTTAAGTTTACAGGCAAAAAATGTTCAAATTCATTTTCAAACTTAAGTTTTAATAATATCTGTTTTACTTCCCATGACCAGGTAAATCTCTTACTTGAATTTTTGTCCCATTTGTATACCTTGGAGATCAGTCTGGAATCATCTACTTGACAAATTTTGTTCCAATAATTTAATATACGAATTATTCTCCTATCCTTACTGAAATCCCAATCTAAATCTCCTTGTATCGCATCAGATGGAGTGAAATATTCACCATCTCCAATAGGGACTCCAAGTCCCAGACTGTTAATTTCTTGTGGTAGATCATTTGTAAAAGTATTGAACATAGTTGGTGATAATGTATCACCTTGTCTAACACCCACATTACTTATAAACTTTTCAGTATAGTTTCCATTTATATCTAAACAACAGTCACAGGATTTATAGACACTTTTAATTATTCTGTAGAGTTTGCCAGTTACTCCAATTTTTAAGAGTTTATATAGCATATACTTGCGATCAACCCTGTCAAATGCTTTTTGTGCATCAACAAATGCCACATAAGTTGACTGATTGTTAGCCTTACGGTTTAGAAGTACGGTCATAAGAGTAGTTATATGGTCCTCGCAACTCCTTTTTGGTCGAAAACCATTTTGTTCTTCTGCCAATAGACTATTACTTTCTAGGAAGGTGGATAACCTATTGTTTAACACATTTGTGAAAACCTTATATACTGTGGATAGTAAACTTATACCTCTATAGTTTGTTGGCAGCCTCGGATCATTTGAGTTTTTGGGGATGGGTTTTACAATAGCAGTTCTCCACTGAGAGGGTATCTCACCAGTATTGTAGATATGTTTGAACAAACATGTGAGTAGGTTTAAAGAAGTTTCATTTTTAAAAACTTCATAAGGAAGATTATCAAGCCCAGTAGCTTTCCCATTTTTAGGCTTTAATAATGCTTTTCGTACCTCTAATATTGTAATATCAATGTTGAATATTGAGTTTTCATTGAAGTCCAAACTATTTTCCAATAATTTCAGATCTCTTGATACTGTCAAAGAAATTTCTGTTTCTTGTGGTTCAACATGATAGAGATTTTTAAAATAATCTATCCAGACCTTGTAAACTATATCACAGTCCCTAGTAATATATTTATCCCCATTCTTAGCAATGCAAACTTCCATAGGAATCACCGTTTTGGTTTTCTTAGGACCTAGCCTATTAATGTATTTCCAAAATTCTTGAGGGTTGTTACAGTTGGCAGTCTCTATCTGATTCTGTTTTTGCCTATTGTACTTCCTTTTCTCTTTTTTGTAGGCCTTATCAAATGTATGACGACTGCTTTTGTACAAACTTAGCTTAATTTTTCTTAAATTTGAAGAGTGTGGTGCTTGTAAGTATTGTTTTTCACTATTTTGTACATCAGTCCACAGTAGTTGTAAATTTGGATTCCAAAAGGGTTTGGGCTTAAACCTATGGCAATGTTTCAATTGATGGTCCATTTTACATTTTCTCAACTTATTATCCATTTCTGTTTGGTAAATATCAACTATATCTTGATATGTGCTGTCAATATTTGTACCTGTCTCACACACTAAGTTATTTAAAACCACAGCAATTCTATTTTGAGATACCTCACTACACAGAAAGTCATCAGGAATACATTTAACATTGTACCTTTGGTTTTTCATATTATTGACACTTTCCAATAATACTTTGGGTGGAATGTAGGTAGGACTTAACATAATGTGTGGTTTATAGTGGAGCTCAATAGGAGAATGGTCAGGTAGGCAATCACCTTGGATGCCTAAATTATTTATAATTTCAGTTATGGTATGGACTTTAAAGTAACTACAGTTTACCAGTTGATCATGTGGTACACAAAAGTAGTCAACCACAGCACTGCCTTTTTTTGAGATTGACGTATAAGTATCATTTTCATTACAAACTCTACCATTCACAACACAGAATTTGCTTTCAATTAAAAATTCAATAAAGTCTTTATAATGCCCTGCTTGAGTTTTGTCAACACACATTCTGTCACATATATTGTCAATATTTGGAACATAGTCCTTGAGATCACCAATACGAGAATTAACATCTCCACAAACTACAGTACAATCAATATCTGAATAATCATAGGTTAAGTTTAGCAAGTGAGTGAAGAACATCAAAGAGTTTCTGCCCCATATAGAGCGTTCAGGTGCAATATAAGTACATATAACTAGAAATGTTAGACCACTGACTTTATGTTTTAAAACAAGTGCTAATATACCATCATGGGAATTGTCTTCCACGGAGACATCATACATTCTTAATAAATTTGTTTTTATACCTATGGCAACCCCCATAGTAACTTTAAATCATTGTAATCACATTTTTATCTCAAACATACACTCTTTTGAGGGCTTTTCTTGTATAAATATATGTGCTAGTTTCATTATAATATTAAGTTTGTGCTTAATCTCAGTAAAGTTACTTGTAATATTCTGTAATTGTAATTTTATAAAGCTTGAAGCTTAACTGTAATTTAGTGACTGTTGGTCACTTAGTGCATGAACTGGACACTTATATTTAGTGGTTCAAATATTAATAGTCATATTTACTTGTTATACTTATCTTATTATTGGCTGCATTTCTTAATTCATGTATTATGTAAAAATAAATTATATGCTCCGCATTGCTTGTTTCTCCTTGGGGTGGGTGGGGGGCTGTAATCACATTTCTATCTCAAACATACACATCTTTGTTCCCAGTTGGTTCATATCACCACCATATTAGAGAAATCTGCTAAAGAACCTGTGCTTTTTCAAAATCTGGATATTTGTCAACTTATATTTGAAGCAGATATAAACAAGCCCAGGTATCTTTTGGATGTCCAAAAATGACTTCATATATCAAGTGATGGGCATTTGTCCCGTGATCTGTTCTGTTCCAGTTGATCTTGGCAAGATGTATATGTATCCATTTCAAAGATGAAGTGTAATCGGGTTGTCAAAAATGGTATCATAAAACCACATCTGTGATTAGCATCAGAGCTAATAACATGCAAAGATAAGTCAAGTGTTGTATATTAACACAGATGGTGTTTTTTTTCATACAAGGTCATTCAAAGGTAAAATTGATTATTTTGACCTACATTAAGCTCCCACTGGATCTGATAGGGTTGAAAAGGCAATGACTTGCTATTTCCAAGTTTCAAACATGCGACCTCCATATTACAACTCTGTCCTTGCAATGCCTGAGATGACATAGTAAGTAGAGATTTTTTTGATGTTATTAGTGTGTTTTGTGTAATATTTATTTACGTATAAGAAACTAAAAGTATAACTGTTACCTTATCGTAGATATATCTTCTCAAATGTTGTTACTTGTTCTGTGAATGTTAACTGAATAAGAACATGGATAAACTGAAATAATCTGCGTTTATTACAACTAAAATACACAGCCTAAGATCAAATGACCGGAAGTAACACTCAGTTAATATTTCCGGGCCAGTGGCATCATGGGGGATAATCTGCAATTGATACCCAATCTGGCATGAGCAGAATTAATTGAATAATTACACGTGGGTGGATGGGAGTAAACAGGTTGCATTTAGAGTAAGATATGAAATTCACCCAAGTATGTGAAATTTGCCAATGGGTACATCCTTTAGAAAGACAGAAAATATTCCAAAGTTGTGGTAATTTTGCATCAAGGGAGATCAAAGCCTCCAATGTTGTAGCAAGATTCATAAATGTGTTGAAGAATTCTCCACAAGACAAGGAAATGGATTGTGGTTTCCTAATTACTTTTTACTGTATACAAACCATGTTTACACTGGGCCATAATTAGTTGGAGATATTGGTTTGGATTCTACTTAATTGCACAGAGACGGTGAAGTGAGATTCTGCTGTTTGTTTGCCTGTTAACATTCTGATTTATTTTCAAAAACTGTCTGAAGACAGAATCAGGTTTGAGACAAATATAGTCAATGACAATCAAATAAAAAAGTTTTTATAACATGTTTTCAACATTGTCAATTATCATTATAAATGGAAAATGGAAAAACTAAATGTGTATTTGATCATATTTACCCAAGTTTACCTAACTACAGGTGCATTAAAAATAAATTGCTGTCAACAATTTCTTTCTACAATTAAGGTCAAATCGGAACAGCTCTTTGTTGCATCCCACATCTGCTATGACCAGTTACTGAGGTCTCTGCACTTTTGTCCCTAGCAATAAAACTTTATTTTATATACCTCAACACAAGAAAAGCCCCATTGCTTTAGCCCCATTGTGCCCTGTTGATTACCGTGTCCAATTGATATTCTTCTCATGTATAGCTTTTGCCACTTTTTTGTCTCAGAAAACAGAAAATACTTGTTTCCTTATGGACTTCATGTGTTCTTTATTCCCCTATTTACGCCCACTTCTTCCTTTATCCCATTTTGATGTTTTGTACTTTAAGGAACACTTGTAAGCCCATGTCATTGTCAGCCGTCTGAGTATTTCAATATATAGCTGTTTTATTGATACATTTAATCTGAGTTGCCTTTATTTATTCATATATTTCATATATTGTTCATATATTTTAGATATTTTACATAACACCTGGTATAGTCTGATGGATTTGAATTGATTCACTTAAAAGGCATGTTTAAAATTCCCCCACATAGTTGTCAGGGTTTTTATGACAGATTTTCTTGATCCAAATCTTATCACTACAATACTTCAGTTTAAAGAAGCTGAAACTGAAAATGTAAACATTTGCTTAAACATAAACTTAGGCTAAGTAAACCTTAAATTCTCATCTCAACCTAAACTAAATTATAGGTGGCCTTAAAATTCTTTCAGTACTACACTAATAGTCATCCTAAGATTACCCTGTGTGTCATATAGTTCCTATTTATTTATTTTATATTGTTTTCATTTATTTCCTTTTTTATTCATTCATTCATTTAATGGGATACACCATGAAAAAGGTAACTTACAAAATATGAAGGAAGGAAGAAGTAAGGACAATAAAAAGAAAGTTACAATACATAATAAAAATGAAAGTTACAGATAGACCTAATACAACAGAACACAATCACTGAACTGTGTGCATTTACGTTAACATTATAAACTCACAACAACCCCTTTCAAGTGTATGCTTAATTTCTTCAAAATTAAGCTTTAATGAGTCAAAATCTCCAGTTATAATAAATTTGTATATTTCCTACTAACACAGATAAGGTATTCTTCATTACTAATGTATCTGTGTATTTATTATTTATTTATTTTAAAATACTAGATCTATAATTATGATTGTACATATTGATACTAGTTATGTTGAAAAAGTATAATAATACCAGTGAATATGGATTGAGGACAGGTCGCCAGGACATCCCATATGCCACTCTAAGCTGGATTTGATTCTAAGACCAGATATGTGTGAACAGAGTGATTTTACAAAAAAGCCTGTTAACCACACATTCTGAATATGAAGCAACAAAGCTTCATCAGGGAAATATTTTCACATCAGTCTTATTGAGAAAAGTGTGATATTTCAGTTAATTCATCTTGATTGTGAATATGCAAATAATATCAATAAGTGAAATCTGACAGATCAGACCAATTTGGTCTAGGTCAGAAATACACAATCTGTTCTACTTTCACTTGCAAATCTCGGGGACACCACCTTCCATATTACATATCTGTAATATCTTCTTTTTTCCTATCTAGATGAGTTATGGCAGACCTTGGTAGAAATCTGGCACATAATTTGATTCTGCCAGAGAAACATATTTGTCAAAGCATTTTTTGTCTGCCCTCAGAATTAGGCTTATGCTCCAGTCACACTACAGGTAATATTTCCAGCGATTACAGATGGCAGAAAAGAGAGGTGGAATGCTACACCTCCCTGTGAAATCCAACTAAACACCCCTAACTACAGAACAGATTCAGAACTGGGGAGGCCCGTTACCATACTTGGCCACAGAATGGATACACAAAGATTATCTTCAGACACTGTGAAGATACAACAATGTTATGGCAAACATACATCTTTATTGGAGACACAAAAAGGTGCAGAATGACACAGGATGAGTAAAAGAGCAGCAGAACAGCAGAAAAATAATGAAAGGACACCCTGCAATTATGGTCATTTGTGACCTTTATAACGCCTATGTTAGGCTGAAACTTGTCCAGTTTAAAACTTCTGAGTATAGTTTTGGAAGGAGAGAAACACCACTGTGTTTAAAACTTTACTGACAGATGTCTGACATTACATGGTATAAAGCATAATACAAAAAAAAATGATTACAAACGTAGCTAATACCACTTATAGTGTGATTCGGGCAATGGCTTCTCTGTTGAAAAAAGGTATTCAGACGATATGATTGTGAGCTTGCTTTTACAACCGGACATCCAAGAGTAAACAGAGCAATAGGGGCTTTCATACATACTCAGATGACTGGAGACTTTTTTTCAGACTGACTCCAGTAAAACCTAATTTAGCACCAAGTGGCACATGATTAGTAAATGTGTCTAATTTCAAGTTTTGACCTCACAGTAGAAACAGAGGTCACTGTTATTATGATGCTGGATAATGCATCACCATAAATTATGCTTAATTTACACCTTTCCTCACACCTGTTGCTGTATTTATTTCCTTTTTAGGTTGATGACCTCGTCCTTAAAGATATCTTGTATCCAGTGCATATTGAAAATCAATCTCTCACATATATCCATCCTTATATCCAACTTGTTGGATGACATAACTGCTATTTCAAACATTCTGAAAAATTGGTTGTGTAAGTAGGAGGATGAACGAGTAGTTGAGGCTCGCTAAACTAAATTGCATCAAAAATCGATCCCAATTTTAATAGACGAGTGTTCGCATGTGGATAAATGCCATATTGAATTGGTTACTTTTTTAAGTAATAAAATATAAATAAGACACCTAATTTATATGGTGATATCAACTAATCATCATCAATAAGTACAGGTGGCCTAGTGGGTTAGCAAGTTTGACATCTAGTCACAGGCTGTCACCTGTTTGTGGGTTCAACCCTTACAAGTTGCAATGCTGATGGTTTGTCCCTATAGATATGACCCTGGGTGTAAAACCATAACCATGATGTGACAGTAGGATTCATGAATGGAATAGTGTGACAGGGGATAAAAATGTATTTGCATTTTGAGCCAAGAAATTAGAGCATGTGATCTTAGAATTTGATTTCCCCTCTTAAAAGATAAAAGATCCACTAGTTTTGTTTGCATTTTGTTTGGGTTGAATAGATTACAGTTTCTTGTGTTGTTCTTCAATGACTTCAAATATAAAAGTGGAAAGTGTAACAGTAGAACCAGTTGAAGAAATGAGGATTCAAAAAGACTGTAGCACTGTTTACAATAGCCTGACGTATAACTCAGGATCCTCCTTCGACTATTTTGGTTGAAAACTGGTGGGAAAATAATCAAAAAAACATAATTTATCCACTGTGAAAAATGTCTTACAACTGAAAAGGTGACTCATGATTGAAAAGTTAAATGATACATCTGGCTGCTTATGAATTACAATTAATAACAAGAGCACTCAGAGAGCGCAGACCTCGACCAAGGCAGCTCAGTCCCCCAACGCTGTGTCTACTCCATAAAATAATTCCTGGGCTTTGAAAACCTACCATTAGCATCGATATTGTATTTTTTTACGCTTTGTTCCTTGTCCCATTTCAGACATTTAATGAAAATTTCATCCAAATCCATCCATAACTTTTTGAGTTATCTTCCTTTAAAAAATACCTGGATCCAGAAGATCCAGACAATGATCCGGATCACACCTAAAATCTAATCTCTTCTTCCTTGTCCCATTTTGGACATGTCCTGAAAAGTTCATTGGAATCCGTCCATAACTTTTCAAATTATCTTCCTTTAAAGAATTCAGGGATCCAGAAGATCCAGACGGTGATCCGGACCACTCCCAAAATTTAATCACTTCTTCCTTTACCAATTTCTCACATATCCTGAAAATTTCATGAAAATCCCTCCATACGTTTTTGAGCTATCTTTCTTTAAAAATTAAATTTCATGGATCCAGAAGATCCAGACAGTGATACCAAATCACTCCCAAAATCTAATGACTTCTTCCTTTTACCATTTTGGACATATCCTGAAAATTTTATCAAAATCCGTTCATAAGTTTTTGAGTTATGTTGTTCACAAACAAACAAACAGATGGACAGACAAACCCAGGCGAAAACATAACCTCCTTGGCGAAGGTAAATATAAGTCATCACAACAAGCCTGGTAACTGTTGTGCATTAGTTGCCAGACTTGTATGACTAATCTTCTCATGGGAAAAAATTACTCCGCTCCAATTTAACATAAGTTTTCTCATAACAGAATAACCATACATTGCAGTACACTTATGTCGTACCAACCTACCAACAGCTCTCTTGCAAAGGGTTTTAAAGATTCTTAGTAGTAGTAATAGTAGTAGTAGTAGCTGTAGTAGTAGTAGTTGTAGTAGTAGCAGTAGTAGTAGAACCTACTTATCCTATAAATTGTCAGTGTGTACAAATAGTATGTTACTATTATTTATTTGTAAGGGCCATGATTCAAAAAAAGATCACTCTTAAGACAAATCTGATCAGTCTTAAGCATATTCAGTAGACAGGTTAGATTATTGTTCTTTTGGAACAAAGCTGCTCGATTATATTTTCACAGGAAGATTAGTAGTATCATGATAAGATTGGACAATATAGGTTACAGAACCACAAATAAAAGGCATAGAATATATAAGATAGGTCGTGAGGTAGCTATGACTGAACAGATTGAGTACCCAAGACCAAAAACTAATTTAAGTCACTATTTTTCACAGGAATCTATAATCGCTGTCATTATGGTTTTGACCTTCAAACGTGTTAAGATTGTATTGTATGATATATTTACATTCAGCACAAACTCTCCTTGTATTGCAGGACTCAAAGTGTTTCTTGACCCATCATGAATGCACAGGTACTGTTCTAGCTCACAAGTGACTGATATTCCCGTAACTGAAACACAGAGGCTCAAGGATGATAATTTATCAACTTCCCTGAGGTTCTTTACACCTGCCACTGGGGATAGGATCCAATATCAGAGGACCACCATTTTATGTAGTCACCTGAGTGCGTTACCCACTAGGCCATAGTGGCAGATAAGACCATTTGTACAACCAACAACATGGCATTCCTGACCTTCACAAGTGAAAAGATCCATAGTACCAATAAGGTTATGCTCTGGGCCACATTATCGGTGTAGCCGGGACAGACTGGTGATAGTGAAACAGTGGTAAAACAAAAAACACAAGTTGTGCCTGTCATTAACAGGCCCAAGGCAGAAGTCGTGCCCTCAGTGACAATTTACACTGATTATCTGTCATCAGTCTCTGTGTCTTGATGACCAAACTTCCTGCTTTATCTCACAATTCTTTGACATGTTATTTCCACAGGTGAAGGCTGCATTAACTTCTGTATGGATGTCTTTAGTGTTGTTGGGGTGTTCTTAGAGATAATAAGATGATATTGGGGATAGATACTGCTTGCCATAGTAAATTGGAACATTTTTAAGTGTTTAGGCTTGGTTATGCCTAGATCACACTGTTCTGTTTTGGCCTCATGAGCTATATACGAGCACAGTAATTATTTCACCCATCAGAACTCAAGCTTGATGTGGTTTGATGTGTTTGAGTAGTATCCATTCACTGCAATAAGCATAAATAGCTGGAAATCAGAAATTTAAAATTCAAAACGGGCATAACACAAGAAAATATGTTTAAATTATGCAATAAAAAATGAAGAAACTCTAATACATTTATTCAACCTATGTAAACCCATAAGAAAATTGTAGAACGACATATCCATGAAAATTAAAACCAACACAAATAAGGAATTAGATTTTTCAAGTAAAAACATAATTTTGGGTTTCCAAGAAAAAACAAATGTGGCCTGCAAACATATTATTGATAATTATGAAAAAATACATTTTTATTGCATACAAGATAGATGTTAGTCGAAGCTCTTGAGATGGTGAAAAGTGTCTACGTGGAACAGGAGTATGTGTCAAAAATACAAAACCAAAAATGCAATTTTTATTTTAAATGGGACTTTATCCCAAAATTAATATTGTAACATACATTTTGTACAGTATCTACTCTCATATTGTAATATTATGAATGTTCTTTCAACTGACTAGTAAAGCTTGGAATTGTTAGGAAAATACAATAGATGTAATTGTAAACTCCTTTTAAAAAAGAAATAGAAATATAAAAAATATAGCTGGAAATCTGTATCTGGGTAGGATATGTTTGATACACAGATTTCATGGAGCTCTAAAGCTGACATAAGATATATACACCGGAAAGTTGAAAAGGGTAAAATGGCATAAAGGGGTGGCTCATTTTTTAAAAGAACATTAGCCACAGACAAGGCTGTAAAGTAAAATTAAAATATATTGTGATAGAACAGAACAGTGTGAATGGGCCATAAGGGTATTTCCCAAATATGTGGGGGAATCAGTCATAAATTTCAACCTGAACAAGGCCAAAAAGGGTTTCAGTCTACTAGCGTCAGCTGCAAATGTATCAGTGACACAAGTAGTGCACTGAAGCAGTCACCCTTCCAAGAACTAACATAACCCATTGCTGCTTAACTTCAGTGATGAGACAGTTACTCTTCACGCTACACCACAATTCGCGAAAGTCCGGAGACAAAACAAATGAAAAAAAAGAAAAAAAAGGTGATCCCTATAAGCTAAAAAATCCAATGCAGTCTCTAGACAGTTCACAAAGAACAAACATTCTGTTAAAACATGGAGTTTAGCCTATTGCAATTGTTAGGGAAAACCAACAAACTAGATTCACTTACAAGACTGTTTGTGTGATGTTATTCTCTAACACAGCACCCCTTACCCAGGTGCACCCTTTATTTAATATTTAATTGTTTATTTTATAATTCTCACCCATTATGGGAGTATTGTAATAGTTTCTATTTGTCTGTCTGCAGGCATAACTCGAAAACTATGAATCAGTTTGGGATCATATTTTACACAAGGTGAAGTACTTATAACTCAATTCTTCTCTGAGAGAATATGTAGATTGTAAATCAACAATTCCTTTAGTTATTTTTTCAGCAGTATTCACATGCATACCTCAAAATCTTTTCGTCAGATTGGGCTTATATTTTCACAAAAAGGGTCTATTGTATCTTAACCAATCAAAATTCATTTAACAAGGTATATCTTTGCATCAATCAGACTAGCTACAAATTAAAAATATTGCTTACTTCCAATGTTACCAACTATGGCACAGTGGCAAATATGTAAGGTATGTGTGCAACGAAATCATTATGGTAACCAAGTTGTCATCATGTAAATCTGCATGTACAGTCTCCCTCTGGAGATTATTTTGCATGCCCCTGTTCCACCAAAGGATTAAGCCCCGATCCTGTCAGCGACCCTTAATCATGGACAGTCGGTGAAAAAAAAGGTAAAATTGGTGGGAATACTGAGTCAGTATTGAAGTCTGGGATTAAGAACAGATCGGCCTCAGGAAGCCTCAGGACGCCTCAGGCGGCCGCAGACAGTCCCTGACTGGTCTGGGACTAAGAACCGACTAAGCCAGTTTTCTGGTCGGTTTCAACCACGATCCTGTCGTACACATACCGACTGGGTCCCAGGATGCCTCAGGCCTCCTGGGACTAAGCCCCGACTAACCCACGATTAGGTCCCGGCGTCCTCAGCCCTCCTCAGTCTTCCCCAGACCAGGATCGCTGATTCTTGTTTTGCAAAGTTGCTGGATTTTCTGGGTATATATATATAAAATCCGCAATCTAATTATCATTGCTTTTCTAGGAACACAGCAGGATGCCACCTTTTAATGGAAGACAGCTTCAACAACAACTTAGGGCTTTTTGGTTTTTTATTCAGTTACAAATAATCATGTATTTCCAATTTTTACGTCGACCACAGCCACCACCACCACCAGCACCCATACAGAGACCTAGAAGAAGGCACAACATGTGGGTCAGGCCATGGCTACTGCAGAGAGAGGAGAGGGGGGCCTACCACAACATTATGGCTGATCTGTATGCCACAGACATTCCAGGATTCACCAATTACATGAGGATGACCCCTGAATTTTTTATAAAGACCAGACTGGAACCACATCTAGCCAGGCAGGCCACCAACTACAGAGCACCAATCAGTGTTGGGGAGAAGTTAGCCCTCACCATCAGATATCTGGCCACTGGGGAGTCCTACACATCATTATCCTGTCAGTTCAGGGTTGGAAGATCCACCATTTCCAAGTTTTTTACCAGAGGTCTGCAGGGCCATCCAGGATGAGTTCACCAGAGAGTACCTTAGATGTCCTACTACTCCAGATTAGTGGAAAGAACTGGAAAGGGAATTCAGGATCAGGTGGAATGTTCCACATGCCCTGGGAGCCCCTGATGGGAAGCATGTGGCCCTGAAGAAACCCAAGAACACTGGAGCCCTCTACCACAACTACAAGGGGTTCTTTTCTATTGTAATGTTGGCCCTGGTAGATGGACAGTACAAGTTTAGATGGGTGGATGCTGGGACAGCTGGATCTTGCTCAGATGCCCAGATATTTAATGCCTCTCAGCTGAAGAGGAGGATTGAAGATGGCAGGATAGGCTTCTCTGACCCAGCTCCTATAACCCAGGGTGGTAGAGATGTCCCCTACTTCATTCTGGCAGATGATGCCTTTGCCTTGAAGACCTGGCTCATGAAACCCTATGGCAGAAGGATGTTAACAAGAGAGGAAAGGATTGCCAACTATAGAATATCAAAGGGCAGGAGAGTTGTTGAGAACGCTTTTGGCATCCTGGTGTCAAGATTCAGGGTGATGAGGACCACTATTGAACTACCCCCAGCAACAGTCAGAGAAGTGGTCTTCACCTGTGTGGTTCTGCACAACATACTGAGAAGGTCAACATGGTGGTCAAGAGCCTGGGGAGGATGATGATGATGATGATGTGCCTGGTGATTGTGGATTGATTGGTGGTGGTTGAGGCGGTGCTGAAGTGGTGATAGTAAAGAGCTGCTGCTGCGGTTGCTGCTGCTGAGGCTGCTCGACGATCTGTGTTGATGTCAGATCAGGTAGCTGGCTTAACATTCCACTCAGGTTGTGTCTGCTCCCTTCGTCCTGTACAGTTAGGACAGATGTAGGGTTGCTGAAGCCAATGGGGCTTGGTGTATAGTACACAAAACTGCTGCCAGCTGCTGCTTGAGTGGAACTAGACGCCTGTTGAGTGGTTGGTGGCAGTATCCCAAACCTCTTCGACTCTGTGGTAATAGTGGCTGATCTTCTGGGCAATGGCTGATGTCTACGGTTGCTCTTAATAGTTTCAATGCCTCTAAATATCTTGCCCTTTAATTCTTCAAATTCTTCTTTAGTCATCTTTTTGGCCTCTGATGCCACATAGTCGAAGAAGGGCTGCCTGTCTGACTTCTGTTGCAGAAAACCTGAGATTAGTGTCCTCATCTGCTCAAAATGTTTGAGAATCTTGGAGTCTGTTGTTGAAACGGGTGTAGATGTAATGACGGACTGACCCCTCTCCCTCAGGACACTGGACTCAAGGTGTTCCTTGTCAGTATTTGAGCCACATAATTCGTCCTGCCTGCTGGTATTTGGACTGGCCTCAAAACCTGAACTTCTGTTGGCCCCCTTTCGTCTGACGTGGGTTTTAAGGAAACCCATCTGTTGGTAGACCCAGGACTGTCTCTTGGTCATCTCCCTCGGGGCTTGGCCAGATTGGAGCTTAGACAGCTTGCCATAATGCGTTCGCTGGGACTCGAACCAACGTCTCACATCAAAGGGCTGGAGCTTGAGTTCTGCAGATATTTTTGCCCAGAAAGCCTCTCTTCTGTTCCTGTCATGGAACCGTGGTTGTTTCTTGACATACAGTTCTGGGTGCTGCTTTACAAATTCCACAATGGAAATTTCCTGACTGTCAGTAAAAGTTGCACACACCCTGGCTCTCTTGGCTGAAGAATGGCACTCTGGATCTTCTTCACACCTCTCTTCTTCTTCCACAGCTTCCTCGATAGCTGGACGTTCCTCAATCTCCTCCTCTCTCCTCTCAATCCGCTCCTCTGTAACTTCAACTATAATATATTTTAAAAAACTGAAAACCCCTACAAATCAGTGACACACGTCTCTCAGTAGCCAAACAGTCAGTAACAACGAGAATGTGTGCGCGGTCACTTATACAGTCCCAGACCCCCTCATTGCCTCGTTTTAATTTCCGACTCGCGGAAAAGAGTCGGTTCTTAAACAGTTGTTAGTCCCAGGCCTCCTGGGGCGTCCTCGGACTGTCGCAGACTAAATTTGTGTTGTCCCAAGTGTCCTGCGGAGGCCGGTTTGGATCGGTTAGGGTCGGTTACCCTTAGTCGGGGCTTAGTCCCAGACCTAGATTTTTGGGTCCCAGGACACCGCAGGCGGTCTGAGGCTTCCTGGAACTAATGCAACCGACTCACTCTCAGACGCATGAAATTCATACGCATCATATTTGAGTTTGGGATTAACAACCGGCCTCCTGGGACTAAGCTATGGAGGTCTGGGACTAAGGGTCGCAGGCAGCCTGGGTCAACACACGACTGTGTAAATTTGGGTCTGAGGAGGCCTAAGGACGCCTGGGACTGGAAATTTTGTTGAGGGCGGGAAATATGAATCAGTTGTAGTCGTAAGAAATATCAAACATGTTTGATTTTTCACATGGCCTCAACCAACCACAACCGACCCTTACAGAAGGTCTGGGACTAAGCAAATATTTCAAACCGACCCCCAAAAACCCTTAATCGGGAGCCTTAGTTGTGTGGTGGAACACCCACAATAGATGAATAACATGTTATGAGGAGTATTTCTGAGGAATTTGACTTCAGTCATTGTAGGCTAATCTCATGTCCATAGCCCAGACTCTGTCATGTTGATTCAACAGGAAATTACCTTTGATATGTAGTCAGATTCCTATGGTGGTGTAGGAAATTGTTTGCAATTAAGGTCAAACCTCTGAGGATAATGATGAACTATTGTTTCCATGAAGGTATTGCTTTTTTTCTTATGCACTACAAGACGAATTTTACCAGGTAACAGACTTTTCATTTCTCAATACCCTTTAACTATTGAACCGTTTTGATGATTTCGCGTAAACAAATGTACATCTTTTATAAAGATTTCAACAACTACATAATCTACAAATATGTTAAATGCATCTTTGAAAATACAATATAACTGAGCTTCTGCCCTGAAAATGGATCTAAATCAACAATGTTTGCAATGTTTTTGTATGTTCAGATCTACAAAATATAAAAACAAACCATCAAGAAGAGCACTCAAAGGGCACATACTTCTGCTATTGCCCCAAACATCCAATATTACTTGTGAGTATAATAATATAATGGATATAGATGGTCATCCGGATCACCATAAGATTCTAAACATACACTCCTTGTGCTATTAACTACATTTCCTGAAATTTTTATCAAACTCTGCAATTGCAAAACAAACAGGCAAATACACACTGTTTATAGCATTACCTCTTTGACCGAGGTAATAAACCACAGGGAAATCTTGCTTCTTTTCTTTAAATTTATCATATATATATTGCTGTATAATAGTTTTAAATATACACATTAATCTATTATCACTTTATGTATATTATATTAATTGGTTTTAACAATCTAAGTAAATGCATTTCTTTATATCTCAGTAGGAATATTTAGTCAAGTAATGGATAGTTTTCTTTTGAAACAACATCTCACAAAAAGAATGTTTTCTTCATGCTTGGTTTGCCAAACAGGGAGACATTAGGCTGCAAGAATGGATAAATATGACATCAGCTTAATACGTGTCCCCTAATTAACAAGAAGACTGACGATTGAAGACATATTCATCATCATCTTATCAATGTTTCTGTTCTGTTACTTAAGCAGAATGCCACACAGTAAAGAGTGCTTTTATAACCACCTTTGAGCAAGCCACACACTTTTAGCCTACTCAGGGCTAATAAGAGTAACCAATTTGCAAACCCTGGATTCTTATTGTCTTACTAATTAGCTAAATACTTGTGGGTTTTCAACACAATTACTTGCACTTTCATGCACATCAAACAACATATTCAGAGCTATGTCAGATAATACTAAATACACGATGTACATTTAGCGTGTCAATATTTAATTGTAGTGAAAATTGAAGACATGAGTGTTATTGCAGGATTTTAAATGTCCCATGGATGTTATTAGTCCAGAAAGAATTGTAATAAAATGTAAGGTATGAGTCATATCAGACAATTTTAAATATATCATGTATTTCAATGAATCCATATGCAATGGCAATGGAATTTAAGATATGAGCCATATCACCCATACAGTTAAATACACATATAGTGTATCTTAATGAGACAATGTATAATTGTAATGGAATGAAAGATATGAGTTATATCCCAAATTTTTAGCCACACAACATATCGTATCAGTCTCAATGTATTTGGAAAGAAATTGAAGATGTAGGTCACATATCATAATTTTTAATATACAATTTACCTTAACAATCCATGCAAATTGTAATGAAACTGATGAAATTCCTTATAGCCCATTGCCCTGTTGCATGTGGTTGTAAGAACTCGTATTTGAATTTTTGCTTCATGACCTTGTCCTTTTGACTTTGAATATAGACCTTGTATCTTGGTATAGTGCGAATGAAAAATGAACTGTCCCGTAAAGTGACCCCAACCGCCCCTCACACTTAATCCCTCCTTCCTTTATATTTTAATACAAACAACTATTTCAAACATTTCTAAAAATACTCCCCCACCCCCAAATCCAAACAACTACTTCAAATATTTCTAAAAATACTACCCCACCCCCAAATACAAATAACTATTTCAAACATTTCTAAAAATACTACCCCACCCCCAAAGCCCTATCAATTCTGCATCAAATCATCCAAACCAAAAAGGGTTAAACCCTATACACTAGACCCCATACATTGTAGCTTATTGAGTCCATATGTAATTGTAATGAAATTGAAGAAAATGCTTATGGTTCATTCACCATGTTGCATATGGTCGTAACAACTCGTAATTTTGTTTCACGACCTTGTACTTATGACTCTGAAAAGAGACCGTTCATTTTGGTAGTCGAACCACCCGGTAAAGCAATAGAATAGAATAGAAACATTTATATAGCGCAAAATTGATGTAGCATCCTCTAATGCGCTTGAGCTCAAAAAGGGAAAGTCCAGGGATGTATCAGTTCGAGATCCAAAAATTAGCGCCCGCCAGGGAGATGTACTATGGTGGAGGATATGCTAGTCTAAACAAATAAGTCTTTAGCTAGCTACGGAAACCTGTTATTGTTTGTTGTGATCATACTGATTGTGGGAGTCTGTTCCATTCTGTGGGGGAAGCCATTTCAAAACCTCGCCTACCAATGGCCTTTTTGTGAGAGACTGAGGAAAGAGAAAGACGATTTCCATGCGTTAAACAACTGGTTTTGATCAAGGATGATAGGTATATGGGTTGAGAGAATTTGATAGCCTTGAAAGTAATTAGATTGTATTTAAATAAGATGCGGTATGTGATAGATGAACACTTCATCTTCCCTCCCGTATATTTTACTACAGCTCATGAGAGGATGTAACAACTATCACAAATATTTTTAAAGTCGCCAAGCTAATCCAAAACAAAGAGATATTCTGGAGCATCATGAGAGAAACAATTGTTCCAATGGACTTTTGATTTATGAATTGAGGAACTATAATTAAAGAATCTTAAGGAGCAATCTGGATTGCTAACAGCAGATTGTTTTAACAGCAGATTTTTCAAAGATAGATATGGGGCAAAAAATTTTGCTTTCCAAATGAAAGTAATATTCTATATCGTGTTTTGTGAGTTATGACCCGTGCCAAGTTATAGCTGAGAGAAAAAAAATGAAAGAGACACAGCAATATAAAACCCTTATAACCTAAGCAAAACCCAAAAGAGTATATATTTTGAACAGATTAAGTTGATTTCAAGCAAGTGTTATCTGGCCGGTGCATTTATCTTAAAGCACTTTAAAACAATTAAGCCATTATTGCAAAGTCTGTTCCTCCATTTTTTGAAAAGCAAAGAGCAATTTGAGTCAAGTTACAAAAACCTCACACAACTAGTTGAACCGTATAACCTTGTACATAAAAACATGAATTTAGTTATACTTTTGATTTACACTGTGCTGAACATTTTTAACTTGTTGAATATGCCACTCCAAGCTTATGGTGCGTTCACACTTGTCTTGATGAATAGAGACATTCATAAGACCCGTCACACCGACCAAAATATGATAGAAGATCATGTGATCTGATAATATAGTTACAACTAGTATAAGATGCCTTATCTACAGTCCTCATCCCCAAGACAGTGAAAGAACGCATGCATTTACCGGTTTCATTTAAATACAATAGTTATTGCTTCTTCCAACACCTTTATGCCGGTCATATTTGGCTATGCAAAGGTCAAATTGTATTATATGAAAAGCTACATGACAAATTTAAACACTTAATGCATAAAATAAATAAATGAACGTGTCTAAGGCCATCTTAACCAGTAACTAAGGTTACACGCAAAAAGTATTTTAGGGGGTTTGAGAATGGGTTAAAGAAAGATTACAGGTATAAAAGACAGACATTCCCCGGCGTAATGGTTAAGGTTTCCTTTAACTTACATCAGTACATTGTGCATGACTTGGAAATTGCTAAGTAAAAGTTGGCATATTAAAATAACACAGACCCTCAAAACCCATCAGAACTAGTTTTACAGGCCATACCTAAGTACCAAAGCGATGCAATATGTCCCCAAGGAGCCCCAAACAACAGTAAACAACATAAGATGGCTAAATATTTATTATATGTAATGTATTAATATGTAAACTAATAATAAAATATAATACTATTCAGTGTTAGCATGCTCTTAGCTAAATAATAAGTTACCACTAAAGTTACTTATATACTTAATCACTAATAATATTTGAAATTAGAGTTCAATCTTGAATTGTTCATAATTAATGTTACTTTTTTGAAACCATTTTATTTTAAGGATTCTCCTACATTTATGAGATCGGTAGATAACATAAGCACACATCAGTTAAAATGACAAGAACTTCTTACCTCCGCCAAGGAGGTTATGTTTTCGCCTGGGTTTGTCTGCCGTCTGTCTGTCCGTCTGTCCGTTTGTTTGTTTGTTTGTTGGTGAACAAGAAAACTCAAAAACTTATGGACGGATTTTGATAAAATTTTCAGGATATGTCCAAAATGGTAAAAGGAAGAAGTGATTAGATTTTGGGAGTGATTCGGATCACTGTCTGGATCTTCTGGATCCATAAAATTTAATTTTAAAGAAAGATAGCTCAAAAACTTATGGATGGATTTTGATGCAATTTTTAGGATATGTGAGAAATTGGTAAAGGCAGAAGTGATTAGATTTTGGGAGTGATCCGAATCACCGTCTGGATCTTCTGGATCCCTGAATTCTTTAATGGAAGATAATTCGAAAAGTTATGGACGGATTCCGATGAAATTTTCAGGACATGTCTAAAATGGAACAAGAAAGAAGTGATTAGATTGTGGGTGTGATCCAGATCATTGTCTGGATCTCCTTGGCGCAGGTCTGCGCTCTCTGAGTGCTCTTGTTTATTGCTTCTGCAAAGGAGGTAATATTTTTGGTAATGCATGTTTGTCTTTTTGTTTGTTTATCTGTTTGTCTGCAAAAAAATTTGAAAAGTAATTTACAGATTTTGATGACATTTTCAGAAAATGTCGGAAATGGCACATGGAGCAGAGGATTTTTGATGAAAAAAAACAGTGAACATTAGATTTCGGTGAGATAAATAGGTTGTCTAATTCCCTAGGAAATAAACTATGTACTAAATATTTCCAACACCTTTCATTTTCTGAAAGCATCAATAGGATTTTTTGTTGATCATTAATATCAAAACTCAACTTCTGTCAACAAGAAATTAAATGACCAAATAAAAACTCAGAATTGATGGCTGTAAAACACACGAGAAAATATGATACTCCATTAACTTTTCAAAATCTCCATTATTGAATGAAAATTTTGGGCCATAGTATTGTTCTAGTGAAATAATCAATATGCGTAATCGTTTTGAGCTTGATCATTCTCCATTACATAATAGAATGAAAGCTCTGAGATAAATTCTTAAAATGTCTGTAAATAGAATAATCACACAATTTAACCCCAAAAATGGCATACAGAGATAAATCATCAGTGATTAACCTGACTAGGTAAAGAATAACACCAGTCCCTAGACACCTTTACATTAATGTTCATAAGCACAGTCACATGAAACTTTCAGAACTTCTGCTTGGCTTATGATTAAGGACACAACAAGCCACAGACTCCCATCCTGAATGAACAAGGCTGAAACAATTTCGGTCCACTAGCGTGAGCCACCAAGACACTGTAGTGCACCGAGGCGGTCGCCCATCCAAGTACTAACGTAACCCATTGCTGCTTAAATTTTGTGATTAGAGAGACATTCATCAGGCTACTCCACACTTCATGGAAGTGCGGAGAGAAAAAAAAATTTAAAAAGTTATCCCTAGCAGCACGAGCCTCACTAGGGCTCATGCTTAAAAATTATTCCTATATGAAAACTATATATCACATATGAAGATGACAATATTACACTAGAGTGTAGCATGAGAATCCGATGGTCATTAATGAATTACCATCCTTGAGCCTGTATTTCAGTTATGAGAATGTCAGTCATTAAAGAGCTTGGGCTTTACTTGTGCAGTTGGGATTGTCAAACAGTGCTTTAAGTTCTGTGGGACAAAGAGACATTTTACCAATTTTAAATGTACAATACAAGACAGCCTGCTTCCTATTTGTGCCAACTTAAGACATGTGCCAAAAAAATTTCAAGCCAGGCCAGTATGCAGAAAGGTGTTAAGCTAGTGTGTCACGACCATACCACAAAATATTTATCTTTTTCACCAAGAATCCCAGTAGTAAACATCAAAATGTATGAATTGAAAAGAGGACAAGGCATAAAAACTGACCTCAATGAATAAGTTAAAACCCAATGTTGATATTTCCATTACACAGCTGTGGGCGTGTATTATGAGAGTTGTGAACTACATTAACACCATTACACGTTTACCCGTAACCCTAATACATGTTAAAAATTAGACTACATCTCCATATTTACAATTTTTTTCGACATTCAATACTACGAAAAAAAATACATGCATAAGTTGTGTATACCCTTATATATACAACATTTGTATGTCATTTCACTTAAAAATAAATTGATTAATTGCCTGGCTGACTGACTAATTGAAAGATTTACTGATTTTGATTACCTGACTAACTAATTCACTTCTTGATTCGATTGTTTGCTTGACTGACTGACTGACTTACTGACTGTATGACTGATTGATTGATTGACTGACTGACTGATTAATTGATTGATTGATTGATTGACTGACTGACTGAGTGACTCATTGATTGATTGATTGCAGTTTAACAACACTTTTAACACACTGTTTAGATCACATCACATCAGCTAGCTTATGCGCCATTCACACTACAGGCGGTACGTCCCTCGGTTAGGCTTTATTCTCCAGTGGAACTGCTTCCAAGGATGTCACATACCTTCCAAGATGCAGTGTATCATTCTCACTACTTAAAGTGATGTTTCGCCACTGCATCACAAGGTCACATATGAACCTTGGACGTTAGTTGAAGGATATGGGCATATCGTGCATCACCTATAGCCATGGTTATACCACCTTTAGTGTGAATGGGGTATCAGGGGCAGAGTAAAGGAGTGTTAGTTGGTCAAGAATCTGCACTAAAACCATCATACACCTGCAAGCACCTACCTTCTTCCCCACCTTTTAGGTCAGGGAATTAAACCAAGGACCTGTCAGGTGTGATGTAAGAAGTGTGTTATCCACTGTGGCAGTATGCCGCAGGTACAGCAGGAACATAAATTTGTCTCTGGGACAATAATAAATAGAAAAACAACACATTTTGTATTGAAGACATTAAAAACAAGTTTTCGTAAAAAGGCAAGAAATAGTTACTTTCACTGTTAAAGAAACAAAAATTATGTTCATGGACAGAAAATCGTATACATGAAAGTATAGCCTTCAAGTCAGGAAAGCATTTCTTTCAATTCACATTGTCATATGAGAACTTTTCATCTTGATGTAATGAGATAGGTGTCAAAATTAATTTTGTAAGACCAGGGTAATCATCATCTAAATGTATTTTTAACACAAATCAGTCCCCAAGATACCCAACTCATTCATACAAAGGGAGTATAATATTTTATTAGTACACTGTTAATTGTTAATGTAAAAGAGTTAGAGAAGACAACTAATCCACTGCATGCACAAACTTAAGTGAACCTGACCAATTTTAACTTTAAGATGGTCTTACATTACAGACACGACCACACACCACAAGATTGTCAGTGAGTAATACACACTTAAGGTTAACTTAATTGACTCAATTTAAGGTTAGTTTATTATTATTAATATAGAGAAATTTGAACCTTTTATTTATTTGTTTTAATACACATGTACCTAGCTTACCTAGATCTTGAGTTTTTTTTTTATTTTAAGAAATTGTTAAATGGAAAATATTGCTCAATCTGTGCTCTTCATTGTATAACCCCATGTGAGCATAGTTTTGACATAGAAAAAGACCACTGCTGCTGTATGATCTCCTGCTGGGATTGAGATTACATACTTTATTATATAAGATAAGGGATGGCTGTCAAAGAAAACAATACAACAGCTGAAAGAACTGGTATTGCCTTCACAAGATAATTACAAGAGCAGAGCTATTCAAAGGGCAGCAGAAGGTTCACAGCACATGATCTCCCATAAGGTGTCTTCACATCCACAAAACCTCAATGACCAATAGGAAACGAGATGAGATACAGCAAAACATTGTATAACATGAGATTGATAGGGAGTTCTAAAGACACATCTGACTCCTCCAAGAGATTAAGGACATAGGAATTATGTAGAAGTTGTCTTCTCACCATGATTGTGAGTGAAAAAAGGAAGATACAGGCATTACAAGGACCACATTGGACTCTGAAAGAATAGGATAAGGTCAAAACTGACTCCCCACATTCGGGGCAAATAATTGCCTATAGTGCTGTACTTTGATTCTGGGGCCATTGAACTGGCAAATGGCCTTGAGGCTGTACAGGCGTGGATGAGAAATAACAAACTTAAATTAAATCATCATAAGACGGAATTCATAGTGATTGGTGATGATCAAATTAGAAGCTGCATGATGTCATAATTCCCAGTAAATTTTCTTGGTAATATCATGGTACCAGCTGAATCGGTCAAAAACCTTGTTATCATACTTGAAGCTGACAACTCAATGCAAAGATGCATGGCATTGGGTCCTCAGGTATTTAAATCATGAAACAGCTGTGAAGGTGGAAAATGCCTTGGTAAGCAGTTGCCTGGACAACTGTAATTCACTGCTTTACTACACAACAAAGGCATAAAGTGCCAGACTACAAAGAGTTTAAAAAATGCCTTATGTCGCGCCATGTGCAAACTATATAAATTTCACACATTTCACACCAGAAAGCCAAAGTCATTAAAAATACATTGAAAATTTGAACTTTGACATTTGCAGATTTTTGGATCACGATATTCACCAAAATTTCTTTTTTTATCAGGCCCTGCCAACATGGAAACTTTCAGAAGAATCATTTCATTACTTTTGGAGTTATCACAAACACAGAAAAAAGACAAACAGAAGAACAAAGATCCTAAAAACATAACCACCTGGTGGAGGTAAAAATCCACATAAATTATATGTAAAAGTACATCTGAGAGATGGACTGGACTGTTTTAGCGGGAAAAAGTTTACCATAGACTTCAATTTACACATCAGTCTAGCCAAGGGCAGAGTGAAAAAAATGTTTTAAAGAGCCGTTTTGATGAAAGGTTTTGATTAAAGATGGTGTCATGTTAAACTTGGCTAATTTTATTCAAGTGCTGCAACATGATAGAGTTATTTTTATTAATAATGATTGGAGTTCATTCGACACTTGGTAATGGGACCTTCACACCTTGTAATGGGACCTTCACACAAACTGATTCATTGTTAATGAAATGAACTGTGGATGAACGATGAACTTGGGAGTTTCAGAAGTGGCAGTACTCTTTGACCCAGAACCAATTCCTGTAGCTATTACGGCTTTTTCTGTGGCTAACAGTGATAGAGTTCAATGGTATTCTAAGCCCTTAGTGGGGGGGCACAGTGTCGCAGTGGTAATACATTCGCCTAACCACCTCTGAGGTCGGCGGTTCAAACTCCAAAAAGTTTACAGTACAGAACCTTGACCATCTCTATGTACTGGCTTTCTCTGCCCACAAAAAATGAAAGCTAATGCCCTTGTTCCACCAAAGGATTAAGCCCCGATCCTGTCGGCGACCCTTAATCGTGGGTAGTCTTGGAAAAAATGGAAAAAAAATTGACCAATGGGGTGGAAGACAGAATCGGTATGAAGGTCTGGGATTAACTACAGATCGGCCTCAGGACGCCCCAGGAGGCCCCAGACAGTCCCTAACTGGTCTGGGACTAAGAACCGACTAAGCCATTTTTGTGGTCGGTTTGAACCACGATCCTGTCGTAGACAAACCGACTGGGTCCCAGGACGCCTCAGGCCTCCTGGGACTAAGAGCCGACTAACCCAGGATTAAGTCCCGACCCCACAAGGTGTCCTGAGGCGTCCCCAGGCGTCCCCAGACCGAGATAGCCGATTTTTGTTTTGCAATGGGACTAAGGGTCGCAGGAGGCCTGGGACTAAGAATAGAGGGTCTGGGACTAAGGGTCGGCGACTAAGGGTCGCAGGCGGCCTGGGACCACATAGGACTGTGTAAATTTGATCTGAGGAGGCCTGAGGACGCCTGGGACTGGACATTTTGTTTATGGCGGGAAAAAATAATCGGTTGGGGTCGTGTGAAATATCAAACATGTTTGATTTCTCACACGGCCCCAACCGACCACAATCGACCCTTACAGAAGGTCTGGGACTAAGCAAATATTTCAAACCGACCCTCAAAAACCCTTAATCGGGAGCCTTAGTCGTGTGGTGGAACACCCACATAAAGTATGCTCTGGCACTGCAAAAGATGTACCCCTTACACATTCATCCTTAAGCAGTGAGATACTGGTTGGTTAGGGTAATTATATATAGTTGAATAGATAGGCTGTAATCTTTGTCTGAAATAACTCATTGAAGTGATAGTTGACCCTTAATTTGACCTAGGGGTTTTTCAAAAAAAAAAGTACTGGCACAGGACAATAAATCCAATCATTGGAATCCCCCTGAGAAATGTCTGCATCTATCAGAATTCAATTTGATTTTCCAACACGCCAAATGGCAGTCATAAAGGGACCTCAGAGTATAGGTAAAATCTAAGGGGAGACTGTTAAATCCACGAATTAACTTCACTGTAAATAACTGTTCAGTGACATCCCAGTCTCACTGTTCAATTTCAGCCTAATACCCCTGTTTCACTTCTAAGATTTGTTTTAAAACAGCCACAAATTATAACTCAGAAGACTCGTACGGTTATCATTTTTAGAAGATACAAACACTGTCAAAACATGCAATTTTGCAGCTGTGGAAAGGTAAGTAATATGACAAACACTATAAGCATTACATCCGAAAAGGGAAAGTCTTATCATCTGCTTTTAAGACAATTCGTTATCGTGGTAACTTCTAACCGAAATGTTAGCAGCCGTATAACGGGGTACAATACAGATATTTTAATAATAGATTCTTAAAAAGTTGTTAAAACATTATTATAATATCTAACCTTTTTTACCATGATATATACTTTATTTAAATGGTGCCATTACATCACTCAGAGAAGTTTTTAAACAGGCTTGAAAAAAAAAGAAAAATGATCATATTTGCCCTGAGCGCGATGTTGTCCTTCATGAGTGGAAGAGATAAGAATTTGTTTTAGAGCATAGAATCAGGGGGTGGTCAGGAGGCAAACTCATAGACCTTCTAAGTTATAAATGTGGTAGATTGAGTTTGTTTTCAGAGTTGTTACAATCATTTTTAGGGGCACTGTGGCAGAGTAGGTTATACACTTGTCTCACACCATTTAGATCCAGGGTTCAGTTCCTAGTCTAACCTGAAGTGGCAAGGCTAATACTTGTTTGTAAGTGGTCAATGGGTTTTCAAAAAATAACCCTGATATTGGACATACAATGTATAATAAAATCATTAATCAATCAATAAAGTAACAGTAATAATAGAATGATTTCTAAAGAACTGAATTAATGAGAAACATCACCCCCAAAAACAGATGGCAAAGAAAGATATATTCATATTTCGAAAAAAAATAGTTTGTAACCAAAATAGCATCTGAACAGGATAGACACCAGGAAGAGGAAGGAGGTTTTAAGCATGAGCTCTATCAAGACTCGCCCTTCTAGGGATCACAGCATAGTGTGATGAGTACCTGTCTCATCACTGAAGTTAAGAAGCAATGGGCAACATTAGTACTTGGATGAGTGACCGCCTCAGTGCACTACTCGTGTCTCTGATGGTTTTGCAGCTCGCGCTAGTAGACCGAAACCCCTTTCCACCTTGTTTTCCAAAGAGATAAATATTTAGATGATTTCTCAACTTAGATACTATGTACTGTCCCTATGAAATGAAGCAATTTATCCCACCAATGGTATATGAGAAAGCACAGCAGTATCTGTCAATTTTCCTTGATTTTGTTAAGGGAACCATTAGGCGATTTCCCCCAGAGAGGCTACTTTTTTGGGTGGTTTTGGACATGAGGAGATTGTATTTAAAAAGAAGGCCAATTTCCCGCAAGATGCCCCCTGCCTCTGCAGCCATTCAGATAGAGATGACTGCCTCCACCTTTTCAGAGGCTGGGAGAAGGTGCCCCTGTTAGTGTAGGTTCACAAATTTGTAGTAGAATAGAATAGAATTTTTATCTATATTATGACCTCTGTCCTGTCTTTCATTGTTTTGGTGGGCAACAGTTACTTTGAGTTGTATCTATTTTAATTTTAGGGTTTTTGGCTGTATTTTTCAGGATTTGTTGATGGATTGGGCTTATTAAGTGTATACTAACTTAGTAGTTCATAGCTGAGATGGCCCTGGGCCAGATCTGCGTGATATGTAATTTGGTTGTTGAACATCAGGACTATTACTCTGCCCCAGGGCCTTGTTATGTAGGTGTATGTGTTTAACAGAGATGAATTTTAACATGTTGTTTTACTAATAAATATTTTATCTCCAATCTAATCTAATCTAATGTGGACTTTTATAGCGCTTAATCTCCATCACTGATGGACTCTAAGGCGCAACTGAACATAAAGCAAGGCAGTAAACATTAATCCGAGGACATAGCCAGGTCATACCAAGGAATCACAGGGTGTCAAGGGAGGCTATGGCGGATAGGCTTTTGCAAACAGTCTCCAATGCCTCTGCCTTTGGTGTGTTTCCCTGGAAAAAAATGAGTATGCTATGATTTCACTGCTCCACATCCCCTGCATCCAGATGGAGACAACTAATAACCACAATCTTTCTACGCTGGGGTTAAAAACTGGTGTGTATTTATAGATAGGGGCATTCTGACATGCCATGGACACTAACTAAGTGTAAATAATTCATTTCTTTCCCTCATAAAAAAGTAATAATACACTGTGTAATAAACTAGAGTCTGCCTCTTAAATTCTGATGATTTTTAGAGGAAAGGGATTCATTGGTATTCAAACAAGGTGGTTGAAAATAACTGAGTAGGCGTGTTTGGAAAGCAAGAAGATAGTAGTGATGTAGGGTTAATTAAGTTCAAAGGATTACACGCATTGAAACAGTGCTTAGTTTTTTGCAATTTCCAAAGCCACTTTAAGGCAGAGTTTGTTATCTAATATTGCCATTACTAGGTCATGTGTTTTCAGTGCGTTTGTCTGTCTATTTGTTTATTTCTTAGTTTGTCTGTGTGTATGATTATTCCAAAATGAATAAACATATCTTTCTAAAATTTTGTAATATGGGTAGAACCTGACCAAAATGAGAAGTGATCAAATTTTAGGGAAGATACGGTTCATATTATGGATACAAAAGCACATATTTTGAAAAGTCCAAAAAGTTGGTTGGCATAACTCCAAAATCAATGAGCATATCTTTATGAAATTTGTTGTTGGTGTATAACCTGGTCAAAGCCTCATTTTAAGAAATATTCAGATCATATTTTGCATACAAAAAAATCCTGAATTTTCAGAAATGCCCCCCTGTTAAGGGCTGCACTCTATGAGTGATTTCTAGTTCCCAGATATTTTAGTTTTCTCTTTAACATCTTAACACACTCCACAACCATGTGAGTATGTGTGAACTGTTTATCAATAAGTAGAGGGTTATGTGAGGGCTATCACATACAAGCCAATAGTTCACAACATACTTGAACACTTTTTAACCATTTACAGAATAAAACACTTCTCCCTGGGCAACTTTGTGATATATGAAGTTAGAGAGCAAGTTCTATTGCCATGGGCCAGATAGAAGTGTTTTGTTCTGTTTATCATACCAAAAGTATTTAGACTTTCTTCTTTCATTCTTATTTACTGGAAAAGTCCATCTGACATCATGCAATGACGTATAGATGCAAAGGGTCAATTCACATATTTATGTGATGGTTAGAATTCTTATCATCAGGGCTTTTAACTTACAAAGATTTCAACTCACCGTATTGTATATCTACATTATTTTATCATTTTATAACATTCCAAGTATCAAATATCAGGTATCCAGGTATGTGTGGAATACTCTCCCTGATGTGATTCGTGCCTCTCCATCCCTGGCCTCCTTCAGAAAACAGCTTAAAACCTACCTGTACACCAAAGCATATCCACCCTAGCCTGAATCATCCTCCTGGCGTTCTCCGTGGTGTTCGACCCCTGTTATGTCCCTGGACACAGAATTTTGTTGACTGCTTTTTGTTTTGTTGCGCCTTAGAGTCCTCTTGTTTGGGGAGATTAAGCGCTATAAAAGTCCAATTAGAATTAGAATTAGAATTATCCAAGTGCTTCATCTCTGGACAAGCAGTTTCTAAGAAGAACCGTTAAAAAGCATAAAACAAAAATCAGAAGGCGTGACCAGGTATGAGGGTCAAGGTCAAGGAGACCATCTATTTCTGGCAGTCAAGAACTAGGCAGGGAAAGGCTTCTGAAACAGGTTTGAAAAAAAAATGAAAGATTAGGACCAGTTTCAATTTCCAGTAGCAACTCGTTCCATAGTTTTCAGAGTATCATATGAGAAACTTTTGTAAAAATAAACTTTTGATTTATGAAAAAGGCAAAAATATAAATCAGAAGCCGTTGACAGGAATAAGGGTCATGACGAAAGAGACCATCGTTGTTCAGCAGTCACATGTTAGGGAGGGAAAGGCATGAAACATGAAAAAGTAGGTCCAGTTTCCAGTGGCAAGTCTTTCCATAATTTCAGAATATCATATGAGAAACTCTTGTCAAAAAGAACTTTTGATTTATGAATTGGGAAACTATAATAAGGAACCTTAAGGAACATCCTTTCTAGATTGTTGCATCTTGTTTTAACAGCAGACATTTACAAAGACAGATATTGGGCAAAATATTTTGGCTTTCTAGGGGTGAGGTATTTTTCATTCCCAAATTACATAACTTTTTAGGGCCTCAAATCTGCCTTATCGTTTGCAGTTTCTTTGCGATGTTGTTTACATTTGCAGCACATGTGCATTTGACTATTTCAAGATGTAAAATAAAAAATAAAGTCCTTCTGATTGACTGATACACACTTGAGGTTTAATCATAACACCTACATACATCAAACCACAAACTGGTGGAAAGCTTTGTCAAAAATGACAAAAAATGAGCAAGTGCTTTTTATTTTAACTACAAGTCTGCCTTTTTCTCCAACTTCAACCGCACACAAAAAAATGTTTGTGGTAAGACATTAAGACATGAGTTTTATCGATTTAAAAGATCCATTTAGAATCAACTTTGATATTTACCAAAGCTAGTGAGTTGAGTAGAAAAAACAATAGCATAAAACATGCTCAGGTATGTATTTTTACTACATTCAGGATATTATCCGATGCATTCGTCTAAATACCATCCATTTACGAGTAGAGTGATGTCAAACAAGGCCTTTTATAGGAATAAAGTGGAGACAGACAACTAAAGACAAAGGCCACTTGTGTTTTAAGCAATCACAGGATATTTAGAATATTGACTCCCCAGAAAAAGGATTTAGTTGATGCTTTCATGTTTGTAATCTTGCGACTATCTTGTCTTACTCTCTTCTTTTCCTTTTTTTTCATTTATTTATTTAATCCAGATTTTGTTTGTATCCATGTAGTGATTCAGATCAGTCTCAAAATTTTATGGGGTCTTATACCCCTTTCACACTACACGCAGTATTACTCGTGGTTGGTGGAACGCCCCTGTCCTTCAACTACTGTTTGATGCCTGTATGCGAAGTTGAGGTTAATGAATCTTGCCTCTCGTTGACCAACGTCTGTACTCCTTCAGAAATGAACATCTAGCCCAAAGTACAGATTCAGGGAGTGCAACTGGCGAGGGTGCCATAAAATGCCAGATCAGTCTAAACCACCCCTTAAAGTTGAATAATCTGGCTGAAATTTTGGCAGGAAACTCAGTTATATCAGAGAATGAATTTGTAAAGGTCTGGCCCACTGTCATCTTACTGTTACTCACAGTTACTTTCAGTGGCCATGCGTGTGATACCTTATGGGTACACAAAACTTCGGAAGATATGAGGCATCCTGGGAGGCAGTTCTTCCGCTGAGTTAAACTTACAACCGCAAAATATACTGCCTGTAGGGTGAATGGGGCGTAAGTTCGACCAAGACCCATCTTTTGATTTTTTTATAAAGTTCCAACCAGTTGTATTTGTGTAGTCCTGCTAACACACAGTCATGAAAGTAATATCTCTTTGGTGGAGGTAATAATTTATATTTACCAAGAGATACAATAACTGATGTATTGGTGACTGTAACTAAGCAATATAATTAATAAAAAGTAGTAAAAGTGGGTGGATGATTCTCCTTAAATAAATATTCTTAAAAGGTATCTAAAATAAATTTTAGGTGGTTCAGTAAAAGACAGATCAATTATCATGTTAAAATTTGTTTTGAAAATATTGACAAAAGTTAAGTAAATCTAAGTACATTTCTTGGTGTCACAAGTGATGGTGAAATGTCTTGGAAGCCACATTTTATGCATGATCTTGTAAATTAATTAGCAATGTAGGTAATATAAGAAAAGTCAAGTATATAGTTAATAATGTTTTATTAACCATGTTTAACTCTCTTTTGGCTCCTTATAAGACATTGTTATTTATTATTTTCTTTCATTTTGTCTATTATATAACCTGGTCTTTGCTGGCAAGTCAGTGGCAGAGAATTTTGAGGAGACCAAGTGGAATATGGACGGTCACCAAACTCAGCCATAGGATCACAGAAATATCAAACATGTTTGATATTTTGGCAACTCAGCTTTATGACCCCCTGCCATTTGGAAGGTACAGTTGTATGGGTAAAAAGTGTGTAGGATTGGACCTGTTATAGTAACAATAAGAATAGAAACATTTGTATAAAGCAAAATTGATGAGGACCCTCTACATGAATCCAAAAAAATGGACAGTCCAAAAACTGTTGTAAGCCAGTAATTGCTACCAGGAGAGGATGACTATGGTAATGGGTATGCTAGTCTGGACAGGTAAGTCTTGAATTGGCTCCTGAAACTTAATGTCTGTTGGGATCTGATATTAAGTGGCAGCCTGTTCCATTCCACCAGCACAGCTGTGGCAAAACCGTGCCTGCAAATGGCCTTTCAAGGATGAACTGAGTAAACTGATGGTTTATTTAGATGAGTTAGATTTTTGGCCTTAAACGTAAGGAGGTTATATTTTTTAAAAGGATAAGATATGAAATGGGAAACAAGTAGAGTTTTTGGAGATAGGGAATGAAATGACTCATTCTGGCCTGTCTAAAAACAATATGACAGAGAGCATTTGAACTTTCTCAACTTTAGCAACACTAGCCCTGTTGGTTGTATGTCCCTTATGGTCAGTATTTTGGTCAGTGAAGCTCATTATCAGCAAATTTTAAAGATCTTGGTGTAGTTGTAGCATGTTATCATTTTTCTTCCTGTCAGAGATCAGTAGGACATAGATATCTTCTCAGTTTTATAATGTAATTGATTTCTTGTAAAATAAACATTGAACAATATTTTATTAAAATAAGGATATGATTATTACTCACCCTCTGCAACTGTTGTCATGGGAAACCAAGACTGAGTAGAAGTTCCAGCCAAACACATATTGGTACTTAAGTATACCCCTTTTGGGAATTCATCAATCCAGTCACATTGAAAATATAGCATATCTAACATTGTGACTAAACCGTAAATTAGGCAACATCTTAAAAATTGACTCACTATTTGTTATATGTACTCTTTCCATGTATAACATTGTAATTATGGGTCTATATTTGAAGTTTGGTGATTCCATGTCTGTGCAAATTATCCTTTCGCTCATGCATGTGCATTGTCCTGCTTCACAACTGTATGCCCCTGATGAAGGAAGGAGTATAAAAATGAAAAGTAGTAATAACATTTCCATTTTTAATTAAGTGTTTCTTAGTATTTTGCAAGTTACAAGTAGTTGTATGAAGAAACACCAAACTGAAAGGTAACCTACATTATACACATATAGACAGAGAATGAGAGCTGAGAGACATAAAAAGTTACACAAAAGATACAATGCTTCGCAAATCTCTAGAGTTACCTCTTTCAGGGGTAAATAGCTATAATTTTTCCTGGCATTAAATTGTTTATTTTGGAGGCTGTGGTTGTTAACACGTGGTAACTATTGTACTATAATATTTAACAACAAATCAGGTTAATGACCACTTTACCCTTTGCCTAACTTTCCACAACTGTAATACTAGAATCTATTGGATCTTCAAAAAATGAAGCTTCATTGTTGGCTATTGTTAAATTTAGATAAACAATTTTAACAAGCCATTTAAAATAATACATTGGTAATTTTTTTTCCGTTTGGCAGTCACTTTTTGATAAATATTCTGATGATTGAATAGATTATATACAGGAACTCCCTATTGAAAAACAAATTAAGGTGATCAGTAATAGGGATCATAGTCTAATTGTAATAGATGGTATACAGTTTGCAGCCTTAAATGAAGCCTTTATAGGTAAATTGTTTACCAGAGAGTCTCTCCATAAATATCTAAGTGCATTTCTTTCGTTGCAAAACTTATTCCACATAAAGCAATTATTGAGCTATATTGTTACAATCAAATTAATAAATTAGTTTATTTCGTACAAAATGTAAATGTGATCATTCCATTTAATTCATTTGAGTTTATTTCGTGAAAAATGTAAATGTAATCATCTCATTTAATTCATTTGAATGTAAAAGTGAAAGTATGGTAAATACTCCGCGTGACATATTCTGCATCATGACACACATCAAAATCATTTTTATTGTGGTAGTTTATTCCTCAGGGTATGTAAAACATTACTTATTACAGTTAAGTTATTATTTACAGATGATCTACTTCAATTTAACACAGTAATTATTTGTTGCATATCAACTTTTAAGGAACTAATGATTACATCACAAACACAAATATCATTTTGATTTTAAGACCATCCTAGTCATTTGGATGAGGTTACCTGTATGGGAGGCAATGCCTATACTCAGTAAGATCAAAACCAACAGGGAGAAGTTTACTGGAAAACTTCCCAGGTCCACCAGAAAAAATATTGTGAGAGTTATCAGTCCACACTCAAAAACAATATTGAGATCCAAAATTGACCGAGTAGCAAGTGATAAATAGTGTCATAATTTTGTTCATGTTATAATGACAAGAATGTAAAAAGTAAAAATTTCAGGGATTAAAACATGAAGAGTTTTCTTTAGTTACAGGACATCTGGAGTTGTAACTCTTGAAAGATATAGGTCCGTGAAAATGTTACCAGTCTCGGACGGGGTGGGGGAGGTGTTTACTTTTTACTGGTGAAATAGCCAGCATGGAAGGAATGACAATGTCTTATAGAGGGCCTGGCACATGTGATTTTATTGAATGTTGTCTGTCTAACTTATATGACTACTTAAAAAGTACTACCTTTGCTACATAGACTATATATGACAACTTAAAAAGTACTACATTTGCTATATAGAGAGGCAAAAGTGGTCTTAAAGTTAAGACTGGACCATTTAAGGTGGTCATAATATGACACATTTTTATTAAATTTAACAGTTATATTTTAGAGAAGGATCCACTTAAGGTGATCTTAATGGCATGTGAGATGAGGCATATGTAATTAACTAGGGCCAATTATAACAGCAACTTAGGGTGACCTTAAGTTGTGAGAATGATTGGACAGTGAATTGGTGCTGAGTGAATATGAAATCAGGAATCATACTTAGAACAAGCTTGTTTAATTGTGATTGCACCTGATGTACTATACCCTTCTAACAACACTTCTGAAAGGAGGGAAGATTCCTGGCCAATTTTTCCATATCACCTGCAGAGTTGTAATTATATACCTGGCTGTTGCTCTTTTGTGTCTTCTCTTGTTCTTGTTCTTGTATCCTATTGCATTCACAGACACTAATAAGTCTTTTGATAAGCACTGGCACTATATCAGGCCATTGTTCACACTTCTCTGATGTCGAACCACAATGTACTTTCATATTAAAATTGATCCACGAAGTCTCTGACTTAGAGTCACTTTATTTCTGTTTTCTGGGTGAACAACTCACTTTCAGATGAATTTAATACAGATAGCTTCAAATTGGTTTATACAGTTCAAAACTACCGGGGCATAAACCTGAACAAGGAAGTTTTTGATTCAGTAAGTGTGATACATAACTTTTCCAGAATGATAGGCTTAGATTTCGGTTATGTTGTCCATTACTGAGTAAATTATATATACAGCTTAGTGACTTATTGTAGCATCTTATGTTCTATTGTCTTGTATATACATAGGACTGCATCATATTGTGACGTCATAACTTTGCCAAAGTTATAAACATCATAACGTGACCTACTTTGCTATTTCGGTTTATCATATATTATTTGGTATCTTGACATCACGAGATCTTGAGAGACTTTGTTGTGAATAAGTCAGTAAGCATTTTTTTAGGCAACATGTAATTTGTTAATTTTTTGTATATACTATAACATACAGGCATTTCAATGCACAGTTTTAGTACATAGCCTACATGCACATACACACAGTTGTTTGAAAGTATAAAATGGTAAACTGTATTTTATCAATACATCAGTTCAAGTAACTTAATTCTTCTCTTTTTGTATTCTGTGTACGACTAAATGAATAAATAAGTAATACAATGAAATAGTAAGAAATATACGTGAGTCATTTTGGTCAGCATTAGACTTTCCCGTCCAGAGATGTACGAACTGAACACAAGACTTGTCACCCAGAAGTACTTAAGCATGAAACAATTTGGGCTGGTGAAATGTGTCACCTCTCCCGTAATGAGGTTGTTTTAAGTAAACCTTGAAGAATATTCTTGCCCCATTTTCAGTGTCTCTGATTTTTTTTCGGCCGTGAATAGTACTTAAGTGCCAATTGAGTTCGGTTCTCAATAGCAAAGAAGAAGCTATTAAGGGCTTGAAAACTGGAGAAGAAAAATCTTTCAGCAGAAAATTGGCCTCAAGACTGAAGATCATTAGTGACACTAAGATCTGTCATGGTACTTAGTTACACTAGCCAACAAAAGCAATGGTTGTCAAATGATGCATTTGATGTCCAAATAAAGAATAACTATGTCTTGGCATTTGTGTTGCCTGGAACAGCCTGTTGGTGTATCTATATAATAACCCTGTTTCATTGTTGCACTTTTGTCACCTTACCAACCTGATTATGCAGTCCCTATTATAAACTTGTCAGCCAAATCGTTCATTCAGGAAGGTTGGGAGTGTAGTTGCAATGACTCTAGATGGAATTTTAAAACATTCAACGTGTTTAAAAAGCTTTGCAAGTGAGAATTTCTGTATGAAGTACTAGATTGATATTTCCTAAACTAATTAAATCTAATATGGATTTGTATTTAGCTTAATCACCATGATCAATAGACTCTAATGCACAACTATACATATACATATTGAATAGTTGTAAGTCCACTGGACATCGCCAGGTCACAGCCAAGAAGACACAGGGGTGGTAGGGTAGATATGTGGGACAGGCTTTTTCAGGCTTATAAGTTTTGAGTTTTTTTCCTTAAGGAGGCAGTAGATCTCGCATTGCATAGATTGTCCGGAAAGTCATTTCAAATCTTAGGAGCATCGAAGGCAAAATTATATCCACAGTGATTTACTGACTTGCAGAGAGAATAGTGAAAAGGAGGTGCTGCTAGGTACTGCAAATCAGGGTGACTTTAGGAGTAACTGATAAGTCACAAGGATGATCCAAATTAGCTCATTAAATGGGCATTAAGTGATTTAGTCATTAAAACCTTCCTACCAATAGCAATGTTGGAGAAATAATCCATGAGTGATCATGGTTTTACACAGCATTTAACCATGGCACTTCCGGTAATAATTTTACGAAGCCGAAGATATGGGTATTTCAACTTATATTTCCAGTGCTACAACCTATCTGACACTCTCTTTTCACTATCCGACCAGTCTCCTGTTAAAATGTAGCCAAGCACCCAGAGAAGATTAGCTGTGCCAGTCTGCCAATTAATCGTCTCTGTTTTCCTACAGTGATGAGGACTTTGTGTGATCTTTATGAATCACGTCAGTGGTGAGAAGGTTAATCTTTTTATTTGGGATAATTAGCCTGTTTTCCTGTTAATTTCGTTTGGGATAATTAGCCTCTTTTCCTGATAATTTCATTTGGGATAATTAGCCTGTTTTCCTGGTAATTTCATTTGGGATAATTAGCCTGTTTTCCTGATAATTTCATTTGGGATAATTAGCCTGTTTTCCTGGTAATTTCATTTGGGATAATTAGCCTGTTTTCCTGATAATTCTATTTGGGATAATTAGCCTGTTTCCCTTGTAATTCATTTTTGTTAAAGATCTAAAAGTGCAATGACACTGTAAACTAACTAAGGATAAGCGGAGCACAGACTTTCACCAGGGTGCATTTCCTAAAATTCTTCAGGATTTACTTTGTAACCAGAATATGATCAGGTTCTTTCCCAAAATGTAATCACTTTTTACTTTGGCCAGGCCCTACCCACAAAACTAATGTCATGACTATCCACTAAGTTTTGAGTAATGTCAGAAAGCCAAAATCATTGAAAACGGAAACTTTGAAAATTCTGGATTTTTTATGTGTGTGTCCAGAACATGATTTGGATCTTTTCCGAACTTTAATCACTTCTTCCTTTAGTCAGTTCCTACTCACATAAACAGAGACCAGAAAACTTTATTCGTCACTTTTGGAGAAATGCAAACACAGACAAACAAACAGACAACCAAACAAAGGCACTGCAAAACATAAACTCCTGGAAGAGATAGCAATGATGTGACACAATGTCAGACTCTAAAGGTATGTTCCCAAATGGGGTTTACATACATGTCAGATACAAATGGGATATTTGTAAATGTGTCAGTATAAACCTAATGTCCCTTTCACACGACAGGCAGTCATCCCTCGGTTAGAAGTTTTACTTGGCGGCGGAACAGCCTCCCAGGTCACCCCATTTCGTCAGGCGGACGGCCACTGATTAGACACAGTGTTTTAACCATCAATAACAGTCAGATGACAGTACTAAAAACGTTGGTCACTGTGAAGTGATCTCCATTAACCTTATCTCACCTTTGGCAAACTATCCAATACCTTAAACATAACCTTATGTCGTATTGCATTGAAAGGCAACCGAATCACAACCTTATGTACACTGTGAACCACACCTTTGGTTATGGTAGTCAGAAATTCATACGCACATGCGTGAAATTGTCTTCGCATGCTCACGGTATCAAAATCAGAGGCAGAATTTTTAAGCAGTTTAAAACTTCCATAGGACTCGCAAGGTAGTGGACTTTAGACAGTGATCCAAGGACAGGGACATTTCCCCAAATGCGGCAGGTGATACAACCTATAGTATGATTAGGGTATAAGCTACATCAAGATCTTATCAAAATCTTTCCAGTGTACAAGTTATAATGTTTATCAGGGTACTGTACTATTTTATTTTCATTTGTTTATTTATTTCACTTTGGTCACACTGTTGATACTTTCAAGTTAATCTAATGTGATTCTGTTGCAAACACAGGAACTCAGTAATCCATGAAAGTGCGGACTCACTTTCCATGAATTATGACAAGTAAATATTGATGCCTTTTTGGGGTTTTTTCCAATTTTCTTTTGTTTTGCCTTTTTTGCAAAACCTAAAGCCATTGTAACCTTTATCTATGAAACCCCCTGAAACGTGATAGCTAAAATTGTTCTAAATTCTGTGAAGACACTATAGAAATCTGATTTATCTAATTCCTATTATATTTATTTATTCTTTACCTAATTATTTACTTACTTACACAACTATTTATTTATTACTTACCTATTTATTTAATACCTCTTTATTTACCTATTTATTTATTTACCTTATTTATTTATTTATGCTTTATTTAGTTTTTGTTTGTACTTTGTTTATTTGTTTTTGTAGGCTTTTATTTGTTTATTTGTTTTTATGGGTTTTTATATAAACATAATGATGTGTACATTTCCCACCAGTAAGACAAGTAAAGTAAATTATTTTTAAAACAAATAAAATGAATATTATATTATACAAAAACAAATGAACCACTTCCTTGATATGAATCCAATTCAATTTGTGTTTTACTTGACTTGAATCAGTAGATTACACTCAGTCAAGACATTACTGTTTTAAAACTTGAAAAATTAATCACATGCTCGGGAACTTAAATGCAAACCTAACTGGCAGTATATAAAAATGAGGTGTTATAAACAGGTGATACAAAGTCACCTAGACATGTAGGGGAAAGCGCCCATACTGTGATCAGGGCATGACCTCACAACATATATGAGAGGGAAATAGTTAATTACCAACCACATTAACACTCACATTTTGAAATCTGAGATGGGCTGAAGTAAACTTTTAACTGTAATTTTTTAATTAAGAAAACCTTTAATATTTATAATATGTGAAAAATATCTCATATTAACTAACACTAATAATTTCATTCACTGGTAATTGAATTCAAGCAACAAGCAGTCATTGAAAATGTTTGAAAAATTCCCTGACCAGTACCGGTAATGCTGAAAAAAATGCTGATTTTGGATCCAGATCTGAATAAACTCTGAGGAGTATCAAGCCATGGGTAGGTAAAACCTTCTGTTAAAATATTTATAGTATTTGAGTTGTACATTCAGATATATAGCATTCTGGATCCGGAATCCATCCGGACCTAACCGTGGGAAGACCACACACCTTATGTCAAAAAATATGATATGGATTCAGTGTATAGCTTTTGAGTTATGCACACTGACAAACAGACAAATATGATAACAAACCCTCGCGCCTTCACGTTTAGGGGTGAGAGTAAAGAAGTGTTCCACTTAAGAAGAACAGAAAATACTACAACAAATCATAAACAATACCAAAAATGTTCCACCATAAATGTGTACTATAATCTTAATACATCCAGAGAAATAAGTAAGCTACATCTTACCTTTAGCTTGTGATAAATCCAATATACAAAGGCAGCCAAGTAATCCACATAAGTTAATGATGTCCATGATTGCAGTTTATTACAAATTGTTATTAGCCTAGCCAATACTTTTATGACACAAATATCCACACTCAATGATGTATATTTCTTCACAAGATATCTCAATATCAGATTCAAAATTCACCATCATGATTCTATATCCAAGAGATTTATCATTCCGGGTATCATAAACACTTTTTTGATGTATATAAATAGCAAGTTGATTGTTAACACTAGAAGCAATTTAATTTCAAATATTCCAGACTGTGGCTTCAGCAGCAGAAACTGTCCAATTTTATTTTACATTAAAGAGTTTCTGGAAACTCCATACATTTTCATTTGATCGCCAACAGTGATAATACTCCAAAGATATTAAAGAGATAAATATATCAACATTCTGTCAAATATATATTTCTTTACAAAATATCCCTTCAACAGCTACCCATAAAGTTGGTCAAACATGGCTAAACATATCATCCATAAAGTTAAATATCTTGATACATAAAATAGACCTTTTACATCATCTGAGGTACTACGGCTTAATTCTATGCTATTTTATTCCAGACAAGCCATCAAATTATTCAATGTTCCTTTTGAAAGTAATGAAGCAAATATTCATTCCTTTTATGATCACTAGTGATAACCTTACAGCCGTCTCTCCCTTTAACATATAATACATCACCAATGTGACATTCCACCTCAACTCCTTCTGTGTAACAGAAGTAAACAGTAATTTTTCCCCACCAAGAATCACTAGATCATTTCACAATTCACTGGCATTGGACACAACTGTTAATACTAAAATCTTTATGGACCACATGCTAAAGTAACGACATAGTCGATCCTTGACCAATTGCAGAAGAAGAGTTCATTCATTGTTTTAGAAACTACCCACTTTCGCGTCTTATGGTGAAATCCCTTTAGTTCAAATCTCCTAGTGCTTCAGGGATACCTTTTTATCCCAAACCCAATACAGATGACCAGACGTCACTACAAGTGCCTTAACTGTTTCCTCCCTGATGGGGCTTTCACACACCTCCCCAACAAGATTCTGTGAAGGAAATTTGATGCATAATAGGCAACAAATTTAAACATTCCGCAAAATAGACAACTGACTTGTCAATTTTTTTAAAAGGCAAGTTATCCAATATGTTTTGCCCATTTTGTTAAATGGGCAAACAATGAGTTGTTCTTGTAGATACACATATTTCAAGATACTATTATTTATTGTAATATCTTTATAATATATTAGATCAAAATGCTTACCAGCACCCACATAACCTATTTCAGACCACCGATAAACATTCATTAACTCTTCTTTTTACCCTTATCTTTTAAAGTACCAGTTTTATTACTTCATTCTTTTTGTAGATCTTCTGTTGACATAGTATAGAATTACACATGTTTAAAGGTGTAGCCACATCTTTGGCCTGGTCTATGCATGAAAATAATTTTCCATGAATAGGATTACCTATTTCATAACATGGGCAAGCTTAAATTGAAAAAAATGCCCAATTCATGAATAGTAAAGGTGTTCAAGCCCCAATTGAATAAACTTTCCATTAAAAAAGTTTAGTTGTTCAAGCACACATTCAATAAAGTGCCCATTTCACAAAACAGTTCAATAAATGAGAGAAAATCATGCTAATTTCATGAGATGGGCAGTTTTGTGGATTGGGTGTAACATATACACATCTCTTTGTATATATGTCATTGAGCTTATCATTTGAGCTTACTTACATGAAACCAGCATTTCAGTGCAGTCTAGAGAATAATCTTATTGATCATACCCTCATCAGCAATATTAAATATGCTATAATGAAAAGGAATAGTCTAGATAATATTTATGACCTGCATTTGCAATTAATTTTAGGCTGTTACAACCTATAGAGTGTTACAACTAATTTTAATTCACAGCAAAAAACTCTTCTGTCAAAAACAAGTCTCAAAGCTTGTTAAACACTTTTTGCTCAGTTAACGTTTGAAGTCTATGCAAAAATTATTATTCACCTTTCACACTTCTACGATAGGACACACTAATCTAATGTCTAATGTGAACTTTTATCTCGCTTTATCAATATCAATTCTACACATGGTGTATCTGCATATGAAAACGGGTTTTCAAAATCTAACATTGGGTATCAAAACTTAAATTCCTTCAAGTCTAATCATTTTGACCATAATGTCTTACTAATCCCACAAACATTTTTCCTAAGTATTTCAGTCATTTACATAACAATATATTGAAACTCTCTTCATTTTCATATAAGACACTTCATATAATATCCTTTATAGGGATGTTCCACCATGATTATAATGCTTTATCATAGGTTTGCAATCCTGTAAATTGTCAGATTGGGAGGTAGAGCTTTTCTATTGCAACGATGGTAAATCCATCATAAACCCATTGTGTACAGAAGTTACAGAACTTTGTGGTGTATTCCCGATTGGATGCATTCATAAAAGCCTACAATCAATATTAATCTTGCTTGAAACTAATATAAGCGACCCTTATCAGACTTTTAAGTGTGAACTCTAGCGAGGCTCATGCTTCTAGGAATCACCTTTTAGTCTCCAAACTTTCATGAATTGTGGCATAACATGATGAGTACCTATGTCTTCACTGAAGTTAAGCAGCAATGGGCTATGTTAGTACTGGCATTGGTGACCACTTCAGTGCACTACTCGTGTCTCTGATGGCTTTGCAGCTTGTGCTAGTAGACTGAAACCCCTTTCGGCCTTGTTATTGTCCTAAACCTTTAATCTTAAACATGTCATAAACCTAATTTTTGCTTGCCTATCTTAAACTACACCAATGGATGTTTTCATTATTTCTAATCGGGAAATAGGTTTACAACATGTTGCCATAAGGGAACAGCTCTGGGAAGCATCTTGAGACCAACCTTTCAACTCAAGCTTCGCTACTTAGTATCTTTTCCTTGTTTACCTTCAAAAATCTGAATACTATCCTGCAGCCTCCATTAACTGTCGCTTTTTATCAATTGGTTTGTTAGTTAGAGCACTGAGTTTATTGTGTGGGGGAGATATTGTACCTGTAAATCAGTAGATGAGATTACTTAACCATCATTGTTTTGCATATGACATTTTTACTTGATCAACAAGAAAAGTTGTTTTGAAAAAAAGTTGTTTTAAAAGTTTGAAATATATTACAGGGGCTATATTCATAAAAGGGATCAAGCTCAAATTGGGCCAAAAATTGGACAGGGGTAAAATTTGTAATCACTAAGAAGTTGGGCTTAATTTTGGCCCAACTTTTGGCTTAACTTTGATTCACTAGGGTATCTAGTGTGCATTTTGGATCAAATGTGGCGTAACACTCAAATCTGAATGGACAAGAGCCAAAAATCAGCTCAAATTTTGGATTAGGTTTTTCATAAAGCGCCATCAAAATCAAGTGAATTAGACCCACTACCCATTCACCTGCTCAAACAGTGCTCAGCTGAGCTGACCCCTGTAGTTCCAAGACTGCTAAATGTATCTGCAGTCTTTGATACTGTCAACCATGCAATAATTTTGGAGAGATTATGCCTTACATTCGGTATATCAGGACAAGCTTTGAAGTGATTTACTTCATATTTATCAGACAGATCACAAGTAGTAAGTGTCAATGGTCTCAAGTCATCCAGCCATAAGCTGGAATGTTGTGTGCCTCTGGGTTCTGTTCTGGGCCCATCAACCTACTCACATTATGCAAGACCTATTGGCAATAGTATTCGTAATTCAGAGATCAAGTTTCATCTTTTTTCTGATGATTGCCAACTTTGTCTATCTGCTAACCCAGGTTGTACTACAAGTCAAATTGAACCACTCTGTCATCTTCGAAACTACATTTTGGAAATGTCAGATTGGATGCTTAAAAACAAACTCAAACTAAATGATGACATAATAGAATTTCTTATATTTAGATCAGGAGTCTAGAAGTCAGTTTTGCGTATGCTTATATAACCTCACAATGTTATATAGTACCCCTTGTCCATTTAAAACTACGAAAAAGTCCTTTACACTGAACAGCATGGTCTTGCATGCTCTGTGTACAAGCCACCTGTAGTTATCGCCATCTATTCATTGACATATTTTAATTATTTTCTGCAGTGCCAAAAAAGATCATCACCTGCATCAACAACTAGCAAAAGTCTCTTGGCAGGAGCATCTCACCCAATACCTATAACTGCGAATTATACCGCCCATAGAGTGAATGATACACCAAATCTCACAAGGTATGTGGCGTCCTTGGAGTGGTTCCAACGCCTTGTAAAACCTCTAACTGCGGAGCGTACCACCTTTAGTGTGAATGTGGAATTGCTGTGACCACCATCTTGTCTTTTCATTCTCTCCCACCCCACAAACCACCCACCTATCTCACAACTCCCATTGTGATAGATTTTAATCAAGCAATAAAAGCCTCAGTCACTACCGTTAAATGTGGGTGACAAAAGAACTGTCTGAAACTGATGACAATGAAAAACTATTTCTTCTTGTCTTTTGAGTAAATAATTTGAATGGTTATAATTGGGGTGTGATTAAGTGTACTTATTAGCCATTTCTATAATTTTTGTTCATTTATTCACTCAATTACATCGTATCTATACCTCAACATATAAAGGTGTTAATTTTTCATGTGTGTATCTTATTCAATTATACAGATGAAATATCTTATGCCATACAATCATGCATACTTCATGAATCTGTTCATTCAAGTGGTGTTGTTTGTGTTTTTCACAATATAAACTCATTTATATTTCATTTTTATACTCTGTTATTTGTTTTCTTCTTTATACAATTGGCATTTAGTTTGTGAATAGAATAAACCAATCATTACTAATGCAATATTCAAACATTTCCAGATGAAAGGATGCATATCAGTGAATATCTCGGATTTACAAGGCACACCGAATGACGCTCAAAATCTTAGAATATATTCTCTTTTTTTTTCTAAATTTAAATTGTGAACTTACAATGGAGACAGTGGATCTCAGTCACTGTACCAGTCAAATCATGACTGGTAGTTTTGGGGGCAGAGGAAACCAGTACATACAGTTGGTCAAGGTTCTGCACTGTAAACTTCCAACCATTGGTAAGCAACTATCAGTTTTCCCCACATGAGGTCCGGGGTTTGAACCGGTGACCTCAGAGGTGGGAGGTGAGTGTGTTACCACTGCGTATACCTCCCCCTGTTTGAACATATAACTCACATCAAATAGATATTTTTTGCGAGCCAATATTGCCATAGACATCATAAAGATAATTCTTATAATTCTTTGGAATCCAGGGGCCGTATTCTTCAACAATACTTAGCTAAGGTCACCTTAGATCCAAGTTAGGTATGGTTTTCTACTTACCTAAGTATTACTTGGATTTCGTATTCATCAACCCCTACTTTGTTAAGTATTACTTAGATTCTAAGTTAGGAAAACTCCCTTTACTTTGTACTGTAACTGTTAACATGGGAACCAGTATATCTAAGTTAGGAAGAGTCTTATTCCACATTAATTCTTACATAAGGTCTACTTTGTTGTTTACTAAATCATCTGCTTTGTTAAAAATGGTGAAAAAGCTAATTTTCTTGAAGGAAAATGCGCGAAAATGCTGTTTTTAATATTGAATTACAGCTTTATATCAATAAAACACAAGATTCCCTGCAGTTACTGCATATTTTAAAAACATTCCATCATCTAAGGTACCTCTGCAGATAACTTGAAATCTAAGTAGAGGTCTAAGGTGACCTTAGAGTTAGGAACGTTGATGAATACCATTTTATTCTAAGTTAGTAAAAGCTTAAGAAAAACTTAAAATCCAAGTTAGGAACAGTCTAAGTATTGTTGAAGAATACGGCCCCAGATCTGGAATAGGATCATCTGTGAGCAGGGCTAAGCCACCTGGAAGTCACCGCCTTGTGACCTTGATCTGATGTATAGTTGATAAATTATGTGCACGGGCAGGCATGCACACAAGCTGAAAAATAGAGGTGATTACAATACTATTTTTACCCAGAAAGTAATAGCCACATTTTAGATTTGTGCCAGGATGGTTTTCAGTAATTGAAAACATTTGGAGCAAGTTTTTCATTCAAACCTGAATAGCTAGCAGGTTATACATATTAATACTAATTGATAAAGAGACAAAACATGTTTCAAAGTGGGCCATCTTATCGGTAAAGGGTGGATGGGATATAAGCTTTCAAATTTTTCAGTGACAGAATATCCTAGCCTTATTGTATCTCTTTACCTACTTTTCCTGACAAAACATCTTTTAATTATGAAACATGTGAACAGTGGCTTAAACTGTAGCATTTCAGCTCCAGACAGTCTGCAAGGTTGAATATGTTTTCTCTCCTGAATGCTTTGCTTTATCTTAAAAATATTTAACAGTTCAGACTGATTTAATCAGAACTTGGACTACTCCGCGTGGTAGCTTAAACATAAAGTTTTATTTACCCTCGCCCCTAAGGGGAGAGATGAAGGTATTGCAATCAGCTCTGCTCGTTTGTTTGTCTACAAGCAAAAATCAAAAACTGTACATTACTTCAGGGTCATACTTACACACAAAGTGTAATTCATGGATGACGAATCCAGAATTGTTTCAATTCCTGTGTGTGATATATAGGCAATTTTTCAAAACCCTTCAAAGGAAAGGGATATATTTTCATATAAGGTGAGCTCTACCCACAGCTAGGACCTCCTCTGTATTAATTTGGATCCGTATTGGTGAATTGGAACTGATTCAATGTGAAAAAAGTTTGTAAGTTGCTTATAACTTATTTGTTTGCTAATACTACTTTATGGTGCAACAGCTATCTTTGAAGTTTTATATCTATGTACACTCTTATCAAAAAATGGAGCTGAAAAAATTTATCCAATAGGAAGATTCATCACACAAAACTGATTTATGCACAAATGTTATCAGGGCTTGAGGTTTTTAACAAATCTTTATTAATCTTCACAGCCAGGCGTAGGTAGTAAGGTTGTAAAAGCGACCTTATTCATCTCTGGACAAATCATATGTTTTACCAGGTTATCAACTATTTTAAACCAGTGCTTGACTTAACAGCCTCCCTAGTTAAAAACTGGCAAGTTCTTATGATTTATTATTTATATAGACTGGGGTGTATAAATAATACTCAAAATGAACAAAAAAACATAAGTAGCTTTCCAGAGTCCTCTTGGAGGATAATATGATTTATAGAAGAAATTAAAGTACAAAACTGCCAAATATCAAACCAATCACAATGCAGCTTACAAACAATATTTTTTTTTGTATCAGGGACCCTAATTGGCAAGAGTTTGAATTCATTTTACTTCATTTTGTGCTAAACTGTGGCCAAATTACCAATCAAAACAGAGTTAAAGGTTTTCTCTGTTTATACTCCTTAAATGAGGCCCAAAGTCTGTCAATCCACAAAGATTGCAACATGTTTTGAAACACAATGCAAACGAATTACAGCGAATCAAACCTTATTGGTGTAGATTGTGGTCTAGACAAGTTGACAGTTTACCTGTTTTTTTTTTCTTTATATCACTTACATGTGATATACAAAGAGCTGATAGTGTTACCAGACACCCATTTTAGAGGTCAGTCTCATCAGAAGTTTTACAGCTTTTAAAAAAGTACAGACTCAGAGGCTGAGTTTATGATCTGGTGAGATCGCCTTTGAAAGTACCAAATTCAACATAATCTCATTATATTCAAGGCCATTAAATTCTCCAAACCTACATACTAGTCATCCTTAATCAAAACCAGTTGCCATACTCATGGAAGTCGGCTGTCCCTGTCCTCAATTTGTACTAAGAAGGTTATTGGTAGATGAGGTTTTGCAATGGTTCTCCCACTGTGTGGAACAGACTCCCACAGTCGGTCCAATCACAGCACATAATAACAGGGTTCTGAAGCCACTTAAAAACCTACTCATCTAGACTAGCATACCCTCCACCATAGTATATCTCCCATGATAGGCACTAAATTAAGATTTTCGACCCAACATCTCCTTGAACTTTCCTTTTTTGACCTCAAGTGCGCAAGAGTGTGTGACATCAATTTTGCATGATAAAAATGTTTTTATTCTATTCTAGAATCTCAGGTAATTCACAACTTGAAATCATGTGTCTGAGTTTAGTATGAGTTTAAGACTCTTTGTAAATACCGGCCCGGGGTATAATCTTAGAGGTCATATGACTCCTCTTTTCACTCGCCATGGTAAGAAATGAAATCACAGTGACTGTAGATTCTCATTGAAAATATTATGTTTATTACTTCGAAATCGATTTCAAAGTATGTTGGTCAGTGGGTTAGTATGTTTGTATGTTTGTTAGCACATTCTAGGCCACAATTTTGAAACTAGGTTTCTCATTTTATCCCTATAATATTGTCAGGTGTTAGAATAGAGAAGGACCGAATTTCGACAAAATCGGTAGCATTTTCACATAGCCATGACCATTTTAGCTACTCTGAGTAAATGACTTATAACTCTGAAAGTATTGCATTTAGATTGTTTCTGTCAAATATGTTGTTCAGGTACTTTATCTTTAGCTATAAGAGGGTGCACAGTTTGGAGCTCTGTTGCATTAGCTAAGCGAGTAATAGCAATTTCTCTGATTTGTAGCACAATTTAAAAATGAGAATGAGAATTTCTTTGAAAGTATCACGCATAGTGACTTTCTTTGAATACATAATTTACTATGTTGGGGTAAGTTATGACATAATGAAGTGGCAGACCTGTAGCTCATTCCATAGCTGAGCAATAGCTACTTTCAGGATCTCACTGTTGAGGAAATCACTTGTAACTTTAAAACTATTGCATTTAGAGTATTTTGTTGAAATATGCTATTCAACTACTTTTGGATCAGCTATATTATAATAAAATTGCAGCCCTGTAGCTCATTCCGTAGCTGAGCAATAGCTACTTTGAGATTCTCACTGCTGAGTAAATCGCTTGTAACTTGAAAACTATTGCATTTAGAGTATTATGTAGAAATATGTTATTCACCTACTTTTAGATCAGCTATAACATAGTAAAATTGCAGACCTGTAGCTCACTCCATAGCCGAGCAATAGCTGCTATGAGTAGGCCAAATTTGGACCCAATGCAAAAGAGGTGTAGTTGGAATCTTGTAATGCAGCAAAGTTATCAGTAATTGCAGCCAGATTTCGAAGTTGTAGGTCACGAGCTGTCATGGTCATGAGATGCTCATATACCACGTTTTTCTTCAGGATTAGTTCTAGCAGCATTTCAGCTTTAACATCAGCTAGATGTTACATATATAGTATGAACTGTGACCATGCAACTTCCTGTGTTGCCTCCTTCAGGAAGAAACTGAAATCATATTTGTTCTCACAGATACATGTCTCATTTTACTCACCCAAATATTTAACCTTACGTATTAGTGTATTTTAAGAGAACTAATCTAGATAAGTGCACTTATACTTGTACATTGTTATTCATAATCTCTAAAAAAACAGAGGGAAGGAAACCTTAATGAAAAAACTTACTAAAATTCATATTCCATAACACTATACTGCAGGAACCCTAGTCTTGCTGAAGGATAAGTTTCTTTTAATCAGTGCTACATATGATTGCTTTTGCATGAGCATACTGCTATCTCCTAAACTGGTCGAGTGCTTTATGACCACCGAATATCTGCGTACATGTTTAAAAAATATATGGTACACATTTTATCCGAAAGCAAGGTTTCAGGAACCCAATTTCCACTATAATATATACGTAACCCCTTATGAGGCTTGCTGGATATCATATAGCTGGAATTCAATTGCCAGAACTAGGAAGCAATTGTATAAGACAGAAATATATTCCCTAACGTCTGCTGACCGGAAGTAGCAAATTTATCTTACTATCAGGACCAGTGATATCTTATCAAATGATTCTATTATCATCTTTTAAAAGATGCTAAGTGAACTGGTAACACACTCACCTCCCAGCTCTGAGGTCATGGTATTGAACCTTGGACCTTTACCTTACAAGATGTTCAATACACCCATTGGTTTACAGTGATGAATATTTAATAATTAGTATGCACTGTCAAATTACTAATACCATTCATTGAAAGTTCTGATATCTTAAAATTAAATTAAAAATTAGCACTTGGAGAGAGTAAAAGTAGTATTAGCTTAACAAGTGGTATACCTTCCCAGACTCAGCTAATACTACTAGCATACCACCACAAAGGCATATTACCTTTACTATTGCTTATGAGTGCAATGATAAAGAAAATCTTGATCCAGAAAATTTGTTGCTCATTCAAGTGCTGATCTTTTCAAAATTAAACCAGTTTCTGTTTAAACGAAGACCCACTGCTGGAGCAATTTAATGTAAATCTCTGCTTTTGCATTTTCCTCTTTTTTGTAATCATGGAAACAACCAAGCAAGCAGAATCCAACGATTACATAACCCCCTTGATGAAGGTTATTAAATAAATCTATTCACTGGCACAGAAAACTCTTTTCAACTAAAATGACATGTTTTTGTATATCCACATATGCTCAGGTGGTTTTAAATTACTAGGGGTAACAGACAACAAAACCCTTCAAGTAATTTCCAGCAAACAGCTGGGAATATATTCCAATTTCTGTGAGTAATTGCTTTTTTTCTATCCACTTTTAGATCATTTATTCATATACTTTGATTTCTGTTTTTTCTCTCTCTATTGAATCTTTATTGAAGTAATTTTTTTTTTCACATCTTTCCACTCCAAGTGTCAATTAACTGTAATGAAGGCCCCTTGAGTACTTAGCTTACAGACTCCCAAGTTGTAATTGTGTACACACACAGTTACAGTGTTCTGTTGACATTGTACCCTACCTGGGGCAACCTTATTCTGTGTTTCCATAGCACAGGCAGTGGCTGATGTTGATGGCTGAGTTTTCAGATTCAAGTTTTTCATTGATGCAATCAAAAATTGACTTAAATCAATGGTCGCTAAGGAAATAATAGACACACGTCGAGTAAAGGTATTTGCATATTTTTACCTCCGCCCAGAGGTTATGTTTTAAGGCGTCTGTTTGTATGTCTGTTTCTTGTGTTCACAATAACTCCAACAGTAATAAACAGGGTTTTTTTCTGAAAATGTTTATGTGGGTACAGTTTTACCAAGGGAATAAGTAATTAAAATTTTTGAATGATCCGGATTATATTCTGGAGACCAAAAAATCCCCAAAATTTCTAAGGTCCAATAGTTAATGTATTTTCAATGACTATGACTTTCGGTTAACATAACTCTAAAAGTAATGTGTAGATTTTATGTGGATAGAGTCTGGCCAAAGGAAGAAGTGATTACGTTTAGGGAAAGATCCGAATCATATTGTGGATACAAAAAAAAATGCTGAATATTCACAAATTTGTCTAATGGAAGTCTGTACTCTTCAAGTGCTTTCTATTTCGTCTTGTTTTGCAACATGAATAAAAGAATCACCACTATTGGTAGGGAAATAAGAAAGTAAAGCCCTGGTCACACAACAGTCGGTATTTCTAAAGATTACAGAGCACAGTAAAATCAAAAAAGCCCGATAAACACCTCTAGCTACAGTTTCGCAACAGAAGAGAATAGAAATACGAGGGGACAGTGGCCCCATTTCAACACACAAAATATATTGAAAAAATACAATAACATTAAGTAAACATACAAATAAATTATGGAGACACACAAAGACAGATAATGGGACAGAGTGTAATGGAAACGTAGCGGAAGAACAACAGAATGATACGACACTCTGCAAGTATGACTGATTATGAGAGGTGACCTTCATATTGCCTATGGTAAATATATGGCAGTTTTTAACTTCTGTTTGCATGACCAAGAGACAATTTAGTATACAAAGTGACAAAGTCTGACAGTACATGAACGAGTGAGGAGTTACATGAAACGTAAATATTTGATTTGGTCTTATAGAGTGATTACAGTATAAGGGAGGTAAAATATGTTTTAATATATCTTTAAAAATGAAGTTTGTGTCTTTATATGAATATACAAGATTGTACTTTATATCTGTTGTGTAGAACATTAGTGTTAGCCATCAGCAATAAGGCTCTGTGAATCGGCAAGTGAGGAAATATAACCTTACTTTGTGTTTTGATGTATATGAAGAATCATATCAATGGAACTAAATGCCTTTGACAAATAGCTATGGTTCCCTATGTCCCGATCACACTACAAGTGACATTGCCAGTGTTTATAGGCATTTTTACGACATCTCATTCCACCATGTACTGCAATATTTGTATTTAGAGGCCAGGTAGTTTATATGCTAAGGTGGGTAGAAAACTAGAAACTAGAAAAAAAAACTAGAAAAGGGCAATTGTGAAAATAATTACAAAGTACTTATAGAGTGCAGACCTCCACGTGGGGATGGGGGCATTTCCAAAACTTCAGGATTTTTTTTTTTTTTTTTGTATCAACAATATGATGTGGATCTTTCCCAAAATGTAATCACTTCTTCCTTTGTCAGGCTGTACCCACATACAATTTCACGAGGATCTGCTCATTACATTATGAGTGATGCCACCCGGAAATTCATTGGAAATACGTTGAAAATGGTACCTTTGAAAATTCGTGGTGGGGGTGTGTCCAGAATATGATATAGGTCTTTCCCAAATTTAATTAATCATTCCTTTGGTCAGGCCTTATACCCTTATAAAAGACTTTAGAAAGATCCATCCATTACTTAACACAAACGTATTGTATTGTGTATTTATATTCAGCTCAATATCCCAATATACTACAGGACTCAAAGCGCTATTAAACCCATCTGACTGCACAGGTACAACCCCAACTCACAAGTAACTGACATTCCCCGAACTGGACGATAGAGGCTCAAAGATGACCATTTATCAACGTCCTTGAGGTTCTTTAGCCTGCCACTGGGGATAGGACCCAATGACAGAGGACCACCATTTTAAATGGTCATCCGAGCCACTATGTATCTGCCTGAACCTGGGTTTGAACCCACGTCCTCTGAGTTCCTAGACAAGTGTGCTACCCACTAGGCCACAGAGACAGATAAACGCAGTCAGAGGTGCAACAGATAATAATGTTTCACTTAGTACTATGTGCCAGAGTATATTTAACATCCTGATATCCTATATAAAGTGTCATTATGCTAGACTAAAATATCCATATGTATCCCATTTAACGTGATTAATAAAACTGGATACATTTGGTTTGCAAAAAAAGTTCTTTACTTCCCATAACTTTATTTTTCAAATTGGACTTAGATTGAGGGAAGATATGTTCATTAAAAGGTTGGGAATTTACCAGTCGTTTCCCCCACTACACAGGGTGGAAATAAAACCGTTTGTTGATAGATTCCAATTGAATGAATCATGTATATGGGGACGTACACTAACGCTTCATAGGCTACTATTGTAGTATCTACTGCAAGCTGAAGGAGTTCGATTTTCAGGCTTCTTTGCTGTCTGTATTTGGCTAAATATATGACTAGGCTATCGCCAGTATGTACAGAGCAATCACACACTAATAGGGAATATTATATTTCAGATATAACTTTCAAGGCAATGCTACTGACTTTTGTTAATACCCCAGTCTTTTTAAACTGGATACATCTTCTATAGTTATTCTTTAATATGGTAAGGTTTGTACTTCTGAAGAAGAATTGCTCTAATCTTAGATGGCCTCTGGTTAAATATGGGACACCAAGCAGGACAGAGATGTGGATGAAATTGGTTGAATATATACATAAGTTTTTCAATATTAGATTATGTTAGATTTGGTCTTCACTGAGAGATTAAAACAAACTCAAAAGATGGGTCTCTCAGCTAAGATTTAAGCTAAAAAAATAAGCCCTTGTTAAGACACAATGTTGACAGAATGTTATGTCTCTGGATTCTGATTTTTCGTTCTCCCATTATGGCTATGGTACCTTGGCATCCACCATATGATGGAGGTCAAGTGCTGTGAATAGTACTCAGTACATTACATCAATGCTTGTGGCCTCTTTGGCTTTGTAGTTAGAGTGATGGACTTTAGAGCAGAAGGTCTGGGTTTTATCCTTGGCTGCATCATGGAGATTGTATCCTTGGACTTTACACTTATGTTCCTCTTTACTCAGGAGTATAAATTGGTAGTTGGGTAGGCAAATCTGTGACAAGCTGGCATCTTGTTCAGGGGAGTAGTAATGTTACATGCCATTTTGACCCCATCTGCCATTTTAAACAGTGGCGTTACTATTGTCCCATGAAATTTTTCCCTCGTGAAATTCTTCCTGTCTTTTGACTCATTTCTACGATATCCCGCATGCGTAGAAATGGTCATATTACAAACCAAAAATACTTTATTTTATATAATATCCAACATATTGTTGAAAGTTATTGATAGTTTTACATTATGTTTCATAAACTATCATTTAATTTGAGGAAGCACCTCAAAACCCACCTCTTCAACTCTAGTTTCCAAACTTAGTTTTCTTTCCACCTGGTCATACCCTCAATCCTGGATTACTGACCCTGAACGCCCCTCGACGCTCCCAATGATAATGATTTTGTTAAATTAGCGCACTGAGTTCCCCTTTGTGGAAGATTACATTAAATTTAACAACAATAAAATACATTAATAAATGAGATCCGTGGTTTAGAAGGGACTTAAAGGAAAAATTTTACTTCCGGGAAAACTTTCAAGTTACACCGTTTTAATTGGCAGGCTGCCATTTTAAATGGCTCAGCCATTTAGATCAGTGAATCGGTGAATCACGGTGCAAATCAGACATTAGTTTATTTACAGATACAGGTTTAATTAATTGAAAATAACAAGTTGAAATAACAAACTTGCTTATTCTTTTTAAATATTCTTTTAATATACCGATTAGTCTATGACTAGTCTACAACAGAAGGTAAATATAATCAACGTTGTTCTTTTTTACCTAAGAATATAATCCAATATAAAATGAATGACCATTGTCTTTCTTTGATGTTAATTTCTCAACAACTCTTTATAGGTAATCATTTGATTTCCCCCTTATTGTTCGGGGATCAAAGAAAAAACTTTTCCTCTTTGAATTTTGGCTGTTATTTTGCTACAAACACTAGTCATAGACTACTCAATAACAGTTAAATGCAATCAACGTATACACCTAAAACACTCTGAACGAAATGGCTTCCCTCCGAATTAACAAGTCATTCCTTTCATAGTGATTTGTCAATCACTTTGTAAGTTGTCACTTGATCGGATTTCCCCTACTGTTAAGGAATCAGAGAAAAGACTTATAATTAGAACAAAAAAAAACAAAATGGATAAGATTAAGACTCTTTAAATACCTCTTGTAAATTCAGAATACTCGGACTTGCTTCATGCCAAAGAAACCAGAAAAAAGGACAGGCCATATGGGCAATTAGGCCCAAATACTGACTCTACCTTTACATCAATGCTTCGGACCAATCTGTCATAAAGTCTGTGATGGAAGTTTTTGATTCATGTTGAAATTTGTAATGAAGCTTTGATTTACAATATACTGAGTTTACTATTAGTCTATTCAACACCCTCGATATTTAAAATACCTATTCAGACTTCTGATTCTTGATAGTTTGTACAATAATAGACTTCTGAAACCACCAGGTCCAGAGCCTGCTCTCCCAGAGCAGTCTCTGCTTTTTTGCCCTTCATTGTTGTGGAGCTAAAATATTTTTTTCTGTCCCATTTCAAGTATTTTTTTCTGGTAACAATGTACAACAGTGTGAACTATATTTTCTATATATTTGATATCTAGATTTGTTTTGATTTTGGCCTCATCTATCCTCCACAATGCAGGCATAAATACATTTGCATTGAGTACATGCTCTCTTATGGATCCAAACGCAGGTGTCGCCTTACTCTTGATTTACTTAAGAAGTCAATTACTCAAATACCCAATGCACAAGATGTGAAGCAAAGCTTTGTGCATCTTCTAAATGGAGTAGTATAAAATGGGATTTACTTCCGAACCAATAAAGTCCTTGATTGCAATTAATTAAATCATCAGAACTTGCACTTAGTAGTTAGTACTTAGAACAACTAAGTATCCAGTGAAAATGACAAAGCCAGCCAATTGTACACTGACATGCAGACGATCAACGATAAGTTTCCAGTAAAAACTAGTGGACTCCGCTCAAGCAACCACTTGTGCAAGCAACCACCTGAGAGTAGCAACCACTTATTTAAAAATCCAAACATTAAAATAATGAACATATAATCATATATCACTTATTATAAGAGCCCAGATACTGTCTATTGCTCTCTGTTTTAGGTTACTTATATGTGATCGACACAAAATTATGGAGGTACATATGATGTTTACAAGCTCTTGCTCTGGTTGATCACAAGTTACTACAGCTCTCCAGCTGTATATTATGTGTCTTCTATAAATTTACATTCACAAATGTGTCCTTAACATAATTTATGCACCTTCTTTTACCATGGTTAATTCTTGTATTTGTTTTGACTCTATGATGCAATGTACCTGCAGGTGCCTTGGTTCTGGGATGTTTTATGTCTAGTTGGGGGCCGTATTGCATGGTTTGCACCTTAAATCAATTGTGTAACCACTACCTGCTTATAGCAAAGTTTTAAAGAAGATTTATCACAGACTATAACACGATAGTATAACTATAGACTGTACTTTGGTCATAATGGCACATGATGATAATGTCACTGTATGGATTTCTTGCCATGAATATATATGGACCGTTTGGATCATGGTCAGCATTTCTTTCTGGAAGCCAGGAATAGATAGAGATCTCTCTTGGATTTCACACTGGATTTCACCTGGAAATAGGAACATGAATGCTGGAATTTTCCACTCGTCATGGAATTACAGGTCAAACCATGTATTCCATACTTTATGTAATGATGTGTGAAATATTCCTATTAATTTCTTCTACACAAGTGTTTTTATTTTTGTTAACTCTCCGAGAAGCTACAACTGCTAATTTCTTCAAATTTGGGATAAACGTTTCCCAATATAATTCTTCCAAGATTTGACATGTTAATAGGAGTCCCTCATCTTGAATCTAGTATTTCTTAATTTTGCCACTTCTTTAAGTTGTAGGTAATAGTCACGTTTTGTGCTATGTTTTTATCTCACTGGTTTCATACCTGAAATCTTAAATATAAATTGACTCCTCTTCAACACTTGCCGCAATATCAAAGCCATGCAAGCTCGACCAAGTTTATTAGCTATGTATTTCTTCAAAGTTCCAGGACAGTTTATGTTCCCTGTATTTTCTCAGGCATCTCTACATCCTTGACTACCACTGTTTCTGTGAGATTATGCCCCTTTCACTTGGGGTGTTTAGGCACCCCAGATGTCAGTCCTGCCCCTAAGGCATTTGTATGTGTATGTATAACCTTAAAGTCAGACTTTAAGGTACCAGTCTGATGTTGCCACTAACCAAGTGACCTAAGGTTACCAAGTAATGCTATAAACAAGCAATCTTATTGGGGGCCTCCCTGATTTACAGTTTTTAACTCCTGACCCTTAGCAATCTAAACTTTGGTGTCACATTGAATTTGAACTTGGAGGGAAGACATGTTGACAAACTTTATTTCTAAGCTTTTAGTTTTTTATTTTCATTGTTCTTAGGCTTTTAAATTGTACAAAGTGTAAATATTGGACGGTCCTTTATCCGTAACAAGTCTTTTAAGCCTATGCTATTATATGCAGGATTATGTGTGTGACATTAGAATGCTGAACTGAACTTTGTGTGACACGTCAAGTTTCTGACGCCAGGAGATCTGATTCTTAGTCATCTTGTCAACCTCAGGCTTTTGTGTTTTGCACATGAGGGACGGTCTACCCTATATTCATTTTGCGCATTTTATGCTAATTTGGTCGAATTTTCTGTCAATTTGTCCCTATTTTAAGCCTGAATTTGCCAAGATTGCTGGTGAATCGTGTGTGTGCATATATTTTCAGTAACTGAGACTTATTAAATAACAGGCAATATGCCAGATAAAAAGCAAAGTTGCAAGACTTGTAAAACTAGACATCTACCACCTACAGGGAAAAAATGCCAATTCAAAAGTACTGTTGATAGTGATAAATCTGTACCTAATGGACTGCGAGATGCTGCCGTTTCAAGTAAGTTGCTTGACACAGATCAGGCGGATCTGGGCGGACAGCGGCTGCAGCTGGAGATTCTGTCACAGTTGAAGAAGGTATCGCAACGACTCGACATGGTGGAGGACCAGGTTGCGGGTGGGGTGCAGCAGGCGACTCAAGCTTCAGTAGGATCACCATCACCAGCAACTGGAAAGTTAAGTACAGACAGTGTCATTGTTAGTTCTCAAAAGTCAAAAAGAAGTAAAAAGTTCAAACCCCCTGTAGAATCTAGTACTTCATCTTCGGATGACAGTGATAGTGACATTCCCTCCCTAGATAAACTTAGATCTCATGTGTTACAGAAGAAAGTTGATCGTAGGATCCGAGACTTGGATCAGAGTTCACACCTCTAAGGTAGTGATAGTAAGTTAAAACACAAATCTAAGAGAGGTGGAAACGTTGATGTGTCGGTGAAAAGAAAGGTTTCATGGCCCCATGAGCCCATTTTGGGTGGAGTCAGTAGACAGAGAGTAACGTATGACCAGTTATCCCTCACCCAGTGGGTGCAGGGCTTTTGTAAGAACATTCTGGAGCAAAAATCCTCTGATAGAAGAGACATAATGGTATCCTATCTGAGTGATCTAATGGAGGACGCCACAGACTTTTCCTGGCAGGGGGCAAAGGCAGCACATGCTGTGCTGCTATGTGAAATGGAGCGGGGTTCCCTCCAGTGGGAAGATCTGGATCGCATTGATCGAATCCGTAGGGCCCATGCTCAGAAACACGTGTCAGGTAGGTCAGGGTGGGCCAAACCATTGGATCACTCAAGTAGGAAGCCATGGTATTGCAAAAATTATCAATTTGGAACTTGTGTTCACTCACGTGATCATGAATCAAATGGAAAAATTCACAAACATGTTTGTTCATTTTGTTTGGCTGGGGGCAGGCAGGTGGGGCATCCGGAAAAAGAATGCCCACACAAGAAAAGCTCAAAAAACGAACAAGCAGCTGCCCATCATTAGGATGCAGCAGCTGCAGCTTGGCTGAGTGCAATGATAGACAAATACCGGTTTCTGAGATTGTAGGTGTCACTAGTGTTTGTCCTAGTGATGATGTAGTGTCACATGTTGTAACTAATGTCAAAGATGATAAACAGTATAAAACAAGGTTTTTGTACAATAAGTCAGTAGTTCCTAGTCAGGTTGACGCCTTATTGGCTGCAAGGCGTCATAAATGTCAAGTGTCAAACACAAATACCATCAGGTCACGTGTCTTTGGTAGAACAGTAAAGCAAACTAATGCTGTCAGCTTTCATGCTGGCTGTGTCATGTCTGAGGTCGCACACAATGATCTAGGCCACCCCAGTGTCCACTCCAATAAAGGCGCTGACCACGGTACTAAGTGTCATGATATTGATGTAGTTCAAAATTTACCTCAAAAACAAACTGCAATTGAAACTCCTGGGTTTGAATCCAAATCTCCTGGGTTCGAACCCCTCATATCTGGGTTTGAATCTTGTGACTGTGACACAAAACTCAGTATGTCTGGTTGTGCTCCTGGGGATGTGGTGATAGCAGAACCCAGTGGTCAGGAGTTTGAATCCTCCCATGTAACTGATTCGGCTGCTCCCATGTATGTAGGTCAAAAGTCTAGCAAGCTAGACAATGTGTCTGTTGGTAAGTCTGAATTGACTTCCTCAGAAAGTCTTGGTCCTGGGTTTGAATCCGGGGTTAAAACAGGTATCATCACAAAGTCCCGACCTAGTGTGAACGCAGTCACAGATGAGGTAAATCAACTGTGTCCAATTTATGATGTAAACAATGTAGGCATGGAAGACAAGTTTGTAAACACAATTATCTTTGCAAATCAAGGGAGGACAGATTTGCCCCAAGGTGTGAACACTCCCATTTTTAATCAATGGCAGAGTCAGGTCGATTTTCAATTTGGCTTTGTTCCCCTAGGTTGCCAATTAATGCCAAGTAGTGTCACAACTGTCAATTCCCATGATTACTCACCCATTGAAATGCATCAAATGGTTAGGAAAACTGGTAAACCCAATTTTCTGCAAGCTCGCCTACCTGTTGCGTCACAACTGAATGTTGATAAATGGCAAAGTCTTTTGACTGATTACTGGGACCAGCAACTGTTGCAGTTGCTGCAGTTTGGGTTCCCACTTGATTTTAACAGGGGTTGCCCTTTGAAGCATGAGGCTGGTAACCATAGTTCAGCTGATGAATTCCCCTCAGATGTTGACGCTTACATAGAGGAGGAATGCAAGTTTGGTGCTCTACTAGGTCCATTTCACCTCAACCCCATTGAAAATGCCCACAATTCACCATTCATGACCAGACATAAGCCCAATTCAGATAGACGCAGGGTCATTATTGACTTGAGTTGGCCCCTGGGGGCTTCAGTGAACTCTGGCATTGATAAGAATACGTACCTTGACGCCCCGTTCACGTTGACGTTTCCCACTGTGGATGACATTACGTCAGAGCTAAAACGCCTTGGGCGTGGCGCCCTTCTGTACAAAATAGACGTAAGTGACGTTTAAGTGACGCAGTGCGTTACATAATGCGTCAGAGGGGCTTCCGTGTCATTGACTACATTGACGACTACGTTGGTTTCGGCGTTCCGAGCGTCGCGCGTGCGTCGTTTGCATCATTGTTCGAACTCATGCAACAGTTAGGTCTTACTGTGAGTGACAAAAAATTAGTACCTCCCAGCACCAAAGTTGTGTGTCTGGGTGTGTTAATTGATACTGAGAATGGCACAGTTTCCATTCCCCCAGAAAAATTGCGTCAGATAAATGACATGGTCAAGGAATGGCTCAGTAAGACAACCTGCACTAAGCGTCAGCTTCAATCCTTGCTTGGTCTGCTCTTATATGTGCACAAATGTGTCAAACCGGCTCGTGCCTTCTTGAACCGTATGCTAGCACTGCTTAGATCTGGCCATGCCAATCAAAAAATTGAGTTGACCTCTGACTTCCGACGTGACCTTAGGTGGTTTGGGAAATTTTTGCCACTCTACAATGGAATTTCCTTGTATGATCACAGACCTGTGGATTTCACATTGGAGCTGGATGCCTGTTTGACTGGTCTAGGTGGAAGGTGGAGCAGGTTTGTGTATCACCTCCCCATAATTCGTGGTTTCATGAATTTTTCCATTGTCCACCTTGAGATGGTAAACATCTTGCTGGCAGTAAGATTATTCCAAGTGCATTGGTCTGGCCGCAAGGTACTGGTGAAGTGTGATAATGAAGCTGTGGTGTCAGTACTTAGGTCGGGCAGGACTCGTGACCCCTATCTTGGGGCTTGTGCCAGAAATATCTGGTATGTTTCGGCCCTGGCCGACATTGACCTTCAATATTTCCACATCAGGGGAGTGGACAATGGGGTGGCTGACCTGCTGTCTCGCTGGATTGGCAGTCCTAGTGATTTCAGTAAATTGTTGTCCCACATACAAGACCCAGTATGGGTCTCAGTGAATGAAAAATTGTTGGATATAGATCCTGAATTGTAAATCATTTTGTTATTAAGGTGATATCCCCAGCAGGGGCCAAATGCTTACAGATACATATATGCTAACAGTTGCTATACTTTGTTGTAGATAATGTGGCCTTGAGGTCTCTGTCTCAAAAAGCAGCATCTAGAACTCAGGAGGCCTTCAGACCCAAGACAAAGCAAGCGTATACAAAGATGTTCAGGGTCTTCATAGCCTTCTGTGTCTACATGCAAGTCACCATGGTGGAAATCGATGTCAATGTCATATTGTGTTTTTGTGAATGTCTGGTTTCCAATAATTGTTCTGTCAGTATGATTGCTAACTACTTGTCGGCCATAAAGGCCAATTTTGTAATTTATAACATGTCTTATTCTCTGCTTGATCACCCCAGGATCAGATATTTTCAAAAGTCAATGCGTATAAACAGGTCTTTGGCTTTGACCTCTCACAATGTAATTGACCTTTGCATGTTAGCTCGGATTTCTGAATCTTGTGACCACCTTAATTTCCCAGAGGTGTTCAGGGCCATTTTTCTCACCGGTTTCTTCGGTTTTTTCAGATTGTCAAATTTGGCTCCCCACTCCATCTTGACCTTTGACCCATCTCGTCACTTGACAGGTCATGACCTTTTCTTCACCAAAAATTTGGTGAAGATGTTGATTAAGTGGTCTAAAACCATGCAAAACAGAGATGCTGTTCAGGTTATATCACTACCTAAAGTTTCAAATCGGGCTATATGCCCTTTTAGGGCCCTTAAGGCCCTCAAAAAATTCTATCCTATGACGGCTACCCACTCTGCATTTCAAATCCACACATCTAGTGGTTGGCAACCACTTACAGATTCAAGAGTCAGAAAGGCCCTAAAGTCTGTTAATATGACCTTGGGTTTGGATCCAGCCTTTTTTACATATCATTCTTTTCGCAGGTCTGGGGCAACATTTGCTTATAACGCCCATGTCCCCATTCAACAAATAAAGCGCCATGGCACATGGTCCTCTGAATGTGTCTGGAGGTACATTCAGTCGGACCATGTGTCAGGGGAGGCTCTGGCTTTTGCACTGGCTGATGTGATAAATGCTTAATGTCACTACCTCTACTGTTGGGGTTGAGGGATTACATATTACATATTATTATCTTTTACTTGTAATTTTTAGTAACCTTGTAAACCTTTAGGCCTCTTGACCTTCAGCTCTCAGGGTGACCTTCAGTTGACCTTATGTGAATCAACACCTCGGATTAGAGGTCCTTCTTGACATCAATCACCTTTGACCTACTGGTCAGTCCTGTAACCTCTCAAGGTCACCCTCTCTGCTTGGGCCAGGTTGGCTTTTAGGTATTTCTTTGTAAACCATTCTCTAATTTTTGTCAGCATGATCATATTATGGACAATGACTTTAACTTGTATTTATCATGCTGAAGATTGTTTTAAATGTCTATTTTACAATGACCTGTAAATATTTCTTAGACTTAGATACATATATATATAACTTTTATACGTAACTTTTACTTTGTTAAATGTATTAAAATCAAGTACCCTCAACCCAGTGTCTTTTAATGTCTTTGGGGTGGGGACTGTTGAATTTTCCACCTCTTGTGTATTCATTTGCTTGAGCTCCCCTGGCTCTCAGACTTAATGGCTTGAAAATAATAGTAATAGTTGAAATAATATTTCGGCCAAACTTGTTGAATTAATTCATTGATATTAGTGTTGTAACAACTGGCTGAAGTTTTGGATTTCAAGATAACCATCAGTCGCTGCTCAGGGAACTAACAACTTTTCAACTTCAAGTTGAGGCAAGGATTTGATTTCATGATCTTGGGCATAGGAGGACAGAGTTTTGGCCACTACGCCACCAGCCAATTCACATACATAATAATATTTTATAATTGTATGGCATAAAAAGATTTATGAATCAAAGGTCATTTAAACATGGTCTTAGAAAATAAAGTTACATGTGTGTGAACATTATGTGCATAACAAGAGTTGGACCTTTGGTAAGGATAAACAGTTACTGTGAAATCAGATCAAGTGTAAAGTCCTTCCTTAGTGCATTTGATTTCCCTTCTTGTGTTATTATTATTATTATTATGTATTTATACTCAGCGCAATATCTCCATATACTACAGGAATCAAAGCGCTATTTAACCAATCCGATTGTACAGGTACAGCCCCAACTCACAAGTAACTCACATTCCCCTAACTGGAAGATAGAGGCTCAAGGATGACCATTTATCAACGTCCTTGAGGTTCTTTAACCTGCCACTGGGGATAGGACCCAATGACAGAGGACCGCCATTTTAAGTGGTCATCCGAGCCACTATGTATCTGCCTGTACCTGGGATTGAACCCACGTCCTCTGAGTTCCTAGACAAGTGCGTTACCCACTAGGCCACAATGGCAGATTGTGTTAAAATCCATAGATGGATAATGCACTCATTCATTGTCTAAAAATAAAAAATCAACCTAAAATTAAAACCTTGCACAAAAAAACCAACAATAACTCCACAAATTGAGGCAGGACACTTTTATGTTTACATCATTTAAAATGCATCATTTAAGCTCATCTTAAATTGTAACACGTAAACATTATTGTGGTCTTTTATGTACTGATATTTATTATAAACTAGGAGTCATTTTCAGCGAATGTAGTAGGGAACATACAGAAAGGGTATTTATATACTTGACCAAAATAGAAATGCAAGTTTCATAGCTATTTATTAATTTACTGTTTTACTGCAGGACAAGTACCTTCTTGTTTATATTGTGGTAGGTAGCTGGTAGGGCAGAGGAAACCAGTACATACAGTGGTCAATGTTCTGCACTGTAAACTACCAACAAACGGTAAGCAACTACCAGCTTTCCCACATGATGTCAGGCCGGGATTCAAACTCTGATCTCAAAGGTGGCATGCGAGTGTGTCACCACTGCGCCACGATCTTCCGGAGTGTTCAGGCACTCAGGGGGTCAGTTCCTTTGGCCCTTTCCTTAAGTTCTTGGGCTTCAGTCTTTGGGTTCATTTTGGGGGGAATTCTGTGGTCCTGGTAACTCCCTAGTAACATTCAAATTAATTGGGGGAATATAGGCCAGAAGGCTTGGCGGGAATTACTTCATGAATATGCATAAGGTCGTTTCTAGGAATGCAGTAACTCTAGCCCCTGATTGGTAGGGCTGTTTGCCCTCATGAAAAATTGAATTCTGGCTCCTCAGTTTAGTTTTGGAGCCAGAACTGTGTAAACGAAATTTTGTTGGGCTCCTGGAATTTATTTGATAATTACAGAACTTTACATAATTTTATTTGTTTTACATTTTATGTCAACTTGATTTTATACTAACTATTTTAATGATTGTGCTATAATGTCAACACATGACTGTTTGCTCGATGATTGCTATGAGAATTGCTATATCTATTAAGACATTGACTAATAAATAAAAATTCAATAAGGGCTTGGACATGCCCAGTCAAAAGTCAAAGTGTTCTAAATGCCTGGGAAGGTATGTGCCACCTACTGGTAAAAAATGCAAAAATATGACAGATGATCACGAGGGAGCTGGGGACAGTCAATCTGCTGAGAGGTCAGTTGCTGGGTCGCCCAAGAAGTGTCAACCTTCACCCCAGAGTGTGTCAGATGTTCAACAACAGATATTGGTTCAACTACAGAGAGTCAACAACAGATTGGACAATATGGAAGATGAAATGGCTGAGGTCAAGCGTTGCACAGGACAAACCAAAAAGATAAGTAGTCTATCTTTGGCTCAAAAAGCGCCAAAAGCTGACAGTAGTGATAGTGACTCATCATCCGATGAGTCATTAGTACCTAGTTTGAGTCACCTGAAATCTGCTAGGGACATTCAAAGACAGGTTGATAATAGGTTGCGTGAATTAGAGGAATGTAGTTTCACTCCAAAAGGACAGGGTAAGCAAAAGTTCAAGTCAAAACGTGGTGGTAATGTTGATATTTTGGTTCATAAAAAAGTGGCTTGGCCTCATGACACCATTTTAGGCAGTAATAGCAAACAAAGAGTGTCATATGATCAATTGTCATGGAGTCAATGGGTTCAGGGATTTGTCAGAAACATTCTAGAAGAAAAAAGTAACAAGACTAGGGAAAATATGCTAAATTATCTGTCAGACCTCATGGAGGATGCCACTGACTTCAGTTGGCAGGGGGCCAAAGCGTCACATGCAGTGTTACTTTGTGACATGGAAAGGGGGGCTGTGTCATGGGATGACACGTGTCGTATTGACAGAATTAGAAGAGCACATGCCCAAAAACACATTCAGAACCCTAGAAATTTCAGTAGAAATGGTCATGATTCTGGCAAACGTCCCTGGTTTTGTAAAATGTTTCAAACTGGGTCATGTACTTTCACCAAGGACCATGAGGCAAATGGGAAGGTCCAAAAACATATCTGTGCCCACTGCCTGGAAAAGGGGAAGCAGCTAAATCATCCTGAAAAGGATTGTTACTGGGCGAAAAAATCACCAAAAAACTAGTAAGGGGCTGTCCTGAAGTGTCAAAACCTCGGGACAGCTTGTTGCCTCATGTATGTCAAAATGTGTCAGTGTCAAAAGACATCAATGGTGGTGTCAAAACTTCTGATAAAGTTGCAAAATATAGGACACGCTTTGTAATTAATTCAAGTTACAAGCCTTGTGACGTTGAAGCCATGATGGCTATGAAAAAAGATACTGTGTGTAAATGGTTTCATAATTCTGTGAGAAAGCACGCCTCTGTTCAATCCAGTCGGCTCAGTTTTGCCCAAGATGGCGGCAGACAAAAACAAAACGCCCCTCAAATTTCCTTCTGTGATGGTCGTCTATACTCAGAAGTTGCTGATGGCAAAGCCAGTAGAAAGGCTACCACTGTCCCTGTCGTTGCAAATGTTGACCATAGTAAATCTGTAGTCTTGTGCAGCAATATGAAGCGGGTTATATGTAGCAAAACATCACAACCTGATATTGTAGACAGGAAAAATGTGGAAAATGTTGACAAAGTCGGATCAGAAAAAATGAAATTATATGACATTAACGGACTTGAAGATAAGTATATTAACTCCATTCTCATCCGGTCGTGTCATGACAGAAAAAAAGTTAAAAATTGTAATGCAAAATCGTACAAAATGTGGAAAAGTCAGACAGATTTTGAGCTTGGGTTTATTCCCCTTGGGGAGTTTCTATTATCTGACAGTAGTGAGGTACATGTAATTTCGGATTACTGTCCCATTAAAGCTCATGCTATTGTAAAAAGCTTTCAAAAACCAAACTATCTAGGAGCTAGATGGAAAGTTGACTCGCAACTAAACTTAGAAACCTGGAAAGGGGAATTACATGACTCTCAGCTCATTGACTTACTATATTTTGGCTTCCCTCTCGATTTTAATCGGAATTCTCCCCTTAGGTGGGAGGGGGAAAACCACAAGTCAGCTTTGAACTTTCCCAGGGATATAGATGTTTATCTTGAGGAAGAACTTAAACATAAGGCCATTGTTGGTCCGCTTGAGGGCCATCCATGTATTGGTGGTCATATATCCCCATTTTTGACACGAGAAAAACCAAATTCAGAAAATCGCAGAGTCATTGTTGATTTGAGCTGGCCACTTGGAGAATCTGTGAATGGTGGCATAGATAAACATTCTTATCTTGGTACTGACTTCACTTTAAGTTTACCAACCATAGATCATATCACTGACCAAGTTAAAGCCATTGGCAGGGGTTGTCAACTTTATAAAGTGGATATATCCAGAGCTTTTCGTCATATAAAAGTGGATCCATTGGATTAACATTTGTTGGGTCTCTCTTGGCGTCAAGTTTTTCTTGATACCTGTGTCCCATTTGGGAGCAGGCACGGTTCCCAGATCTTCCAGCATTGCAGCGACGCCGTCAGGTTTATCATGAGAAAAAATGGCCACAAAATTGTTGGCTATGAGGATGATTACATTGGTTTTGGCACGCCCATTGAGGCTGAGGCTTCATTTCAAACCCTGGTAGATTTACTCCAACGTCTAGGTCTCACTATCAGTGAGAAAAACTTGGTACCACCAAGTACTCAGGTTACCTGCCTGGGAGTAAAAATTGACACTGAAAATGGTTCTGTTTCCATACCCCCATAAAAAATTCAGGCTATATCAAGCATGGTCACTGAATGGCAAAGCAAGAAATCCTGTACAAAAAGACAACTGCAGTCCCCTCTTGGCCATTTACTCTATATACACAAATGTGTTAAACCTGCAAGATTTGTCCTAAATAGGACGTTAGAACTCCTTAGAAACGCTCACAATGCTACTCACATAAGACTCACTCCTGCTTTTCACAGAGACCTTAGATGGTTTAAAAATTTCCTCCCTAATTTCAATGGAGTTGCTCTGTATGACCATAAAAACATTGACGGTCAGACTCATCTGGATGTGCGTCTTCAGGGCCTGGGTGTCATATATGGAAATCAAGTATATCACCTAAAAGTTCCTTTAGGTTTTAGAAGCTTCAACATTGCCCACTTAGAGATGGTCAATATATTAGTGGCCACAAAAATGTTCTGCCACCACTGGTCTAAAAAATCGGTTCAAATCTTTTGTGACAACAGTGCTGTGGTCTGGGTTTTGCAATCTGGTAGAACGAAAGATCCCTATCTGGCAGCATGTGCCAGAAACATTTGGCTCTGGGCTGCCAAGTTTGACATCAATTTTGTTTTCAGTCACATTAGGGGAAAAAGTAATTGTATTGCCGACCTACTGTCTAGGTGGTCTTACAGTAGTGATAATTATGCAGCTCTCAAACAGTTAGTTCCAAATTTCCACTGGCATGATCTTCCCCTGGACATGCTAGAGCTGGATAATAATATTTAGAAAATATATAGTGATACTGATACTATGCTTTGTTTTTAGGTTGCTCTGCACTCAAGAGTCTGACCGAGAAAGCCATGTCGCGTCTCAATTTGGCCTTCATACCACGTACCCAGATGGCCTACAGAGCTATGTTTAGAACTTTTGTAGCTTTTTGTGTGTACATGTGTATTTCATGGTCTCAGATCAATGTAGGTACTGTACTTGCATTTCTCGAATGCCTGAATGTAAATGGTGTGTCATCAAGTATGCAAAGCAACTATCTAGCTGCCCTTAGAGCTAATTTTATCATCCATGGTCTTCCTTGTGTACTTTTTGATGATAAAAAATTACATTATTATGTGAAATCTTTGAGGATAAATCAATCCTTGTGCATATCAAGATGTAATATTATTGGTATTCAGGACCTGTATTCCCTAGTGGGATGTTGTGATAAAATTTATATGGGGAAAGTTTTTAAAGCTGTTTTCCTTCTAGCGTTTTTTGGCTTTTTCCGCCTTTCAAACCTATGCCCTCATTCATTGTCCTCTTTTGATTTTACCAGGCATTTAGCTGCTGGTGACATTTTCTTTGATTCTGATACATTAAAAGTACTTTTGAAATGGTCAAAGACTATTCAATCGCGTGACAAAGTCAAGTTGATTTCTCTGCCTAATTTAGGTAGAGCTGCTATCTGTCCTGTCAGGGCCCTTTCAAAAATGTTAAAAATGTATTCCCGAAGTAGTAATGAGCCACTATTTCAGTTTAGGTATCAATCAGATTGGAAGGTACTTCTTGATTCAAAAGTGAGGAAAACTTTGTCCCTCCTTAATGTCAAAATGGGCTACTCACCACATTATTTCATGTTTCATTCTTTCAGGAGATCCGGTGCCTCCTTAGCCTTCTCCTCTCATGTTCCCCTTCAACAGATAAAAATGCAGGGCACCTGGTCCTCAGACTGTGTATGGCAATATATCCATAGTAATCCTGATAATGCTTCTCAAGTTGCTTCTACCTTTGCAAAGTTATATGCTTTATAAATGCTGTGTTTGGGTTTGAGGAATTTACATGAATGTTAATTGTTCTGCATATTGTCATTTCACTCAATCTAAAATTTTGGTACATCTTAAGTTTATCTAATTTGGGGGGCTCGGTCTTCCCCTTTCTTTATAATCATATTAAATTGTAGTTTAAAATTTTATGGTCACCTTTCTTTGGCTTCCATGTAACTTTGGCTATCTAAACTCTAATTAGTTTATGGTGACCTTAGATTGTTTTTAATTACTCACTTAATTATAACCTTTATGTTTGGAAATTTTCTGTCTTAACTTAAAGTCTTTAGAGTCACCTGTTTTTGGCTTATAAGTGTTAACTCCGTTTTTGGCTTATAAGTGTTAACTTCAACTTATGTCATGGTGACTCTCATTACTCTGTGTGTATTTACATGGTTAAACATATATCTATAATGTAGTCTTATGTATTAAGTTAATATGTACTCATGTAGATCAATTGTGTATGACCATGATTCTGATTCTGTGTATACATATATATTGGATCTGTAAAGTACTGGTAGTTTTGGTTATGTAATCTTACTTATCTCTTACTATTGTTATTGTATAATAAAATTACTATTACCCTCTGTCTGGTGCTCGACTGCTTTTGGGGGGACTTCTGGGGGAACTGTCTTCCCGAGTGTTCATCACTCAGGGGGTCAGTTCCTTTGGCCCCTACCTTAAGTTCTTGGGCTTCAGTCTTTGGGTTCACTTTGGGGGGAATTCTGTGGTCCTGGTAACTCCCTAGTAACATTCAAATTAATTGGGGGAATATAGGCCAGAAGGCTTGGCGGGAATTACTTCATGAATATGCATAAGGTCGTTTCTAGGAATGCAGTAACTCTAGCCCCTGATTGGTAGGGCTGTTTGCCCTCATGAAAAATTGAATTCTGGCTCCTCAGTTTAGTTTCGGAGCCAGAACTGTGTAAACGAAATTTTGTTGCCCTCCCTCCCTCCATCCCTATTATCAAGGCATTTCTGCATATTAATTATAGCCAATCAACTCCCTGTTAACTCAGGTCCCGGTTAACTGTTATCACTATGTTACTACAATTATATAGCTTTGGCATGCTTTCATAGTGTGATCAGTTAAAAGACAGTTTTATTTTTATTGTGCATGCCATATTTTATGTATTCTACCTATATTTTTATCAAGTTATTTTATGTTAATTTTAGTTAACAGTTATTTGTATACATTTACATAGTGTCAATATTTATGTTTAGAGGAATTTACATGAATGTTAATTGTTCTGCATATTGTCATTTCACTCAATCTAAAATTTTGGTACATCTTAAGTTTATCTAATTTGGGGGTCTCGGTCTTCCCCTTTCTTTATAATCATACTAAATTGTAGTTTAAAATTTTATGGTCACCTTTCTTTGGCTTCCATGTAACTTTGGCTTTCTAAACTCTAATTAGTTTATGGTGACCTTAGATTGTTTTTAATTACTTACTTAATTATAACCTTTAAGTTAATTTCCAAACTTAAAGTCTTTTGAGTCACCTGTTTTTGGCTTATAAGTGTTAACTCCGTTTTTGGCTTATAAGTGTTAACTTCAACTTAAGTCATGGTGACTCTTATTACTCTGTGTATTTACATGGTTAAACATATATCTATAATGTAGTCTTATGTATTGAGTTAATATGTACTCATGTAGATCAATTGTGTATGATCATGATTCTGTGTATACATATATATTGGATCTGTAAAGTACTGGTAGTTTTAGTTATGTAATCTTACTTATCTCTTACTATTGTTATTGTATAATAAAATTACTATTACCCTCTGTCTGGTGCTTGACTGCTTTTGGGGGGACTTCTGGGGGAACTGTGACCCCTTCACTAGTTATTATTTTATTATATATTGCCTTTCCCTTTTTGCTAAGACTATTTTTTGTATTTACTGGCGCCACTTAGTGTGCACTTACTTATGCCACTAGAATTTCTGAAACAGTTACACTGAACCACTTCGTGCAAAAGAAACAAGAAATAAGCATTGGCCATATGGCCACCAGGCCCAAAGAATGAGTTTACCTCAACACATTTTAAAAAAAAATTTGTGAGCATCTTTGCCCGCAGTACCCATGATCAGTATTTTTATCTCTTAGCATCTCTGTCCCCAGTACTCCTGATCAATCTTTTCATCTGAGTATCTCTGTCCCTAGTACTCCTAATCAATCTTTTCATCTCTGAGCATCTCTGCCCACAGTACCAATGATCAGTATTTTCACCCTTGAGGATCAATTGTCGACCAATAAACAAATCTAAAACCAGGTCAAGGCTGAATATTTGGATCCCATCCCGTGAACTGAATGTCCAAATTTACTTTTTTGTTATTTTAATTATAGTTTTCAGGTTTTTGCTGTAATATTTTATAAGAAATAAATCAATGAATGTTTGCTTCAGATTATGACCAAAAAGCCAATTAAAATAGCAAATTTTCATTGAAAATGAAACAATCTGTGCAAACAAGCACAGGGTGATGTGCTTCTGACAACATCTCACGTGACAATGAAAACCCTCTTGCTTGTTGCTGTGTTTCATACTGCAATTTCGAGTTTCTGGGAAGGACCCAATTCTCGTGAAGGTAATAAGCATGCTGTAGTTCTGGTCACGCGATGGGATCCAAATATTCAGCCTTGACCTAGTTTCAGATTTGTTGACTGGCCAACACTTGATCCTCTTTTTGCCCAGAAATTGCTCTGTTGAAATAGGATGAGAATTCGATTATAATGTGACCAAATAAAACACTCTTTTACGTTTATTAATTATGGTGGCAGTGTGGGAACACTCTCGCCTTCCACCTCCGAGATCGGGGTTAGGTTCCCAGCCCAACCTCAAGTGGGAAAGCTGGTAGTTGCTTGCCATAGGTCAGCAGTTTACAGTACAGAACCTTGACCAACTGTATGTACTGGTTTCCTCTGTCCATAAAACTACCCGTCATGATAAAACCTATACAATGTGTTGAAAGTGACATTAAAACCAAATAAATAACTAAAAATTACTTACAGCATACATGTACACCTTTACTATCTGTTAACTTCAAAGTTATGAACATTTGTGCTGTATTTTGTCATTCATAGCATAATTTTTGGTCATATTTTCACCTCACATCATGCTGGAAATGGAATGAAAATGAGCAGTACTAAGTTGCAAAAGACAAGCCAGTTTCATGATAGGACAAGCTTGGAAGTGATAAGGACAAGACTGGAAGTGATACAGAGAAGCCTGGAAGTGACGAGACAAGAAGGGAAGTGATTAGGACAAGTCGGTTACCAGGTGGGCAGAGCCACGTTTTTGAACAAGAGTGGGGGAGGGTCAGGGAGGGTCGGTAAAATATTAAACATATCACATATATGCATTATCTCTTCCCTCGGGAGAAATCATGCAGTTTGCTAGTTACCCCTTAATTTTTCAACAGGACCAGTTGGAAATTATAAAATAATTAACAAAAATAATACAGTTGTAAATAATTTATCATATATATTCGTATAAATGCCCGATCCCTATGTAACACCCCCCACTTCCTCTCCACCTTTGCAATTTCTGGATTCTGAAAAAAGATACATGTTAGGACATACCTAATCGAATAAGTACAAACATGAAGTGAAGAAAATCAAAACAAAACATGCAAGTTTTATCAAAGGTCAAAGTTAGGGTTTTACGTCCTGTTCAACAGCCAGCGCAAGTTTTATCAAGAATATTTTTAAATTAACAAAAATACAAAGCAAATAAATTTATATTTTTTTTCAGATTAAAGGTTTATTTCTAATATTTTAAGTTCTCCCACAATTATATGTGCTGGCAATCAAGATACAGGTTGCAGAGTGTCTATTTATCACTCACTGCCACCAGACTGGAGAGCTTTTTTATCTGCTATGGTCGCCACCCCCCACCCCCCCACCCCCCACCCCACCCCCACCCCCCCACCCCCTTTCTAAAAGTGCATTCCCAAATAAATATGACATGAATAAAGTTTATAATAATTTATATACAATAATTTATGTATAATTTATAAGTCAAAGAGATCTTACAATAACCCTTGAAAGTGGCATTGGGGTATATGGTCGATCAAAAAAAGAATTATTTTTAATAACTCTGATCACAATACAAAACTAACTTATGTCATAAATGTTCCATGTCTATAACCAATATCCTTGAAATGGTGTGTTCTGTTTTCCGGAACAAACATGGACACAGCTAATCCTTTGACAGGAGCATCACCCCATCTGTGGTAATATATCCCACCTAGTCTATCTATGTATTCTATGAAATGTCTGTAGTTATCTGATCTCCAGAGCTTTGAGGAAGATACTTCAAAGTTATTGTAAAATATTTTAGGACTTGCCCATTTGCTAAAATATTGTGTTTTTATGTTACGATCCAATATATACTGTTTGGTCGCCTCCCACAATCCTTTAGTACATAGATGGGAGTCAACATGGATCCAGATATATCCGTACAAATAGTCACGTGACTGCATATACTTAAATACATCATAATGCACTCTTCTAGTTAATAAAGAATCATCATCAAGCCGCCAATGATAGTCAAATCCTTGTAAAATCTCTTGTTCATAAACTCCTTTCACATGAAACCTGCACATATGCCTATATCCCATGCTGCTAGTGCATTTGATATTGTCTTGGACACCATCTAAAAACGGCGGTATATTAAACTGGACTTTTTGAAAAAGCACATCTGTTTGACTGATATTTCGTACTGTTAATTTACTAGCTAAATCCATTTCTTCGTAAAATATCACCACTGGATACTTATATAGTTCATTAAAATGTTTACTTATAGAAATCAATAGCTCTATGAGGTTTTTAAACCTTTTTTGTTGAGTAAGAATATATATTACACCTTTGGGTTTAGTATTTGGCCATTGAGAAAGTAAATTATCCTTTTTGGCACAGTCCTCACAAATTATATTTATTAGTTCATTGGTATGTCCAGAATTGTCTGGATCATCCACTGGAAGTAATCTATGTTTATATCCTGTGATGTCAGATGTTCCATCGTCTGCATATTGGATAATATAGATAAAACTGGTCAAGAATAACAGCCCTCCAAATATGGTTAATTTCCTTCTGGACTTCATATTTCAGGAACAATCTCCTGTTGTTAAATGTGACGATCACAGATGTGTCAGTTCAAAATTCTGGAAATACAACAGAATAAATTGCATGTTTATACAGTTTATTTTCAGTAGCAAGTTCATAATTTTATTCTATTATGAACTTTAATAACACTTGTACTCTGCACAGAAGCACACTCTATGGTATCACTCAAACACGATTTCAAAGTTCTTTGTTCCAGGAACAATAGTACGAGTCATTACCACACAGATACTGACCTGAAACTGTTGTTGGAAAGTCTTGGCAAACAGATACAATTCCAGCTTGTCTCTAGTGTAAGCTCACACACATAGGCAGAATGAACATCATCAGACTCTGACATTTCATTCCAGAGTTCAAATTACCAAAATCAGAAGCACATGTTTTTGAACATGTGCACAAACAGCTGGGTACCATTGATCAGCATAGAATTGAAATTTTTTATTAGAATGTTTTCCAATAACTTTGCTACATTAACTATAAATCACTCGCAGAGTGCAGAACTCCATAAGGGAGCAGTTCCAGAAATTCTGGATTTTTTTTTGTATCCAGAATATATGATCTGGATATTTTGCAAAATATACATCCATAGCGAACAGCAATCTACCATAACATTAAACAATGGACAGCAGGAGCACAGGGTTCCAACACCTCATATATTTTATTTTATGAAATAATGAATAATCATCCATCCGCTGGTGAACCCAGTTGTGGATGTCCTATTCACTAACGTGATCCCCCCTCCCGTAAGCACTTGTTCCTTTGGTTGGGCCCAACCCACTGTGAAAATTTCACGAAGATCCACTGACTACCTTTGGATTATTGTCAACCAGAAAGCTAAAGTCATTGAAAATATAACATTAGAAATAGGATTCAGGATTTTATTGTGTCCAGAATAGGATATGGATCTTTCCCACAATTTGATCACTTCTTCCTTTCCACACAGGTCCATACCACATGAAAAATTTTAGGGATTGGTTTATTTTTTTGGAGTTATCACAAACACAAAGCAAAGTCAAAGGTCAAAGTTGGAAGATGAACTCCATTTTCTATTTGAACCCAGTATGTTACTCATTTAACCACTATACCCCCCTCTTTCACATATGTATTCTGTACCATCTCGATGAGTAATGACAACACCATAACACTGGTGGCACTTGTGAATGTTGAATGTCCATTAAAATATATACTCGATATAATTTTGATAAAAAGAGTGAAAAATATTATTTGTATATATTTTAATGGACATTCTATATTCACAAGTGCCACCAATGTATAATTATCTGATGTTGATCTGGACATTTCTTTTTTTGAATTATTACAATTTATTTTAGTAGAAAACTGGGTGATATTTCTTCCTGACACCTTGCATAAGTATCAGCAGCTGTTTTTTAATGATAATGCACTTGACTGAACTTTAATCTATAACTCCCACAAATGAAAATCTCTACATTACATTGTCCAAAAGCAAAAACAAATTGTATAAAAATTCCATACTCTGAATACAGCTATCCACATGATTTAGATTTTACTTAATATACTCAGTAATGATATTTTTTTTTATTTGATCAACAAAGAATTCATGTAGGTGAACATTTTCTATACACACAATCCACAATTGGTGATGTAATTTAAGGATGGGCTGTTTCACTGTCACGAATCAGTTAGAAGCCCCTCTGAATGAACTTTTTATCTGTCCCTTGCCATTCTGGGGCATTCTTAAGCAATTGTTACACAGCCGGAGTCAAATTCCACTTTTTATGAAAAGTACTCTTGATCCCATCCCAGACACTTATACCCAATCTACATTAAATGCTGTATCACCCGAGGTAACCCGTGTTTGGTGAAATTGAAATTGGTCGTTTTACCATGTGTTCATCCAATGGCTACCAAAGGTGAGTTGAAGTTAACGGAGGTTGCTTCTTGGTGATCAACCTTTGTAGTACTGTCAATCTACTTTTATTTATGGTTAAAAAACTGTGTCCAATCAGCAGCTGTCTGCCCGCAGTGTGAACAACTCAGACGAAATGAGGTGACCTGAGGGCGATTCCGCTACCGGGAAAAACTTCTAACCACAGGACGTACCAGATGTAGTGTGAATGGGGAATAAGGAACATTTCACACATTAATAAGGAATATGTTCCCATTTTATGAGATAACATCTACATAGAAACTGCTAAAACCAACACCTTACAATGACAAAGATAGATAAAGATTGGTGTACAAACCTTCTTGAATTCAAAGTAATTTTAGGAGAATACAGCTAGAATTGTTGCATTTTGAAACTGCCCCAGCCTATTTGAATAACTAACAACCTTCAGTGAAATTAATGACATAATCGAAAGACCTCTGGAAGAACACAAACACGAGGGGGCCACGGCGGCAAAGTGGCAAAACACTCTCACCTCCCACCTCTGAGGCCGGGGTTTGGTTCCCGGCACAGCCTCAAGGGGGAAAGCTGGTAGTTGCTTGCCGTTGGTCGGCAGTTTACACTACAGAACCCCGACGAACTGTATGTACTGGTGTCCTCTGCCCTTCCAACTACCCGTCGTGATATGACCTATACAGTGTTGAAAAAAAAAGAACAAACAAAAAAAAATAAACATACATGATTGATGTAGACTTTCACCAAGTCGTTTTGTCTATTGTGTAATATATGGGTACTAGTGCTGGGAGATCGCTTGGATTTTCCCTGTCGATGTTTGTATCGGACATTTGTAACCAAACTTCGAACATTTCCGATTATGGAGTCGAAGTGTAAAAAAGACAGATAAAATCAAATGTTAAATTATATCAAGTAAAATACACACAAATTACCACAAATATGACCAAAATATAATCTAAAAGCCATTCACAGATGTCTCCCTCACTAACAGACCATGCTTGATGTATCCTCACTTGTGATTGGCTGATTTTGATTACCTTGACAACAGTTGGAAAACCCCAAGGTGTTTCTATTTACGTTATTTTTATTGCATTCACGGCTAGTTTTGTGATTTTAACTGATGGATATTTCAGATATTTACAAAATATTATTAAGGTTAACATTTTATTGTGACCAAAAGGCTGCAAAGAAATGGATATAGCAAATATCGGTTTTACTTAAATTTTACCGATCATTGATTGGCAATGAGCCAGCGAGCGATAATACCGAAGTTTGCGAACATCGTCCCAGCACTAATGGGTACTGTATGACTTTTGCAGAAACAACCAGCCCTGACAAAAGATTTTTCAGACTGATCCCCCATACTCCAGATTGCTTGTGGTATAATGAACTCCTGTAAGTTTCCAATTTAAATTTAACTGTTCTGGTTACTGATGGATACAAATACAAAGACTTGGAGCAAGTCTATGATTGATACAATGTAGTCTAGAACTCTGTAAAAAAAGTCCTCAAACCCTCTTTTTACAATCTTAAGTCATACAGGAATGCTATTCAGTGAAGCGGAATGGGCATATTACAATATAAAAGGAAATGTGTGTATACCCGTATTATCGGTCTGATAGGTGTGACCTATGATTAAGTTTGACCCCTGATCCAGGCCACCAGATAAGAAACACCCATAACACCAATCTTTAACCCATATTGGTTTTATAATGAAATTCAGTGAACTATTAGAAATGTCATTTGCTAGAATAGTTTGATAAACGTATAATGAATTAACAGAATTTTAAATCAAAGGATATTAACCAAAATGTGGGCATTTACTGGTAACTTGTCAGTATTCCATCGCAAAAATTGTTATCAACTTACTTTTTCTATTTCCAATCTCTAAAGCTTAAATACAGGTATTTTATACTGTAGTGGTTGATCACTACTGAAATAAACTTTCAGCACACAAAAACATTTGAGCTTTACATTTTACAATAACCTTAAAAACCATCTGGGATAATCATCTTTGGTGTATGCGCCGTAATTGCTAGACAAACAGTAATTAAATAAGCTACTTTATTGCACAAATAAAGGTACTGTAAACATACTGAAAATAATTACCTTATCCATTATCCATACGTATTATCCAATAAATATACCAGCACAATATTCCACATGTATGTACATACATTAGACGTACTAGGTTAACCTTGAAGTATACCTACCTAATAAACTGAGCAGAAATGAAAAAAAAAAACAAAGAAAAACAAAAATCCACAAAGTTCACGTGTTCACTAAACTCACTAAATCTTTGAAAGGTACTTATTTGTGTATTTTCTTAAGACGCCTATATCAAGAAGAAAACATCTCAACTGGTCTCTCAGTGGGATAAAACAGTGTTATAAAAACATACAAAAAATATATCCACATGTGTGGGAAGTAACCTAAAAGTTCAATGAATATTCTCTCTATTTCTGAAGCAGTTGGAAAATATAAGAATGATATTTATAATTTTGGAAATAAACACTAGAATCTTCGATGTTCACTCAAGCGTAAAAGAGTTTTTTCTTCGCGACGATACTGAATCTACCAGTGTACCGCATCAAGTATTTTAACTAAAGGCCAATTCACACACGGGCGATTCAGAACTGGGATTAAAAAATAATGAGATATTCTTATGTCGGTGTTCCACCACACGACTAAGGCTCCCGATTAAGGGTTTTTGAGGGTCGGTTTCAAAAATATGCTTAGTCCCAGGCTTCCTGTAAGGGTCGGTTGTGGTCGGTTGAGGCCGTGTGAGAAATCAAACATGTTTGATATTTCTCCCGACCCCAACCGATTATTTTTTCCCGCCATAAACAAAATGTCCAGTCCCAGGCTTCCTCAGGCCTCCTCAGATCAAATTTACACAGTCCTATGCTGTCCCAGGCCGCCTGCGACCCTTAGTCGCTGACCCTTAGTCCCAGACCCTCTATACCTTAGTCCCAGGCTTCCTGCGACCCTTAGTCCCATTGCAAAGCAAAAATCGGCTATCTCGGTCTGGGGACGCCTGGGGACGCCTCAGGACACCTTGTGGGGTCGGGACTTAATCCTGGGTTAGTCGGGGCTTAGTCCCAGGAGGCCTGAGGCGTCCTGGGACCCAGTCGGTTTGTGTACGACAGGATCGTGGTTCAAACCGACCAGAAAAATGGCTTAGTCTGTTCTTAGTCCCAGACCAGTTAGGGACTGTCTGGGGCCTCCTGGGGCGTCCTGAGGCCGATCTGTAGTTAATCCCAGACCTTCATACCGATTCTGTCTTCCACCCCATTGGTCAATTTTTTTTCCATTTTTTCCAAGACTACCCACGATTAAGGGTCCCAGACAGGATCGGGGCTTAATCCTTTGGTGGAACAAGGGCATTAGATATACGCTATTAAATGGCACCTTTCATATCCACATTTAAGTTGTTTTTTTTAACTATATATACATATATCACTCAAACATCATGTTTTCATCCAATACCACCCCATCAGAAATAAAGCCTAGCTGATTCCCATTTATGGGGCTGTTCCATTTCTACGATATATCTTAAACCAAGCTCCCAATTGTGAAAATACCGGATTCAGGATATAGTTTGCGGTAGGTTTACAATGGTTTGCGGATGTGTTCCCGATAGTTTCCTGATCCATCCGATTGGTTTACAATGGACTTAAGATGCAACAGATAGGTTTACGATCACTATAAGATGGAAAGTATTGCTCTTCAAGTGTGAGATAGGTTAAAAATCGCTGTAAGTTTTAAAAGATGACAATACAACAGGTTTACAATGCCATACATCTGACAAGAATTAGGAAAAGTTTACAACAATTTCAAACGTTTGACTTTCTTGTAAACTGTTTCCGATGGACTCCCAAGTGCTGTACTTGTAAACTTATCGGGAAGTTCCATAACTTCCATACAGGATCTCTACGACAGCATTAAGATATATAAAATTCAATTCCTGGTTCCTGAAAAGTGACAATCCAGAGCTGGATTTATGATATATCGCAGAAATGGAACAGGCCTCTTACTGATAGGATTTACTTACGACTTCCACGATCATGATTCAAAGTATGTTATACATTTGTGGTACATTTCAATACGTTGGCACACATTCTGGAAAGTACTACTATGTATAGCTACAAATTGCTGCATGGTGTTACCTTACCTAGTAGAAGGACAGTGCACATTTTTAGCCATTTAAGTGAAAAACACCCCACCACCACAACTATTTCAAAGCAATCATAAGGGGTGACAAAACGTGTCCCTTTGTTAAATATTAACAGGTGATTTTATTAAATATCTTAACTTTCAACTACTAAAAGATACTTTGGGCCACGTCTATACTTGCTCCAAGTCTTTGTATCTCTTATTCCATCAAATCTGACATACACGGAATCATTATGAATCCACCTAGTAGGTGGAGATCCTTCTGTCTGATGAAATACATTTTTTTGTCAGCACCAAATACTGGAAAAGGGTCATTGAGTCCTCATAATACCTAAGACCAAATGGCTTGGGGAAAGGCTAGGCCACGTCTTACAATTCGTTGGATATCTAGTAGTTTTAGTAGTAGAGCTATAATTAGTTAAGGTTATGTGTACAAGGTCACAACGGTTTTTAGAGAAATTTTAAAAAAATACTTTGAGAGAATGACCTGGCGCAAATACACAATGCACTCTTCCAGTGATGCTCTGTCCCTGTTTACACCAGTCCTGTGCATTTATAACATGTTCTCATGTATGCCTTATTGTAATGTGTTGGAAGGACAATGTACAAGGTCTAAGTCCCCATACGTTTTCTTGTACATTTTTTTTAGTCTTCAACATACGACATTTTCAAATATCTTGAGCATGTTGTATTTCTAACGGAAGAGAGAGAAAGTAGGGGTAAGATTGTTTCTCCCTTTTGTGTGAAATTGTTAATTTTTAAACTCAAACAAATCAAGGTGAACTAGACTGGACGAGTTTTAAACTTTGGTTTATCATCGTTTAAACTCGATTGATTGACTTTGAAACTCCATAAGCACAGTTTCAAACTCAATAAAGTTTACCATACAATGTCCAACAGTTATGCAATTATCACTTATTTAGATTAGATTTAGATTTATTTGTTGTTTTACATCGCGTTCAACAGCCAGGGTCATATTGCAACGGGTAGTTTACAGGTGGAGGAAACCAGTGCATACTGCACTGTAAACCACCGGGCATTGGCAAGTAACTACCAACTTTCCAACATGAAGCACCCGGCCCGAGATTCTAACCGGCAGCCTCAGAGGTTGGAGGTGAGAACTTTAACCGCTACACCACCGAGCCCCCTCTTAAGACTTTTAAAATGATATCCATGATTTATATATCAGACATATATTTGTACATTTTGCTTAATTAATTAATAATAATAACAGTAGAAACATTTATATGGGGCAAAATTGATCGACATACTCTAATGCACTGAATGAGGTCATATTGACCCACCTAGTACTACTGATATCAAAGAACATCTTAAAAATTTCAAATTAACGGAGATGTGTAATTTAAGTAGATTAATAGCCTCGTAAGTGTCCAATATTTGACAATAATGGACTGTTGACTCCATCCCTTCAGGGATTCCATTATTTTACAATATTGGACACTTACTTGGCATTAACTTAGACATAAAGCCAGAGAATAAATTGCAAAAACAAAAACATGTGCACTTCTGGGTTTGTGGTTGTTTGTGTAATTCGGGTCTTTCTAATATGTCATATTTCATTACAGTTATTCACTCCATTGCACATTTTTTAAAGTGTAACTTCAACTGTGTATGATTTGCATCTGTATAAGAAAAACATAATCAAACTGACATGTGTATGAATTCTCATGCGATCAAATTACCTGGATTTTTACATAATAATAATACTGCTGTGCCACTGCTACGAATTTGCTTCCACAGCAATAATGTTATGTCAAGTGTAATCTGATTGGTCAACTGACTTATCTTTTCACTCATGGAGACTGGGGAGCTAAACTTGCTCTAAGTTGTTGTATACATTATTCACCAGACCAGTTAAATTTGAATTGGAAACTTACAGGAGTTCATTATACCACAAGCATTCTTGGGTAAGGGTAAACTCATTTGCAAATGTTTACTTTGGGCTTTCTTTTCAAGAAAATGTGCATTCCAAAGCTGTCTGGATTTACACTCTTATTGTCCCATTAAAACATGTTTAAAGACTTTTATGAATGAGCATTTCTGTCCCAATTTGTCATGACCAATCTTGTCTGTCATTAATTGCTAAAAGTTAGTCTACAGGCCACTACAGCTTATATTTAGGGTCTAAAACTTATCTTTGGCTGCTACAACTAATCTTGCACACTTTTGTGTGAATATATAGCAGAGTAATCTTGAATATATAGCAGAGTAATCTTGTAAAGATCAGTCTTATAAATCTTCAGATAATTGCACAAGAGTTATCGGGCTATCAAAGTCTGTCCATCCGGCTAAAACCCCTAGTAAATCAAAGGCTCGCATTGCAGGGCCCACCTCATGATGAGTATAGCTTTTAAGCTAGTATCTGTTATCATTTTTGTTTTGTTTGTCATTTGCTTGCAGGATTACACAAATACTACTGGTTGAATATTCCTGAAAAATATCAGGATATGGGTCTTCGTCCAACATAGATCGCATTACATTTTGAGAGTCATGTGGATCACTGTCAGGATACAAACAAAAATAATCCAGATTATCCTATTTACTTATTGTTACATTACAATTTCTTAGAGAAATGCTCTCCATGTTTTCTTGAGAAAAGAACAATTGCAAGACAATGTCAGAAGTGTTGTCTAGACTGTTATTAATGTGTACAGTTACAGGTGATAGTACATCAGTAATTATTTACACCATCAAACAACATTTATATTTTCATACCCAAGAACCACTTTATCATACCATACTTTCAGAATATTAAAATATCCAAAAATTGAAGACTAGTTTACAATTTATGGTGTATTCAACTAAAAAGCGATAAAGATATGTTGTTTCTCAATGATTGTATGTGAGTAAGCATATGTCTTTAATGTCTCTAAAATTATTCTGAAATGACCCAAATTAACACTTATAACACATAATTATTTGTATTAACATGATCAACATGGGTTCTGTTGCCGTGGTGATTCTCGCGGTTTTTCTGACAGCAACTGTTGAATCTTGTGGTAAGATAATCTAACCTGGACTTTTATATTGGTTAATCTCCATCATTGATAGGCTGTACGGTGCAAATATACATGAACATGTTGAATAGTCATTGTTGAAAGTCCATTGAACATAGCCATGTCATACCTGAGAAGACACAGGGGTGGTGGTAGCTATGGGTCCTAGGCTTTTGCAAACAGGTAAGTTTGACCTTGTTCCTGAAGGATGCAGTAGATGTTATATTGTACATAAACTCGGGAAGGTCATTCTAACTCTTAGGAGCATTGAAGGTAAAATTATTGCCAAAGTGTTTGGCTAACTTATAGAGTGGAACAGTGAAAAGGAGGAACTGCCAGGTATTGGTGGTCAGGGTGACTATGCTTGGTGCTGTATGGACAACTGCTCAGATACAAGGATGGTCCAAAATAGCTAATAGCTAGGAGAACTGCGATGGAGAAATTGTGTGGACCAATTGTGTGGTTTTGAACATGCTGTGGTGATCAGCAAGATTGTACTTCTAATGGTATTTTAAATTAGCTGCTTTGTGGAGATTGTTTAAATATTTATATACCACTTGAGAAGCCTCAGTAGCTAAGCCATCAACAAGTGTGGTAAATAATCACTCAGCTATCACCTTCATGCTCATTGGTTTGAATGAAGTTCAATGTCAAAATGCGGGAGATATACTGATAACCTGACCTGATAAGTCTTCAGGATGCAAACAAGCAATTATGATCCTCAGGAAATTACATTTGAAATATTAGTGAGTTTATGACAGTAACTATCGAAGCTGACCAACATACTATTGTCTGGTTCTCAAGATAATATTTTAACAATTGGCATAATTGTAAAAATATTTAAGATTTAATATTAATATAACACTTGGAAAAAGAATACACTCTTAGCTAGTCTTATCAATCTTTGATAGTGTCAATAATAACTTGTTTCTGGTAGCTTCTAACTCGTACAGACCAAAATCATTGTTCAAGACTTATCCAGCCATTGGATCAGGGTTGGTGGTTTCCCCCAGCTACACGAAGCGACCAAAGAGAAGTGTCAGAGCTCTTTTCGGGAAATATGTAATTTTACACCTTTATCTGAAACATGACAGGACTGTTAAATTTGCTAAATTCATGGAGCAGAAATCTATCCAAAGATTTGAAGCATTTTTAAAGAACCAATTGTTAAATATTTTTAACGTCTGTAAATAGATGGTGCTAAAGTTTGAGCAGCTAAGTGAAGGATAGATATCTATATAACTATACATATTGGCATATAGAATAATTGAGTGAAATGTTAAAAATATGGTAATTTAACACACACCCACAATGAGTATTCCTTCTTTGTTGCTAACTATAATGCTATGTTAACAGGCATTTCAACATTGAGCCCAGGATCAACTATGAAACTATATATTTTGTCTGAAGAAATATTTCTAGATATGCAGTACTAATTATGAGACTTTGAACAATGATTTGTAGCATTTGAATAAATTTGCAACAATTTTTCAGACAGATTTTTCATTTGATACCACTCATAAAATTTTCCTTCTTTTTCAATCAGGCGAGAACTTCAATTTCGCTGGTACCTATGGATCCAATATGGTGTTACAAAGAGCCCCAGCTAGGGCCAGGATTTGGGGGTATGGTTTTAATGTAGGAGACACAGTCACTGTTACTATCAGTGGTGGAGGAGAATACCAGACAACTACTACTGAAGGTATGGATACTCTGTCCGTGTGGTTTATTAAAGTAGTACTGTATATTCAGTTATATTTATTGCTTCAACCAGGCAGTTATGTTTTTAGGTATGTTTACTTGTCTGTCTGTCTGTCAGCTTGTGTGTCTGTGTTTGCAATCTTTCAAATATAATGAACTGGGACCGGTTTTACAAAGCCTCATTACTTAAAGGAGACATTCAAGGGCACTCCATTAAATTTTAAGGAAGCAATGAACCTAGTACCTGAAGTTTCAAGAAGTGTCTTTCAAGGGAATGTTTAATAGTTTTAAAGAAAATATGTTCCCTCCTTAAGTTTCAAGGAAGACCTTTGGTAAGGAGAGTTAAAGGAGGCATTGTGAAACTGATTCCAAGGGGACCTTCCCAAAGGAAAAAATGACCTTCCTTTACTTTACCAGGTCGTTTCCAAAAGAGGCTTTGTAAAATCGGACCCAGATCTTTCTTTAAATTTTTATGTGGTTAGGGAAAGATCCGGCGTCCCTTAAATTTTTTTCTGCGACAAAAGTTTGGCTCCCATTGCAACAACACATTTTCAAGGCTTTCTTTTTGCACATGCACACAACTTGTCAATACTTATGAAGGGACAAGAACAGCATTTTAAAAAGGATGATTCAATAAATTTCTGAGAAATTAATGTTATATCAATTTGGATAGATCCAAATATTGGATTTCTTGCCCATTTTTACTACTTCTACTATTCTTTTAAAATAATTATACAGAGTTAGACTTTATGTATGCTGAGAACATTAATGTACTATCATTAAAATTGTGCTTGACCAATATGTACATGGCTCTGGTAGTATTTATTTATTTGGGGTTTTACGTCACTTTCAACACTGTACAGGTCATATCACGACGGGTAGTTGAAAGGGCAGAGGAAACCAGTACATACAGTTCGTTAGGGTTCTGTACTGTAAACTGCCGACCAACAGCAAGCAACTACCAGCTTTCCCACATGAGGCCATGCCGGGAATCGAATCCCGGCCTCAGAAGTGGGAGGTGAGAGTGTTACCACTCTGCCACCGTGGCCCCGGCTCTGGTAGTAGCCATCGGCGTTTGTCGTGAGCAGTTATCTGTTTTTGTTCAATACTTTCTTTCCTTTTATTTCCTCTTCCAAAGAGGTAATTGAAATTCCAATAACATTATTAATGCTACATTTTATTTCGTTTGTTTTCACATGTCATAAAAATAATCCTCATATTGCCTTCATATCAAACTTTTGGGGGCCATTTACTATAATTTTAATACAACTTAAAAATAACGAAACTTCCATTGAATTTCATTTCTTGGTCTATGCAGAAGTGGCATCCACAGTATAAACAAACCCAAATGGCTGCCTGAGATATTTGATATGTTTTATGTGACAGTGAAATGTTGTACACATCCTTCTATACAGAGCAGTATTACTGCTTTAATATGTGTCATCTGCCAATGTGGCCTAGTAGGTAACACTGGCTCGGAAGACCACTTGAAATTACAGTCCTCTATCATTGGGTCCTATCACCAGTGGCAGGTTAAAGAACCTGAGGATTATTGATATATGGTCATCCTTAAGCCCCTGTCTTTCAGTTAGTGGAATATCAAATGGCATATTGAGTTAGTGGGACAGTTTCACACAAAGACTTGGATTTAGGCTTAAAGGTACGATTTTTGTCTTAAATGTAGGCTAAATTTATGGTCTTAGACTGAGCAAATATAACAAAATAGTACACTCAAAGCTTTGGCTAAGTCTTTAACTCAAGGTTATGTCCATCTGGGAGTGGGCTTTAATTTTGCAAACAAACATGCATAACCATCATAAATTTTATCCCCTTCAAAATCAAGTCAAAGACATAGCTGAGACCAAAGCTGAGACCAAAGCCTTAAATTTAAGTACAAGTTTAGCCAAGTCTAAGACCTTGTGTTGAACCTGCCCCAATAGTAGAAGCAGATATTTTGCTGAGTATGCAATACAGTGTATACTGTGAGGTAAATGATCACTTGGATCTCAAATGTTTGTCATTTTTAAGCCATATCATCAAAGAATGTGGGAAATACAAAAAAAAATACTTTTAATATTTATTCTTAACCAATCGCAGGGGCAGCAGGAAGAGCAGTTTGGAGAGTGGATATGGACCCTGTGGAAGAAGGTGGACCATACACAATCACTGCAACATCCGGAGAATGTACATTAAGTTTGGACAATGTACTTTTTGGAGATGTCTGGATCTGCTCTGGTCAAAGTAACATGGTCCACAGACTAGACAATGTAATTATATGTTCTAACATTTGTTGTCTTTATGAATAACTGGAAAACATTTGTGGTTTAATGGTGAGGGACATTCCAAACCAATTGTCTGTGGTTATAACATATGTTATGTTTTAGGAGTTTTCATTTGGAAATATGTAAGTGCCCGCGCCAATGCATCAAACTCAATCTTTGTCAAATTATGAATAATATAATAATAAATCACAAATACATGTAAGACATCTTTGGCAAGTCTACTACCAACATATATAACAGAGCTGATAGGAATATCTAGACTGATATGCTTGAATTGCCTCTTGATTTTGCATCTGTCACATTCTGTCCAATTTGAGACCAAAAAAGCATAGTCTCTTACACGGCCCTGCAATGAACTATTCTTAAATCTAATTGCTCACAGATAATTAAATATGCCGTTTATTTAAAGTAGATAAAATAGACTAAAAAATTAGTGCTTATAGACTAATGATTATGTTTATGTTCATGTCATAGGCGGATTACCTCTCTGATTTCACAGATTGATGATCCCCAGCCTGACATAGATGATGTGGTGAATTACCCCAATGTCAGGTCTTTCCTTACACAGTTACAATTTTCGGACACTCCACAAGAAGATGTTGGACCAAATTCTAGAAACTGGGCAATTCCAACACCAGGTAGTGGCATATTTTTAAACCATGTTTTCTTTAAAATTTGTTTGTGCTTGAGCAGTTTAATATATGCAATATGGTAGTGAATCTATGGGTGTGGCTTGTCACCATCACCATAACATAAAACAGGTTCAAAATACAAATTAGACATGGCAAAACTATATTGATGAGGTGCTATTAAAACTTTCCTTTAATATTACTATTTATTATTTTTACTTTATCAGATAAAAGTTAATTCTGTGGTTTGTTTAACCTTTTCTTGTATGACGTTGTTAGTATGAATAAAGGTTGCACCAAATAAAACACTACAAATACTAAATTAAGATCTTCCCTTTTATTTATCCAGATGGCAAGTTAATCCTATGTTTACAAAATTTCCAAGCAGTGCAGGAAGACTCATCATTAACAATTCTGAAAGGGGTTTTGGTCTACTAGCACAACCCGCAAAGTCATCAGCAATAGTGCACTGAAGCGGTCACCCATCCCAGTACTAATGTAGCCCATTGCCGCTTAACTTCAGTGGAGAGACAGATACTCATCACACTACGCCACAGTTCATGAAAGTCAGGAGATAAAAGAAAGAAAGTTATCTCTAGAAACATGAGCTCGCATGTAAAAACCTGACCGTTCCCTCTTTGGGTTTCTTGTTCATTTCTCTCATGTATTCTAAATTAGAAGTGGAACCTGGGAGAGAGAAAATAAACACCTAAAGAACTCATCTCTTACTGATTCTATATAACTTCACTCTCTAACCCCATTCGCGTGAAACAAGAAAGGATAGTTGGAATGAATGTTTCAGTGTTGAAGGTGTTCTTGTTGGTTACATATTTAAATCTCAATATCGATAATTATATAAGTGGTCAGTTCTTATCAGAGGTATTTACAGTGTTACCATTACTGGTACAATACTTTAAAATAATATATTACAAAACAATAATTGGACAATTTATTTGATGTGTCAACTCGGAGAAGACAAGAAATATGCTTCCTTCTTAAATTCAATTCATTGAAGAAATGAAAACAAAATGTTTACATGTTCTACTCTGCCCTCATACCAGGACCTCATGCTTGGTCCAAATAATGGACCATTCATTGAATTCATACCTGCAGGGTGTCAGGGTGGAATCGAGTTTAATGTTTTTGTTGCATAATTCTTGGCTCTTTGGTAAAACATTCCATTAGAAGTATGGCAGACCAATTTAATAAGTTTAATCCACCCAGATGGCCACCTATCACACTTTAATCAACGTTATAATTCTTTTGTCTTTTTTAATCCATATTCTTGGCCACTGAAGAAATCATGGCCCCATACTCTGCCATATGCTGGCTCTTTGGCAAAAGACTCTACCAGAAGTATGGAAGACCAATTGGTTTAATCCAGGCTGCCTGGGGAGGAACTAGAATTGAAGCCTGGTCATCTCCAGAAGCTTTAGATGTCTGCTTTGATGAAGTACCACCGTAAGTAAGAAGTATGATAGCAATCAGGGGAGTGCACTACACCACCAACCTGTATTTACTGTCTGATATTGCTTAAATGGCCTATGTTTTTCTTCTTTTATAAGACAAATTGGCAATTAATAAATATTAATACTCATTAAATGACAGCAGGAGACCTCAATGACCTAGTGGTTAACATTGTTTGTATTTAATTACCAATAATGTCAATGGTCTCAGGTTTGAATATTGATCACTACTTTATACATAGCAAAATACTAGGAGGCCTAGTGGTTAACATTGTTTGTATTTAATCACCTATCACGTCAATGGTTACAGGTTTGATATATACATAGGAAATACTAATGGTTTGCCTTAATAACCTCACTTGAGACTTCTGAGAACCCCGGACCCTGTGTGGGAAAGTTGGTGGTTGGTTGCCAGTTTACAGTACAGAACCTTGACCAACTGTATTTACTGATTTCCTCTGCCCATAAAACTACCCTTCATGACCTATGACCTATACAGTGTTGAAAGTGACAATAAATTCAAAATAACAATCTCACTTTCACAGGGAATATAAAACCCCAGCTTTAAATTTGACTCTACAGGAATCCAATCAGTGTTGTTTGTGTCACTATAATCCCTGAATAAATACTCTGCAAATCAGAAGTACAGTTTGCATTTTAATACATTTACATGATGTAAAGAACTAGAAGCTGGCATATTAACATTTATATTAGGACATAACGTTTTTCAAATTCAGCAAATTAATCCTTCATGTGTTGCACAGGCGTGAAGATCAGAATGCTGCCAGTGCCCTGTACAATGCCATGATTCACCCCCACTTCCCAACTCCAATCTTTGGTGGCATTTGGTATCAAGGTACTCTTATGTATTTTTGCAACATAAAACTCTGATTTGATATACGTAATAGATAATTCAATTATTTGTGATGATACTTTAGTTTTAGTAGAAATCTGTTTGGTAATTTAATTGTAGAACATTTTAGAACATTTATATAGCACAAGTACAAGTTTTTTTTCTGACTTTTGATTTTTACTAGAAACACTTTAAAATCTTAACAGTTCATCAAATTGTCTAAATATTTAAATGTGTAAGATCATAATTGATATAGTAATACCTTAAACTGAAATTATGTTTTATATTTTTATAGAATGCATATCTTAAGAATATATGGTTTGAAAATTTAGCTTAAATGGCTAATGCAAGGTTGATTAATCTATGTGTCATTCCTTACTAAAACATGCCCTCAAAGTACCTTACCCTTAGACAGAATTATGCCCAAGGGGTCATATTTACTTGATAAATATCAACCAGAGAATTTATTTCAAGCTTAACATAATACTTTATTATTTAAATCTAATTGAAACACTGGTGTCATATTATATATATTAAATGTATTTTTCTACAATTATATCTCAGGAGAGGCTAACACAGGAAATGCTGCAGATTATGGCTGTGCTATAAGGGAAATGGTAAATGACTGGAGATTCCGTTGGTTCACTGAAACAGACACCATGGATCCAGAATTTCCTTTTGGACAAGTTCAGGTAACAAGTCATTTGCACAGACACTTTGACTATTTTTTTATTATCCTATTGTACTTTTCTATATATTTGACATTTTTCTGCATTTTCTTCAAATTAATATTGTTTTCGACACATGTTATATCACAAGAGGCGGGATATATTGAAATGGTACATATAAGTCAGTCACGATTCTGCATGAAGAACTGGCATGCAACTACCAAGGACCCCAGTTTGAGAACATGTGAGAAACCTATATGTTACAACTGCCATTTTATTGTGGCATTGAATATCCCTGTGAATTAAAGCAGTTTTATTTATTTTGCTATTGTCAACAAAGGACAAATAAATGGAAAGTCTTATTTTAGGACTACACTTAGTTTTCATTATTGCATTGAGACAAATCATTTGATAGAATCACTTGTAAATTAATTAAAACTGTAAAATCTCCTAAAGAACTTACCAAAAAGAATGACCTGTGGAAACATTTATGTGATCCAATGTAACAAAATGTAAGGGAGAAATTTACAAACTAGTGCATAGACATACATCAACAATACTAGATCCACCCTTGTTTTAAACATGTTTTCACTTAGCTCGCCAACACTAGAGTGGCAAAGTTAGAACACCGTTGTTTTGCATCCACTGGCCATGAATAACATCATATAGCTTCATAATGATCACGAAATAGCATTGTGTAACTTTGTGGTCACCAAGAAACAGCACTGAATAGGTTGATGCTGACCAAGCAATAGAATTGTATAGCTTGATACTGACCAAGAGATAGCACTGCATAGGTTGATGCTGACAAAGCGATGGCATTGTATAGCTTGATACTTACCAAGCAATAGCATTGTATAGCTTGGTACTGACCAAGAGATAGCACGGCATAGGTTGGTGCTGACCAGGCAATAGCATTGTATAGCTTGATACTGGCCAAGATATAGCTTGATAAAGACCACGAGATAGTATTGTATGTAAAATGTATGTATTATATGTAAAACAATAATTTATTTATCCTCTTCATTTTCGTCTGAGAACAAAAGAGTCTAAGACAGAACAAGCTAGAAACCTTCTGGCTAAAGACAAATAGTAATGATAGTGTGTAGCTATGTTTTAAGTTTGTTAAACTGGTGAAATGACTGAGAATATTTTTACCAATCAGTATACAACACACTGAAACTGGCAAATGTAGGAAACTCAATCTTTCCTAAATTTTCGAATTACTCATTACATTGCCACTTTCAACGATTATGTTTAGATATGGATATATTTGATGTTCAATGCACTCAGTTGAGCACCTTACCCTTTACATACACACTTGCTCCTAATATCATACACTTTTTATTGTTACAAACTGACTCCTTTATCTTCAGCTGGCACCCAATAACCAAGGAGATATAACCACAGGCTTCCCTGATGTGCGCTGGCATCAAACCTTTGCATTTGGTTTCATGCCAAATGATCAGCTTCAAAGGTTCTTCATGTCAGTTGCTATGGATCTTCCAGATTTTGATTCTCCACAGGGCTCGTAAGCTTGTGTTCATATTTAAACCTATATATACTAAAGTGTAGTACGTATATGTAAGCTTGTTTGCCAAGTGTAACACTGATCTGTAAAATTGTTTACAAAGTACCACAGGTCTGTTTCTTTCTGAAATGCAAGACATGCCAGGTCCTCAGTGGCTTAGTGGTTAGCAAGTTTGGCATCTAATTACAGGCTGTCACCTCTGTTTGATTTAAGCCTCACAAGTGGCAATGCTGAGAGCCTGTCCCAATATGACCCTGGCTGTTGAACGGGACGTAAAACCCCAACTTTGACCTTTACAAGACATGCCTTAAATTAGCACAAGAAGGAAGTACATCATATATGCAAGGCTAAAGGTCACAAAAATAAAGCTTTGCAAGCTATATATTGATTGTTCTTCTGATTAAAACAAACATTTCAACTGTTTCAAATTGTTTCTGAAAATTCAGGAAAGATCCAGAATTAGATCAACATCTATCTGAAAATGTCATAGTTTCTTCCTCTAGCCAGGCCCTACCCATATAAAAATTTATGAATATTTTTCCATTACTTTTGGAGCATTTGTGAACATAGAAAGAGGATAAACAGACAGATAGACAAACACAACCAAAAGTGTAACCTCCTGCAAGCAGTCATGATATTTAAGCATGCACGATGATACATATCATTTCAGAGTCATTGTTCTTAAATATCATATTTCTGTATGTACATTAGATACCTCTTCATGGTAAGCATGCTTTGTCACATTGCAGAATTCACCCACGCTACAAGCGCCAGATAGCTGATAGACTTTTTCTTGGTGCTGTTGATGTTGGTTATGGAGACACCTCAGAAGGACCATATAATGGACCCTTTCCCACTGCCTATAGTATTGATGGCACTAACATAGTTATTACACATGAAGGTTATACACTGGAAGAGAGGGGTGACCCAGCAACTTACTTTGGATATGAGGTACAATAGCAAAACTTCCAGAATGACAAAAAATACACAAAAATATATCATGAATGAAGATGACAGAATTATTATATTATCAGCCACTGTGGCCTAGTGGGTGACACACAAGCATAGGAACACAGAGGATGTGGGTCTGAACCTAGTTACAGGCAGATGAATAGTTTCTTAGATTACTGGTCATCTGCCACTGTGTCCTTTCTCCAGTGACAGTAGCCAAGATAAATAAATAAGAGTTTTGACTGTACTTGTGCAAATAGGATGGGTCAAATAGTGTTTTCAGTTTTGTAGTAAAAGGAGATCTTGCAATACAATGAGGGATATATGTTCTCTGTACATGTTTAATGATGGGTGTTTTTTATCATCCATCAATTTGAATGAAATGATAAGTAAAATAGGTCGGTATTTAAAGAAAGAATGCAAAAAAGGTTATTATATATAAAGACCCACCAGTAAATTGAAAAACAACTTCAACTTTTAATTGCAGATTGCTCTGCTATTTTTCAATGGACTTTAATGCAACAAAATGAACAGAAGTTTTAGATAATATATAGTTATCGCCATTGATCTCGTCAATTTATTTACATATTTTACATAATTGCTCATGTACGCAGGTGTTTTTGTTTTTCCAATGCCGTGACAATAACAGAATCCTCATTACCTCAGCCAAGGAAGTGTTAAATTCACAATCCATTTGTCTGTCTGTTTGTGTTATTGTTGGTTTGTTTGCTGGATTACTCAAATACTACTGGCTGGATCTTGGTTGGGTCTTGGTCTAACTTAGATCCTATTAAATATGTGAGAGTGATTGGGATCATTGGCTGGATGCAAAAGAATATTAAAAATTTATCAAATATGTGTATGCTCCCATTTAATTATCATTGAACTATTTTGCTTTAGAAAAGAGGGATGTAGTTTTGATATAAACGAAGCATGTCTTTTATGCATGGTATATACTCTCCAAGTGCTGCTCTGATCATCAGAGTCTAATGTTTGTTTTAAAGGCATGGAAAACTAGTATTGATTTTTTTCAAAATATGCGTGACTATAAGTAATATAGACACGCTCATTAAATTGAGGACATATAGGTCATTCTTATTTACTCATTACCACTCTTATAGAATTGCTCTTTCTTATGGCGCATTCATACTGTTCTGTGTGGTTGTAGCAACTCATATTTGAACTTTGTTTCACGACCTTGTCCTTACTGTTAAATTGACCTCCTATGTGGACATTGAAGAACCAGCCACCTTGTTTTGAAAATACCACTGCCCCCCCCCCCCCCCCCCCTCCAGCAAGCACATTTAAGTTTAGCATGTCAGAGCTCCTGGGAGGTTTTAATGAACATCTTTAAAAGTTGGTTACATTCGCAATAAGGTTACCCATATATCCTTATGGATACTACTAAACACAAAACACACTGAGCCTGATGAGGAACCCGGATGAGTTAAATTATTTTATGGTTTGTATGTGGCTCGCGAGATCTAGGTATCATCTAGATGAGTGTGATCTAGGTATTTTTCTGTTTTATGTTAAATAAGCACATACATTATTTTAACTTATCATTCTAACAAAATCGCACTGGTCCAACATGTTCTAATAAAAGAGGTTCTGTTGAATTTATATTGAAAACTAATTATATCTCAATTATAACACTATTATATGTCACTGAAATGATTGGCTGAAATGAAAATGATCTTTTCTTTAATGGCACTCCATTCTAATGAAAATCTGCTATTACTTTTCCCACTTAAAACATATAAAAAAGCTGCATAACTCTTTTTAATATATGCAATACAGGTACAACATTGGTGTAATGTTTACTTTTTAATGAGTAGAATCTTGTTTAGCAATAATATGTTACATTTCTCTCACAGGGTGTGGAGAGCCATAGTTTCTGGGTATTAGAACAATTAACTTTGGACAAACCATTTATGTATATTTGAATTGCATACTTCAGAATAATAAACTGGATACAAGATGTTTGAGAGAGACGTAAATGCAAGGCACTCGAGCTGTATGTAGATCTGCCCTAAGACTGTAAATCATGATATGATCCTCTTAAGCATTTAATATTTTCTAATTACATATATCCATATACATCATTATTCACCTTGTCTTGTCTTTGTACATTCAGGCATGTTGCTCTGATGATTCAACTGTATTCTGTCCTGAGGCTGGTACTGCCTGGACTTTGACTGACATTGTTTCTGTAGCTGGTTCAGATGTCACTATCACCATGCCTTGTGCTGAAGCCCAGTCTGTAACTGGTGTGAGGTACTCCTGGCGTCAGAGTCCATGCAATGTCTTGGAAGAATGTCCAGTTTATGCTGATGCTGATGCAAATAACCTGCCTGCACCACCCTTTATCTATAATGGGCTAATAAGCTAAGCATGGATACTTTAAAATTGAAATCTTTTAAATTTTATCAAACATGTATGATTCTATCAGTAAAATAAAGAGTAATAAGTGGAAATGAAATTTCACAAAAATAGAATATTGTGTCTCTATTTTGACTAAATACCATTGATCAGCCATTTGAAATACCACAGATGTTGCAATTGTGTAAAATATGGGGGATCATTAACTGCAATGTAAACACAGGTTTGAAAAAGGCTTGTAAACCCTAGGACATACCTTTCTCATGTTGGGGTCACAAGTCTCAAATGAACAGGGCTCATCTACCTAGTTGTCGGTTAGTCCATATTTGGGAGAACTCATTCGGTTCAATTCTTTAGGATTGATATTTGGGTAGGATGCATTTGGAGTGAATTGACACAGATTGAAAAGTAATTTACAGTCAGTACCAGTCTTTATTTAATGTGGGTGTTCCACCACACGACTAAGGCTCCCGATAGTAGTATATATCGAGTGTATATCGAGTCGAGTTTCCCATCAATCATGTCACTTTTTGACAGCTGTGCAGCTGCCTGGGGCAGATGTTAGATTGATGGCTAGATAGGGGAGGGTCGATACTAGCTCTATACAGGTTATTGGGCTCTATACAGGTTCTTGAGACTGGCTCAATGGGGACTTTTGTTTTACTTTGATAGTTTATAGCTATTACTCAGATGAATCATCGCACAGCTGTGGGTTTTAATGGGTGCTGCTCTTTGAATGCTTTTAATGGGGGGCTTTTGTCTGCTAGACGTGTTTTTTGTCTCCTAACCCAAGCTTGTTTTAATAGGGGCTTTGTCTGCTAGCCCACACCCTTTAATGAACTTCGATACTAGATTTAATATTACTTGAATATGTATTTCTTTTAATGGGGCTTTGTCTGCTAGAACTGTTTAATGGGCTAGAACTCTTTTAATGGGTCTTACTCTGCTACAAATGTTTAATGGGGATTTATCTGCTAGCCAAGCTTTTAATGGGGCTTTGTCTGCTGGCGATGCTGTGTAATATTACTACTGAAAAATGAATCATAACCACAGCTGTGTTGTTTAATGGGGCTTTGTCTGCTACCAATTCTTTTAATGGGTCTTTGCAAATGTTTAATGGGTTTTATCTGCTAGCCAAGCTTTTAATGGGGCTTTGTCTGCTGGCGATGCTGTGTAATATTAGGAGGGTCGATACTACCTCTATACAGACGTTTGAGACCGTTGCTCTCGTATAAAGGGGTTCAATACTAGCTCAAACTATTACTTTTGTTGAAAAAATAAAAATGAATCATCACACAGCTGTGTTATTGTAATGGGGCTTTGTCTGTTGGCCATCTTGGTTTAATGGGGCTTTGTCTTAATGGCCATGCTTTTAATGGAACTTTGTCTCCTAGCCTACTAGATCGTATTTCTACTGAAAAACTGAATCATCACACGGCTGTGTTGTTTTAATAGGGCTTTGTCTGCTGGCCATCTTGCTTTAATGGGGCTTTGTCTGCTAGCCCAGCTTTTAATGGGGCTTTGTCTGCTGGCCCACACTCTTTTAATGGGGCCTTTGTCTACACCCTTAATGGGCCTTGATCAATATTACTTTGTGTAAAAAAAAATGAATCATCTACACAGCTTATGGGGCTTTGTCTGCTAGAACTGTATTAATGGGTCTTTGTCTACTGCAAAATTTTTAATGGGGCTTTGTCTACTGGGGCTTTCTCTGCTAACCAAGCCTTTAATGGGTCTTTGTCTCCTAGAACTGTGTTAATGGGGCTTTGTTTACACCCTTAATGGGGTTAGATCAATATTACTTTGTGTGAAACAAAAAATGAATCATCTACACAGCTTATGGGGCTTTGTCTGCTAGAACTGTATTAATGGGTCTTTGTCTACTGCACAATGTTTAATGCGGCCTGGTTTAATGGGGCTTTCTCTACTAAAATTCTTTTAATGGACCTTTGTCTCCTACAACTGGTTAATGGGGCTTTCTCTGTTAGCCAAAGCTTTTAATGGGGCTTTGTCTTCTAGCCTACTGGATCGTATTACTACTGGAAAAATGAACCATCACACAGCTTTGTTGTTTTAATGGGGATTTTCTCTGCTAGAATCTGCTAGAAATATTGATTAATGGGGCTTTGTCTGCAAGCCCAAAGCTATTAAGCCATGCTAGATCAATATTACCTTTGATAACTAGACCACACCCTTTTAATGGGACTCTAGATCAATATTATTTGTGAAAAAATGAATCTTCACACAACTGTCTTGATTTAATGGCTCTTTGTCTGCTAGCTGTCGCGCCTAATGGGACTGTTTAATGGGGCTTTGTCTTCTAGCCAAGCTTTAATGGGGCTTTGTCTGCTAGCCTACTAGATCAATATTACTTTTGAAAAAATGAATCATCAAAGCTATATTTAATGGAATAGCATTTGATTCTTTAATGATATGGCTATTAGGGTTAGGGCTTTGGGGTTAGAGATGAAAATATCAATTGAACAAACTCCTAGATAAAGTAAATCTCATTTGCATGCAAACTTTAATTTTCTTCAGATCACAAAGGCTCAATGGGACTGTTTTTGTTGTTTGATAGTTGATAGCTATTACTCTGATGAATCATCATACAGCTGTCTTGTTTCAATGGGGGCTTTATCTGCTAGCCAAGCTTTTAATGGGGCTTTGTCTGCTGGTCTACTAGATCAATATTACTTAATGGGGCTTTGTTCTGCTAGCTGCGTTATTTTAATGGGGCTTTGTCTGCTAGCCAAGCTTTAATGGGGCTTTGTCTGCTGACCTACTAGATCAATATTACCTGTGAAAAAAATGAATCATCGCAGCCAAGCTTTAATGGGGCTTTGTCTGCTGACCTATTAGATCAATATTACCTGTGGAAAAAATGAATCATCACAGCTTTGTTTTAATGGGGGCTTTGTCCGCTAGAAATGTTTAATGGGGCTTTGTCTGCTAGCCAAGCTTTAATGGGGCTTTGTCTGCCTAGCCTACAGATGTACTAATAATGGGACTTTTGTCTGCTAGCCAAGCTTTATTAATGGGGCTTTGTCTTCTACCATACTAGATCAATATTACTTCTAAAAAAATGAATAATCACACAGCTGTGTTGTTTTAATGGGGCTTTATCTGCTAGCCAAGCTTTAATGGGGCTTTGTCTGCTGGCCCACACCTCTATTGGTTAAGTCACCCAATGTATGATAGTCTCAGAAGAGGTCTGTAGAATATCCCCATTCCCAATTAAAATTAACGGGAAATTTGGAACCCCAGGGTAAGCACCCGAATGCAATATCTCGCCTCATATACAGTCGCAGTTTAATCTCCTACTTTCATGCACACTTTTCATTAGGGTTAGGGCTTTGGGGTTAGCTAATAATTAGTATATCATGTCACTTTTTGACAGCTGTGCAGCTGCCTGGGGCAGATGTTAGATTGATGACTATGTAGGGTAGGGGTCGATACGAGCTCTATACAGGTCTTTGAGACTGTTTCTCTTCATTAATGGGCTTCAATGCTATTTGTAGCCAAAAAAATGAATCATCACTTTTTAATGGGGCTTTGTCTGCTAGAACTGTATTAATGGGTCTTTGTCTACTGCAAAATGTTTAATGGGGCCTGGTTTAATGGGGCTTTGTCTACTAGAATTCTTTTAATGGGCCTTTGTTCTGCTACAACTGGTTAATGGGGTTTTGTCTGCTAGCCAAAGCCAGTTTTAATGGGGCTTTGTCTTCTAGCCTACTAGATCATATTACTACTGAAAAAATGAATCATCACACAGCTGTGTTGTTTAATGGGGCGTTGTCTGCTAGAAGTGTTGGTTAATGGGGCTTTTTCTGCTAGAACTTTTTAATGGGGCTTTATCTGCTAGCCAAGCTTTAATGGGGCTTTGTCTGCTGACCCAACCTCTATTGTTTAATGGGGCTCCATACTACATCAATATTACTTGTGAAAAAATGAATCATCGCAGTGCACTGTTTTAATGGGGCTTTGTATGCTAGAACTGTTTAATGGGGCTTTATCTGCTAGCCAAGCTTTAATGGGGCTTTGTCTGCTATCCCACACCCTTTAATGGGGCTCTAGATCAACATTACATGTGAAATAAAAAAATGAAGCATTGAAGCTATATGCGATGCGGCTGGAAGAAGTAGCTATAAATTTTTAAAATGAAATAAATCTAGACTTCATTGTAACGTAAAGGATCAGCATTTGGATTTGATTTCTCACACAATGTATGCTAGCTACATTGGAGCTCTGTTAAAAATCCCCATTCCCAATTAAAATTAACGGGAAATTTCGAACCCCAGGGTAAGCACACGAACGCAATCTGTCGCCTCATATACAGTCGCAGTTTAATCTCCTGCTTTCATGCACACTTTTTGATTAGGGTTAGGGCTTTGGGGTTAGCTGATAATCAGTGTATAGTCGCAGGTTAATCCTAGCCTACTAGATCATATTACTACTGAAAAAATGAATCATCACACAGCTGTTTTGTTTAATGAGGCTTTGTCTGCTAGAACTTTTTAATGGGGCTTTTTCTGCTAGGCAAGCTTTAATGGGGCTTTGTCTGCTAGCCAAGCTTTAATGGGGCTTTGTCTCCTGACCAACACCTCTGTTGTTTAATGGGGCTCTATACTACATCAATATTACTTGTGAAAAAATGAATCATCGCAGAGCTCTGTTTTAATGGGGCTTTGTATGCCAAAACTGTTTAATGGGGCTTTGTCTGCTAGCCAAACTTTAATGGGGCTTTGTCTCCTAGCCTACTAGATCAATATTACTTGTGAAAGAAAAAATGAAGCATCGAAGCTATATTTAATGGTTTTGGAAGAAGTAGCTGTAAATTTTTTTAAAATGAAATAAATCTAGACTTCATTCTAATGCAAAGGATCAGCATTTGGATTTGATTTCTCACACAGAACTGTTTAAATGAGCCTTTGTCTGCTACAACTGTTTAATGGGGCTTTGTCTTCTAGCCTACTAGATCATATTACTACTGAAAAAATGAATCATCACACAGCTGTGTTGTTTAATGGGGCTTTGTCTGCTAGAAGTGTTGGTTAATGGGGCTTTGTCTGCTAGAACTTTTTAATGGGGCTTTATCTGCTAGCCAAGCTTTAATGGGGCTTTGTCTGCTGACCCACACCTCTATTGTTTAATGGGGCTCCATACTACATCAATATTACTTGTGAAAAAATGAATCATCGCAGAGCTCTGTTTTAATGGGGCTTTGTATGCTAGAACTGTTTAATGGGGTTTGTCTGCTAGATCTGTTTAATGGGGCTTTGTCTGCTAGCCAAACTTTAATGGGGCTTTGTCTCCTAGCCTACTAGATCAATATTACTTGTGAAATAAAAAATGAAGCATCGAGGCTATATTTAATGGTTTTGGAAGAAGTAGCTGTAAATTTTTAAAATGAAATAAATCTAGACTTCATTCTAATGCAAAGGATCAGCATTTGGATTTGATTTCTCACACAGAACTGTTTAAATGAGCCTTTGTCTACTACAACTGTTTGATGGGGCTTTGTCTTCTAGCCTACTAGATCATATTACTACTGAAAAAATGAATCATCACACAGCTGTGTTGTTTAATGGGGCTTTGTCTGCTAGAAGTGTTGGTTAATGGGGCTTTGTCTGCTAGAACTTTTTAATGGGGCTTTATCTGCTAGCCAAGCTTTAATGGGGCTTTGTCTGCTGACCCACACCTCTATTGTTTAATGGGGCTCCATACTACATCAATATTACTTGTGAAAAAATGAATCATCGCAGAGCTCTGTTTTAATGGGGCTTTGTATGCTAGAACTGTTTAATGGGGTTTGTCTGCTAGATCTGTTTAATGGGGCTTTGTCTGCTAGCCAAACTTTAATGGGGCTTTGTCTCCTAGCCTACTAGATCAATATTACTTGTGAAAGAAAAAATGAAGCATCAAAGCTATATTTAATGGTTTTGGAAGAAGTAGCTGTAAATTTTTTTAAAATGAAATAAATCTAGACTTCATTCTAATGCAAAGGATCAGCATTTGGATTTGATTTCTCACACAGAACTGTTTAAATGAGCCTTTGTCTGCTACAACTGTTTAATGGGGCTTTGTCTTCTAGCCTACTAGATCATATTACTACTGAAAAAATGAATCATCACACAGCTGTGTTGTTTAATGGGGCTTTGTCTGCTAGAAGTGTTGGTTAATGGGGCTTTGTCTGCTAGAACTTTTTAATGGGGCTTTATCTGCTAGCCAAGCTTTAATGGGGCTTTGTCTGCTGACCCACACCTCTATTGTTTAATGGGGCTCCATACTACATCAATATTACTTGTGAAAAAATGAATCATCGCAGAGCTCTGTTTTAATGGGGCTTTGTATGCTAGAACTGTTTAATGGGGTTTGTCTGCTAGATCTGTTTAATGGGGCTTTGTCTGCTAGCCAAACTTTAATGGGGCTTTGTCTCCTAGCCTACTAGATCAATATTACTTGTGAAAGAAAAAATGAAGCATCAAAGCTATATTTAATGGTTTTGGAAGAAGTAGCTGTAAATTTTTTTAAAATGAAATAAATCTAGACTTCATTCTAATGCAAAGGATCAGCATTTGGATTTGATTTCTCACACAGAACTGTTTAAATGAGCCTTTGTCTGCTACAACTGTTTAATGGGGCTTTGTCTTCTAGCCTACTAGATCATATTACTACTGAAAAAATGAATCATCACACAGCTGTGTTGTTTAATGGGGCTTTGTCTGCTAGAAGTGTTGGTTAATGGGGCTTTGTCTGCTAGAACTTTTTAATGGGGCTTTATCTGCTAGCCAAGCTTTAATGGGGCTTTGTCTGCTGACCCACACCTCTATTGTTTAATGGGGCTCCATACTACATCAATATTACTTGTGAAAAAATGAATCATCGCAGAGCTCTGTTTTAATGGGGCTTTGTATGCTAGAACTGTTTAATGGGGTTTGTCTGCTAGATCTGTTTAATGGGGCTTTGTCTGCTAGCCAAACTTTAATGGGGCTTTGTCTCCTAGCCTACTAGATCAATATTACTTGTGAAATAAAAAATGAAGCATCGAGGCTATATTTAATGGTTTTGGAAGAAGTAGCTGTAAATTTTTAAAATGAAATAAATCTAGACTTCATTCTAATGCAAAGGATCAGCATTTGGATTTGATTTCTCACACAGAACTGTTTAAATGAGCCTTTGTCTACTACAACTGTTTGATGGGGCTTTGTCTTCTAGCCTACTAGATCATATTACTACTGAAAAAATGAATCATCACACAGCTGTGTTGTTTAATGGGGCTTTGTCTGCTAGAAGTGTTGGTTAATGGGGCTTTTTCTGCTAGAACTTTTTAATGGGGCTTTATCTGCTAGCTAAGCTTTAATGGGGCTTTGTCTGCTAGCCATGCTGTGTAGTAATACTGTGTAATACAACTGTTCACTGATACAAATTGCATCCTTTGATGCAGCTGTGCAGTTGTTTATGGGGCTTTGTCTACTGAAGACCAATGCTGTGATTAATGGAGTGGAAGAAGTAGCTATACATCTTTAAAATGAAATAAAATCTAGACCTTATTGTAATGCAAACCAAACCATCATGCTCAACACAGCTGTGACTGTTCACAGCCTAGGTATTGGAGCAGCATTTGGAGTTGATTTGTCACCCAATGTATGCTTGCCACAGTGAAGGTCTGTTGAAAATCCCCATTCCCAATTAAAATTAACAGAAAATTTCGAACCCGAAGGTAAGCACCCCAATGCATATTAATGAGGCAATGCATCTTGTACATGTCTGGATGCAATTGCTCTACAAGATAAATGCTCGCCTCTCGGCTTTCCAGTAGAAATCCCCATTCCCAATTAAAATTAACGGGAAATTTCGGACCCAAGGGTAAGCACTCGAATGCAAGTTATCACTTCATATACATTCTCAATATAACTTGGTTAGTGCCATGGGTTTAGGAAGACCAAACAACTGCTCTCTATGGTGTCTGATACTTTTTATACTGACTCTTTAATGATATGCTTAATAGGGTTAGGGCTTTGGGGTTAGAAACATGGCCGAAATCCCATCCCATCTGTCCTGACGATCTGACCTAGGTAGCTTCCTTTTTTTCAGGGGAGGGTGACAAAGTAACATGTCCCTGGTCTATAATATGTCTTATTGAATGGGAGACCTATGATTCACCTTTGGATGAACATAGGAGGCATGCTCCCAACTGTAAAATTGTAAAAATGTTACTACCTAAGAATAATTTTTTTTCTAATTCCTGAAGACAAAGAGACATCACAGACTGGAAACAAATGAATAGCTCCATTAGATAAAGAAGATATATTACTTTACAGAGATGGAAAACATGCAGCCACCTGTGAAGTTATAAAAATATTATTGCCCAAGAATAATTCTTCTACTTCCTGAAGACAAAGACATTAAATACTGGAAGGAATGAATAGCAACATGAGATAAAGAAGAGATGTTACCTTACACAGATGGTTATCTGTTGCACATAAGATGAAAATCTAGATATAAATGGACTTATGCACAGATTTTCAGGATGGACAGGTGTCTGCCTAATGGTTTCAAAGAGACCTTAAATAATAAACATATCTACATCATCTGTGTATTTTATCAATAAAATGTGTTTTCACTCTAACCTGGTGTTTTCAATGCTCTGCTATACTAATCTGGTTCATGTCCATCAAAACTTTATTAAACAGGGCCGCTGTGTGATGATTCATGTTTTTCACGAGTAATATTGATGTATCTAGGGCTAGCATACAAAGCATGTGGGAGGGTCAATACTAGCTCTATACAGGCGTTTGAGAATGCCTCTGTTGTTTAATGGGGCTCAATACTAGATCAATATTTCTTGTGAAAAAAATTAATCATCACACAGCTGTGTTTTATAATGTGGCTTTGTCTGCTAGAAGTGTTTAATGGGGCTTTGTCTGCTAGCCAAGCTTATTTAATGGGGGTTTGTCTGCTAGCCTACTAGATCAATGTTACTTCTGAAAAAAATGAATCATCACAGCTCTTTGTCTGTTGGCTATACAGGTTTGAGACTGATGAATCATCACAGAGCTGTTTTTAATGGGGCCTTGTCTGCTGGAAGTGTTTAATGGGGGCTTTGTCTGCTAGCCCACACCTCTATTGTTTAATGGGGCTCAATACTAGATCAATATTACTTGTGAAAAATTAATCATCACACAGCTGTCTTTTAATGGGGCTTTGTCTGCTAAGAGTGTTTAGTGGGGCTTTGTCTGCTAGCCAAGCTTGTTTAATGGGGCTTTGTCTGTAATGGGGCTTTGTCTGATAGCTAAGCTTTTAATGGGGCATTGTCTGCTGGCGATGCTGTGTACTAATACTGTTTTAATACAACAGATCATTGATACAAATAGCATCCTTTTGCAGCTGTGCAGTTGTTTATGGGGCTTTGTCTAATGAAGTCAAACGCTCTCAATAATGGAGAGGAAGACGTAGCTATAATTAAAAAAAAAAAATTAAAATCTAGCAACATTTGGAATTCTTTTGTCACCCAATGTATGCTGGTCTCAGAAGAGGTCTGTTGAAAATCCCCATTCCCAATTAAAATTAACGGGAAATTTCGAACCCTAGGGTAAGCACACGAACGCAATATCTCAGTTCATATATATTCTCAATATAACTTGGTTAGTGCTATGGGATGTATGCTGCTCTCAGACGAGGTCTGTTGAAAACCCCATTCCCAATTAAAATTAACGGGAAATTTCGAACCCCAACCCTCAGTGCTATGGGTTAATGAAAACAAAACAATTGCTCTCTATCGTATCTGTCACTTATTATACTGATTCTTTAATGATATGGCTATTAGGGTTAGGGCTTTGGGGTTAGGGATGAAGACTATATATTGTAAAAAACAATATTTAAGGTGTTTTACACTCACTCTCTCATAATATTATTAATAGGGACAGATCAAGAACTGAGTGCAATGCCTCTGTAACGTATTGAGTTTCCCAACAATCATGTCACTTTTTGACAGCTGTAGGGCAGCTGTGGGAAGCTTAAGTAGGAATTATAGCTAGCTATGGCCAGCCTTAATGGACAGTCTATACTAGCTATCAGCAGGTTCTAAGGGCTCTTTTGATACTTCATATTAGTTTCTCTCATTATTTGAGACTGCTATTATTTGTGAAATGCTTTTGAAATAATATAATGGGATGAAGGCTTTAAGCTGTGAAATGCTTTTGATATAACACACCAGTTGTTCTTAGATTTTAAAAAGGACTTTGACAGAATAAACTTTTAAAAGGCCTTCGACAAAATAACCTCATAATTTGTAGGCATTGCATCTTGTTCTTTTTCTTTATATGACAAACACTTGACTCCATTGAATTGTTATTTTTTATCTTCTTTAAGCGAATTTTGTCATTTTATAAATGATAGTCCCTATAGCTGTATTTGCATTTTCAGCATTATCGGCAGTTTTAGTTATTAGAAGATAATTCACAATGTGTCTAATTTTAGGTCAGTAGTAGGATATAAACAGTACAGATTGTGTTTTAAATCAGATTCGCTAAGAGGTGTATTACTAATCCTCCTTTCAAGATATGGGCTTCAATATTTACATGTGAGGGAGTGAGAAGGATAAATTAAATGAAAATCTAAAATTTAAACTTGGAGACTGAGATTTATTCATGCATTTAGTAACACATGGACGTAGTCATTAATCAGTGCATTAAGAGAGACTGGTAAATTGAATGAGGTTTTAAACAAGTTTTAGAAAAGTTCATTTAAAAAGAAGATATACCTATGTAGAGGAGAAAAAATGTTAGAGAATCATTAGTCAGTTGATATATGAGCCTTTTATGGTAGTCGTAAAATCACATAGAGTTATGGAGGGGAGGGGGAGGGGTGGTGGTGGTAGATACAAAAAAAGGTTTCCTAGGGTATCATTTAAGGAAATAAAAGGTGAGAGCAGTTTTTCAATTTAAAATATGTTTCTTAAACTGTTTATGCCGAGTTTAAATATTTTATGGTAAAATAAATAACACACTTTTATTAAGGGAAAAATGGGGCAGGGTTCATAGATGCAGATGTGGAAAACATGAACGGAGACAGGTGAGTGGGTAACAGATGAGGTAACTACATAGAAGTAGGTTATTTAAAAAGTTAATGAGGGTGATGGTTGGGTTAAATAGGCGTTAAAGGATTACAAAGAGTTTCACCATAGACATACTTTTTTTCTTTGCTAGAGCATTTTTTTATTTAAAAGTCTTTGTCTGCAGAAAATTTAGATAAACAAATGACATTTGCTTTCCTAGTAGTTTGTTCAATTATTATAGAACCAATTTAGGCTTCTTTCATTTTTAAAAAGTTGGGGTGACAATCCTGCTCCATCTTGAGGGATTTGCAAATGAATATTTTAAAATTTTGGTGCCAAAATAAAACTATTGTTTTACAGTATACACTGTTCATCCCTAACCCCAAGGCACTATACCTAATAAGCATATTATGAGAGAGTCAGTGTAAAAAGCGTCATATACAATTCAGAACTTATTTTGTTTCATAACCCCAAAGCCCTAACCCTACAGATGTAGGAGATTATACTTCATATGTACATGAAGTGAAAAATTGTGTTCGGGTGCTTTCCCGTCAATTTTATTTGGGAATGAAGATTTTTAAATTGAAAAAGGTATACCTGTTAACAATGAACGTTGAATTCATATCTATATATATGGTTAATTTATAACCAATTTATCTCTGATATTTTTAATTGGTGTTTGTGTTAGAGATTCATTGATTAGTTGATATATGAGCTTCTTATGGTAGTACATTAAGATAGAGGTTAGAGAGAAGGGGAGACTAGTTGCAAAAATAAGGCTTCTTAAGGCCCTCAGGATATTTATGATAGTAATTATGTGGAAATGAAAATTTTAAAATAAATAAAAGTATGCTTTCTTATAAGGTAAAGGTTGTTTAAAACCTCCCGTTAATTTTAATTGGGAATGGGGATTCTCAACAGAGCTCCAATGTGGGTAGAATACATTGGGTGACAGTGCTGTTCCTTCAACTAGGCTATGAACAGTCAGAGCTGTGTTGAGCATGATGGTTGGGAGAGCATTACAATAATGTCTAGATTTATTTCATTTTAAAAATTTATAACTAGTTCTTCCTCTCCATTATTGAGAGCGTTTGTCTTCATTAGACAAAGTCCCATAAACAAGTGCACAGCTGCAAAGGATGCTATCTGTATCAATGAACAGTTGTATTAAAACAGTATAAGTGCACAGCATGGCCAGCAGACAAAGTCCCATTACAGCATGGCTAGCAGACAAAGCCCCATTAAAGTCTGGCTAGCAGATAAAGCCCCATTAAACACAGCTGTGTGATGATTAATTTTTGCACAGGTAATATTGATCTAGCATGGTCAGCAGACAAAGCCCCATTAAACAAGCTTGGCAAGCAGACAAAGCCCCCATTATAACAAGAGAGCTAGCAGAGAAAGGCCCCCATTAAACGAGAGAGCTGTGTGATGATTCATTTTTCTTTTTTTTCAAAAGTAATATTGATCATCTAGTAGCCCCAGCAGACAAAGCCCCATTAAAGCTTGGCTAGCAGACAAAGCCCCATTAAAGCTTGGCTAGCAGATAAAGCCCCATTAAACAGTTCTAGCAGACAAAGTCCCATTAAAACAGAGCTCTGCGATGATTCATTTTTTCAGTAGTAATATGATCTAGTAGGCTAGGATTAAACTGCGACTATACACTGATTATCAGCTAACCCAAAGCCCTAACCCTAATCAAAAAGTGTGCATGAAAGCAGGAGATGAAACTGCGACTGTATATGAGGCGACAGATTGCGTTTGTGTGCCTACCCTGGTTCAAAATTTCCCGTTAATCTTAATTGGGAATGGGGATTTCCAACAGAGCTCCAATGTAGCTAGCATACATTGTGTAAGAAATCAAATCCAAATGCTGATCCTTTATGTTACAATGAAGTCTAGATTTATTTCATTTTAAAAATTTATAGCTACTTCTTCCAGCCGCATCACATATAGCTTCGATGCTTCATTTTTTTATTTCACATGTAATATTGATCTAGAGCCCCATTAAAGGGTGTGGGCTAGCAGACAAAGCCCCATTAAAACCTTGGGTAGCAGACAAAGCCCCATGAAACAGTCTCAGTAGACAAAGCCCCATTAAAACACTTCTAGCAGACAAAAGCCCCATTAGCACAACGGTGCTGTGTGATGGTTCATTTTTTTCGCAAGTAATATTGATCTAGTATCGAGGCCCATTAAAGAGTGTGGGCTAGCAGACAAAGCCCCATTAAAACTAGCTTGGGCTAGCAGACAAAGCCCCATTAATCAAAACTTCTAGCAGAGAAAGCCCCATTAAAAAAGACAGCTGTGTGATGATTCATTTTTTCAGTAGTAATATGATCTAGTAGGCTAGAAGAGAAAGTCCCATTAAAAGCTTGGCCAGCAGACAGAGCTCCATTAAACAGTTGTAGCAGACAAAGGCCCATTAAGCGGAGAAAGCCCCATTAAAACAAGCCCCATTAAACAGTTCTAGCAGACAAAGCCCCCATTATAACAAGACATATTTTTTACAAGTAATATTGATCTAGTATCGAGCCTCATTAAAGGGTGTGGGCTAAGCAGACAAAGCCCCATTAAAGCTTGTCTAGCAGATAAAGCCCCATGAAACAGTTCTAGCATACAAAGCCCCATTAAAATAGAGCACTGCGATGATTCATTTTTTCACAAGTAATATTGATGTAGTATGGAGCCCCATTAAATAATAGAGGTGTGGGTCAGCAGACAAAGCCCCATTAAAGCTTGCCTAGCAGATAAAGCCCCATTAAAAAGTTCTAGCAGACAAAGCCCCATTAACCAACACTTCTAGCAGACAAAACCCCATTAACCAACACTTCTAGCAGACAAAGCACCATTAAACAACACAGCTGTGTGATGATTCATTTTTTCAGTAGTAATATGATCTAGTAGGCTAGGATTAAACTGCGACTATACACTGATTATCAGCTAACCCCAAAGCCCTAACCCTAATCAAAAAGTGTGCATTAAAGCAGGAGATTAAACTGCGACTGTATATGAGGCGACAGATTGCGTTCATGTGCTTACCCTGGGGTTCAAAATTTCCCGTTAATCTTAATTGGGAATGGGGATTTCCAATAGAGCTCCAATGTAGCTAGCATACATTGTGTGAGAAATCAAATCCAAATGCTGATCCTTTACATTACAATGAAGTCTAGATTTATTTCATTTTAAAAATTTATAGCTACTTCTTCCAGCCGCATCACATATAGCTTCGATGCTTCATTTTTTTATTTCACATGTAATATTGATCTAGAGCCCCACTAAAGGGTGTGGGCTAGCAGACAAAGCCCCATTAAAACCTTGGGTAGCAGACAAAGCCCCATGAAACAGTCTCAGTAGACAAAGCCCCATTAAAACACTTCTAGCAGACAAAAGCCCCATTAACACAACAGTGCTGTGTGATGGTTCATTTTTTTCGCAAGTAATATTGATCTAGTATCGAGGCCCATTAAAGAGTGTGGGCTAACAGACAAAGCCCCATTAAAACTAGCTTGGGTTGGCAGACAAAGCCCCATTAATCAAAACTTCTAGCAGAGAAAGCCCCATTAAACAAGACAGCTGTGTGATGATTCATTTTTTCAGTAGTAATATGATCTAGTAGGCTAGAAGAGAAAGTCCCATTAAAAGCTTGGCCAGCAGACAAAGCCCCATTAAACAGTTGTAGCAGACAAAGGCCCATTAAGCGGAGAAAGCCCCATTAAAACAAGCCCCATTAAACAGTTCTAGCAGACAAAGCCCCCATTAAAACAAGACATATTTTTTACAAGTAATATTGATCTAGTATCGAGGCTCATAAAAGGGTGTGGGCTAAGCAGACAAAGCCCCATTGAAAACAAGCTTGGCCAGCAGACAAAGCCCCATTAAACAGTTGTAGCAGACAAAGGCCCATTAAGCGGAGAAAGCCCCATTAAAACAAGCCCCATTAAACAGTTCTAGCAGACAAAGCCCCCATTAAAACAAGACATATTTTTTACAAGTAATATTGATCTAGTATCAAGGCTCATAAAAGGGTGTGGGCTAAGCAGACAAAGCCCCATTGAAAACAAGCTTGGGCTAGCAGACAAAGCCCCATTAAACAAAGAAAAGCCCCATTAAATAACAAAGTTGTTAATCTAGTATATTGTGCCCCTTTAAAACGACAGAGGCAGTCTCACAAAGCCCCATTAAAACAGAGCTCTGCAATGATTCATTTTTTCACAAGAAATATTGATGTAGTATGGAGCCCCATTAAACAATAGAGATGTGGGTCAGCAGACAAAGCCCCATTACAGCTTGGCTAGCAGATAAAGCCCCATTAAACAGTTCTAGCATACAAAGCCCCATTAAAACAGAGCTCTGCGATGATTCATTTTTTCACAAGTAATATTGATGTAGTATGGAGCCCCATTAAACAATAGAGGTGTGGGTCAGCAGACAAAGCCCCATTAAAGCTTGGCTAGCAGATAAAGCCCCATTAAAAAGTTCTAGCAGACAAAGCCCCATTAACCAACACTTCTAGCAGACAAAGCCCCATTAAACAACACAGCTGTGTGATGATTCATTTTTTCAGTAGTAATATGATCTAGTAGGCTAGAAGACAAAGCCCCATTAAACAGTTGTAGCAGACAAAGGCTCATTTAAACAGTTCTGTGCGAGAAATCAAATCCAAATGCTGATCCTTTGCATTTGAATGAAGTCTAGATTTATTTCATTTTAAAAATTTACAGCTACTTCTTCTCGGCCATGTTTTTTCATCTCTAACCCCAAAGCCCTAACCCTATTAAGCATATCATTAAAGAGTCAGTATAAAAAAGTATCAGACACCATAGAGAGCAGTTGTTTGGTCTTCCTAAACCCATGGCACTAACCAAGTTATATTGAGAATGTATATGAAGTGATAACTTGCATTCCAGTGCTTACCCTTGGGTCCGAAATTTCTCATTAATTTTAATTGGGAATGGGGATTTCTACTGGAAAGTAGAGCAATTGCATCCAGACATGTACAAGATGCATTGCCTCATTAATATGCGTTGGGGTGCTTACCTTCGGGTTCGAAATTTTCTGTTAATTTTAATTGGGAATGGGGATTTTCAACAGACCTTCACTGTGGCAAGCATACATTGGGTGACAAATCAACTCCAAATGCTGCTCCAATACCTAGGTTGTGAACAATCACAGCTGTGTTGAGCATGATGGTTTGGTTTTCATTACAATAAGGTCTAGATTTTATTTCATTTTAAAGATGTCTAGCTACTTCTTCCACTCCATTAATCACAGCATTGGTCTTCAGTAGACAAAGCCCCATAAACAACTGCACAGCTGCATCAAAGGATGCAATTTGTATCAGTGAACAGTTGTATTACACAGTATTACTACACAGCATGGCTAGCAGACAAAGGCCCATTAAAGCTTGGCTAGCAGACAAAGCCCCATTAAACAACCCAGCTCTGTGATAATTCATTTTTTCACGAATAATATTGATCTAGTATTGAGCACTACACAGCTTGCCTAGCATAGTCCCAATATAATAGCTGGATTAGAGCAGCTGCAATACCAGCTAGTTCGTTATAGTATTTATGTAAAACTTATGATAAAATAAATGATGCATTTTTATTAAGACAAAAAAATTGGGCTTTGCTCATAGATGTAGATGTGGGAAACATAAAAGGGAACAGGTGAGGGGGTAACAGATTGGGTGGGAAACATAAAGGGAGACAGGTGGGTGGGTAACACATTAGATAGCTAGGTAGTAAAAGTTTAATGTATGAGGAGAGTGTTTATGTTAACAGACTACAAAGTACACTAGATTCACAATAGATATTAAATTTCTTATCTTTGCTGGTGCATTATCTGATTTAAAGGTCTTTGTGATGTAAAGAAAATTAAGAATTTATAACCTGAGGTTTAGCGTTAATATAGACTGACAAAATTGTAGTATTCAGCAGTTTTCCAAAGAAAACCAGGATACACTGATTATTAACTAACCCCAAAGCCCTCACCCTAATCAGAAGTGTGCATGAAAGTAGGAGATTAAAATTCGACTGTATATGAGGCGAGATATTGCGTTCGGGTGCTAACCCTGGGGTTCCAAATTTCCCGTTAATTTTAATTGGGAATGGGGATTTTCTACAGACCTCTTCTGAGACTATCATACATTGGGTGACTTAACCAATAGAGGTGTAGGCCAGCAGACAAAGCCCCATTAAAGCTTGGCTAGCAGATAAAGCCCCATTAAAACAACACAGCTGTGTGATTATTCATTTTTTTAGAAATAATATTGATCTAGTATGGTAGAAGACAAAGCCCCATTAATAAAGCTTGGCTAGCAGACAAGAGCCCCATTATTAGTACATCTGTAGGCTAGGCAGACAAAGCCCCATTAAAGCTTGGCTAGCAGGCAAAGCCCCATTAAACACTTCTAGCGGACAAAGCCCCCATTAAAACAAAGCTGTGATGATTCATTTTTTCCACAGGTAATATTGATCTAGTAGGTCAGCAGACAAAGCCCCATCAAAGCTTGACTGTGATGATTCATTTTTTTTCACAGGTAATATTGATCTAGTAGGTCAGCAGACAAAGCCCCATTAAAGCTTGGCTAGCAGACAAAGCCCCATTAACCAACACAGCTAGCAGAACAAAGCCCCATTAAGTAATATAGATCTAGTAGGCCAGCAGACAAAACCCCATTAAAGCTTGGCTAGCAGACAAAGCCCCCATTAAAACACAGCTGTGTGATGATTCATTAGAGTAATAGCTATAAAACTATCAAACAAAAGTCCCATTGAGCAGTCTCAAACCTGTTTTTCACATTGATGTAGTATTGAGCCCCACCATTAAACAATAGAGGCATGGGGGCCAGCAGACAAAGCCCCATTAAAAGCTTGGCTAGCAGATAAAGCCCCCATTGAAACAAGACAGCTGTGTGATGATTCATCAGAGTAATAGCTATCAACTATCAAACAACAAAAACAATCCCATTGAGCCTTGTGATCTGAAGAAAATTAAAGATTTGCATGCAAATGAGATTTACTTTATCTAGGAGTTTATTCAATTGATATTTTCATCTCTAACCCCAAAGCCCTAACCCTAATAGCCATATCATTAAAGAATCAGTATAATAAGTGACAGATACGATAGAGAGCAATTGTTTTAGTTTTCATAAACCCATAGCACTGAGGAAGTGATATTGAGAATGTATATCAGGTGAGGAATTGCGTTCAAATGCTTACCCTTGGGTTCGAAATTTCCCGTTAATTTTAATTGGGAATGGGGATTTTCAACAGAGCTAAAAGTTTACAGTTATGACTGTAGGAGATTAAAATGCGTATGTATATCAGGTGATAAATTGCGTTCGAGTGCTTACCCTGGAGTCAGAAATTTCACGTTAATTTTAATTGGGAATGGAGATTTTCAATAGACCTCCAATGTGGTTAGCTGTGTTTAGCATGATGGTTGGAGAGCATTAAATAAGGTCTAGATTTTATTTCATTTTTTTAAAAAAAATTATAGCTAGTTCCTCCTCTCCATTAGTGAGAGCATTTGTCTTCATTAGAGAAAGCCTCATAAACAACTGCCCAGCTGCAAATGATGAACAGTTGTATCAATACAGTATTAGTACACAGCATGGCTAGGAGACAATGACCCATTACAGCATGGCTAGCAGACAAAGCCCCCATTAAAGTTTGACTAGCAGACAAAGCCCCATTAAACAAAGCTGTGTGGATGATTCATTTTTACATAGATATATTCATTATAACATGGCTAGCAGACAAAGCCCCATTTTAACAAGAAAGCTAGCAGAGAAAGGCTCCCATTAAACGAGAGAGCTGTGTGATGATTCATTTTTCTTTTTTTTCAAAAGTAATATTGATCATCTAGTAGCCCCAGCAGACAAAGCCCCATTAAAAACTTGGCTAGCAGACAAAGCCCCATTAAAGCAACAGAGCTAGCAGACAAAGCCCCATTAAACAGGGCCGCTGTGTGATGATTCATGTTTTTCACAAGTAATATTGATCTATTTAGGGCTAGCATACAAAGCCCCATTAAAGCTTTGGCTAGGAGACAAAGTCCCATTAAAACAAGAGAGATAGCAGACAAAGCCCCATTAAACAATTGTAGCAGACAAAGCCCCATTAAAACATAGCTCTGTGATGATTCATCAGTCTCAACCATCTACAAGCTTGGGTTAGCAGACAAAGCCCCATTAAACAGACAAAAGCCCCATTAAATAACAGAACTGTGTAATGAATCATTTATTTTTTTACACAAGTGATATTTTGATCTAGTATTGAACCCCTTTAAAACGACAGAGGCAGTCTCAAACACCTGTATAGAGCTAGTATCGACCCTCCCACGTCTAACCATCAATCTTCCCAACTGCAGCAACAGCTGCACAGCTGTCAAAAAGTGACATGATTGATGGGAAACTCGACTCGATATACACTCGATATATACTACTCCCGATTAAGGGTTTTTGGGAGTCGGTTTCAAAAATTTGCTTAGTCCCAAGTGTTCTGTGATGCCCCTGTTCCACCACACGACTAAGGGTCCAGATTAAGGGTTTTTTGGGATCTGTTTCTTGAAAATGTAGAGTCCCAGATTGTCTGCTTGAATCTGTTAGGATCTTTTGGGATCTGTTTAAAAATCAAATATGTTTGATATTTTTCATGACTGTAACCGATCCACTGTTGCCCCTACCCACAAATATTCCAGTCTCAGACTTCCTGAGACCTCCTCAGACCGAAATTTACACAATCTTATGTTGTCTAAGACTTCCTGGGACTCTTAATGCCAGGTCGGTTTAGTTTTAGTCCCAGGAGGTCTGGGCTTAATCCCAGATTCATCCCCGACCCACCATGCAAAGAAAAAACAAAAATCGGCCATTGCTGTCTGAGGAAATCTGTTATTAGTCCCAGAAAGTCTAAGGAAGTCTCAGACCAGTCTGAGACCCAGTGGGTATGTCCCAGACAGGATCGGTGTTGAATCGTATCACAATCGTGGCTTTATCTGCTCTTAGTCGGGGAACAATTGTGAGTTGTCTGAGGAGGTCTGAGACCTCCTGGGTACAATTTGGGTTTGATCCCAGACCTGTATCAGGATTCCATTGCCCCACCCATTATTCATGTTTTTTCACAGACTCTCAAGGATTAAGGGTCTAAGACCCAATCTGGGCTTAATCCTTTGGTGGAACAGGGGCATAAGGGTCGGTGGTTGTCGGTTGGGGCCGTGAGAAAACATGTTTGATACTTTTCTTGACCCAAACTGACTCATTTTTCCTGCCATAAACAAAATGTCCAGTCCCAGGCTTCCTCAGGCCTCCTCAGACCAAATTTACACAGTCCAATGCTGTCCCAGGCCGCCTGCGACCCTTAGTCCCAGACCCTTAGTGCCTTAGTCCCAGGCCTCCTGCGACCCTTAGTCCCATTGCAAAGCAAGAATGGGCCACATTGGTCTGGGGAAGACTGAGGATGCCTCAGGACGCCTGAGGAGGCTGGGACTTAAACGGGGGTTAGTCGGGACTTAGTCCCAGGAGGCCTGAGGCGTCCTGGGACCCAGTCAGTATGTGTACGACAAGATCATGCTTCAAACCGACCAGAAAATTGGCTTAGTCGGTTCTTAGTCCCAGAACAGTCGGGGGCCACCTGGGGCCTCCTGAGGCTTCCTGAGACCGATCTGACCTTAATCCCAGGCTTCAATAACGATTCAGTTTTCCCGCCATTTTACCTTTTTTCAGCGACTGTCCACGATTAAGGGTCTCAGACAGGATCGGGGCTTAGTCCTTTGGTGGAACAGGGGCATAAGTGTTTGAAATAGATGTTATGCCCTCTCAAAACCTGTATTAAAATAAACAGACTTGAGGAGTGAACGGGCCACAGGTTGGATATATACGGTGTAGATCATTCTTCAGAAGGCACTAGCCATACGTGAGGTCTCTGTTCAGAGCCATGAGGACAAGGTCATCAAGCAGCAATCAAGTATGTACAGATATAACCTTAAGGAAAGGTGTAACCTAGACATTATGTACTTGCCTCTGATAAGATTGGTTAAGGATTTGATGTTAAGTCAAACAGTAACTGTAAAATGTATAAATTGCTTGGCAATTACTGGGGATTTTCCTTGCTCAGCCTCCCCTCCCCATCCCAAAGAAGACAAGACACCGCGGAGCATGAGTTTTAATATGACATATATCTATGACTACAATATCATACAGAGTCTAATAACAATATACACACTATGGTTGCCAAACCTGATAATATCAATGTGTAAGTAAAATATTAAAATGCAAGATACAAATGTAAATACTATCAATACAGGAAATTTCAGTGGGCCGTATGATTAACAAGTCTGATAAAGTTTGATGAAATTATCTTTTACTGATATCTTTTTACTGCTATAAAATACTTTACTGTGAACACTGCAGTAGTTATTTTGCTGTTCCTCTTCTGCAACTTGTCATAAGACCTATCTGGTTTAAACTCAGGGTATTACTTCAACAGATACTCTCAAAAAAAACAGGAAATTGGCACATCATGTGATTTGTCCTGAATGAAACGACAAGTCATCTGACCAGACATAACAGCTGACGACCTGATCCAGAATACTAACATTCAGAGCCCCAGCCACTCGCAATAATCATGGAATGTCTATGACAAATCTGTTTAGTTAGTCTGAATATAGGACAAGTACTCAGAATAAACGAGCACCAATCTCAATCTCCAAGCTCCTCTTCTCCAATTTAGTCACATAGACATATGCAGTTTTATGTGATAGAATGGTCAGAAAATTCCAGAATACATAGGCGCAGATGAAGTAAGCATGATACATTTGCAGGGCACGGCGCAGTTAGGGGCCTGCTAGATCAGCTGTGGAGGACCTAAAATGTTTTAAAACAACTTGTATAGCTTCTCTCTCAATAATGACACTAGCCAACCAATAAGGAATTACGCCACTGCATATTAAACCCCTATCATAGCAGGCTGGGTCACATTCAAACTGGAAGCCATTATGGTTACATAAGAAAATTCAAGTCAAGATTTATTATTTAGTGTCAAAGAGGTTTTAGTTGTGTTTTAATAATGTCATCAAATAAGAGAATGTTGTCTAATGCCAGAAAAAAGTTATTGCATCAGCAAGGACCAGGATTTCTGTCAGAAAACAAAGAACTCAGTTGCTCAACTTCACAGTTCATATCTGAAAAAAGCAAACCATAAGAAAACTGTAAGTACTTTGAATGTTGTTGACCAAACAGTCAGCGCTGTCAAATAATGATGCTATCATGACAATGCTGCAAGAACTTAAGGAATCTAACGCGGCCTTAGCTCAGAGGATAGACAGAGTGGAGCAAATATCAGTCAGGGATGCAACAACTATTAATCCTCATTCACACACATTCCTTCATCACACTGCTCTCAATTCAGCTCTCCTCAGCTGAACCCAAGTCACACGGACATGCTTAATCAGATCCGAGAGCCATTGAATCTTCTGGATCACAGGCAAGATCAGTTCGGGCCCCTCGCTGCTCCACTTCAACATCATGTGCAAGAGCCGCAAATGAAACACTGCCCATCCATATGTCTTGTATCCAGCTTACCCACTGGTTCCAGGGTCGGTTCCTCAGAACCAACCCATCTGTGTCAGATGCTATCAGTAACCTGCTGGCGTTATATGAGGGCTGGGGACAGTCAGACTTAGCAAAAGGTAAGAACCTCTCAACTAAACACTCAGGTAGATATAACACATATGACACAATCTCAAAACAATGGGCAATTGTCACTAAATATATTAAGTTTCAATAAAAGAAAAATCTCAAAACAGCCACATCTTAGGTGGCCAAGTGAAGGGTTCCATGCCGCAAATGAGAAAATGAAACTCACATATGATGAGATCGCTCTTTCTTTATTGGTATTTCTGGCAAACTAACCAACATCTACTCAATATTGGATCTTGTCTAAGTGAAACAGGCTCTTCTTCCAATGACTCTGGCGATGGAAGATGCAGCAATACTGCCTTTGGTAGCCTTTAGACGGCCTGGGCATCCTCTATACATTAGGGCACCCATGCTTGTGCAGATTCAACCCATTGAGTCATAAATAGACTAAGTGTATCTCAGATAGTGTATCTCTTGACAAACCCCATACAACTACCCCTTCCTCAACCGTGAAAAGGCCCTGTAAGTATTATAATGATGCTGCATGTTCACATGAAGTCATCATGGAGGATACTCTCACATATGTGCATACTGTCATAAATAAGGGAAACAGTAAGTCATCGGAGGGACAAGTGTAATGCAAAACAAAGGCACAGCAGTAAGGTACAAAATAACATCTAGGAACCCACAAAGCCACTTGAACCCAGCTTAAGAGAGGACTCCCATGGATGCAATAGTTCTTTATTTAATGATTTTAGAAAACTAGTTTTAAATGAAAAGTACATTAATCATCTCACTGATATTAATGTTGTGGTGTCAGACTGTTGTAATATTGATGTCTGTTCAAATGTATTGGCTAAGAACAATGACATACTCTCACAGGAACTAAGTGGTTGTCTGCATTTTCATATTATACCATGCTGCAGTAATGATGTAAATAGTTTCGAAGTTGAACTAGCTGAAAATAATTCTGGGACCAGTCCCAATGGAGTTCTGCAGGATGGAAAGGGAGTCCATATGAGTGGCTCGATTGGTTACAGGGGAACTAAACCTTTAGCATTGGTACCTAACTTAAAGGTGTCATTGCACACAATGACCATAATGTGTATGTGCATAAAAGCCTTGAGTACAATAGCTTGGGGTCTATTTTATTTTTTTTTGTGTGTGTGTGTGAAAATCTATTGTGCAAATGTATACGTCATCCTGCCAGGACCTTTTGTGTCTTGTCAACTAAACAGTTGTATGTTTCCTTTTGTTGAACATCTAGACTTTCAGCTACATTAAAGGCAAAAATAGCCCATAGTAATTTTGTTTTAGACTGTTGTTAGACTGCTGGTACATCCTACCAGGCGTACATGAACACTATTGTTGATGACCTTATGGCGCTACAAGATGCCCAGACTGACATCACTGACACAATTCACACTTACACAGATGACTACTCTACTGACCATGATGGCATTAAGACAATGGGCAGTCCTACAATTAACCATGGTGACCCAATTATCAGCAGTTCTTGCCAAAGAGCAATAGCTGACATTAATGACCCTCTTAAGACCAAGGGCAATATTGCTATTGAATCAACTGATTTTCAATTTATTGAACCTGACAGGTCAAACCCGGAATATCTCTACTGTACACCAATATCTCAGAATAACGAAGCTTGTCACAGAATCAGGCCTTCCAAATTATACAGAAAGTAATAATTCTATTAAAGTCTGGCCTGAATATAGAAGTATGGAGGAGTTACCTTTGTGACTACACAGACCAAAATTGGTCCAATATTTACAATATGGGTTTCCCCTGTCTCTGAAGAATCCACACGTGCTTAAAAATCATAATGTTAAGAATCACTATTCGGCACTCCAGCATCCAGTGGTAATTCAGCATTATTTGGCATAAGAAAAAATTAGAAGAGGCCATTTATGGCCCGATTACTGACATGGGCCCAAGCACCGAAACATGCACATATGCATTTTCCCCTTTGCTAACTCGGCCTGAAGAGATAGACAAAAGTAGGATCATCCTAGACTTTTCCTTTCCCCATGGCTCACTATTAAATGATCAGGTAGACAGAAACTTTTGATAAATCCAAAGTCATCCTCAATCTATAGATGATATTGTCAAAGAAATATGTCAACATGGTGACGTCACCATTTGCCAAAATTGATGTGGCAAGAGCATTTAGAAACATTTACATAGACCCAGCTGACACTCTAAAATTGGCATAAAATGGAGAGATGACATCTTCATTGACATTGTGGTGGTGTTTGCCTGGATCCGCGGAAGCGCAGTACTACAACATGTCAGCAACATTTTCACATACATAATGGCTAAGTCAGGGGTAAAAATGTTTTGCATACATTAGCGATTATATCTTAATATCTCCAAACGATACTGCTAACCAACACACTCAACACCTGGTGTCACTGTTATCAGAAGTGGGATTGCCTAGCAATCCTGATAAGCAAACCTCTCCTTGTAGCAATTGTACCTATCTGGGCATAAGGATTGCCCTTGACGCCAATACCTTAATCATTGACCCTGTAAAACTTGAAAGTATTTACTCTGATTGTCTGGCTACTAGTAAGAAGTATCATTTGACAAAAACAGCTTTCCAGTCACTGCTTGGTAAATTATTATTTATTCACAAATACTTAAATAATAAAAAGTCATACTAAAAAACTAAAAATGCAATTGGAGAGTGCATACCTCCCCAGAGCAGCCAATTTCTATCCCTATATTTTCCTGCACTGGATCATAGCCTCCACAATTATGCTATGACCGAGATCAAAATTTAGGTATATTATAAACTCTATTGTTGGAGTGTCTTGTATTTTTGCCAAGAAATTTGATGATCAATTGTCTCCGCGTATACACATAAACTGAAAATAGTCCTAACCCACAGCTATAATTGTGGATGTGTAAATAGACTGAAACTAGTCACATCTTACCATGATTATAGATTCTTCAAAAAAAGTTCTTAATCCACATGGTGATGTGGATCACTATTAGAATTGAATCTACTCTTCCTTCTACCACTGTCAACATTTCCTGAAATTTCCTCACAGACCATAAATAATTTATTTAACAGACAAATCAATGCCACCAAAAACATATCATCCTTGACAGGGTTAATTAGAAGAAAAAAGTTTCAAGTCAAAAATTGACAAAACTGGATTTATTCGCACTATTTTCAGACAGATTTCCACCATATATTTATTTACATTAGTTTTCAAATTCAGGATATTTGCTAATGTTAATTTCATTCCACTTTTGTTATAAACCCGTTATATACAAATGGAGGTGCCGGCAGGTTATTTGCAGAAGCATCAGCATAAACTGGACATTCTTCCAAAACATCGCAGGGACTTGTACGCCATGAATACCTCACACCAGTCACAAATTGGTCTTCAGCACAAGGTATGCTGATGGTGACATCTGATGCCTCAACAGAGATAATTTCTGTTTCATTCCATGTACTTCCAGTCTCCGGACAGAGGACTGTCCCATCTGAGGAGCAACAAACCTAATATGTGCAAATATATAATTCTGTTTAGTCCCACATTGCCATAGTTTGTATTTAATCAAAATTAGTGTTTTATGTCCAACTGATTTTGTGTAACTATGGAAATTATTACCTCCACCTAGAAGTTATATTAGGGGTCTGTCTGTCTGTCTGTCTCCAATAACTACAAAAGTAAGGAATGGATCTTTATGAATTTTTCATATGTGTACAGCCTGACCTAAGTAAGATGTGATCATATTGTGAACACAAAAAAAAATTATGAATTTCCATAAACACAACTGGTGGAGGTTTGCACTGTACGAGTGCTTTCTAGTTCTAACAGGTATTGCTAGCTTTTAACCATATTTACTTAAATTGAAAATGTACCTCATAACCTATATAGTTCTCTGGGTCACCCCTCTGTTCAAGTATAAAACCCTCATGTGTAAGAACTATGTTACTGCCATCATTACTAAATCCAGTGGGTAAGGGTCCATTGTATGATCCTTCCGAAGTGTCACCATAGGCAACATCAAAAGCACCAAGTGCAAGTCTGTCTGCTATCTGACGCTTGTACCTTGGGTGTATTCTGCAATATTATAAAACATATACAATAGGAACTTACACAGATTCTTGCTGGACATATAAAATACTTATAATTAAGAAATAAGAAAGGAAACCAAAACGGTTGTGTATTCTATTCTATTTTAGACTTTTACAGTGCTTTATCTTTACCTACGACAGACTCTAAGGTGCAACACCATAAACCAATTCAATAAACATTATTTATTGAGGTTGTTTATGGGCTAAGGTGGGAAAGCCTTTTTGAAGAAAAAAATATGTTAGCTCTTTTTCAGAAATATGCAAGAGCGGGGGCAGTTCTCTGGTAATTGATATTCCCCTAACTAAAAGTCAGAGGCTCAAGGATGACTCTTTATCAACATCTCTGAGGTTCTTTAGCCTGCAACTGAGGATAGAACCCAATATCAAAGAACCATCATTTTAATTGGTCATCTAAGCCATTATGTATCTGACTGTACCTGGGCTTGAACCAACATCCTCTTCTGTTCCTAGGTGACTGTATTACAGGGACTGACATTTCTGGTATGGGACTGATATGTCAGCCATTGTTTACCCATACCGGAAATAACTCTATCCAATATTTTTTTTTTATTTTGGAGAATTCCCAAAGTTTTCTCAGATCTGTAGCTATTGTTACCACAGACCATTAAAAGTTCAGTTAAAATAGCCAGAACATTCTTATATCTGGTCTGATTTCAATTTCTTTTTCATTAACCACAGAACAAACTTCTAAACAATTATACATTATAACATTATACATTATAAAGGAGTATCTTACGGCAGAAGTGGAGATTCATAATCTGGAAGGTCCATTGCAACAGCTATGAAAAACCTCTGGAGCTGTTCATTTGGGACAAACCCATATTCAAATGTTTGTTGCCAGCGTACATCAGGAAAGCCACTGTCTGTATCACGGTCTGCTGTTGGTGCTAACTATTCCAGAATACAGAATGAGCAGATGTACAAGATGCATATTCAAGCTCTCAAACAGCCAAGGGAATCAATATGCTCTGTCTGCAAATCCAGTGAAATTAGTTACCCTAACTAACCCAAGTCAGTTTATTTCCATTTACTGCACAGGATCCCCATCAAATACAGATCACTGATCAGCAGCAGCCTGGTATTAGATTTCTTTATTCAGGTTGGCCATAGTATTTTGATGCTTTTTTATCTATCTCCTTATCAAATCCATCTAATCTGATGTGGCCTTTTATACCTGTTAATCTCCATTAATTGACAGACTCTAAGGCATAACTAAACAAAACCAATGTGAATAATAATAAGGTAAGATAACATAGCCAGGTCATACCAGGAAGACCCATGGGTGACAGGGAGGGTATGGCGGATAGGCTTTTGCAAAACAGGTAAGGTTTGAGCACCAGGGCTATTGGATCTCATAAGGCCTGCTTAGCTTATTCCGAAACATTTCAAAAGCTTTTCCTACAGTGCACCCAACTCTGGAATTAACTGGTTTCTGGTATCCATAGTGCTTCATTTCTAACATAATTACAGAAAGGGCTTTAAACCTAATCATACAGGAGGGATGTTCCACTAATGGCTTAATAAATTTTGAACACTAATCCTATTATCCTATTTCTGCGCTTGTTAGTACAGCTATAAAAGCATTAGGTTAGATATGTTTCTACTTTTTAGGACATAAAATAAGAATAATAATAAGAAATACTGTACCATGCATCCCCAACAGTTTTTAGTTATTTTTTTCTCACCAATTAATCCAGTTATACAGTTATATATACCATAGGCTAAAAAGGCATTATGAAACAACCAGTAGATATCATACTTGAACTTCTCCGAAAGGAAACTCAGGATCCATGCTGCCTGTTTCATCAAACCAAGTCTGTCTCCAGTCATTCACCATTTCCCTTATAGCACAGCCATAGAATTCTGCATTGTTAAAGTTAGATTCACCTAAAATATCCATAATAGACAGCGTGAAAATAAACAAGGTGTCAGATTAGATTTAAAGATGGATAAAGAAGACATGTAATTTCTGGATATGTATCAGCATATTCCCGTAGGAAGTTGAAGGGCACTCAGAAGTTATGGTGTGACACCCTAGATTCTCACTGCTAAGGTTACGGGTTCCAATATCAGTGCTGCCTTAACATTGTGAAGGTTGATAGTCACCACTCAGTGCCAAGTGATTTACAGCTCAGAATCATAGCCAAATGTGACTTCCTTTCAGAGTAAAAGTAAAAGGTTATTCTTAGGTCCTATTGGTCTATATGGCTGGTGCTAATTCTCAATTTCTGTGGCATAAATGGACTCATGCTAATTTTTTCCCCTAAAGAGGATTTCAGTAAGGTTGACGTAACTGGTGATTCTACTAAGTAATACTACTGAATAAAGAGTGGCATATGTGTATCTAAGGGTACCATCAAACTCTAAGGGGATCTAAGGGATCATCAAATGATAATCAAACTCCAGAGCTACCACTGCCACGTCCAATACCACAACCACCAGACCACAAAAGTCACTTCCAGGATACTAGATTTAAATAAATAAAATAAAAACAATGAATTGTTTGTAGAAAGAATTGACTTTTATTTGAGAATTGCTTATTGTCGTGATGACATATGCAATGACAACTGCTTTTTCATTTTTTACTCTGAAAACAAAAGACTGAACCAGTACCTTGATACCAGATTACACCATAGATTGGGGTGGGGAAATGTGGATAGATCATTCCATTGTACAACACACTGGCAGCATTCTTACCATCATCTCTGAGTGTAAACACAGCATTAAATACTGTTACAATGTTATATATTTCATTTGCAAGGTTAACCTAAATATAGGCCATCCTCCCTAGGTGTATGTTAAAAGACAGGTTGAAAACATCCACAAACTTGTGAATATCGTGTTATTGCATTTACAAAGGCAAACTAAATTTAGGCCATGCTCCACAGTTATGTATACTCACAATCCACTCACAATCAAAGTTGCCACATACATTCTCTTAGTGATCGTTAATTTTTTTTTAAAAATATATATATATGAGAAGAATAATAAATAAATAGAAAAAAAGAAAGAAAGAAATTAGCTTTGAACTTTTGATAAAAATCATGATTTAAATCAAGCAGACCGATTCAAAAGTATACTAATACAGGTAAAAAGCACTATAAATGTATGATTGTGTTGGTTTAAAATATATAAAACACATCCAAAATCACCTACGGTGGTACATCATCACCAAAGCAAATTTGTAAAGTTTCTGGAGAAGACCATGCCTCAATCCTGGTTCCACTCCAAGCTGACTGGATTAGTCCAACTGGTCGTCCATATTTCTGATAAAGTCGCTTGCCAAACAGCCAACATATGGCAGAAAATGTTTCAATGACTTCTAAAATATAAAACTTAGGATGTCTAGTACACAGATGATTGCTCAAACTTTATATGGGGAAACCATTGATAAATAATATTTTGAACTGCTGTGAGTAAAGAACATTGACTGTAATATATAATAAGACATATTACATTTAACTTGACCAAATAGTGTATACTGCTTTCCATGGTCCCAACAGCAATCCACCGTTGTACAAGTTCTACAAAGTGTCGAAATTGATAAATCCATTAAATTTTCAAAACATATTTCAAAACAAGTGAATCTCTCTATCCAGATCTTTCAGTTGAAAGCTGCAAAGACCTATTTTTTCGTTCTTGTTGACCTCTATTTTTTGTGGTACTATTTATTTTTTCCACCCTTTTTCATGCACCACTAATTTTCCTGTAAAGATGCAACTCAGTGGAATTGTCCTGTGAGAGATAAATCTGTATAAATCTTAGGAACAACTCATAGGGTCTATTCTTTTGATAGCAGGACTTATTTTCGAATATACACTTTACACAATACTGTGACATCTCCACTATGTTATAAAAGATGGAAAAATCAAGCTTAATGGCATTTTAACCAAGTCAGTGGAATCGATTTTTGGACAAAACAAGGCCGAAAGGGTCAACTAGAGTAAGCCGTAAAGCGAACAGACACACAAATAGTTCACCAAAGCGGTCACCCATTCCAGTACTAACACAGCCCATTGCTGCTTAACTTCAGTATACACATACTCATCATGCTATGCCACAATTCATGAAAGTCTGGAGATAAAAAAGTGATCTCTAGAAGTGTGAGCCTCGCTAGAGCTAGCGCTTAAAAATAAATTGGGTTTAAAAGTCTCATTTGTCAGGTCGGGTAAAACTAGCCATTGGTATTTTGGACTTCTTTTTAAGAAGTTAAACCTTCAACACAAGGTTAGGGTGGCTTATAGATGTTAACCACAATGTTGTTGATGACTTGTATTGGTCGAAGGCCTGTTACAACTTATTGGGTAGCTGACTTGCTTTGTATTACCTTACTTTTTTATTACCTTCAACTGTGAAAAAACAACTCATTTTGTAGTATCAACTTCTTTATCACCCTGATCAAAGGAAAAACTTTCGTGCACCTGATACCAAAATTCGTTGGCTAAGTGATACAAAAAAACAGACATTTAAAAACACATTTAAGAATCAGTGTGGTTTCTGTCGGAGAATATAACTGGTTTTCTTCATGAAGGAAGCCGATACATCAGGCATGGAGTTTTTGGATTTTTTGGAGGTGGTATATATTGCAACTACTAGTCCCATACAGCAGACTAGAAAAGTAGTCAAGACTAGACTGAACTGTGGTTTGAGCTAGTGATTTGCAAGCATCCAGTGTGAGAAATTTCTTAAGGTTCATGTGGATACTTCTTGCTTGGATTTCACAAAGTTATCCCTATTTAGAAGGCTGTCCATCATAAACAGCAAGTTCTTGACTGAAGTGGCTATGGAAATCTTACCTGGTACTGGCACAGCCCAGCTTCTTGAATCAGGTCCTACGTCTTCCTGAGGAGTTTCAGCAGTTACCAGTTCTGTAAAGAAAGTCCTGACATTTGGATAATTCACCACATCATCTATCTCAGGTTGTGGGTTATCAATCTGCATAAAGTAAACAATAAGGAGAATTAGGAATTATATCAATAATCTTTGATTGAAAGATTCTTAAAACCTAAAATATATTTCAGTACAATAAAGTTGAAATTTAATTGGACTTAACATTTAAACGGAAAAAAATGCGTTTACATTTAAAATTATGATCCAACATACCTTTTCCGTATGTTGTATAATTAATAGGGCTGTTCCACTATGACAATCGTGTCCCTGATTGGAATACAATCCCTCAATGTACCGTTCAGAAAGTCAGTCTTTTCATCCAGAACAATCTTAAAGTCATCGCATCACAAACTACAATCGTGAGGATCTGGTGCTTCCTAAGTGGTTCCCTATTGAATTCATTCGGGAGTGGATCAGGAACAGTTTACTATAAATGTAAACTATTTGAATTCATGCTCCGGATCCTTTTCGTGTTATGCAATTGGATATCCATCCCAAACTCATCTTAAACTTATTTCACCATTGGTAAAGTCGTCACCTTTTAAATCCCACAGCAAGTCTTACTAGGTCAATTCTTAAGGTCCATGAACCAATCTGGTGGATCGGAAAACTATCACAAACTTTTGGGAAATCTATGGGCAGACTTCTTGAACCAATCACAGCCTCAATCGAAAAGCCATTGGGAAAATATTGGTAGCTTACCTTAAACTACACCCGTGGATTGTAAATGTATTTGTTCTAATCAGGAGGCAGGTTTACGATCTCATCTCAATAATGGAACAGCCCCATAAGAAAGATTGATTGAAGCAATGTATATCATGGTATTGAAGGTCCCTTCTGATCATTTTAGCAATTTTTTTTCCCTTACCATCAGAAGGAAACAGTCATGTGCCACTTTTTTAAAAGTCAAACAACTTATAAAACAACAGACTGATAATAAAAATTGACCAGGTGATTCACACAATATAATAATATAAGACCATAAATGTGTGCATGTTACAACAGCTATAAAACTCTTTTTCATAAGTCATACAAGATAGAAGGCACTTACACCAGCACTGGTGGACTGTTTTTGTTCATCATATGGTTTAATTTTTAAAATTTTATTTCTGTTTTATTTATTTGTAATATTATGGTACAAAGAGGAGTATCACGATAGAAAATGTTCAAGAAATTCTAATTTATTGTTGACTATATTCTTACAATGTTTGTAATATCAAAATATAGCGCTACATTTATTTTCACAAAACTTACAATATCATTATTTTTCCAATCTTTCGTGTTTTTATAATAGTGTAACCATTCTTTATATGTACAAAAAGACACTAGTGAGATGAAAAAATTGAAAGCAGGATTATCTACACCACCACAAATTACATCAAACAGTGACAGATTTGTATTTAGTTTTGCATTCACTGAATTCCAGACAGGTTGGGCTTTGGTACACCAAAACAGTAAATGTACAATATGGTGTTTGACAAAACATAATGGGCTCAAAAAATCATCTACAATTCTCCATTTTTTTAGATTAGCAAGACATGGTAAAATTAAGTGTACTAATTTGTAATTAAATTGAGCCACTTTGGAATCTGGACACATTTTTATTTTAGTGGTATAAACCCTTCTAAAATCAATATAATTTATATCATTTTGAAATAGTTTACGCCAGATGTCCTCTTGATATGGTAACTCAGCTTTTTGCTTAGTAGATTTTGATAGAAAAAGTTATATTTTTTATGTGTTAAATTAAAATATGAACCATTACATTGATAAAACACAGGTATTCTAATATTGCTTTCTGGTATTTTGTAATATTTGCTTTCCATATAAATGCATAAAGCATTTTATTCGCTTTTTGAATACTGGTAAAAAATGAGCTGGGTATAACAATTTCGGGATAGACAATGTCTTAATGATTGTTATTTTTTCAAAAAGCGTAAGAGATCTTTTTTCCAAGTATCTAGTTCTGTTTGAACTTTTTCTTAGCCTTTAAGACCAGTTTAAATAATCACATTTAAATTTATCATTACCAATATATATACCTAAACACCCAGCAGGGTTTTGAGTCCATTTTATGGTTGTTGTACTCATAGAATCAGCCTTACTTTTCAAGTTACCCAGTAGAATGCCTTCAGTTTTTAAAATATTTAGTTTTGCTCCAGCCCTGCTACTGAAGTCATCAATTATTGTCAAAGCTTTATCTACTTGAAATTCATCTTGAAGGAATAGATTTACATCATCAGCATACTGAAAACATTTATAGTCAGTCAATATATTATTGGTTTTCACAGAGACACCATGTAACGATTTGTTATTTTGTAGTTGATGTGCTAGTATCTCAATTATTAAGACAAATAATAAGGCTGAAACTGGGCACCCTTGTCTAATACCACGTTGGATGTTGAAATAATTGGAAAGGTGGCCATTGTTCTAAATACATATTTTAGGTGCACTGTATAGCACCTCTACCCATCTTATAAATTGCTCCCCGAAGTTAAATTTCTTTAGTACAGATATTAAAAAAGGCCACTCAACACTATCAAATGCTTTTTCGAAATCAAGAAGAAGAATAATCCCTGAACTATTATTGTTTTCAATGTACTCACATATGTCAAGGATAGCTCTAACATTTGTTCCTATAAATATTTTTTTAATATAGCCTGTTTGGTTACTTGACACAACAGCATTTATAACATTTTGTAATCTTAAGGCTAAAGTGGAAAGCCAGTATCCTTTAGTCCACATTGGTTAAGCTAATAGGTCTATAATTTTTTAATTTTTCTGGATTCCTTTTTTTAAATTAGTGATAAGATTGAAATATTCTGTGAAAAAGCTAAATGGCCCATATTGAAAGATTCTTTGAAAGAGTCAATAAGAGTATCTGCCATATCTGTCCAAAAAGTTTTACAGAATTCTATAGTTAACCCATCCGAACCTGGAGCTTTATTGTTCTTTATTAGCTTAATGGCTTTTTGACATTCTGAACTAGTTATCTTACCCTCACATTGTACCTGAGAATCATAAGATAAAGTTGGTAAGTTTGTAATTTTAGAAAGATAATCGTCTATGGAAGATCTTTTCAGATTTCTGGTTTTATATAACTCAGAATAGTAGTCTGTACAATGGTCTAATATGTCCTTGTCATGAGTATAGCAGATGCCCTTTTCATCACTTAGTTCTTTTCCAATTTTAAAAAATAAGATGAGCTTTTTTCACCTTCCTCTATCCATTTGCACCGTGATCAGATAAATGCAGCATATGATTTCTGTTCAAAAATGTGGTCAAGATGATTTTGGAGTCTTTGCCTCTCCTCAAACAGGGTGTCTTTATCTATACCATTTGAATCTTGACATAGAATTTGATCAATGTGTTGTAACCGTGATTCAAGCTCATGCTGAAATTCTTTTTCTTGACGCATTTTTTATACAATATTGTATAGTCTGGTTTTTAACTCTGAATTTCAAAATTTCAAAGAGACTTTGTTTTGACAAGTCCTTCGAATAATCCAATTTTGTGTTCAAAATTAGGTCTTTAATTAGAATTTTGTAATTTTCATCACTTAGTATACTATTATTGAGTTTCCATTATCCCTTTCCACATTTTCTGTTATTTGTGTCAAAACCAGTTGTTACAGCTTTGTGATCAGGAACTGGAGCATTAATTATTTTACATGATTTAATAAATTCTAAAATAGTATCACTTGAGAAAATGTAGTCTATTCTACTATTTCTTGATTTGTCACTGGGATGTACATATGTAAAATCATGTTTGCCAGGATTGCAAAATCTGTAAACATCAGTTAAATCGTGCAAGTCTTTAAAATTTCTCAAAGCCTCACTTGATCTATCTGATTTTTTTGATTGCCTATCATGTTTATCACAACAGTTAAAGTCTCCTCCAATAATGGTATTTTGTGGATCTTTGGAGTACTGTCTTATCCATACATCCAAATCCTGAAAGAATTTTATTCGCTGACTTGTATCATTTGGAGCATAAATACTAATTAACGTTAATACCATTTTATCTATTTTTTTATTTACCATTACTTTTCTGCCCTCATCATCAGATTACATATCTAACAGAGTATATTCTGGAAAGTTATTAGATAGTATCACTGCAACCTCTCTACCATGTGAGGTCTTTGACAAAGTATGTAGAGCACGGCCACGTAGGGACCTGCTGTGGCAGTTGACACTAGTGGTTTCTACTTGACGCTATTCTAATACTGGGGACTATCCTCACTGAGTAAAAATTGTTTACCACCAACAGCCAATGGCCTTTCATGCGTCATATTCTTTAATTAATATTGTCTGGGGTTTGTCACTTTGAAATTTGCAAGCAAACAGTGCGCATGGCATGTATTTTCCCTCCATCCCACCACTAACCAAAAAAAAATTTTTTTCTCATGGTAGGAATAGTTAAAACTTGGTTTGTGGTCGACTGGCTTTAAAAAAAATTTGTGTTTTCCAGTTTCCATGCCTGGTATCGTTGGCCAGAGTGTCTTCAGGCTATATGCCTGATGCCCGCGCAGCGGGCTGGGCATGGTCGTCCGTGTGTAGGTAGATGATGTATTTTGTATTAGTTTATGTCATATGTATGTCATGTTGTATCATTCATTGAAGGTGTATGTTGTATTCCACTGAGCTGTGCCTGGTATCACTGGCCAGAGAGTCTTCAGACTTTTAGTCTGATGCCTGTGCAGTGGGCTGGACATAGGCGACTGTCCGAATTATGATTTGTAACCTTTTATGGTATGTGCTGTGCTGGTGAACCCTTTCCATGGGTATATAAGTTATCATTTAACCTGCTGAGGTACTATTTACATATGTTTTACTGTAACCTATATGGTATTTTAAATGTGGTCTTTATGACATATTATTATTGCTGTGTGTGTTTTCTTGCTATTATATGCTTGCGATTTCATGTTATATATGGGGCTTTTAAATTCACTACATCAATTTCAAACCTGTGTGGATTTTTAATAATTTAATGATTCATCAGACGTATATATATTTATATTTTACTAACATGTAAATAAATGGGCTCAAACCATGATCCTTCTTTTTCATGTGTCACTGCTTGCTTTTTTATATACATAAAATGGGCAACCGTGAAAAATTTTACCATATTCCCTAACACTACTATCAAATAATAAACGATTATCATTTGTTATAAAGGTTTCCTGCAAGAAAACTGCATTAAATCGCTTCTCACTACACCAGTTTAAGACTTTAGTAAGCTTACTTTTATTTCTCAGGCCACGTGTATTCAAAGAACAGAGGTTTAGTTTGAATCCAGAGGCCACAATTGGTTTTTAACAAAGCCATTCTTCCAATGTATATATTACTTTTTAGTAAAAACTTTGATGGGGCTTTGACATTTTTTCTTTCTCTGGTGTTCTTGACGGTTTTCTTTTCTCACCTTGTTTATCACTTGTTTTTGATGTAGCCCCCTTGCTTAGTTTCTGTTTTTTGTTTTTTTGAGGTAGAAAATGTTTTGCCTTTATCAATTGTTTCAGTTTAAAGTTTTTTGCCTGAGCCTAGATTGAGTTTTTGCTTTTTCTACTGTTGTGCCTATGTTTGAGAGATTTGAGGCAGCATCCTTATATGACAGCTTTTCAACCGTTGCAGTATGCATTGATTTCCCCGAATCAGCTGACACAGTCGAGTTTGATTCAGTCTTTTGAACTGCAGGCCAGGTTTGTGGATTAGTTTTTTCAGTGACCTCATTTGACAGTCCACTGGCCCAGACACGGTCAGGGGTTGATTCTGCCAGAATGGATCCACTTGACTCAATTTAGCAATACTTAAAATTAATTTTGTTGTTAGGATTTTACTGGCGACTACCAATAGAATTTTTACTGACAAGGGGTAACCATGAAACTTGAACCCAAACAATGCTTAGTGGTAATAATAGAATTACTGCTTGATATTTGCACCCCAAATTTACACATAGCCAATCAACTTACCGCTGACAATTTTTTTTGTGTGTGAATTTTAATCATTCTGATTAGCTAGAGTAGATCTCTTAATTAACTTTTTTGTGCCTATTTAAGATATGTGGTAAACTATCCAGCCAAGCATCATACATATTACTGACTTTCAACCAATAAAAACCCTCTTACTAGTAAACCCTCACCCGATATTTCTTTATTAGAGGTCAAATACAAGGGCTTCTATGTCTGCAATGTGGTCATTCATTGGTATTTCCAGTTTGTGGTAAAATGCCCATAAATCATACAGTTATTCAAAATATAACACTTTAAAACAAATGTCATAAAAGAAACAGTAAAGACGAAAGATAATCACAGTTTACCAACTTTCAGTGCTTAGTGCCTGAACCATATTACTTTGACCAGAACAGATCCAAACATCTCCAAAAAGGACATTGTCCAGAGTTATTGTACATTCTCCATATGTGGCATTGATTGTGTATGGTCCCCCTTCTTCCATAGGGTTCATATCCACCCTCCAAACTGGTCTTCCTGCTGTCCCTGTGTTTGGTTAAGAATATAGTCAACAGGGACTTTGGTCATTAGAATGCTCACAGACCGTCATCAGCTGAATTACAATCTATGATTACAGAGGTGACAATTAAGAGATTATTTGCAAAATCCTAGACATCCTAGAATGTATAAACAAACTTTGCTTTGGCCACCCTAAAAGGGCTGTCACCAATTACATCTACTACTGTAAAGCATTGTTAAATAGACACATATTTAAAAAGGCCTAATGAAGCATACTATTTGACTGATTATAATTTGATATATTTTTTATTTCCAGCAAGAGAAAACATATACAATATAAGGTACTTTGTATTTACAGATGCACTGCACAAGATCTACAAAGTCAAAGTTGGTGTTTTACGGCCTATTCAACAGCATCATATTGCACAGGCCTCGACATTACCACTTGTGAGAGTTGAACCCACACAGAGGTGACTGCCTATCATTAGATGCTAAACTTACTAACCACTAAGCCACCCTACACCTAAACCAATGTCTTAGTCTAAAAGGGAAATCATTTGAAAAGTTAAGTTGGGCTGTTGCTATCCAATATTTCATAAAACATATATTTACCTTATTTTGATTTACCCTTTTTTGTACTTTCTTCATTTTTAATCATAATTTTATATTTCTTCTTTAATGTACAAAAACATTCGATAAATAAAAGTTCCTTAGAAGAGCTTCTTTTGCTGTTAATAAATTTTAAGGCAAGAAATATAACAAGATTTAAAAGCAAAAAAAAAAAAAACAGGCACCAGTAAGAGGTCCATCAAAGTTAATTTGGCATTTAAATATATGCTTTAGATCAGTCCAACTTTAGCTATTTAAGGCAAACAATATCATGGACTTAGCTGAAAAAGTACAGCTTTGATCATAAACCGCTACACTTTAAGGATTAATTTTCATCACATATTTTGACAGGTAAAACTGGGCAATTTATACTGAAACATTTTAATCCATGTATAAATGTGGCTTTTAACAATAAGTTTTTAACAATAATATACAAAGTGTTGTCACATAAATTGCATATATGTACCTATACCTTCAGTTATATAATTCACAGTTGTTTAAAATGAAAATTTAATTTAACCAAGATATAACCATATATCCTTCAAAAAAACTGTATTTGATTACACCAGCAACACTATTTGTTTTTAACGTAACTGAGTCTTTTTTATGTTACTTTCTAGAATATTTGATACAAAGTTTTAAATATTTGCCATTATCTTAGAAATTAGCCTTTTAACATCCACTGTGTAATCTAATCTAATAAGAACTTTAATAGTGCTTCATCTCCATTATCTGACATACTCTAAAGTGCAGCTGTACATTAACATACTGAATAAGAATAAGTGCATTCAATGTAGCCATTTTATACCAGACAAGACACTGGGAGCCTGGGCCGTTAAGGCAGAAGGCTTATGCAAACTTTGAACTTCTTCCGGAAGGAAGCAATAGAGGCCGCATTGTGTATGTTATTAGGTAGGTCATTCTTACTATGGCCAAACTGTTTCATTTGTCAACAAAAGAGTGAACAATGAAACTGCCAAGTACTACCGGTCAGGGTGATCATGTCTGGTGATGTAGGAGGAACTGCTCAGAGACAATGATGGCCTCCCAACAGTTCTGGAGCCACTATAAAGAAACTTATAGACCAATGTAGTGTTTTAAGCACACAACAGTGTACAATTGGCAACCAGTGGAGTTTTTAAGATGGGTGATGCATGATCATACTTGCCATGACTGCGACAAGACATGCAACAGTATTCTGAATACTGAATATGAGCAAGTTAGTAATAACAGTGATTGTAATTCTATCTTTTCTGTGTTTAATTTCCATACCTTCAGTAGTGATGGTCTGGTACTCCCCTCCTCCACTGATACTGACAGTAACTGTGTCTCCTACATTAAAGCCATACCCCCAAATCCTGGCCCTGACTGGAGCTCTTTGTAATACCATGTTGGATCCATAGGTTCGTGCAAAGGCAAAATCCACGCCTAAGTTGGGAATATCATAACAAATTATTCACTTTGACATATGGTGTTAAAATTTTATTAGCATATAGGTTGATGGATTGTTACCTCTGTCAAGGCGGTATTAAATTTATGACCGGTTTTTTTTTTGTATGTTTGTCTGTGTGTTAACAGCTTTACAAAATGACTACTGGCTGGATCTTTATGAAAACATGAGAAGATCTTGGTCCAACTTAAATCCCATTAAGTGTTGACAGTGATTCGGATCACAGCCTGGATTCACAAAAAAATCAAAGAATCAAATTTATCAATTTACCTAATGCTGAGCTGGATTTTAAAAAAACACAATGCCTTGGCCGATGAATGCTCTCCAAATGCTCTTGTTTTATTTTTTGGTGTTTTAAGTCACAACTAAGGCCTATTTGTCTGTTATATTCTGATGGATAGTTGGAAGATAGGAGAAACTAGTACATACAGTTGGTCAAGGTTCTGTACTATAAACTTCCAACTAACGACAAGCAACTACCAGCTTTCTCATTTGAGGTCGGGCCAGAATTTGAACTCCAACCCCAGAGGTGGGAGGTGAGTGTGTTACCACTGACAAACAATAAACCGTGATGGATTGATTCTGGTTTATTGTCACTAGCAACACATTGTATACTCCATAGCACAAACAGATATATGAAGGGATGGAGAAAAAATAGTGCATACAAATTGGTCAAATTCTGCATTGAAAAACCAGTGGGTACCTGAAAGTGACAAGCTTTCTTGCTTCAAATCAGCACCAGGAATAGAACCTAAGACCTGAAACTTGGGACCTGAGTGTGTTACCCACTACCTCACCATTCTTACACAGTGCATAAACGACTCTGTTTTTTTGTTATTACATCAGTGTTATAGCATTTGTACTTAATACCCCAGTCGCATAACAGGCAATATAACCTTCCGTTGTAGGTGTTGGGTGAGACACCCATGTCCTTCAACTACCATCCGAGGTTTGTATGCAAACTTGTGACATAGTGGCAAAATGTCCAATACCTTGTGTGTCCTACGGAAGTTTTAAACTGTTTAAAACTACTGATTGGCTCTCATTGCTTCACCATGAGCATTATCACACAGTTAAATTTATGATTGTTTATTTTACTTTGTTGTTTAAGTGTGATTTAATTTATTTATATTTCTTTATAAATTTGTCATTTTAATGTTCAACACACAAATGACAACTATTACTTTCCTTCCTGTATTTTATTTAACCAGATTATAATTCCATTTTTATAACTGTCCACAATAAGTAAACTTCATTATAAACAATTAAAAAATACACTTTACCAGCAGACAAGTTCCATTTGTTCAGAGTTTTCCCACACTAATAACACTGCTATATAAATTATCACCGTATAACTTGAACACCTTGCTATTCTCAATTCTGATATGTTTGTGTAGCTTATTCTATTTCAATATCCAGTTTTTAAACATATAACACTTTCCTTGACTTTTTGCTTAACTCCAAATTCCAAAAAGCACATTTTACATCTAAGTTTCTTTCTATCACAAAACTGACTGACTGCCTCTCTGAGCTGACTGATTACTCAAAAAACTATTTAACATTCTTTTTATCCCAAGTTGAAAAACTAATCTCCAAATCTTGCTGACCAACCAATCACACTCATTGAAACATTGTGGCCAATAACAGTATGTCATACAAAAAACATACATGGCATTTACTGTCCAGATGGAACAATTAAACTAAACTCTTATCCAGCCACTGGCAGTGGTGAGGTTTTTTGCTTTTTATCATTCAACAATAGCTATTTATATATATATCCCCTTTTATCTTGTAAATTGAAACTTCCTCCTTTTTTTGGTATAGCCCAAAAGTTCCCCACTAGACAAACAGCATAAAACACACAACAATGAACCCCTTGTAATTATACAACTTCAATTACCTCATGACTGTAGCTAATTTTCTAAATGTAGTGCAAAGTTGTAAACCCCGATAAAAGATACATTGGTTGATCAGTTGATCAAAAGATACCTTTACTTTTGCCCATTTGTTTATTGAGCTCAGGATGTAGTTTGTGTGTAATGAAAAACTGTGTGGTTAAGTACCTTTATCTTAGACTTGGGGGGCTGTTTCCTTTCTGTCAAAGACACATTTAACTAAGTACATGAAAAACAATAGACAATAAAAGCAGGTGTGAATGCTAAGCATACAGAGAAGGTAAGATCTAAAGCAATAAAAGTAACAAGAGGTTGAATATGACAACAATTAATATCTACAGTACAACCAAAAAGTCCCCTATGATAGCATTCACAGGTAAATTTTTTCCAACGGCAACAGAATTTGTTGTCCATGGTGTATATGCGGTAAGGTGAGTGGAGGTAAATGGATCTTTCGCCACTGTGTCACAAGTTTATATAGGAACCTCAGACAGTAGTTGGAGGACAGTCACCTGGGACGTCAAGGCGGCACATATGTCAGTCCTCCCCTCAAGGCAGTTTTATCTTTATGCTACCTTAAATTTGAGTCAGGTACGAGTCTGACTTGGTCTAGTTGGTTAACCACTTTCTAGTGGTTATCACCTCTTACCTGTGACCTGGTTGCTAGGGAAGCTGGTAAACACTGTCATTTCATTGGCCATAACTACCACTCCTTGTTTAACCCCTTTTTATTTCTCACTTTCAAATTTGTCAGTAAACAAGAGACATGGGAAAAAATCTTATTTCAAGTGTTTTTAGTTTTTATTGTTTTTGGGTTTTTTACTTGTAAATATGTAAATATTGGAATGGTCATTTAGCAGAAACCTATTTATGTGTTGTGTGAAAGAATAACATTTGAAATCTCTGTCAGCGTGTCAACGGACTGAACTGTGTTTGCCAATTAATGCAGGAGTGATTAGTCGTCGTGACAACCTCAGGCTTATTCTTTTCACTTTGAAGGGACGGTCTACCCTATATTCTCTTACTGTCATCTGTTGATTCGAATATAGCCTGTGATTGAAACGACAAACTACTCAATCCTGGTTGCGCATGTATTTGCAGCATACATAGACCCTTTTCAGAATATATTATACAATCAGTCAAAATGCCTGACAATAAACAAATGTGTCGAAAGTGTAAACAGAGGCATGCGCCTCCCACTGGACGCAAGTGTAAATATCTGGAGAAGACACAAGAGAATGTACCTGAACTGTTACGAGATGCTGCTGAAACCAGTGATGACACAGTAATAGAAGGAAGGTCATCCAATGGACACCTGATCCAGTTGAAGATTCTCAGCCAATTAGAGAAGGTCAACCGTCGACTGGACCAAGTGGAAGACAAAGTGGCAGAAGCTACATCTGAAACTAGGGAATGAAAGTTAAGTACAAGTGTTTTGACCTCAACTGTTAAAAAGAGTACTAAAGCCAAGAACAATAAAATATTGACTGATTCGTCCTCGGACTATAGTGACACACCATCCCTAGATACATTGAGGTCATACAAATTACAAAAGCAAGTAGACAAGCGCATTCGAGATCTAGAGTGCAGTTCACACAGGGCGGGTAATGATGGGGGTTGTAAATTGAAATCAAAAAGAGGATGTGACAGTCAAAGCCAGGGTGGCCTGGCCATACGAGCCAATATTGGGCAGATCCAGCAGACAACGCGTTCCGATCCGTTATGATCAGCTAACCTTAACCCAATGGGTTCAAGGCTTTTGCAGAAACATCATGGAAGAAATGTCCAGAGAACGCAAAGATGCGATGATTAGTTATATGAGTGACTTAATGGTAGATGCGACAGATTTCACCTGGCAAGGAGCTAAAGCCAGTCACGCGGTGATGTTATGCGAAATGAAAAGGGGGTATTAACTTGGGAAGATACGGACCGCATCGATCGCATTAGGAGGGCGCATGCTCAAAAACACATAGCACAAAATAAATTTGGCTGGGCTAAAAGTGGGGAATTAAATAGAAAACCATGGTTCTGCAAAAACTATCAAAATGGCAGTTGTAGTCATAGTAAGGACCATGAAATGAATGGAAGAACTCACAAACACATTTGTGCGTTCTGTCTATCACTAGGAAAACAATTAATGCACCCTGAAAAAGACTGTGTAAACAAAAAAACATAATTCAAAAAATGAAGTGATGAAGTTATGTCAGAAACCACCAAGTAATGACAAAGGAATTGTTGAAACCAAGTGTGTTAATGTAAACAGATCCATGGAAAATGGTAACCCAGAGGTTGGTGATGTAAAACCATTCAGAACTAGATTTGTGTATAATTCTCAAGTTTGGCCTGCTAATATTGAGGCAGCCCTGGCTAACAGGGGCAAAAAACACTTGATGGCAAAAAATGGCAACAAAATTGTTAAAACTAAGGTTTTCACTCCAACTGCTGGGTCAAGTCGAGCAAATGCCAAGCTAATCAAAGATAATGAGAGTGTACAATGTAAATTTACAAATGTGCAGTTGAAACATACTGTAAAGACTGTGCATGATCCACAACAATTGCAGTGGGATGCTACAGTTCCTGACAAGGTGTGTCAGGTAGGTATGACCTCGTGTCTGTCTGGTGTGAACAACGTTGTTGCTTCAAAAACCCACACAATTGAAAATCACAATAATGACCTGTGTTTATTGTACGATTGCCAATTTGCAGGCTTTGAAGATAAATTTGTAAATTCAATCTTGCATGGAAATAGTCACAAGCGTTCTCAGAACGTGTCAAATACCTGTGCTATTCTTCAATTATGGGAAAAACAAACAGACTTCAAATTTGGCTTCATTCCTTGTAGTGAACAAGAGTTGCCTGTGGTTACAGAAAGAACCTCTCCAGTTGGCTTGTCGTTTTTTCGTTCGGGTTCCCTTTGCATTTTAATAGGAAATGTCCACTCAAATGTGAAGGGGGTAATCATAGCTCGGCCTCTGAATTTCCAAAGGACATAGAAGCTTATTTAGCAGAAGAATGTAAACACAATGCAATTCTAGGCCCCTTTGAAACAAACCCCATACCCAGTGGTCACAGCTCCCCTTTCATGACAAGACATAAACCCAACTCCGAGTATCGCCGCGTCATCATTGATCTCAGCTGGCCTTTGGGTGCATCAGTCAATGCAGGTATAGACAAATATACTTACCTGGGCAGTGAATTTGAACTGACATTCCCGTCTGTGGATGACATCACAAATGAACTAAAACGCTTAGGCCGTGGTGCGCTTCTATATAAAGTGGATGTGAGTCGTGCCTTCTGTCACATCAAGATTGATCCGGGGGATTACGACCTCCTAGGCCTCAAATGGAACGGGGCGTACGTCGACACATGTCTCCCATTCGGGACGCGACACGGAAGTCAGCTCTTTCAGCGCCTCAGCGACGCGGTGCATTAGGTCATGCACAAAAGAGGTTTCAGTATGATTGATTATATTGACGACTATGTTGGGGTTGGCGTTCCAAGCGTGGCGTTCAAGTCTTTCGACTATCTCACCTCACTCATGCACGAACTAGGTCTCACAATTAGTGACAAAAAACTGGTACCTCCCAGTACAAAAGTCATCTGTCTAGGGGTTTTGATTGACACTGAGAATGGCACCATATCTATTCCAGAAGACAAACTAGCGCAGATCCAAGCTACAGTTAGTGAATGGCTCAGTAGACATACTTGTATCAAACATCAGTTACAATCCATCCTGGGCCTGTTGCTTTATGTCCATAAATGTGTGTGTCCAGCTCGCGTTTTTCTGAATCGCATGTTGGAATTACTTAGGGCAAGCCACACCTCTCAAAAAATAGCCCTGACGCAGAATTTCAAACGTGACTTGCGTTGGTTTGCCAAGTTTCTGGCTCAGTATAATGGTGTGAACTTGTACGATCATGTAGTAATACACCAAGTATTGGAACTGGACGCATGTCTGACAGGTTTGGGAGGATGTGTTGAGAACTGTGTTTACCACCTTCCCATTGATAGAGGTTATGAAAATTGCACAATTGTCCATCTTGAAATGGTCAACATCTTAGTGGCTATTAGACTCTTTGCTAGGCAATGGACTGGCTCCAAAATACTGGTCAAATGTGACAACCAGGCCGTCATCTCAGTATTATCGACAGGCAGAACAAGAGACCCTTATTTGTCAGCTTGTGCTCAAAATATCTGGTATTGTGCAGCTTCACACGACATTGATATGCGTTATGTACATATATCAGGAAAAAAGAATGTGGTCGCGGACCTCTTGTCCAGATGGACTGGAACAGCAAGCAATCACGAATCGTTGCTCGCGCACATACCTAACCCTTTCTGGGTACATGTCACACAGGACATTCTTTATCTAGATCCAGAATTGTAACCTCCTGACACACCTTGTATGAATTAGCTTTACTTTTTTGCATGTCATCACAATGTCTGTCCTTACACAGTTAGTGTAACCCCGCCATAAGGGGTCATGTCATCTTAAAGCTTGATGTTAAAAATATGATACTATGCTTTGTTGTAGGACGAGCCAATGTGCGCATACAGGATGCCTTCAGACCCAAGACAAAAAGGGCTTACATGCGAATGTTCCAGGTGTTTGTTGCATTCTGTGTGATCATGGAAGTGGCTCTGCTTGATGTGTCAGTCAAAGTTATTGTTTCATTTCTAGAGTGTCTGGTGGCAAATAATTGTTCAGCTTCAATGGTGGCCAATTATGTATCGGCTATTAAAACCAAATTTATTGTCTTTGATTTGAATTTTCATGTGTGTGACCATCCCAAAGTAAAATACTTTGTAAAATCAATTAAAATCAACCGCCCTTTGTCAGCCGTTTATCACAATATTATTGATATCCCCATGTTGAAACGCATTACCTGTGTAGCAGCAACTCTACCAGGTGGCCAAGTTTTGAAAGCTATTATACTCACGGGCTTCTTTGCCTTTCTTCATCTTTCTAATTTGTGCCCTCATTCAGCAGCTGCGTTTGATTCGTCCAGGCACTTAACGGGTTCAGATTTCTTCTTTACAAGGAAGTTTGTAAAGATCATTATTAAATGGTCCAAAACCATGCAGACACGAGATGCAGTTCAAATAATTACTCTACCCAAACTATCAGATCAGGACATTTGCCCACATTCAGCTTTAAAAAAGTTAAAGTTGTTATATCCTATGTCACAGCATACATCCATGTTCTTATATCTCAGTCCAAAAGGTTGGACTCCCTTCATTGATTCATAAGTACGCAAGATGCTCAAGCAAATTAACTTGCATTTAGGTCTGCACCCTTCTCACTTCACGTTTCATAGTTTGCGCAGGTCAGCGGCTACGTTTGCGTTCAATGCCCATGTAGACATTCAAAGTATCCAAAGACACGGAACTTGGACTTCAAACTGTGTCTGGAGCTACATTCAGGCAGATCAGTCAACAGGTGAACAACTAGCTAGTGCCTTGGCTGATGTTATAAATGAGTAAGCTTCCTACTCCTACTGTTGGGCTTTGGCGGCTATTTTTATAAGCTGTATAACTGGTTGAAGTGGGAAAAACAATACAGCTCATAGAAGGTCATATTAGGAGGTCATATTGTGAACCTCAAGGTCGGTTGACGTGGGTTCACTTTCCTCCACCTGCAACTTTTTCTAAATCTGGCTTCAGTCCAGTGGTAGCAACTTATGGGGTAACATCTCTGGCCATAGCCAACTATGCCTTGAGGTAAAAAGTTTAGATTTGTACTTTTGGTAACTAAATTTTTTAGTGTAACTTTATTACTTGACTGATGCTTTGCACTGTACATTACTGCAATTGTGAAGCTATGAACTGTAATGGACTGTAATTGCTTAATGTTTGCATATACATGAATTTGTACAGTGCTGTATTTAGAACTTGCTAAATAACTTTTAACAGATATATACACTATTAAGCATCATATTATACAACGACTTGTACATATTATTTAGTTATTTTGTATATCATATTAATATATTTTAAATAAACTGGTACCCGCAACTGTGTTGTCACTGTCTTGGGTTGGGGACTGTCACCTGGGACATCCAGGCGGCACATATGTCAGTCCTCCCCTCAAGGCAGTTTTATCTTTATGCTACCTTAAATTTGAGTCAGGTACCAGTCTGACTTGGCCTAGTTGGTTAACCACTTTCTAGTGGTTATCACCTCTGACCTGTGACCTGTTTGCTAGGGAAGCTGGTAAACACTGTCATTTCATTGGCCATAATTACCACTCCTTTAACCCCTTTTTATTTCTCACTTTCAAATTTGTCAGTGAACGAGAGACATGGGAAAAAAATCTTATTTCCCCTCCCACCCTCCCTTATTTTTTACTGCCAGTCATCTTCTTGTAGTACTTTAAGCTGGCGGCTATTTTTATAAGCTGTATAACTGGTTGAAGTGGGAAAAACAATACAGCTCATAGAAGGTCATATTGGGAGGTCATGTTGTAAACCTCAAGGTCGGTTGACGTGGCTTCACATTCCTCCACCTGCAACTTTTTCTAAATCTGGCTTCAGTCCAGTGGTAGCAACTTATTGGGGGACATCTCTGGCCATAGCCAACTATGCCTTGAGGTAAAAAGTTTAGATTTGTACTTTTAGTAACTAAATATTTTAGTGTAACTTTATTACTTGACTGATGCTTTGCACTGTACATTACTGCAATTGTGAAGCTATGAACTGTAATGGACTGTAATTGCTTAATGTTTGCATATACATGAATTTGTACAGTGCTGTATTTAGAACTTGCTAAATAACTTTTAACAGATATATACACTATTAAGCATCATATTATACAACGACTTGTACATATTATTTAGTTATTTTGTATATCATATTAATGTATTTTAAATAAACTGGTACCCGCAACTGTGTTGTCACTGTCTTGGGGGTGGGGACTGAGGCATTTTACCCAATGCCTATAACTGTGACTTATACTGCCTGTAGTGTGATAGATACAACAAATCTCTGAAGGTATGAGGCATCCTTGGATGGGGTAAAACCTCTATCAGATATACTGCCTGTAGTGTGACTTCGGCCTTAGTTTGTATGAAAAAGCTTTGTTGAACCATTTTGTATTTAATGCAGACAGGGAATAACACGGAGTGACTTTTTTACAAGGGATGCAAAATAAAGCAGGAAAAGAGAGAGGTAGTGACAGAGAAAAACCTTATGAAACAGGAATTTGATTGGCCTCATGGGCCAAGTTTTGCAATGTGACAAAATTTGGGAAACATCTCGTGACATATAGACGTGGTTACCTCGGCTCTACGTTACTTGTGTGTAGAGCCGTGACACGACCCCACATAGAACTGGAGATTTGCATAAAACACAAATATCATACAAATGTGTACATGTAACTGTGCCCACAAGTATTTGGTTTCATTTCCGTCAACAATCAGACAAACATAGTTGACAAAAAAATAAATGACATTTCCTGATTTCCCAGTGTTTTTGGACTATTACTCCCAAAAATTGAAAATATACTTTTATTATAAAAGCTGTGTAAAATAGCATATATTTTGTACACATATTGTATTTCTTGTGACCTTGGCTTAATATCAATTGTTTCTATTTACATTAAACCATTTTCAGTCATTTTGTCAAGTTTTATTTAGCAGAAAAAGATTTTATGCAAATTTCCAGTTTTATGTGGGGTCGTGCCACAGCTCTACACGCAGGTAAAGTAGAGCTGAGGTAACCATGTCTACGTGACATATTGAAAAGGAAGCCATACATGGCAACTGGCCTTTCAGTCTCTCCCCATCTCCATCTATTTGCTCCCGTTTCCCTGTCATTAACTGGGGGTGAAGAAACAATGAAAAAAAAATTTGAATATTTTAAAATTTGCACTTTCAGTGCTATGTTCACCTATTTCTCAAACCCTTTTAAGTTTCATCTTAACTTACCAACTGTCTCCTCCCATCATTTCTCCCGGTCCTCCATTGGCGCTCATTTTTGTGGCACAAGCCGATAGATCCCTGATGTGATATAGGCATTACAGGGAAGGTCAAAGCATAACCTCATAGAAAGCACTTGAATTCCGCACTGATGGTTCCAAGATTCCAGCTGACATTTGCAATGCTACAACATTTCATTATGCATTTATGTCACATAATTTTCCCGTCTTACCACAGAAGAAGTGAACCTGATCCCCTGTAATTATGGAAAATCTCAGCACCACAAACAGACAGGCAGTAAGTAAAATCCTCATAATACGTCTATTCACTTTCAACATATTTTTTTTTAATTTATATGTGTTTCTTTATTTCATTGGAAGGAAATGCAACACAGGTCTAACACAAGATAGAGATAAGAGTCTGGAAGGAATTTTATTTGTCTCATTTTAGTGATAAAATCTTATCTTACAATCTTATCGCACAGTGTTATCATTATCTGATATTCAGTATTGTTACCAACATATATAAGTGACATGAATTTAAATCAATTAAAATAACATTTATAATGCTATATAAACTTATCAAATTACCTGAAAGTTGAACAAACATTATTCCCTTTCAGGTAAACCTTTACTGGCTTTCTATTCAACAGCATATTCTTTTAAAGTACTGCCTCTTGGATTGTGTTTTTTTTTATTTATTTATTTATTTGGGGTTTTCTAAGCCGCTTTCAACACGGTTCAGGTCATATCACGACTGGTAGTTTTGTGGGCAGAGGAAATCAGTATATACAGTTGGTCAAGGTTCTGTACTGTGAACTGCTGACCAGCGTTAAGCAACTACCAAGTTTCCCACATAAGCCGCCGACCTCAGAGGTGTGTGTTACGACTGTGCCAATGTGCCCCCCCCCCCCCTCAACTGCCTCTTAATATTTAAGGTTCTAAATTTCAGTCAACCCCGTTATAGCAATTTCTTATGTTATACCCACCAACAACTTGGTAGCTGGAGTTGTTCAGTTGCAGCAACATATGAATAGAATAGCTTGCTACCACAACTACTACATAAACAACGTCTTCTTGTAGAAAAAGATTTATGATTCATCTTTTCAGGCTTACCTTCCCACCACCATCCTGCTCCTCGTTGTTACTTTGCACAAAGCTCAACCTTGCACAAAGCTGATACCAAATAATGGAGTCAAAATGATAGCAACAACATATTATCGCCCCTTGAAACTGATTCTAAAAGGTTTAATGTTTTGATTTTGTTTGTACTAGGAATTGGTAGGACTAAAAGTGGTTTTATTTTTAAAGAAACTTTTGACTTTTTCCTTTTTGACTTATATGGTGATATATAACTAATCATAAGTCATATAAGTGTGTTGTAGTTTGGTTATCATTACATACTGGCTAAATGTCGTAATATATATTTCACGAATAAAACTGTTTGGTTATGGGTGTTTTTTATAAAATTGTACACTTGTAAGTATGCAGTGTTTTATTTATGCATATAAATATCCACATTGCCGGTAGATATGATGACCTTAAGTATGGATAAATATTAGCGAGAATTTAATTTCGCGTTTAGTACTTCCTCGCGAATATAGCAAAAATAAATTCCTCGCGAAAAAAAAACACTTATACAGTAATGATGGGTATTCAGATGTTATTTATTCCATCATATTAAAGTTTTTTTTTGTTATATATTACTTGGAAGTAGTGAAAATAAATAACTATCTACAAAATCGAATCTCTTATGCGCCAGTGCCAATGCTTGGGCCTTATTCACGAAAGGTCTTAGCCAAGTCCTAGACTGAACTTTTCTATACAAGTATAGCCAAGTTAAGGCTAAGATGTGGCTAAGACCATTTGTGAATACAGGCCCCGATTTTCATCTAAGTGCATTCAAAATAAGCAAAAATAAAACTGTGATTTAGTTTAAAAAGATACAGCGAGGAGCAGTCACTTAGTCCCGTGGTCTCCCCAAGAAAGTAAGACGACCCAGAAGGTTATAAATTTATTGACCTACATTAACTTTATTATTATACGATACAACTAATTTACTACATAACCTCATCCAGGTTATTGGATGTTCCTATTTTGAAAAAACCAGGGCTTTAGAGGATATTTATATCAATGTGGTTTGGTATAAATTGTTATAATCAAATAATACTCAAATTAAAATTATTATATTATTAAATCTATTGAAAAGTAATATTATACCCTCGATTACTAAAAGACAATCCTATTACACAGTGTTATATCTTTGTTGTATTCAGAATTGTACTTTAAAAAGTTGCTACCCCCCTCCCCCCGAAAAAGGGCCTTTAAAACACGTATTTCTATGTGATCATCATTTCCAGAACAGATATTTGAAACTTAATTACTGAGTAATCAGCAGTTAAAGAAAATACACCTTTGAAATATGTGGCAAAACTGAGCCAAACCACGAAAATTGTCTAGTGCATTGCTGCAGTAGTATGGGTGTGCCCCAATTCCATGATTGTAAATGTATTTTCTCTGTTCTGTGCACCGGTAAATCATTCAAAGCTAAAGTGTAGATATACTGGAAATGGCTTCATTTTAAACTGAAAAGGAAAGCTAGGATAGTATATACACATCACCTTATCACATTCTTATATTGTTAGCCTGTAAAAGGATTTAAAAAACCGGGCACAATGATAAGAAAGGTAGTGAAGTTGAGCCATTTGTAGTGATTTTAACAGAGATTTGTAGAAAGTCACGGAATGTATGATTTTATCATGTTTCAAGAACTATATTTACTATAACTTATTCTAATCTACTGCTTTGCGGGCACAATATCTTCCCCACAATGGGGAACTCAGTGCACTAAGTATGGGTAATCTTTCCATGTCTTTCCAGGTCACACAGTGACAAATTTTAAATGCGAATATGTGTGAATATCAAATTATTCAATGTTTTTGATGGATTCTTCATGATTTCCCCTTTAGTTTCAGACTTCTTCAGTCTTCGCCACATCACAGCAACAACATGACATTCAAAATTGTCAGTGGCATTCACTAATTTTAAAATTTGCAGGGACAATTTGCAACTATAGGGTAGCACATTCTTCCATGATTTAGCTCCGCTGCAGGGCAGTCGCCAATGAGTTGTACTAGTTACTTTTTCTCAGTAAAATAGCAGGACCATCTAATTTGTTCTCACCTCCTTCTTTTTTTGTGGTAGAAGAGTCTCCACAGATCTCATTGATTCTCACCTTTATGAGCTAATACGCTGGTAAATTGTCGGGATATCACCAGATATCTTCACCGTTTCATAGTATGTTCTCAGTGTAATATTGCTTCATCAAGAGTTATTATCAGAACAGTTAAAATATGACATAGAACATTGTAGGGCTATAGAGATGTTTCTAACATGTAACCACACTTTCCCGCCTCTTTTTTGGCTAATTCTGGTGAATTTCAATTCACCTGTATTATTCGATATTAGCCAAGGTGATCGTAGCACCATCTCCAGTGTGTGACCTGGGCATTAAAGAACCCATGGTTAAAATTTCACAGTAAACTAATGTAGCTTGTCCTCAAGTGGTTTGTTTACCTATGTGTACCAGATAATGCCATTAAGTATCATTAGATTATATCAATGTCCAAACTGAAGTACATTTCAAATACACAGTACACTGTCATATGTTCAGATGTGATGAATTTTGGAAGCAAAATATATTTATTTTCTATCCTGAGTTCAGTAAACATGACTGTTGCAGCTAAAATAAACATTATCACTGCTCTGTTGGTAACTGCTGGAGTTGTTGGGCTTCTTTTCAAAGTTTCGTATGATTTCCCAAAGGATGTAAAAAGTGCCGATTTAAAAGGGAAAACTTATTGTGGTAAGTTCTCTATTTATGTGTCCATTCTTACTTCTCCGACTACAAATTGCAAATCTATGTTAATAGAAGTTTTTCTTTGTACATTTCCCCGCACCACCAAGACATTAATAGATAGATATGGGATTAAAATATTTTATTATTTTCTTTAAAAGATGTTTGTAGGGTATATGTATATATGGTTATAAAAGTATGGCAATACATATAACCTTGTCACCTGAAGTATGATAATTTACACTTAAGATCCCCAATCATAATATTAATAGGCGGAATAAACTCTAACCCTGAGCCCTAATCAGGGCAATAAGCAAAGTTATTGCCCCAACAGGGTGAAATATAAAATTTGAAATAATTTAGCATAAATTTAGTATAATTAAAAGAGGATGACAGAGAAGCCGATGGCAACAATTTAAGGCAATGCATAACATACTCTTATAGAGTTTCTCTCTAAAGTTGCATCACTTTGCAACCAAACTATATAATATAGAAACTTATGTGCATGATCCTACTAAAATGGATGATAACTATATTAAATTTATAATAAATGTCTGCCAAACCCCGAACTAAAGCTACTGAAAAGAAAGGTGGTGTTGGAAAGTACGGGAAACTTGAGAAGGTTGAGTTGGGAGAGAGTGAATATATCTCCAAACAGCATTAGAGGACCAAGTTCCCTGCTGTATTATATCTTGCATTGGAACACCTTTATGAAAGGCCCAAGTGGTGGCAGATTTTCTGAACATGTGAATTCTAATTCTAATTCGACTTTTATAGCGCTTAATCTCCACTGAGTAGTGGACTCTAAGGCGCAACAAGACAATAGTAATATGCATATTCAAAGTCCAGGGACAGAAATAGGTCGGCACTAAGGAAAAGCCATAAGAGAAAATGAGCTAAGGAGGATAAGCCTTTGCGTAGAGATAGGTTTTGAGCTTCTTTCTAAAAGAGGCAATAGTGGGTGATGCACGAATGTCTTCAGGAAGTGAATTCCAAACAGTGGGAGCATCAAAGGCAAAACTGAAGCCAAACTGCTTAGTGAACTTGTGAATTGTAGGTTGAAATTTTGGTACATTAAGGAAATTGGCAACACTCTGACTACATCTAGTATTGTAAGTAGTTTGAAAGGTCAAAGAGTGGTCAATTTTGAGAATGGATGAAATCTGTTTCAAATGTTTTCTGGCCATGGAGTCAGTTAAAGAGGCCAAAGCATGGTTTTTCCATATACAGAACAAAGGCAATATTTTTGGAGCTGGAAAAGCCATGAACATATTCTGCAAAGCTTTAATGGGACAAAGGGGAGAAGATCCAAGTTCTGGGATAGAAATGGTTTGAAAGGTTCATCTATCCTGCAATGTTTTGGATCACTTTATAATGATAGTACAAAATGAAGGCGAAAAAATGAGATCTCCTCTAGTTAGGTGCCTAGTAACATCAAACTGCTTCACTGCATGCGGAAGTATATTGGAAAGAATGTGAATAAACACTAAAGGCGCTTGTATTGTATCACACACTTGCAAAATCTGATGTAACATCTCTATTGTGATGGTTTTGGAGGTTTTTAAGAGCAAAGGAGCATTTATTCTCAAAGCTTTAATGAACAACGGCACTCTTTCGTCCTTAAAGTGGGAAGTATCTAATCCATAAATAATAAACAAGGCTCTTCCCAACCAGCACTACATATGAGACCAACAAGGGTCCCAAATGGGTTCTTATATGGGGCCTTTGTGGGCACCCTATATGGGCCCCAGTCAGTTTTTGCAAACGGTTTTCTGATGGCACCAATATGGTTTATCAATAAGGGTCATATATGGGCCCCATATGGGGCCTTTATTGTGAAATAAATGGGTCCCACATGGGCCCAACTTGTAATTTGAACATGGGGCCCAGATGGTTTTTGCAAATGGTTTGGTGATGGGACCAGTATGGGCTCTGTATATGGGTTATATGTGGGTCTGACAAGGGCACTATATGGTAAACTGCATCCAGGTTCTTATTGGTCCTACATATAGGTTCAGATGTATGGACCGGCTCAGTTTTTAAATGTGCACTACCAACACAAGGTCCATTTGTTGTTCAGCTCGCATGTAATAGAAGCTCAAAAATGAGTTGATCTGTGTGAACAGTCCACAATTTCCTTCACACTTTGCCCACATATTCTGTCTAATATTTTAATACACTTTCATGAAGCCTTTGTAAATAATGCACAATACAATCTTGATTCATGCTATACTATTATCCAATTTCCAGAATGTAATTCAAATCATTTCAAGTTCAAAATCTTATGATGTACCACATTTGTGTCTAAGCTTGTCTTATACAGAATACAGAAATGTGTATCAGAAACTCATCACTTAATGATTCACCCAAACCCTTTTTCCAGATGGCCCAAGCTAAAACAGCTACATAGCCTTGTCAAGACACAAGTAAAACACATGATGAAATCCTCAGTTAACTGATATAATTAAGCACATAGTCTGCCAAAATTATAGCAAATAGGGCTCTAGAAAGCATCTGTGTAGGCATTTTTTGTTAACGCGTGACATCCCTGCCTAAGTTAAGGTTTGAAGTATATGGGACAATGTTAGGTAGGATGTCACTTGATAAGAGGTCATTTTAAGGTCACTACAGGGTCAAAGGTCAACTAGGTGCAAAAAGCCTGAAATATACATGGTTATACATATGTAACATTATATAGGGAACCAAAAAGTTGTAAAATGGGGTTTCTTTCAACTCAGTTGTGTTTCTAACATACTAAATGAATGATAGTGTACCATTTTATTATACTGCAATAAATATTTCATCCAGAAGTATGTTTGTGTATTCAAGAAATGAGGTAAAACCATAATGCATACTAATTTATTATGTAAATGGGGTAAGAACCCATTTCTTGTTCCTCTTGCACATTGTGACATCTGCACTGTATGCCTGATTGTGCTCAAATTATTTAAATATCATTAGTTGATGGGAAACAACATCTTGCTTCTCTATTATTACATCACAGTACACGTAGAGGCATTGGTGATGTAATCATCTGTGATGACATCATAGTATTGATTTATGACATCACAGTTTGTAGCATCTCTGTGTAAGGGACTGGAGTGTTTTTCACACAGGTTATCAATACATAATGTATGTGCTACATTACAGATGCAAAATGTCTTGTGCACAGTTTCGTCAGAGTTCAATGACAGAAAGGAGCAAGAGGTCAAAGGTACTAAAGGCAGACCGGAACATTCTACAGCAGTTACTGAACGCTTCAAACTCTGGACAAGATGTACAGATAGCTGGGAGTACTGAAACACAAACTCTCACCTGTTCCTCTGTCCTTAGCAAATTCATCCAGGAAAATAAACAGCACTGCTAAGTCTCAGATACTAAATGTTTTGACAACAGACATGAATGTTGAGACACCTCAACAAATACCGGTGAGAGACATTGCAACTTGTGTCATTATTGATGGTCACACACTGATACAGTCTTTAGGGAAGCCACATGATTGCAAGACCTTCGGGGAGTATGCAAATATATTTACTTATGTTATGTTCAACAACTTTAGCAACCATACAACAATAGTAGATGCTGTTTTTGCATTAATACTTGAGGAAGAAATCAATCAAGGCTTCCACATGGTCCAAATGAACAGGAAAACAATGTCCTATACATAAGGTTATCAACATTCTCCATGACCAACTGACATAAAATTGTGGGAACAGTTTATGGTGCTAGATGTGAACAAGATCGACTTAGCTGAGTTTCTATTGCATGAAATGATGTCAAGAACTGAAACACTACCACACAACTGTCATTTGACAGTGCCCAAGCAAACAATTTTGATGCTGAAGATGTATGTTTTGACCATGAAGAGGCAGACACATGACTCATAATACATGCAAAACATGCTATAAATTTACAGTTTGGTTGGGTTGTCTTGAAATATAGGGACACAGATCGCTTATTACTCCTCGTCTATCATGTCGGTTCAATGGATGTTGAAACATTGATGGAATCTGGAACATGAATGGGGCCACAGTGGCAGAGTGGTAACACTCTCGCCTCCCACCTCTGTGGCCGGGGTTCGGTTCCTGGCACAGCCTCAAGTGGGAAAGCTGGTAGTTGCTTGCCGTTGGTCGGGAGTTTACAGTACAGAACCTTGACCAACTGTATGTACAGCTTTCCTCTGCCCTTCCAACTACCCATCGTGATATAACCTGTACAGTGTTGAAAGCGACGTAAACCCCCAAATAAATAAATAAATGGAACATCAAAAACAAAGAAATGCTTCCTTGTACATGCCATGGCTATGAAACTGAGAGCTGATGTTATCCACGACCTGCTAGGATTCCATTTGTTCACAGGTTGTGATGTGTTGTCATTTTGCAGTATCAGTAAAAAGTCTTGTTGGAAAAAGTATGCCGAATGTCTAGAACTCCTAGAGAGTGTTTTTTAAGTTAGGAATTCTGAGGGCATAGAACAGAATCTATGCAGACTGTATGGGTGTTCCAAAGGAGCTCATGATCCGGAAATTGATGTTTGCAGGTATAGGCACTTCATGAAATCTAGGAAGACACTGGACCTTTTACCGTCTACAAGGGATGTATTACAGCTGCACTTAGTACACTGTAATGATCAGACAAAGATATGGATATCCGCTGATGATCTAGCAGTCCCTGCACAGGATCCTCTAAGGTCTGCTGGATGGAAAAATGATGGGAATTGCCTGAAGCCTATGTGGATGTAACTTTAAGCAGTTCCCTTTCTGTACACAGATGATATAGTGCTAATGTAAAACAAAGTGCAGTATATGCCATTGCAAATGCTTCCATTTGGGCAAAGTTTGAAAGTGCTTGTGAAGCCAGAGACTGTGCTAATCCCACTGGATTAGATGATGTTATTGTGGACGTCTTTCAGAGTGCTATGGTGTAAATACCACTCTATTGCAGTGCATATGTGAACTATAAGTTGCTTTTGACTATGTCACAGTAACAATTACATTGTAAACTCTAAATTGTTACATGTATTGCATTAAGTAAGATTAGATATGGCTATACACCATTTTCCATTGGATGTATAGGCCGGGGTATTAATCAACACAAGTGAATGTGAATATCAGTATAGTTATATTACGAACATTGCTTTTTTTTGTGATGGTTGTTGATCAAAACTGAACTGAAGCTTAAACTACAATGACTTTGCCCTGTATGAAAGTGAAGCACCATGTCACCAGGTGAAATGTTGTACTGACGTTTAACATTTGAGCCATGTTTTGTTATGAAACATTGTTGTTACAAGTGTATACGTGGCTTTATATGTTTTTACTATATTTTACTAATAATCTGCCACATAAAACAACATTTGTAAATGTTTCTTTTCATTTGAATAGAGTTGTAGCCAAGATTTATGCGAAAAAACACAATTTTCATTGCAATTTTCATTGCATCCATTGGCAAATGCACTCATTTGACCTTTGACCTTCCCATGACCTAGAAATGACCTTGACACTGTGACATCGTACCTAGATCAATTCCAAATACCTTGAAGAACATTAAAAACACAAAAGTTGAGCATTAACAGGAAATGCCTACAGGAGTCACAATTTGCCTGACACTTAGGCAGTCTAACATGCATTATTTGATTAATAAAGATTTTTTTCATTATGAATCCCCACCAAAAATATCATAGTTTATTATTTTAGCCTTATTTACACAATTTTTACAAATTTCATAGATTTCTCACACATATTTATAATCTTTAAATTGTACTGTAATTTGTATCCTAGTGACGAAAGGCTACCCTGTTTCCCACCATGGGGTGTTTTCCCATTTTCCTAGCACTGCCTCAAAATACTATCTGTGTGAAGAGATAAACATATCTGTACTGCATGATATAGGGGGTTGGACCTATTAATGACCCCTTGAGTTAAACTAAGAGAAACTAAAATTTTACAGAATTTCCACAACTGTAGACTTAGGATTTCTGTACTCTTATACATGAAAAAGGTGTTTGTGGTACATTAAGGTAATATAAACCACTAGATTATTAATTAGTGAGACATACAACAAATTTAATTTAATACATTTTTTACAAAAACTTGACAATACATTTACAGAGCTATAAAATGGCTATTGTATGTGATAATAATGAGGGTCCCTTGTGAGAATATTATACCCATTTTTGACCTTCACAGGTCCAACCAATATGCGTGTACACTTTTATTTAAAAAGCTTTTGTGGCGAGTTGTTTTTCTCAAATAGGACCTTTTTTTATTTTTGGATTTTTTTCATTCAAAATCAGATGAGAAGTTAATAAAGAACACTTGTTATATATATTTACATTTTTCCTCTAGGATTTATATATGGGACCTATCTGGGACCCTTATACCAGTAAATCATCCATAAAAGTCCATTCTGGGGCCCATATTAAACATTGTGATAATAAATGTTTGTTTACCACTCTTTACAAAGTCCAAATCAACATGATGCCAAATGAATCTATTATTAAATCTGTTTTATTTTCCTTATTTTGTACTATTTAGGGAACATTAAGTATTTTAATATAAATGGGACCAATATGGGCCCCCTTTGGGCATTCTGTGCCCATATATATCCTTTATAGGACCCATATTGCTATTTGCCCGCCTATAGCCCACATAGGCCCCATATGATCATGCTTGCTGGGTTATTCCGGCCTCTTTGATGGAAATACTCCATGTAAGATAACAATATTAACATGGTCACCTTGAATGGGGAAATTTGTGCAGTTTCCAGAAAACACAGGAATTCCCTAAACATCCTTGTGTATTGGGCCATAGTAGCTGGTCTAAAACCTGTGTGCAACTGTTACAGGGCTGAGCATGCAAGCCTGAAAGTATCTCCAGTTACTTCTGAAATATAAAGAACAAGTTAAAATATGTTCATTTAAATTTGTTAGTTTAGCTTAGATCAATATGCACTGGAATCCATTAGTGCTGAGGAAGGAGTTGATACAATTTATTAATTTGGTCCAATATACCTTGCCATCTAGATAATAAATCAGCAATGACATTATGTAAACCAGGAATATGGAGAACTAATAGTTTAATGTTAAACATTGAAGTTGACAACCATATATTCATGGCACATGTAGCCAGGATTCGGTAACAAGCTCAGCTAGATCTGCCTACTTCGGCAACTGCCATATTGTCACATTTGACCTCAATGTTTTTGTTTTACCAGAGGTGACCCCATAGCTTAAGTGCAACCAGTAGATTTAGTATTATCAGGTGGACAATGGAGTATTCATTGAAACCTAAAAGTATTGGTAATGCATACACCATATTTTGAGAAGTACTCCTGAATCCTTGTAGGGAAGCGTCCAAATGTACCGTATCTTGTATTGGAGCGTTATCATAAAAAGTAACACCATTGTTAAACCAATTGAGATCTCATCTCAACACCATTGTTAAACCAATTGAGTTAACATCCAAAGTGATATGATCTTTATTGTGATTTGCCCTAAACAGCTGAAGCATACGGTTCAGAAAATACCTTGCAGGTTTCACACATATTGTGATATATAATAAGAAACTTAACAAAGACTGAAACTGATTTTTAGTTACCTTATTTTTAGTGACATAAGCCAAACAAATATTTCATATTTCTTTTAACTTGTGACGAATACGCAAGGTACAATTAACCATATTTATTCCAATGCCTAAGCAAATAGCGACTGTAGTAAGGGCTACAAGCTTTGAAAGGTTATTTTCCAAGCCTAATTCTTGCAATAGAAGTCTATCATAAGATTGTTGTATATCACGTGGGAGACCAGTATATATAAGATCATTGATATAATTTTACAAGTTCAGATAACTGAACTTATGTTTCATAATATAGCATACGGTGTCCGTACAACATTGAAAAAATACGGATCCATGATGATATCCAAACGGCAACGTAACATCAATATAATAGTTGCCTTGTTTAGGTCCTAACAAATCTAAATCTCCAGGATCTATCCTGATATGTCTGAAAGCTCTACTAATGTCTATATTATATCATAGAGCATTAGGTCCAAGTTCTTTAAGACTAGCAACTTTATCATCAACCGAAGGATATTTAAGTTCAAAGTAGGAACCTAAGTATTTGTCTTTAGGTACCCCATCATTTACGGATTGTCCTGGAGGAAAGCTAAGGTCTAAGATAACCCTTCTACTCTTTGAATTGGGTTTATCTCTAGTGAGACAAGGTGAAAAATGGCAGGGGAAAGGGAAGGCAACTTTGTAAAAGGGCCACATATTGCCCCATAGGTTATTTCTTCATTTAAGTATCTTGAAATGTGATCTGGATATTGTAAAGCTGAATGATGATTGACTTCTGATGATTGTATGTTAATATTTCTATCAAAATCAAGAGGAAAATCGAATTCAATTTAGTCTATGAGCTGTTTATCCCAATATTCTTGTAAATATTTCTTCCAAGCTGAAACCTTCAGCTCAGTTATCATGGGAATTTGTAAGCTTCATAAAATTTGGCAAGGCTGATTGTCTGATCTTAGCATGCGCTTCCACCATATCTGGTACATGACCCCATATAATTTCCTGACCTGTATAGACCATTAGATCATTTAAGGGGACAAAACCAATTTTTTTTCATTTTGGTAGACAATTCTTGTAATCCATTGATTGGTTTTTATTTTTATAAATCATATCAGGTATTTGTCGCACTTGTTTACTCATGTAGAGCCTTCATGTTCAGTTATGTTCGAATCCGACAAATCACTCTGAGCGACAGCGCTGTGGGAACCTGCTGTATTATGATCTGCCCCATAGTTGCAATGTTGCCCAATTTAGTCCCATTTCTGTTTTTATTGCCCCTTGTAGACAATGTTTCATGACTGTAAGTTATATGAGCAGAATCTTTGTTGTTGTTGTTGTTATCACTGCTAGTTGCAGTATCCACAGAATACAGCATACCACCCAATTTGGACCCTGTTCCATTTTATTGCCCAAGAAAGAATAAAGTGTATGCTGTTGACCATTTGTTACATGTTGGATATTCAAATTGGAACCTTGACGTGAGCTGCTATTTTCTAGATTGGATTGCCCCAACGATTGCCCAGTTTTGTTTTTATTGCCCTGTGAAGTAACCTCCAATTGATCAATTTTGCCCATTTCCATTTTTATTGCCCTTCAATGACAATTTACCAGTGACAACAGGAGCTAAACCATCATATCCGAACTCATGTCCGACCTCTTTGTCATTTACTGTTTGCAAGACTTCAAAACGGTTGGCCAGCAAAAGTGGTTGTGTCCTATTTCCTTGAACCCGACTAGGCACACGACTGATATGACCTTTGTGTTGAAGGAAGACTTGTTCAAAACATGCTTATTCCATGCATATGAAGCAATAGAGTTGTTTGTAGTTCTAAGTGTCACAAGTTTTTCTACTTTTGGTTGACTTACTTTTTCCCATGTTTCACAATTGTGGCATAGGAACGACTACCAACTTCATTACCAAAAACATTGGCCCTAGCCAACCAAACACTCCACTCTTTAAAATGGGCTTGAATTTCTGCAAGTAATTTGCTTTCTTTGAAATTACTATTATAAAACTGTCTAGATGTATGGACTGGTTTGAACCGAAACCCATCCATGTCTACTCGTTTTTGACCCATGTTTGGTTTTGTTTTACAATCCATTTCTGCATGTGCAAAAGTTTGACCATTATTCACAAAACATGCAGCACAGATATGTTTGTAAAAGACCCCCCTTGTCTCATGGGATTTTTGTTGTAGTCAAGATCCTTGATTGAAATATGTACAAGGCATCGATTTTGTGACCTTTGCATGTTTTTTATGTATATTTGAATGTGCAGAAGGAGCAGAAGTGGTATTTGGGACATGTTTTTGCGCATTAGCCCTTCGGATCCGGTCGATAGAAGCAGTGTCTGAGAAATCTTTAACTTTTCCTTGTTCCATGTGACCATGGCTGGACTTTGCCGAAGTCCATGAGAAATAATTAGCATCGTCCATAAGCACTATAAGATATTCTATCATGTGCTGTTTAATTATCGGATCCGATTCATCTCTCATGGTTCGACCAAAGCCAGCCACCCATTGAGTTAGATTCAGCTGGTCATATGTGACACATTCCTTATTTAGGCCTGACAAGACATACTCATGAGGCCCTTTGTTTAATCAGAACATCAAAATTCTCAAAAACTCATTTGACCCTTTGTTTAATCAGAACATCAAAATTTCCACCTCTTTGAGATTTAAATTAAGAAGTTGTACCTGATTTTGCCAAATCTGTGAGGTCTTGCAGTCTTTGATCTACCTTAAGCTGCAAAAGTGCCTCATCTGATACTGGAGAAGGTTGCCAAACTTGCTGTACACTAGGTTTAACTTGAGGCAGAGATATTTGAGCAGGCACTTTCTTTGTTTTTTGCTCTTTACTTTTAGATTTTTTTATTTTTTTATCCACAGTCTTTTTACAGTCTTTACTTTTGATTTGCCAATTCTGTCACATTGTTCCAGTATTTGCGCATTAATTACAGCCTGTACACCCGGATCCAACTTTTTCATAGAAATGTCATTATCAAATTTGGAATCAACACCCGACACAGTTCCCATATGTTAAGGACTGGATGGACTTTCAAAACTAGATTCTTGCATCAAGTCACTACAATTCAAATCACTAGCCGAAGTATCAGAATCTGGCATTTTCTTTTGAATATCCGAAACTATGCATTCTTGTTCAATACTGTATCAATAAACTGAGTATCATCAGCCAGTTGTATCTCTATAGGTAAATGTACAGTATTTTGTTTACTGGGACGCAAATTATACATGCTTCACTACAAACGTCATAAACTGTCAGATTATCAACACAAGAAATAAATTACATGTCATGAAACACACGATTAAACCACAGTAAATTGAATAAAATATAAAGACTAAAACAAGTTACATATAATACTAAAATATAAAATAAATATAAAAAGAAAACCATACAAGTGCACAAGCACGTTGACAAGAATTATAATATGATGTGAAATATTGTTGTGCGTCCTCGTGTGTCCAACATGTAAATGGCAGAATTATGGGTTAAAATCAGAGAGGTCCCACACTTGACCGCTTGACCAATCAACGTATGCATGCAAATAAGGCACCATGCTGGTTACAAATAGAGGGGTGACCAGAAATGAACAAGATGGCACCTTAATGCCATCCCGCATAATTGAACTGTTGACTTCCACTGAATACAATGTCATGTTTTAGATTATAAAAACTATTCTTCAACCCAGGTCGTATACTGCTAAAATACCAGGAAATATGGACTTTGTTATTTTTTAACCCGTACTATGAACAGAATTGCTGAATCTGCAATATGTTATAACTGAACAACTGTGCAACCCTACATATGTGTTATATACATAATTAGAAAGGTATGCAATATCATATTTTATCATTGCCTCTAGTTCCAACACAACTGAAAAGCAGGGGTGGGGTAAAATATGTTTTATTTACAATTGATTAGCATATATACATGTAGTAATCTAATGTTTATTTACAATTGTTGACATTCATTTACATATTCATATAAATTAATTTATGGAATTATATTCATAGTCTAAATTTGCATATATGAGGGCACCTCAAAGTCGCCAACCCAAATTTGGCACTTGCCCAAGTGTGAGCCAAAGGCCACCTTAAAGCAAGTGGATACAATCTACTAGTGACAGGGCGAAGCTAAGGTCACCCTAATGTTTACAAGAATGAAAGATGTGACCCTAAGGTCACCATAGGTTAGGATGAGTTTGAGGTGGCCTTAATAGTAATTTAAGTTGATTTACAAGTGAAAATAGTTGTCAAATCTTTGTAAGGGTTAATTTTTAAGATATTAGGTGAATTACAAATAACTGATAACAAGGAATATTTGAAAATGAGAAAAGTCCCCAAACCCCAACTAGTGAGAAGTAGGGATGTATAGTTGTTTCTTGAAAGTAGACGCCACCTGGTCTGAACCCTGATGATCTAGGGTGATGTACCTCCAGACGCATTCCGACGTCCAGGTGCCATGGCTTTGGATATGCTGTAAATCTACATTAGCATTGAAGGCGTAGGTGGCACCTGAACGCCGGAAGGCGTGGAAGGTGAGTTTAGAAGTGACCAAATTAAGTTTTTCAAGGACTAGGCGAAAATGTCGCCTAACCTGTGTATCTGTTAGTGGGACCCAACCCTTGGAAGTCTTGTACTGAAATAGGGGATAATTGTTAGAGCCTGGAGTGATGGCCAGCAAATTCTTAACAGCTGTAACTGGGCAAATGGGATTGGAACCTAGATGAGGAATTTTCAAAATTTTTACAACATTTCTGGTCTGCAATATTTTGGACCATTTTATAAGGACCTGAATGCCGGGATGTGCAAAAATAATATCAGCCCTTGCCAGATGGTACAATGGAGAAAACTGGGCAGTGGTGTGAGGAACTAGGTTAGATAGGCGTAGAAAGGAAAAATAAGCTAGAGTGTAAACTGCTTTAAAGACTTGTCCCATGTACATAGAGTCACAGGCTCTGACAATTAACTGTGAGGTATCGATGTCAATAATCTTTTTCAAGGTTGGTGGAGAATCATGGCTTTATGAAAATACTTAATCCTTTGGTCATCAAAAATTCTTATGGAAATGCCAAACAAAGATAATTTCGCTTTGATGGCTGACATATGATTGGCCATAGCAGATGGTGAAAATTGATTAGATTCCAGAAACTGTAAGTATGCTATTAGAATCAACGGAGTGAGGTGGAAGATACTTAGCTTCATGAAGACTGTGAATGCTACAAACAGCCTGAACATGCTAGTATAGTTCCTATCTGTTGCAGGTCTGAAGGCCATATGGGTCTTCTGAAGGCCAAGGTGTAGTAATTTGACAATTGATGGATGGAGGCCTACAGAATAAAGGTAACATTAAATGGACCAATCTATAACAATATGACTCTCATCAACGTTAGTCCATGTGTGGACAGGTAACAGATGACACAGGGTTGCATTTGCCATGGGCCTACTACCCCACCTGGACAAGAGGTCTGCAATAACATTAAATTTTCCTGGAATATGGATAACTTTAAGATTAATATTCATAGTGGCAACTTGGAACTGAATATTACGTGCAATGGCCGCCAGTGTTAAATCCCTAGTTTTGCCTGAGTTTAAGACCTGAACTACAGCTAGGTTATCACAGGCTATGGCCACCTTGGTATTCCTCCATGCTTTACCCAGACTCTTAAAGCTGCTACGATATTCAGCATTTCAAGGTGAACTATTGACATATCCATATAACCTAGTGGAATTTGAAGGGCATACACTTGTGATCCATATAACCTAGTGGAATTTGAAGGGCATACACTTGTGATCCCAACATGCCCCCATACCCTCCAGACTTGCATCCAGTTCAATTGAATGGTCTATGGGTTTTTGGTCAAAAAATGTAATGCCATTATATTTTGGGATAAATTTTAGGAACCAATTAATGTCCCTTTGAGCTTCCCTAGTAACAGGAACTGTTTGTTTCTCCTCTATGGATCTAAGCACATCCAACAGTCTGTTAAGATAAAATCGAGAGGCCTTAACACATTTACTTATATAAAGTAAGCTACCTAGTAAGGACTGTAACTGACGCTTTGAACGGTACTTTTTGTTGGTCCATTGAGAACATATATTAATAATATCTTTAAGCTTTGCTGGGGGTATAGACATTGTAAAGGTTTTGGTATCTATCATAATACCCAGGAAATTCAAAGCCGTGGTAGGTGGTTCCAATTTTTTCTTAGAAATCTGGAAACCCAGTTCTGGTAAGAGATGACATAGAGCGTCAAACAAGGCGTCAATTTTACTCGGAAGGTCAATCCCAAGGATATCATCAATATAATTTATGACGTCATAATTACGTTGACGCATAATATGACGCACAGCCATTCCGATAGCCAAACGGCAGGCACGTATCAACGTAATAACGGTCGTGACGTAACCCTAAGAGGTCATACTCAAAGGGGTCTAACTTGACATGGCGAAATGCGCGGCTGATGTCAACCTTATATAGCTTACAACCTCTACCTAATGCCTTGACTTGATCTATAATAGTATCCACTGTGGGTAACTTAAGGACAAAAGGTGTGGTCAAGTATTGATCCTTTGATATATCTGCATTCACAGATTGACCCTGGGGGAAGCTAAGGTCAATGATGACCCTGCGGGCCGGTGCATTGGGTTTTTCCCAGGTCATCATGGGTGATATGTGCAAATTTTTTATAGGTTTGGTATCATAAGGACCTAAAATTGCCTCATGTTGAATTTCTTCAGTGAGATAAGTCTTGATGTCCTCAGGATAATCTACAGCTGAAGGGTGATTAACTTCTTGACTCTTCTTGACTGTAGAAAAGCTTCTCTATCATAATCCATAGGGAAACCAAATCTTATGAGAAGTGGGAGCTGTCTGTCCCAATAGTCTTCAAGATAGTGATCCCAAACATCTGGTTTCAATTGTGACCTAAGAGTGATTTGACTTTGCAAGAAATTGTATTTCTTAGATTCTAGTACTTTAGTATGCAGTGTTATAGGGTCATCTTCACTTTGGATAGGATTCACTAAGTGTGGCATAAGCTGCTTACCCAGAGGGATGAAGCCAAACTTAAACTTATTTTGGGCTTCCCAAAGTTGAAGTGTTGGGCAATCGGGTAGGACATGCTTGTAGGTTATGGACTTGTCCTTTATACGCAAGGGAAGGTCATATTTACAGCAAGGAGTGACCTTTGGTATACTTTGTTGAGCCATCTGATCAACTTTCTGGGTGACCTTTCCTGGGGCCCTTGATTTGACTACCCTGTAGGTTAACTTAACCGTATCATGGCTATGAGAGCTGGCATTGTCAGCATTGGAAGGAACTGCTTCAACGTCCTGGTCAAGAACGACGGCGTCGACAGGCAGAACGTCATAAATGTTTTTACAAACAACATTTGTGTGATCTTTATGGTGACTTACCTTGCTCTGTGCCTTATTGCCTTTAACTATGTCACAGATTTGCTTTGTAAAAGTACGTTTATCTTGGAGAACTTTTTGAGTACTTGTTACTTCCTTATCAGTGATATTTTCATTATGTCTATGGACTTGGGCACTGATTTTTGGTTGACTTTTGTGTTGAGTGACCATATTTGTTTTGAATTTGCCTCTATTGAGGACCTGAGCATAGGAGAGATCAGCGAATCTATAGTAGTCCGCTCTCCAGTTGCTGCTAGGGTTGGCTACTTTACTTGAGTTATATACAATTCTATCCTTAAACTTGGATCCAATTACCTGGGCAGGGAGTTTATTACATGAAGCCTTACTGATATGGGAAATGTTAGGCACTGCAAATCTGCAGTGCCCTATTCGTTTTTTGAATCCTGACGCTTGTTTCTACAATCTTTTAATGCATGTGAGAATCTTTTTCCCAAACTATAGCAGTGAGAGCACCAGTGTTTGTAAAGTTGGCCATTTGTAGTGTGGTCAGTTTTGTGGCTGCACTTGCCTGATTGGAAGTACTTACACATGACACCTTGGGATTCATTTTTTGTTCTAATATTTTGACCTGTGCTTGAATTGTTGGTGAGTACTTTTTGAGCATGTGCTCTTCTAAGACTGTCAAGTTTATCAGAGTTTAACCAATCTAGTTTGCCTTCCTCCATTCTACAGAGGATTAGAGCATGTGCCCCTTTTGCTGAGGCCCAACCAAAATCTTGGGCGTCTTCCATTAAGTCAGACATATAATCCAGCATTGCATTTTTGACCTTAGTGCTTTTTTCCTCCCTAATGATGGCACAAAAGCCAGCCATCCATTGGAAAGTTGTCAAACTATCATAGGTTATCCTTGCTTTGGAGGTACCTGCCAATACATGATTTTGAGGCCAAGGGATTTGCTGCTTGACTGTAATGTTATCATTATTAGCCCTTTGTGACTTGAACTTACCTTGTTCATTGATTTTTGTGAGCGGTTTTTTCTGTTGCACTGAAATCGTTTCAAAAATTGCAGATAGATCTCAACTTAAACACTGAAGTTTTTACTTACATTTGTGACCCTTACTCGGAATATATTTTATAGCAGATTTGTTTTTCTTCTTTAGTAAATGTTAATTTATTTTATTTATTACTCAAATAAAATGGTGGATAACCAACGCAGAATAACTGTTGTTTAGCTCTACAGACTCAGGTGTTTTTGTCTTTACTCATGGAAAAAAATTAAACATATACATGTCCCAGATAATTTGTCTATCATAAAACATTGCATTTCGACTGCAATTTTTAGCCATTCAAGATCACTGATACAAATATAACGTTTTGAAAGCTGATATTTGATTGGCTGTGTACTATTTTTGGCTGTGATATTGTGTACTAAGTGCATCATGGTAGTTTTGTATCAGTTGATCACATTAGCTATAGACTGAATTAATTATTTATTTCAATAAAAAAGGCAGAAAAGTTTTTGGTCTACATGCGCGAGCCATAAAGTCATCAGAGACACAAGAAGTGCACTAGAATTTTTGAAAATAAAAACAAATTCAGATATATCCCATACTTGGCCTAGCACTTAGACGGTCACCCACCCACGTACTATTGTAGCCTATTGCTGCTTAACTTCAGTGGTGAGACAGGTAAGCCATAAATCATAAAAGTTCTGTGACAAAAGAAAAGTGATATTTAGAAGCAGGAGCCTTGCTAGTGCTCGTACTTAAAAAAATAAGTTAAGATCTATACAGGTGTACAATGGACAGTAAACACTTGGGTTTCTGAGAGATATAGATAAAGAGATCGTACTGATTGCAGATTCTGCGCCCAAACTGTCATCTTTCAGGAGTGGGCTTAAGGTTTACCTCTTTTATGAAGCATATATTCCATAGTGTCCCCTCCTCTATTTGTGAAGACACTTTCTGATGCTGACTTTTTTCTGCCCATGGACTTATGCTCTTGCTTCTTACCTTTATGTTCTAGCACGCCTTAGAATTTGATGTGCATTAAAATTAAGGACATTAAAAATTTATTTAAGTGCATTTGTAAGATAATATCTGAGATAGATAATTAAGAAAAGATCTGTACAGCTGTACAATGGACAGTAAGCACTTGGGTTTCTGAGGAGATATAGGTAAACAATACTGATATATGTGAGGACATTACTTGCCACCCTAATGGAAAGACCTGCAGCCGGTTTCATGAAACTTCCTTTGTTTTTTCCTTCCTTAAGTAAAGGAAGGGGGATTTCTAACCTTTGGCAAGGTTTCCATTAAATCCTGTTTCAGAAAGCCTCCTTTACTCCACCTTACCAAAGACTTTCCCTAAAACAAAGGAAGGGAGATTTCCTGTATAACCACACTGCTTGGAATTTCCCCTCCATTACTTATATAACCTTCACAAAATTAATTTTTAAATATTAAATTGCATTTTAACTATTTTAAACTTGGTACATTAGGTACATTTTAATTTTTAGATACATTGTTTGCATTTTTATTTCTTTTGGGAGTTGTTTCCAAAACCTATAACCACACCAATGCTTTTCTTTCACTCTTAGTACATGTGTACTTGTGCACTTATTTTTTACCTAAATTGTCTTATGGAGGCAATGTCCTCATTGTAACACTCTTAAAGATCAGTAAAGTCAATAAATCTATATTTTACTGTATTTTAATAAATTTTGTAAAATGCTGATTGGTTGTGAGTATATTTTGCAAATTAATACAGTAGGTCACAAGATAATTTTTTACCCAAAGTAAGCGAGGGTCCTTTATGTTCAAGGAAACTCCATGAATATGTTTCTCACTTCAAAAGTTTGAACATCAATTTTTCAAGAATTAAACAACCAAGTTGTATGAAATAAACAGCAAAACATTGTTTGTAGATGTAGGTTTGACAATAATGTTTCAAGTTCTATATATTTAGGCGGATTCAGCTTAAAGAAAACCTCCTTAAAATCTGAGGTACCTCTTGAGTTTCCTGAAATTAAAGGGTGATTCCTTGGAAACTGAGGCCCATACTTTCTCTTGGGTTGTTTGGGCGACCCGGGGGTCAGTCCTCCCCCCCAAGGCTTGATCATATCAGTAAATCAGATTCACCTGAATACTAGGTTTGGGTACCAGTCTAACTGTTGTCATTGTGCCTCCCAAGAAGTTTTGCTCAGTAACCTGGCAACCTGTAAACAGTTTGAATTCATTGGTGGGGTTCCTCACCTCAGTTCTTTTCCTGGCATTGAACTTCAGTTTGAATTTGACTCTTGAAGGAGAAACATGAAAAACTTTCCCACCCTCCCACCCAGTCATATGTAACATCACTTTGCTCAGGAAGGGGTTCTTCCTATGTTATATTATGTCACTTTTTGGCAAAACATGTTACAAATTCATTCACATTCTTTTAACTAGTAGTCTTTTTAATGTAAACTCTGGGGGTCCCTTCCTCTTCAGCAGTCTAGGGGGCTTTGACCTTTGTGTGACCTTGGTCTAAATTTGCTATGTATTACCTCTTTGGTTATTCATATGTCCCTCTTAACTAATCTCAAAGCCTCCCCTTCTGCTGGGGTTCAAGGTCACCTCAGGGGTCAGTAGGTCAAGTCAACTGTCAGGTTGATTTATCAAACTTGTCAGCATTTCAGGGCTGTCTTCTTGTACTAATTTCTCTGTGCAGCCCACATTACTATTTATTAAAGTTTCTCATCGATTCAGGGCTGGCTTGTTATAGTAATTTCTCTGTGCAGCCCATATCAGTATTTTAACTATCATCATCATGGTATATTTATAACAAAGCTTTTTATATACGTACTTTTAGTTTACCTGTAAATAGCATTAGTATTAGTATTGTATTTAAAATTTTTACAGTAATTTCTTATATATATATATATATTAATAAAATGGTACCCGCAGTTGTTTGTCTGTCTTGGGGGGTTGGGGACTGTCCAAAGGAGGTTCAGTGAAACTAAGCTTCCCACGAGGAAGGGGAAAACCTTGGATTTAAGGAGATCTTTAGCTAAAGGAGGCTTCGTGAAACCGGCCCCAGGTGTTAAAAGAATTGATACACGTGATGATATTGTAGAATGCATCCTAATGCCATACTAAGGACCATGTTTAGACTATCAAGGATGTCCAAGCAGAGTGGGAGAATTGAAAACATATCAGCTATTTTATCAATTATTCGGTTTAATGTAAAAACTCTAATTTCTAATATGACCTTTGTAACTCTTAATTTGCATCACAACACAGACTCTAAGGCACAGCAAGCAGGAAACAAACAGTCCAAAAAATCATAGTCCAGAGACCTCTAATTACCGTCACTCCCAGAAGAAGAGGGATGAGGATAACGTAATCGGGTCTGTTTGTTAATCTATCTGTGTGCATAACTGAAAAAAATAGTGTACATTGACTCTGGGCCATGTTTTCACACAAGGTGAGCTGGATCTGGATTACGAATCAAAAATTATTTTTGTGATTTTTGGCAACACCAACCTACTTGTTAACATCGTCTCAACATTGTGTAAAACTACAAAGCAATTGATCCTTTATTATTAACTTTGTCATAATTTGTACACTTATCCAGGTAAGAACCTAGCCAATTTTCTATTGAAAGTGTTTTTCAAAAAAAAAATAAAGCCAGGAATTTATATTTCAATTGTACATTGTTCATACTTCTCTGGCCTGTCATCACTTCTCTATTTCTGTAAGAGTGTTGGAGGCAAATATCTAATTAAAAACTATCACATGTCAATACTTTTATAACTATTTGTCACGATGGAGCAAAGTTCTTTTCCTGGCATTGAACTTCAGTTTGAATTTGACTCTTGAAGGAGAAACATGAAAAACTTTGTTTTGGACTTTTACTATTTTTATTTTATTCTTTTTATCTGATCATTTTTAAGTTTTAATCTGTAAATAATATAAACAGGACGGTCATTTATCATGTAACAAGATTTTTATCTAAGCACTGCTTTGAATTGTGGAACTGGAGTCTTTGTGTGGTGAACTGGCTGAACTTGGATTACATAAGATTCTGTAGTCTTCACGACAACCTCAGGCTTACTGACCAAGAGAGAGAGGGACTGTCTAACCTATATTCCTTGTGCATTATTGCCTTTGTTGGCCGTGTAGTTGTAATTTTGGTCATTTCAAGCCTGACTTTGGCGTGTGGAGTGCGAAATCTTAGGGCTTTGTGCCTTGGTGTATCATATTCCAGAGACAGTGACTTATTAATTCATATCAAATATTGAAGTACAATGCCTGATCATAAGCAACTGTGTAAAACTTGCAAGGTGAGGCATTTGCCGCCCACAGGCAAGAAGTGTAAGCTGCAGAAGAAGCACCATCAAGTTGAAAGTGAAAATGAACTCTTAAGTGATGCTGCCGTTGCAGGACATAGTTCTGCCACCCAGGCTGCACAGGGAGCGTCTGGGGACGGACAGCTGCAATTGGAGATCCTTCAACAGCTACAGTGGATGACAGAGCGGCTGGACCATGTGGAGGAGCGGTTGGCGACAACACCTGGCACAGCAGCACCAAAGTCTCCTGAGTTAAGTAGTGACAGTTTTTTGCAAAGCATTAAACCTAGTAAAAAACAGAGAAAAACCCCAATTGTAAATGATTCGTCCTCAGAGGAAAGTGATTGTCCCTCATTAGAATTGTTAAAATCACAATTGTTACAGAAAAGGGTTGACAAAAGGTTAAGGGAGTTGAACCACAGTTCGCACTGTCAAGGTAAAGAAAAGTTTAAATCTATGAGGGGTGGTTCTGTTGAAGTACAAGTAAAACGTAAAGTGCATTGGCCTCATGAGGCCATTCTGGGGGGGTTACACGTCAACGTGTAAACTATGATCAGTTGTCCCTGACCCAGTGGGTCCAGGGCTTTTGTAGGAACATTCTTGAAGAAAGTAGTACTGATAGAAAAGATATAATGGTGTCATATTTGGCTGACCTTATGGAAGACGCCACGGATTTCACCTGGCAGGGGGCGAAAGCGGCACATGCCGTATTAATGTGTGAAATGGAAAGGGGCACAGTTAAGTGGGAGGATGGTGATCGAATTGATCGCATTCGCAGGGCTCATGCCCAGAAACACGTCGCTCATAGGCCAAATTGGGGTAAACAAGACACCAACAAAAAACCTTGGTTCTGTAAAAATTATCAGAGCAACACATGTACATTTGCAAAAGACCATGAGACAAATGGCAGACTTCACTGGCATATTTGTGCCTACTGTTTGAATCTTGGCAAACAACTTACCCATCCAGAGAAAAGTTGCATCACAAAGCCGCAGCAAGTAAAAAATAATCAAACAGCTGCCCATCATTAGGGTGGAGCAGCTGTAGTAAAAATGATGGAAATGTACCTATACAGAATTGTAGGGATACTGGTCATGCTAAGCGATGTACAGGTAGTCTAGCTGACACAACTAATGTGAAGACCCTTGATTCACGTTACCTATGTGAAGCCAGTGTTTCCAATGCTGCTTCGACTGGTTTACAGTGTCAGGCTGAGTTGGTCAAGTACAGCACTGCTGCTGGTGGTGTGTCACGTAACTTATGTGAATCCAGTAGGGTGAGTGAGGTCTCAATGGGAAGCAATGCTTCACATGGCCAGAAATGTGAAACCGTCACAGGTGAAATGTTTACAGCAAATGGTAGTAGTAAAAATTACAGAGTCAGATTTGTCTATAATTCTAGGGTAGTCCCTAGGCAAGTAGATGCCTTGCTGGCTAGAAAGCCTGCAATTGATAATGTCAAATGTAAAAATGTCCTTGGCAGAACTATTTGGGCCAGTGCCAATTCTGCCAATGTTACTAGTCATAATTGTGAGTCAGGCATTAAAAAATGTCATACTAAAATGTTACAGTCGGTTCCCAAAAACGACCCAAATGTCGGGGGTTGTGATAGAACTGTCAACCCAGTGGCTGCCACTGGTGGGGGGCGTCGACGTGATCAGACTGATACTGCTAAGGTTATATCCCTGCCTCATTCCCCCGACCAGACCCAAAATGACTCGGATCCGGAATCAGAGTATCCAGTAAGTGTGACTCCTGCCACAGACATTGGCATTGATTCGGGTAAAGTCCTCATTTATAATGTCAATGGTGTTGATGACAAGTTTGCAAGTTCAATACTCCACACTGCCCAATTTCGAAAGGTGGGGGTGGGTAACATGCATGTTAACACTGAAATACATAACAAATGGTGTTCTCAGTCAAGTTTTGACTTCGGTTACATTCCAATTGATGAACAATGCATGCCACAGACTATGGAAAGTAATGAATGGGAAAAGGGTTCCCCCTGGGACGTGCATGGTCTTGTTAGAGCCACTGGTGTTCCTAATTTCATGAAAGCTAGAGTTCCTATCAAATCACAACTGAATGTTCAAGCCTGGAAAGATAACCTAAAAGACTACTGGGACCAGCAGTTGTGTCAACTGGTGGAATTTGGTTTCCCTCTTGACTTTAACAGAAATTGCGACCTCAAGTGCGACAAGGGCAATCGCAAGTCTGCCCTAGAGTTCCCTGGGGATGTAGATGCTTATATAGCAGAGGAGCTTGAGTTTGGGGCTATCCTGGGACCTTTTAGTGAATCTCCTATTCCTTACAGTCACTCTTCACCATTCATGACTAGGGCAAAGCCCAATTCCGACAGACGTCGAGTGATAATTGACCTCAGTTGGCCCCTAGGGGCTTCTGTCAATGCTGGTATTGACAAGGATTCGTATCTTGGCAGCAAATTTTGCCTTACTTTCCCCGCAGTGGATCATATCACTGATGAGCTAAAAAAACTGGGTCGTGGCGCTCTGTTGTATAAGATTGACGTCTTGCGTGCGTTCCGTCACGTCAAAGTTGATCCAGGGGATTATGACCTGTTGGGGCTTGATTGGCATGGGCGTTACATCGACACGTGCGTTCCGTTCGGGATGAGTCACGGGAGCCAGATCTTCCAGCGACTCAGCGATGGCGTCAGGTACGTCATGCGTCAGAAAGGATATGACATTATTGACTACATTGACGATTACATCGGCGTCGGTGTTCCGAGCGTTGCGTCAGCGTCATTTTCTGCTCTCATTGACCTCATGGGTGACCTTGGCTTAACCATAAGCCAGAAGAAGTTGGTTCCCCCTTCGACGCAAGTCACCTGTCTGGGCGTGCTTATTGACACAGTTAAAGGAACTATCTCTATACACCTGACAAGTTGCATGACGTCATGTCAACTGTGCGTCAATGGCTTTCGCGTGACGTTGCGTCTAAGCGTGACCTTCAATCCATACTGGGTCTCTTATTGTACGTACACAAGTGCGTCAAGCCTGCACGTATTTTCCTAAATAGAATGCTTGACCTCCTCAGATTTGCCCACAGCCGTCAGAAAGTGACGCTCACCCCAGATTTCAAAAGGATCTCAAGTGGTTCGCAAAATTTTTGCCTCTCTATAATGGGGTGTCACTATATGACCACAGACCCATTGACGTCTCCCTGGAGTTGGATGCCTGCCTCACAGGCCTGGGGGGTCGTTCTGGAAACTTCATCTACCATCTCCCTATCCCCCTGGGTTATAGAAATTGGACTTTTGTCCACTTAGAGATGGTCAATATCCGCGTGGCAGTAAGGCTTTTTCATCAGCAGTGGGCTTCCAAAAAGGTGTTGATACATTGTGATAATGCTGCTGTCGTGAGCGTTCTCAAATCTGGCAGGACCAGAGATCCTTACTTGGGCGCATGCGCGCGCAACGTGTGGTACGTCGCCGCTACGTCAGACATAGATTTGCAATACACCCACGTTAGGGGTGTCGACAACAAGGTGGCAGATGCCTTGTCCAGATGGCGGGGCACTGTAGATCAGTGGCAGCTGCTGGGTTTGCATGTGCTACACCCAGTGTGGCTCCAGGTATCCCACGAATTGCTGGAGTTAGATCCAGAGTTGTAATTTTAGTCATATTGTGTATTGTATTATGTGTATACATGTCAGTGTGTAAGGGCTGTAGGCAGGCTTTGCCTGTTAAATTCTTTATTGATACTGAGGGATGCTACGCTTCGTGTTTTACATATTGAAGCAATGACGTCACTTTCTGCCAAAGCCACATCAAGACTGCATGAGGCCTTTCGCCCCAAGACGCGAGGGGCTTATCTTAGCATGTTCAGAACTTTTGTAGCCTTCTGTGTTTATATTAAATGTGCATTGGCAAAAGTTGATATACAAGTAGTCTTATCTTTCTTAGAATGCTTAGTCATGAATGGTTGCTCAACTTCAATGGTTGAGAATTATGTGTCGGCCATAAAGGCCCATTTTGTCTTACATGATTTGTCGTTTGGGGTGTTTGACCATCCAAAGTTGAAATATTTCCTGAAGGCCCTCAGAATAAACAGGCCTTTATCAGTGAGGTCTCACAACATTATCTCCTTACATACATTGGCCCTCATCTCATCTGCATGTAAAGATTTTTCATCAGGTGTAGTGTACAGAGCTGTATTCTTGGTGGCCTTGTTTGGCTTTTTTAGGCTATCGAATTTGGCTCCTCATGCCATCTTAAGCTTTGATGAGACTAGACACCTAACTGGCCATGATATATTCTTTACAAAACACTTTGTGAAAGTCCTGTTAAAGTGGACTAAAACCATTCAGACTAGAGATCGAGTCCAATGTGTAACACTTCCTAGGCTTCATGACAAGCGTATTTGTCCCTATGCAGCTCTAAAAGCTTTATTTAAGACTTACCCTATGTCCTCAAAGTCATCACTCTTTCAAATCAGCACTACACATGGTTACACCACATTGACTGACTCTAGAGTGCATAAAACCTTGAAGAATATTAATCAGTCTTTGGGTTTGAACCCAAGTTTCCATACATTCCATGATTTTAGGAGGTCGGGGGCCACATTTGCCTACAACTCTCACATTCCCATCCAGGAGATTAAACGACATGGTACTTGGTCGTCGGACTGTGTCTGGCGTTATATCCAATCCAACCACTCATCTGGGGAGAGTTTAGCTGTGACCTTGGCTTCTACTATAAATGCTTTATAAGCTCCTACCTGTGGTCTTGGGTTTGAGGGTTCTTCCTATGTTATATTATGTCACTTTTTGGCAAAACATGTTACAAATTCATTCACATTCTTTTAACTAGTAGTCTTTTTAATGTAAACTCTGGGGGTCCCTTCCTCTTCAGCAGTCTAGGGGGCTTTGACCTTTGTGTGACCTTGGTCTAAATTTGCTATGTATTACCTCTTTGGTTATTCATATGTCCCTCTTAACTAATCTCAAAGCCTCCCCTTCTGCTGGGGTTCAAGGTCACCTCAGGGGTCAGTAGGTCAAGTCAACTGTCAGGTTGATTTATCAAACTTGTCAGCATTTCAGGGCTGTCTTCTTGTACTAATTTCTCTGTGCAGCCCACATTACTATTTATTAAAGTTTCTCATCGATTCAGGGCTGGCTTGTTATAGTAATTTCTCTGTGCAGCCCATATCAGTATTTTAACTATCATCATCATGGTATATTTATAACAAAGCTTTTTATATACGTACTTTTAGTTTACCTGTAAATAACATTAGTATTAGTATTGTATTTAAAATTTTTACAGTAATTTCTTATATATATATATTAATAAAATGGTACCCGCAGTTGTTTGTCTGTCTTGGGGGGTTGGGGACTGTCTCTTGGGTTGTTTGGGCGACCCGGGGGTCAGTCCTCCCCCCCAAGGCTTGATCATATCAGTAAATCAGATTCACCTGAATACTAGGTTTGGGTACCAGTCTAACTGTTGTCATTGTGCCTCCCAAGAAGTTTTGCTCAGTAACCTGGCAACCTGTAAACAGTTTGAATTCATTGGTGGGGTTCCTCACCTCAGTTCTTTTCCTGGCATTGAACTTCAGTTTGAATTTGACTCTTGAAGGAGAAACATGAAAAACTTTCCCACCCTCCCACCCAGTCATATGTAACATCACTTTGCTCAGGAAGGGGTTCTTCCTATGTTATATTATGTCACTTTTTGGCAAAACATGTTACAAATTCATTCACATTCTTTTAACTAGTAGTCTTTTTAATGTAAACTCTGGGGGTCCCTTCCTCTTCAGCAGTCTAGGGGGCTTTGACCTTTGTGTGACCTTGGTCTAAATTTGCTATGCATTACCTCTTTGGTTATTCATATGTCCCTCTTAACTAATCTCAAAGCCTCCCCTTCTGCTGGGGTTCAAGGTCACCTCAGGGGTCAGTAGGTCAAGTCAACTGTCAGGTTGATTTATCAAACTTGTCAGCATTTCAGGGCTGTCTTCTTGTACTAATTTCTCTGTGCAGCCCACATTACTATTTATTAAAGTTTCTCATCGATTCAGGGCTGGCTTGTTATAGTAATTTCTCTGTGCAGCCCATATCAGTATTTTAACTATCATCATCATGGTATATTTATAACAAAGCTTTTTATATACGTACTTTTAGTTTACCTGTAAATAGCATTAGTATTAGTATTGTATTTAAAATTTTTACAGTAATTTCTTATATATATATATTAATAAAATGGTACCCGCAGTTGTTTGTCTGTCTTGGGGGGTTGGGGACTGTCCAAAGGAGGTTCAGTGAAACTAAGCTTCCCACGAGGAAGGGGAAAACCTTGGATTTAAGGAGATCTTTAGCTAAAGGAGGCTTCGTGAAACCGGCCCCAGGTGTTAAAAGAATTGATACACGTGATGATATTGTAGAATGCATCCTAATGCCATACTAAGGACCATGTTTAGACTATCAAGGATGTCCAAGCTGAGTGGGAGAATTGAAAACATATCAGCTATTTTATCAATTATTCGGTTTAATGTAAAAACTCTAATTTCTAATATGACCTTTGTAACTCTTAATTTGCATCACAACACAGACTCTAAGGCACAGCAAGCAGGAAACAAAAAGTCCAAAAAATCATAGTCCAGAGACCTCTAATTACCGTCACTCCCAGAAGAAGAGGGATGAGGATAACGTAATCGGGTCTGTTTGTTAATCTATCTGTGTGCATAACTGAAAAAATAGTGTACATTGACTCTGGGCCATGTTTTCACACAAGGTGAGCTGGATCTGGATTACGAATCAAAAATTATTTTTGTGATTTTTGGCAACACCAACCTACTTGTTAACATCGTCTCAACATTGTGTAAAACTACAAAGCAATTGATCCTTTATTATTAACTTTGTCATAATTTGTACACTTATCCAGGTAAGAACCTAGCCAATTTTCTATTGAAAGTGTTTTTCAAAAAAAAAATAAAGCCAGGAATTTATATTTCAATTGTACATTGTTCATACTTCTCTGGCCTGTCATCACTTCTCTATTTCTGTAAGAGTGTTGGAGGCAAATATCTAATTAAAAACTATCACATGTCAATACTTTTATAACTATTTGTCACGATGGAGCAAATATGGTATTGTATAAGGGTTTAACATTGCGCATATTTGTACACAAGACACAAAAGTGAGCTCAACTAATTGTTCCAAGTTAAATCCCTGAAAAGAATGTATAATAAAATTTATATCCCTTTGAAATTAATACAAAATAATAACTCAAATAAAAAAACTCAACCTTTCCCCAATCACATATCACTAAAAGTTATCATAGTTCTATCTTTTGTAGAATGTACTGACTAGTGTAGCTAAAGTGTTATGACACTCCTTCGATAGCATAGCAGATCTCTAAAATATCTTGAAAGTCTAAAATCTCAACTTCCCCACCTGAAAGTAGTTACGTTCCAGATTTATTTTTAATAGTAAAAGATAAGCTCAAAAAAAAAAGTTTGGAAATGTGAGAAAATATTTCTTGAAAAGTGTGAAATGTGTGTTATCAATGCTTTGTCTTTCAGGTGTGGATTTTACCTTTGCAAGGAGTTATGGATCTAATATGGTGTTACAAAGAGCCCCGGTCAGGGCCAAGATTTGGGGGTATGGTTTTAATGTAGGAGACATAGTCACTGTTAGCATCAGTGGTGGAAGAGAGTACCATACTACAACGGCTGAAGGTATGGATCTATGCAATATATGTGACACTTAAAATGGCGGTTTTCTATCATTGGGGCCTATCCCCAGTGGTAGGTTAAAGAACCATAGGGACATTGATAAATGGTAATCTTGGGCCAGTCTTTCAGTTACTTAAGAACTTGGGCTATACTTCTGCAGTCAAGATTAATCATTAGAGCTTTGAGTCCTGTAGTGCATGGAGATATTGCGCCGAGTATAAATATACAATAGAAAGTGTTGTATATCATTTTGGAAACTTCATCAATCACCAATCATCTTGTATTTAACATTAATGAAGCAACATTACATATATGTATTTAACTTTTTTAAATTATTTTAAATTATATTTTTTCTTAATTAACTCTTACATTTCACTCTTTGATTCGTACTCCTGGTTTTATTTATTTTTTTGCATCATGTTTTCAAATAAAATTTTCATTAAGAACAAAATATTCACAGCCAAGACTGTATTGTTGGTGTTCATTGCCATTGGCCACAGGAAAAGTATTTCCCTAAGATTTCATGCTTCATGAAATGTGCTTTTGAACAATAATATTGATTATTTATGCTCACCTCTCTTTTAATATAATTTCTAAATTCTCATTGTAAACAATGTTGGTCCACATAGTTTCACAAATGGGGTTGTCATTTCGAGTGTCTAGATTATTGTAAACATCGTAAAATTTACTACATGTGCTTTAGATCTGTAAATAATATCTAAATGGAAGGTATGTCTGTCCATTTACATGAGTATGTTCTCTTTCAAAAGGTGTAGATGAAAACTGGATTTATATTTGAATTCCCCAATCTTTAGAATATTACTTTCAGGGGTAATGATATCCCCTACCAAGTGAATATCCTTCTTGTACCAATCTGAAAAAATAACAGATTTTCAGAGATGTTACAATTGAACCAAATACATTTTCTAAATACTTCTGAGTTGTTGTTGTTGTTTGCCTTTTGTATTTTGATTAGGGCATTCCAGTCCTTCAGTACGTTTTACCGAAATTGATTATGTATATTTGGACAACATTTACCTGTATCCTTTGTCTCCAGTTGAATTATGCTACACCAAGAAACTTCAAATATCTACTGAAGTATATGATAAATATTGTTTTTAGAGGGTTAAAAACTGGGCATTGCTCCAAAATTGTTAGCTGATAGCTGTAAACAACACAGGCAAACCATATTCCCAAATGACGTTCACGCATATGATCCTTCTATGCCTTACTGCTTGAGGTTTTTACTCACCATCTGTACCTGCAAGCCATATGCCACATCTGTGCACATGAAAGTAAAAACAAACTTGTGTTTTCATGTACACGGTTTGCAGATCAAAGATCTATGACATTAAGCTTGATTTTCATGATCTTGTGAATTATTTGGATTTACACAAAAAATATATACATGTATATGGGCATTTGTGATTTTGTGGAGTAGTTTTGTCCATATTTTAAATATTTATTCAAAAATAGAAGGGATTTATAGTCATTTGTTGAAATCCTCCATAAGCACACAACGGTACATTTTCAAGAATCAGTCATCACCGTGTATATGAATAGTAATAATAATAAAACATTTGTATAGTGCAAAATAAATGAAGGTTCTCTAATATACTGGAATCCAAAAAAAGAGAGTCCTATAACGGAGCAAAGTCTTAAACCTATAAGCACACAGGGGAGGATAATTATGGTGGTGGGGAAGGTAACCTAAAGAGATAAGTCTTGAGTTGGCTTCTAAAGCTTGAAATTGTCTATTGGGATATTGTATTAAGTGGGAGCCTGTTCCATTCCACTGGTGTGGCCGAGACAAAACCATGCCTACCTATGGCCTTTCTGGGACAGGGGAAACTCTATTTCCACAAGTCAGACTACTAGACTCGATCACAGATGACAAATAAAGAGGTTTGGAGAAATTTATAGCTTTAAAGGCATTAATACTTGAATACTGTCTATATCTTGTTTAAGGCAAAGCTGGGAGACCAGTATGGAAGCTAGACATAGATCCGATGGAGGAGGGTGGTCCACATACAGTGACAGCCACATCAGAGGGCTGTACAATATCACTGGATAATGTCATGTTTGGAGATGTATGGATTTGTGCGGGACAAAGCAACATGGCCTTCAAACTAGAAACTGTAATTAACACAACCTCCTTACTCTCTTTTATCTCCACCAAGAAAGTTCTGTTTTTGGTGTGGCTGTTTGTTCATCGGACTGTTTGTCTGTTTGTGTTCAAGATTACTCTAAAATGATCCAATTTTGGAAAAGATCCAGATCATACTCTGGATACAAAAAAATCCTGAATTGTTGGGTTGACTTCGGCAAATAATGCATGTATCTTTCTGAATTTTTTATGTGTATATGGCATAAGCAAAACAAAAATTGATTACATTTCGAAAAAGATCTGAATCATATTGTGTATACATGAGTGCCTTCGGGGAGATCGGTGCTCTAGGAAAGCTTTCAGATTTTTATATGTTCAATTATTTGAATGATTATATTTTTATTTATTTATTTATGTGGGTTTTTACAGTGTTTTCAACACTGTATAGGTGTTATCACGAATGGGTAGTTTTGTGGGCAGAGGAAACCAGTACATACAGTTGGTCAAGGTTCTGTACTGTACACTTCCGACCATCGGTAAGCAACTACCAACTTCCCTACACAAGATCCGGGGTTTGAACCGCCAACCTCAGAGGTGGGAGGCGAGTGTGTAACCACTGTGTGCCACCATGGCCCCTGTATATAATGATTATTGAAACTGTAAATGCACATAAAAAGAAAGTCAAGAGTGCGCAATTTATAGCCATCCAGTTTGAGTGAAGCAACAACAATAAGAGGGTTGATTTTTTGGGAGGAAGGGTTTAACATCATTTTCAACATATTTTAAAGGTCATAATTCAGTAGGTAGGTTGAGGAATGGGGGAAGTACTAGTCAGTCAAAGTTCTGCACCCAAAAAACATCAGGTACCAATAAGCAGCTACCAGCTTTCTAACTTCATGTCAGGCTGAGAATCCAATATCCGGACTTAATAAGAAGGCTGAGGAGAGTGAGTTACCCACTGCACCACAATGACCCCAGAAACATTGTTCGAAGGATGTGACAGGGAAATAGTTCAAGTCAGTTTGCAGTATCTTAAATCTGGCCTTAAGGTCATCCATGACACCACACAGTGGTGACACCCTGTGATTAGATGCCAAACTTGCTAACCTACTAGGCCACTGAAGATCTCCAATACATTCCAAAACCAAAGGACAACTTTTTTTTCGTTTGTCTTATATTGTGATAAAATTTAAAAGCTTGCACCAAGATTTTTTTACTTCAAATTATCAACCACTTTGTTTCCAATATAAGTTAAACAGGAGCACTCTGAGACCACTTCAGGTACCACGCCAAGGCGTGTGATAATAAGTAAATGGGGAAATCTGTATTATTTCCGTGACCATTTATTACTTTGAAATCTCTCAAAGATTTTAAAGTATGTTGGTCAGTCCGTTTGTATGTATGTATGTTTGTTAGCGTGTTCTAGGTCACAATTTTGGAGCTAGGATTCTCATTCTTTCCTATAACATTGTCACTGGTGAGAATAGAGAACGACCAAATTTCGACAAAATCGGTAGCATTTTTACTAACTCATTTTGACTATTTTAGCTACTTAGCTACCGCATTCACAAATGTGCAGCATGGTTTTGAAGTCTGCCACTCAGACGAGTGGCTTTATTTGTCTGTTTATATGATTGTTAGCGGGATAACTCATATATTACTTTGGAACTTCATGAAAAAAATCAGATGATGGGTCTTAGTCTAACTTAGATCCCATTTAATTTTGTGAGTGACCTGGATCCCAGTCCAGATACAAAAAAAATCCGGATTTCCCATTTATTTACTATTGTGTGCCTTGGTAGAAGTGTGAGTGCTCTTGTTATAATTATTACTGTTCTGAAGTTTCAATTTTAACAAAAAATAACTTACTTCACCAAAACAAATCTGTTGAATCACTAGATCAATGACCCTCAACCTGAATTGGATGATGTGGTTAATTATCCAGACATCAGAACTTTCTTCACACAATTAAGATATACTGACACTCCACAAGAAGATGTTGGCAATTCATCCAGAAGCTGGGCTGTCCCAACCAAAGGTTTGAGTTTCAAAAATATTGAAAGAAATATCTGAATTCATAATTGTCAAATTAGGAACATTTGCTATCTCAAATATAAAGTTGATCATTAATGCTACCAGTATAAAAATAACTTAACACAAGTTGTAAATTTTATGAACTTAACACTGTCTTACTTACTTACTTACTTACTTACTTACTTACTTACTTACTTACTTACTTACCTACTTACTTACTTACTTTTGGCTTTATTTGTAGAAATAATAGCCCCATACTCTGCTGTGTGTTGGCTGTTTGGAAAGCATCTTTATCAGAAGTACAAAAGACCAATTGGACTGATCCAATCAGCTTGGGGCGGGACAAAAATTGAAGCGTGGTCCTCCGAAATGGCCCTGAAAGCCTGCTATGGTAGTCACATACCAAAGTAAATGATTCAAATGCTATGGATTTTGTGGTAGTCATTTGTGGTAGTCATAACTATGAGATTTATGGACAGATTTATGCAGGATATAGAAGTTACTGTCTGAATGCTGACTCTTTTTTTCCAGAGATCATGGCCCAAATGCTTCAAGTGTGCTGTACAATGCAATGATCCATCCGCTTTTGCCAATGCCAATTTATGGTGGGATTTGGTATCAAGGTATGAAACTTTATTTATTGAATCTTCCCAACCTACGGGTGACTATGTGTGATTGATTGGTTTAAACTGTATAGGTCTGTCAATGTATGTTGAAAGAAGGGTGTAAACATGATACTGTCAATGTATGAAACTCAATTCTACTGCATCATTCCAACCTGAGAATGCCTGTGTGATTGATTAAAGAAATTGTTTAGTTTGTGTCAGTGTATGGTAATTTATGGTAGCAAGGTATAAAACTGTATTTACTGTATCTTCCCAACCTTGGAATGCCTGTGTGATTATTTCAACACCTTTATATAGGTCATGCCAATAAATGATGGAATATATTACCAAGTTTACCAACTGTATTATGCTATATCTTCCCAAGTTTTGATTGATTGATTGATTGATTGCTGAAACCGTATGTACTTCTCTTCCCTCACTGGGAATTTCTGTGTGATTGAATTTATTCAACAGCTTTATAGGTCATACAAATATATGTTGGAACAACGGCCGGTTGAGGGGATGGAATAATAAGTGATCCTAGCTGGTCAAGCTTGTACAACCAACTTTCTCATTCCAGATAGTTGCAAGGATTCCAACCCCACAAAGGGGGAGGAGCGGGACTTCTGTTATGTTGAGATGAAATCTAAAACAATGGACCGAAAAAAGTTATTAGTTCTAAATGTAATGTTTTCCTTTTACAAGGAAGTAGACTACTGGCAGGTAGTTTGAAATATCTACAACTTAAACACCAACTTCGACTTTGACCGTTGGAGGTTTACAAATGTTCATAGAGCCTGTACATTTTATTACCTGTACAGCGGGATGTAACAGTTCACTGGGTTATGAGGTTGATTCTCAGCTCTAGACAACAGAGGAGAAGTAGAAATGTTGCAGTTGTGGTTAAGAATCCAAATGCATTATAGACCTTATGCATACAAGCCCATTTGTAAACAAAACAAACCATGCACTTGCTGGGATTTGTTATGGTAGTATTCATACACACATACAAGCCAATTAGTGTGAGCATCACAAGTAAAGCTCTGTCCCTGTATTTGTCCATTTCGTTACTTATTATCTCTGTTTTAATTAAGTACACCTCACCAGTATCCCTTGCTTACATAATCATCCCAGAGTATCCATAGGAAATTAAAATGTCAGTTTTGTACAGCAACTATTCTATTATATGTATATTCTGTATTGTCAGGTGTTGTTAGATTTGAGTGTTTCTCAACATTTTTTTTTTTACTTCAACAGTTTACTAGCTCTTAGTGTGTTGATTTTAGTTATGTATTATAAGAAATTTAAGTTTCTGTGTATAAATCTTGAAAATGGAATTCGTGCTTTGAAAATGTAAGGAAACATATTCCAAAGCTTCTACCATGTTTAGGGGAATATATATATTTATGATAATTTGGAAAGACATAGAGCTATGTTATATTGTTAAAATCCTTGTCACCAGAGAAAATTAAAGAATTTATTGAGGATATATCTGTAGCAGCATGACTTGTTTGCAAAATAACTCCAAAAAATTATGCGAGCACATGGATATATATTCTGTTGGAAAAAACACATTTTGAAAAAAAAATGTTGACAATGGCACAGACGATTCAACTTTGAGGGTGATTCCGATCACCATCTGGATACATGAATTCAGGGATTTTGTCATTACATTCATAATCAATATTAGAGGTGCTGGGCCTTGGCAGATAGTCTTCAAGTGCTATTGTTCCATGCAGAATTAATGAATCCATATTAGTTAATAGTACAAAACTTGCCCATCTTTGTAGACACAACTAAAATTCTGTAAGGAATTTTTTTAAATCCTGGACTGTTAACACTTAGTGATATGGATGATTACAAAAGTTTAGGAGTTCACACTAGGGGCCTGACAGATGAAAATGGAAATGGCCAGTGTATAACTTAGAAGGTAACAAGACCTTTCAATCATTGTAACATTTCATTAAGTGGTAATCAGAATTGTTGCAGCTTAGAATTTATCAGATGAAAATAAGGGCAGCAAAATTTTATTGATTAGATAAATTTAAAAGTAGCAACAATAATATATATCAATTATTCTCCAATTATATTAGGCATCAATTTCCATATTTAAGGGACTGATGTGGTGGACATGAGTCCTTCAAGAATATAAGTGGTTTTGAATGAACTTTGCTTCGAGGCTGGAAATGTATAATAAACATGTTCATTATTTATGGTAAAGGTACAATATAACACTGTATTTGACACTAATTCAAAATATAATGTATAGACATAGCCATGAATCTATCTGTAAAATTATTTATTTATTTATTTAATTGAGTTTTATTGTCTTTTTCAATACAGTGTAGGTCATATCTTGATTGGTAGTTCTGTGGGCAGAAGAAACCAGTTTATACAATTGGTCAAGATTCTGTACTGTAAACTGCCGACCATCAGTAAGCAACTACAAACTTTCTCACATAGGGTCTGGGGTTTGAACTGCAGACCTCATAGGTGGGAGGCGAGTGTGTTACCACGGCACCACTGTAGCCCCTTAAATCTATCTGTAAACAATACATTTTAATTTTAAGAAAACACAATTTTAGCCCTTTTAAGTTCAAAGTTAATTATTGGTAATATTTCATTTTGATTGATAAAACAATCGATTAAATTTGCAGTAAAAATAGTTCAACTTTTGATGTACGTTAGGTTTTGATGTAGCAAAAAAATAAGAAAACAAGATTATGTGACAGAAGCAGCTTTATCTTTGTGGTAACATAGAAAAGTCAATTATGATTTTTGTTCTGGTCTTATATCCAGTGTCCTATACAAGACACTTATGTAATATATTAATTTATCACAAAAGAAAAATACAAAGAATCTACTCAAGATCTCTTTACTGAACCTGTGTTTTTGTACCAACTATTAACTAAACACACATATTGTTTCTTGTCAAACCATTTGATGTTGAACATTCCTCACAAGATTAACATTAAATTTTAGACAGCAAATAAAGTTTTCAAAGATAATTTAAATAATCAACACTTTACTGCAATTAGAAAACTTTCTTAATTCAACTGGGGTTAGATACTTCAATTGCAAGGTGTATGAACATTTTTATTATGAACATCTATGGTGATTGGAATGTGTGGTTTTAATCATGAAAACATTGCAATCACTTTTGTTCTAAAATATATAAAGATGTAAGCTTTGACATAATTTGACAATTTGCAAAAAAGTAGAATCAAATAAGTTCTCATTTATTCTGCACTTGTCATTATAAAAGATTAAAGATAGTTTTGACATTTCCCTAATTCTTTTCAAAAAGTGTTTCTTTTACACCTACTGCATGCAACAACTGTTGTCCAAGTATGTTGTTTGCATTGTATGTTTTAAGATTTATCTAAGTATAGTTTTTAAAAAATATTAACAATATACTGCAGCTTAAAATGTTTTGTAAATTAACAGTAGTAATACCTTGCACCACACAGATTGAACAGAATTCTCATCACACAAACACAAGGTACTACCACAACACTTGCAGTGAGGTGTGTTTACAATAACATTGAGTGTTTACACTCTGTTATATAGGGGAATGCATAAGGTCTATACTATACACTATTTTCCTTCAACACGAAAATCCTTTACCATATGATAAAACTTTTCCCTTAAATTTAAATGTAGAAGTAAACCCACAGGGTGCAAACATTTATTCTAAATTCAGTAGTCTTTAATCTCTGCTCTACACATTTCTCCAGGAGAGGCCAATGAAAAGAATCCCCTGTTCTATGGCTGTGCTATCAAAGAAATGGTAAACTACTGGAGGTTAAACTGGTGGACTGAAACAAACACAATGGATCGGCAATTTCCTTTTGGTGAAGTTCAAGTAAGTACTCTTTCCCCCCACCAAAAAGGGGGTAAAATGTTAAATTTCTGCAGAATCACATTAAGTAAAACTTGAATTGAAAAGCTTCATCATTAGGATAACCAACAGGAACATCTGGTATTGCAAACCAGACCTTGATTCATCATGTGCTCATTTATGCTGCCATTGAAAACCATTGAAAGATTTGTTCATTTTTATAAGAAGTATATAGGATTCCTTTTTGTTAAGGCACAAGTACAGCCCAAGCTCCTCAAATTACTGAGATTCTCTAGACAGAAAGATAGAGATTCAAGGATGAACATTTATTAACGACCTTGAGGATCTTTAGCTTGATATCGTGGGATTAGGATCCAATGCCAGTGGACCAGTATTTTAAGTGGTCACCAAGCCACTATGTATCTGCCTGTACCTCTATGTTCCTAGGAGAGTGTGTTACCCACTAGGCCAAAGTGACAGATACATTAAGATAAAGTAATTCTGATACTCTAGGAAGCCAAACTTTAGACGGGTGATTATATTTACAAGATGTTGTAGCATTAATTCTTCATTTAATTCTACCCATTAAACTTAGTAAGCATTTGAGGTGACACAATGGTGATTGGGTATAAATATGAAGTTAGAGTTTTACAAGCATCAATCAGCCACAGCTCACAGTCACGTAAAAATAAATTACTAAAGCAAGAGTTGTTTTTAACATCATAAACAGTGTAGATACTTGTATAAGTTGCAAGTTGTACAAAATCTCAACTTGTACATTATTATGATTATTATTATTAACTATCTCATTTTTACACAAAATGATTATTTTACATAAATCTCATTCATACAGTTTATATTCAATCAGTAAAATGTTTGTGTATAGTTGATTCCCACCCCCTCTAGTTGAGGCTTTGTGTCCTCACCTGGATCAGGAAACTTGGTAGTTGCTTACCAACACTAAATGGGATTATCAGTAAAGAAACTTGACAAACTAGTATGCACTCATTTTATCCTTACCTTAAATTAACGATCATGATATTGTATTGTACAGTTATACTCAGTGCAAGATTTCCTATACTGCAAGGTTCAAAGCACTATTTGACCCAGTACAACTGTATAAATTTAGAGGAGGTTCTCTAGTGACTGTCATTCCCCTAGCTGGAGAAAGAGGCTAAGGGGTGACCATTTATCAATGTCCTTGAGGTTTTTAAGTCTGCCACTGAGGATAGAACACACCGACAGAGGATTGCCATTTCAAGTGATCATATGACCCCGACTAGGCCACAGTAGGTGATATGTGTATGACGTAAAAGACAAACATTGATACCAAATTGGTTGATCTATGCAATCCCACATGTCAGTTTAAAATAATGTTCTTGCCAGTTAGCGCCAAATGCAAAAGACGACCCATCCATGGGATTTCCTGAAGTAAGGTGGCATCAAACACATCAGTTTGGGTATGTTCCAAATCCTCAGCTACAGAGATTCTTCATGGCAGTAGCTATGGACCTTCCTGACTTTAATTCACCAGAGGGATCGTGAGTGCATTTGTTTTAAGTTAGTAACTTGTAATATGAGTTAGTAACTTGCTATTTTAAAACTTAACTTGTAATTAACTTGTCATTAATTTGTAAATACGTCTTAGTAAATTTTATATGGAGCAACCATAGTAACATGTGACATAGTTGTATCCACCTTTAGAAATTGTATCATGCACAACATTTAATTTTGCTGAACAGTTTTTTCCGTTGTAAAATATCAATATTATCAGAGTAGTGTCTACTCTTAAATTTTCTGTCCCTTCAAGTGATAAAATTAAAGAAAAAATCACAAGGGTTGATTAACCTTTATTGTCCAACACTTTCCATGAATTATTAATTATCAGTTAAATAAATCAATATTTACACATAACATGATACAAGAGTCAGTTTTGAAATGTCTCCATAGAAAGGGTCATTAGCAAATATAAAAACTTCAATATTTAACCTTAAATATCTCTGCAATTTTTATCATGAATTTTAATCCAAAAAGAGCAAGCAGAAGCTCTATAAAGAACATCTCTGGTGATAGAGATAATATATTTATAAGTTTACCATTTTTAAAATAATAATTAAAAATTGCCATTTGTTTAAGCATTCGTAGTGCTGAGTTTACATGGGTGCACCTGGACACTATTGAAGCTATTTTCAAGTACGAGTTCTAGCAAGGCTTGCACTTCTAGAGATCACTTTTTTTGTCTCCAGACTTCCATGAATTGTGGCGCTGCTTGATGAGTATCTGTATGTTTACTGAAGTTAAGCAGCAATGGGCTACGTTAGTACAGGGATGGGTGACCACTTCGGTGCACTACTTGTGTCTCTGATGGCTTTGCGGCTTGTGCTAGTAGACCAAAACCCCTTTCAGCCTTGTTTTTTATAATTTTTTTGTCACTAGGCTTTTATGAATTGTGGCATAGTCACTGTAGTGAATCAACAACGGGCTGTGTTAGTACTTAGATGGATGACCTTCTCAGTTCTAGGCTAGTTGTAGGACATACCTTTTTTGGAATTTCTTTTATCTTTAGACTTTCATATAAATTCTAGTGCACTAATCATGTCTCTAATGGCTTTGCAGCTTACGTATGTAGACCAAAAAACTTTTCGGTCATGTTTTTCATGCTTTTTTCAGGTTTTCCTGTTATATATTTAGGTAGGTTTGTTATAAAACACATGCAAGTCAAATTATACAGTAAATTTGTATGTACGTGCACCACAGGTGGAAGACACTAAAGTTTCCAAGACAGATAGTTTTCAACTGAAAAAATTGTGCAAGAATACACTTAATGCTGCTACTTTTATTTTTTGGCAGGATCCATCCACGTTATAAACGACAGGTAGCTGATAGACTAGCCTTGGGTGCCTACAGTGTAGCATATGGTGATGGGTCTAATGGTACTTACCAAGGACCCTTTCCAACTGGCTTCAGAAATAATGGTACAAATCTAGTTATCACACATGAAGGTTCCACACTTATGCAGAGAGGTGACCCAAAATATTACATCGGATATGAGGTAATGTGAGACTATTTAAGGCTCTCTTACATCCCATCATTTGGGTATACACACGTAGATATGCTACGAATATTGTTGAAAAATACGAGCGTACCCTGGTAGTAGGGTAGTAGAGATTTGCATGTGTAAACAAGCTGAATTCTCCCAACAAGAGTGTCACTACTTGAATGTCCAAGAACATGCATTTTCCATTCAATTGGTAAGGCCATGGCAAAACGCCTGCCTATCACCATTTGGGACAGATTAAGTTAACTGATAACATTTCCTTTTAGTTATCTCAAGTGCCGACTGGCCAGGCTTAGATTATATTCCTACATATAACAATGGACTAATTCAAGGTCAATGTACCCATCCAAAGCGTATTTGAATGTTATTAAGTTTGGCAGATGATTATATAGCTCATGCCTGTCCGAACTGAGATTTGAATTCTCTTCATAGAAGCATGTGGGAAATAAGAATGACTTGTTTCATTAGTACTCCAGCGATTAATTTACTATCAGCATATTGGCTATTGCTATATAAAAATTAATCATTGTTACCTATCCTTGCTACGATAATCAGTCAGCTATGAGAGTCCCCCAAGACACCCCAGAATTTAATTTTAAAACAATTCCTTTTTCTATCTTAACACGTACCTAAGAAGGGTGCTTGGGTTATACATTTTTAATATAGCACTAAAACAATTTAACACTGCCCAAGATAACAGAGGCAGGCATTAATATAACCGTTCTACTATTTTTATAACACACAACATTAAAATTATACAAATACCCTAAGATTAAAAGCTACAATTGAAATAGTTACATGCTGCACACATATTCATATTCATCTAACATCTGATATGCCAAACTCACTGCATAAATTCTCATAATGACTCCTAAAGCTTTAGCTGTACTGTGTAAGAATTTGTGTATAAGGTGGTAAAATTTGAATACTATGAAATTAAAGTACTGAATTTGAAATCTTGAGGAATTTATTCCAAAAAATGCTATAAATGTTGAACTTAAGTGAATGATAATGCTGAATTGTCGATAGGTAAATTTTTGGTTAAGCTATTGTTGGTTTGGGGGAAAAGTATTTTGCACTCTTCAAATATTCTTGTTCTAAATATAGAACTATGTTTTTCAGATTTGCTGCTCGTCTGACAAAGGATTGCTTTGTCCGCATGACGACACGGATTGGACTTTAACTGACATCGTCAGTATAGCTAATGCAGATGTTATTATCACTATGTCTTGTGCTGAAGACCACTTTGTGACTGGTATCAGGTACTCATGGCGAGTATCTCCTTGCGAGGTGTTGGAAGAATGTCCAGTTTATGCTGATGCCTCTGGGAACAACCTACCTGCCCCTCCATTTTTGTACAATGGACTTATTGATAAATAAACATTTTTTAAACTTGTAAGTAGAGTAAGATATCTAAAATTCGCCGCATGTCTGAAATTCGCCGCATGTGAAGATACTAATAAAATAATTAATTGAAGTGAGATTCGTCTAATCAATAGTAAATCAAGGCTTTTTGAACTGAAATATACCAAGTTTAAGTCAAAGCATCATTTTCTTCACAGAACTAAGTTTTTAGAGTTGGCGAATTTTAGATTTCTGGCGAATTCTAGATTTGTTACTCTAAGACTTGTACTTCTAAAGCTATTGAAATATCAACATGTACAAAAACAACATGGTTGAAAGTTATAATTTTAATTTTTAGATTTGTTTTACTGTATTCCACCTTCAGATAATTGTTATTGTTATTGTGTATTTATGTTCAGTGCAATATTTCCATATGCTAAAGGACTTAAAGGAGCTATGTAACCCATCTGACTGCACAGCCCAAGCTCTCAAGTGCCATTCCCCAAACTGAAAGACAGAGCTTCAAGGATTACAGTTGATCAACATCCTTGATGTTATTTAGCCTACCACTGGGGATAGGACCCAATTACAGAGGACAGTCATCCTAGATGGCACTCAAAGGCACTATATATCTGCCTGTGCCTGGGTTTGAACCCACGTCCTCTGTGTTCTTAGGTCAGTGTGTAACCCGCTAGTCCTTATTATTAGACATTTCACATTGCATTTTCAATCAATTTATTTACCTGAACTGGCTTTACTGGTAATGGATATTAGGAATTTGATATTCATGCCAGAGGGAGGGCAAACCTTCAACTGGGAAAAAACAAATATCGGGGGAAAATACTGAAGTTCCAAAGAGGATCCAAATCATCTTTTACAAATTTACCGACAAGGGATAGATGCCACCACATGTTGAAATCAGTCCACAATATGATAAACAGGTTTTGATTTATGGAGCAAAATTTATCAAAAAGAATCCCCATCTTTGAGGAAGAAACGGCCATATGTAGACCCCACATTGTGTCTAAATATCACGCCCACCTGATACATAGTTTTTGAGTGATGTTTACAAACAAACAGACAAACAGGTGTGATTACAATATCCTCAGCCCTATTCTTTGGGTGGCAGGGTAATGGTTTTATATGGCGTTACTATTACTCAAGTACATCCAGAAAACCCCAACAGAATAGTGCAAAAATAAATATATTTCCATTGACTAATATATTGCATGCTTGGTAAAATAAATATGTGTTTATGTGAATTTAAATAAAGATGACTTTCTTTACTGACTATCTTAATTTGTTTTGATATATAAAGTAAAACCATGTTAAATAGAATTCAATTTAATGTTAAAGCAATTTTTTACACAAATTCGGTAGAAATCCAAACCGGCTAAATCTTGAGATTTCACTGACTGTGGCAAATTTTACGATTGTTACTGTAATGTAGCAAGCACTCAGAGAGTGCAAAACCTCTGCCAAGGCCCAAAACTTCCAATATTGCTTATGGGAGCAAGGATAAAAATGTACCTTTGAAAAATTCATGGATCCAGATCTGGACAGACCCCCAAATCAGTCATTGTGTCAAAGTCAACATTTCCAGAAAATTTTATGAAAACTGTTTGAGTTGCTACTGCAAAATGTAACCGTCTCAGTGGCAGTATTTAAACTGAGCGCCAATGTTATGACCATACATACTGTTAACTCATACAACTTAATATAAATTGGTATAGTAGAATGTTTATTACATGAATCTTGTGCAAGTTGTAGCGTATCCAAAATAGTCTTGTCAGGGTGGTTGCCAGCAGTAATAGGTATATCCATGTGACATCTATCCAATAGAAGTTTACACTGTCTTCCTAATCAATTTTGGTGCATTTTCAAAATATCTACACTGGTTTACAAATAACATCACACAAGTTACCTTAAATACCTTGGCCCATACTTATCTATGTATACCTATTTCTATTATACCAGGCGTAGTAGGCCCGACAGATTATTTCCTAATATTTCCCCTTCCATACACCAATCAAAGAAACATTTTGAACCGTTATTAGTTTTGCTTATGATGTATTTACTATATGGAACAATTTGCCTGATGACATCAGACCTGCTACCTGTCTTTCATCCTCCAGATGGAAATTAAAATCCTACATGTTCTCCAAAGCTTATCCATGTTAGTTTTTCTTTTGTTCTTGGTTTATCCGTGGCTGCTAACCTTTATATGTCCCCATTATATCTCATTGAGGACTCTGGCTTATGGATATGTTGCACCTTAAAATCTGCAGTTCACATTGATCAAGTGTTTTTAAAGTTGAATTAGAATAAGAGTCTTCAATTTTAAATGCTTTGAAATTTTCATTTTCCTGTTTCTATTATACCTCTTAACTTCTCATGTTGATCATTAATGGCTTCAGTGACACATCTTTATCAGCTTGTGAGATAATAACAATGCAGACAGTTGATTTCAATGTGTTAAAGTTTACAAAAATAACCAGCTGATCAGGTTTGTCACATGATTATAACAGTCGGGAAGGTTGGCAATCTTATTTATCTAATCTAATCATGGCTTTGTAGGTGCAATTGACTTTCCCACATGGGAGAACGAAGTGCACTAAAATGACCCTACAAATGAAACGTCACAATGTAATGGGCAGGGGTTTACTAGGTCAGCGATGGATGCCATGTAAAGCATGAGTTGTGGAAGTGGGTGTCAAGATGTTTCCAAAATAATATTAATGAGATACAGATTCTTGAATGAAGAGAGTTCCAAAATACTAGTGCAAGAATGTAGGGACATTCCATCTGTTTCTAGACTTCTCCTCGATCTGTTCCCAGTTTTTAGGAGTGGTAGGGCAGGTCAAATACTCTTCCTGGAATTCAGCAAGGATGGCCCTGCAGAGAATAGGGACTAATTAAAATATGATCGGCCAACAAGTGAGTGATATTGTAATGACTTGTGCAATTCTCCTGTTACCAGTTGTCTCAGGGTTTCAATCCAACTTGTAAGGGCTTCCTAAAATGGAAACTTAAAAGAAATGTCTACTGTTACTAAGGAGTAATGCCTGATATAATGTTTGGTATTGACTGCATATGTTTCAACCATCTTGGTCTCATCAGAGGCTGAGGGGTTGATATATCTGACCCCCTCAGGTGCAGGTTTTGGATCAGGCAGGCTCCATTAATCTGATGCACCACAGAATACCAAATTATTTATTGGTTGGTGATTATACCAAAATTATGTTAGGTAAGTATGGTTGGGGTTACTGAGTCTGGGGCTTTGTGGACACATGTGGTCATAAAATATTTGGAGCAAGAACTGTTAAGACCAAAATATTTTGTCGCCCACCCTGGCCCATCCTATTCTCTACATTTCATTTCAGCTGATGTGTGTAGGTAGTCAAGTACCTGTTTCAGGCCCCGTTCATGTGCTACTTGGTGTTTACCATTTCTAGCATGCCTTCACCTTGTTGACCAAATGAGAGACAGTTTTATTTTTAGTTGGCATGTGTCTTTTAACTTATACAGCCTTATTTTCTTTTGTGTTTTATTATCTTAGTGGTAACTTTCTTGTGTTTTAATTGAGCATAAATCTATATTGTTGATTGCATGTCTCTTAGAATGCATGTTTTCTTTTAAAAATCTTAGGTACTCTCATAATGTCCCTTTACAAATCTTTCCTGTCATATAATGCACTCATGTAGGTGTAATCAGTTACTATGCCCCCCTCCCTCTTTAATTTGCTAAATTTTATACAGGTGTTCCACTGGAGCCGACCGGCCGGTAACTATGCATTTTTGGAGAGTCGGGACCAATGTTTACATGGTCGGTTAGGGTCGGTTGTAGTTTCCCGGCCTGTCGCGGAGAGTCAGTGAAATATCAAACATGTTTGATATTTCTACGACCGTTGCCGATCCTTGTATATGACCCTAATTTTATCCACCTAGCAACAGGCCTGTCGGTAAACTTAAGGGTCTGTCGGTTACACTTCTAGGCTTGTCTGTAACCCTTCCAGGCTTGTCGTTATCACTTGCATGCCTGTCATAATATGTAGCCGGCTTGTCTTTTGTAACTTAGGTACTGCTCATTTGCAGTTCATTTCTAGCATGATGTGAGGTAAAAATATTATCAAAAATTATGTCAAGAATGACAAAGAAACTGTACAGGTGATCATAATTCGAAAGTTAAAGAGATAGGAAAGGTTCACATGTATGCTGTAATTAATTGAGAAACCTGAACAAGTGCTTTATTTGGTGACAAAATAATCAAATTATCAGCCTATTTCACCAGAGCAATAAAAGTTAACAAACTATTTGGATTCAATCACAAGATATTTCTTCTCACTGTAAAAAACCATTTTTGGGGAAAAAGAGTGTCGACCGATCAACAAATCTTAAACTAGGTCACTAGTGAATATTTGGATCCCATTACATGACCAGAACTACAGCAAGTTTATTTCCTTCACCAGAATAGGGTCTTTCCCAGAAGCTCGAAATTGGAGTATAAAAAGCAGCAACAAGCAGAAGGTTTTCATTGTCACGTGAGAGATTGTTAGAGGTACATCTCTCCCTGCTTCTTTCCACAGGATATAACATTTTTAATTAAAATTTTATATTTTAAATGACTTTTTCGTTCATAAAATGAAGCAGACATACAATGATTTTATTTTTTATGTATATTAAAGCAAAAACGTGGAAACTGTAATTAAAATAACAAAAGAAATAAATTTGGACATTTTAGTCACGTGATGGGATCCAAATATTCAGACTTGACCTAGTTTAAGAATTGTTCATTGGTCAACACTTGATCCTCTTTTTTCCCAAAAATTCATCAAAAACTGTTATTACAATACCGACTTCAAGTCTGGTCATGGGGTTCTGTATGTTTATCCAGGCCTGTCTGTCAGTACGGCTTGTCGGGACGTGCTACGGCTTGTCTGTTAGGGCTTTAGGGCTTGTCTGTTAGGGCTTGTCCTGGTAGTTTCCAGACTAGTCTGTACAAAACATCCCGACCCCACGGCAGGTCGGCCTCTAGATCCAGACAAGCCTGTATGTTTCATGTCCTGTCGGGGAGTTCAAGCCGACCCAAAAATTTCCCGCTTTTTTGTGGATTTTTGTCCCCGACCCCCCCCACCCGATTTTTGCAGCCGACCTTATAATAATACAGAGTCGTAGGGTCAGCCTCCTGTGGAACACCTGCATTACCTTAAGACTTAGTCCTCAATGTAGTATTAATGTATTGGGTAGGCATTGCCTGCCTGTGCAACGCATGGCACTTATAAATAAAACTTTTTTCTCATCTTCATTACTGGTTGTAAACTCCCCTGGGTCACCCTGTTTTGTTATTGTTTTGGGTTTTCTTGGGTCAATGTTTCCATGGGTGATCCAGTTTCCTCTTAATTGAAAACTGATTTTGCCTTTACTCATCATGTATACAACAAAAAATTATTGATTGTATTGATTCACTGAATACATTTGGTAAATAATTATCACATATGTAATTCGGGAAATGATCATGTATTTTACTTGGACTGATGTTATCACAAAATGTTGAATATGTGTTTATCTTGTGTATTTATCTTATGTGGACAGATATTATCACATATGAAATTGTATTTCTCATAGTTTGTCTTGATCTAATCACATGTGTAAGCTTTAACAAAATCTGTGTATTTATCAGGGACTTGTAAAACGACTGTAGTTTTAGTAATTGTATATCATATCACTTGTTATTGTATAATAATAAATATTATTACCCTCTGTCTGTTGTCTGACTGTCTTTGGGGGGGTCATTGGGGACAGTGGGCAAATTTAAGGTGGTTGCCCAGAGACTAGTCCGGTGTACTGTGATGTCATACATCACCAATTACATTATAAGGTGCTTTATACGAAATGTAAGAAGAGTCCCCATATTTTTATGTATAATTGTCACTCTGTGTAATATATTCCAATACACAAACAAAAATAAGGGTATAGGGGTACAGGAGCACCAACTGTACAATATCAGGAAATTTATTACACAAAATGGTTGATGCCAATAGGGTTAATGGTTGGCACATCCCATATATAGTCCAATCCTCTGGCTCTGCACCTTTCCTGGGTGTTGGGGAGGCAAGATGAAGAAATTCAGTATTACATTTACCAATGACTAAGAGATCTTGTAGAAAGTATGGGTCAAGGTAGTTGAAATATTCAGTCACCCACAGGACCAAGAAAATTAAAAACCCATAAATTGGGATTAATTATAGGTAAATGGCCAAGTAAGAGTCCAATATATGAAAATAATGGACTGTTTACGAGGTCTCGAATATTTTTTAATATTGGACACTTACGAGGCTATTAACTTATTTAAATTATACCCCTCCCTTAAGTGGTTATTATAAAGATGTTGTTTAACATCCTTAATTTTCATTCTAATATGTCTGGTGTGTACTTCTTTAGGATCATTGTAGTTGAAATAAATGTGAAATATTTTCTTTGGAAATGTGTAAAAAAAGGTTTTATATATGGTCAAAATAACAGAACTGCACATTTGTGAAAGAAATTGGACACTGTTAAAAACACGTGTAATTTAATACAATTTATTCTACTAAAGAAATCCTTTCGCTTGGGTTGTTTGGGCGACCTGGGTGTCGGTCCTCCACCCGGGTCAGATTGCCTGTGTACAGTGGGTACTGGCCTGGTTTGGTGCCCAGACCAAAAGATGAGTTACAAAGTTTGGTTTCCAGTCCTTTCAGCTTATATAATTAATTCCATCATAATGACATCACTTCTAGGGTTTCTTGGCCTCCTTGTCCAGTTGCTATATCAACCAACATAACAAGCAGTGTGATTGGCTATGCCACTCTCACTGTTGCCATTCCTAGAAGTAGGGTCACATTGAGTTTTGACTTTGAAACTGTCAACATGAAAAAATTTGAAATTATGATCTTGAATCTAGGTTGTTTTGGTTTTTATCTTAGAAGTTTTTAGTGATGTTTTTAAAGTTTTAGAATGTAAGATAGTGTACATTAAATGGACGGTCATTTAGTCAGTAATTTTTAGTGTGATTGCCTTGCTTTGAGGAGAACTTTTTGTATGGTGTATGAACTGAAGCTGAACTAACGCCGTCATTTGAATGAGATTGTGTAGTCTACTTGACAGCTACAGGCTTATTTAACAGACCAGAAAGGGATGGTCTACCCCTTGTTTATTGAGCACATGCTATAATTTGTCATTAATTGGTTGGTTTCTGAAGTCTGTGTCTTGCCAAGTGAAGTACAGAATCTCAAGCCCTCTGGGTGCCTTTTATGTGTTTTCAGAAAGGAACTTAGACTGTTATATATAATAAAAATTAAATAATGCCAGATAACAAGCAGGCCTATAAGTCGTGCAAGCAGAGACATATCCCACCAACTGGGAAGAAGTGCCAGTTTAAGAAGATAAAGGAAGTGCATAGCAATACAGAACTGTTATGAGATGCTGCTGTGGCCAGTAGCTCTAGTGGAGCGCAGACAGTGGAGTCATCTGCAGAGGGACAGCAGTTACAGATGAGAATCTTGGAGCAACTGCAGAAAGTGACAGGGCGTCTTGACCAAGTGGAAGACAAGATGGCTGCAGCAACACAGCAAGTGACACCAGACTCCAAGTTATGTAGAGTCAGTTTTTTAGAAACTATTAGAGTCAGTAAAATTTGTACAAAGTCTAGCCAAATTGATAGCAGTTCGTCCTCGGACGAGTCTGATACCCCTAATTTGGAACTGCTAAGGTCACGTAAACTTCAAAAGAAAGTTGACAAGCGGGTCAGAGAACTCGACCAGAATTCACACGATTCAGGTAGTGTACGAAAAGTAAAATCAAAAAGGGGGGCGGTGTTGAGGTCCTGGTAAAGCAGAAAGTTAATTGGCCGCATGAACCTATTCTGGGGGGCTCAACTCGACAGCGTGTTAACTATGATCAGTTATCATTGACCCAATGGGTCCAGGGATTCACAAAAAAATATATTAGAAGAAAAATCTGTAGCCCATAGAGATGTACCTAGGTGATCTCATGGAGGATGCGACAGACTTCTCATGGCAGGGAGCAAAGGCGGCTCAGACCGTCTTGCTCTGTGAGATGGAGCGTGGGGTGGTCACCTGGGAAGACAGTGATAGAATAGATAGAATCAGAAGGGCGCATGCGCAAAAGCACGTTTCAAGCAATAGATCTAATTGGCGAAAAAACGAATCGCGCAAACCATGGTTTTGCAAAAATTTCCAAACAAACACATGTACGCATCAAAGAGATCATGAAAGTAACGGCAAGTGGCACCGTCACATATGTATGTTCTGTTTGTCGCTTGGTAAGCAGCTACCACACGCGGAAAAAAATTGTCAAAACAAAACACATTCAAAAAACGACCAGGCAGCTGTCAGTCATTAGGGTGGGGCAGCTGTGAAAGAACAGGTTATAAAACTGCACATGAAGACATAAGTGCAGTAGCTTTGATCTTGCAAGACAGAGACAGTATACTCAGTAAAAGTAACAGCGGGGCAGCTGTGAAAGAACAGGTTATAAACCTGCACATGAAGACATAAGTGCAGTAGCTTTGATCTTGCAAGACAGAGACAGTATACTCAGTAAAAGTAACAGTAATAGTAATATGAACAGTAATAACGTGTACAATACTGTTGAAAAGGGGTGAAATCACTGACAGACATAAGTGCAGTAGCTTTGATCTTTTAGGGGCGAGAATTCAGGTTAATTCACAGTTGCACGTCTCAGAATGGGAATACCATCTAGCTGATTTCTGGGATAAACAATTATTGGAATTAATCAGGTTTGAGTTGCCCCTTGATTTTAATAGGTCTTGCGAACTGGGTGAATATACTGGCAATCATGTGTCGGCTTGTGAACACCCTAAAGACATTGAAGCATACATTCAAGAGGAACTCTCGTATGGAGCCCTAATGGGTCCATTTGTTGATAATCCCATAATAGGGGGACATTGTTCTCCCTTCATGACCCGTAACAAACCGAACTCAGACAGGCGCAGAGTGATAGTAGATTTAAGTTGGCCTCAAGGGGCATCTGTAAACACGGGCATTGACAAGACTACCTATCTTGGTAGTGAATTTGCTTTGCAATTTCCAACAATCGATGACATCATGTTTGAACTGAAAAAGCTAGGTCGTGGGGCTCACTTATATAAGGTAGATGTGAGTCGTGCGTTTCGCCATGTCAGGGTGGATCCCGGCGACTATGATCTCCTGGTTCTTCAATGGAATGGCCATTACGTGGACAGATCTTCCAATGACTCAGCGACACAGTCTGTTTTATCATGCGCATATGAGGTTTCAATATAATTGGCTATATTGATGATTACATCGGCGTCGGCATTCCTAGTGTCGCTCAAGCTTCTTATGAAACCCTTATTGACCTTATGGGCGACTTAGGCCTCACCATTAGTAAAAGCAAGTTAGTCGTTCCTGCTACCAAGGCAGTTTGCTTAGGTGTTCTCATAGACACGAAAAATGGCACTGTTTCCATACCCCCAGAAATGCTGGAGCAGGTGAATAACACAGTACACCAGTGGCTTTCAAAGCATGTAGTCACAAAACGTCAGTTGCAATCACTGTTGGGTCTACTTCTTTATGTTCACAAGTGTGTGAAGCCTGCCCGCTTCTTCCTAAATAGAATGTTGGATCTGCTGCGTTCTTCCCATGAGACGACAAAAGTCACTCTCACTGAAGATTTTAGAAGGGACTTAAGGTGGTTTGCAAATTTCCTACCTTTTTACAATGGGGTGTCCTTATATGACCATCGTCCCTGTGACGTCACACTCAGGCGGTTGCCCAGAGACTAGTCCGGTGTACTGTGATGTCATACATCACCAATTATGTTATAAGGTGCTTTATACGAAATGTAAGAAGAGTCCCCATATTTTTATGTATAATTGTCACTCTGTGTAATATATTCCAATACACAAACAAAAATAAGGGTATAGGGGTACAGGAGCACCAACTATACAATATCAGGAAATTTATTACACAAAATGGTTGATGCCAATAGGGTTAATGGTTGGCACATCCCATATATAGTCCAATCCTCTGGCTCTGCACCTTTCCTGGGTGTTGGGGAGGCAAGATGAAGAAATTCAGTATTACATTTACCAATGACTAAGAGATCTTGTAGAAAGTATTGGTCAAGGTAGTTGAAATATTCAGTCACCCACAGGACCAAGAAAATTAAAAGCCCATAAATTGGGATTAATTATAGGTAAATGGCCAAGTAAGAGTCCAATATATGAAAATAATGGACTGTTTACGAGGTCTCGAATATTGGACACTTACGAGGCTATTAACCTATTTAAATTATACCCCTCCCTTAATTGGTTATTATAAAGATGTTGTTTAACATCCTTAATTTTCATTCTAATATGTCTGGTGTGTACTTCTTTAGGATCATTGTAGTTGAAATAAATGTGAAATATTTTCTTTGGAAATGTGTAAAAAAAAGGTTTTATATATGGTCAAAATAACAGAACTGCACATTTGTGAAAGAAATTGGACACTGATAACAACACGTGTAATTTAATACAATTTATTCTACTAAAGAAATCCTTTCGCTTGGGTTGTTTGGGCGACCTGGGTGTCGGTCCTCCACCCGGGTCAGATTGCCTGTGTACAGTGGGTACTGGCCTGGTTTGGTGCCCAGACCAAAAGATGAGTTACAAGGTTTGGTTTCCAGTCCTTTCAGCTTATATAATTAATTCCATCATAATGACATCACTTCTAGGGGTTCTTGGCCTCCTTGCCCAGTTGCTATATCAACCAACATAACAAGCAGTGTGATTGGCTATGCCACTCTCACTGTTGTCATTCCTAGAAGTAGGGTCACATTGAGTTTTGACTTTGAAACTGTCAACATGAAAAAATTTGAAATTATGATCTTGAATCTAGGTTGTTTTGGTTTTTATCTGAGAAGTTTTTAGTGATGTTTTTAAAGTTTTAGAATGTAAGATAGTGTACATTAAATGGACGGTCATTTAGTCAGTAATTTTTAGTGTGATTGCCTTGCTTTGAGGAGAACTTTTTGTATGGTGTATGAACTGAAGCTGAACTAACGCCGTCATTTGAATGAGATTGTGTAGTCTACTTGACAGCTACAGGCTTATTTAACAGACCAGAAAGGGATGGTCTACCCCTTGTTTATTGAGCGCATGCTATAATTTATCATTATTTGGTCGGTTTCTGAAGCCTGTGTCTTGCCAAGTGAAGTACAGAATCTCAAGCCCTCTGGGTGCCTTTTATGTGTTTTCAGAAAGGAACTTAGACTGTTATATATAATAAAAATTAAATAATGCCAGATAACAAGCAGGCCTGTAAGTCGTGCAAGCAGAGACATCTCCCACCAACTGGGAAGAAGTGCCAGTTTAAGAAGATAAAGGAAGTGCATAGCAATACAGAACTGTTATGAGATGCTGCTGTGGCCAGTAGCTCTAGCAGAGCGCAGACAGGGGAGTCGTCTGCAGAGGGACAGCAGTTACAGATGAGAATCTTGGAGCAACTGCAGAAAGTGACAGGGCGTCTTGACCAAGTGGAAGACAAGATGGCTGCAGCAACACAGCAAGTGACACCAGACTCCAAGTTACGTAGAGTCAGTTTTTAGAAACTATTAGAGTCAGTAAAATTTGTACAAAGTCTAGCCAAATTGATAGCAGTTCGTCCTCGGATGAGTCTGATACCCCTAGTTTGGAACTGCTAAGGTCACATAAACTTCAAAAGAAAGTTGACAAGCGGGTCAGAGAACTCGACCAGAATTCACACTATTCAGGTAGTGTACGAAAAGTAAAATCAAAAAGGGGGCGGTGTTGAGGTCCTGGTAAAGCAGAAAGTTAATTGGCCACATGAACCTATTCTGGGGGGCTCAACTCGACAGCGTGTTAACTATGATCAGTTATCACTGACCCAATGGGTCCAGGGATTCTCAAAAAATATATTAGAAGAAAAATCTGTAGCCCATAGAGATGTACCTAGGTGACCTCATGGAGGATGCGACGGACTTCTCATGGCAGGGAGCAAAGGCGGCTCAGGCCGTCTTGCTCTGTGAGATGGAGCATGGGGTGATCACCTGAGAAGACAGTGATCGAATAGATAGAATCAGAAGGGCGCATGCGCAAAAGCACGTTTCAAGTAATAGATCTAATTGGGGAAAAAACGAATCGCGCAAACCATGGTTTTGCAAAAATTTCCAAACAAACACATGTACGCATCAAAGAGATCATGAAAGTAACGGCAAGTGGCACCGTCACATATGTACGTTCTGTTTGTCGCTTGGTAAGCAGCTACCACACGCAGAAAAAAATTGTCAAAACAAAACACATTCAAAAAACGACCAGGCAGCTGTCAGTCATTAGGGCGGGGCAGCTGTGAAAGAACAGGTTATAAACCTGCACATGAAGACATAAGTGCAGTAGCTTTGATCTTGCAAGACAGAGACAGTATACTCAGTAAAAGTAACAGTAATAGTAATATGAACAGTAATAACGTGTACAATACTGTTGAAAAGGGGTGAAATCACTGACAGACATAAGTGCAGTAGCTTTGATCTTGCAAAACAGAGACAGTATACTCAGTAAAAGTAACATTAATAGTAATATGAACAGTAATAACGTGTACAATACTGTTGAAAAGGGGTGAAATCACTGACAGCGTCTCTGGCACTCATAATGAAGTCAAAACAAAACTTTTTTACAACTCTAAAGTAAAACCTGCAATGGTAGAAGCAGACTTAGCTAGAGAATGGGTTACAAATAGACAGGTTGACTTGAAAAGGGAAACTATTAAGCCCAGGACGTACTGGGCAAGTTTTGGCAATAATAATCATGGTTGTGCCAGGGGTGTTGGAGGGGTGGAGATCCCAAATGTAAAGGCCAGTAATGGTGCTACTGGCAGTGGTGTTGATGTATCTACCAATGTAATTAGCAATGTAGTGTCAGTAAAACCAAAACCCAGGGCTTTGTTGGTTGACAACAAAGGAATGGCAGTCAGTTGTGTAAGCAATACTCACTCAAATGACAGTACTACAGCTTGTAAACTCCCCCTTTCCACTGGTCTGACTCAAAGCTGGTGCCTGACAGAAAACAGGGCCAGTAAGGCGGATGATCAGGGTAGTGGGAACGCGGGCATTAATCAGAATGCAGTCAGTAATGACATGCTTCAAAAAACACTTCTCCCAATATATGACATTAATTATGCAGGTATGTAAGACAAGTTTGTCACATCAATAATCCATGCGTCTCAAAAACAGAAACACAATGACTTTGCAAATGTTACTGCTCCCATATTTGAGGAATGGCGTAACCAAGTTTGGCTTTGTCCCTCTCCAAGAACAAGTAATGCCAGTACATAAGCAGACTACTGACTCATTAGATGCATCCTGGCTCCAAATACATGAACTAGTAAAATCCACCACACGTCTCAGAATGGGAATACCATCTAGCTGATTACTGGGATAAACAATTATTGGAATTAATCAGGTTTGAGTTGCCCCTTGATTTTAATAGGTCTTGCGAACTGGGTGAATATACTGGCAATCATGTGTCGGCTTGTGAACACCCTAAAGACATTGAAGCATACATTCAAGAGGAACTCTCGTATGGAGCCCTAATGGGTCCATTTGTTGATAATCCCATAATAGGGGGACATTGTTCTCCCTTCATGACCCGTAACAAACTGAACTCAGACAGGCGCAGAGGGATAGTAGATTTAAGCTGGCCTCAAGGGGCATCTGTAAACGCGGGCATTGACAAGACTACCTATCTTGGTAGTGAATTTGCTTTGCAATTTCCAACAATCGATGACATCATGTCTGAACTGAAAAAGCTAGGTCGTGGGGCTCACTTATATAAGGTAGATGTGAGTCGTGCATTTCGCCATGTCAGGGTGGATCCCGGCGACTACGATCTCCTGGTTCTTCAATGGAATGGCCATTACGTGGACAGATCTTCCAATGACTCAGCGACGTAGTCTGTTTCATCATGCGCATACGAGGTTTCAATATAATTGGCTATATTGATGATTACGTCGGCGTCGGCGTTCCTAGTGTTGCTCAAGCTTCTTATGAAACCCTTATTGACCTTATGGGCGACTTAGGCCTCACCATTAGTAAAAGCAAGTTAGTTGTTCCTGCTACCCATGCAGTTTGCTTAGGCATTCTCATAGACACAAAAAATGGCACTGTTTCCATACCCCCAGAAATGCTGGAGCAAGTGAATAACACAGTACGCCAGTGGCTTTCAAAGCATGTAGTCACAAAACGTCAGTTGCAATCACTGTTGGGTCTACTTCTTTATGTTCACAAGTGTGTGAAGCCTGCCCGCTTCTTCCTAAATAGAATGTTGGATCTGCTGCGTTCTTCCCATGCAACGACAAAAGTCACTCTCACTGAAGATTTTAGAAGGGACTTAAGGTGGTTTGCAAATTTCCTACCCTTTTACAATGGGGTGCCCTTATAAGACCATCGTCCCTGTGACGTCACACTCCAATTGGATGCATGTTTGACTGGACTGGGAGGTTGTTGTGGCCAGGAGGTGTATCACCTTCCCACAGAAAGGGGTTACCTCCAGTGGACTATTGTCCACTTGGAAATGATCAATATTTGTTAGCAACGCGTCTATTTTATGCTCACTGGTCACACAAGAAAGTACACATCCACTGTGACAATGAGGCAGTCATCACAGTGCTGCGTTCGGGCAAAACTCATGATGCGTTCTTGGCTGCATGTGCTTGGAACATCTGGTATACAACAGCCATCCACAACATTGACGTTCAATTCAGTCACATTAGAGAGGTTGAAAATACAGTGGCTGATCTCTTGTCAAGATGGCAGGGCAGTCCTCAGCAAAAGCAAATCCTTCATTCACATATTAAAACACCAAAATGGCTTGCAGTTTCTAAAGATATGCTGGATAATAATCCCCACTTACAGAGTAGTTGTGGCATATTAAACCCAAGTCTCGTTGTAACTTTCCCTGTTGGGCTTGTGTATATATGTTACAGTGAATTTGTGTAATCAGGGAATTCGCGAATTCCCTGAATGTTTTTAGTGAATTCGCGAAATCCCTAAATGAACCAGGCAATTTATGAATTCCCTAAAATTTCTAGGGAGTTCACGAAATCCCTGAAATTTTAGCTAGGGATTTCATGAAATCCCTGAATATGTTTTACTCTTATAAAATTTATAAAACATAGTAACTTAATGCACATAAGCTAATATTATGCTTCTTTAGGACCACATTTACAACACCAGAAAATAATATGATAGGTGCAAGACTTATTTACAGATAAAAACTTACTAAAAATGAAAATTAATTATATTTTTGGAAAGAAGATTACCCAAGAATGCTAACATTTATTGAATGACTATTATTTATAGTCTCTTTAAAGGTCTGAACAAAACCTTTAATCTATCTAAACCTTAAACTACTTAGGGTGCCTTTGATCTAAAATACTAGCTACCTCCTCAAATAAATAAAATATGTACTTTTCAGTTTTCATTGATCAGCCTGATCTGAACTGACATGGAGTGCACCATTGTGATGGAATGTATTCTCTGTATAGTTCCTGCTTTGTAATTGAGATTGAAATCATTTAACCTGTTGGTCAAAGACATGCAGTATTGTCCCTCTCTCTCTCTCTCTCTCTGTTGTGGATAAATGTAGATTGCAATTAGTAAGTTTTAAGACATGAAAGAACAGAAATGTCAGTTATAATATGAAAGTGTGGCAAGTATTGATAGATTTAGTGTTTGTTCTGTTCCTTATAATTTACTTTACTACATTTACTCCAACTGTAAAAAGTAATGATATTTAGTATAGAACTTAAGTGGAATAGAAATACCAGTAGCTCCAAGCCAAATATATTACTATTAAAAATACTTGAAATTACATTTAAATTTTAATGGCAAAACAGCAAATATTACAAAAGACTAAAATATTAGCTAGAAATCATATTAGTCCATACAAAACCTAAACTAGTTAAAACAAATGATATATTTTCACATATCATTTCACAAGTTTCCTGAAGTTAATCAGTTAAGAAGACTTTAATAAAAAAAGAAAGCAATCAGATTACTGTAAATGACACACAAAATTATCTTAAAACTAAAAAGGTCTTTTGTAAATCCCATTAGTTTATACAAAGCTTTAACTAAAATGCACAATAATTGACTAATGCACAATAAAAGTAATTTCACAAATTCCCTAAAAATGATTCAGTGAATTTGTGAAAAAATGTGCTTAAGTTCTAGGGATTTCATGAATTCCCTAGAGATTTTAGGAAATTCGCGAATTCCCTGGCCCATTTAGGGATTTCACGAATTCCCTAAAAATGTTCAGGGAATTCACGAATTCCCTGATTACACAAATTCACTGTAACATATACATATATCAGTGTATTCAAGGGCACACTTGCCAACGTGTGCATGTGTACAATTTTAATGTCATTTCACAGGTTAGATTTGTCTGTATTACTTAGGGATACAAAAGTTGGGTTATAAGGTCCCCACAGGGACTCCATACTAATGGCACATAGTATAGTTACTACACTTTGTATTTTCAGAATAGGCTTCATTGACTGAGCTATCACCAAAAGCATCAGCCAGAACACATGAAGCTCTGCGACCCAAGACACGTCAACCATATCTAAATATGTTTTGTGTGTTTCTTGCCTTTTGTATATTAAAAAAGTAGTGCTATGTAATGTAAATGAAAAAGTGCTCTTGGCTTTCTTGGAATGCCTGGTGTTAAATCATTGTTCCACATGTGTGGTCACGAATTACTTGTCAGTCATAAAGGCGTATTTTGTGCTTTATGACCTGTCGTTTGTTGTTTTTGAACACCCAAAAATAAAGTATTACATTAAATCCCTGAAAATTAACAGACCCCTGGCTGTCAAATCTCACAATCTTATAGACATTTCTTGGCTCACTTCTATCTCTGCTGAATGTTCAAACCTACCATCCGCTTCGGTTTACAGAGCTATTTTTCTTACTGGATTTTTCGGATTTCTGCGACTCTCAAATTTGGCACCACATTCTTTGGCCGCCTTTGATCCATCTAGACTATTAATGGGACAAGATGTATTCTTTTCTAAAAAACATGTAAAAATCCTCATAAAGTGGTCCAAAACCATGCAAACCAGAGACAAAGTTACATTTATAACTCTTCCAAGACTTAAGGACTCACGAATATGTCCTCATAGGGCCCTGAAATCACTATTTGACCTCTACCCAATGTCTTCTCAAACTTCCCTGTTTCAAATTTCAGGCCCTTCAGGTTTGAATCCAGTCACGGATTCGAGAGTAAGAAAAGCATTAAAACGCGTCAACGTAAACTTAGGCTTGGCCCCTGCGTACTTCACCTTTCATGATTTCAGGAGGTCTGGGGCGATGTTCGCATACAACTCACATGTGCCCATACAAGATATACAAAGACATGGTACGTGGTCCAGTGACTGCGTCTGGAGATATATACAATCCGACCACACCTCTGGTGAGGCGTTGGTGAATGCCCTTGCTACTTCTATTGCTAATGGTTCATAATGCTGCTATCTACTGGTTGGGCTTGAGGGATGGTTGATGTAAAGTTCATGCATTTTGGCAATCAATGTTGTTTTTAAATTATTATCTGTAACTCGTATGATTTGTAAACCCTTTAGGGTCTCTGGCTCACAGCTTTGGGTGGGGACTGGGGGCTCCTTAGTTTGTAGCAATTTTCTCTTGACCCCTGCTTTGACCTTTCCCTCTTTGACCTTTTGCTGTGACCCAGGGTCACTTTAGGGTCATGTCACTTATTCTTAACTGTGATCTGTAACTTTTTACATGTAATTTTATTATCTTGTCAACTTGTCTTTTAATTGTTTAGTAAATTTTATCATGCAATGCATTTACAGAGATGGACGATGAACTCTGATCAGTTAGCATGGCATTGCAGTTATATTATTATATTCTTAGTCATGTATTTACTATCATTGACATGTACATATTTTAGTAGTTTTACATATATATACTCTTATTACATGTATTATAATAAACTGTACCCGCATCTTGTTGTCTTTCTGTCTTGTTGGGTAGGGACTGTGTATCATACAACAACACTATAAGACAATTACTGAAGGTTTATTTGCAAACTGCTATTCTAATTTTTGTTGTATTCTACTCATAATTAACAGGCTACCCCACAGGTAACCCACATTTCATTGCTATCAAACTTAAGAAATTACATATGCTGGACCAGCAGCATGTTGTATACTATGAGAGGTGAAGATTACTAAGGTCATGTAAATGTCAAGGGTCAGCTGACCCATCAAAGAAGGTCACCTGTTGTAGTGTGAAGGGAGAAATTATTGATTGGTTCTACTGTGTCTCAAACTCACAGCCTTCTGATTACACACAGAAATAAACACAAGTCGAGCTCTTTAACCAGCTGAGCTGATATATATATGAGGATATTACACTGTGAAGATCAGCAAAATGAGAAAAGAGGGTGCAAACCAGCCAAGTAAAATGAGTAGGCTCTATTGAAAAGGAGTACTAATAGGAGAGGTCTGGAGGAGAGATTTATGTATATATACCGAAAAATCCAGGTAGCCCCAGATAAAGGAGGCCTAGATAGATGCCTTCTGGCAACTGAATCTGTAAGCAGACCTGAGAATCTGAAACAAAGGTTGGTTAAAATGCAAAATAAAATTTGTGGCCCTACTTGGGCAGAGAATGGATTCCCCCAATAATGAAATACTTTGTATATCTTTCCTGTTTTGAATATTGCCCCCACTGCTGAGAATATAACATCCCTGCTAGCCAACTGTCTGGAGGAATCAAGGGAGGTGACTATGTGGTAGTATATTGGACAAAGTAAAAAGGAGAAAAAAGACATCAAATATAAAGTTTACATAACCAAGGATATAAAAAAGTCTCACATGTTATGACCAATTTTTTTCTAAAAGGTGTATGTCTATATGCTCATGAATTGCTGGTTGCAGTAGCCTGTTGATCCTGATAGATGTCTGATACAATTATAATTGTTTGGACAGCAGATAATTATTGTATTTACTCAGTAATGCCCTTGCTATGGCCAAGTTTGACGAGGACAGTAAAGAAAATCTCTGTACACCATGTGGTAGGGGCAATGGCGGCAGCGGCATAATGAGATGTATATCCGATGTATCAGGGATATCTCAGTTGGATACTAAAGGAAAAACTAATAACAATTAATGTTATCAGTACAAATGCATTTTGACATCACATGTTTCACTTGCTTCTGATTGCGATGCAAAAAAGGGTATATGATTGCAAAATGGCAAATTCATTTGTATAGTGTCATATGTTATTTCAGAATGATAACAGTCTTTTGCCTTCTGATAAATAATTGATTTCTGATCATATGTCAGGTTTCACACAGTTAACTGCAGATAAATTGGTCAGTTTGAGACCAGAGGTCTGAAAAAATGGATGACGGGCAAGTATTTGGTGTGGTAGTTCTCCTGGTGTCACTGGTTTCAGCTGATCCAGTTAATTATTGTGGTAAACATGACAATTGTCTGAGTGGTGCATGTTTAAATATTTGCACAAATGTGATGACAAGTCAGTGCAATCACAAGGTTTGCATTGATAAGTCTTCCACTGTGATAATATTTAAGATATGTACTACCAGGTTTATTTAACTTTTACTAGATACCTCCACCTAGGCATCCAATAATAAGTGAATGGAAAAATCCAGAGTTTTTTTATATCCAGATTCAGACCACTCAGAAAATTTAATGGGGTCTAGACCATTAAATGTTGGACCAAGACACATCTTCTCATTCTTTTCATGAAGTTCCAACCAATATTACTTCTGTAATCCTGCTAACAAACACATGGAAAATTATACCTGCTTGGCGGAGGTAGAAAGTCAGTATTTACCTAATATGTGTATTTTTCTATTGAAAATTATTTAGTAAAGGGACACCAGTGAGTATAAAAATGTCAGTTTTTTTGTATTTCATATGTTTATTTCAGTTTAAAGTTCAACGTTACATTACAAGTTTACAAGAGAAAAAAAAGATATGTTACACAACAATCTATACTGTAATAACTGTGTCTCATATAATACATTTTTAATACACCAACTTTTTTCCATGAATGACTCATTTTAATCTTTGACATTTGCATTTCGTTCATTGCTAAAATAATATATTTATACAACAGTCTGTGCTGTAATACTATCTCGTATAACACATTTTAATAAACCAAATTTTTCCATGAATGACTCGTTTTCATCCTTGATATTTGCGCTTTGTTCCATTACTACAAGGGTTTCTTTGATCAAATCTAAATATGCTATAAAAAGTATCAGCTTTTTATTTCTTTTACATCTGCTTATGAATTGCTTACCTAGAAGTACAACCAAATTGACCACATAAAAAAACTTTGGATTCAAGTTTATGAGACCTAGAAGAACCTCTAAGACTGTGAATGTCTTGTTGATATTCATATTTACCGCTAGCCATTCACTAACATTTTCCCAAAAGGATTTGACATCCTGGCAATAGTAAAAATAGTGTTCCAAATTATCTACACCTTGACAGCTTTCACAGCTCTGAGTTTGGCTTATTCCCCAAGTAAACAAATTATAATTGCAATTATAAACGCAATGTAGGATCTTGAACTGCATAGTCTGTATATACGTGTTTTTTACAATCTTGAAACATAGCATGTATATTTTTTTCCAATCAACATGTTCAAGAAAGGGGTAATACTCAACCCATTTATTTTGACTGACAGGAGTTATTATCTTCTGGGTTACAAAATATTTATAAATTTGACTATTTTTTACTGTTTGTATATTACTGAAACATTTATACGGAGTTCGATCTCCTGAACCAACATTAGTGAGCAATGGTGTCTGTAGAAGTCTCTTCCATTTCCTTGGGATAGCTGAGATTATTTGATTATATTTCATAATAGATATATTTATATTATACATTCTTTCAAGCTCTTCTCTATTCATAAAACTACAATTCTTTATGTCAAATATATCTTTTATTGAGGTTATTCCTGCATTTACCCAATCTTTATAATTTTTGTAAATTATATCATTGCCTATGCATATTGACACATTTTTCCAAATATTTTGTTACAAAACTTCAGAGCTATTGCATGGTTCTACGTTTGTAAAATTAAACCAAGTGTAAAGTAAAGATGAATAAAACTTTGTTGAGCATGTTTTATAAACACAGCATGGGTTGGTTCTGTTTAAAAGATCTTCTTTGCTAAAACCCATTAATTCATGAGCTAAAAATTTCCATTTAGCATTGATGTTATTGAGTAATCGTTTATCAAAGGTTATTCGAGCTGTATTAATGATAGCCTTTGTGGAAATCATTTTTAAGCCACCGAAAGGAACTGGTAGTATCAACACTTCTTTTGAAACCAAATGCTTTCTATTGCTCCAGACAAAATTAAAAGTTATTTTCTCCATATGAGCAATAAATGTATCATTCAAGGGAAAAACAGAAGCTAGTTGCTGCAGATGTGGAACTATCAGAGATTTTAATACCGTTATTTTGCCTTTAATTGTGAGACATCTTGAGCTCCATGAGTTAAAAGTATTTTGCATAGTTTTCATCTTTTCATTAGTATTCAATTGAAACATTTCATCATAATTTATTGAGAACCAAAAACCCAAAGTCTTAAAAGGGCAATCTATCCATTTGATACCAAACAAATTATTTGGTGTGCAATCAATAGATTCTAATGCAAGAGCTTCTGTTTTTTTCTTATTTAATTTTAGACCTGCGTATCTATAGAATTCTTTAAATATTTCCATAACTACCTTTACTGATTCCAGATTATAAAGAAACATAGTCATGTACAGAGACGTATTTCTGTTTGGCCAACAATAATACCAGTTAATTCTTCAGAGTGTCGCAAAATTATAGCTACAACCTCTACTACTAGAAGAAACAAAAGTGCACTGATAGGACAACCCTGTCTTGCCCCCTTTGAAAGTTTGAAAAAAGAAGACATGTGACCATTATTTGAGACACAACTTTCAATTTCTGAATACAAGGTGGCAATCCATTTCTGGAAGTTTTTGCCAAATCAATGTCAGTTTATATTCTACATGGATTGTTTATTTCTACATGGATTGTAATGCAACAAAAACTAGCAGTGGCACTGTATTGACGGGGAATCAGTCTACCTTTACAACACAGAGACTGGTATCGCCTAAGATGACCTTCTCTTATTAATGCTGCATTCTTTTTCACGTAGTGAGGCGGTGCTAAATCCCCGCCAAACAGTTCTTTGCATTTTTAACCGCATTTTTACGGGATGTGAACTTGTAAGTACAAGTACTGAGTAATAAAAAGAATTCATCACGAATATCTGTCATATATCGGGAAATCTCGATCGCTATTTTAATTAGCAATTTGTATGCATTCAAAATATTTTTAACATATAATATTGGACTTACAACATCAAATATTGTGAATTAAATTTTAATATATTTTGAGATGACGATAATCTTTAGATGCAAATATGTGTTCGGGTGATAATAGAAGATCGACAACACTTAAACTGATGCACATTTTTTTATTATCACAAATGTTGTTTAATTATTATGGGATATCATTACACAGTAAATGGTGAATATTGTGTCAAAATGTGCACAAAATGTGTTAACTAGAAATATGTTATATTTAATTTCTTCTTGACCATTGCTAGGTGTAACTACAGAAGCCTAGTACCCACTATGATGGGCAATACCTGACTCTTTATTGCAGAAGTGGTCAGGAACCAGACTAAGTCCATAGCACGAGTATTATATTGTTAACCTTACTATTGTTATCCCCCATATTGCATGATTAATAAATTAAAAAGTATGAGAAAAAGATGCTGTCATTTACACAGAAGCACCAGTGATTATAAAAACCTCCACCTTTGACTTGCAATTTCTCAGAAATTTATGCATGGATTTTATGCAATAAAAATAGATGAAGAGTTGTGAAAATACCTTTCTACTGAGATAGATATATATAGGACATATGTAGGTTACATAGTCCACTCTGTGTACCCCCTTATATGCAAGGTGCAAGGTGGATAATAAAATAAAATATTAGCGACTCCATTTGCCCTGCCAGTTAGACCAAATATAGCATGTACAAGATCTAATGGGGCTGTTCCACTGCAGCCTTCTTGTTGGTAACTATGGACTTTTTGAGGGTTGGGAGCAATGTTTACAAAATCAGTTAGGATTGGTTGTAGTTTCCAAGCTTGTCTTGGTTTGATATTTGTCATGTTTGATATTTCACCAACCTTCCCCGACTCTAGATCTCAACTGTGGCTCTGCCCACCTGGTGACTGTCCTCTCTTGTCTGTCTATGCTTTGTCATAGTCACTTCCAGATCTGTCCTATGTATCCAGACATCAGCTAGGAAGGTGGAAGCTCCACAGACTAAGGAGGCAGTGGCTGAAACAGTAAGGAGTGCAAGTGAAATGGATACAGAGGGTGGAACAGAGGCCCACACATCTACTTAGTTCCAAACCAGGTACAAGAAAGGATATATGATGAATATTTATTAAACAAATTCAGATGAGGAGGTTATTGTCGACTTTGAGGAGCTCAACGACAAAACCAATGAGAAGTTTAAGGACAAAGCCAGGAAGGATTGCCTATGGGAAAAATTTGAAAGCAGCCACAAGATCTCAATGAAAGTGTGCAAGACTTGGTTTGAATCCCAAACGGAATTGCAATAGAAAATTAACCCAGTCCAACTCTGGCCAGGTGCCCAAGGAGATGAGAGAGAGGCAGAACTGGATTCAGGACATATTTAATTTTTGAAGACCCACATCAGACGGAAAGGCTTCAGCAAGTCTCCTAGATTTAAGTCACCACATAGAGGAGCCAGTTTTAGTACAGCCATAGCCCATGTTATTTCACCGGGAGACTGACAGTATGGGGTCCAGCATCCACTCTGACACCAATACCAGCCATCAATTTGCAGCACTGTCAGTACAAGTGTTCATCAGTCGACCAACAACATCCTTCTCTTAGAGAATGTATTATTTCATGTCTCCCTAAAGGGGACAAACCTAGACAATTTCTGAAAAATTGAAGACCTATTTCGCTTTCGTCTATAGTATACAAGATTGCTTCATCTGCTCTGGCTGCAAGGTTGCGAACTGTTTTGCATGATATTATCTCAAAGACACAATCAGGTTTTATGAGCAACCGCTTCATTGGTGGAAATACTCATTTAATCTATGATATTATTCATTATGCAAACTGTAATAAAATATCAGGGTTGCTCATGCTAATTGACTTCCAAAAGGCATTCGATTCTGTTTCATGGAAATTTCTTTATTCTTAACGCTTTTGGTTTTAAAGACAGTTTTTGTAAATGGATTAAAGTGCTCAATAATAATGTGTCTGCTGCAATTCTACAGTGTGGCACACTCTCTGAATATTTTAGTATAGAACGGGGATGCAGACAGGGAGATCCCATATTGGCTTACCTGTTTATCCTGTGCACCCAAATAATGTATTTTTTAATCATAAATGACAAGTGTTTAAAAGGAATTTCAGTGAATGGCAATGAGTTTAAGATCACACAGTTTGCCAACGATACAACTTTAATTTTGGATGGAAGCAAAAATACCTTGTTAGCTGCTCTTAATGTGTTAGGGGTATATGGTAACATGTCGGGTTTAAGGGTAAATATAGATAAAACTAAACTAGTCTGGATAGGTAAAAAGAGAAATTCAAAAGATAAATTTGATGTGGGAAAAGAATTAGCATGGGGTGCTAGCAATTTTACTCTTCTGGGCATTAACTTTTCTGTGGATTTAACAAATATGATTGAGTTAAACTATCATTCCACTATTAAAAGTCTTGAGAAACTTTTTAACCTTTGGAGTCATAGATATCTAACCCCAATTGGTAAAATAACAGTGATAAAAAGTTTGGCCTTGTCCAAGCTTAATCATTTGTTCACATCATTGCCTTCACCGGGAAAGAACATATTGAAACAGTTAGAAACAATGTTCTATAAATTTATCTGGAGCGGAAAACCTGACAAGGTAAAAAGAACAACTTTATCAAAACATTATGTTGATGGTGGACTAAACATGATAGATCTTAGTACTTTTGTATCTGCTATTAAGGTGACTTGGATACAAAGACTGTATAATAACTCTGAAACACCATGGGCTAAATTGGCAAAAAATGTATCCAGGATCAATCCAAAAAACTGTTTTTGGGTCATGTTATAGTCTAAACATGGCTAGAAAAACAACAAATAAATTCTGGTCTGAAACTCTATACTGTTGGAGTAAATTTATTGATAGTATTCCAATTAATAATGTAAGCGATGCTCTTTCTAGGCCTCTTTGGAATAATCCAATGGTATCCAAGGCAAATCATTTTTTACCTGATTGGTACAAAAATGGCATTATATCGATTGCGGACATTTTTTTTGGGTAATGGAAAGTTCATATCCCAGAATGATTTGAAAATGGTGTATCACATAAGAACCAATTTTTTGGAGCACCACAGAGTCAGTAGCTGTGTTAAAAATTACTTAAGTAAGCAAAAGGATGCTTCCAAAATGCATAAAAAACCTACTGTCCCGATTCAAATAAAAATCATTAGCAAATCAATGAAAGGAAGTCAAGATTTTTACAGAATATTGGCCAACCAGAACATGGTATATGATACCACCTGCTATTCCTTCTGGGAACAAGCTTTGGGTATTACAATTTGTACAGACATGTGGAAACGGATATTTCAAGTATGTTTTAAGACAATAAAAGACAATGACTTAATTTGGATGCAGTACAAAGTGTTGTACAGAATACTAGGTACAGATGATTTATTGTTTAAAATTAATAGACATGATGATGGTAAATGCAGTTTTTGCAAAGAATACAATGAAACTATATTGCATCTTTTTGTACAGTGCAAAAATGTACAAAACTTCTGGTCTGAATTAAAACCCAACATGCAGCTCATACTTGGAATTGACCTTGCAATAGACCCATCAACTATAATACTAGGAAACCTCTTAACAAAGGTTAATACCATTCTTCTAAATACTGTCTATCTTGCAGCTAAATTATATATTTTTTGAAAGTCAAAAATAAATCAAATTCCAAATTAATCGAACTTTTGTAACTTCTTTAAAAAATTATATTTTGAACAGGAATATGTTGCCAAATTGGAATTGAAGACCATAAACTTTACTAAAATATGGGGAAACTTTACACAAATCTTTACTGCTTAGCTTTATAAAATTTTATATAATATATTGATGTTGTTCTTCGTATTTAACAATCATTTTGTTTCTATAAATAGTGTAATAATATTTTTTTCTAAGTGTACATTGTCCTGTGTTCTTGTGTTTATTTGTAACAATTGTTAATTGTTGTCTTGTATGTGTTATATGTTAACAAAAATAAAATAAGAAAAAAAACATCTTTCTCACAGCTCACATCTTTCCTTGGGCCCAGACAGGAGACCACCAGAACAGCTTTGTGCAACTACCTGGCATCTGAATTTGAAAACTTGGATGAAAGAGACTTCAGACTTGTCGAAATGAGGCATTTAAACTTTTAAGTAGGATACAAAGCAGGACAGAGAAAAGGAAAAATCAGCCAAAGCACACTACACTTTCTAACAGTACCACTTCCACATATGTACCACATAGTTTTCCACAGCAGCCTCTGCCAGGGAATATATCTTGACTATTTCCGAAACCCAGATGCCAGTAAGCCAGGTTATAAAATCAGTTCAACAAATCCAAGTGGCCCAGAGGGCAGCAAACTTCATACTTTGTTGTTGACAAGCAACAACCCAGGACTATCCCAAACAGTAGTCCTCTGAGCCCAAGCATCAGCAGCAGGAGGAGTAGACTTACTGCCCCTACCTGTGATACTGAGTGAGGGTTTGAACTTTTAGAAATTTACTAAAATTGAAAAAGACTTCGACTTTTGATAAACTTTGACAAATTTTAAATGATTTTGGCCTTTGATTTTACATTTGACAATCTTTTAAAGTTATAAAAAAGGTTTTGACACTACAACAGAGTTTTAAAGTTTGAATTATTTTTAAAAATGCAAAGAAAAAATAATAGAGAAAAAAAATCTTATTTTGTCAACTTTTTAACTTAAATCCATTTTAAAATAAAAGATGACCAAAATCTGAAGGCTTGCAAATTTTGACATTTACTGCGGGACATTTTAAAAACATTATTATGGGACTTGCTTCAATAAAAGTTCTCTGAATAATTTGGTAGTCCTGCAAATGACTGATAGAGGCCAGTTTCTTCTGTCCCCATGTTAGTTCCTTGTCACAACTCATATCCTCTCCTCCATGCCAATGCACCTACTTGATTGAAGTAATCTATCAGTAGCTCTCACTGATGCTATGCCTCCCTCAACAGATTCCTGCATTTTTCTTCATGCACATATACCAGTGGTTCATTTGCTATGGCTGCTATGTCATCTGCTTAGGTCAATGTCCTCTCTAGTCAACGTTGGTGTGTCCTCAGCAAGTTTTGCAACACATGTCAAAACAATGTCTATGACAACAGCAGGCCCAGTAGGACCCTGAACCTGCTTACTAGGATTCCACATGCATTATCCACTACCCTCCTGTCCCTTGAGGTCCTGTAGTTTGCTAGTCTTTCTCTTCCCTGGTGAGTTATCTTCTGTTGTAGGGTTTAACAAGCAATGGCATCAAGCTGAAGACATCACCAGGCAAAAAATAGTGCAGGTGCCAGTCTATATCTTTTTCTTTTAATTGCCGTGCTTCAATGAAGATTGGGTGGATCAGGACACTGCGCCAGTCTTGTCAGTTTGTCACTGCAGCTTGTCATGACCTGATACAGTTTGTCGGTTACGGCTTTATGGCTTGTCCTGATAGTGTCCCATCTGGTCATAGAGAATAGAACCCCAAACCTAGGTCAAGTTCGGAGGTTGATCCAGACAAACCTGGAAGTACTACGTCCCATATTTTTATTCTTTTCCGGATTTTTGTTCCTTATCCCTGACTCTTACCTAGAGTCAGTAAGGGTCAGTTAGAGTCTGATCCAGTGGAACAGTCCCATTGGTTGTCTTCAGGAGACTTCTGTATGAGTTCACGCAAATTGAAATGCAAATAAATGTACTATATATCAATTGAAATCAATAACTGTATTTTTAGAATAATTCTACAAAATCTTATTACTGGTCTGTCTTGCATTAAGTAACTTGGCTCTTACGTCTATAGGGTTCAAGGATTTAATTCAGTTGTAATGTATCAGGATTACACATCCTGCCTTCCTTGGTACAAACATAGCTGTTATAAGGGAAGTGAACCCTAACTTTCAGTATCCAGACTGTTAATTCTGATAGCAGAGAAATGGCTTGACAAATAAAAAATTAATACTGTAGGTAAATATTTCTTACAATATGTTTTAATTTATAGGATGATTAAATGGAGACTGAACAGATTTCACATTAAGACAATAACAAAATTTCATGGTTACATGTGTAGCTGACATTATAATATAACTGTTCTTAAAACAGGTGTGAATTTTACATTTGCAAGAACTTATGGCTCCAATATGGTGTTACAAAGAGCCCCAGTCAGGGCCAGGATTTGGGGGTATGGTTTTAATGTAGGAGACACAGTCACTGTTAGCACCAGCAGTGTAGGAGAGTACCAGACCACCACTGTTGAAGGTAATGATACTATGCGGTTTGACATAGTATATATGATGCTATGTTATTGTATTATAATTAATTTAATTTTGTGATCATTAACTTAATGACAGCTTGTATATTATATTGACCAAGCAGCATTTTAAATAGGCATCAGTGTTAAATTGTTATTTAGAGTATGATGTTTATCATAGATTAACAAGATACCAATTGTTACATTAATATATATGTAACATCTAAAAATTTACATTAAAATAAATTATTATTATTTTCTCAAACATTATTTAATTTACACAATAAATACTACAATGAAATCTTATCTATTTTATTCATTTTTATATATTACTTAAGCACTGCATAAGATCAAATATGTTGGTAGGTCTTAATCAACCAATTTACAAACGAAGCCAGATATTTTGAATATTGATCTGTTTGTGATAGGACGTAAATGCAGTTTTTTAAATGGGAGTATTTTAGTTTAACTATAATTAGAAAATAGATGGTTCCCATCGATGGTCATATGTAAATATATATTCTGAATGAACCACAGGGACAGCAGGCAGACCAATTTGGAGGGTGGATATTGACCCTATGGAAGAGGGTGGACCATACATAATCAATGCCACATCCGGAGAATGTACATTAACTCTGGAGAACATACTGTTTGGAGATGTTTGGATCTGTTCTGGCCAGAGTAACATGCAGCAAAGACTGGATTTTGTGATTCCAACTTTTGCTTTGTATTTATTGCCTCAGATTATGATCAAATATTGTATAAACTACATTTCATTATTACATATCTTTATTAATATTGATGCTACAGTAACAATCTCAAAACAACTGGAAGAGAATTGTTAATATTAAAGCGTTTTATCAATACATGTGCATAAAACTATAAATGATGACTCTTATTTTAATATATGAAACTCATACATAACAAAATTATGCTTTTCTGAATCAGATGTATTTAAACAATTATTCTGCAAGATAATACACTAATATTCATTGGTGAAAATACCCATATAAGTACATGTCTAAATACAAATAATTTCTTTAATGTATGCTGTTTTATTTGATCATGTAATATGTTGCTACTTGCCATTTAATAAATAACTGCAGCTTGAAGAAACTTTGATAGTAAATCAGTTTCTCTGGAAAGATAAGGACTAATATTCTTGTATTGTTTTATATGGTAATGTAGATTGATGACCCACAGTCAGAGATTGATCAGGTTGTTAACTACCCCAATGTCAGATCGTTTATGACTGAGCAGATTACTGCTGACACACCTCAAGAAGATGTTGGCTCTGCATCGAGAAACTGGGTAGTACCAACTCCTGGCATGTATAAATATGCTTAGTTATATTGACTGATATGCTATAAAGGACTCAACCATACAGTGTGCATATTTAAAGTTTGACAGATATGAGTACATAAATTTAAATTTATGTAATCCTAATTTATGTAGCGGGCAAAAGTTTACACAACATTGTTTTGAATAGACATGTGCACAAAACTTTTATTATTTATGGAATACTAGAAAAATGCTATTTACTTATAGCTTTACTAAATATAGAGATTTATTTACTAACTTTATTTATTCAAATTTCATGGGGCAACATTTATGCTTGTTTTGGGGTTACAAAGAAACTACATTAATTAAATCAATTTATGTCAGGTAGTTTCATGTCTATATTAAGATGAGCTGTTTAAACCTAATAACAATAAATGCTCACTCATGTGTACAAAGTGAAGTATATAACCTATTTAACATTGTAGAAATAATGTCATCATTCTCCGCTGTCTGTTGGCTTTTCGGTAAACGTCTGTTTGACAAGTACCAACGTCCTATTGGTCTGATCCAAGCTGCCTGGGGTGGAACTAGAATAGAAACCTGGTCATCTCCAGATGCCTTGAAAGTCTGTTTTGATAATGAAGTTCCACCGTAAGTCAAAAATATATTAAGAAATACTAAAAGGAGTAGTCAGCCTTGTGATATTTGTAAATACAAAAAGAAACTCCATTTTAATCAGAACATCAATTTTTGGGGTTCATTTATCTTTTACACATGTTTTTTATATAATTAACTAGTTGTTACCGGAGACTTTAAAAATGGAAACTTCACTGCGTATATTCAAGTTTCAACTGATCCTGGAAAAGTCATTTACATAATGACTGCGTATATTCAAGTTTCAACTGATCCTGGAAAAGTCATTTACATTATGAATGTAAATTGACCGTTTTAATTCCTAATATGTTTATAAATGAATATTCAACCCTTATGTTCTGTCTAAGATCAAGTAATGAATCTCAAATATAAACAATGTTAAATCTGAGTGTGAATCTAAATTTAAAAATCATGCAAGAAAAAAAACAATCATGTTTGTGTAATAAACAGGACCTTTAGCTAAAAGAAAAAATATGCAGGATCTACTTCATATTCTACTTCATCTATTAGGGATAAATGTATGTACTTTGCTGTGAGTCAATTATGTTTAATGGTAACATACACACATTGTTGTGAGTCAATTGTAACGTAACGTACACACATTTCTCTAAAAATATAACATGGTATAATGTATCATTCATATTTGTGACTTTTTCTCCTTTTGTAACTTTCACATGAACAAAGATAAAAATGAAAATAGACCAAAATACTGAAAGCAAAATGAACAAACAGTACATTTTAACAAACAATGACCTGTGTCATAGTATGCAAGGTGAAATATAGTTTCATCTTACAGGCTTTTTATTGCTGTTATTATTACTGTGATTTTATTTATTATAATATACATACAGTGTGGATCTGATCCACAAGAAAATTTGCCTGTGTTTATACATTTATCACATTTATCTTAACAACACAGTGGAATTGGTCCAAATGCTGCAAGTGCATTATATAACTCCATGATACATCCATTTTTCCCAATGCCAATATATGGTGGAATTTGGTATCAAGGTTTGTTATTTATTTATTTTGTTCTTGTCATCAAAGGTATTATTTTAAATTTAAATAATGGAGACCTCACAAATTCACTTCAACCAGAATTGAAATGTTCGGGACTGACTCAGGACCAGATTTTTTTATTCAAGAGTGTTTGGAAACCAACCAATGCTTGGGGTGTCCTCACAATTCTTTTTAACTGTTTGAAATTATCGTAAACTTTTATCATCAATCCTAGTCACATCTTACATTTGGGAACCTGTCTTAAACAAATCTTATACCTGTCTTAACATTTGCAAAGTAATCTTTTCTACCTTAAGTCGATCCATGCAATCACATAGGGCTTTGTAAGATTCAAAACCCTTTCTTGAAGATTTAAAAAGCAATCAGAATATCTTGGGGAACTAATCGGATGGATTGGGAAGCAGTTGCAATTTCTTCTGGAGCCAATTGGAAGGATTATATAATCATGCATCATTGCTCAGAAACTATAGAAAACTTATTTGCCCATTGATCATGAATGGTTTTATTTTTTCCAATTAGCATGTAGGTTTATGACCCACTTGCCATGATGGAACTGGTCACTTATACTCACTTGATAAAAATCATTACTAATAATTAAAGCTGGGATATTTCATAGGCAGCCCTCTATCCCAAGAAAATGTTGAAACACTTTTTGGGTCAAAACAGTCATGTTACTATTTTGTGACTTTTAGGTTATGGAGTGACATGAAGTTCCCATAACAGCCTCAAAAATGTTCAAATGAACCATGTTCATTAACTTGATGCTTTATTTATGATCAGTTTCTTTTTATGATCAGTGCATCTGAGGTACCATTAATAGAGTTTAAGCAACTATACTAGTTACCAAAGGCTGCAAAACCTAGCTTTTACTGAGTCAATAGCCAAGAAAATTCCTTCACCTTTCTTTATTTGTTGCTGATTATAAATTTAAACATGAGTAAATAATATTAGTTTTAGAAGCATTTTATCTTGTATTTATTAAAATATGCAACATATGCTGTCATGTGAATGCATACTCTTCAGGAGAATCCAATATTCGTAATGCCCCAGACTATGGCTGCACTTTGAGAGAAATGGTTAATGACTGGCGTTTCAATTGGTACAATCAATCAAACTCCATGGACCCAGAGTTTCCCTTTGGAGAGGTTCAGGTAACCTTTCCTGTGAGATTATAATTGTCTTTTTCTCTATAAGTTTGTCAGAGGGGGCTCGGTGGTGTAATGGTTAGAGTCCATGCCTTCAACCTCTGAGGTAGCTGGTTCAAATCTCGGCCCAGACATTCTATGTTGGAAAGTTGGTAGTTACCTGCTGATGCCTGGTGGTTTACTGTGCAGAATCTTCACCTACTAGTATGCACTGGTTCCGCCACCCATAAACTACCCATTGAAATATGACCCTGGCTTTTGAATGCGATGTAAAACAAAAAATAAATGAATATAAGTTAGTCAGAATACAGGTACATTCACAAAAACAAATGATACTTGACTAACTGGCACTAGTTTTAACACTTTTTTAAGTGTACAACAAAAATTGCCATGGAGAGTTGGTCTTTTCCATAGGCTCTACCCACTTGCAAGACTTTGTAGATTTGGCTGATAAATCTGATAAATGGCTAAAAATGATAAGTAAGCACTGGGAAAAGTTAGACAGTTAACATTTCATAGCTATAACAAAGCAGTGGACATGATGTTAAAACAGAAAGTAGACACCTTTTTGAGAGTTAGATTGACAGTGTGAAATTGTCCTATCTTTATGTGAATGTGTGAGTTAAATTTTAGTTGAGGTGATCATGAGTGATAGATAATGTGCCTCACCAATGAAATCAAAATTGCTTATGTGTTCACCTTGCCTTGGTGTGGTGTTTCTGCATATGATACAAATATGAACATTTAAATTGGCTATTTACAAACAATATAGGTACAGAAAACATACAGTTTACTACAACTGAAAAGAGTACAGACTCGTATATGCTACACATACAGAAAATTTTGCCCGCATATTTTTCTTTAATATTTCTTCTTTCAACAATATCATGCAAAAACATTTTCACATTGAATGTGTCAAAAAGAGATAGTATCAAATGTTTTTAATTATCAATATGTCTTAAGCTGGCACCAGATACTCAAGGAGATAATCCTTTTGGTACACCTGATCTCCGTTGGCATCAAACCTTTGAATTTGGTTATGTCCCCAATGATCAGCTTCAGATATTCTTCATGGCTGTTGCAATGGATCTACCTGATTTTGATTCACCTTATGGGACGTAAGTACTAAATAAAAAAAATTTATATGATGGAGTTTAGCAATTAGTAAAGGAAAGCGTTCAATGTTGGTAACATTTATTGAATGTAAAATATATCTAATCTAATCTACTATTTTGCAGGTTCTGTATCTTCCCCAGAATTGGAAACTGCACTGTGTATTTTATTTTTATATGGTATTGTATCTGTAAATATATAACTATTATGCCTTATTAAAATTACAGAAACTGAATCAAAATTATTCTTTAACCTACAGGCATTCAATACACAGATATTCAAAATAAAGCATTTAGTCACCTTATCAGCTTAAAGCTGAAATGCTATGAATGTTAAATTTATTTTTGCACTAAGATGCAAGTTATTTGTTAGCTTTAAAAGTAAAAAATAAGGTTTAATGGTTTTAAAAAGTAAAACATACGGTTGTAAAAAGTGAAACACAAGGTTTTCCTTAACCTTAACAGAATACACCCACGTTACAAGCGTCAGATAGCTGACAGACTTGCTCTTGGTGCCTTTGATGTTGCCTATGCAGACACTTCATCAGGACCATACCAGGGACCCCTACCCACTGGATTTAGTAATGATGGAACACACATCATTCTTACACATGAAGGTTTCACACTGGAGCAGAGGGGAGATCCAACAACATACTTTGGCTATGAAGTGAGAATATGCATTCACAAGATGTTTTGTGTTATGATTTATTACAGTGTAAAGCATTGTGGCTGAAAGGTCCAACACTATTTACACATTTTGGGTTCACAGATGACAAAATTGCTAAAACTTAGTTAGCAACAGAAAGTTCCAGCATCAGCTAGGGACACTTTATCTGTATCACTTACACATATTATTTTTATTTCAAAATTTATTAGCCTATTCCACTAAATTATCAAACTTTCATCTCAGCTATATATGGTATGTTCACCACATACCACCTTTTTCTAATCTTACCTTGATACCTTTATTATATTATTCCACAACACATTAATTAATGAAGGCGGATTCATATGTTGAATGGGTTTACATGTAAAGAAATGAGGCCCAAAACCTCTAAATTGATACTGAAAAATCAGTATCATCAGTATGGCTTAATCCAGAAATTGAGGTTTGCATAATTTTGAATTCCATAGTGACATTGCTCTGACAATATCAATGTAAACCAACCTCATGAAAATCTGAAATTAAATTAAGTAATATCAGAAAAATGAACAGGAATATACTAAGGAGTACATACCTTTCAAAAAATAACATATATTTCGCAATCTATTATACTTCTTTCTTATTAACCTACATCTAAGAGGATACTTTAATTGCTTGGTTTATGTATTAAAATAGAATAGTTTTGCAAACTCAAGATTAACCTTTAAATCACTCATGACAATGCCAATTGAAATAAAAAGGAGTACATTCAAAAACCAACATCTATATTGTCATCCATAACACATCATTTTTGATAACCTACATCCAATATGATACTTTAATTGTTTGGTTTGTGTATTAAAAAACAATTTACGTGCAAACTAAAGATTTATCTTTAAATCCCCCATGGTAATGACAATTTAGGTTGTTAACCCTTACAACAAAAGGTCATCCAACAACATATGATGTGTGACAAATGGATTTAGACACTATTTTTGAAATGATATAATTTGTATATCTACTATTACCTCAAACTGTTTATTTGTTACAGATGTGCCATCAGAGTGAATATATTTTCAGGTGTGCTGCTCATCAGATAGCACTGTCTTCTGCCCTAATGCTGAAAGTGTATGGAATTCGACTGACATTGTTACTGTAGCTGGTTCAGATGTCACTATCACTATGCCTTGTCTTGAAGGCCAATTTGTGACTGGTGTGAGATATTCCTGGCGTGAGTCACCATGTGATGTCTTGGAAGAATGTCCTGTTTATGCTGATTCAACTGCTAATAACCTACCAGCACCTCCATTTGTTGAGAATAGGCTAATCTTTTAAAATTGAGACATATAAGTTCATGGGTATGTGATATTTAATTAGCTTTTGCTCTAAAATTTTACATAAAATGAGTCAGATAGTTTAACGTAAAAAATAAAGTAACCATTGTAAAAGTATAATAACATACAATATAACAAAATACAGAGACACATTAAATTAGAACAATATGCTACTATTTCGTTTTATTAAAAATTCTGAGTTGGCTTGTAACAACCAACCTTGACCTTGAAATGATAACAATGACAATGTAATTTAGAATAAATATCTGTAACAAAGACATTTTGCAGTGAAAAAAATTAAAATATGAAAAGATATGTATAAAATTGATATAAACATTTTGCATCAATTCTATATCCATTAATAATGCCACAAATAGGTACAAACCAGCCAGTAAAGAAATTGGTTGAATATAAAAGGCCCTGGCCATACTAAATTATATGTATTTAAATATTGCTTGATCAGTTGTTGTATGAAGCTGAAATGAAAGGAACTTGGCCAGGTCATTTCCCACAAGCTAGTGGATAGCACTAGTCACATTAAACATTTACCTTTGTTTTGGTGCTGAGGAGTGTAGGGTTTGAACCTGAAATTTGCACTACATAGTAGGTAGGCAGAAATTGTGCAAGGTTGTTAGTTTAGCACCAAAAGTGTCTTGGTACGTATAAAATAGATTGGGTGTTAATATTATTTGAAGCTCACAAGCAGTTTATTAACTTGCTGTTGACTCGTTTCCGTGATTACACCATGACAACGTACTTTTATTTTCAATGAAGCACCAGATCATATCTGCTTTCCATTCCTATGTAGATCTGCTTCATTTGCATGTTATTCTAAAATATTTTGCCCATATCTGTCTTTGTATACATCTGCTGTTAAAACAAAAAAAGAAAAGCTTCATTTCAACAAATGTTTTTCATATTATGCTGTAAAACTTTGGAATAATCTGCCACTGGAAATTGAAATTTTTCCTACTTATTCATGTTTCTAAAGGTGACTTAAACGTATCTGTTTCAGAAGTCTTTCTTGCCCTAGTTTTTCACTTACCGAACACTAATGGTCTCCTTGGTTATGATTCATCTTCATGTTTCACGACTTTTTATAAATGCCTTGTGTTTTGGATGGTGTGCCTCAGATTCTGCTGAGTCAGATTAAGCACTTTGATACCTGATATCCGTTGAAGTTTTACTATTTGACTATACACTTGTGTGAACCCTGGAGTACGTTTGGCCATGTTTAACCAACCTTAAGTTGCATTAGTATACCTTAATTAAATCAAATGGAATGACTGTTTCTGAATTAACTGGTGTCTCTGAAAATACCTAGGTTAGGTACAATTAAAGTCTCATTAGATATTAGATCCATAAAATGTATTGGGAGTTGCAATAAATCTTACTTATTACACAGTCTATTAGATTTTAGTGTATAACTTTGTACAATTTGAATCACACGGTTTGTCTTTTAAAACAGACCCTGGAATACAAAATTTATTGTTTAAACCATATACTATAGGCTACAGTGAAAATTCTTTTGGTTCCTTCAAATAACTATTATTCAGTATGTTAATCTTAAATATTGGATCATTTATCTCTTTCAACTTAATACATTTAGTGATTGACTTTCCCATATTAAGGAGAAAGCATAACAAGCAATATTAGAAATCTCAGGACACTTCTGAAAAATATCGGTGAAGGTTGTGGAAAAATTCAGTCACCCAAGGGATCAAGAAAATTGAAAACCCATAAATTAGGATTAATACAATATATTCTTCTAAAAATTCCCGTCTATCATGCAACACTATGAGATAATTACTGAAGATTCATATGCAAACTGATATTCTAATTTTTGTTGTATTCTACTCATATTCTGAGTAATTACAGATAATGGTCAATTGTGAAGTTCAGCAGAATGAGAGAAAAAGAAGGTGCCAACCAGTCAAGTTAAATGAGTGGGTGCTGTTGTAAAGTAGTACTAATAGTAGAGGTCTGGAGTGGAACATTTTATTTTTATTTCCTAATAGCATCGAATTGCTAGGAGCCATGATCAATGATATGGAACCCCCATGATGACAAATTCAGGTAGCCCCAGATGAAGGAGGCCTAGATAGACGTCTTCTGGCAATTGAATCCGTAAGCAGAATGAGACCATGATACCTGGGAAACCATAACAAAGGTTGGTTAGAATGGCTTTGTAATTTTTTTATGGCCGTCATTGGGCAGGGAATGGATTCATCCCAATAATGGCAATGAAATGGCTCAAATGTCTTTCCTATTTTGCTAAGGACAGTTCCAGTAAAGTCAAACCTTGTTGACAGACAGCTGAGGAGTGTCTCATGGTCGATGGTGTCAAAGGCAGATGACAGGTCAAGGAGGACCAGAGCCATGAGCATACTCTTGGACAAAGACAAGTGATCTGATTCTGAATACACAACAGGGTAGTTTCTGTTGATTCTCCAGTTTTCAGTTTTATAGGCTGATTGGAATGTGTTTCCAAGATCATTTGAGTAAAACCTTATTTGAACAGCAACTATATGCTCCACCAACTTCAACAGGAAACTTAGCTCGGAAATTGGCCGATAGTTCTTGAGGTCTGAGAAACTTAGCTCGGAAATTGGCCAATAGTTCTTGAGGTCTTGGACTGAGAAATCTTCTTGATGAGAGGTGTGGCATTTTGAAAGATTTTGAAAAAAAAACACCTTTTTAAAGAGAAAAATTGACAGTTTAGTTTATGATGGGAAGAGAATATCTATACATCTTTTAACCAGGAATGTGGGCCAAGGCTCTAAAGAGTGTGTTTTTGCTGGGGATTCCTTCATAAACTCAATGACTTCACTTTCAGAGACCAACTGAAAATAACTAAAAGAGGGTGACTTCTTTTCTAAAGGGACACACTTTGATGTGCAATATCTGAAAGTGTTTCTAATTTTGTTAATTTTGTCTATAAACAATGCACCAAACCGATTTGGCAGTGATTTTTCATCAGTACAGGATGTAAGGGTAGAGACCTGGGATCTACCCAACACCTTGGTCAATACTCGTCACAACTTCTTGCCATCCCAACTATTTGCTTTGTATAAATCCTGACAGTGTTGTCCCTTATTCTTGTTCAGTAGATGATTACATCTATTTATTTGCCATCTAAGACAGGCGCAGTTTACTGGTGATTTGTCCCTCCTCCAAGTCCATATATTGCCTTAACAAATACTTTGCAGTTCTGAACTCATTTCTTATCCCGCCAGGTGCAGGTTTGGTGAGGCACCTCATTTTCATGGGTGCATGAATATCTAAGAGATCAGGCAGACTAGATACATATTGTTCATAGAGTGTGTCAATGTCATATGATAGATAGGCAACAAATGCTGAGGCCACTAGATCTTACTTAAGTCTATCAATATTAATTTTGTGATATTAATGGAAGGTTACTACTTTATCCTAATGGTTTTCCACAGACAGAAAATAAACTAAGCAAGAGACAATTTTTTCATCGCTGATGAAATATGAACCATACACCTCTGATATAGATGAAAATTCTGTAAGACCAAGAAGTAAGTCCAAAGTATGACCATGAAGATGGGTAGAAAAGTCTATTTATTGGGTCAGAAAGCAGGCATCAATGACAGACTTTAGTTCCAAAACCAAGGGAGATACAGAATCCACATGAATGTTAAAAGCACCACAAACAACAAAAGATGAGGGTAAGGACGACAGAAAACCAATATAAGACAAGAAATCTTCTAAAAACATTTGAACTGAGGAAGCCAGAATTCTATACAATGCACCAACAATCAAACTGAGTCCATGGAATGATAGAGATATGGTATGATGTTCAAAAGATAAGAAGTTTGGAACACGATCAATGTTTTTGGATTCAAATGCTTGTTTAATGAAGAAACCAACACCACCATAGCTTTTATTTACTCTTGGATTGGGAACTAAGGTTAAATCCTCAGGGGTCAACTCTTGCAGGAAAATGGAGTGTCATGTGCCTTGATATACTCTCGATCAGGTCTTAACCAAATCTAACAATGACAATATTTCCAATGTCCACCGCCGATGCTTTTTCCGACCATTTTTTAGTAAGTTTCACACTAAATTTTTTAACCCCTAGATTTCAGAATAATGCTACTGTCCTTTTGTAAATACCACAAAATCGACAAAGAAAAAATGAAGGCAGATCTCCTTGCTTCTGAACTGATTAATAATCCATCAAAAGAACCTGATATTCTATACAAACAATATCACACCACTTTGTCGACCCTTATCGACAAACATGCTCCACTACACACCAAACACACCAAGGCAAAGTAAATCCCGGGATGGGTCAACAAAACTGTAATTGCGGCAAAAGAGATGAAGCGCTTGTTTGAATGCATTTGGCGAAGAAATAAATCTACTTTCAATAGATCCCAGTACATGCAGAAAGTCCACCAATCCAATAGAATCTGCATGCAGGCCAAATCTCAATTCCTTAAAGCAGAAATTCAGGATAATCACCACAACCCACATAAATTATGGCGTGTCCTGGGTGATGTGTTACACAGACTTCCAGCCAAGATCCTCCCATCGATAAAGCCCCCTCAGCATTTGGCTGACAGGTTTGTGGAGTTCTTCACAGAAAAAAATTGAAAAAAATACGCTCAACATTTTTGCTTCTGTCAATTTGCAACACATCACCCCTGACTCTCCTCCCCCTATGTTCTCCACTTTTTCTACTGTAACAGAGGATCAAGTTACTAAAATTATTACCAATTCTCCTAGTAAATCATGTTCCTTAGACCCTTGGCCCACTTTCCTTGTTCTGGATTATCTTGATATTCTCATTACCCCCATCACTTCAATAATCAATGCTTCTCTTGAGCAAGGCAAGTGTCCAAATTCTTTCAAGCAGGCCAATGTTACCCCTATCCTCAAAAATTCATCCTTAGACAAAGAAGTTTTCAAAAACTATAGGCCTGTCTCAAATTTAAACTTTATCTTAAAGATACTTGAAATGGTAGTAGCCATCCAGCTACTAACTCATCTTGATGAAGGGGGGGCTTATGACTGCCTTCCAATTGGCTTATAAAAAACACCATTCTACTGAAAGTGCCCTCCTTAATATTCATAATGATATTCTTCTTAATATGGCCAAAGGGTCTGTTACTGCCCTTACCCTTTTGGGTCTATCTGCTGCTTTCGATTTATTTGTTTATTTGCAGTTTTACGTCGCTTTCAACACTGCACAGGTCATATCACAACGGGTAGTTGGAAGGGCAGAGGAAACCAGTACATATAGTTCACTAGGGTTTTGTACTGTAAACTGCCGACCGACGGCAAGCAACTACCAGCTTTCCCACTTACGGCCATGACGGGGATCGAACCCCGGCCGCAGAGGTGGGAGGCGAGGGTGTTACCACTCTGCCACCGTGGCCCCTCTCTGCTGCTTTCGATACCATTGACCACATCATTCTCCAAGACAGACTCAATGTTTATTATGGAATCAGTGAGCCAGAACTTGGCTGGTTCAAATCATACCTGTCAGGAAGGACACACTCAGTCAAGGTAGGTAGTACACTCTCTCATCCTGCTGCGCTCCAGTGTGTAGTTCCCCAGGGCTCTGTCCTCGGACCAATTCTGTTCTCTCTCTACACTAACCTAATCAGCTCAATCATTCATTCCCACAGTAGCATCAACTATCACTTTTATGCCGATAACACCCAGTTATACATATCACTTTCACCAGTAAATTTCTCTCACTCTATCCAAAAATCAATGAACTGCCTAAACAACAAAATTTCATGTTTACAAATAAATTAAAAGTTAACCCAGACACAACTGAGTTTATTCTTATAGACTCCCAAAAAAATCGTAAACAACTCCTCCCTCACTTCCCTATCAATACTCTCGGAAATCAGGTCTCACCAGTACAAGGTGTCAGAAACCTTGGAGTGGTGTTCGACTCCAATTTCAATTTCTCAAACCACGTGTCACAGGTCATAAAGTCCACTAGAGTACATGCGAGAGACCTCTACAAAATTTGTCCCCTTCTAGACCTTAATACATCAATGCTGTTAGCAATTGCTTTGGTGAGCAGCAGGTTGGACTATTGCAATTCACTGTTCTTATCGCTCATTAATTTTGAGTTAAGGAGATTGCAGCTAGTCCAAAACTCACTCTGCAGGGTTGTCACCCGCTCCTCTAAATTCTCTCACATTACCCCTCAACTTAAAAAACTCCATTGGCTACCAGTCAGATACAGAGTACAATTTAAAATTGGCCTTATTACATACAAAATTCTCAACCAAGGTCAACCAGTTTACCTAAGAGAATTAATCCATCCCTATACCCCTTATAGAAATGCAAGGAAGTACCCCCAAACTCAAGTTCCTTCAAACCCCCACTTACGATTGTAGAGTTCACAAATCAATCAAGCATTTTTCTAATTTCTTCAGTCACTATGCACCTGTCCTTTGGGGCTCTTTCCCCTTTTATGTAAGAAACAGTCCCTCTGTTGCATCTTTTAGGAAGCACCTCAAAACCCACCTCTTCAGCTCTAGTTTCCCAACTTAGTTTTCTTCCCTCTTGGTCACACCCACATTCCTGGATTACTGACCTTGAACGCCCCTCGATTCTCCTTATGATAATGATTTTGTTTATTAGCGCACTGAGTTCCCCTTTGTGGGGAAGATATTGCACTTGCAAAGCAGTAGATTAGACTAGATTAGATTGGCATGGGTCTCAATCAATTGGCAAAACCAAGTCTTAGCGGTCCTGGATTAACCGCCACATCCCCAGACAACAAGCTCAAACTAAGTTGGCTAAGGGTAACGATCCTACAGTACAAAACCCTGTGGTTGTACATGAAAACGTGCATGGGGAATCTTGGATAGATGTGGGGACACAAATGGGGCAAAACATGTCTGTACGCATCATAATGGACATGTGCAAGATTTGGTGTTCTGTTATTATACACTACCAGCCCAATCATGGCAATCACAAACCTTGGGAACCACATAATGCAAGAAACAATTGCATGATAAGAGACATACCACCAAGCAGAGAGGAAAAGTAACTCCTGGAAATGTGAGAGTAACTCCTGTGAGATGGGCGATAATACCCAATTTTAGGCAATTAACTAAAAGACAGCTATAGTATGGTGAAAATCATGAGTAACAACAGCAAATGTTGTACACTTATTGACTATAAACTAAAATTACACTGAAATCTTAAAATGTTATATTAAAAACTTTGAGGGTAGTGAATTTTAAAAGTTATACATCTGTTAGGGACTACCACACACTGAACACTGGGGCCGGATTCACGAAAGGTCTCAAGTCTTAGCCAAATTTTAGCTGAGATTTTTCTCAAATCTGACATTTTTGGCTCAGCTGAGATTCTACTTAAGTTAAGATTCACGAAAGGAATCTCAGCTGAGACCAAAATCTCAGCCAAGTTTTGAATCTGGACCAATCAAAATTGGTGTAACATTTTGTTGAGATTAGTGGAAAGCATACACATTTATATTTTGCCACTCTACCATATATATACTCACATTTTAGAATATTTTCAATCAAGCAAAACATTATCTTTTTACTATAATTTGTACTGACATTCAAAAGAACTGATTATAACAGCAAAACAAGCCACTCATGTAAATTTCTAATGTAAATGTTTACTGGTGTTTTTGTACAAACTCTTAATATATATTCATATTTTGTGTTACAAGTTAAATAATATGTCATGCTTCACTATTTTTATTTTGTTTTGTGACGGTTTATTACATATACTCTATTTTATGAAAACTTAAGTCACCCCATAGGCAGTCTTAAATTTGAGACCAAATCTGAGAAAAATCTTAGCCTGAGACCTTTTGTGAATCCCAGCTGAGCAAAAGTTCTCAAATCTGAGAAAAATCTAAGAAAAATCTTAGATTTGAGATCAAAATCTCAGATTTGAGACTTGGGACCTTTCGTGAATCCGGCCCCGGAACAGGGTCAGTAGTCAAAAGGATTAAGCGGGACATGAATGTAGTAGGCATCATAAATGTGATAGCAGTCATAAGTTTGCATTAGATGAAGTCACACTTACCAACAAAAAACTCAGTTTGCACAAACTGTATGTAACACCCATGCTAAAAGCAATAGCAAGCTCCTAACCTAACATTCTGTCTCTTACTCTACCGAGTTACACCCTCTAGCCCTTGGGGTAAAGCAATGAACAGATTTTTGCATTTAGTAATGTAAAGAAATATTAAGTTATAAGGTCATTGCTCTGAATCAGAGTTACTTACAATGGTTAAATTAAAAAGTGAAGTACTCAGTTTACATGAAAGTGAGCCAATGAGCTCACTGATCCTTTTGACAATCCAACTCAAGTTTTGTAACCTTTTACATACTTTTCAACTGCTGTTAAAGTCTTGCAATAGAAAAGTGTAAATAATATTAGAAAGACCAGAAGTGCACAGACTACAAAAAACAATGCAGTGCGCATAATTTTGCGTACAATTATCTGAGGCAATAACTGGACGATTGCCGATAATACAGAACAAAACAATACAGACAAAATATAGTGCGACAACTGGGTCTGCAGAGAAATATATTTACAATAATATTTATGGATTAATCAATGAAACCAGTCTTTATAATAGAAATAAAGTCCTCAGTTTTGTGATTTATAGCCCCGATAATTCACAAATTTCCGGCGAATAACGGACTCGCGCTACGTGCTCTATTATCTGGGGTTATAAATCACAAAACATCGGACTTTATTTCTACAATAATGTGGCCTCAACGATTAACACAAAGTACAAAACAGTATATGACTGTAAAATTACAAATTCATTTTTATAGAGACATAGGATATATCAGAATGATAAGAGTCTTTGCCTTCTTATAAATAATTATTGATTTCTGATAATGTCTGATGTTTCACACAGTTAACCGCAGATGAATTAGTCAGTTTGAGACCAGCGGTGTAAGAAAATGGATGATTTGCGAGTATTTGGTGTGGTCGTTCTCCTGTCGTCACTGGTTTCAGCCGATCCAGCTAATTATTGTGGTAAATCAGACATTTGTCTAAGTGTTACATTATTTAATATTTGCACAAATTGAATGGCAAGTCAGTGTAATCACATGGGTTGTATTGATAAATCTTTTCCTGTAATAAGATGTAATATATGTGCCATAACAGTTGTTTTATTTTTATTATCCATGAATTCCCTTGAAAATAAGTAAAATAAGTCAATCTTTAACAAATCTGGGTAAGACTGACTATAATAATGTCAATTTATAATTTATGGCCTGTCTGTTATTTCTACATGTATTTTGATGCCAAAAAGCAGAAACACTGTAAAGATGATTTTTCCAATGATTTTGTGGGTTATATGCATTTTTTAAAATATCCACAGTAAGGAGTGCATTTAATACAATATTACCACGTCCATTGGTCCTGTTATTCAGCCCAAGTATTGTGTGCAGTAAATAATAACATTATCTTAGTTGTTTTTCTGGAGACTTTTGTTTGCTTTCATATAATTTAAAAGACAAACAAGTGCACTTAATATCAATTTTAAAAATGCACATTGTTAAAAGATTTATTTATTTGTACTTTAACCCAGCTTTTAACACTATTTAGGTCATATCACGACAAGTAGTTATATGGGCAGAAGAAATCAGTACATATAGATGGTCAAGGTTCGGTACTGTAAACTGCCAACCATCAATAAGAAACTACCAACTTTCCCATGTAGGGTCCAGGGTTTGAACCTCAGACCTCAGAGTTACTTGGCTAATATTTCTTCAAGGGTTATGTATTTGAAACCAGAGAGGTTTGCACACAGGATATTTTCTGCTGCAAAACAAACTTGCCTCCCACCTTGGAGGTTTACGGTTCATGTGGAAAGGTGGTTGTTAGATACCAATGGTCAGCAGTTTATAGTGCAGAACCTTGAGCAACTGTATGTACTGGTTTCCACTGCCAGTAAAAACTACCCATGGTGATATTACCTACACAGTATTGAAAGCAACGTTAAAACCCAAATAAAGAAAAAATATACTACAACAATTATAATACCAGGATAATTAATGGGACAGAGAATGAACCTAATGCTAAAGCAATGACAAATTATTATGGTTACACTTGTATTATAGCATGTATTGTAACCTATCTGTTCTTACAGGAGTGAATTTTGCCTTTGCAAGGAGTTATGGATCTAATATGGTGTTACAAAGGGCCCCAGTCAGGGCCAGGATTTGGGGGTATGGTTTTAATGTAGGAGACACAGTCACTGTCAGTATCAGTGGTGGAGGAGAGTACCAAACAGTTACTACTGAAGGTACGTTTATCCTAGTTTTATTGTATTTATCTGATCTATTTATATTCCTCTGGTTATAACATTTTACATATAATATGTAATGGTTTCACATAATGGCAACTATATGTATAATTACAATATTTTAAACACTTTAGTTAGTTTGAGGGAAATACTCAAGAGGCCAGCAACATTGTAGGAAAACTGGTTAAACCTTTTTGGACTTATGCATATATGGTTTAAAAGCAGGAATGGTTAAGAAGGGTATACTTCTTCTGGTGTTACATCTGCTTTTGCTTTGAGTTAATCTTAATATCTCCTGCATTCTCTGTAGTGCTTGGTCCCTTTTCTGCCCCTAGATACTGAAACTAGTTGGACATGTTGGTGCCTAAGAGTCCTCTTAATAACAGATAGATTAAGCGATATAAAAGTCCAATTAGAATTTTAAAACTAATTGGACAGCCCCAGAAAATTATTGTACTCTAAAAGGACAGAAAAGACCTAAAATTATGTGTTGGTGAACAGAAGTCATGAGCTTAACCTAACATATAACCTAATGAAACTTTTTTAAAACTTAACCTCCATTAAATCATTTACACTTTTAATAACTCTAACACAAACAAGTGAGTAAAGGACAGGAAACAAACTGGACTAATTACATTATCCAAATCTTTGATACATGTTAATTGCACTTTTTGTTTGATGTCACTAAAGTAACTATCACTCTTGACATAATGTGCTTATCTAATGACACTTTTGATTATTCTAACATGACTAGTGTCTGGAGGATATAAATTAAAAATACTTGAACATCCAAATAGATTTGATAGTGGCCTAAGGGTTAGCAAGTTGGCATCTAATTACAGGCAGTCACCTCTGTGTAGGGTCGAATCCCACAAGTGACAATGATGAGGACCTGTTCTCATATGACCCTGGCTGTTGAACGGGAAGTAAAATCCCAAATTTGACCAATGTTACTATAGAATTTGCCACCCTTCTGAAACACACATACATGATCATCAATTATCCCCAAGATTTATCCCTTCCATTGTTTGTCATAACCTAATAAATCCTTATTTAACATACTATGCATAAATAAATGTCTAAAAGTCTGTCTTATGCTGGAAATTAAGGGCTATAAAATTATTCTTATTGTATGACCTTTTTAATAGTTACCTGGGGGTTTGCAGAGATCAATTTTGAAGGACATTTTTTGAGGGCCAATTTTTTTATATATGGCCATATGTAACAATATAATCCAAATACATCACAGGGACAGCTGGTAGACCAGTTTGGAGAGTGGATATGGATCCTGTGGTAGAAGGCGGACCATACACAATCACTGCCACATCTGGTGAATGTATCTTAACTCTGGAAAATGTACTTTTTGGAGATGTTTGGATCTGTTCTGGACAGAGTAACATGCAGCACAGACTGGATAATGTGATTAATACCTTTGCTTTTGTACATTTGCAGACATAGTCCATTGTTGTATAACTTTCATTTTAAAATAATGTTATTCTCAATCAGATGTAAATGAAATAATGCATCATTTTAATATGAATGATTTTTTTTCTAATAGATAAGGGATAAGCACCAATATTTCATTTGTGCAAATACACATGTAAGTACATGTCTAAGAAAAAATACTCGTTTGAATGTATGATACACATGTATTAACATTCTACGCAAGCTGCTTTATTTCACCATGTAATATGATTATACTTGCCATTTTATAAACAATAACTACAGCTTGAAGAAACTTGATAGCAATTCAATTTCTATAAAAATAAGGGTTAATATTGCTGCATTGTCTTATATGGTGATGTAGATTGATGACCCACAGTCAGAGATTGATCAGGTCGCAAATTACCCCAATGTCAGATCATTTATGACCGAGCTGATTACTGCTGACACACCACAAGAAGATGTTGGCACTGGATCAAGAAACTGGGTTGTACCAACTCCTGGCAAGTATAAATATGCATAGCTATATTCAAATAACTGTTATAGGGGATATTAAAACACCAACCTTGTGATGTGAATATTTAAAGTTTCTGGGTACAGAAATGAACATATCCAGATTTATGAACCAGGCAAAAGTTTACACATTGTGTTTTGAATAGACATGTGCACAAAAAGTTAATTTTCCACCATGGAATAGCAGCTCAAAAATGCTATTTGTATATAGTTTTAGTAATAGAGATTTATTTAATCATTTTATGCTTTCAGCTTTTATGGGACAACATTTATGTTTGTGAGTTATAAATAATGTCAATCAGTTTATGTCAGGTAGTAACATGTCTGTATTAAAATGAACTGTATAACTGTATAACAATAATGTTCACTCATGTGCACAAAGTAAAGTATATAACTGATTTAATATTGTAGAAATAATGCCATCATTCTCTGCAGTCTGTTGGCTTTTCGGTAAACGTCTGTTTGAAAAGTACCAAAGACCTATTGGTCTGATCCAAGCTGCCTGGGGTGGAACCAGAATAGAGGCCTGGTCATCTCCAGCTGCCTTGGAAGTCTGTTTTGGTGATGAAGTTCCACCGTAAGTTAAAATTAGATTAAGAAATACTAAAAGGAGGAGTCGGCCCCGTGATATTTGTAAATGCAAAACGAAATTCCATTTTAAGCAATATGTGATAATATTGAATGATATTGTGTATTAACATTTTTGTGATCATTTATCTTTTACATAGGTTTCTTATATAATTAACTAGCTGTTACGGGAGACCGTTAAAATGGAACATTCACCATGTGTATGTTCAAGTTTCAACTGATACTGGTATAGTTATTTACATGTTAAAATATATGTAAATTGATTTATTTTAATTCTTTTAATATAATGATATATCAAGCCAGATTGAGTGAATATCTCATGCTAGAAAAATAAATAATCAGGTTTATGAAAAAACAGGACCTTATGCTAGAAGAAAAAAAATGTACAAGATCTACTTTATATTTTGGATTTAAGTTCCTCACAAAGTGCTTGAATAGAGAAAAAAGTGTGTACTTAAAAAACTTTGTTGTGAGCCACTTATGATTTAAGGTGAGATACATATATTTTTGTAAGAATTTAACATGGTATGATGTATCATTTATATTTGTGACTTTTTGTAATTTTATTCTCCTTTTAGTAAATGTTATCTTTTTTCAATGTGTTTGAACAAAATAAACAAAATTACTAAATGCAATATAAAGTAACACATTTTAATTAACAATGGCCTTTATCATATAACACAGGGTAATATGTAGTTTGAGGTTACTGGATTTTTATCTCTTCTATCAATTATTTATTTATTATATTTTATTTATTATAATATAACATAACTCATCTGATCCACAAGGAAACTTGCTTGTCTTTATACTTTATCACATTTATTGTTACAACACAGTGGAACTGGTCCAAATGCTGCAAGTGCATTGTACAATTCCATGATACATCCATTTTTCCCAATGCCAATATATGGAGGAATTTGGTATCAAGGTTTGTTATTTATTTATTTTATGGTTTTATCAAAGTTGTTATTTGTGAATAATGGAGATCCTAGGCTTTCATTTCACTACATTAAGTGTCTCCAGCTCAACAAGGGACCCAAAACTAGACAGGAAAATGATTGAATATGGGTGAAAGGGTATATATATTTTTATCGATTTAGCTATTCCTAAGAGCCCAGTTCTCTATCCACAATTATACTGTCAAATGGTTAATGTCCATATAGAACTGTACATTTCAGAGATTATTTTCTTTCATTATGAATGCTCGTAAAGCACAAGTGTTGGGGAACCAATGCTTGGCTTGTCCTCAAAATTGTTTTAAACTGTTTGAAACTATCATAAACTGTCGCCAATACTAGTCAGATCTTGCATTCGGAAACCTATCTTAAATTAATCTTAAACCTATCTTAATATTTTACAGTAATCTTTTCTCTCTTATGTCAACCCAAGCAATCACATTTGGCTTTGTAAGGTTCGTAACCGATTCTGAAGGATTTGGGAAGCAATTAGAACATTTTGAGAACTAATAAGATGGAACAGTAAGAAAATACAATTTATGCAGGAGTCAATTGGGAGGTTTCTATAACCAAGCATCATTGCTCAGAAAATATAGAAAACCTATATGCCCATGGATTGTAAAGTGTTTCATTTTTTCCAATCAGCATGTAGATTTGAGACCCACTTGGCTTAATGGAACTGGCCACTTATACTAATTTAATATAAAGCATCACTACTAATTAAACCTGGGATATACCATAGATGTCAGGCAGTCGTATATATCAAGAAAATGATGAAACACTTTTTGAGTCAAAAACAGTCATGTTGCTGTTTTGTGGCTTTTTGGTTGTCTTCAGTATGAACTAACCATATCAGCCTCTTAAACAATTAAAATGAACCATTTATGTACACTTTATGATCTATTTATGAACAGTTTCATATTTATGTAATATTGTCACCTTGAATGCTTCCAAGGTACCATTTATTGAGTTTTAGCAACTATATTAGTTTCCAAATGCTGTAAATCTTATACTGAATAATAGCCAAGACAATTACTTCATTTTTCCTATTTTTGCTGATTACTCTGTAAACAGGAATAAATAATATTAGCTTAAGTAGCATTTAATCTTGTTTTCATTAAAACATGCAACATACTCTGTCATGTGAATCCACAATTTTTAGGAGAATCCAATACTGGTAATGCCCCAGATTATGGCTGTGCTATGAGGGAAATGGTTAATGACTGGCGCTCCAATTGGTACAGTCAATCAGACTCCATGGACCTAGAATTTCCCTTTGGAGAAGTTCAGGTAATATGGGATTAAATTTGTTCTTTTTTGTATAAGTTAGTGACAATACAGGTACAGTGGCAAAAATAAAATGATATTTGACCAGTTGGCACTAGCCTTTAAAAAAGTTTTCTAAGTGTTCAACAAATATTGACTTGGAAACTTGGTCTTTTCCTTAGAATCTGCCCAGTTGCAAGACTTTGTAGATTTGTCTGATCAATCTGACAAATGGTTAAAATGTTGGTAAATGTTGATAACTAAACAATGAGAAATATTAGACATTTAACAGTTCATAATTGTAACAAATCATGGGACATTTGGTGAAAATCGAACAATTAAGGATAAATCTGACAAACCGCTGAAATGTTTGTAAATGTTGATAAGTAAAGCAGCTATTTGAGAGTTAGAATGACAGTGTGCAATTGTCCTATCTTCTTGTGAATAGGTTATGATATATTTTAGTTCAAGTGATCATGAGTAATAGATAATCTCCTTCATCAATGAAATCAAAATTGCTTATGTATTCACCTTTCCTTGGTGTGGCGATTCTGCTTAAATAATTATGTGAACATTTAAATAAATTATTTACCAAGCAGTATAGGTATAGAAAACCTACAGTTTACTATAACTAAAAACTACAAACTTGCATATGCCAAACAACCAGAAAAGTGTGTCCGTGTATTTTTCTTTAATATGTCTTCTTTAAATAAAATCATGCAAAAAACATTTTTGACATTAATGTGTAACCAATGAGATAGTATTAGAAGTTTTAATTATTAAAATGTCTTCAGCTGGCACCAAATACTCAAGGAGATAATCAATTTGGTATGCCTGATCTCCGTTGGCATCAAACATTTGAATTTGGTTATGTACCAAATGATCAGCTTCAGAGATTCTTCATGGCTGTTGCAATAGATCTACCAGATTTTGACTCACCTTATGGGACGTAAGTACTAAATCGAAGAATTTTAAGTAATGGGGTTTAGCCATTAGTAAAGGAAAGTGTTTAATGTTGGTAACATTTACTGAAAGTAAAATTGAATCTACTGCTTTTTAGGTGCTATATCTTCCCCACAATGGGGAACTCTGTGTGTTGGATATTTTATTTTTATATACTCTTTGGGATCGTTAAACATATGACTATCATGCCTTATAGAAATTACAGGAACTGAATCACAAATTTTTCTCTATCCTACAGACATTCAACACAGAGATATTCTAAATAAAGCATTTAATCACCTAATTAGCTCAAACCTGAAATCCTATTAATGGTAAATTTATTTTGGCACTAAAATACAAGGTGTTGATTGTTAGCTGTGTTGATTATGATTATGTAATTGCTTTAATGGTTGTAAAAATTCACAAAATTTTTACCACAAGAAAAACACAAGATTTTCCACATAATTTTGCAGAATACACCCACGTTACAAGCGTCAGATAGCTGACAGACTTGCTCTTGGTGCCTTTGATGTTGCCTATGCGGACACTTCATCAGGACCATACCAGGGACCCCTACCCACTGGATTTAGTAATGATGGAACAAACATCATTCTTACACATGAAGGTTTTACACTGGAACAGAGGGGTGATCCAGCAACATACTTTGGTTATGATGTGAGTATTTTCAATTACAAGATCTTTTACATTATGATACACTACAGTGTAAAGCATTGTGGTTGAAAGGTCCAACACTATTTACACATTTTGGGTTCACAGATGACAACATTACTAAAACTTAGTTACCAACAGGAAGTTGCAGTGTCAGCTGGGAAAACTTTTATCTGTATCACTTACACATATTTTTATTATTTCAAAATTAACTTTAGCGTAATACACCATGTTATCAAACTTTTTTCTCATCTATCTATAGTATGTTCATCACATTTCACTTAAATATAATGTATAAAAAATGCATGAAGTATCTAAGGGATTTGTATATTCCTTATTTTGGTTTTTGTTAATTTTTCCTTGATGTCTTTATTATATTATTCCATAACACATTAATTAATGAAGGTGGTTTTATATGTTGGATGGTTCTACATGTAAATGTCTACATGTGAGTTCAAACACCTCTGAATTAATTGTAAAAACATCATAAGTATGGTGTAATCAAGAAATTAAGGTGTAAATGTTTTGGAATTCCATAATGGCATTACCCTGATAATATCAATGTAGCCAAGTCGCATGAAAATCTGAAACTAAATTAATTCCTATCAAACAGAAATAAAAAGGAGTGTATTTATATCATACTTTTTAACAAAACAACATCTATTTTGTCATCCATATTAATACTTCTTTCTTGATAACCTACACCCAAAATGTAATATTTTATATATATATTTGTATATTGTATATTAAAATAACAATGTTTGTGCATACTCAAGTGTTATTATTCAATCACTCATGGTAATGTCAACTGAGTTTGTCGTCCCTTGGAACAAAAGATCATCCAACATCACATGATGCATGCAAATGCAAACAACATCATTTCTGTATCTACAATTCCCCTGAACTGTTTACTCGTCACACACACAGTTGTGCCTTCAGAGTGAATATATTTTCAGGTGTGCTGCTCAGGAGATAGCACCATCTTCTGTCCTAATGTTGGCACTGTGTGGACTTCAACGGACATTGTGTCTGTAGCTGGTTCAGATGTCACTATCACCATGCCTTGTCTTGAAGGCCAATTTGTGACAGGTGTGAGGTACTCCTGGCGTGAGTCACCATGTGATGTCTTGGAAGAATGTCCTGTTTATGCTGATGCAACTGCTAATAACCTCCCAGCACCTCCATTTGTTGCTAATAGACTAATCATTTAAGATGGAGAAATATAAGTCCATCGACATTTAATATTTAATTAGCTTTTGCTTAATTTCTACCTGAAAGTGAGACAGCATAAATTAGTAAACAAGTAACTATTGTAAAAATATAGTAAAATATTATAATACTGCGAAACATTAAATTAACATAATTCGCTCAAATTTCTGTTTATTTCTAGTCCCCAGTTTGCTTATTATATGTCAGCTTTGACCTTGCAATAAGAACAACGCAAAAATAATTGAGAACTACATGTAATAAGATAGCTATAATGAGGAAATTTTCTAACAACAACACCTTCAGCTTTCTCTTAAGATTTATGCTGGTTTAGAACAGTCCTGAAACAGTTTAATGCTGTCACAATCTATGATATTACACTGGGGCTTCCTGGGCCCTCTTACCGTGGTTTAACATTGCAGAAAAGACAAACCTAGAGCCCCTGGTCTTCAGATTGTGTCTGGCGATATATTAATGTTCCAATTGCAGTTGCTTCGCAGGTGGTACCCTTATCTCATGTCACCTTTCCTGCTTGCCTTACTTTTCCTCTGGGTCTTTGGGTATTCTTAGACTGGTTTAAAGTGATCATACACAAACTTCGAACTATCACGTTACTTTTAACCTTGATAAACTTAAGCTGACAAAGTGACATTTGTATACAATAGGGGCAAACAACCTGCTATGTACAAATGTTTAGTTGTTTCCCTTACTAACATTTTTATTATCTGCTAGTGTTACTCATCTGTGGTCCAGGACTATTGAAGGACCATTATGGAACTGTGCCTTATATATGATTACTTTATTTTAGTCATTGGGAGCTGTGGTGGTGCAGTGATAACACACTCGCCTCCCACTTCTGAGGTCTGCAGTTCAAACCTGATCAAAACTTATGTGGGTAAGTTGGCTGCTGGTAACTGGTGGTCGGCAGTTTACAGTACAGAACCTTCACCAACTGTACACATTGGTTTCCTCTGTTCCTAAAACTACCAGTTGTGATATGACCTATAGAATGTTAAAAGCGATGTTAAAGCCCAAATAAATAATAAATACATAGTATAGTCATGAACTGTGGACTCAATACAGAATAATAATGTCCTCATGTTGAACCACAACATTCCTTTAAATTGATGCCTTCATAGAAATGAACTGTACAAATGTGATACATAATTGCTAACTGCATACTTGCATGTATATTTGCTATAAAATGTAATGTACACTATACAACTATGTTGAAGAATTTATAAAATGTTTTAGTTGGTGAAAAAAAATTTAATTCAAGGTTGGGTTATTTCTTTTTCTTTGGGACATATATACACTATTTTCCCTGAAGCAGCTTTTCACATTCTTGTTTCACCTCCTATATAAGAAATCCTATAACGCTGGTATGGCTGCATCTTATATCAATTGATATGTATTATGCCCTGTTTCCACTGGAACCGACGCTGTAACCGACCCTACAACCCTGTAACCGACCCTACAAGTCAAGTTGTAATCCCACCCAAACATGACCTGGCTTTATTTTCTGAAAAAAAAAATTCCAAAGTGGTATTAAAAAAAAGTTTACCGAAAAATAACTAGAAATATTTCCAGCACAAAATTTACAAGAATTGAAAAAAAAATGCTAGTAAATCTGCAAAACAAAATTGTACAAGCTCTGCAGTCCCACTGAAAATTTTTTTTTTTTTTTTAAGGTTTATCAGTCCATTCCCACTCACAGTTTTGTAAATTTTGTTCGGCCTCACGTTTGTTGGTGTGTCAGTGTGGATGTGGCTTCTTATTTAAAGTGGGGTTTTGGGAGACAGGGACGTGGGTTTGAGTCTGGATCTTGATTTTTGAGGGACGTGGGTTTGAGTCTACATCTTAGTTTTGGAGGGACGTGGGTGTAAGTCCACATCTTCGTTTATGTGGGATGTGGGTTTGAGTCTACATTTTGTTTTTTGGGGGACATGGGGTTTGACTCTACAACTATTTTTTTTTTTTTTTTTTTTTTTTGGGGGGGGGGGGGGTTGTGTGTTTGAGTACATATCTTCTTGGGGGGCTTGTGGGTTTGAGTCCATATCTTTGTTTTTTGGGGGTGGGAGGATTTTTTGATTTTTTATTTTGTTTTGTTTGGGTGGTGGTGGTGGGTTTACTTTGATTTCTTGGGGGATTACTTTTTTAAGGGGAATTTTTTTTTCTGGTCTTTTGTGTTGGAAGTTTATTTATATTTGTGGGGAAAGTTTAATTAAATTTGATCAACATTCACACATTCATTCACACAACTTTTTTTCTGTACTGTGGGGAGGTGTGCTTTTTTGCTTGGGGGCACAAACATGTAGCTTAATAATTGTTTTTGGATGATTTGGGTGGCCTGGAAAAGGGCCGGGTTTGGTGCGACTTGTGCGGGCTAATCCACTGATTTGGGCTGCCTTTGCTGGCTGGACTGGTTGGGAGGTCTTGACTGTTCATGATGAGTGGAAGATGGCACTGGTGACGGAGCTGGTTGAAATTGAGAGGGTGAAAATGGCTGCGGTGTGTCCATCTGTTGATACATGAGCACACCGGGAATAGCTGCAAAGGGACTGGATAATCCAGAAGTGTTGTGCTGACTCTCCTCCTGTTGTGAAGGTGCAACTGAAGGTGGGTTGAAAATCATCTGTCTGGAAGTCCCAGGGTGTTGGTCATCCACAACAACATATGAAGTTGGCTGTGCTGATGATGATGGAGGCCCCGATGGTTGCTCTACTTTCGTGATCACTGTAACAGGCTGTCCTGTGGTAGTCTGTTGAGGCTGCACAACTGGAATGGATACTGGTTGAGTTTCTAGTATGGTGAGTACATATTCCCGTCCTGGTGTGGACTGTGATGCTTCTGGAAGTTGATATGTGGTGACCTCTTGACTTGTGGTGACCTTTCTCTTGCATTCTTCGGTCTTGTACTGTATTTCACTGAGAAGCTTTACTGTCTCATTCCTAAGGTTAAAAAGTCCCTTTCTTCAAGATGTTTAATCTCAGAGTGGAGATAGTTGCAGAACGACTGTCTTGGACTTGGAGTGGGGTCCTGACGTGCACCCAGAAATGTGGAAATTATCGAGCTCATCTGCTGGAATTGATCTAAGACTGGATCTGCAGATGTGGTGGTAGTCACGACTGAAGGGTCTCATCACTTGGGACTGGTACTCAAAGGCTGATGAGTAACATCTGATGCAATGCTGATTTCCATCTCAGATTCTGTGTCCCTGGATGTATCTGGAGCTGAAGCTGAGGCTGCGGCTGCAGAGGGCCTCTGGGGTGACTTGAATGCAGAAGACTTGGAAACTCCCTTCCTTCTGATATGACCTCGTAGAAAACTGAGACTGTCCTTCAGCCAGGTCTGACATTCTGTGCTCTTCTCAGCTGCTTGTCCTGACTTCGTCTGAGTGAGCTTGCCATATCTGGTATGTTGAGTGTCAAACCACTTCTTCACAGTCTTGACGGGCAAGTTTCTGATAGCTGCTCCCAAAGTCTTTCCTTCTTCTGCTTGTCTTTGAAACTGTCGTTGGTCTTGTCATACAGTTCCTCATGCTGTTTAACGAACTTCACGATGGCTTCTTCGTCTGAATCACTCAGGAAAATGGACTTCATCTGGCCCTTCTTCTGTCTGGATTGAATTGATTGTACATCAGTATCCGTATCAGTTTGCACTCTCTTCTCTCCTCTTTCCAGGCTCACTTCCCTCTCTCTCTCCATCCTCTCTCTGTCGCTCTTCTCCTGCTCTCTCATCCCTCTCCTGTCTCTGCCTCTTCCTCTCTATATCCTCAGCTGTATCTCCTAACTCAAACTGTGGTTGAGTGTCTCCAGTTGGTACTTCAATCTTTCTCCTTCTGCCCCTTGGCATGCTGATCAATCAATCAATTCTACAGCTTGTTTTAAAAAAACAAAAACTTAAAATAAAAGTGAAACCTCACAGAACAGATTTCACTCTGTTGTTGTTTACAGCTTGTCTGTTTCAGTTTACAGCCTGTCGGTTACAAATTTTCCAACTCTAGGACCCAGTCTGTAAAAGTTTCCGAGTGGCCGGTAAACTTTACAGGCCTGTCGGGAACAGTTAGAGACAGGCCGGCTAAAGTTACCGACTGTACTGTAACACTTCCCGTACGGTCGGTGAGTCATCATACACAGTCTGGAAGTCCATATTTGGAACAAACTGGATACTTGTTACAAACAGGCCTGTTTGATTAACCGACAAGCCGGGAAGTGTAACCGACAGGTCGTTAAGTTAACCGACAGGCCTGTTTCTAGGGGGCTAAAATTAGGGTCGGATACAAGGGTCGGCAACGGTCGTAGAAATATCAAACATGTTTGATATTTCACCGACTCTCCCCAACAGGCCGGTAACTTGCAATCGACTGCAACCAACCATGTAAACATTGGTCCCAACCCTCCAAAAATGCATAGTTACCGGTCTGTCAGTTCCAGTGGAAACAGTGCATTACATATATACGATTGGTGCTATGACACAATTTGTTTTAATTATCGGTTAGGTGTAATATTAAGCAACTTTGTTCACTTATGAATTAACAAGTTTTTCTTATCATCTTATTCATTTTTATCACACTGATGATTAAACATGCAGCACCGATGGGTTGATATATTTATCAGGATTGAAACAGGTATATTAAAACAGTAAAATCAATGAACCATTGGGCTAGATAAAAGATAAGGTGTTTGAATAGTTATCAACTGAAAAAACAAAAGTTACACTTGATGACCTGTTGCAATTTGTTACATGTTAGAAAATGATAGAGTGGACAAGCAAGAAAGGAAGCTCTTGTTGTATTGAAAGAAAATATATGAAGTTATATTCAATAATTCAGGCTATTGTATTGTATTGTGTATTTATACTCAGTCAATATCTCCAACAAGTATCAATGACATAGTGTCCCAATGTAATCCCAAAAGGGTCATAATATAAAGGGTAAATATTCAAATGGCGTTAGGCCCTACTGATATCCACTTTGTAGATATGGCAACCAGGACCAATTTTTACTAGTTCACTGGTGATATCATCTATGGTGTGGAAAGTCAAACAAAATTCAGATCCAACCAAGATAAGAGTTCTTATCAACCCCAGCATTGACAGAATTAGTCTTGGGCCATGACAAATCGATTATTACTCGCCTATTTGGAGCATTTGGCTTTTCCCTTGTCATGAACGGCGAGGTATGACAGTCAGGTATGGTACTAGTTTCACATGGACCAATGATGGCCCCATATTGCATTTTCTTAGTCAAATTTGTCTGGATATGAGCTGGATATTCAAGAGCTAAAGAGTAATTTTGATTGTCATGCTTGTCATCCTTTTTTTTCAAGGGGGAAGCCAAACTGGATCAAATGAATGAGTTGCTTGTCCCAGTAGTTGGCCAAAATATTTTTCCATTCAGTGTTATTTGACACACAGTAGCATTTGCATTCTCTTGAGTGCTATTATCACCCAAGTGTGATTCATTGTTGTTGTCATCACTGCACAAATTAGGACTATGGACAGGACATGACACCTTTCGAATTGCCACGTTTTGTGTGTTAAGTGTGTTAATTGGCTTGTTAATTAACCCATTGTTATCCTCAGAGATGCGAGTCTGTTTGTGTGCATTAACATGAGAGTGGGAACTCCATTGTGTGGAGTGTGAAAACAATATCAGTTCCTCAAGATCAGACCAAGTGACACAACCAAGTGACCTCTAGGGTCAAAAACAAAGATGCATTGCGGGTTAATATATATATTTATTATCACTGAACAACAGTTATATACATATACATCATTATATACATTTTTCATAGTACATTTATTAGCCACTGCACCACTGCCATGGTTACCTAGTTTTTTGCTGGTATCTTTTGTGTGCAACTCTTTGTGGTATGGGTCCCACTACAATTCTCACACACATGCCTATAAAATTGGCCTGCTGTCTTATGATGAGTAGGGAATCTGCAAGGACCTTCCTGGAAGTACTTGCAGATCATGGAACCCTTGTTAGATGCAGTCTTTGGCTTCTTAGAAACCGAGCGCGTGGCAGAGGTTTGAACCCCAGTAACGTGTCTTTGGGCATGAGCCCTACGAAATCGGTCTACCTTATCCGTTTCTACCCATGAGACCCTATCTGCTTCCATATTTGTGCGTAAGATAGTATGACAGGCTTTAGCTGAGTCCCACGAAAAATCTGATGCATCTTCCATCAGATTAGCTAAGTAGTCGAGCATAGTAGAGCGACATTGTTCAGATTTTTCTTCCTGTATACATCTTACAAAGCCTGATACCCATTGGGTGATGCTCAGATCATCGTAAGTGGGTCTAGTCTTTTGGTTACCTGTGAGTATAAAATTTTGGGGCCAATCTACAGATTTTTTGACAAAAATTTCACCAGGTCCCCCACGTTGAGACTTCACCCTACCTTTTGTGGCTGATTTATTAAGTCTACGCAACTCTGCCAAGCGCTTTTCCACCTCACATTGCACAGATTCATTACTCCTCAAAAATTCAATTGAGGGGACCACACTTTGATCAACATTCTTCCGTAACATTACTGTCAGAAACCGTAAGACTGTGATTGGAAACCGTGGCAGTGCCATGTTGGCTTTGAGAGATAGAAGGAAGTGGACTTATGTGTGAGGTACCCTGTTCCAGTGCAGCTTCGGTACGCTGCATCCTCCTGTCCATGAGCTCCATTTGTTCCCCTATTTGCTGCAATTTACTCAAAATCTGATCCGAAACTGCAGTAATACCGGATGTAGAGGAGGATGCAGCTACCTCACTAGCACTGGAAAAGGACTCACCTGCCAACTTCACTTGACATTTCTTTCCAACTGGCCGCTCGTGTTCATTCTGGCATTTAGAGCAATGAAATATTTTTGGCATTTTGATTTTGATCTGAGCCACGTAAAACAATGTAAAATATAAAATAATATAAAGTGTAAAATAAAGTGTAAAATCGATGCTCAGATCAAAAACATGTAACTTCTTCAACTTTCAAATGAGTGTGGCGCCAATATTAAACAAAGGCTGGCTTTTATAGTAAAATTATTTAAGCATGACCACCCACAATGCAATATTCTGGTCTGGTCCCAGAACTGAGACCTCTGCCCCGTGTCTGGTCACAGGCCCAAAAACCCCTGTCACACTTTCAAGAGTTTTGTTCTCATCAATAGTGGAAGTGGTGATGTGACTGACAAAGCTAACAGCTGATGTGTAGGGTTTGATCCTGGTGTCCCGACTTTTTATTTTCACATCAAAAGAGTTTTTAAACTGCCTTGCAACTACCAATGCTTTTCTACCACTGGCAATAAGCTCTTGTACTTGTTTCTTGTCTGCAGCTGTGTTATAAATGTACCTAGTTTGAACCATGGATTCAGTGACACCACCAGCCACACCATGGTTGCTTTTATTAAATAACCTGATGACTGCTGCACTGATTTACATTAGAACATACGTGTTAACGCCTTGCACAATGTCACTAAAAACTTACAACAATCATATCATTATTGCTGTCACATGTGCTGCTCAGACTACATCGTTTTGACAGATTACATTCTTTTTGTGGATGACCTGCAATTTTTCCCTGAGCCAAAGAGAGTGAACAAATGTGCTTTTTGCATTTTCCCAGCAAATTCATAATCCTTTGTGTACTGACACTGACCTACTTGATACAGCTTGCAAAACCATGGTTTTTTGGTATCTTCGACAACTTTTCATAAACTTCGACACTCCTTATGCTTTGATTTCAATTAGTTATCATTATCGTCAATATGTAAGCAAGGTTCAATTTCAGGTAATCTTTGATCAACCTGTTTTTGAGTGTCATGGGAAGATCTTAGTCTGATGCAGATTCGAAAACTATGGGCCTTATTTTACTTCTCTTACTGTTCTTGGTTTTATGACTACTTTTGACCAAATACTGTGGAGTACTTAACTTAGAATCGTCCTTGTTTCTACTGTTCCCATGTCTGTAATCTTCCATCTTGTCTTCCACAGCGTTGAGCATCAAGTGTACCCGCTGGAGCTGTTGGAGAATGAGAACTTGCAGCCCCCAGATGAGTGCTCTTCCTCTGAGGACACCTCAGCAGCTTGGCACTAGGTCTAGAATGACCTGAGGCCATTCAGCCTTTTTAACAAAGCAGTCCTTCTGCTTAGTGATCTTCTTTGTACTCATATTAGCGTAAAAAGCCCCCACCCCCGAGTCCAGAACATCACCGTTACAGCTACTTGACATCAGATGGACACAACTAGTACTTGGAAGGTCCATATCTAGTTTTTTTATCAGTTTACATTTCTTTCCTTTTGGCATGTTTTGCATGACAGGTTGTACAATAGTTTTTATTTTTTGGCTTTGGTTTAGTCATAAATATATCACTTAAACAGTTGGGTCTCCACCCTATTTCTTGACAACTTCAACTTGTGATAGCAAGCATAAATGGATAACAATTTTTAGAGGAAACATAAGTTAGACCGTCTCTCTTTATCTGGCTATACTAGCCAAAACAAGCATGAGGTTGTCAAAGAATAAACTCCATCAGTGTCAGACACAGCGTCATATGAGTTCAGTGTTCAGATTACAGCAGTAATAAGGTCCCAGGGGTGATTGCTGCAAAGAAACTTGTATACAACACCAAATGACTGTTCATAAAATTAAAAAGCCTAAAATATATAACACATAAAATCAAGTATGAAATCTGAAATATCTCCACAACAAAAGTTCATCATTTTAAATATCACATCTGCTTGGTTCAAGTTCAATTTCAAAAGTGGCAGTTTCCACCATTTTATGACTTGACAATGACTGACCACTTGCCATTTGGTGAACTGGCATTACCAAGGATATATAGCTTTCTAGGGCAAAGGGCAACACTTAAGCCCCAGTCACACTGCTCCAAATGTCCTACCTGGGGTGGGGGACTGTCAGACGTGTTGTCTTGACACCACTCATGATAAACAAATACAACGCAAAAACAATACAATGACCTCGGTAGATAATAAAGATGCAAGCTATATAATATATCTTGTCTTTTGAGAATACATTATGAAAACAGATGAAACAAGTGCATTCGGAGAGTGCACAACTCTGGTCACATAATAATAAGTAAATTAATAAACTGTGGATTTTTTGGCAACCAGACGGTGATCCAGTCTCAAAATGTAATGGTATCTAAGTTGGACCAACATCCATCTTCTAATTTTTTCATCAAGCTCCAAATATTTAGTTCCAACCATGTAGTATTTGCTTCATCCTGCTACGAAACAAACAGACAAACAAAAAGTAATGAAAATAATACCTCCTTGAAGGTGGTAATGATATTAGTTTGGAAGACTTCTCGAACTTTAAATTAAAAATCGTAGGTATCATCAAACATCTACACCAATATATACATAAATTAAAATAACTATATCATCCTCATTCATATTTCAATAATAAAACGTTGTTCACTTTTGTTTCGCCCAGTGTAACCAAGGTTCATAGCTTTTATCGGATCTAAAATTTGAAACTTTATTTTAAATGTAGATTTTATAAGTTACAATGCCTACCTATTGTAACAATATGCTATTCCGGTGGTTTACCACACAAAGCTTCCAACCGGAGTAAAAGTTGAAAACTTATTACCCGTGAAATTCAGATAAACGGGCTATCCGGAACAGTGGTCACGGGGAATGCTGACAATAAGGTCCATGTCTGCATTGTCTACCTTGGTGTAGTAAAATTTTATAGTGTTTTTAATGCAAGACGAGATAGTAGAACACTGAATATCCTTGGTATGGCCCATTTTCTAAGAGATAAACAATAACTGTCTACCCAATCTGGAATCTTTGGTTCGGTCCAGATAACACTGAAGGACCCTGACAGGGCAAAGCAGAATATCCATGTCCTGAGAGTCTTGACTACACTTCAAAGCTGGTATAACCACTGGAGAGATAGATTGCGGTCCTTCCTTTGCTAATTGTTTTGGCAATGAAGGAGGGAGAGGGGGATAACTGGATCTGATCCCAGTCGCCCAGGCATAAAAATCTGTCTAGGGACCAGGCATGAATCTCATTACGCCTCTTCCCAGAGGCTAAGGCTAGTAGGAAAACTGTCTTCCATGTTGGGAATTTTAGAGGTGCTTCCTCTTGTGGTTAAAAGGGAGGGTTGGAGAGTCTGTGTAGAACAAGTGACAAAATGCATTTAGGAATGGACCTGGAGCTCTGTTTAAGTCATTTAATAAATGCCAGAAGAAGTTGCAGATGTCTTTTATAGAGTAATTCCTGAAGTTCACCGGTTTTACTGTACCCCAGCATTGGAAAATGGGCCACTTTGGATGTGCTAGATGGATCTTGTTGAGAGTCTCTTGAGAGCAGCAATTCTTTCTGTCACTTCTGGAGTGAAACCATGTTCTTGGAGTGCTGAATTCTTAGATACCAGACATGGAGGTTCGGGGATACCGGGTTGGTGTGGTAATGGTTGTTCAGTGGTTGTTTGAGCAAAGTATGTATGGGTGGTAGTTGTCTTGGAATGTCCAGAGACATCTACACTAGGTCCTAAAAACACGGTTTTCTCGGCCAGCCTGGGGCAATCAAAATTATCCTGCATGTTTGAGATTGAAGTTTTTGTACAACCTTGGGCAGCAGGATGGTGGGAGGGAAATCATAAGCAACCAGGCTTTCCCATGGTATGTTGAGGGCATCCACTGCCCAAGCCAGAGGGTCTGGAATTGGAGAGACATAGAGGGGAAGTTTCTTGTTCAGGCTGGTTGCGAACAGGTCCACTTGGGGACTCTCCCAAAATTTAGAAATTTGTTTGAAGATCTGTGGAGAAAGGGACCACTCTGTTGATTGGATCTGGTTCCTCCTTGAGAGACCTATCACATTGAGTGAGCCTGGTACATGTCTTGAGTGTAACGTTGTTTTGGTTACACCAAGTGAGGATTCTCCACATTAGAGCACAGAGTTTTGCTGACTTTGTGCCACCCTGTTTGTTGATATAAGCCACATCAAGGTGTTGTATGAGGCGATGATGACTTGATTGTTCTTGCAATTTGTCTTGAAGAATTGCAGAGCCAGAAGAACTGCCTTCATCTCTAAAAGGTTGATGTGAAGGTGCTTTTACATAAGAGTGGAATTTTGACCTAAGTAAGCACTCCAACCTGCATTTGAAGCATCTGTAACAATCAGTTTTTTGTGTTCCCTAGGGAGGAGATATTCTCCTTGTAGCACGTTTTGAGGGTCTAACCACTATTCCCCGTGTCGTATCATCTTCTGATTCCAAGGGATTAGTGTGTCCAGAGGCATCGGATACTTCCAGTGAGTCCTGAGATGCCACTGAAAAGGTTTCATATCCTACCCAGTTTTACAGCACGTTTTGAGGGTCTAACCACCATTCCCCATGTCGTATCATCTTCTGATTCCAAGGGATTAGTGTGTCCAGAGGCATCGGATACTTCCAGTGAGTCCTGAGATGCCATTGAAAAGGTTTCATGTCCTACCCAGTTTTACAGTCTTCTCCATTGATGCAAGCAATCTAATGGTAGACATAAGAGTCCTTGCACTGAAAACAGACTTCGTGGAGAGGCGATGGAACATTTCCTGAAGTTTTGTCCACCTGTCTTGCGTGGGCTTCACAAGAGCCAAATCTAGTAAAAATTGGTATCCCAGAATGTCAAATCTCTATGATGGATGGAGTTCTGACTTCTTGAGGTTTACTATAAAGCCCAAATCCTTGCACTCCTGTTCTGAGGGGGCACAGATCAATCAGTCATCCAGGTATTGTTGAAGTCTGATTCCTGATTGTAAGGCTATCAGTTTTACTTCATTGACTATACTGGTGAAAATAAGGGAGGCTGTTGCTAGCCTAAAGGGTAGGCTGGTGAACTGGTAAGTGACGCCTTTGAAATGAAATCTGAGGTACTTTTGGGACTGGGGGTGAATAGGTACATGGAGGTAAGCCACCGTGAGATCTATGGATGTGACCCATTCCCCTTTCCTGAGGAAAGCACGTGTAGATTCTGGGGTCTCCATCTTGAATTTTTGTATGGCCAGGAATTTGTTTAGTAACCTTAAGTCTATGTCTGGCCTCCAGCGGTTTCCTGGTTTTGGTACTAGGAAGAAACGGCTGTAGAACCAAAGACTGTCTGGGGTGCGCATGACTTCAATTGCACCTTTCCACAACAGGCCTTGTCTAAGCCTGCCCCCACTGGCAGGTTTTCTCATTTTTCTTGAATATATACATTTTGAAACTGAACTTGGTTGGATATATCCTGAGACTGTACACACAGAGTTTTCTCCCCCTCTTGTGGGGATTGTACACATACAGAGTCTTTTCCCTTTTCAATGGGCATTGTACACACAGAGTTTCCGGCTCCGGTGGGGACTGCACACATGGAGTCTTTTCCCTCTCCAGTAAGGTCAACAAACAAGTCTTCTCCCCCCTGGAGGGGCTAAAGTGAAAACACAGTCTAAGGGATCTCCTGAGGGGATTGTCTGTTTTAATCTAGGGTTGTGTGAAGGTAGCACGTGGTATTGAGTGTCCTTGAGGAGGTTGTTGCTGCTTCCCACCACCTGTGCTGCCTCCGCGACTGCACCCTCTGCGACTGCCACATCCTCCTCTGCGACCACCTTGGGGTGGAGGTTGAAAGAAGGGCTACTGCACCATATATTGTGAAGCCAGAATGGGTTGATAGTATACCCCTTGTGGAGCCTGTTGACGTCTACCCCTGCCCTTCTTGTTTTTCTTGTATGTGTGGAAGCGTTGCTCCTTCTTGGATCCAGACTTTACTCCAAGGCCTATCAAATGCTGTTCATACTCTTGCATGAGACTTCTCTCAAAGAGGTCACCACCTGAAATCAGGGTAGTGCAAAGGTTGCGTAGCCTGAAAGCGTCCAAGTTGGGGTGAGCATGACGTAAATCGGCATTACATCTGATCAAGACCAGGTTGGAGTGGATAGTGTGGAGATAAAGTTGGACACCAAGTCTGCGTAGGCCTTTCACATACTCCTACTGATATCTAGCATAAACTGCATCTGTGCAGATTCTTGTTGTGTCATGGTGAACAGTTCTAACATGAACTGCTCTTGGGTGGGCCATTCATGGTAGCAAGGAAATGATCAAACAACTTTTCCCTCTAGTCCCTTGAGAGATGAAGGTTATTGAGGCATGACTTGCTAACCATACCGAAGGTGGAGAGGAAGTTTGCAATACTGACGTTCTCCTGAGTCATATATTCCAGCTTGACTAAATCCTTCTGCTGGACTGAAGCTGGGGGTCCACTCCTATAACCAGGCTTTGCAATGAAGTATCCGATGCCTCTGGACACACTAATTCCTTGGAATCAGAAGATAATACAACATGAGAAGGCCTGTGGAACCACCTGTGGTGTCTTTTTGTCCACTATGCTATACCAACTTCACCAACTTGGTGAATCTCGAGAGTATTGGACATGTTGGGTTTGACTGATTCATCCTGTGCCGTCTGTAATCATAATAGGTCTGCCACCCTAGGGAGTTTGATAGATGGTGGTCTATCCAACTTGAAGGAGAAGGGGATCACATCCCAGTGCTGACCCCATTTTGTAATCTTCTTCGGCTGCTGGGTCAGGGATAGACAAGAACTCCCTAACCTTTTGGACAAATTCCCTGAAAGGGAGGTTAGGGGGTGCGTTCTCCAAGGTCTGTGGTGTCCTCCGGCTTTGAGGTGGACGAGAAGGAGGAGGTTGAAGCATCAGTCCCATATTCCTCTTGTTCCAAAGCTTAAAGAGGTGATGAAAGCCTTGTCACAGAGACAGTCGCCGGTTGAGGAGTGAGCTGTACAGAGGTGGTGCAAGTCGTCACTTTGATTTGAGAGACCACCACTTGAATGGACTGTTTTGCAATAGCTGAGGAGCCCTTGACCTTAGAGAGACCCTTCTTTACCTCAGGAGGGGGGAGGTGGTGATGGAGCAGAAGCCATAGGTTCCTCTAACTTGGCAGGTGGTAAATCAGACACAATAATATATACAATGTGAGGTCGTGGTGCTAAAGATGTAGCTGCTGGAAGAAGTTGAGGAGCAGGAGTTTGTGCAGGTGCCAAATGATTGAACATTTGCTCCATGGACTGTTGAAGAAAGGCAAAGTCTCCCTGAGATGAGTCCACTGCTTTTCCATAAGTGCTGCACATGCAGAACACCAAGTGGTATCAGCTCCCTGTGCACAGGGGTCTTGCCCCTTGCACTTGGCTCTACAACCAAAGCAAGGGCTGTGACCATCAAACTGGGGCATAAAATGTCCACACTTGCCCCTTTTCTGGTAAAGGGGTGTCTACCCACAGTTATAAAGCTGTAACAATTCACCAATGTGAGAGACACAAACAGCCAACTTTTCAAGATAGCTTCCAACAAAAAGAAGGAAGAGCTCATATGAGCAATCTGATAGGTTACGTGGTCAAGCCAGCAGGTGCGTGTTTACCGGTACTATATCACCAGCATTCCCCGTGACCACTGTTCTGGATAGCCCTGTCTATCTGAATTTCACGGGTAATAAGTTTTCAACTTTTACTCCGGTTGGAAGCTTCCCATGATAAACCACCAGTAAAGTATATTGTAACAATAGGTACAATAGACTATTGTAGCACAATAAAATTGGATCTTTATAGGAATTTAGTCTCAGAGCAATTGTAATTCTGACACTATATGTAAGATATCAGCAAAGTACATTATACTATTAGTCATGTCACAGCTTATAAATATCTTACTTTTATCATTAAGTCAGTAATAATTACATTAATTTTCTTCATTTAATTAATAAAGATTCAGTATTATCTATACTTCACCCTCATAGTTAATTATTTTCATTTTAACTTTAAGTTACACTTTAATTTAAATTTAAATGTAACATGTAGACCTTTTTTTAATTTTTAATTGATTAAAAATTCCCGTGGTAATCTAGTCTTATATTAATTTTAAAAATAATATTTACAAAGGGTTCAAGCCCGTGTTAAGCTAAACTTAGATAAATTTTTAAACTTATATTTAATAAGTTTCAAGCGTGATGAAAGTTCAGCAGAAAATGAATTATGAGAAGTGAATTATCATCAGTTAATTAACACTATCTAAACAAGTGGAAATTCACACATCTGAAAAAGCTGACAAAGGATGTGTGCCAATGTTTTTCATGACAAGTTCATTTCGTGCAGGCATGTTCTTGCTCTTTCTTTTAAAATGATAAGAGTCATTGTGTTTTTATAAATAATAATTGTTTTTCTCACACTATTTAAATTTTCATTTCATTAATTGCAGTCGTACTGTATGGTGTGAGACAGACAGATCAAGAAGATGCTTGACTTTAGAGTATTTGCTGTTGTGGGCGCCCTGATTTCACTGGTTGCAGCAGATCCAGTCAACTATTGTGGTGAATATTAACCTTACCTGAATGTGGCACATTTTAAAATTTTATTATGTAACTTGAGTCAGGGTGAAAACCTCTATTTTAACTTATAATTTATCCATAATTTCTTAATGGACTTTAATGCAACCAAAACCAACAGAAAGACTGCAAACATAGCTTTCTCTTAATGTAAGCAATATATTTGTTGGTTACATGGTTTTTAAATATGCATCATTAGGGGTGTCTCTGCATTGAAAAAGTTTTACCAGTCCATCTCTCTATTTGGTTAAAATATAATCCATAGCATCTCCTTTTTACACTTATTTTTTATTATAGTGACAATAACGCATTATAACATAAGACAAAAACTTAGGTATTTTGGTAGGCTTAGGATTCACTCTGATTAGAGAGACATAAATAGAGGGATAGCTTTTCAAAACTAAGTCACCAGTGAACTTTTTCTTTGAAACAAAAAAAACACTTTTTAATATACTCGGCTATAGTGTTATTATTAAATTATTTCTAAAATCAGAACACAAAGTATGTTATTTTTTTATATACGATTTCTAGTTCTTTTATGAAAAGTTACAACAAAGAATGCTTTGTAGAATCTCTTTTCAATAATGTCATTTTGATTTTTTATTTAGTTGGGGTTTTACATCGCTTTCAACAATGTAAATGTCATATTACGATGGATAGTTGGGAGGGCAGAGGAAACCAGTACATACAGTCGGTCAAGGTTCTGTACTGTAAACTGCCGACCAACTGCAAGCAACTACCAGCTTTCCCACTCAAGGTCGGGCCAGGAACCGAACCCCAATCGGTGGGAGGCTAGAGTGTTCCTACTCCGCCACTATGGCCCCTTAATGTCATTTTGAATTATTAACAGTAAACTTCCAAGTCAAATTGATTGAGTAAAGTTCCTCCTGCTGGAGTTATGCGTGTGTTTTTATATGATACAGTGATAGCATCTATTTTGAACTGTACATCTGTACAAAAATCGTGGCAAGTAGACATTTAACCTATATATGAGGATCATCAAGATCCACCCAAGTGACCCTTTTTCAATGGGTAAGTAATGCAATGGGTGTTAGGTATAAATTCTACATGTAATCTTTGTTTGGTGAAAATCTGAAGTCTGAAGCTTTAATTTTAAGGTCACCTTGAGGTCTCTAAAATGCCCACAGATACAGAATTTATGGATTTTTTGCAACTTTTAAGCCCTATAGCTATCAAACTTTGCGACTTATAGAGCTGAAATCTCGCCAGGGAATAAATTAGTGTGTTCTTTTTACATGTGCACCATCTAGTTCATATTGTCAGTTTCCACATTAATTTATTTCTGGCATACCTAATTTTTCAGGTAATGCCAAGCCATTACCAAATACCATTTTCCCCATGCAGAAAGCTCATATGAAAAAAGAATTTCTATGTAGACCAATTATTATCGATTTATTCATATATGTGATTTTGCTTGGGTGGCAAGTGAGGTGCCACCTAATTCAGTGCTGTCCCTCGAAAACTGTTCTTGTTGGGAATTGACCTGTAAAGTCATTGGTCACCCCTGACCCAATTAAAGGGAAAATTTCCCGCCTTGGGGTGGCCATATTCATATGAAATTCTGAAATCAAGCTGGCAACACGCCATTTTTAAAAAAATATAAATTTTTGTGTTAATTCTATTTGAAACTTGCGAGTTTCACAACACTGAAACTCCCAAGTTTCAGTGTTTTTCAGAGCCAGGCGTCACCTCTTCTATCTGCATAGAGTGGCTGGGATTACCTCTGGCTGTGGATTACCATCACATATTGCTCTTTTGAGTCATGCTCGTATAGCTCACTTGTGGAGCTCAGGCTGAGGGCTGTTTTTACTTTTATTTTAGTCATTTTACATTATTTTATCAGTTCTTAACACAAAATTTTTACCATTTTACCCTCTATTATTATACGGGCACATATCAAAGGAGATTTGAAATTTGTGTATAGAAAATGCCGAAGAAACTGCTGGACTGTGTAAAGTGTGGGGGCGTGCATGAAAGGCCCATAAATTCAAAATGTAGAAATATTATAGAGAAGGACACTGCCTCTATAAGTGAAAGTGAAATGAGTATCCAGGATTCAAATGCTCTGATATTGCAAGAACTCAAGAGTTTGAGCAGTCGCATGGCGGTAATGGAGAAGAAAGCTCAGGACAAAGACTCACAACAAACTTCACCAAGCGTCAAATCGAGCGTCAGCCTAGTACAAGACACAGAAGATGACTTTTTGCTGCCTTCCATTTCAACGTTAAAGCAGTCGCACCAGATCCAAAGGCAGGTGGATGAAAGGGTGAAGCAGTTACAGACTATCAACGAACAAGGCAAGTTTAAGTCCCAAAGGGGGGGCAGTGAGACTGTTTATGTAAAGAAAGAAGTTCCTTGGCCCCATAACTTTGTACTAGGGGGTCCAAGAAATCCAGAATCTCATATGACGCCCTATCCCTAAGCCAGTGGGTTGCAGGTTTTAGTCAAATTATAAGGGAAGAGTCCAACACTGACACTAGAAATCAAATGCTTGACTACTTAACAGATCTGATGGAGGACAGTCATGACTTTGGGTGGCAGGCAGCCAAGGGAAGTCATGCTGTCCTCCTATGTCGAATGGAGGATGGTAAGATCAATTGGGACGAAACTAGCAAGATAGACAGGGTAAGGCGAGCTCACGCTCAGAGAATGACCAGTGGTCACTCACAGAATGTCCAGACCAAAAAAGGTGAACGCAGAGATAGGGCTGTCCCCTGTAAATTCTACCAGAAAGATTCTTGCTCTCATACTAAAGACCATGAGACGAATGGTCAATTATATTTGCATGTATGTAGTATCTGTCATTCACAAGGCAAGTCACTCACACATACCAGCTCCACCTGTAGAAATCGCACAAAAAACGAATGAGGCACTGCCCAAGGGCAGTGCTTAAAAATGGTGTTATTGAACAGGAAATAGGCCATGTTAGAACTAGAATTTTTCACAATAGTAACAGTAAATGTTTACCCAGTAACAACTGGAAGCGTGACCATGTTACAAATGTTAAAACCTATGCAGATATGGTTAAGAGCAAAAATTCTTGTGTTTACAGTAAAACCATGTTGCATAATGTCACAAATGTCGAGAGACAATACAAACCACTTGTTGATACAAAACGTGGAAAAAACAACCAGTGCATAAACAATATGTATCAAGGTGTTAATGTTGCTCTTGACCACGGTGCCAAAACATGTCATATTGGCGAGTTTCCTCACATATTGCCAAATCAAAACAATGTTAGAATCGTCAAAAAGGGGATTCAGAGGGTTTCATTTGAAAATAGTCGGGAGAAAGCTGGCACAACGTGGTCAAAGGCTGGAAAATCTCATTCCACCAGCAGTCCTGTTCAAGTAAAAGCAAAAGGTAACATTAGTTGTGATGATTCAAATGACTTTGTTTCAAAAAATAAGTTTTCTGTCTTAGCTGATCTTGATACTGACGTTAATACAAGTCAAAAGCAAGATAATTGTATCACTGCTGGTGAGAATGTCGACAACACCAAGGTGAGTACCAAACACAAAAGTACAATACCCTATGTGAGTGAAGGCGTCGTTTCACGCGTCGTAACCGCATTTCCTCTCACTGAAGACAAATATGACTTACAGGCTACGTTTCGACCACGTCATAGGAGCGTCATATCTTCTGCTGGTGCTGTCAAAACGTTTCAAGCTTGGAATAGTCAAACAACTGACAAATATGGATTTATTCCATTAGGGGACCTCATGTTACCTCAATCCAATGACAAGAACAAAAATGACGCATCTATCTTGAGTATTCATGACAAAGTATGCAGGTCAGGCCATTTTAACTTCATGCAAGCTCAGATTCAAATTAAATCCCAGCTGAATCCTGACGTTTGGGATAAATATCTCACCAATTACTGGGATAAACAGTTAGGTTTGCTCATTCGTTATGGCTTTCCCCTGGATTTTGACTATCAAACACCTCTTAAGAGCAATGAATCGAATCATAAGTCAGCTGTTGACTTCCAGGACCATGTCGAACTTTATTTGCAAGAGGAAATGGACCATGGGGCCATACTAGGGCCATTTAGACACCCTCCCATCAAACAATTGCACATCTCCCCTTTCATGACCAGAGAAAAAGCTGACTCAGACAAGAGAAGGGTCATCATAGACCTCAGTTTCCCTTTTGGCCATTCTGTTAATGACGGCGTCACTTCAGAAGTCTATTTAGGCACCCCCTTCCTTCTTACCCTCCCCACTATTGATGATATTACTAGTAAAATTATAAAATTAGGGAAAGGCTCACTTCTGTATAAGATAGATGTCTCAAGGGCTTTTTGCCATGTCAAAATCGACCCTAGGGACTATTCATTGTTAGGCCTGAAGCTTCAGGAGTATTTCATTGACACCTGCCTTCCCTTCGGATTTCGGCAAGGTTCGGCCATCTTTCAGCGCCTCAGCGACGCTGTGCGTCATTTCATGGGTCAGAAAGGGTTTCAGGTCACAAATTACATTGATGACGTCATTGGCCACGCCACAGTGAGCCAAGCAGGCCCCTCCTTTCAATTTTTGAATGCCCTCCTCACAGAGCTAGGTTTTGCCCTTTGTAATAAAAAAATGGTCCCCCCAACCACTAAATGTACATGTCTGGGCATTGATATAAATACAGAGACGTTTGAAGCCTCCATACCAAAGGAAAAGCTTGAAAAAATACTTAAAATATGTTTCCAATGGAAAGACAGAGTCAGCTGTAAGAAGCGTGAACTTCAATCCCTCCTAGGCAGCCTTCTCTATGTTTCTAAATGTGTCCACTCATCTAGACCCTTTCTAAACAGAATGCTGGATCTGCTAAGGGCTTCCAATAAGCAGGAATCCATAAACTTGAATGTCGAGTTTAAGAGGGACTTAAACTGGTTCTGTGAGTTTCTCCCTGATTTCAATGGTTCGGCTTTCTTCAAACATGACCACATCGATGGTGAAATTGAATTGGATGCTTGTCTGGAAGGCCTAGGGGCAATTTATAACAACCACATCTATGCCATCCCCATTCCCAAGGGTTATATGCACATGGGCATAGTACATCTTGAGATGTTGAACATTTTGGTCGCCCTTAGGGTTTGGGCTAAACAGTGGGCAACCAAAACAATCTCGGTCAAATGTGACAACCAGGCTGTAGTTACCATATTGCAATCAGGCAAGACAAGGGACCCTTTATTGGCTGCCATTTGTCGAAACATTAGCATGGAAACAGCCAAGGCTGATATTAGGCTCAGAACTATCCATATACCAGGCAAGGTGAACATCATAGCCGATTCATTGTCTAGGTTTCATATATCATCCATACATAGAGACAAGGTTCATGAATTGCTCACAGGAGCTCACTGGGTGCACCCTACCCCTGCAGACTTATTAGTTAATTGGCAAATATAACTCTTTTCTGTAGGTCACCATCCCCGCCTCCAGAAGTTACTGGCTTCAGCCTCACAGCGCCTGGGAGGGGCCTTCAGGGATTCCACCACAAGAGCTTACAATCACATGTTCAGGGTCTTCCTGGCCTTCTCCATCTTCTTCGCCATTGATATCAACCACCTGAATTCAGACCACACACTGGCATTTTTGGAATTCCTGGTCTTTAACCAAGTCTCTCAGGCCAGTATAAATAACTATCTTTCTGCGGTTAAAACCATGCTCCAGCTTTATGGCATCCAGACTGCAGCTCTTAGAGACCACAGGGTCTCTTATTTCACAAAGGCTCTAAAACTTAAGGCTCCTTTACGAGTCTCCCTTAAAACTATTATTGACATTCCAATCCTTACTAACATTGTGTCCACCTGTGATTCTATGTATATGGGCCAGATATATAAGGCATGTTTCCTCACATCCTTCTTTTCATTCCTTAGAATCTCCAACCTCGTCCCCCATTCCCTGTCCTCCTTCAATCCCCTTGAGCAGTTGGCCAGGGCTGACATCTTCTTTGCTCCCCCAGGTGCCCACATTCTCATTAAATGGAGTAAAACCCTCCAGAGCAAAAACACTGTCAGAATTATCAAAGTTCCATCCCTGGGCAAATCACCCCTCTGCCCAGTCAGAGCCTTGAAGGCCATTTTAGCCATTACCCCTGGGTCTGACAACTCCCCCTTGTTTCAAGTCAAAGTTAAGACCAAATGGCTTCCCCTCACAGACTCTAGACTAAGGAAAAATTTGGCCATAATCTTAGCCAAGCTTGGCCTTGCTAAATCCAATATTACATTCCATTCATTCCGACGTTCAGGTGCCACCCTGGCCTTCAACTCCAGTGTGCCTTTGCAGGACATACAAAGTCATGGCACCTGGACGTCGGACTGTGTCTGGTCCTACATCACCCAAGACCATAATGCCTCCCATGTGGTGGCTCAGACTTTTGCATCCCTACTGGCTTCTTAACTACTTTTACCGGGTGTTTGGGGCTCTCTATCTCAACATTTCAATTAATTTACAGTAAAACATATAACTTACCTGTAAACTTACCTCTAGCCAAGTCAAATGTACCAGTAAGACATCAGATGTCAAAAGCCTTTGATAACAATTTCAAATCCAATCAACCATAGGGTCATCCACAGGCATTACCCTAACCATAAAGTCAAAAATTTAGGGTCACCTTAAGTCACCCATCCTAATCTCAAGTTATAGTCCCAGTAAGGGCACCTTACATTGATGTACCTTTTTAAGTAACCCTAAGATTAGGTTAACATATATGCATATAGTTATACATCACTTTAAGGTCATCTTAAATGACCTCGTTTTGAATTTAGTCAATTATGTAACTTCACTCTGGTATTCACCATAGTAAATAGTGTGCAGTTGTTGAGGTAGATTTCATTACATATATACATTTATACATACTTACTGTTATCAGCCGCTTTAAGGTGGCCTTAAGTCTGTTGTGTAAATTGTGTTAGTCACAAAGTATGTAAATATAAAGTTAGAGCCTAACATAGAATAAACTAATTTTATTCCCAACTGTAGTATCATTTATATCTTTGTTATTTCCGGGGGGGGGGCACTGTTTATTGCTAATATAGTTACCTGAACTTTTTGGGGCAAGTTTGTAAAATGGATAGACTCGAGTAGACCATTGATGCACAAAGCATACATCAGATTTATACCATATCTTTGTTTTTTCTTTTCTGTACACAGATATATGGAAAAAGCACTTATTCTCTGTTTCGGCAGTATGGTGGTGTAAAACCTGGCATATAAGGCACTATTTAAACTAAAACTTGATTTTGTTTGCAAAGTACTGAGAAGTGATATTGTAGGCTGATCAGATTTTGCTGTTTCTTCTTATTATAAATGGATCTGTAAAACAAACTTTAATTTACTTTGTAAAAAGTTTGGAAGGATATATGTCAAATTATAAAGAAAAAGAAACATAATTGTAAAAGTATAACTTAATCAGTTGGGATCTAATCACATGTGTCTTATAATATTTCATCTATCCACTAAAATATTTAAAACGTAGAAAGAGATAAACTTGTGTGTGGACCTTTGCCCACAAGGAGTCTTGCCCACAGTACTTTTACCCATAAAGGACTTTGCCCATCATATTTTTACAGAGGAGGAACTTTGCACAAAATAATGATATGAAATAATATAACAAAATTAACTTTTTAATGTTTAAGTATAAGTGTACAATATCTACCATAATCACAAAATTAACTTTTTAATGTTTTATTGAAGTCTAAGTGTTCAATATCTACCATGTCAAAGGTCATCTTCTTATTATGTGATTGAATTATAAGTGTATAATGTTTACAACATAATATTATTTTCAATGAATGTTGGATTTCATGATTTGGAAATCTTTTTAGTATATGGCTATTCTTTATTACAAAGGTTTTGGCCACCTCTGGTATTTTTTATTTTTTTCCTTTTTTGCAATACTATGTAAATCTATCAATACTGAATTAAATGCTAATGAAATCAACTTATATACTTTATGTAGCAACTTAGGAAGTACAGTTAATGTCTATTTCTTTCAACATTAATGTCCTGAGTAGTTATCTGAGGGAAGTATTGATTTATTGATCAATTGATTGATTGATTCATTGATTAATTGATAAAAAAAGAAAATGTGTATGTAGTAAGAAAATTTTTTATTGTGGCTGGATCTCCTACCAAGTAAAGATTATTGTGGTCAAAGGTCCTATGGGTAGAGTTCACATTGGGCAAAGGTCCTGGATTTTCATCTGTCGTCTTGGGATACAATTTTGCTGTGCAAAATAAAAATATTTTAGATTGAATTACTTAAGTTTTTGGTTGATTATGTTTTCCTCACAATTATGTCACACAGAAGATGGGTCCCATGGAAAATACCCAGTCAGAACATGTTGCGTGAGTGATGACCTGTCTGGGAATTTGTTGGCCAAATCTGGTTTATATTGACAGTTTCCCCATTAATTTACATTTTGCAATACCTAATTTTTCAGGTAATGCTTAGCCATTACCAAATACCATTTTCCCCATGCATAAACTCATATGAAAAAAAATTCTATTTAGGCCAATTATTATCGACTGTCATTAAACAAATATCAATATATCAGCATTGATACAAAGTAATGTAATTTAATAATAAGCCATTTTGTGAAGATCCCATATTCTCAATTTTATCACTATTAAACAATAAGATATAATATTTTTATTCGTATTCAGGCACACTGAGGTAAACAGGTAGCAGCGAATTGCTCAGTTTTGTATCCATTAACCATACCAATTATTGTTAGAACCTTAATTACCAACCAGAAATTGGCAGCCCCATAATAAAGAACAGGATGGACACAAGTTATAAACAACTTGTATAACTAATTTTGCTAAATGTTAATGACTGAACTTTAGAAACAATTGATTTTAGGAATCTCCATGTTGACTCAGTTTTGAAATGTCAAATGCTGATCATACAGGGGACCTAGATATTTTTCCATGAACTTTGTCCAATTTCATCCTCTCCTAGCTTGAATGTAAAACTTGTTTATTTTCTCAATTTTCCTAAAATATTTGTTATTTTCACATTTACCTTTATTTGGAATCCCATTTATAAACAATGGTAAGCATTTTCTGCAGGTTATTTTCATTTTCAACAATAATCAAAATGTCATCAACATATAACGGAACTGATATTTTTGAATCCCCCCCATTTGCACTGTTAAGTCATTGAATTATAATGTAAATAGTGTTGTAGATAGCTTCTCACCTTGCCTTAAACCTGATTCTGTTATAAACCAGTCTGTGTCTTTGTGTCTTGTTTGTTAAAACTACTGATAGAATGTTTAAAGGCATGGTACATATGTTCTCTAATACTGTTATGTAATAACTCAAAAGTTTTAAAAAAATCCTCTTAATGCTGTAAAATGCTATATTTTATCAACAAATGACTGAAACGAGTTCTTTTATTTTTGAGTATCCTATTCTTTATGGCAACAGACTCTTCCGTTCAGTAAAGTGCAAAAGGCAAATAATATTTAAGTCAGTCGAAACAAAAAGCTTCTGTCTGCGATTTTAAACAGCTGTGCAGTGTGCAGCAGAATTTTGTTTTGCTATCACGTTTCAGATGATTTTAATATCTAGCTTAAAAATAAAATCCAACTTTTTCAATTGAGAGAATGGATTAATAACACACAAAAACACACTATAGGTTTCCACCATAAGCAAAGTTTTATTCAGTATTTATTTTAAAACAAGAACACTCGGGGAGTGCATACCTCCGCCAAGTCAAAACTTCCACTATTACTTATGTGTACAATGGTAAAAAAAAAACTTTAAAACCTGGATCCAGAAGTAGATGCAGATTTTTGCCATAAATAAATCAGTACTGCCTTTGTCCCACCTACTGTAAAATTTGATTTAAATCTATGCAGTAGTTTTTTTTTCATGATCTTTCCAATATACAAACAAGGGAACAGAATGGAACAATGACATAACCTACTTGGTGGAGGATATGATTTTCTAGTTCAATGTATCGTTTGAAGAAGGAAGTACAGGTACATCTATAGCAATTGAAAGTTAATGAACCTTCATGGAAGATTCTGACCCAAAAAATATATCGGTGCTTCCTCACCCCCACTAAACACTAAGTATTTTACAGACATTTTTTAGACATAAAATATATGAATTTCCATGGCTCTGTTTGATTTATTTTACAGGTCATATCACATAAAGCTGGTCAAGGTTCTGTACTGTAAACTGCCAACCACTGGTAGGCAACTACCAACTTTCATACATAAAGTCATGGGTTTGAACCACCGTCCTCAGAGGCTGAAGGCAATTGTGTTACCACTGTACCATCGTGGCCCCTATGACTCTATTTGAAAAATTTTATATATCTATCAGAACCCTATGTATTAGTTTGTTACTGTATCTAAAATTATACTACTGTTTCTGTAACTTAAAGCATAAATCACAAAAATATCCCTCTTCTGTGAAATATCACAGCTATTCACATATTTCACATGTGTGATATATATTCGTTACTGTTGTTATATTATGCTTCACAATATATATATCACAAAAATAATTTAATGGACACTCAATATGACCCTGATACAAATACAATGACAAATTATCATATTTACAAACGTAAGATGTATTATGACAAAACTGTGTTCCTTAAACAGGTGAGAATTTTGCCTTTGCAAGAACTTATGGATCTAATATGGTGTTACAAAGAGCCCCAGCCAGGGCCAAGATTTGGGGTATGGTTTTAATGTAGGAGACACTGTCAGTGTTACCATCAGTAGTGGAGGAGAGTACCAGACAATTACTACTGAAGGTATGGATCCCTCCTCTGTGCTGTTTAGCAGAGTATTATTGTATTTATTATATTTCTTTACAATGCTCTACATTAAACTTGCAAAAGGTTCACATAATGTCAACCTTATGTATTGACAAAGCAGCATTTTAAAAAGGTTTCATTGTTGAAGGTGTGATGTCTATTTCTGTAATGGTCACAAGATCTCAATGGCAAAATATATTGTTTAGTGACATTGTCAAGTTCGGTGAAATATAAAAATACATTTCAATAGTAAGATAATATAAGATTAGATAATGAATAATATTTTCAAATTAAAAACTATTCCTAGTCCTCTTTGGAGTGCGCATCTTTTTCAGCAAGAGTATCAGGTAAATATGTAACAAATTAATCTATCACTTCCGTGCAATAAATTCTTTACCTAAGAAAATCTTAACATGGGTTTCCCAGTAAATACTCTTGCTAAATCATATAGAAAAGAATGGATACTTTACGAGCTCCCACAGGGACTAAGTCAACAATCCATTATTTTCTAATATTGGACACTTGTGAGACTATTAACCTATTAAGCTTATGCCCCACCTTAATTTGCAATTTTTAAAACGATACTGTAATAATGTTACTCTTCATTTCTATATTTGGGAACATATTCGCGGGTCTGTGTGATCATTTTAGTTAAAAGAAAAGCTCTCAGGTGTTATTTTAGTTTGGGAGAATGAATCTCTCTCATGACAAGATGTTGTAAATACTGATGGTCTGTACCAATATGACAATTGCCTTTTACTTTCATTATATTTCTTTGATTATACATATTCTCAACCAATCATAGGAACGACAGGCAGACCAGTTTGGAGGGTGGATATAGATCCTGTGGAGGAAGGAGGACCATACACAATCACTGTAACATCCGGAGAATGCACAATAAGTCTTGAGAATGTACTCTTTGGAGATGTTTGGATCTGTTCTGGCCAGAGTAACATGCAGCAACCACTTGAAGCCGTAAGATTCAACCTTTAGCTTTTCACGTTGTGATTAACTGCAACTGATGTTAATTTTTCATCATTTCAGAAACTTTACTCATTGTAAAAATAATTGAGGGTTCTCAGTGGAATTTACATGTTAAATAAGACAACCTTCTACTGTTCTGAGAAAATTTTATTTAAACACACGTATTTCCTTGAATGTAAATCTGCTTTGTTCGTAAAACAAACATATGCATGCAGAGCAAAGCAGGCCAACAAAAAGGACATATGTGTGAAGATTCTCACATGAATGTAAAACTTAAATGTTATAACGTTATCCAAAAAAAAATTAATTATTTTCATATGTTGATGCTTCACATTTTGTCAGGCACAATTTTCTTTGCAAATCATTGAATCTAAAAGGAAAATGGTTTATATTGCAATGTCTTACTTTGGCATCTAGATAGATGAGCCACAATCAGAGATTGATGATGTTGTCAACTACCCCAACATCAGATCATTTATGACTGAAACAATTATTGCTGATACACCCCAGGAAGATGTTGGCTATGGGTCTAGAAACTGGGTTGTTCCAACTCCTGGCAAGTATAAAGATGTTTCTTTATATTCAGTCAGCTGTTTCAAGACACTTCAAATGCTTTCCATGAGTACCTTTACAAAATACAGTGACCTATTCACCCAGTTTCATATTTTCCAAATTTATAGCACAGCATTTCAATTGACTCAAACTTATGTTTACCAATTTAAGTCAGACGGTTTACTATCCATATTGACACTAAATATTGACAAAAATTATATTCGCCCCATGTTAATCCTATGATAAATTACAGTTTACAAGTGGTGCTATATTTGCAGAAATAATATCAAACTTCTCTGCTATCTGCTGGCTTTTTGGTAAGCATATATTCAACAGGTACCAACGTCCCATTGGTCTGATCCAAGATGCCTGGTTTGGAACCAGAATAGAGGCCTGGTCATCTCCAGATTCCTTGGAAGTCTGTTTTGATGAAGTCCCACCGTAAGCAAAACATCTTTAATAAAACAATACTTAAAAGAATACTAAAAGGAGAAATTACCTGTGTGAGATTATGTTTCATTTACACCTTTCACATACCATGGACTGAATTGTAAAAAGACATCCCAATATTAAATGAAAATATGAGTACATAAGAAATAATCATTTGCAAAATAAAAGATTACATAGGTTTGTCAGAGACCCAAAATAAGAAAACCCATTTTATTTGCAAATATGTAGCTATTTACAAAGATACCTGAATCATTTGTTTTAATAGGAACTTCACCATAGCTGTATGATAATATTAAGTGTGATCTTCCAGGATTTTTATTATTTTAAGTATTTTCCTTTTTATATTATTTCTCCTGGTAAGATAATCTACATACACAGCTGATTTGGTTTAAAAACGAAACTCCTCTATCTATACACATAATTTTAACATTTATCTTTACAACACAGTGGAAGTGGTGAAAATGCTGCAAGTGCACTATATAATTCCATGATACACCCACTTTTCCCAATGCCAATATATGGAGGAGTTTGGTATCAAGGTTTGTTATTTATTTAATTTATCCATGTCAAATTTGCTAATTTGGAATAAAGGTATTTTCAAAGCAGCACCAACTGTAGATCTATTATTTGTAAGTTTCTGGTTTGTCAGGCATCAAATCAAGTTGTGTTGTAATAGAAATAGAGATCAGGCTAATTCTTGATAGTAACCAGATCAGGGCCACGGTGGCACAGTGGTAACACCCTCACCTTCCACCTCTGAGGTTGGCGGTTCAAACCCCGGACCTTATGTGGGAAAGTTGGTAGTTGCTTACCAATGGTCGGAGGTTTACAATACAGAACCTTGACCAACTGTATGTACTCATTTCCTCTGCCCACAAAACTGCCCGTCATGATATGACTTTACAGCATTGAAAGCGACGTAAAACCCAAAATAAATAAATAAAGATAACAACCAGATAGACAGTGTCACTAAAAAGCAATAAGATGATATCATATCATGCAGCATTACATTGCCAAAAATGTACTGTAATGAGTACTTTTATGGCACTTTATTTCCATCATTTGACCACTTTAAGGTGGTAAAGCCATTATGAGAGATGGCAATATCAGAATCCAGAGACAGGCAGACACTAGAGACGCCAAGGAGATGGGAGAGCTATGGAAGCTATGCTTTGGATGTCATCAGGGAGCTCATTCTACAAAGTTGGGACATCAATTGCAAAGCTTAGTTGTGGCTAAATTGTTTGTTTTTTTTTTAATTTGTGGACTGAAGACAACAACTGTGGAATCTTTAGGTAATTTCTGTTAGGTTTTCAGCGCCTGTTGCTTGAGTAAATTAGAGGCTGAAATACTTTGGAAAATCAGTGTGAAGGTATTCGTACACCAAAGTCGGAGCTTTTTTCAAATGGAGCGTTGTTCAGCAGGCAACAAGTGTTAATCTTTAAGAACAGGTTTGAAACTTGCTACTGTTTCTTATAATGCTAGCAAGACTGCTTTGGATGACTTGTAGCTTGAACAACTGTATCAGATGACCATGCAAGGCTGTAAACCTTTCTACCTTCATTCCTCCCTTTCCAGGGAAGACGGTAAAAAAGTTTACACCCTTGTTCGTCTGTAATCAGATCTGTTCATTTATATGTCTGTATGGTATTGTATGTGGTACTTCTCAAATATGCAAGGGGGGCAGCACAGACAATCTAAAAGGCAAGAAAGATATGTAGTAAAGTCATAAAGTACAATCCAATTAAAAAATTTATTACGTTCACGGTACTAGCTGAAGATTGTCCATTATCCGGCACTATTTGTTAAAACTGAGTTATTATTAAATATATAATAACCCCATTTCTATGAATCTGTTGTTGACCAGAAGCTGACCACAAGTCCATAGCAGTGCATAACGGTATTATTTTAACTAGCTCACTTTGTTAAAAATTAATATAAATTTTGATGTCATTCTACACTATTCAGGAGAAAACAATATTGACAATGCCCCAGATTATGGCTGCGCATTGAAGGCAATGGTTAACGACTGGCGCCTCAGTTGGTTCACTGAAACTGACACCATGGACCCAGAGTTTCCTTTTGGAGAAGTTCAGGTAACCTTTTATATGGATTTATAGTTATTTTTCCCCCAAGAGTTAGTCAGACGTCTAAAGGATCTAATCAACTCTTTATAAGTATACAGAAGAAAAACAGTTGTTACATGGCAAATTGTCACCAGTTTTTTTACACTAAACCTCATGGAGTGAAGCTGAGTGTGCCAGAAACATGGCTTTGGAGAATGGACCTGTCCTTATGACCCACCCACTTGCGTGATTTTTTAGATATGGTTGTCATATCTGGAAAACCTGTTGAGAATATTAAGTCAAAATCTGAATAAAAAATAAGAAAAATAAGATAGTTAACAATAAATAGTTACAAATATTGGGATATGTTGTAAAAATCAGATATTGTATAATTACAATTACTACACAGGTGGAGGAAGTGATGGCCTATGGTTTCTTTAATTTACAGCATGAAGCAGTCCTCATCTTGTTGCAGACAGGTATTTGATATTTCCAATGAGACAACTGGTCTCGTGCAATTGAGAAATTCGGCTTCATGCCATTTTAGTCACACAGTGGTATTTCAAATGAGATGATTAGCCTCATGAATGAATGGAATATTTACCCTCATGCAATTCAGTCACACAATGACACCAGGCATCAACTTAATGCTGAGGACACTCAATTATACATAACTCTATCACCAATAAACTTTACACAGTCAATGCAAGCTCTAACACACTGCCCTAGAATACGGCCAGGGAGAGCTTTCTGTTTACCCCAAAATAAGAATGAAAGTTTGACTGGACATTTGAAATATATTCTCTGCTTTAGCATTCACCGGATTGGCCTCAGCTTACATTCTTACATCCTAACACGAATAGGTATTCCATAATAATTGGGTGATGCAATGGCATGGTATAAAACAATTGAAAGAAATCTGATGGCTATCATCAGAGGGTTCAGCTCAAAATTGGGCTGGTTGAAAAGTTCTGCCCCATACTTTCAGTCCTTATTTACCAACTTTCTGGAAATTTCTTACTCTTCAGGTAAGAATCATCCTTCTGTTACACTTTTTGGAAGCCTCAAAAGACTCACATCTTCAATTCAAGTTTCCCCAACTTGTAATATAGTTGTTTTCTTGGCTTAGTTTGTGGGATGACATTGTATGTGCAAAGCTTTGGATTGGATTAGATCATGGATAAGATCAAAATAACCAGTATTCATGCTCCATTTCTGTGATGAATCTGCAAAGATTACAAACAAAAGTGTTTTAATTAATTAAGCCCTTTTATTTGCTTATTTATTTCTGCAATAGTATAAAAAAACTAATCTACTACTTCATAGAAAGACTACAGATTTTTACATGTCAAATACGAGGAATTTAGTCTGTGTATTTTGTCTTTATGTTTCTACTAAAATAACAAAAGATTAAAGTAGCACAAGTAAGTCCCAGATTTTTCCCTCTGTATTTTACACCCTCGTAGATTCTGTGAGGGCCTAGAAGCTACCTTGCAGTACAGCCCAAAGTATTCACCATGGGGAGATTCCAAATTATACCCCGGGGGAGATTATGGATCCCACCAGAATGAACCCCCTCCTCCAACAATGTACCCCTCTTGTGATAAGTAAGAGAGAGTAAATTGTGATTTCTTGAAGCTAGACCTCAGTGAACATCAAGCCTAGTAATTATTTTGATGTCATAAATTGGGATTAGTGGAAACAGGGATTCAGTGTACATCAAAGTCCAGTTATTCCTTTGATTTCATTACATGGGATTAGTGGAAGCTGGGCATCAGGACACATCAAAGTCCTGTTATTCCTTCATAATATGTGATTAGTTCAAGCTGGGTCTCTAGTACATAGAAATAGGTTCCCCATCAATTTAACAGCCAAACATGGTCTCTGTTGAAAAATCTGAATTACCAATACTAATACCCAATCACTTCACTATTAATTACTTTCGCCTGGTAACTTGGCTATAGGATTACCCATGCATATATTGTAATACAAATCAAAATTCATTTTTGAGTGACCAATTTAATTTTAAGCTTAAATACTTAGCCACATAAATCATCAATTATCTGCATAAGTAGAGGGGGTAGATACTGGGAGGCTTCCCAAAATCTACCCAGTTGTAATCTGCCAGGGTGCAGTACATTCTGGGAGGCCACCAGAATCTACCCTTGGAAGAGAAACTGTCCCATATAGTCTCACTAATAAAAATAACAGAAAGAATTTCTAATTGTCAGTATGTTTCACAGCTGGCACCAGATTCTCAAGGGGATAATCCAATTGGTACATCAGATATCCATTGGCAACAATCTTATGAATTTGGCTATGTACCCAATGATCAGCTTCAGAGATTCTTTATGGCTGTTGCAATGGATCTTCCTGATTATGACTCACCTTATGGATCGTAAGTAGAAGGATCATTAGCATTGGAGTTGTAAATTATCAGTTTAAGTTATATTATTATTATTATTAAGTTATAATTGAATAAAAAATATTTGCTTCAATAACCTTGTTACCATCATAGAATGAAATACACTCTTATGCTACAATGATTTCACTATAATTTATTCTGACTTTCTTCTGATAAAAACATCTGATTATGCATGTGCCAAACATAAGTGAGTTTAATGAGCGTGAACAAAGATTTGCCTTTTAAAATTACAGTAACTGATTCACAAATTGCTGCTTAAGGTAGAGACATGCAAAACAGTGAGATACTTAAAAATAAAGCATTAAATAGCATGATCAGGTTTATGGTCAGAATCTTTTCAGCAGTGGTGTCAAGGCATCACGGGTGCCAGTCCCTCACCTGGATCAGTTTGAGGGGTACCTTATTCATGTGTCCTGTATTCTTACATCAGGTTGTGGTATTTGTAAAGACATGGTAACGGTTGTTTACTTGATTACTATTGGTTAGGTCATAGGTCAAGGGCTTACTGAGGCTTGGCTTTGAGATGTAAAACTAGAAAGCATGGGAGCAGAACTGAAACAAACAATTGCTGCCCACTCACTAACTCCTGTACAAGTCATTCTTAATCCCCACTGATTTTAGACCAGTTTTTAATGATGTTTCTTTTATGGTTTTTAATCTAGGGTTGTTTAATGGTTTATTTTTTAGGGTTAACTGTAACTCCACTATTACTACTCACTGTTTTTTCACTGACCCAGGGTAAGGGGAGAGGGGCTGAGTTTATTATTACACCATAGTAGAAGAATCTGTTTCTTGACTATACTGATTTGAATATTTATTTAAATGGTTATGATGTTTCACTTTATTCTTTAATGGCAAGGAAGTACCTGGTTTCCTTGAACTTTTTTAGAATTCATCCACGATACAAGCGTCAGATAGCTGATAGACTTGCTCTCGGTGCTTATGATTGCCTATGCAGACACATCATCAGGGCAATATCAGGGACCTCTACCCACTGGATTTAGTAATGATGGAACAAACATCATTCTTACACATGAAGGTTTTACACTGGAACAGAGGGGTGATCCAGCAACATACTTTGGTTATGAAGTGGGTATCTTCTGTCACAAGAAGTTTTATGTTTTTTTTTTACTTACTATGTAAATATTGTGTTTGTAAACTCTACAACACAGCTGAAAAGAAACACATCAACAGAAATTCCAATGCCAATTTGCAACAACATTTCTGTGTCACTTAAGCAGATTATTGCTATTTCAAATTTCATTTGTTAATCCAATATACCCAATTATCAAAATTGTGTCTGCTCTGCAGCACATTTTTACACTACAATTTTATATAATGACATAAAAACTGTATGTAGTATCCCATAATTTTCAAGTTTCTTTAGTCACAATTGTTCTCTAATTTTTGTGATGTTTTACTATATTTTCCAAAAACAAAAACATTATTAAGTCAAACACCTCAAATTGAAAATGAAAAACACTATCAAATTCTAGTCTGGCATCTGGTTACACTGGTATTACTAATGCAAACCAAACAAAAATTCAAATTAATTCTTAACAATCTCTTCTTTATATGTCTAAGATAATGTTATTTAATCTTTGACTAGTATGTGAAAATACCCCAACAAAATGTCATCCAACAACGAGTGCTGTATTACAGTATAAAGTAGCCCTCGTGGTTATGAAATGCATATATCCCGGAAATAGGTTTGGAAATATTGTGTGTATCTAACACAGCTGTTCCATTATGGTGAGCCAATCGTAAACCTACTCCCCAGTTGCAATTGGAAAAAAAGTTAAAATATTATCGATCCATTGATGGAGTTTAAGTTAACCTTTTCATACTTTCCCAGCAGCCTTTCTATTGATGTTACGATGGATTCAAAAAGTCTTACTATAGGTTCCAAAAGATTTGTGATAGTTCCATCAATCCATCCAGTAGGCTTACGAACCTTAAGGCTAGACTTAAGATACAAGAGAAAACTTTGTAAATGTTAAGGTAGGTTTAAGATTGCTGTTAGACCAATAACTTGATGAATGATACAATAAGTTTAACATGGATTTGTGATAGATTCCCAAACACAAGATCTGATTAAGAATTGGGAACAGTTTACAAGAACATTAAACTGATCGGGAACACCCCTCAATATTCCTATTGGTTCCCAATCAGAAACTCCAGGTCACAATATGGTCCCATATGGTCTACAATTGTTGCGACTGGGTTTTCAAACATTCTGATTTCCTCTCCAAAGGCAAAGTTTTAGTACTACTAATGCCCAAATATGTATATCTATGATTTCTTGAAAGTGTTTGTTATAATACTGCCTTCAAAATGACAATATTTTCAGGTGTGCTGTTCAGCAGATAGTACTGTCTTCTGTCCTAATGTTGACACTCTGTGGACTTCGACTGACATTGTGTCTGTAGCTGGTTCAGATGTCACTATCACCATGCCTTGTGCTGAAGGCCAGTTTGTGACTGGCGTGAGGTACTCCTGGCGTGAGTCGCCATGCGATGTCTTGGAAGAATGTCCTGTTTATGCTGATGCAACTGCAAATAACCTTCCAGCACCTCCATTTGTAGCGAATAGACTAATCATTTAAGATGATAAATATGTCGATAAATCAATCGACTATTACTTATTTTTCCAAACTAAAAGTCAGATTGTTAAGTACATCAAGTTTGCTGTAAAATATTTTGGCTTCCTTTTCCTGAATTTGTTTAAAGTGTTTCAACTAGGATCATGTAATAATATAACTTAATGTAACTGAATATTGTAAATAAAAAATATCATGTTACTCGGACATTTCTGACTTTATATGACTTTAATATTAAAAAGGGTATTTCTTAATTAATATAAACAGGTTTGCATCAAATCTGTATTCTTTGTTAATCTGTGATACACACAGGAACAAATTAGCTGTCTTGAAGTTTTTTTTACGATTCTGGTCTTTGTTCCTTCGTGAAATACAATGAGGCATTTGGTCACACTGAATAATATTGCATAGATTCAGACATCTCGGGTTAAAATATCAATTGCTGCATGATGTTGCACTGAAGTTGACTGTAAAATCAAAACATTAGCAAGCAAGGTCATATCACACAGACCACTTACTGGTTCTACTCATATTTGACAATTATTTTTCTTTTGTTGTTTGTGAGAATTGAACCAGAAATTTGCATCCCATAGCAGATTGGATGAAATCACTCAACACTGTTTAATAGTTAATCTGCACTCCTGTCTTGGTACACATGCAACAGACCAATGTATTAAGATCATTGAAAACTCACAGACAGTTTGTCAAATTGTTGCTTCTGCTTTCACACCATGTTAATGTACTTCGATCTTCTCTCGATTACATAATCATATCACATCTCAACTTTCCATTTGCTTCTGCTTTACTTTCTCTGAATTGACCACTGAAATATAGACTGTAAAGCCTGGGGTATTATTAGGCCAATTTCAATTTAGAAAGTTGTTAGACACCTGTATTCTGACAAACGGTGATTTAGTTTTAACTACGGAGCCCAGGAAGGGACATGGGACTGTTTCATTATCATATTTTTATCTTGTTACTACGAGTTAGTATGTCGTTACCACGAGATACTAAGTTGTTCCAACAAGTTAGCAAGTTGTTACCACAAGATACTTAGTCATTCCCACAACTTAATAAGTTGTGGTAATGAGATACTAAGTTGTGGGAATGAGCTACTTAATTGTCGGAACAAGATACTAACTTGGGGGTAGAAGATACAAGGATGTTCCCACAAGATAGTAAATCCTTCATTTCATTAATGCCCACCTATTACTAACTCACTGCCACCACTTACTTACTTGCTCCCACCACTTCTTTAGTCGTTCAGACCAGTTACTAACTCATTCCCAGCACTTATTAAGTGATTCCCACCACTTAGTAACTCGTTCCCACCACTTACTAAGTCATCCCCACCTCTTAGTAACTCATTCCCACCACATAGTAACTTATCCCCACCACTAACTAAGTCATTCCCATCACTTACTAACTCATTCCCACAAGCCACAACTTGCTTACTCGTTCCAACCACTTGCTGACTTGTTCCCACCACATGCTAACTCATTCCCAACACTTATTAACTCATTCTCACCACTTATTTAATCGTTCCCACCACTTAGTAAGTCGTTCCCACCACTTAGTAAGTCGTTCCCACCACTTATTAATTCATTCCCGCCAGTTAAAAAGTTGTTACCACAAGATAATGTGTTGTTCCTCAAGATACATTAGGTATGATATACAAAGAAATTGCCTGTACAGTGGCATCAAAGCATGACTTACTAACTCATGGGAATGGCTTGCTATCTCGTGGGAACAACTTAGTATCTTGTGGATATGACTTGCTAACTTGTGGGAACGACGTAGTATTTTGTGGAAATGACTTGCTAACTTGTGGGAACAACTTACTATCTTGTGACAACGACTTACTACCTCTTGGGAATGAGTTACTTGTGGTAATGAGACAAAAAAATGACAGAACAACAGTTCTATATGTCCCTTCCTGGGCTCAGTGTTGACATACGTCTTGATTAAAAAATCATTTTGCTTCAAGAACCTTTGAATTCGCTAAAGCATAGGTTAAAGTAACTGAATTCTACCTTGAAGTTTGAGTAGTTATTAAAGCCATATGTAATATTGAAGATTAATTACCTAACTCTACTGGCAAATCTATCACATATAAATTTGCAGTGAATATTACATAGTTTGTGCTTTAAAAAATTCGACCCTCCAATACAAAAAAAAAAAAGAAAATTTTGAAAACCGTATGCACCATCTGACAATTGCTCTAATGAAAACTCATTAGATTTCTTTAAATTGTTGTAATTAAAAAATTCTTGACTTTTCTTTTATTAAAAAAAATCTTAAATCTTACAGTAACCAGATATTATCAATTTTTCCGATAAACTTTCACAACTGAAGGCGGCATTGCAATGGAACATAAAAAAAAATTTTTTTTCTTATTTCAATAACCAACAATTCCCAAATTAGAGCATAGAAATGGCGTTCATTTTGTGTTTCCTCACTACGGGACAGAACAACGATGCAGTAATTTGATAGATGGGAAAGGAGGAAATGTTTCATTACCTGTCTTTGGTATGTTGCCATAGCAACAGAGATGTTTCGTCAAAAGGTCCTGGAATCTTATGCAGGTAGGGTCAATTTACCTAAAGCTGATTTCCCGCTCAAACAGAAACCGATGCATGGTATATTGATTTTGTCTTAAAGTCTCTCTCATTAAAACAGACAACTCTTACTATTTATGTAAACACACATACACAGCTATGACAGAAGTCGCTTCCTTTAATCATGTGATTTTATCTTTACTTTCTCTTACAATTTTAGAAATTAATACCATGTAAGATTGCCAAAGCAATATGCATGACATAACCTTTAACTTACCTACTAAAACTGGATAAATGTAGTCTGTACACTGAAAGAAGCAGATTATCACAGTTGCTGCTGTTAATTACAGATATTTATCACTAAACGTGTATTGACCCTGCAGAGAAAGACAGCCTTTTCAATTCTTCTATTGATTAATCACTGAATGCAGTGATACCAGTAAACTGTTATGTTGGGAGACATTTGTGGAGAAGTTGCAAAGTGGTGTGTGATAAATAGGTAGTCTCACCACTGCCTGACAGGTTAAATATTGCCACTTCAAGGCACAGAGTGTGTAGCAGATTCTTTATGACTTCACTAAAACTTGTTAATATGATTATTTGTATGTTCACAAATGGTGGCGTGTTGTCTCTCCGTCACGCAAAATGGTTCGCACGCAAAATATGGCGTGGTGATGACTAAAACATAAAATGTGTTTTTCGAACTTCCCGCTAATGGATGGATATGGATGTAAAGTGTAGATTATTGCAGTTGCATGTATGTCAACACACACAATGGAATAGAAAAACCCATTAACTTTGATTATGCTGGTTTTCTTTTCTAGTATGGTGAATTGAGTTGGGTAAATTAGCCTGAAAGTTAATGGACATGTGTCAATGCTTGTATTGAATGCTGAGATTATTTTGCACCATTTCAGTCAGTGTAAAGTAACAAGACATCACAATCTTTATATGTTGATGGAAAATCTTTGTGATATTATTTGGGAAATATTCAAAAGGAATACATCAGACTTACATTAGTGGTGAGAAAATAGGTGTCATTTTTTTTTTCTTTTCTGTTCTTGTGTAAATGTTTTGTGGCCTTGGTTATTACTGGGATAATTGTAGCCTAATTTACCAGGTACTTTAAGACAGATAGTTAATTGACTCTTTCCGACAATATTTTGTAACTTATCTTCCTAATGAGATTTTTGTGTCCCCCCCCCCCCCCTCTATTGCCTCTTTCAGAAAGAAGGGTAAATCCTACCTCAATATCAATGCATAATAACCTTAGTCTCAATGTTTCCTTGGCATTCTCTGTGGTGCTTGAACCTTTTTCCGTTCTTGGTTACTAAACATGGTTGACCATTTGTGGTGCTGTTGCGCCTTTGAGCCCCTAAATTAAGGGGAGATTAAGCACTATAATAGTCCAATTATAATGATAACTGTACCATGTAACATACCTATTTAACTGTTCATGTAACTGTGGCCAGTGATTAACTCAGTCGAAATGAACACTTATGTTGTATGAGTTAATAACTTAGAGCTGCAACTTATCTGCAATTGCCTTGATGCATCGTATCACTGCAGTTACAGAATTTGGGCTATTGACTGCAGGCACTATATTTCTGATTGTTTGCGTTGTTTGGGTTTTTTGTTTGTTTGTTTTAGCATGGATTAAATTACTGGGAGAGATAAGGGGTTCACTACATTAAAAGTTTGTGACAATCTGGACCCTAGTTACTAGTATTCGTTTTTTTGAAAAATTAAAAGAAGGCAATGGTTTGATTTGATGCATCATTACTGCACATACTTGTTAAATAGATATTTTAGCCATAAAAAATTTACTAATTCATTAAATTTTTTAAAACTTTACTTTATATAAGTTTTACAAATGATTCTTTTTTACTAAAGAAATTAATAAAGATTTAGCATTTCACTTTGCTGTGTGAAAATTTCCACATATATAGTAGTTTATGTTAGGTGATTCTTTATGTATCCCCTGCCGGCCAATGGCCAGGGTTGGAGATTATGAAACACCTTTCATATATGTCTGTGTGCAACTGTAAGAAGTTTTGGCCTCATTTTGAAAAACAAAACTGCTGCCATATAGGTGATTGTTCAAAAATTATCGAGATGTTTTAAAACTTAAAATATTGCAGCCAGCTTCATAAGATATGAACAAAATATATATGGCTAGGAAAGCTAGCCTGATAGTAATTTGGCCTTGTTTTGAAAACAAAATGGCTGCCATGTCACATTTTTAAGGTCAAATAGTGGTCATCATATTGAACCCTTATTCCCTTATTATTGATCCTACTCATCCTAGTGGTTTGGAATGTCAAAAAAACTTATAGGAAATCATGCCCTGCAAATCTTTTGCAGGTGCCTAATTTAACCTTTGACCCCTGCTCTAAGGTCAAATTGGGTAATCATACTCAGAGGTTTCATATCTCTCTTATTTTTAGTTCTAGGGCTTTGACATGTGACAACAATCTAGTTAATCTAGGAAATCTAGTTACAAATCTTTTCCAAGTGTCCAATTTGACTTTTGAACCCTGTTTCAATGTCATGTGTGGCTTTCATACTGAAAAAAATCTTTTATCTCCCTTATTATTGGTTCTAGGGCCTCCGAAATGTGAAAATAACTTCTGGGAAATCATGCCCTGCAATCTTTTGCAAGTTTCCAATTTGACCTTTGACCCCTGCTTTAAGGTCAAATTGGGTAATCATACTCAAAGGTCTTATATCTCTCTTATTTTTTAGTTCCTGGAGCTTTGAAATGTGACAATAACCTATAGGAAGTCATAGTATGCAAATCGTTTCCAAGTGTCCAATTTGACCTTTTAACACTGCTTCAAGGTCAAGTGTGCCTTCATACTGAAAAGGGTCTTTCATCTCCCTTATTATTAGATCTAGGGCTTCAAAATGTAAAAATAACTTCTAGGAAATCATTGCCTGCGAATCTTTGCGAGTGTCAACTTTGACCTTTGACTCTTTATTCAAGTTCAAGTTGGGTATTCATACTAAACAGACTTAATATTTCTTATAACTCCTTTTGCTCAAATATATTTGGCTAGAAAAACTTGCCTTAGAGTTATTTTGCCCTGTGTTGAAAACAAAATGGCCAACATATCACATCTTTAATATCAAATGGCTGTCATCATGTTAAAGAGGTGTTATATCTCCCTTATCATTGGTTCTAAGGGTTCAAAATGTAAACACAACCTACAGGAAGTCAATGCCTGCAAATCTATTGCTAGTGTGAAATTTGATCTTTGACCCTTTTCTTAAGGTATATTTGGGTTATTATTCTAAAAGGGCATCATATTTCCGTTATTATTGGGCTTTAGGCTTGTAACTCTGTTTCAAGGTCACACTGTCATTTTTGCTTAATACTCGGTGGGAGATAACCACCGCAGCAGTGGTCTTGTTTAAATATAAATGGCTAAGGTAAAAAGTGAGCTGTGAAAATACATTATAAAAACATTTATACTTTCAGATTATTAAGTGAATTGATGAACAGTAAAAGACTAGTTGTATAAATGTCACAAATCGAAACTGAAACATCTGACACTCATGTTTCTTTGGCTCAAATCTGGAAAGATGAATGCATAAAGGTTGGTGAAATGTCATTATCAGGACCTATTAAAAAATGTATACTCTATTACCTTGCAAGTAATCAAATATATTTTTTTTCTTGATGTAAAAATATTTTATAATAATGCAACAATATATACCATTTGAATTCTACAATAATATATGCCATGACATTAGACTTACTGGTTAGATTGCAAACAGGCAGTAAATTGCATAGTAAACAAGATACCATTTGAATTCTACAATAATATATGCCATGACATTAGACGTTGGATTGCAAACAGACAGTTAATTGCAAAGTAAACAAGATACCATTTAAAACTACTGTGATGTAAGTAACGCACTACACACATGTAGGCAAGCACAAGCATTACCTGTTTCAAGAAAAAATTAAAACTGCTACTGGTTGGAGAATATAAATGACAGATATAACAGGTGTAAGCCCTGAACTAGAGATGCTACTTGTTAAGAATTTAAATTAAAATATTAAAGACTTACAAGCTCTAAATCTGATACTTTTATGTAAAATACAAGACATTATAGATGTAAGCTTTGTCTGTTTTTTTCAGAATATAAATGACCTGAACAAACAGACTGCCCTCTACTGGTCCCTAACCATCAATCTAGCCACCCGGGCAGATTCAAAAAACATCCGTGGCCAATTAAGACAAGCAAGAGGTAAAGCCATAGAACTGGCAACATTAGGAGGATATAAACAATGTCCCAACAACAAGCGGTAAGTCATCAGGCAACATCATAGGCGTAGGAACCCCCAACTTTTGAAATAGATCTAAACTCCAATTTTGAAGTTTATATAAATTTTGACAGGTAACTCAATAATATGTGGTCAAATTACACTTTTACCTTGTTCACTGCTAACATGTACCATTGTGTAAGCTACATATGTACTACAAAATACTTATCTTGTATGATTTGTAAAAGGAACATTTTCAGTTAACCTGTCATGGGATTTGTAAAATTCTGTGAAACGTTTCACTTATGTAGACCAAAATCATACACATAGTAATCTTCTACTTTAATTTACTGTGTTGCTAATTATTTAGAACTTGAATTCACACAGATCAATGGTTAAGCACAACAATTTGTCAGCTGATAACTTTTCCTTCTTTACTGTGTGTTTATCGGACCTAGCCAGTCCAGTGATTGTACATCCCCTCAATTTGGGGATTAACCTTGCTAAAAATAGATCTTGTATTAGCTTGGCACTTGAAGGAAAGGTCACAGGTTCTGGCAACATGTAGTCAAGATATTAGAAATTTCTTTCAAATGCAGAGGTGACTATATGTATTTCTATACCTGGACAAGGTCGGGGAAATGTAGGATTGATGTCAGTCACACTGTCGTCACAAAGATTTGCTTTGGTAAAGGAACTTAAAAATATTTTAATTGGACCATTTTAATTTGTATATTACCTACATGCAATACATTCTGTAAAATTAACCAAAATTCTTGGTGTTGAGTCGAGTCGGTGCAGTCTAGTTCCTCACCCCCCCACCCACCCACCCACCTCACCCCCCCCCCCCCCCCCCACCCACCCACCCCAACCAAAAATTGCTTCCTACACCCCTGAACATTATATGTTAAAAATATTAATTTACTGGTCTCAATTATTTGTTTGATCTACAGGATACATTTTTAATTTGGCTGGAAATAAATGTAGTGAAAAAAGTGACCAGTAATTGTATATTTTTGTGTCATATTTTTATGAAGTATTGATATAAAGAATGTAGATCCACTGTCAAAAATGGTTTATGGACCTCCCTGATAGCTATTTGTTCCATTTTGGAGGAAAATTGTGAACATTTGCAGCAAAAAAGACTTATGCTTGGAAACCACACCTGTCACCCTCCTGAACAGTAAAGATCCTTAGTTATGTGTACCTGATTAAATCCTGATTGATCTGCAATGATAACAAATGACAGAAATTGCTCCCAGTTGTTCACTGTGATCATGTGATGTTTAGGGATGATTCCTAACAGTCATGGGTAGTTCAATTTCTAATATAGGAATCGCATGCCCTGTGGGTTGAAATTTCAGTCTATTTTGACCTCATAGGTTGTAACATATGTAGTCACTTGGTTAAAAAAGTCATTGGTTTGACCTCAAAGGTCAAATGATATTTTTGCATATCTGCTATCACATATTAAGGTTTTACAACACTAGATATAAATTGAGTTTAGTTGTAAAACAGCCTGATTTCTTTAATAATTCATAGCAGTAGTGGTTTGGAACACTTGGACTTAATGGTTGCACAAAGAGCCTCAAATGTAACCGAGACTTAAGCTAAGTCAGGAACTTAAATATGAGCTTTTTGGCTTAGCTAAATTTGAACTTAAATAAATATTACATATGGTGATTTCGATAAGACCAAGCTTATCACATAACCACAATGGTTTTCAGTGTCATGTGACCCTTTTCTTCTAGTCAAAATAATTTACTGGTAACATGTCTCCTTTGTTTGACAAATTTTATCTTTGGAAATATGCTATTTTACAATGGAAAACCTTGTAACCACATGAAAATGTCTAAAGATTTATTTCTGGAAGTGTTCTATATATTTATTCTTCCCTATTTGGAGAAATATTTATGACAGCCATGTTCAAGTCTTTGTTTACAAAAGTTAACACCACGCCTCAGGTAAACTTACCTCTAAGTCCAAAATGAAGCCAAAGCTTAGAATTATCTGCCTTGTGCAAAACCAATAAGTCTAATCTTTAAGTCTGAATCCAGGCTAAGTCTTTTTATAAAACTGTCCCCAGATATACAGGAGCTGCATCATAGTTCTGAATGGCATAATAAGTGACACAGTGTTAGTTCTGTATGCATGCATAAAAATGGCAGCATCAGCTCTATGGTCAATGGTACAAATTTGGCACAGCACAGAAAATTCACTGGGGACATCTCTTGAACAGGATTAGTGAGTAGGACTTTCATGTAGCTGAAATATTTCATATTTTTGCTCAGGATACAAATTATCACATGCCCTTTGCTTACACTGGAAGAAGGTTTATTTCATATTTGAAATTACAGCCACCTTTATCTCCCATCAGCAGCTGAAGGCCAAGGCCGAGAGATTACAAAATGCCATATATAAAATTATATGGATTAAGTAAGTTAATAAGTAATCAGTTTGTTAAGGTCTGACATGATTATAATTCTTCCCATAATTTTTGTAAAATATATAGCCTATCTTATTTGCATGCGCCATCATTTTTATGCATTTCTAAGACAAAACAAGGAATTAATCTTTGGGGTCATTGGTATATTGAAGTCTTCAATTGGCTTATTTCAAAACAGGGGTACATCTGGATACTTGAACGGAGCAGTGTAAGCCCCACCTTCTGGACCATGTTTTGTCAAGTACTAGAAAAATTAGCATTTGGGATAAAAGAAGTACATTCATTATAAACCTCCAATACAGCGTGCAAAGAGAAATAATGAAATAAAGAACCCCTATGGTAAAATGTGTTAAAGTAATCTTATTACTCTGTTCAATATATTTATCCATGCCCATAGTAGATTACCCAGAGGAGAGGATAATGAAATTAATTATCACCAAATGTGTTCCCACACAGTACAGATAGAAGTGGCTTCCCAGTTATAACTAGACCAAGTTCTCTAATGCTATGACAGCCTGTGTCACAATGATATGGGGCTGTCAGCTGCACATTGATGCAAGCTGTCATGGCAACAGAAACTCAATCTGGATTTACAGATATACAAGGTTTTATGTTTCATATGATGCAAGCTAATACCACATTCATAGTTTTCTGATAAGGCATCTCAGATCTTGACTGCGAGCATACTAGTCAATCAAAATGTAGCAATATTAACCACACAGCCATCACAGACAAATACCAATGTTCCCACCCAAGATCAAGGTCAACAATGGAACCTATGACCTCAAATGTAGGAGGCGATATAGTGTGGAAGAAGGCAAGGCATGCTAGGTGGTCATAAATTAGCTTTGAGCATATTATTAAATTGTTTGAACAAGAAGTAGTAATCCAGACCACCTGCTTTGTTGGAATCCCCTGTATTCAAGCCATCAAAAATCAAGGGTTCAATTCAAAAGTAGTTTTGCATATGATGAACCCACTCCACCTCCCTGTGTCTTCTCTGGTATGACCTAGTTATATTAATGCAATACTTTTATGGAGAGCTGAACCTTAGATTCTGTCAGATGATGGAGGTTAAGTGTTATGAAAAATAGTATTGGATTAGGTCAGATGTTGTGGCAAAACTGTGTAAGACTTTTATTCACTTCTCTGTTTTATGCTTTCATCTACTGCACTTTAAAACACATGCTAAAGAACTATTTCTTTGGCAAGGTCTTTCAACCATAGTCACTCTGTACTGCTTAACTGTGTACAGCTTTTTATGACAAATGACAAATATTTCCTATCTGTTTTCAATGTTACATTTTAGATTCTTCTAATACAGAGACTAAGCACATGGTTCTGAGGTAAAGTACTAATTTCACTGTGAAGGACCTCAGCTGCCAACTTTCCTTTCTCAGGCCCAAGTCACATCAACGTTTCATTGAGAGTGTACACCACCTCATAGTAAAATATGTACACATATGTATGTTTATTATAAACCACACAATATATTTGACCTACCGGTATATACCGGGAAAATAAAGAAAATAATTACTGGAGAATATTTTTTTTATTCCCAGGTGCCGCTACTCTGAATAAATTTTGCCCATGTCATGTAAACAATTGGCATTTTTTCACAAATATTTCAATAACTATGAAACCCAAAAATATGTTCTATATATCATTACAAATTTATTTTGACAGTAGCTTTTGTTGTTTTTTGTTGCAGTAACATCCATACAGCAATAGAGGGGAAATGTAAAGTTAAAAATTGAAGTTTTTTTGTATTCACGGATTCATAGTCACCAAAATATGAATACATTTCATGGCTGATTTTTACCCTCAGTCTTTAATGACTGCACAGGTATTGTTTTCACCCATGGCTTCCAGTTGGGCGCAATGACAGGGAAGTCTTGGCTGTATCTCAGATACTGTGAGGTGTAAGAAGTTGATACTTGGTCCTGGGATATTGGTTGGGGGTGTAGACATGCCATGTTATGGTATTACCTTGATTTGATGATTTTGATCTTTGACCTTGATGTGACTTTGACCTTTAAAATTTTATCTGAGTTATATATTGGAAACCTTGATGTGTTGGAAGTTAATACTTGACAGGAGAATTGGTTGGAGAGCGTAGGTGTGTAGTGTCATGGTGTGATATTGATTTGAGCTTTGACCATGATCTTGACCTTTAAAATCTCGTCTTGGCTATATCTTCGAAACTGTAAGGTGTAGAAGTTATTACATAGTAGGTGTGCAACTTCATGGTTTGACTTTGGTGTGACCTTTGACCTTGGCTTTACCAAATTATTTTCTTCTGCCACTTGTCAATTATAAAAAGTTATAGGATTGCTGAAACTGAGTATTATATGTACTTTTACCCAATTTTGTCATCTCCATTGATAGTTATACTTTAAGTAATAAATAAATTATTTAATAAATTTTACAGTTTCATAACATTTAGTTTTACAAATTTATGAAGTAATCTTGCTATTATATTGTCCTGTTTTGATATTTTGTCTTTACATGCATGTTCTTTTCCTCAGTGTTATTTCTCCTGCACCTAACACTGTCTTTTCAGAAAGTCACCTTATCATTGGACTTTTTTACTTCTTCTTTATCTCATGGTGTCCAAGCTAATTCGCGAGGCTTTAGGCTATGGGTATTTCTGATAATATTATTTTTTGGCATTCTTCAAGAAATATGAACTTATTTTGCTTAATATACAAACAAAGTGGTGGATAATAAATTTAAAATAGACTTTGTGATGTATATACAGACTCCAAGTTGTTTTTTGTCTTTATGTGTGATAACATTTAACAACAAAGGTTAAAAAATATGTGTTACTTGTGTTAATTGCCCATGATGTGTCTTTGTATTTTTGTGTCACTAGTTTCCTGAAGGACTGCATTTCATCTCAGGAGTATGAGAGAATAGGCTCACTACTGGCATCTGTGATAGAATTCCTCATCACTTTACTGCGCAAAAACCTCCAATTGCAGGAAAATTCATACCTAAACAGTAAGTATTGTTATCTGAAGTCCCACTTTGTTTTAAAAAATACACAACACAAAATGTACATTTTATCTCACACTACAAGAAAAGTTCGTTTGAAGCCTGTTATTTGATTGCACCAAAATAATTAATTTACAGCAAAACTCAACTAAGACCTTTGTCTTTTTTAATCCTTTACTCTTTGGTGAGGGATTTTCATGAAATTGTATGTATGGATACTGCCCTGGACAAAAGGATTTAGCACAGACTTAGACTTTTGTCTTAGATTTAGGCTCAAGTCTGTTTCCACAGACTTGGCTGGTTTTCAAAAACAGTTAAGTCAAAACTTTGGCTAACTCTTACACTTTAAGGTACGTCCACCTGTGATTGGGCTTAACTTTTGTCAAAAAAAGCTTTGCAAGAGCACTTGGAGAGAGGACACCTCTGTTAAGACTCTAATGGTGATTTGAATCACCACCAAAACCGAATGATCCGTTACCTGTACTATTGTTGACATTTCATGAAAATGTCATCAGAATCCATCCATAACTTGAGTTATTTTGCAAACAGACAGACAGACAAACAGACAAATGCATGCTGCCAAAAATATAACTTCCTTGGCGGAGGTAAATATGGCCAATATGTACATTTTCGGTACTTCAAAAATAGATATGTCAAAAAATGAAAATAATAAAATATAAAGCCCTCTTTAAGTAATTTTAAAAAATTTATGTGGTTAGGTTTTGCATTGCAAAACAGCATTTTCCAGAGATAAAATGCACCAAAGGATATTTGTCACACGTAGTATATATCAGGGCTGTTGGAGTGCAGAACAATCACAGGAATTTTGGTCACATGGACTAAAGTGATAATGCTTCCTCGAAGGATCACTTGGTGTTTTGATTCGGTTATACTTAAAGGCCCCAGTCGAATAGAAAAGACAGCTTTTGATCACTTGGGTCACTTAAATTACTGAACTCTTTATCTGCCACTGTGGCCTAGTGGGTAACAAACTCGCCTAGGAACACAGAAGACTTGGGTAAAGAACCTCAACCTCATCCTTGAGCCTCTTTTTTTCAGTTAGGGGAATGTCAGTAACTTGAGACTTGGGCTGTTCTTGTGCAGTCGGATTGATCATTTATTATTATAGCGCTTTGAGTCCTGTAGTACATGGAGATATTGTGCGGAGTATAAATACAGTAAAATTCAATTCACTCTACTCGAATAGCCCTATTGAGTACATATAAAGGTACACACTAGTCACATGACACAGAAAGCTATTGTGATTATATTATTAGTCTACGCTTGGACTTAGTTAAGTCACCATTTGTGAACACCATTTAAATCTTGAACTTTGCCAACACAGAAGGCTCAGATTTATAAGTCCATGACTTAGCCTAATGCTGGCTAACTCATAGACCCTATAAAAACTGACCCCTTGCAGTACTTGATCCCATACAATGCACAGCTCAATATTAAATTTTTCAGTTAGTTTATTAATTCCAGTTCTTTCAAAAATGTACGATGTCACATATCTTAAGTACAGTTGAATCCATTTTTGCAAATTCAAATAGCAATCATTCGTTATTTCTTTCTTTTATTTTTCAGAAGTAAAGATCAATTCTGGCTTAAACACCTACAAAGTGAAGGCTGACAGATTGCGATCAAGTTCTTCAATATTTACAGGATCTCATTCTGGCAGCAACAGTGGTAGCTATGACTCCGAAGTGCCATTCCTACTACGGTTTGTATGATATTTGTATGTATTTATAAATGTACATTAATTTTAATACCACTTAATTGATTATTTTAAGTGTCAATCAAACTTTTATTTTCTCAAGAATCACTGTTTAAGCACAGTTTTCCCAGAAAACCAACATAAAATTGAAAAAAACAAGTAATATCAAGTATGTTCTCATGACCTGTTGATAGGAGGATGTACCATAAACAAGGCCAAAAGGTGTTTTGGTCCCCTAGTGTGAGCGCAGAACCATCAGAAACATGAGTAGTGCACTAGAATTTATGAAAGTCTCGTGACAGAAAGAAATTCCAACTTAGATACATCCCACAGCTGGTCCTGAACTGAGACGGTCACCCATGGAAGTACTAACATAGGGGAGCTGGATGAATCGGCCCTTTGCCAAATCGGCCCTCGGCAAATCGGCCCCCTAAAAAAATCGGCCCTCAGCAAATCGGCCCCCTAACAAGTCGGCCCTCGGCAAATCGGCCCCCAAGTTGATAACAAGCAGGAAACAAAGGGTGCAGAGTGTGTTGCCCAACCACTAAAACATGTTTTTACTTTATATGTATAATTTGTTAGGTCACAAGTAAAAATGATTTTAGTGAATGGTATCTGTATTTGTACTACTTGTAATGTATCATTATTTCAATGTCACATCATACTGTGTATGATATGTGTTAGCAGTCTACTACCCTAGCCCACCCAGATGAAGAAGTTTTTGTGAAAAAATGGTAAATAAAATTATTTTGTTAAAAAAAATGATATCATGCTATTTTGAAATTCCAAAGTTGAATGATAATTGGAGAAATATGAGGTCCTTTTATAGAGGAAAAGCATCACTTAATTTTAATGCTCTTATTAAAATAATGGGTTGGTTCAATATGCATGACAATGTTATGACAATAGTGTTGATTGTTTATATGTTGTTTTACTAAGTGTAATTAACAAATATGAAAAATGTCATCCCATGTCAAGATACTGTAATCAATCCCTTGTAACCTATATGCAATAAAACTTGTTTATGTTAGAATTATAAAATGCAATTACATTGTCTGCACAGCCTCTGTGGGTGGGATTATAACTTTAGTGATCTTTGGTATTTGTTTAGTATAGGGATTACAATCTAAAGTGTTAAACAAACAGTATTAGATATTAAAAATTGATGAAAATTTGATTTCCCTGCAGAGGATTATATCATCCCCCTTGTGGGTATCATAGAGAACAATAGGCATTTACTTCATATCTCTACAATTTAATACAAATAATTAATATTATTGCTATTATTATTATTAATTTTATAATTTAGATCACAGGTAACCCCAATGTATATGTGTTGTTGTGAAAAACCCCATAAATCATATGTACACTTATCTATCTACATCCAGGGGGCCGATTTGACCATATATTAATTTTAAAGGGGCCGATTTGACCATAAAATATTTTATAGGGGGCCGATTTGACCAGGTAATTTTATTTTGGGGGCCGATTTGACGGGGGCCGATTTGGCAAAGGGCCGATTTGTCTGATTCTAACATAGCCCATTGCCACTTAACTTCAATGAGCAGACAAATAGCCATCACTCTGTGCCACAATTCATGAAAGTCTGGAGGCAAAAGAACAATATGTATGGGAAAAAGCCAAAAGGACATGTGTCCTTTTAGCTATTGGAGCGCAAGAGAGGCAAATTCAGAATCCACAGGTGTTGTCAATTTCATCAAAGTATGGAGACAAAAAAAAGTGATCTGTAAAAGTGCGAGCTCCAGTGAGGCTCGCGCATAAAAATCTTAGTTGACTTAGTTGAAGTTCTATAGCTGAACAACAGGTTTCTGTGATGGACTGTAACTGGCATGGCTCACACCAATAGCTATTAACAGGAAACAGGAATCTCTAAATGTAGGCAACCTACTATGATATAACCTATGCAGCGTTTTGAAAGTGACGTTTATTTTACATAAATCAAAACAAGTTCACTCATGCTGATTTCATGCTGTGATACATTACACATTGGTAATCAGTTTAGACATGGTATGTGGCCAATAACCAAAGCTTCAATCCATTTGTCTGTTTTTTCCAAGCAAATATAAATATAAAAATATTTTAAAACTATCACCACACAGTTGATCATGACAGGCGATACATTCCATCTGATGTAAGGAACAATTCATAATCAAATAGTATTGAGAAAGCTTTGCAGCATCCTGCCTACTACAAAGTGACGTACAAGATACAATAAAAATAAGCATGTTATACAGTGATTTTGATCTCTTTTTGAATGCTAAAGGATACTCAGTAACGTTGGGTATATTCATTATTAAAATTAGGATTTTGAGAGGATTATTAAGGGGGCACCTTGATTGATGAAGTATGTAACACCCTTGCCTTCATCTCTCAGACCCTGGGTTTGATTGTTGGCCCCCATCTGAATTGGGAAAGTTGGTAGTTCCTCGCTGGTGTGTATTGGTCCCCAGTACGCAATATTGGGTAACTAGCATACACTGCTTTTTTCCATGCCATCAACTACCTTTCATGGTGTGACCTTTACAAAGTTTCAAATACCTTAAACCAAAATCAATCAATGTAGACAGATTGTTTAGTTCTGTCCATACATGCAAATGTCTCAAACTTTTTCCATAAAATGTCAGCTGACTTAGTGCCTCTTTGGACACTTTATTCTTGTTTTTGAAGACATATCAGAGAGTTGCAGTGTCTTGTGGACAGGATTTATGAAAGTTCAGATTTCAAACCCTGGGAAATGGAACCCCACACCTTGATGCAGCAGCTTGCTGATAATAGTAAGTGCTGTAACACATGTACAGTAGACTAAAGTAGCAACAGTGTAAATCAAATCTAGGCATAAATGGAGCCTATTTTTTATTTTTCTGTTCAAGTAGAAGTTAGCCATTCAGAGTACAACTGGAACCTAATCTTGTTTTCATATCAGACATTCCAAAGATATATTGCTGTTCTGAAAACAATTCCACAATAGAGCTCAAGCTACTCCTGGCAGTATTTGAGTAGGTGGATTCTGCATATTTCACAAAATTATTACCAGGGGCCTCTGACAGATAGAAAGACTTTCCCATTTGTTTATATCAACGAATATTAAGTCCTAAGAGGACCTTTTTCAGTTAAATTAAACATTTTTATCTGCTTTATAAGTTCACACTTCGGCATGTCTTAAATCAGCACAAATATTCATTATGCAATAAATCCAAACTTAATTAATCACAATCAGCAGTGAAAAAAAAATTCTGTGAGATGTTGATAAATTTTGTGCTGAATTACGTGTATGGCCCCCAATTACATATACAGATTGTATTATCAGGCCTCAAACAGCCGCCTGAAACTAAAGAGTGTTAGTGGCCTGTTTTGATACTTCACAATGTGCGGTAGTGTCAATGCATAATTCAAACAAAAGAAATATACGTTGTACATTAATTTGCATAAAACAGCCAAAAAAATAGCATTGGAGATGTCTGGACCCCACAGCCTGGGGAAATAATATCGGACATCATGAGATACAATAGAAAAAGTGAAAAAAGATAAAGAGTCTGTAAGATCAGACTTTGTAAGTTATGTAAAGGTGCAGGAGAAATACAAAGAATCAAAAACAAGACATTTTAAAAGCAAAATGACAGCAATGATTTGTAAATGAATAGTTATGAAGTTGCAAAAATTATAGCTGCGAATGGAGATGGTAAAAGTATGAGGGGTGGGGGGGGGTAGGATTCAAGGATAAAAATCTGCCCCCCCCCCCCCCCCCCCCCCCCCAAAAAAAAAAAAAAAAAATGTGTCCATATTTTTGTTTGTTTGTTTTTGCAGTGGAAATGAAGGTTATTGTTAATGATAGGATGTTTTGCTAATGCAGATCTACTGTTAACAGAACAGTTTTGGTACCGTAACAGTGAACAAATCCGTAAAGCATCAAAACGATGAAATCTTACCCTTTCTGGACCTAAAAAAGTGAAAAGAAAATTCTGATTTGAGCCATGATATTTTTCAGTAGTTTAAAATCACACATTTTCTTGCAAATATGAAAACACACATTTAATATACACATTCTTAGGCTGTACATATTTCTAAAACTGGGGTACATTAGTTTGCCTTGAAATCAAAGTGTGAACAGGTCATAAAAGAAAATTTGTGCTTTGCAGGTAATCCAGTATTAGCTCGTGATGCAGAACAGGGAGAAATCTTTGTGACAGTAAGTGTACTATCTTGTATACTTTGTTTTTCTCAGAATTATAATTATGTGATAGAACCCAAGGAGTTATAAAATCATTACTACTCACTTGGCTTGTTAGGATTTCCCCAATTCCTCACCCTGAAGAGTATGGAAAGTAAATTGAACAAAATAAGTGCCTATTGCATGTTAATAAGCTTATGTTTTTTTAAATTACTATATTATTGTCCTTGGTGATTTGGTAGTAACACTCAACTAACTCATTTGATATCTTTTGGGTTTAAATCCTATGCCAGACTTTAGCGGGAAGAGTTAGCAGTTGCTCACCAATTCTAAGTTATTTATAGTGGAAAATTTTAGCCAAGTAGTGTATCCACTGTTACCCTTAGCCCCATGAACTAGTTTATCATGATATAACTTACACTTAAATGTAAATAAATAAAATAATTGGATCACATTGCGGTTACCTGAGCAACAAAGAGTCTTAATATGTTTTATGAAAATGTAAGGTGCAAACAAGACATGCAACTTAAGGTTTCTCCTTTTTAAGGGTAATAGTGAAAATTTGTAAAATTAATATGATATAATTATAGCCACTCTTACATCCCATCTTACGTGCATGTACATCCTGGAAAAATTGCTACACTTGTGATTTTATAACAGAATATCAAGGTCGCAATGAAAATTGGCAAGCATATTTTCTCTGCATGCAAGTAGTGTGGCTATAAACACGTCCATGTCTCAAGGGTAACTAACCAGAGACTTGTGCATGTTTATTCTCCTTGCTAGTGTTGCAAGATCTCCCAATTCACTCGCAGGGTTTGCACATGCCGTACAATACACTCATGTGTACCTTGCATCCATATTAACCCACTGTGGGGCCTGTAGCTAGACGCAGTTTCTTCTTTGAGGTTCAAGTAATGACACTCTTGTTGGGAGAATACATCTTGTTTGCACATGCAAATCTCTGCTACCCCCACTATCAGGCCATGCTCATATTTTTCAACAATATTTGCAGCACACTTACGTGTTTATACATGTATGATTGGATGTAAGAGAAGCTTATGCTCCTTTTATCAACATTTAATGAATCCAAAACAATGTTGCAAGATAACAGTAAGGAAGATATGCTTTATTTGACATTCAAACTTAATAAACTTTGAATTTAGAGTTTAAAAATCGATTTATTGAATTCAAAAGTCAAGACAATTCCAAAAAATAAAAAAAATCCAGTTTGACTTTACAACACATCAAGCAGTATTAATCTTGTTCATGGTACAAGGACTGTTGCTTACTTTAAATCTGTTTTTTTTTCCCTTTTTCGACAATTTTAGGCAACAACTCCAAAGTTACTACACAGCAGGAAGTGTAAATTCCTCCTTGTCCTCAGCTTGATAGGACTTGCCATCCTCATCACTTTGCTCAGCACGACTCTTGTGGTATTCAGTTGACACATTGGGTATCAGTGGTGTCATCAGCAAGCAGAATTCTGTGGTATCAACAAAGACTTTCCATTTTAGCGCAACTCTAATGCTATTCAGTGGACACATTGAACATCAGTTATGTCAGCAGCAATGATGATTTTGTGCTATCAACAAAGACTTTACATTCAAGCACGAATTTAATATTATTCAGTGTTCTGTGGTGTCAACTCGGGCTTAAGATTGAAGCATGAATATAATGCTATACGGTTGACGCCTTGGGCATCCGTCGTGTCATCAGCAATCAGTGTTCTGTGGATTGAAATTTATTCTGTGCATTACAAGAAGAGATAGCTTAAGCTTAAGCTAACAAGGGCAGGTGGTACATGGAAATATTTAGAAACATAATAACTTACTTCCCATTAGTTAAGTCTACCTCACACATGTGATTTGATACTCATGAAAAAGCTCATGCCTGATCTTAAACTTAAATGTAGTCACTATTATTTAAGGTATAAACCTTAAAATTATAGTTTAAACTCAAACATAATACCTATTCTCAAGTATATCTATGCTTACTCAGACTCAAAATTATTTATAATCCCTATATTTTAGGAATATTTTTAAGTTTGCATGAAATGCATCTAATGCACTGTTTCCACTCGAACCGACAGGCCGGTAACTATGCATTTCTGGAGAGTCGGGACCATTGTTTACATGGTCGGTTAGGGTCGGTTGCAAGTTACCAGCCTGTCAGGGAGAGTCGGTGAAATATCAAACATGTTTGATATTTCTACGACCATTGCCCACCCTTGTATCCGACCCTAATTTCAGCACCCTAGCAACAGTCCTGTCGGTTACACTTCCCGGCTGGTCGGTTAATCAAACAGGCCTGTCTGTAACAAGTATCCGGCTTGTCCCAAATATGGACTTCCAGACTGTACGTGATGACTCACCGACTGTGCGGCAAGTGTTACAGTACAGCCGGCCTGTCTGTAACTGTTCCCGACAGGCCTGTAAACTTTACAGGCCGGTCGGTAACTTTTACAGACTGGTTCCTAGAGTTGGTAAAATTTGTAACCGACAGGCCTTAAACTGAAACAGACAAGCCGTAAACAACAACCGACAGGTCTGTAACACTAACAGACAAGCCGAGAACTGTAACAGACAGGCCAGCAATATTTTTGCTTCTTATGGCCTGTCGGCTTCAAAGTCTGTGGGTATAAAAAGGCCAGTCGGTAGACAATATGCGTATATTTGGGCTCTGACTTGTCGACAGACAACTTGGTGTGCAGCTTTTCTTTAGGTTTTTAATTTCTGGAAATTAGCTTAGTACTAAGCTCGGTTGGACTGGTTGGGAGTGAAGTCTGTTCTGTGAGGTTTCACTTTTATTTTAAGTTTTTGTTTTTTGAAACAAGCTGTACAATTGATTGATTGATCAGCATGCCAAGGGGCAGGAGAAAGATTGTAGTACCAACTGGAGACACTCAACCATAGTTTGAGTTAGGAGATACAGCTTAGGATATAGAGAGAAGGAGGGGGGAGAGAGAGGAGAGGGATGAGAGAGAGAGGATTGAACAGGAGGAGAGACACAGAGAGAGCCAGGAGGGAAGAGAGCCAGGAAAGAAGAGAGAAGAGAGTGCAAACTGATACAGATACTGATGTAGAATCAACTCAATCCAGACAGAAGAAGGGCCAGATGAAGTCTATTTTCCTGAGTGATTCAGACAAAGAAGCCATCGTGGAGTTTGTTAAACAGCACAAGGAACTGTATGACAAGACCAACGACAGTTTCAAAGACAAGCAGAAGAAAGAAGGACTAGCTAGCAGCTACCAGAAACTTGCCTGTCAAGACTGTGAAGAAGTGGTTCGATACTCAATATACCAGATATGGCAAACTCACTCAAAGTCAGGACAAGGAGCTGAGAAGGGCACAGAACGACAGACCTGGCTGAAGGACAGTTTTAGTTTTCTACGAGGTCACATCAGAAGGAAGGGAGTTTCCAAGTCTTTTGCATTCAAGTCACCCCAGAGGCCCTCTGCAGCCACAGCTTCAGTTCCAGATACATCCAGAGACACAGAATCTGAGATGGAAATCAGCATTGCATCAGATGTTACTCATCAGCCTTCGAGCACTAGTCCCAAGTGACGACAGCCTCCAGTCGCGACTACCACATCTGCAGATCCAGTCTTAGATCAGTTCCAGCAGATGAGGTCGATGATTTCCACATTTCTGGGTACACGTCAGGACCCCACTTCAAGTCCTCAACAGTCATTCTGCAACTATCTCCACTCTGAGATTGAACATCTTGAAGAAAGGGACTTTTTAACCTTCAGGAATGACAGGGTGAAGCTTCTCAGTGAAATACAGTACAAGGCTGAAGAACGCAAGACAGGTCACCACAAGTCAAGAGGTCACCACATATCAACCTCCAGAAGCATCACAGTCCACAGCAGGATGGAAATACGTACTCACCATCCCGGAAACTCAACCAGTCGCCATTCCACTTGTGCAGCCTCAACAGACTACCACAGGACAGCCTGTTACAGTGATTGCGAAAGTACAGCAACCATCAGGACCTTCATCATCATCAGCACAGCCTACTTCTTATGTTGTTCTGGATGACTAGCCATTTTCACCCTCTCAACTTCAACCAGCACCGTCACCAGTGCCATCTTCCACTCATCATGAACATTCAAGACCTCCCAGCCAGTCCAGACAGCAGAGTCAAAGTCAGCCCAAATCAGTGGATTAGCCCGCACAAGTCACACCAAACCCGGCCCTTTTAAGGGCCACCCGAATCTTCCAAAAACAATTAACAAGCTACATGTTTGTGCCCAAAAACATAAAAAGCATGCCGTCCAACACTTACACCTCCCCACAGTACAAAAAAAAATTGTGTGAATGAATGTGTGAATGTTAAACAAATACAGATAAACTTCCACCACAAAACAAAAACAATATTCCCCTTAAAAAAATAATCCCGTAGGAAATCAAAGTAAAACCACCAAAACAAAACTCTCCCCCCCCCCCCGCCCCCCACCCCCAAGAAACAAAGATGTGGACTCAAACCCACGTCCCTCATAAACCAAGATGTGGAGTCAAACCCACGTCTGTCAAAAACCAAGATCCAGACTCAAACACATGTTCCTGTCTCCCAAAACCTCACTTTAAATAAAAGCCACATCCACATTGACACACCAACAAACGTGAGGAATAACAAAATTTTCAAAAATGTGAGTGGCAATGGAATGATAAACTGAAAAAAAATTATTGGGACTGCAAAGCTGAAAAATTTTGTTTTGCAAATTTCCTAGTATTTTTTTTTAATTCTTGTGAATTCTTTGCAGGAAATATTTCCAGGTATTTATTTGGAAACTTTTTTTTTTAATACCACTTTATAAATTATTTTTTCAGAGGATTAAGCCAGGTCATGTTGGGGTGGGATGGCAACTTTGTTAAGTGAGGACCTGGGTTTAAATCTGTAATTCTAATTCTAATAGTACTTTTATAGTGCTCAATCTCTATCTATTGACAGACACTAAGACGCATAAAGCCAAAAATCAGAGATCGTAATCGTTAAATCAGAGACATTGCAGGGGTCAGCACCACGGAGAAAGACGAAATGAAAACAGAGGAAAAAAACTAGGGTGGGTAGGCTTTTTCAAAGAGGTAAGTTCTCAACTTCTTCCTGAATGAGGAGAGAGATTTAGCTGAGCATACGTCATCAGGGAGATCATTCCAAATCATCGGAGCATCGTATGCAAAGCTAAGGCCAAATTGCTTTTTTGACTTGTATATTGATGCAAAATGTGGGACCTCAAGCAAAACACCCTGAGATTGACTTCTACGCGTTCTGTACATATTGTGTCTAGGTTTAAGGAAAGGTTTGAAGTATTTTGGATGGCCACTATGTAAAAACTTGTACACCAGAAGAGCGACCTTGAAAATAGAGCGATGCATGATAGGCAACCAATGAAGACTCTTTCTTACAGGAGTGATATGCGAGTACTTGGTGGTATTCGCCACAATTCTAGCTAGACTGTTCTGAACACATTGGAGCCTACGAAGGTCAAGAGCAGAGAGACTTCTGAAAAAGAGAATTACAGTAGTCAAGCCGACTTCCAACCAAGGCATTTGCAGCCAAGAGAGCAGCTTCACATGTAAGATACCCTCTGAGTCGCCTTAAATCCCTGATATGAACAAAACAAGCCTTGCAGATATTCCTGACATGGCAAGAAAAGGAAAAATCTGAATCAAACCAGACACCAAGGTTCCTGATTGCCTCAGCAGGTGACAGGAGGGTACCAAGTATATTGACTGGGAAAAATTTGCCAAGTTTTGTACGGACATTTTTTGAACCGAACTGAATAAACTCTGTCTTATCAGGATTGAGTTTGAGCTTCTTTACTGAGAGCCACTTTCTAACATCATCCAAGCAGTTTTTCAGCCTTTCAAAGGCCAGAGTGGCATGCTTGTGTGTGAGATGAACGTATAACTGCATGCATCCGCATAAAAGTGGAAATGTATGCCAGGGTGATTCTGAATAACCTTGCTTAGGGGTGTGGTGTATAATGAGAAAAGGATCGGACCCAAGACAGAGCCCTGGGGCACACCATACAATAGCTGTAAGTGACATATTTTACCTTTTTCAACTGAGTGTGGAATGGATTGGTATTTTTGATGGGGAATATTTTTGGTGAAATTGAATTAGAATTAAATTGTTGGAAAGTTATTTTTGAAGCAACACTTTGCTAAATAAAAGTTCTTGGATTATTTGGGTAGTCCTGAAAAGGACTGATATATGACAGCATGTTCTCGCCTCAGTCTTCTCCCCTCAGTCTTCTTAAACTCTGTCGTCCTGCCCAGCCAGTGCCACCACATGATTGAAGTAGTCTTTCAGTAGGTCTCGTTGATGTTTGGCCTCCCTCGATGGGTTTCTGAAGTACTCTTGATGTCCCTGTGCCCCCTGGTCCCCATGTGGTGGTTGTATGTCGTCAGCTGGAGTGGGTGGTCTGTCTGCTGCCCCCTGATGGCTTCTCAACATGTTATGTAGTACCACACATGTTAACACAATGTCTCTCATAACTATTGGCCTCTGTTCCATGGTGGTCAACAGCACCCTGAATCGCTTGACAAGTATACCAAATGAGTTCTCGACCACCCTCCTCCCCCTGGATATCCTGTAGTTGGCTATTCTCTCTTCTCTGGTCAGTTGGCGTCTACTGTAAGGCTTGACCAGCCAAGGCATCAGGGCAAAGGCGTCATCCCCCAGCAGGAAGTAGTCTAGATTTGGCCCCCCAGGTCCAAGTGGTTCAGGTGGTGGTAGTCCCAAGGTTCCATTTTCAATTCTTTTCAGTTTGCTGCGGTTGAAAATCTGTGGATCATATAATGACCCACTGGCCCCCGCGTTGACCCACAGGAACTTGTAATCTGCATCAACTAAAGCCAAAAGTACCAGGGAGAAGCAGCCCTTGTAGTTGAAATATTCACTGCCTGACTTCTTGGGCTTCTTGATAGCAATGTGTTTTCCATCTAATGCACCAACTGCATGGGGGACATTCCATCTGTTTCTAAATCTTTGTTCAATTTTCTTCCTGTCTTCAGGATCAGTGGGGCACACCAGATACTCGTGTTGAAATTCTTTGAAAATGGCTTTGCAGACCTGGGGGATAAACTGGCAGATGGTCGATCTTCCAACCCTTCAGTGGTATTGCAGTGAGGTGTAGCTTTCCCCTGTGGATAAGTGTCTCAAAGTAGCTGCCAGTTTCAAGCCGACTTTCAGTGGCTTCCTAAAGTTGGTGATTGACTTCCTGAGGTGGGGGGGTGATTCTTTCTTCAATCAAATAAAAAAATGCTGGCTCCTCTCTCTGCAGTATCCAGGGCAAGACCCATGGATTCTGTGGCTTCCTTCTCCTTCTGGGTGCTGGGGGTGGGGGTGATGGTGATGCTGGCTGGGCAGGTGCTGGGTTCTGCTGTCTTCTGTGTCTTGAAAATATCAGGTACAATAAAAAATTAAACTCAATAAAAAACAAAAAAAAACCCTCAAGTAATCTATCAGTTGCTCTTGATGTGCTCCTGTCATCTTCGATGTGTGAAATGAATGGCAAATCACAGGGGAGGAGGTTTATATAGTGTGATATGGATCTCGATTCTGGATCCCGACCCACAAAAACAATCAGACCTGTCAGGAAGGGTCGGGAACATGCTCCAGGCCTGTCTATTTGTCTTTACAGCTTGTCTGTTTGTGATCCGGCTTGTCTGTTAGGGGTTTAGTGCTTGTCGTAGAAATTCTACGACTGGCTGTGCAAAAGAGGTTCCCAACCCTACGGCTTGTCGGGATGGCCATTACGACCTGTCTGTAACTTTACTGTCCTGTCGGGGATTTCGTAACTGACTCATCATTTTCGCGCCATTTTTTCTACGACCCTATGACTTTTGCAACAGACCCTAAAGTCGTAGGGTCGGTTACAGGGTTGGTTCCAGTGGAAACAGTGCATTAAAGAACTGTTCCATATCCATAATTGGGTCATAAACCTAGCTCCTAATTTAAGAAAATAGAACCACTTATTGGGTGGAGTAGCTTTTCCAATAGCTTCCCAACAGACACTGCCATTGGTCTCACAAGGTTACGGTTCGTTCCCTGAAAACATTCCCAATTGCACCCAGATGGGTTAAGAACATTTTGAAGCACTATTCAGTGGCTAGGATTGACTTAAGATCCAAAAGATTACAGTACAGACGTTAAGATAGGTTTAAGATATGTTTGCAATTTGGCTCCTGAGCACAAAATTTGTTCTGTATCAGCGAGGATTTGAGATAACTTCAAATCGTTTGAAATAATCGGGGACACACACGATTCACTGCTGAATGTTCAAAATGCTTCCTCATCCAAAACTCTTAGTCCCAAATCAGTCCCTGAGTCTGTCCGGAATGTCCAGATTGTGGTTAAAAATCATTCTGAATGAAAAGATTGAACATCCAAACAATCTTCAAGGTTGTAACCAAATCAGGGGCTGGATTACCATAGAGAAAGCCCTATTAATTTTGGGGTTTATGGCCTTCATTGGTTTAATTTGACAATGTTTTTTGGAGTTTGAGCATATGCTTCTTGTGTAGGGTTTCATTTATTACTACTAAATTTGAGTATATACCTATGTAGAACTGAAATTGACTTGGATACTGTGCATGAATTTGCGATTTTTTTTTGTGAATGCTGTCCTAAGATTTCCCAGCTAGTTAAAATGAACCAAGTACTTGTTGTTGTCAAATCTTCTTAGAATAGTTTGCTTTGTGATGGAATAATGAATATCAGGTATAAAGCCTTTCAGGTGAATATTTTGGGCAATTATTTTAGCCATTGAGTATATATAAGCATTAAAGTTTGGTAAAATCACGAACTATGTTTTTATTACAGTCTGAATGCATATCTTTATCAAAAGGTTTGTCTTATGCTGCATTCTTTATGCTTTTCACGATCGGTAAATATGAGTTCACGGCCTGTGAAAATGAAAAAAAATGGGTAGTATTTACCGCTGGTGGGTAGATGGGTAGAGTACCTCCCAAATTTTCCCATTTGTGACCTTCACCTATGATGACAAGAAAGATGCAGAATCAGTGTGCTTTGGTGATAAAAACCTGTAAATAAAGTGTTTTAATACTTTGGTAAATGGCGTAAGGAAACAAAGAGCAAATGTAATATGCAATCATGTTTTACATGTTGGAAAGCAAATTATTATGACTGTTGGTTTAAATGCACATGTAAACATGAATAACTAAATATTGCACAAAGCTTCCAATTGGTATGTGTGTACTCACCAGTGGTAAACACCAGCTCATGATGTGCCAAAGAATGCAGCATGAACTGCTAGTTTATTCTCAGGTTAAAATGGCATTAAATGAACAATTTAGTTCATAAATAGTTCAAAACACTGACATTACATCAATTTTACAACAGTGATAATATGAGGATAATGTGAAACATTTATTGAGATCTCTGGTGTCACTTTTGTGCCATGATCACCGACCCTTATTGAGTGTATTCAGTTCATTTAGTTCATTTACCAAACTGCAGATACTTTGTAAAACTGCATCATATTTTAACCAGGCATTTTTTCAAAATGGCTTATAAAATTGTGTACTTTTTGAATGCAAATGCTAAATTTAAAAAAAAAAAATTATAATCTCCCTGCGGGAGATGAAAAGGAAAAAAACCCATTACTGTTCTGTACAGTCGATATGTGTACATTGTGGTTCCCAGAAAAGAACACTACTAGGGTGCATTTTTTGTAATAAATGCCCCAAAACCAATACAATCCAGTGTGACATGATAGAGTGAATAGACTCAGAAACAGGCCTCTTGAAAAAAAAGAAAGAAAAAAGGAAAATGCAGAAGACTTATAAAAGTCTTATAAAATACATGAACGGGCTTGTCAGTAGTAACACATAACTACAAGTCATATTATAGGAATAAAAGACGTATTCGAGTGCTTTATGATGGTTTTAAACTATCGAGCGGCTGAATATAAAGCACGAAGCCCGAAGGGCTGAGTGCTTTAATACAGCCGACCGATAGTTTAAAACCATCATAAAGCACGAGAATACGTCTTTTATTCCTATTCTAAAATGGTTACATTAATAATTTGGTCAAAATAAGTTGTAAATATACCTGAAAAATCAAAACAAATCCATGGCCATCTTGGCTGTTCCATCCACAAAACATACCTGGTTACATCTTAGTTACCAGACACAGTACACCTAAATTTTTTCTCAGTTAAGGTAGACGCAAATATTGTCTCCAATGATGCAAGCCCAATGAAAATAGCAGAATCTCAACAAAAAAGATTTATTTATAAAACATTTAATAAAACAAAGAACATAAACATAGAGATTATTACTGAAGCATTTTGTTAACTGTTTAACATTGTCCTTTCATACTATGTTTTATTTGTAAAAAGTTACAAAAAATGAAAAATAACAAATAAAATCAAACATGATATATACAAAAAAAAAAAGCTTAAACTCATTCAAACATGATATATGCAAGGGTTCATTATACACATATTTTAATGTTTCTATTTACATTTTTTCAAAGTTAAAGTTTATGTTGAAAATCCCACCAGTTATGGTGTTGCCCTGAAAAATTTGATTGGCTAAATCAGATGCTGTGGATCTTTGCTGGGTAAGACTGTAATTCAGGGTCAGATTTGAATCAATGTTCTGGGTACTGGTGGTTCTATTTGTGGTCATGGTATGAGGCTTATCCTGCAGCTGGTTTACTTTACCATAATTATGGAGAGTGTTGCTCATTTTTTTTCTTTGTTCATTGCCAGTACTTGCCACATATGGCAATAAACTTTTGGGGTCTTTATGACCAGTGACTGATATGATATCGTTTTGGTTGAAGCTAGAGTGGCTTAAGACCGTGCTGGTGGTGGCCCTAACGCAGTGGTTAGTGTAAATTTGACTCAATTCAGCTTTTTCGGAAATTTTTTTCATTTTTTCTCCCAAAGTATTAACCCCAACTGCTTTATTGAAGTACCAAATGTCTTCATCTACAACTTTGTCACCTGACCTGGGTCTTTGAAAAAAAGAATCACACTCAGGGTGCAGTTTGGATAGGTAGAGATGTAGTGATTTTATTGGGCAATTAGCATCATCAGGTAGAGAATACATTCTCTGATCATTCTCTTTCCTTTTTGCATCTAAACCATGATTTTTTTTTGTTTTTTCGTTGAAATTTAAGGTGGCATACTGGATTGTCGGATCACAGTCATCAACAACAAACTCAAACGAATTTTTCTTTAGAGCATGGAGACCCTCTTTTCCCCTCCTACCGAAATGCAAACAAAGCTCAAAGAACACTTTGTTCTGCAAAGAAATGGGGTTATCGTTTCCCAGAACACCAGATGAATACATTCTTTGGATGTCACCACTGGAAATAGCGGTCTTGTGTTTTGTCACATCGTGGCCTTCACTTCGGTTGAGTTTGATCCGACCGGTTAGAATCTTGTTTGCTGGAATGAACTCCCTATCTACGACAATGTTGAGGGTTCTATTGAAGGGGGGACCCTGTAAGTAACGGTTCAGGCCTGCCCGTATGCCGACTAGGGAGGATCTTGAATATGTTCCTGTTTTTGAATTTGCCTGTGGATTCACTTCACCATAAAATTGGCGCAATATCAATGCCAGCTCCTCAGCAGTCAGATATTCGAATGCTACACCTTCATTACGTTCAGCCAGCCAATCTGAAGAAACACAGGGGAGACCTCTTTTAGTAAAGATATTTTTTCCAAAACTTAATGGGTCAAATAAGTAGCTATAAAAAAAAAAAATAAAAAAAACAAACCTTTGAACAAGTTGACGGCCCATTTGGTAGAGTATGTTGTGTTTCTCTCATTGTTAGCAGCTGCAATGGAATCCAACTGTGTTGTTTCTAGTTTTGAATATCGTTGTTTTGTCTGTTGTTGCTGCACAGGCACTTCTTCACAAAATCCAACTAAATTATCAATTCCAATATCAAAGCTTGCGGTGTCAACCTCTTCCACATTTTTACTTTCAGTCAACTCTTCAGCCAATCCAATTGTTTCAAGATCATTTTTTTTTGACATTTTCTTTGGTTGTAACAATAGTATCACCACTATCAATATCCCATAGTTTGTATTTATTATAACCAAGTCCACTCTTTTTTATCTCCAAAATGACACAATCTTTACCTTTGAACTTCACAATCTCTGCTTCAAAAAAATTATATGGTGAAACTGTTTTTTTATCCATTATTCTTTCATTTCTCAGCAAAAATATGCATTCCCGTTCATTTTCCGGCATACGTACGCAGACGACAGGCGTTTATGCGGCAAATAAATAATCCGAAATTTAGTATACGCAGAGGGACGATGTACGCAGAATTCAACAGCGTTCTTTATTTACCGTTCTATATTCGCGATTTCTGAACTGCGCAAAAGACGTGTCCAAGGACACTGCGCAGCGTACCGTTTTAGAATAAAATGTATATAAAGTTAAGCAATAAGTGAAAATCAAAAGGGTCATAAAACTGAAGCAGGTAAAAAGCCATATCACTAGGTTTGAATTGTCAGGAAAAAAATCTATTAAGTTTTAAAGACTTTCAGACAATATTTCTAAAGATACACTGCAGTACCTTACTGCAGATACCTTAGTTTGACCTTGAGGGAGGGGTGGGGCAGATTTTATGGTATATTTGGACTCAAAGCCCTTGGTTTTCTATTACTCTCAATAAACTCCAAAGCTTTTATTTCAATAATAAAAGAGTTCTGAAGCAATAAGTGAAAATCTATCCCATTTAGGGTAATAAAATTGACTTTGAAATGCAAGGAAGGGACAAAAAGCCATAGCATTAGATTTGAAGTCATGGAGAATAATTTGATTAACTTCTATGGGATTTCAGGCAACCTTTTTTGAAGATACACTGCAAAACACAAGAAATTAAACTTTATGATCAGAGTTTGACCTTAAAAAGTTAAAAAGTGGTTGGGGGGGGGGGGGGGGGGGCAAATTTGATGGGCTCTTTGGAATCCAAGGTCTTGGTTTCCTTTATTGTATTTTAATTTAATGTCTTTATCTGTATCTCATGAACTTTGAAAGACAGAAAATTAAAGTTTGATTGAGAGATAGATGTAGTATAATCTTTGAACCCCCACCCTCGCCCCCTACAATCCTCCACTCCTTTTTGTTATCTTTTATTCTCCATTGCAATGAGTTGTTTTGAAATAAACTGAAATAAAAGTTATTTGTTGATTAATCTGGGTTTCACATTGCAGAATTCATAATACTTTCTGACAGGTGAGTAAGTAGACAAGAAGTATTTATAAAGCGCCAAAATTGATATAACCATCCTCTAAGGCACTGATGTCCAAAAACGGATAGTCCAGTTCCAGAAAGAGGTCAGTGTCCATGTTAGTGTCAAGTAGGGGAGACAGGCTTTGGCGGAGGATAGGCTAATCTGAACAGGTAAGTTTTCAACTGTTTTCAAACCCAGTAATACTTTCCACAGTTCTGATGGCTTGAGGGAACTTGTTCCATTCTGTGGGAGCAGTTACTGTAAAAGTGTATCCCCATGCATTTGTTTGGTCTGGCTGAGAACCCTCAGAGGCGATTGCCCCATGTGAGATCACTCCGCTTAATTAAAGAGGACAGGGAGTGGCTAAAATTTAACACCTTGTAAGTAAGAAGGTTGTATTTGAACAGTATATTTTTAGTGTAATGACAGGAAGATGAGGGGAAAGATACACGCACAGCATACTTGTCAGCAATGATTGTAGACTGTTTACCACCAGGTACAGGCAAGCAACCATTAACTTTACCACCTGAGGTCAGGACTCAAACCCACATAAAAAGTGATGCATGTTCCTGAGGCTTGCTCTCTTGTGGAAACAATACTACCGAGAAGATTCTTCCCTGGTTGATCACCTGGATGATTCACAAGGGGCTTTTTACAAGCAATTTAACAGTTGGGGAGTCATAATGGGACTGGTGATCAGGCTTTCTTGCAAGCTATGAACTTGATACACATCCGTAACCACCAACATTAAAGCTAGGTCATCACTCGTTAAACTTGATCACAATTAGGGTGTTGGGAAGCAAGGCCTATGCCTCTATGAGCAGCGTCAAGGAACTCTGTACATCTCTGTGGAGTATCCATTAAATGTTTTGCCTATAGACCTGTAAACTTGAAGAATGCAAAACATGGGTGGATAGAAAATAAAACCCAATTTCTTCATTTCAATTTTTTTCATTTTGGCATAACCTGTGTGTTAATTATTGAAATAAAACCTCATCGTCTATAGAACAAAAGTCACTGTTAAATCTTCCACACTGAGATGACTGTCATTAGATGTCACAACATGCAAACCACTGGGCCACTGAGGAACTTTCTGTGAAGACATCAGCACATAAATATACATTAACAAAATATTCCTTTTAATGGGAAAAAAAACTTGCTATAAATCTACACACAGAAGAGTTTCAATGACCATGAATATTTCTGTTTGAGAGTAATTCTGGAGGGGGGGGAGGGGGGGGGGGAGGGAGTTGTTTCTGTCTTTTTACTCAAAAGGATAATGATAAATATATAATTCCTTTCAAATTGACTTGGAGTTACCTCTAAAATACATCTCCTCATTCCTGCAAAACACCAGAACAAATACTTTAAATAGACTCTTGGCTTTAAAATAAGGTTTACAGGATTTTTTCAAAAAACAAATCCTGGTATAGTTTGTCCCAAGTATGATACGTTTTATTTCCTCACATTTTGACCTGGTACATTGAGTTCTGGTATGTATTGTCTACAGCCGTTTCCGACTACTTCATAACAAAAACATCTGACTTTAAATCTCAAATGCTTGTCCTCTACAAGTTATATTCAAAAACAAACAGGAACATGCAACATACGTTCCATAACATTGGCTACAGGACAAAAAGTAACCTGCGAAAACTGTTACATGTAGAGATGCTTTTAAAAAAAATTAAAACTACTTTTTGAAATTTCTATGTCCTGGTAGGGTTGCTTTTGTCCAAACACTTTTTAATCTGGTGATTTTATTTTAAGGCTGAGATAGATTACTCAAATACCTGAAATATTCTGATATTGAAAAACTGAGTCAAAAGTAGAACACCAGGTTCTCAACAACAAATCAAATTTCACCTACATCCATAAATATAAACCTTAGTATTTGGTCAGATTTTTACATGTAATATCAGTTTACCACACAATGTATCTTATTTTTACAGATACTTCAAATAATATTTTCAATAAATTGGCTAACATCAACTGTCATATTTGTCACATTAGATTCTTTGGTTACATATTTAATGTCCCTGAAAGACTCCTGAATTATTTATTACAAAAATAGCATCAGAGATGCCCGTACCCCACAGCCTGGAGAAATATTTTTTTTAACACCATGAAATATAAAAGTACTGTATCAGTACAAAGTTCAGGATACTTTCAGAGAACTGTCAGTTATATAAAGGTCCAAACAATGTTTAAATAGAGAAAATAATGTCTAAGAGAAAGATAATGCATGTACTTTATCTACATCTGGCATGGCCGAATTATGGTTTGGATGTTTTGAATATTACCATGCATACAGAAGTGGTAATACATTCAATGAATGCTTATGTGTGGTGTTGGAGCAAAATCTCTAGCTCACTTGATGAAATTCCATCTGTTACAATGGGAAGTTGTAAAAGTAAAATTCTTAATGAATTCTAATATGACTTTAACAGTGCTTAATCTGCATCAAAAGACAAACCCAAAGGTGCAACAAGATTTTCAAGGGTCAAGGTCACTACGACAAGGTCAAAGGTCAAATCAAGGTCACACCATGATGCTGCACACCTACAACCCCTAACCAATGTCCCTACCAAGTATCAACTTACTACACCTTACGGTTTCCGAATTATAGCCCGGACAACATTTTATAGGTCAAGGTCACTACAGCAAGGTCAAAGGTTAAATCAAGGTCAGACCATGACGATGCACAGCTACACCTCCTAACCAATGTCCCTACCAAGTATTAACTTTCTACATCTTACGATTTCCGAGATATAGCCCGGACAAGATTTTATAGGCCAGGTCACTACAGCAAGGTCAAAGGTCAAATCAAGGTCACACCATGACGTTGCACAACTACTTCCCCAACCAATGTCCCTACCAAGTATCAACTTCCTATACCTTACGGTTTCCGAGATATAGCCCGGACAAGATTTTATAGGTCAAGGTCACTACAGCAAGGTCCAAGGTCAAATCAAGGTCACGCCATAACGTTGCACAGCTACACCCCCTAACCAATGTCCCTACCAAGTATCAACTTCCTACACCTTATGGTTTCCAAGATATAGCCCAGACAAGATTTTATAGGTCAAGGTCACTACAGCAAGGTCAAAGGTTAAATCAAGGTCAGACCATGACGATGCACATCTACACCTCCTAACCAATGTCCCTACCAAGTATCAACTTTCTACATCTTACGGTTTCCGAGATATAGCCCGGACAAGATTTTATAGGCCAGGTCACTACAGCAAGGTCAAAGGTCAAATCAAGGTCACACCATGACGTTGCACAACTACTTCCCCCAACCAATGTCCCTACGAAGTATCAACTTCCTATACCTTACGGTTTCTGAGATATAGCCCGGACAAGATTTTATAGGTCAAGGTCATTACAGCAAGGTCAAAGGTCAAGTCAAGGTCAGACCATGATGTTGCACACCTACACATCCTGACCAATATCCCTACCAAGCATCAACTTCCTACACCTTACGGTTTCCGAGATATAGCCCAGACAAGATTTTATAGGTCAAGGTCACTATGGCAAGGTCAAAGGTTAAATCAAGGTCACACCATGACATTGCACACCTACACCCCCTAACCAATGTCCCTACCAAGTATCAACTTCCTACACCTAACGGTTTCCGAGATATAGCCCGGACAAGATTTTATAGGTCAAGCTCACTACAGCAGGGTCAAAGGTGAAATCAAGGTCACACCATGACGTTGCACACCTACACCCCCTAACCAATGTCCCTACCAAGTATCAACTTCCTACACCTTACGGTTTCCGAGATACAGCCCGGACAAGATTTTATAGGTCAAGGTCACTACGGCAAGGTCAAAGGTCAAATCAAGGTAAGACCATGACGTTGCACACCTACACCCCCTAACCAATGTCCCTACCAAGTATCAACTTCCTACACCTTACAGTTTCCGAGATATAGCCCGGACAACATTTTCAAACTCAAGGTCACTACGGCAAGGTCAAATCAAGGTCAGACCATGATGTTGCACACCTATACATCCTGACCAATGTCCCTACCAAGTATGAACTTCCTACACCTTACAGTTTCTGAGATACAGCCCGGACAAACTTTTTCCCGCCGCCTGCCCGCCCGCCCATCCAGACACCATGGGTGAAAACAATACCCCGACAGCCCTTAAGGGCTGTGGGGTAAAAATGGGGAGTCAGTTTAAATGGACATTGCGACTGATGATTATGTCAGTGTGCACAGGAAACATCTACATATATTTGCAATTATTACACTGCCAGGGTGAAACTTTTTCCTGAGCTCAGTAGGAAAAAGTGTCTTGCCCAGTAAGCCAGGATTCACCCCATCACTTGCTTGAGAAATTTATATATGCAAAACCAGCAAATATTTACAATGACTTCATTACCAGGGCGAAACAGTTTCCTGAGCTCAATAATAAAAAGTATCTGGACTGGTAAGCCGTGGTTCACCTTATCAGTTGCTGCAGAAATTTATATTTATTTATATTTACATATGCAAAACCATCAGGACTGTTTATGTTTCTTCTTAGTCTTTTTGTTCTCACTTTTCCTGGATTTCTTTCTTTGTGAAGTACCCACTGGATTGTCCTGTGAAAACAAGCAAATAAGTTGTTTTATACTTTAAGGACTATTTGACTTTTTTCAAAGAGGCAAATAGAGTGTAGTGGAGTTTATAGTCATTATTACAGTACTGTACCAAGTTTACTTAGAAGTATATTACCTCACCTTAATGTAAATCCACAGCCTGTAACTGGTTTAAAAATTCTTGAGATTTATGGGACATGCAATATGTCCTCTCGTGTCAAATGAAAGAGGAAAAAAGGATTGACTCAACACACCACCTGGTGAAGGGATCAGAACCAGGGTTAGGTCTGGGGTGGAATCACATAAACGGTAAACACTAAAAAAAAACATTAGGTATCATGGGTAAAACTCGCATCACCTCAGACTTTGACTTAAACAGAGTCAGATCAATTCCTAGGTGATAAGGTAATGGAATTCCTTTATTCTAAGGTAAAATATTGTGAAAAGAGGACATACAAAGATCCTAGGTGTGATCATGGGTGCTTATGACACCGTTATGACACATCTGTATTCTGTCACATCACATTTTGGCCTTAAGTAGTAACACATGTAGGGGTGCGACCAAGCAGTCGACACTCGCCGAGCGAGGCAAATTTCACGAAAATTCGATCCCAATTTTAAGGGTCGACTACTCGTGTGCATATAACAACCTATTGAAGCGGTTATGTTTTCTAGGAAATAAAAAATAAATAACATACCTTGCTGGCATTAAATCATAAAATTAAATGGCAATTTTAACATAAAATTAAGTATATTATATGGTGACATCAGCTAATTCAAGCAATTCAAAGCTTTTATCTTTATATTTTTGTCGTTTACGGGAGCCGCCATATTGGATGTTGTTTCCTGTGATGGTGGATACTAAACTTCACAAGGGCTCGATGTTGAGTCATTTTTTTGTCTGCGAGCAATCGACTCGAATTGTTTTTACTTGTCACACCCCTAAACACATGTATGTGTTTAAGTGAGTGCACACATTTTGACCAAGCTTCAAAGTTGGGGTTTTACATCCCGTTCAACACCAGGGTTATATTGCCTCAGGTCCACAGCATTGCATTTTTATTTTCAGAACCGGTCCGACCCCTAACAAATGTGTTAAAAGGGCAATGTGAGCCTATCTCGGTAATTTATATATTTTAAATCATTATTAATTCTGAACAGTATACAAACATTAAAACACTTTAGCTGGTAGTTATGTTTATACTTTATTACATTTTCACTATTACTCTTACTTATAATGACTACTCCTATTTTGAATTAAAAAAAAAACAGAAATTACATTATTCTCACAGAAAAGTTTCAGAAAATCACTAATATTGAGGTAATATTTAAAAACAATATTTGCATTTTTGATATCAAATAAAAAAGAGGGTATTCTTTTCCTAATTGTCTTCTCAGAATAATTCATCACTCTATTTAATGAATACTCAACCATTTAATGCAGCTGTAATAAATGATCAATGCTATTCAAATCAAGCACAAAGAAAGCTCAGTTACCATTTCTTCCAACAGTTTTTTCTTTCTTTTATTGATTTCTTTCTTTTCACCAAAATCCTGTTCTTCCAATTTCTGTAAAAAATAAAGTCACTTCAGTGATTTATTTGTAAACCACTCTAAACTGAGTATTCAAATTTGACCATTTTAAAGATGTTATTTTATTTTTTACAATGAAACTGCAATCACCCATCCCAATACTAACCATGCCCAGTCTCCCACAAGTCGACGAAATGAAATGGGGTTACCTCCAGATGAATTTCACATTCACATTGCAAAGTTTATATTTATTTTTCTTTTGCTCAAATTTGTGTTGAATTTTGTGTGCTCGCAATTAGTGTAGGGATTGGTGCTTGACCTATCAATATCAATCCATCATCCCCTGAAAATGCCCATATCGACACACGCTAAGAGCATTTCAATATTGAAACAACCTAACCATTCAAGGATATCAACCAAAAAACAACAGGTAGGTACTTGAAGTACTTCATTGAATATTTATACTATAAAATCATTAAGCAGCACACTTGTATCTAAAACACAGCACAAAATTGTATGGGGCCATGTTTGTCTACTTTCACTGCGACTCACTTCCTGCTTCACCTTTATGATTTTAACCTGACATCTACTATACATGATAGCATGGAAAGTCTTGTTTATTAACGAGGTTTTTGTTCACTGCATTTTTATTTTCTATTGCAGAAATGTACTTTTGCAGCTTAAATAGTAAACTTTGACAGTATTGTGAATTTATATGTGCAAGTTTTGAAATAACCTCTATTATCACCCATGGCAAAGTTTACTAGTTCTAGTATTATAATATCAATCTATACCACACCCTTAATTTTTGTTTGATATCGATCCTCCACATAGCAAGACATCGCTACACTATTTCCAACCATTTGTACACCATGACAGATTATACCACTATGATACTGATGGTAAATAGATGAGTAAAAGCAATCCACAAGTTTGCCAATGTTTGTGACTATGAACAACTAAAATACAAATGCTACTTATTTTAAGTAAACAGCTATTTTATACAATTAGTCATTATTTTTCTTTCTTTATAATTCCAACAATTCAAAGCAATTATTATTACAACTTTCTCTTATGCCCTGAATATATTCCATGATCATGTTAGGGAATATGCATATTTCTTGAATATTTCAGGGGACATGTGTTTTCCCTGATAACACAAATTCACATCAACAAGTATGTGTCGGGCAACTGTAGTCTTTTCTTGTGAGACACAATTATCATTTTGTTTACAACAACTCACAATCTCTGCCTCTCTCTTGGCTACAGACACCTCCATAGCGATCTTAGTGACTTCAGATTCCTCCACTTTGTATTCTGACAGCTTGGTTTCTGTAAACAAATTGGACACAAAATGTAGAATACAGGAATAATCCCGAAGGCAAAGCCTGAGGGGTTTATTGCCTCAAACCATGGTAAAATTCTGCGTATACCATGGTTTTGGAGGGGATTATGCCTATTCTAACATGATATATAAATTAATTTCTTGTAAAACTATATTTTGTAAAGAGTAAAACAACTTCTATTTGAAAAAAAGACGAGAAATACACAGCCATTCCATCCTTCTTACATTGTCCCACCACTATGAGTTATACGGTAAAATAGAGAGTAGCATATTTTTATAGAGTCAATAACAATTAACAAGAGGAGAGTGCCCGTGAACGGGCACTGTGTCAGCTGACTGAGTGTTTTTGATTTGTGAAGGTGATAATGAGAGGAAAGCATAATTATCAGGGAAAGTGCTGTACAGAAATACAGTAAATGGTAATTGAACAGCATGTTCAAAAGAAATTCCGAAGCTGACAGAAGGACAAAAAAGTTGTGCCCTGCAAATGGTATTATGAAGGAAAGTAAGAAGGTAATTGTTTAAGTGTAAAAACTAGGTCAAAACATATTTAAAGAAATACTGCAAATGCAATATCCTCGTTCGACCTTGAAGAAGGGGTCCAAGGTCAAATCCAACCACACAAAAACATTCCCAGCCCATGATTTCCTATAGGTTGGTTTACCATCCCAAACCTCTAGGACCAATAATAAGTGAGTTATAGGCACTTTTAAGTTTCGCTATCCTTGTTTGACCTTGAAGGAGGGATCCAAGATCAAATCCGACAACACCAAAAGATTCCCAGCCCATGATTTCCTGTAGGTTGGTTACCATCCCAAACCTGTAGGACCAATAATAAGCGAGTTATAAGCAATTTTAAGTTTGGCTATCTTTGTTTGACCTTGAAGGAGGGGTCCAAGGTCAAATCCGACTACACCAATAGATTCCCAGCCAATGATTTCCTATAGGTTGGTTTACCATCCCAAACTTGTAGGACCATTAATAAGCAAGTTATAAGCACTTTTAAGTTTGGCTATCTTCATTTGACCTTGAAAGCAGGGTCCAAGGTCAAATCCGACCACACCAAAAGATTCCCAGCCAATGATTTTCTATAGGTTGGTTTCCATTCCAAACCTCTAGGACCAACAATAAGCGAGTTATAAGCACTTTTAAGTTTGCCTATCCTCATTTGACCTTGAGGGAGGGGTCCAAGGTCAAATCGGACCACATCAACAGATTCCCAGCCTATGATTTTCTATATGTCTGTTTACCATCCCAAACCTCTAGGACCAATAATAAGTGAGTTATAAGCACTTTTAAGTTTGGCTATCCTTGTTTGACCTTGAAGGAGGGGTCAAAGGTCAAATCTGACCACACCAAAAGATTCCCAGCCCATCATTTCCCACAGGTTGGTTTACCATTCCAAACCTCTAGGACCAATAATAAGGGAGATATATGCACTTTTCATGACTGACAAAGAAACACCTGTGGCGGCCATCTTGTTTTTCAAAATGAGGCCAAAAATATTCCCAGTCAAGATTTTATAATGAGGAACATATCCTACGAATTTGAGATCTCCACCTATAATACCCTTTGCTCTAGAGGGCCAACAAAAGTCCTTGTTTAAAGTCGAATAAACGTCCCTGGAGGCCATCTTGTTTTTCAAAATGAGGACAAAAATATTCCCAGGCAACATTTCATGGTTATTAATATATCCTGCAAACTTCAGAAGGCTAGCTATAATATTTTTTTCGTTGGAGCGGTAATGGTGAAATCTCTCTACACACTGCGGCTATCCAGTGGATACAATGATTTACTCAACAGTGAGAACCTGAAGGTAGCTATTGCTCAGCTATGCCATGACATAGAGGTCTGCAATTTTACTATGTTATAGCTGACCAAAAATTATGTGAATAACATATTTAAACAAAATACTTTAAATGTAATAGTTTTCAAGTTACAACTGATTTACTCAACAGTGAGAACTTCAAAGTAGCTATTACTCAGCTATGCAAGGAGCCACAGGTCTGGAACTTCACTATGTTATAGCTGACCCAAAAATAGGTGAATAACATATTGAAACAAAATACTCTAAATGCAAAAGTTTTCAAGTTATAAGTGATTTACTCAACAGTGATAACCTAAAAGTAGCTATTACTCAGCTATGCCATGAGCTACAGGTCTGAAATTTGACTATGTTATAGCTGACCCAAAAGTAGCTGAATAACATATTTATACAAAATTCTCTAAATGCAATAGTTTTCAAGTTAAAAGTGATTTTACTCATGATGGAAGTTACTGAAAAGCCCAAAAGTAGCTATTACTCACTTAGCTATTGAGACAGACACCCAAGTTATTCACCATGTTGTAGCTATGAAAAAAGTAGCTGAATAACATATTTTAACAAAATGCTCTAAATCCAATACTTTTCAAGTTATAAGTGATTTAGTGCATGATTTCATGAATTTTATTGCATTAAAAATTATTAAAAAAATTTATTAAAAAAAAATTAAGACAGATCCAGGTCTCATACTCACACAAGAAAATCAACCTCTGGCCTAGTACATATATGCAAGATATGAGAGAAATCCCTGCAATAGTCACTGAGAAAATTGTGATAAAGTGTTGAAATTTTCACACTTTTGGTGGGGGTACCCCCCTTGTAATGTCTCTAGCAAACAAACAAACAGACACATTTGCATGCCTTGAACAACTTTTCATCCTCGATAGATAAGGTATCTTTTAAAAATAACAGCATGTCTCTAGGCCTTGTAGTTTTGGAGGAGAAGTTGTTCACGCGGATGCAAATGTGTCTGTTTGTTTGTTTGCTAGAGACATTACAAGGGGGGGTACCCCCACCAAAAGTGTGACAACATAATGTCAGCTGACTCACAAGTCAGCTGACATAAAAAGTACGAATATTTACATATATTTCAGCACTTACTCCTTTTATAGCAATTATTTTTAAGTTTTACATCAAAATTTCTTTGTTTACATCCAAAGTAAACAACCGGAAACATGGGAATATATTTTCGAAATTTTATCGTAGGGTAGATGGAATGGCCTACTTTTGACCAGCTAGTATACAAAGAATTTTACCGGGGTTCTTAGCCAATCAGAATCGCGGACACAGCCGTATCATGCTAGAATCTTGAATATTCCATTTTAAATTTACAGTAAAAGTCTCTTAAGTCAAATCTTCAGAAAACAAAAATATATCTACTGAACCAGATAATTTTGCCATTTTACTTAAATTTCGAGCATAATAATTCCACTTCAGATTAAATTTTCCTTCATAAGTCATAAAAACTAATTCTGAGTTTCTAAATGTTTTCACAGGTCTGAATTTCTTTAACCCTGACACCTTTACAACCTTAGCTGACAGAAATGTTGCATATTTTAATCATGGTTTACTGTTGTTTAAAAGAATGAGCTAGCGTAAAACCTGTCACATATATGTGTATTTCAAATTGATAAACGTTACAAGCTTTAGGAAATTATAGCAATTTTTAATTATATTATGCAACTAGCTTAAGAGACACACTTTTTCAAAAAAAGTAATCTACATAACAATAAGCAGATCTGTGCATTTGTGTGATATATGAACAAATTCTATACAGTCCATGATATGATTCAGCTTTATTGAAACATTGATTACAACTCTGTGTTTATATATGACCATTGTTCCATAACCATTTTTAAGATTATGATAGTGGTCGGACCGGTTGTGAAAATAAAAACCGGTTTTCGGGGCTTTGAAACCGAACGAAATCCGGGATTTCGAAAGTGTACAGATATATGATAAAAAGTTTTGCGCGAGCGTACATGAGCTGCATCCTCAATAGGAAATATGGATTCGCGAGATATTTTGAAGTTTGTAAACTTCATTTACCATGAATATAAAGCGAAAATGTAAGCTTTTCCTCAAATGTATATGCTCTTTATTGTTTTGACGAAATATTAACCAGTACAATGCCTAATATGATGACGTTTTCAATAACCGGTACTTAAATATTCTTTGCGGATTTCGTCATTTCTACCTAAACGAAACGAAATGCGGTTTACCGGTTTACCGTTCACACCACTAGATTATGATGAATCGTATACAATCAAAAATCATAGAAACAGAGCTTACAATTGACACATTGCATAGCCATAATAAACACTATGAAATATTTTTAATTGTAAGAATTCAACAGTGTTATTTCAATTCAATGGTCATATTTTGATTGAAATGCAAGAATTTGAGTGACCAGGGGCTTCAAATGGAAAGAATGTTGCACTTAATAATACAGATTGTTCCATACTGAATATTGATTTTCTCACTTTGTCATAATATTTTTTATGAAAAGATGTTCACTGATAGGTGAAATATCAGCTGAATATTTTTTTGTCTCAGCTAAGGTTTGTTTTACGATTTTCAGCTAAAACAAAAACATTGTTGAGAAGTAAATTTTGGATTTGAGAGAATAGTTTAGGTCAAGGCTTGAGACCTATTGTGTTGAAAAATATTTTAAGCAAGATAAAATACTCACTTATGTGTTCTTCAACTGCGTGGACGAGTTTTACGTCAAACTGAGTCACAAGAGTCAGAGCCTGCCCTCCTCGACCTGTCGCATATATAAAACATTCAAAGCCTGGACTATATTGTTAAAATGCATAGTACTAAATTGTCTCTCAACCATGTGGTTTTTCCAAAACACACAACATTTGCAGACACAGTGTTTGATCGATCCAATGTAATAATGCAGATATATCCACTTGCTAACAGTTTTCTGTATCTTATTCTTTTTTCTGACCAATACAGTTCTGACCATAGCTGCCCTAATGTGTAATTACGAAGCACTGAGTTAATGTTTGATAAGAAGAGAATAATCTGACTAATCTGACTTTCACTGAAATAAAGCCCAAAGCTTTTCAACTGTAACTTGTGAACGATTATTTGAAGGCACTTTTTCTAAAAATGTCATCTATTTTCAAGACTTTTATAAATAACGTCCACAGCAAAAATTAACATTTAGCACTAAAGAAATAAATTCTTTTCTATGAATCCACTATAGTATCATGAAGTTCAGAAAATGATATTATTTGAAACTTCTAAAATACATTAAAAGTGCAACATATTAATAGATACACCATTTAAAATCAGTCTAAAACTTCAACTTTAAAGTTTCATGTATGTTAATATAAATGGAATTTAGTATGGCTGGGTTGGCATAAAAAATATGAAGATCTGGAGGCTGCCAATGCAAAACCATTATGATACAGAGACTCCGAAAAAAGATGGGTTTTAGAACAAAGGGCACACTAGCAGCAAGTGGAGCTCATGAAAACAGAACACGGCAGTTTAGTTTTTAAAAATCATTCTAAAATGGTACGCTGTGCTGTGACCTTGGACAAGTCTTTTGCGCAATGCTGGATTCACGAATATAGAACGGTAAATAAAACAACACTGTTGAATTCTGCGTGTATCGTCCCTTCACGTACAATTGTAAACAAACAACTCCCGGTAAAATAAAATGTATATTATATGCAGCAAATATAAAGTTAAACTAGAAATCGGCCGCCCTGTTGATAGTAGATGCGAATAGAAACAGGATAGCATAGAAGAACACACATTATCATGTGTAATGTCCACCCATGAACCTTTTGCCCAAATTGTACAGTAGTCTTACAAGACCCTGTTTCATTTGTAAAATATATCAATGATGCTTAAATATTTGTTAGTGTAGATGTAAATTATTTCAGCTTCATGCCTTTTTGCATTGGTTGGGTTGAAAATTTTGACGAAATCACTCTATCTGGCATGGTTAAGAAGATAGAAGCAAATTCCTGTTTTTCTATTTTTGGCAAAAATTTGAAAATTCAAAATGGCCGCCATTTTTGGGAAAAGGAAATTTTTTTGAAAATTGCCAAGAGTACATTTTCTAGATACCCTATGGGTCGAAAATTTCAACGAAATAACTCTATTTGGCACGGTTAAGGCCAGTTTGTGTTTTTCCATTTTGGGCAAAAATTCGAAAATTCAAAATGGCTGCCATTTTTGGGGAGGGGAAAATTTTTTGAAAATTGCAAAGATTACATTCCTTAGATACCCCGTGGGTTGAAAATTTCGACGAAATCGCTCTATCTCGCATGGTTAAGGAGATAGAAGCAAATTTGTGTTTTGCCATTTTTGACAAAAATTTGAAAATTCAAAATGGCCGCCATTTTAGGGGACGGGAAATTTTTTTTTAAATTGCCAAGAATACAATGCTGAAATACCTGTGGGTCGAAAATTTTGACGAAATCGCTCTATCTCGAACGGTTAAGGAGATAGAAGCAAATTTGTGTTTTGCCATTTTTGGCAAAAATTCGAATATTCAAAATGGCCGCCATTTTTGGGGAGGGGAAAATTTTTTGGAAAATTGCAAAGATTGCATTCCTTAGATACCCTGTGGGTCGAAAATTTCGACGAAATCGCTCTATCTCGCACGGTTAAGGAGATAGAAGCAAATTTGTGTTTTGCCATTTTTGGGAAAAATTCGAAAATTCAAAATGGCCGCCATTTTTGGGGAGGGGAAAATTTTTGGAAAATTGCAAAGATTGCATTCCTTAGATACCCTGTGGGTCGAAAATTTCGACGAAATCACTCTATCTCGCACGGTTAAGGAGATAGAAGCAAATTAGTGTTTTGCCATTTTTGGCAAAAATTCGAAAATTCAAAATGGCCGCCATTTTTGGGGAGGGGAAAATTTTTTAAAAATTACCAAGAGTACAATGCTCAGATACCCTGTGGGTCGAAAATTTTGACGAAATCACTCTATCTGGCACGGTTAAGGAGATAGAAGGAAATTTGTGTTTTGCCATTTTTGGCAAAAATTCGAAAATTCAAAATGGCCGCCATTTTGGGGGAGGGGAAAATTTTTGGAAAATTGCAAAGATTGCATTCCTTAGATACCCTGTGGGTCGAAAATTTCGACGAAATCGCTCTATCTCGCACGGTTAAGGAGATAGAAGGAAATTTGTGTTTTGCCATTTTTGGCAAAAATTCGAAAATTCAAAATGGCCGCCATTTTTGGGGAGGGGAAAATTTTTGGAAAATTGCAAAGATTACATTCCTTAAATACCCTGTGGGTCGAAAATTTCGACGAAATCGCTCTATCTCGCACGGTTAAGGAGATAGAAGCAAATTAGTGTTTTGCCATTTTTGGCAAAAATTCGAAAATTCAAAATGGCCGCCATTTTTGGGGAGAGGAAAATTTTTGGAAAAATTACCAAGAGCACAATGCTCAGATACCCTGTGGGTCGAAAATTTTGACGAAATCGCTCTATCTGGCACGGTTAAGGAGATAGAAGCAAATTGGTGTTTTGCCATTTTTGGCAAAAATTCGAAAATTCAAAATGGCCGCCATTTTTGGGGAGGGGAAAATTTTTTGAAAATTGCATAGATTGCATTCCTTAGATACCCTGTGGGTCGAAAATTTCGACGAAATCGCTCTATCTCGCACGGTTAAGGAGATAGAAGCAAATTTGTGTTTTGCCATTTTTGGGAAAAATTCGAAAATTCAAAATGGCCGCCATTTTTGGGGAGGGGAAAATTTTTGGAAAATTGCAAAGATTGCATTCCTTAGATACCCTGTGGGTCGAAAATTTCGACGAAATCGCTCTATCTCGCACGGTTAAGGAGATAGAAGCAAATTTGTGTTTTGCCATTTTTGGGAAAAATTCGAAAATTCAAAATGGCCGCCATTTTTGGGGAGGGGAAAATTTTTTGAAAATTGCAAAGATTGCATTCCTTAGATACCCTGTGGGTCGAAAATTTCGACGAAATCGCTCTATCTCGCACGGTTAAGGAGATAGAAGCAAATTTGTGTTTTGCCATTTTTGGGAAAAATTCGAAAATTCAAAATGGCCGCCATTTTTGGGGAGGGGAAAATTTTTGGAAAATTGCAAAGATTGCATTCCTTAGATACCCTGTGGGTCGAAAATTTCGACGAAATCACTCTATCTCGCACGGTTAAGGAGATAGAAGCAAATTAGTGTTTTGCCATTTTTGGCAAAAATTCGAAAATTCAAAATGGCCGCCATTTTTGGGGAGGGGAAAATTTTTTAAAAATTACCAAGAGTACAATGCTCAGATACCCTGTGGGTCGAAAATTTTGACGAAATCACTCTATCTGGCACGGTTAAGGAGATAGAAGGAAATTTGTGTTTTGCCATTTTTGGCAAAAATTCGAAAATTCAAAATGGCCGCCATTTTGGGGGAGGGGAAAATTTTTGGAAAATTGCAAAGATTGCATTCCTTAGATACCCTGTGGGTCGAAAATTTCGACGAAATCGCTCTATCTCGCACGGTTAAGGAGATAGAAGGAAATTTGTGTTTTGCCATTTTTGGCAAAAATTCGAAAATTCAAAATGGCCGCCATTTTTGGGGAGGGGAAAATTTTTGGAAAATTGCAAAGATTACATTCCTTAGATACCCTGTGGGTCGAAAATTTCGACGAAATCGCTCTATCTCGCACGGTTAAGGAGATAGAAGCAAATTAGTGTTTTGCCATTTTTGGCAAAAATTCGAAAATTCAAAATGGCCGCCATTTTTGGGGAGGGGAAAATTTTTGGAAAAATTACCAAGAGCACAATGCTCAGATACCCTGTGGGTCGAAAATTTTGACGAAATCGCTCTATCTGGCACGGTTAAGGAGATAGAAGCAAATTGGTGTTTTGCCATTTTTGGCAAAAATTCGAAAATTCAAAATGGCCGCCATTTTTGGGGAGGGGAAAATTTTTTGAAAATTGCAAAGATTGCATTCCTTAGATACCCTGTGGGTCGAAAATTTCGACGAAATCACTCTATCTCGCACGGTTAAGGAGATAGAAGCAAATTAGTGTTTTGCCATTTTTGGCAAAAATTCGAAAATTCAAAATGGCCGCCATTTTTGGGGAGGGGAAAATTTTTTAAAAATTACCAAGAGTACAATGCTCAGATACCCTGTGGGTCGAAAATTTTGACGAAATCACTCTATCTGGCACGGTTAAGGAGATAGAAGGAAATTTGTGTTTTGCCATTTTTGGCAAAAATTCGAAAATTCAAAATGGCCGCCATTTTGGGGGAGGGGAAAATTTTTTGAAAATTGCAAAGATTGCATTCCTTAGATACCCTGTGGGTCGAAAATTTCGACGAAATCGCTCTATCTCGCACGGTTAAGGAGATAGAAGGAAATTTGTGTTTTGCCATTTTTGGCAAAAATTCGAAAATTCAAAATGGCCGCCATTTTTGGGGAGGGGAAAATTTTTGGAAAATTGCAAAGATTACATTCCTTAGATACCCTGTGGGTCGAAAATTTCGACGAAATCGCTCTATCTCGCACGGTTAAGGAGATAGAAGCAAATTAGTGTTTTGCCATTTTTGGCAAAAATTCGAAAATTCAAAATGGCCGCCATTTTTGGGGAGGGGAAAATTTTTGGAAAAATTACCAAGAGCACAATGCTCAGATACCCTGTGGGTCGAAAATTTTGACGAAATCGCTCTATCTGGCACGGTTAAGGAGATAGAAGCAAATTGGTGTTTTGCCATTTTTGGCAAAAATTCGAAAATTCAAAATGGCCGCCATTTTTGGGGAGGGGAAAATTTTTTGAAAATTGCAAAGATTGCATTCCTTAGATACCCTGTGGGTCGAAAATTTCGACGAAATCGCTCTATCTCGCACGGTTAAGGAGATAGAAGCAAATTTGTGTTTTGCCATTTTTGGGAAAAATTCGAAAATTCAAAATGGCCGCCATTTTTGGGGAGGGGAAAATTTTTGGAAAATTGCAAAGATTGCATTCCTTAGATACCCTGTGGGTCGAAAATTTCGACGAAATCGCTCTATCTCGCACGGTTAAGGAGATAGAAGCAAATTTGTGTTTTGCCATTTTTGGGAAAAATTCGAAAATTCAAAATGGCCGCCATTTTTGGGGAGGGGAAAATTTTTTGAAAATTGCAAAGATTGCATTCCTTAGATACCCTGTGGGTCGAAAATTTCGACGAAATCGCTCTATCTCGCACGGTTAAGGAGATAGAAGCAAATTTGTGTTTTGCCATTTTTGGGAAAAATTCGAAAATTCAAAATGGCCGCCATTTTTGGGGAGGGGAAAATTTTTGGAAAATTGCAAAGATTGCATTCCTTAGATACCCTGTGGGTCGAAAATTTCGACGAAATCACTCTATCTCGCACGGTTAAGGAGATAGAAGCAAATTAGTGTTTTGCCATTTTTGGCAAAAATTCGAAAATTCAAAATGGCCGCCATTTTTGGGGAGGGGAAAATTTTTTAAAAATTACCAAGAGTACAATGCTCAGATACCCTGTGGGTCGAAAATTTTGACGAAATCACTCTATCTGGCACGGTTAAGGAGATAGAAGGAAATTTGTGTTTTGCCATTTTTGGCAAAAATTCGAAAATTCAAAATGGCCGCCATTTTGGGGGAGGGGAAAATTTTTGGAAAATTGCAAAGATTGCATTCCTTAGATACCCTGTGGGTCGAAAATTTCGACGAAATCGCTCTATCTCGCACGGTTAAGGAGATAGAAGGAAATTTGTGTTTTGCCATTTTTGGCAAAAATTCGAAAATTCAAAATGGCCGCCATTTTTGGGGAGGGGAAAATTTTTGGAAAATTGCAAAGATTGCATTCCTTAGATACCCTGTGGGTCGAAAATTTCGACGAAATCGCTCTATCTCGCACGGTTAAGGAGATAGAAGCAAATTAGTGTTTTGCCATTTTTGGCAAAAATTCGAAAATTCAAAATGGCCGCCATTTTTGCGGAGGGGAAAATTTTTGGAAAAATTACCAAGAGCACAATGCTCAGATACCCTGTGGGTCGAAAATTTTGACGAAATCGCTCTATCTGGCACGGTTAAGGAGATAGAAGCAAATTGGTGTTTTGCCATTTTTGGCAAAAATTCGAAAATTCAAAATGGCCGCCATTTTTGGGGAGGGGAAAATTTTTTGAAAATTGCAAAGATTGCATTCCTTAGATACCCTGTGGGTCGAAAATTTCGACGAAATCGCTCTATCTCGCACGGTTAAGGAGATAGAAGCAAATTTGTGTTTTGCCATTTTTGGGAAAAATTCGAAAATTCAAAATGGCCGCCATTTTTGGGGAGGGGAAAATTTTTTGAAAATTGCAAAGATTGCATTCCTTAGATACCCTGTGGGTCGAAAATTTCGACGAAATCACTCTATCTCGCACGGTTAAGGAGATAGAAGCAAATTAGTGTTTTGCCATTTTTGGCAAAAATTCGAAAATTCAAAATGGCCGCCATTTTTGGGGAGGGGAAAATTTTTTAAAAATTACCAAGAGTACAATGCTCAGATACCCTGTGGGTCGAAAATTTTGACGAAATCACTCTATCTGGCACGGTTAAGGAGATAGAAGGAAATTTGTGTTTTGCCATTTTTGGCAAAAATTCGAAAATTCAAAATGGCCGCCATTTTGGGGGAGGGGAAAATTTTTGGAAAATTGGAAAGATTGCATTCCTTAGATACCCTGTGGGTCGAAAATTTCGACGAAATCGCTCTATCTCGCACGGTTAAGGAGATAGAAGGAAATTTGTGTTTTGCCATTTTTGGCAAAAATTCGAAAATTCAAAATGGCCGCCATTTTTGGGGAGGGGAAAATTTTTGGAAAATTGCAAAGATTACATTCCTTAGATACCCTGTGGGTCGAAAATTTCGACGAAATCGCTCTATCTCGCACGGTTAAGGAGATAGAAGCAAATTAGTGTTTTGCCATTTTTGGCAAAAATTCGAAAATTCAAAATGGCCGCCATTTTTGGGGAGGGGAAAATTTTTGGAAAAATTACCAAGAGCACAATGCTCAGATACCCTGTGGGTCGAAAATTTTGACGAAATCGCTCTATCTGGCACGGTTAAGGAGATAGAAGCAAATTGGTGTTTTGCCATTTTTGGCAAAAATTCGAAAATTCAAAATGGCCGCCATTTTTGGGGAGGGGAAAATTTTTTGAAAATTGCAAAGATTGCATTCCTTAGATACCCTGTGGGTCGAAAATTTCGACGAAATCACTCTATCTCGCACGGTTAAGGAGATAGAAGCAAATTAGTGTTTTGCCATTTTTGGCAAAAATTCGAAAATTCAAAATGGCCGCCATTTTTGGGGAGGGGAAAATTTTTTAAAAATGACCAAGAGTACAATGCTCAGATACCCTGTGGGTCGAAAATTTTGACGAAATCACTCTATCTGGCACGGTTAAGGAGATAGAAGGAAATTTGTGTTTTGCCATTTTTGGCAAAAATTCGAAAATTCAAAATGGCCGCCATTTTGGGGGAGGGGAAAATTTTTTGAAAATTGCAAAGATTGCATTCCTTAGATACCCTGTGGGTCGAAAATTTCGACGAAATCGCTCTATCTCGCACGGTTAAGGAGATAGAAGGAAATTTGTGTTTTGCCATTTTTGGCAAAAATTCGAAAATTCAAAATGGCCGCCATTTTTGGGGAGGGGAAAATTTTTGGAAAATTGCAAAGATTACATTCCTTAGATACCCTGTGGGTCGAAAATTTCGACGAAATCGCTCTATCTCGCACGGTTAAGGAGATAGAAGCAAATTAGTGTTTTGCCATTTTTGGCAAAAATTCGAAAATTCAAAATGGCCGCCATTTTTGGGGAGGGGAAAATTTTTGGAAAAATTACCAAGAGCACAATGCTCAGATACCCTGTGGGTCGAAAATTTTGACGAAATCGCTCTATCTGGCACGGTTAAGGAGATAGAAGCAAATTGGTGTTTTGCCATTTTTGGCAAAAATTCGAAAATTCAAAATGGCCGCCATTTTTGGGGAGGGGAAAATTTTTTGAAAATTGCAAAGATTGCATTCCTTAGATACCCTGTGGGTCGAAAATTTCGACGAAATCGCTCTATCTCGCACGGTTAAGGAGATAGAAGCAAATTTGTGTTTTGCCATTTTTGGGAAAAATTCGAAAATTCAAAATGGCCGCCATTTTTGGGGAGGGGAAAATTTTTGGAAAATTGCAAAGATTGCATTCCTTAGATACCCTGTGGGTCGAAAATTTCGACGAAATCGCTCTATCTCGCACGGTTAAGGAGATAGAAGCAAATTTGTGTTTTGCCATTTTTGGGAAAAATTCGAAAATTCAAAATGGCCGCCATTTTTGGGGAGGGGAAAATTTTTTGAAAATTGCAAAGATTGCATTCCTTAGATACCCTGTGGGTCGAAAATTTCGACGAAATCGCTCTATCTCGCACGGTTAAGGAGATAGAAGCAAATTTGTGTTTTGCCATTTTTGGGAAAAATTCGAAAATTCAAAATGGCCGCCATTTTTGGGGAGGGGAAAATTTTTGGAAAATTGCAAAGATTGCATTCCTTAGATACCCTGTGGGTCGAAAATTTCGACGAAATCACTCTATCTCGCACGGTTAAGGAGATAGAAGCAAATTAGTGTTTTGCCATTTTTGGCAAAAATTCGAAAATTCAAAATGGCCGCCATTTTTGGGGAGGGGAAAATTTTTTAAAAATTACCAAGAGTACAATGCTCAGATACCCTGTGGGTCGAAAATTTTGACGAAATCACTCTATCTGGCACGGTTAAGGAGATAGAAGGAAATTTGTGTTTTGCCATTTTTGGCAAAAATTCGAAAATTCAAAATGGCCGCCATTTTGGGGGAGGGGAAAATTTTTGGAAAATTGCAAAGATTGCATTCCTTAGATACCCTGTGGGTCGAAAATTTCGACGAAATCGCTCTATCTCGCACGGTTAAGGAGATAGAAGGAAATTTGTGTTTTGCCATTTTTGGCAAAAATTCGAAAATTCAAAATGGCCGCCATTTTTGGGGAGGGGAAAATTTTTGGAAAATTGCAAAGATTGCATTCCTTAGATACCCTGTGGGTCGAAAATTTCGACGAAATCGCTCTATCTCGCACGGTTAAGGAGATAGAAGCAAATTAGTGTTTTGCCATTTTTGGCAAAAATTCGAAAATTCAAAATGGCCGCCATTTTTGCGGAGGGGAAAATTTTTGGAAAAATTACCAAGAGCACAATGCTCAGATACCCTGTGGGTCGAAAATTTTGACGAAATCGCTCTATCTGGCACGGTTAAGGAGATAGAAGCAAATTGGTGTTTTGCCATTTTTGGCAAAAATTCGAAAATTCAAAATGGCCGCCATTTTTGGGGAGGGGAAAATTTTTTGAAAATTGCAAAGATTGCATTCCTTAGATACCCTGTGGGTCGAAAATTTCGACGAAATCGCTCTATCTCGCACGGTTAAGGAGATAGAAGCAAATTTGTGTTTTGCCATTTTTGGGAAAAATTCGAAAATTCAAAATGGCCGCCATTTTTGGGGAGGGGAAAATTTTTTGAAAATTGCAAAGATTGCATTCCTTAGATACCCTGTGGGTCGAAAATTTCGACGAAATCACTCTATCTCGCACGGTTAAGGAGATAGAAGCAAATTAGTGTTTTGCCATTTTTGGCAAAAATTCGAAAATTCAAAATGGCCGCCATTTTTGGGGAGGGGAAAATTTTTTAAAAATTACCAAGAGTACAATGCTCAGATACCCTGTGGGTCGAAAATTTTGACGAAATCACTCTATCTGGCACGGTTAAGGAGATAGAAGGAAATTTGTGTTTTGCCATTTTTGGCAAAAATTCGAAAATTCAAAATGGCCGCCATTTTGGGGGAGGGGAAAATTTTTGGAAAATTGCAAAGATTGCATTCCTTAGATACCCTGTGGGTCGAAAATTTCGACGAAATCGCTCTATCTCGCACGGTTAAGGAGATAGAAGGAAATTTGTGTTTTGCCATTTTTGGCAAAAATTCGAAAATTCAAAATGGCCGCCATTTTTGGGGAGGGGAAAATTTTTGGAAAATTGCAAAGATTACATTCCTTAGATACCCTGTGGGTCGAAAATTTCGACGAAATCGCTCTATCTCGCACGGTTAAGGAGATAGAAGCAAATTAGTGTTTTGCCATTTTTGGCAAAAATTCGAAAATTCAAAATGGCCGCCATTTTTGGGGAGGGGAAAATTTTTGGAAAAATTACCAAGAGCACAATGCTCAGATACCCTATGGGTCGAAAATTTTGACGAAATCGCTCTATCTGGCACGGTTAAGGAGATAGAAGCAAATTGGTGTTTTGCCATTTTTGGCAAAAATTCGAAAATTCAAAATGGCCGCCATTTTTGGGGAGGGGAAAATTTTTTGAAAATTGCAAAGATTGCATTCCTTAGATACCCTGTGGGTCGAAAATTTCGACGAAATCGCTCTATCTCGCACGGTTAAGGAGATAGAAGGAAATTTGTGTTTTGCCATTTTTGGCAAAAATTCGAAAATTCAAAATGGCCGCCATTTTTGGGGAGGGGAAAATTTTTGGAAAATTGCAAAGATTACATTCCTTAGATACCCTGTGGGTCGAAAATTTCGACGAAATCGCTCTATCTCGCACGGTTAAGGAGATAGAAGCAAATTAGTGTTTTGCCATTTTTGGCAAAAATTCGAAAATTCAAAATGGCCGCCATTTTTGGGGAGGGGAAAATTTTTGGAAAAATTACCAAGAGCACAATGCTCAGATACCCTGTGGGTCGAAAATTTTGACGAAATCGCTCTATCTGGCACGGTTAAGGAGATAGAAGCAAATTGGTGTTTTGCCATTTTTGGCAAAAATTCGAAAATTCAAAATGGCCGCCATTTTTGGGGAGGGGAAAATTTTTTGAAAATTGCAAAGATTGCATTCCTTAGATACCCTGTGGGTCGAAAATTTCGACGAAATCGCTCTATTTCGCACGGTTAAGGAGATAGAAGCAAATTTGTGTTTTGCCATTTTTGGGAAAAATTCGAAAATTCAAAATGGCCGCCATTTTTGGGGAGGGGAAAATTTTTTGAAAATTGCAAAGATTGCATTCCTTAGATACCCTGTGGGTCGAAAATTTCGACGAAATCACTCTATCTCGCACGGTTAAGGAGATAGAAGCAAATTAGTGTTTTGCCATTTTTGGCAAAAATTCGAAAATTCAAAATGGCCGCCATTTTTGGGGAGGGGAAAATTTTTTAAAAATTACCAAGAGTACAATGCTCAGATACCCTGTGGGTCGAAAATTTTGACGAAATCACTCTATCTGGCACGGTTAAGGAGATAGAAGGAAATTTGTGTTTTGCCATTTTTGGCAAAAATTCGAAAATTCAAAATGGCCGCCATTTTGGGGGAGGGGAAAATTTTTGGAAAATTGCAAAGATTGCATTCCTTAGATACCCTGTGGGTCGAAAATTTCGACGAAATCGCTCTATCTCGCACGGTTAAGGAGATAGAAGGAAATTTGTGTTTTGCCATTTTTGGCAAAAATTCGAAAATTCAAAATGGCCGCCATTTTTGGGGAGGGGAAAATTTTTGGAAAATTGCAAAGATTACATTCCTTAGATACCCTGTGGGTCGAAAATTTCGACGAAATCGCTCTATCTCGCACGGTTAAGGAGATAGAAGCAAATTAGTGTTTTGCCATTTTTGGCAAAAATTCGAAAATTCAAAATGGCCGCCATTTTTGGGGAGGGGAAAATTTTTGGAAAAATTACCAAGAGCACAATGCTCAGATACCCTGTGGGTCGAAAATTTTGACGAAATCGCTCTATCTGGCACGGTTAAGGAGATAGAAGCAAATTGGTGTTTTGCCATTTTTGGCAAAAATTCGAAAATTCAAAATGGCCGCCATTTTTGGGGAGGGGAAAATTTTTTGAAAATTGCAAAGATTGCATTCCTTAGATACCCTGTGGGTCGAAAATTTCGACGAAATCGCTCTATCTCGCACGGTTAAGGAGATAGAAGGAAATTTGTGTTTTGCCATTTTTGGCAAAAATTCGAAAATTCAAAATGGCCGCCATTTTTGGGGAGGGGAAAATTTTTTGAAAATTGCAAATATTACATTCCTTAGATACCCTGTGGGTCGAAAATTTCGACGAAATCGCTCTATCTCGCACGGTTAAGGAGATAGAAGCAAATTAGTGTTTTGCCATTTTTGGCAAAAATTCGAAAATTCAAAATGGCCGCCATTTTTGGGGAGGGGAAAATTTTTTAAAAATTACCAAGAGTACAATGCTCAGATACCCTGTGGGTCGAAAATTTTGACGAAATCGCTCTATCTGGCACGGTTAAGGAGATAGAAGCAAATTTGTGTTTTGCCATTTTTGGCGAAAATTCAAAATGGCCGCCATTTTTGGGGAGGGGAAAATTTTTGGAAAATTGCAAAGATTGCATTCCTTAGATACCCTGTGGGTCGAAAATTTCGACGAAATCACTCTATCTCACACGGTTAAGGAGATAGAAGCAAATTAGTGTTTTGCCATTTTTGGCAAAAATTCGAAAATTCAAAATGGCCGCCATTTTTGGGGAGGGGAAAATTTTTGGAAAATTGTAGATTGCATTCCTTAAATACCCTGTGGGTCGAAAATTTCGACGAAATCGCTCTATCTCACACGGTTAAGGAGATAGAAGCAAATTTGTGTTTTGCCATTTTTGGCAAAAATTCGAAAATTCAAAATGGCCGCCATTTTTGGGGAGGGGAAAATTTTTTGAAAATTGCAAATATTACATTCCTTAGATACCCTGTGGGTCGAAAATTTCGACGAAATCGCTCTATCTCTTACGGTTTCTGAGATATTAGCAAATTACTCAAAAGTAGTACTGAAAATACACAATGAAGTACCTAAATGGCTATTACTCATGTACTGACAAAGCTATCAGTCCCAAATGCAATACCAAGCGAGCTATGGACATAACAATCTTGTATTCAAAATTGTAGTAAAATATCTTTAATTATTTTGGCTTAAATGCACGGAAACCAATGGGTACTGAAAATAGCTGTACTTAAGTATTACTCAGTAAGCAAAAGAGGTACAACAGCCAAAAGCAATCCCAAGCAAGCTACTGACCCAATAAGCCTGCATACCAAATTTGGTGACAATAGCTCTAATACTTTTCCTTTAAATGAGCGGAAACCATGCGTGACGCCGGACATCGGACGCCGGACGCCGGACGCCGGACGCCGGACATCGGACATCGGACGGCGAAAAAAGCAAAAATAATATATCCACCCCCCAGGGGGGTGGACATAATACTTCAGAGGGGATTTTTATCAATATTTCATTTAAAGATTGACTACTCATTAATATGAGATCACAGAATTCTGTGGGGGATTTCCTAACAACATTTTAACCAAAATGCTGTTTGCACATCCATCACTATGCACATTTATTTAATGGAACAGCCAACATGGCATTGGATTTGTTTTGATTTTTAAGTAGGATTTACCCCTTATTTTGAACAAAATATCAATGTAACCATTTTAGAATAGGAATAAAAGACAATTTCTCATGCTTCGGGCTTTGTGGCTTTAATATTCAGCCGATCGATAGTTTAAAACCATCATAAAGCACTCAAATATGTCTTTTATTCCTATACTATAACAGATCTAAAATCTCCAAAAATATGGGATAAAAGTGTGTGATTTCTTCAGATTTGGGGTTTGCAGTGGCGTCATCATGAGCGGCAATATTGTAAATTCACCAGTGATGGAAAAAATAGATGACAATGGAAGATTAATGTTCATCTGCGATGCATTTTGTAAACATTAATCACCCATTAACTTTAGTAATGATTTAATGAAATATGATAAAATATTCATATAACTTTTACTTTCATACGGTTTTAGTTTGATTTGTGATGTAACTTTGGTGATGACTACTTCAAGAAGTAAAAACGTAAGTATTGTTTACATTTTATTGCTTCAAACAGGCACCATTTTACCAACTGTCACCACAAAAACATAAAATCCAATTTAATTAAGTAAAAGTTATCAATGCACATGTATTTAAAGAGCAAATGTAGGTTTAATTTATGAAACGATGGCACTGCGATATCACTCACAAATTTGTCCACGTATTGATGCCTCATATACCCTCACGATGACACCACTACGGGTCTGTTCCCAAAATTTTAAGTTTTCCTCCAAATACATGTGTTGACTATCAAGGTGTCAATTGTAATATGTCATCAAAATATTTCAGTAAAATACCATTAATACCATGATTTCAGGGTCATCGACCAATTATTTAGAATTTAGTACCTGACTTTAAAAAGGTGAAGATGTATTTAAATTTAAAAATAACATTTCAATTGCTGTATCTGCTATATCCCAATGAGTATCCCTGTGCTCCAATTGCAGAGAAATATAAATTACATCCATCATGCAGTTTTAAATCTAAATCTAAATCTACTGCTTTGCAGGCGCAATATCTTCCCCGAAGGGGAACTCAGTGCGCTAACTAATCATATATAATATCCAAGTCATAGTGGGGGACGTGTCCAGGTCTGTATTCCGATGGTTGTGGGTGTGAACGTGGGGAAGAAAACTAGGTCGGAAAAGCAGATTTGAAAAGGTGGGTTTTCAGGTGCTTCCTGAAGGATGTGACAGATGGACTGGTTCTTACATGGACAGGAAGTGAGTTCCAGAAAACAGGTGCATGATGGCTGAAAGATTTGGTAAGATACTTATAAGACTTATGTATTTTAGAGTCAAAAGAGGGAACTTGAAGGAATTTGTATTTTGGACTGCTACATCTGGTGTTCCTTGATGAGGTATATGGATGAAGTTTATCCTTGAGGTACACAGGTTGACCATACTTAAGGACCTTATATGTGATCAACCCAATTTTGAAAAGAACCCTGTATTTGACTGGTAGCCAATGTAGTTTTTCCAGATTTGGAGTTGCATGAGTGTACCTCGAGGATCTAGTGACTACTCGACAAAGGGAGTTCTGAACACCCTGCAACCTCTTGAGCTCAGAAAGAGTGAGTGAGGCAAAGAGGGAATTACAGTAGTCAATTCGGCTACTGATGAGAGCATTTGCAAGGAGTATTGCTGTGTTAAGGTCAAGGAGATGGCGAATCCTATATAAATCTCTTATATGGAACCGAGTAGACTTAATGACTTGGGAAATGTGGTCTGTGAGGGTCAGGTTGGGGTCGAACACCACTCCTAGGTTTTTGACATTTGAGGCAGGTGCCACTTTATTCCCAAGAATATCAGTGGGAAAAAGCGAATGAAGTTGTTTACGACTGTATTTTGAACCAATAAGGATGAATTCTGTTTTGTCTGGGTTTAATTTGAGTTTATTTGCAGCCATGAAATTTTGTATATCATTTAGGCAGTCCGTTAGAGCTGTCATAGACTGACTGAAATTTGATGGTGAAAGAGTAATGTATAACTGAGTGTCGTCTGCATAAAAGTGGTGTTTGATACCCCTATGAGATTGAATAATTGAACTGAGTGGATTTGTGTACATGGAAAAGAGGAGTGGCCCCAGGACAGAGCCTTGCGGGACCCCAAATTTCAAATCCATGGGATGTGACAGTACAGAGCCTACCTTGACTGATTGAGTCCTGTCCGACAAGTAAGACTCGAACCAACTCAGAGCCAGTCCATTGATGCCATAGCATTCATGTAATCTATGGAACAGGATCGAGTGGTCAATCGTGTTGAAAGCTGCAGAGAGATCAAGGAGGGTTAGGGCTGTTGTACTGCCTTCAGACATATTGAGGAAAAGATCATCCTGTATATTTAGGAGGGCACTTTCCGTAGAATGGAACCTTCTATAGGCAGATTGGAAACCAGTCAAAAGACAGGACTCGTCCAGGTGAGACAGGAGTTGGGACGACACCACTCTCTCTAAGATCTTTGAAACAAAGTTTAAATTAGAGACAGGCCTATAGTTTTTAAGGACTTCTCTATCAAGGGTTGATTTTTTTAGGGGTGGAGTTACATGGGCCTGTTTGAAAAATTTAGGGCAGCTTCCTTCACGGAGTGATGCATTAATTACTGATGTGATAGGGGTGATGAGGATATCTAAAAACTCAATTACAAGAAATGTTGGCCAAGGATCAAGCGAGCAAGATTTGCTAGGGGAGTTTTTGATGATTTTAGCTACCTGATCTTCTGAAACAGAGGAAAAAGCTGAGAGAACAGGAGGTGTGAGATCAGAGTCAGTGTATTGAGGGGGATTAGAGTTGGCGAAGGATTGACGAATGTTTGTGATTTTTTCTGTAAAAAATTCAACAAATTTGTTAGCTAAAAGTTGAGGAGAATTTACTGAGGGAAGTGCCTTTGCAGCAGATCTGTGGAGTACGTCGTTTAAAGTTTGCCAAAGTTTCTGAGGATTGTCTTGGTTGTCATGAATTCTGGATTTGAGGAAGTCAGATTTCGCTTTCATGCAGATTTTATTATACATATGAACCTTTTTGATATATTGTGATCTGTTGAAACTGGATTTGTTTTTGCGCCAAAGGCGTTCAAAGAGACGTTTTGTTTCTTTTGCCGCAATAACACTGTCATTTACCCACCCAGGGATATATTTGGACCTGACGTGTTTAGTGATGGAAGGAGCATGTTTGTCAATGAGAGTTGTTAGAGTGGAGTGGTACTGTGAGTACAAGGCATCAGAATTATTTTTGGGATCAACAATAAGTTCAGATGAGAGAAGATCCTTTCTCATGGCTTCCATATTGATTTTGTGGTATTTTCTGAAAGTGACGGTGTCTCCAGAGATTCGTCTTTGGGGGGTGATATTGACCTTGAATGTTATGGAGAAGTGATCGGAGAAGGCCTCGGTGGCATGGACGTGTGAAATGTTGTCGTTTCTACATTTGATGAGAACTAAGTCAATGGTGTGTCCGAGGATGTGGGTAGGAAAATTTACCTTTTGAAGGAGGTCAAAGGACCCTAAAAGAGCACGAAATTTTTTTGAGTCGTTGGAATTTGTGTCCATGTGAATGTTAAAGTCACCGATGATTACCAAATTGTCTGTAGTAGGGTAGATATTTTCGAGAAGTGCATTAAACTGTTCATAGAAGGTTGCAGGGCTGGTTGATGGGGGTTTGTATTGAGAAAAAGGCAGGATTCGTTTTGTAAGGAGATTTTAATAAGGAGGTTTTCAAAAGAGGAATAAGTATCTGTAGGTATGCGGCTGGTTTGCAATTCATTTTTCACCAGGAAAGCTACTCCGCCACCCCGTCGTGACTCCCTTGGTCGGTGAAAAAGGGTATGACCCTGTGGGGAGATATCACTGAGATACGCCTGTGAAGCATCTGGGCGAATCCAGGTTTCTGACATGGCAAACACATCTGTATTATTGTCCAAGATAAACTTTTGTATGGATGAGTATTTATTTGAGAGGGATCTAACATTGGCAAAAGAGAAATTTATGCAATCAGGAGGACCAGGGTTTGGATTAATGTCACCAGCTAGTAGTAAAAGTGTAAGGAGGCTGAGAGGTGGAAGTTTCGATGGAATATGGACGTTCTTTTTGAACAAAAAATGTAGGCAGGAGGCGGTTGGTGTACGTTGAGGTTGAAAGAAACTGACAACTGGGGGACAGACAATCTGAGTGCTGCCATAGTGGCGAAAAACAGATATGGCAGGCAAGAAAAACAACAGAAATTGTAAAAATAACATCATATGTAGGAAGGAGTACTTTATAAGTTGTTTTAAGTAGGAAAAAATAGAAAGGGGAAGTGTTTAACATTAAAAGGAAATGTGTAAGCAGGTAGTATATTATTGGGCCGATAACGGGGAATGTGGGCGAAATTAGGGGATTGTAGTGATATTTAAGTAAAAAGTCTGGATAGAAAAGATTTGGTTGAAAAATCAAAAGTATATGACAAAAAATCAACTGTTATTAGGGAATGATAATAGTTCGGAGAGGCAGATTGTTGCATTTATGGTGAGGTTTACAGCGAGAAACGGTTAATTTTCAAAAACGCTACTTCCCTCGACGGACACACGCCACTACGTTTTATAGAATACAAGCCATTGTTTAAAATTGCTATAATCAAGTTATCCTTGAGACCCTAAGGCTACCTTCCTGGGGCCCAAGTATACCCATATAGGAAACACAAATAAACTCCATCACATATACTATAGGAATAAAAGACATATTCGAGTGCTTTATGATGATTTTAAACTATCAATTGGCTGTATTAAAGCCACGAAGCCCTATTCTAAAATGATTACAAAATATTTTAGTCAAAATAAGAGGTAAATCTTACTCAAAAATCAAAACAAATCCAACGCCATGTTGCCTGTTCCATCAATGCAACATACATAGCGATATCTAGGGTAAAAAAGGTAAGTATTTTTGTCACTCTATTTTCATAGAATTTGTTATGAAATATTGAGAGATTGTCACTGTAGATGCTTTCAGTTTGTTGTAAGCTTTAAAACTACATGCTATTTATTAAAATCAAGCAAGAAATTACAATTTTGTGAATATTTTAACCATTTATTTTACTGCGAGTCGTTTGTTTACATTTGTACGTGAAGGGATGATGTAAGCAGAATTCAACAGCGTTGTTTTTTTTACCGTACTATATTTGCGATATCCAGCATTGCTCAAAAGACGTGTCCAAGGTCACTGCACAGCGTACCATTTTAGAATTTGAAATATAAGCCATTAGAATGGAAACTTGAAGTTATTGGGGGGGCAGTAGGATGTAAATATTAATCCTGAAAAGAGGTAACTTCACTAAATATGGGGACATTATCCACTAACCTGCTCTAGCAGTTCTTCCCACTCTGTGGACATAGTTTTTGGGTTTTGTGGGCACGTTGTGGTTGACGACTAGATCAACTGCAGGAATGTCAAGACCTCTGAAACATCAAAAGTACTGCAATTAATATTTAATAGAATGGCCATAGCTTAAGGAACGAAGGAACAAAGTTTCATATTCAGACATCCTTTAACTGAAAGTGACTCAGAAATTTGTGTGCTGTGGGCAAGTTTTTGCACACTTATGGTGTTCAAGAGACTCTTTATGTTTGGGTTTGACTGCCAATACTATAAAATGTATAGTTGTAGTTAGGCCTGTTGTCATTAGTGATTTTTGTAGATCGATGATCACATGTTAGATGTCAGTTGAACTCAAGTTGAACTTCAGTAAATTACATAAATATAAATAAAATAACATAATGTCCAAATATTGTCATAAAGGGATCCACCATTAATGTGTTCAGTACCATTTTATTACAAGGAATTAGGTAATGTATTTTGTTGCCGGTTAAATTGTACAGATATGGAACAGCCACGTAAATAAGGCAAATAAAAAAACAACCATTGCTCATTGATTTTTATGTCTTTATGGTTAGAAATATCGCAAAAGTCCTATTTTGTAACAAGATTAGTATATCATTATTTATTTCTTGAAAACTCGAGTTTAAATAGAGTAAATCGATGTTATCCCCAAATTTTGCCCACCGAGTTACAACTCGAATTTCGGTCAACTCACTACAGCACTAGTTGTAGTTGTCTTTAATTTTCTATAGCTAAACTAACTTTACTATTACTAGGGATGGGTTGGTAACCCTTGTGTCTCGATATCGAGAGCACTTTACTGAATTACAATGGCAAGATTTTACAACCGCCATAATGTCAACACATAAAATGAAAGGAAAGCTTGAAATATGGGAAGCATTTATTTATTTATTTAATTGGGGTTTTACATCGCTTTCAACACTGTACAGGTCATATCACGATGGGTAGTTGGAAGGGCAGAGGAAACCAGTACATAGAGTTTGTTAGGGTTCTGTACTGTAAACTGCCGACCAACGGCAAGCAACTACCAGCTTTCCCACTTGAGGCCATGCCGGGAATCGAACCCCGGCCTCAGAGGTGGGAGGCGAGAGTGTTACCACTCTGCCACCGTGGCTGAAATATGGGAAACAAACTCTCAGTCTGAAGAAGTTGTATGCTTTTATCCCATATTTGTATTCGCAGACTTTTATACTGTAGTGATCTCATTGAGCAGAACTGCCATGTTTTGGTAAACTAGAAGAATGTTTTTGCACAAAAAATGAAGCGGCCCTGATGAAAAAGAAGTCACCCATAAAAGATGTCAACATATGCATCATAAGCAATAGAAACAGTGAACTTTATTGCATTGTGTATGTTACTTGTCCCTATTTTCATCTTTAATGAGTACGCCAATTAAAGTGAGGTCAGTTGAACAATACAATTGCTGTAATTTCGCTGCAAGATGGCCATAACTTCATTCATATGGGGACTTTAAGGTGACCATAAAATAAGAATGTCCCTTTTCTCATCCTTTATAAGTGCATAAAGTTTAGCTCAGGTCAGTTGAACAATAAGATAGCTGGAGGCTGAAACTTCCTTTTTCACTGTAAGGTGACCATAACTTCATTCATATTGTGACTTTAAGGTGACCATAATATGAGAATGTCCCTTCAATATCAATATATGTTAGATATGGAAAAAGAAAGGAGCCAGATGGCTTTATTCAAATGTTATGACTTTAGGGGGTGCCAAAATTATATTAACAGTTTAAGGTCACCTTAAAGTCAGGATAACCCTTTGGCTTGCCATCCTTTATAAGTGTGCAAAGTTTAACTGAGGTCAGTCGAACAGTAAGATACTTGGAGGCTGAAAACCCCCTTATTTCACTTAAAGGTGGCTACAACTCCATTCATACTGAGAGTTTAAGGTGACCATAAGTATTATTTTTATCTAGTTTAATACCAGTGATAATTTCGATATAAAAAAATGGAAAAAGAAAGGAGCCAGAGCATTTTATTCCAATTTGATGACTTTAAGCAGGCCATATGTCCATTAACATTTTGAGTTTAAGATCACCATAAAGTCAGGATATTCCTTTGGCAAATCTTAATATATGTGCCAAGTTTGGTTGAAAAAAGTGAAAAACTAAGTGAACTGGAGGGCTAAAACCCCGTTTTTTGACATTAAGGTGACCTTAAAATTGCAGATACAGGGCTAAAACTTTGGCATGTGAAAGATTATCAAAAAGTAGCTGAATAAGTTATTCCAACAAAACGCCGAAATCCTGACCGTTTTTGAGATACAGACCAAGTACCCATTTTTAAAAAATTTACGAAAATAAAATGCCTCCCATTCAGGCATCTATGGTCCGATTGATGAGAAAATCCTTTCTGACCTTGGAAATTTGGTCTAGAATGTACCTGATAAATTTTATAGCACAGGTGTGTGTGGTTTTTTTCTGAAATGCGATGACAAGGTGTTTTGGAGTTATGCTTAAGGTTACCTTAAGTAAAGCTTAAGGTTTGCGCAAAGTATCTCAAAAATTTTTCCCGCCCTATAGTTTTAAAGAAAGATAAGAAGGAAAGAAAAATTTAAAAGGCTAAGAAGTTATTCAAGGGAGACCATAATCCGGCGCCGGCGGCGGTGATCAGTCGAACTTCGGTGAAAACAAATAAGCGTCCCTGACGGGCCACTTAATAAGTCACGACACGTAATAACCTCCATCTCATTTGTCAAAACATATAATGGATGGAAACTTATATATTGTAAAAACCACAAATTTAACAAAAAAATGCACACTTTTGCACGGTATTTTTGTACATTTGGGGACTTCTATTACAATTTCTTTCAGAGAAAACATCCATGTTTGAGGAGTGCTAAAACATGGAGTCCTAGAATCGAACAGGTTTGCATTGGCAGGCTCCCGACCTAAATTTTTTATATCAACCCATCCTTTCTTTTTACCATATTTTATTCAGTACATATTCATTAAACTGATAGACTTAACGTTTACATATTTACAAATGACTGTCTCTGCTTGATACTACAGAAGTTTAGAAACTAAACTGTTAAAAAATTGTTCACCCCAAAAAGTATATTAAGATATGATCAACAGCAAAATTGCAAAAATAGAAAATAAAAGACTCTTGTGGGATCACCAAAGATCACCATTGCAAAAAAAAAAAAAAAAAAAAATTGATCAATTTCGAGAGAGAGAAAGGTACCATACATGCAGTTTAAACTAGAATAACTCATGTCATCTAAGACAAAGACTAACTCTGAGAAACACAAATTATATCACTTACCGACTGGCCACATCTGTGGCTATGAGTATTCGGGACTGGTGTGACTTAAACTTGGCGAGGGCGGCCAGCCTCTGTCTCTGCGGGATCATAGAGTGAATAGCCTGGCACTCCATCCCCACTTCTCTCAACACCATGGCCAGCACCTGACAATACCTGCGGAATTTCATTGTATAGATTTCATTTTAGTGTTACTGTTAACTAAACGAAGATATCAATATATCCAGGGAAGCTGAAATTTATATCTACCAACACTTATATTTTATATAAAGTGAAAACAATAATTACACTTACCAAATACTATTTATAAATAATAAGCAAATAAATATATGAATATATCATATCTGGCAGAAGACAAATGATCAAAAGAAATGATTAGATGAAATAAGAAAGACTAGGACAAAACTGTACATACATAGAACAAGAGGGTCAGAGATGCCCCCAAAAGGTGGGTTACGCAGGCAGCAATAATGTTAGCGACTGCTGTAATTAAATTTAGAAACAAGGAAAGAAATGTTACGTCACCCAGTTAAGGTAAATGTGTTAGACGTGGTAAGAAATGTAAAACTTGTAATCTAGGTTACATAATTGTATCTATGCTATAAACGCACATACGAACACACAGAATTACACCAATTTCAAAAGCAACTTAGCTATGATGGTGATCTATCTCCCTGTCAAGTTTGAATTCAATTGGACAAAGCGTTTTCAAGTTAGAGTCCGGAAATGGAAATGTTGACTGACAGACAAATGGACAAAAAATGGACAAACGAACAGACAGAGATACACCAATTCCGAAAGCAACTTAGCTATAATAGTGATCTATCTCCCTGTCAAGTTTGAATTCGATTGGACAAAGCGTTCTCGAGTTAGAATCCGGAAACTGAAATGTTGACAGACAGACGGACTTCGTATACATCAATCTAATGGGCCGGTTGGTTCCACGCAACCTCCCAATTTAACAGAAAATTATAATAAAGAAGACACAAAGCATAAATATCACAAGGTAACTGTAGACAAGACTACATTACAATACATAACTAGATATTGCATCGATTTAATGCAATGTATTCCTGGACGGGGGACACAGTGAAGTACAAAAAAGTCTAGGAGCAATACGAAGGAAAATACATACCGTATTTATTTGTATAAACACCCCGGGCGATGCATTTTTAAAAAGGGGGGCGACTATCACCTATAAAAAAAGTCAACTCTCGAGTCCAGTGGCAATGGCCGATAATGGACACTTACAGCCTTGTATAATGGCGAGAGAGCTTAAAATATTGGAAACGAAGCTTAAATATGAAGAAATTATAAAGTTTATCTCGTATTTTTGCAGATTTCATTGCGTTTGTGATAATAATTGCTTTGTTTTGTTGTGACTTTCTTTATTTCTCGTAAGCGGTATTCAATGGGGGAAGTACGAAAACACATCTTTTATCGGAATCCCGGAATCACAAAGGTGCTGGCTGTAGAGAGGGATGTAAAACCCCAAAATATGAACTTTGCAAAGGCAGACAGGAGGAGGGGGCGACTGATAGGGAGGGGGTATTAATATGGATAAATACAGTAGCTTTGTAAAATATCCATCTCCTGTTTTGAGCTTGAACAAGGGGTTAAAGGTCAAATCTGACCTTTCAATCAGATTTCCAGACTATGATTTTCTATTAGTTGATTTAACATTCTAAAACCCTACGAAAAAATTAAGGAGTTATAAATGAAAATTTAAAAAAAAAAAACATGGGGGAAAAGGCTTCCCTAATATTTACAGACTAAAAAAAATCCCAATGACTTACTTGCAGGTGATGGTGAATATCATTACCAGGCTGTTTGGTTTCTTCTCGGTGAACTTGTCCAGAATATGGATTAAGTATGCGTCCTTCACCTCTGCAGGCATCAACACATAATGCTGGTCTAACTCCTCTACTGTAGCTACCCTACAAAATCACAGTAAATGTGGCTCTAAAGGTAATGACTTTTGTTCCTCAAGTCTGAGAGCAACTGGGCCAAAATAAAACAAAAGTATCGGCTAGACACCAATATATGATATGGTCAAACAAGGTGCCCTCTGGGGTTCTCTTTCAGAACTGAAAAACATGGTGAGGCACATTTTCTGTGTTCTTGACCAGATAGCACATCACGTAAGCAATTGTTTGCATTATGTTAGTACTTTTTATGCAATAAAAATATGTATTCATTAAGTTTTACCTCAAGCACTTACTTTGCCTCCTCCTGCCAAAAGAAGGGTTTGTTGAGAGCTACTTCCTCCAGTTCTCGTAGACTGTCTGTCATGGTGGCACTGAATAGTAATGTTTGGCGTTTTTTTGGTAACACAGAGAAGATAGACTGTAACTGGGCCCCAAAGTTGTCCTCTAAAAGACGGTCTGCCTCATCGAGTACCTGGAAATGATGTAGTTAATTTTATGATGAACTGATTACACTAAGGATTTAGCCAATACATAACTCAATATATAAGGTTAGGGTCACTGAAAAAAATAACAGAAACTTTCATTTTTATCTCTATTATAAACAGCAATATTGTTTAAGTCAAAAAGGAACTCTGGCATACAGCAGTTAATACAAAGTCCAGAACTTTAATTCATATGAAATCAAGCACTCTCAATGTACTACCCATATATCAGATTTCACAGAAATACCTTACTCAGATAGGGAGCAAATGGCCATGAAGTGTTTTGAAATCTCTATATACAAGGCCAAAAGGGGTTTCGGTCTACCAGCATGAGCTGCAAAGCAATCAGAGACACAAGTAGTGCACTGATGTAGTCACCCATCCAAGTACTAATGTAGCCCATTGCTGCTTAACTTCAGTGATGAGACAGGTACTCATCACGCCATGTCACAATTCATGAAAGTCCGGAGACAAAAAACACAAAAGTGATCTCTAGAAGCGTGAGCCTCACTATAGCTCACACTTAAAATGTCAGAAGTTTAACAAGCAGACTAGAAGACAGATCCAGATGACACAAATAGTTTCTCATGCTATGTTAATATGCTAAAAGACCAAAAGTGCCAAAAGACAACTCTGGAGGTATTTATTTTTTGTCAGAGAGAAGTTGATTGTGCAGACCCTTTATGTGGATGTTTAAGCCACAAAACCATAAAAAATGGGAATATTCCGATAACGGTCAGACAATACCAGGTTGTACTGCATAATGAATTGAAACATAGACTATTAGTGAAGATAAAACATAACAGTTACTATACAGTAAAGGGTTTAAACTGGGCTAGTTCCTCCTCCCTAAGTTAATTTTAATATGATAAGTAAGCCGATAAAGATTATAACTCATTTAAGCACACAGTATTGACACATTAGGTGAAATGGTACTTTGATATTCACAGTTTCAATGTTTGATATCAACAGATTTGCAAACTTCTTAAAACAGTGTCCTTTAATAAGTCATTTCTGCAACTTTTACAACAAAATCCTGCCAATATCAGCTATTTTTATGGAATGCTAAATGAGTCATTTTTTAACTTTCACAATAAATCATGCAAAGTTTTGCTTTTTGTGCATTAGAAGACTACTCCTTAAAAGGTATAATAATGTTAAAAGAGTTCAGTTTTATTTATGGAGAGAAATTGTCATGTAGTCTTTATCTGCTTGGATTAAGGTTGAAACAATTGGCTTAATGTGGTAACCGAATGGCTGGGAATATTAGCCATTGATCTACTGGTTATTGTTTCAGATGTACAGTTCCTTTGAGGAACTACCAAAACTGTTACATGTGTAAGGGCCACAAATATAAAAATTGAAAATAATATGGAGGATATCGAGGTGCCAGAAAAATTGGAAATTGTTATTTCCAACTAAAAATCTTCTTACATTTTTAAGATAATGTACACATAAAATGCTTCATATCTTTTGTAAATTAAAACTCACAATATAAAGAAGAACGATGACATAAAGTACAGTAAAATGATCCCATGCGAGGTATACAAAAAATAGTCCACTGGCGAAACAATATTGGAGCCAGCTAGTGCTTTGGTACATTTGGTTACTATGGCTATTTGTTTTATCCTTAGCTTGGATAAGCTGGTTTTATAAATATGGCCAAAATAAATTTTACATAAAAATAACTACTGACACAGTACTTTCCGCAGCTGTAGCACATCTATATGTGAAAATGGGAAACATATCAGAAGTATTGTAAGTCTCTAACACCATCACATGAGATCTTTAATAATTTTTCAGTCTCCGTATCTTACCAAGAACTTGATTTTCTTCAGACTGAAGTTGGTCCCTGAGTCAATGTGGTCGGCTAATCTCCCTGGCGTACTAATCACAATGTGAGGTTTGTTAGCTAGCTCTATCCCTTGATCAACCATATCTGTCACAGAAAAACACATCTCTTTAAACCAATGACCTGAAATTCATCAACTTTTTTCCCCATCCCAAAGTTGTGTTTATTGTTAGCTGACCAGAAAAGAATGGCATACCATAACCCGCCAAAACTGGCCACAGACCAAAGAAATAATATTTTTGACAAATTATGATTTAATCCTATTAAACACTGGCATTATTTTGAATAACTGTATGCATATGACTGAAACCAATTTGCCTTCGGATCACGTTTTAAACAAAATGTTTGAAATAGCTGTTAGCCTGTTGCATCCTCTCACAAGCTGTATTAAAATATACATGCCGGGGGAGTGGGAAGGGGAGTGGTCTATATATATAGGTTGTTCATGGTTGTACAATGGGCTGTAGGTGCCATGTTTTCTGAGATACTACTTCCTTTTTAGCAACAATTTCTTATTAGAGAATGCATCTTTACATAATAATCTCCAGCCAGCAGAAGGCCAAGGTTGAGAGATTATGCAAAGCGTGCATGCGTGTGTGCATCTGTTCATCACATTTTTATGTAAATCTTTAGAAGTCATGCAATCATGAATATATCTTCATCTAATTTGCAGAGAATGTTTATGAAAACATGTCTGTGAAAAGCTTTGGCCTTGTTTTAAAAAACCAAATGGTGCCATGAGTGCCATAGCCAATTGTTCAAAAATCATTAATATGTTCTAAAACTTAAAATAGCTTCATCAGGTTTGCGCAAAATGTGTATGGCTAGGAAAGCTTGTCTGGTGGTAATTTGGGACTTGTTTCCAAAATCAACTGGCCACCATGCCACATTTCTAAGGCCAAATAGGGGAAATAATATTCAAAAGGCCTAATATCTCCCTTAACATTGGCCCTAGTGTTTCAAAATGTGAAAAGAAGTTATAGGAAATCATGACCTGTGAATCATTTACAAGTGTCAAATTTGACCTTTGACCTCTGCTTCAAGATCAAGTGGGATAATCATACTGAAAAGGCCTTTATATCTCCCTTATTATTAGTTCTGGGACTTGGAAATGTGAAAACAACCTATAGGAAATCACAGCCTGTTAATCATTTCCAAAGGTAAAATTTCACCTTTCACTCCTAATTCAAGGTCAAGTGGGGTCATTATATTAAAAAGGCCTTTTATGTCCCTTATTATGGGTTCTAGCCTCCATGCTCATAGCTCAGACAAAAGCCTCGCGGACATGTTTGCTTCTTTTTTCTCCAATAAAATAAGCAAAATCAGGGACACCTTTGCTACTTCTGGCTCTTTCAATGATGCACCGGATTCGGTGCCTCCTGCTTTCAATGCCTTTATACCTGTCACTGAAGACGAGGTCTATAAGTGTATTAGTGAATCCCCAAATCTTGCTCACTAGACCCTATACCAACATTCCTCCTTAAGGATTGTCTTGATATCCTCCTCTCTTCCATTACCAAGTTGGTAAATTATTCTCTCATTGAAGGATCCTTCCCAAATTCTTTCAAAAAGGCGGTTGTCACCCCCCTCATAAAAAAGGCATCCCTTCCTAGAGACGACCTTAAGAATTATCGCCCAGTGTCTGATCTTTGTTTCCTGTCAAAGTTGGTTGAGCGAGTCGTTGCCAGGCAGCTGACGTCACACATTAATAACAACAAACTGGACAATCCTCATCAGTCAGCATATAAGCCAGGACATTCCACGGAAACTGCTTTATTGTCTATAAAAAATGAAGTTCATCTCTCTCTGGCATGTGGTGAACACACAGCTCTAGTACTTCTTGACTTATCAGCCGCATTTGACACTATAGACCATAATATTCTCCTTGGTTACCTTAAATCCTGGTTTGGTCTTGGTGGAACAGCTCTAAGGTGGTTTGCTTCCTACTTATGAAATTGATGCCAGGCCATTAAGATAGGCTCCACACTATCTGAATTAAGCAATCTCATCTATGGAGTCCCACAAGGTTCTGTTCTGGGTCCGTTACTGTTTTCACTCTATACAACACCACTTAGTAAAATTATTCGCCTCCACCCGCATATTAAATTCCATTTTTATGCGGATGACACTCAGTTATACATCCATCTCTCCCACAAGAATGCTTCTTCGGCTCTCGCCAAGCTAAATGCCTGCCTTCGGGATGTTCAAGAGTGGATGTCTCTCAGTAAATTGAAGCTCAACCCTGAAAAAACTGAGTTTATTGTCTTTGGTTCCAAGGCTCAACGTCAGAAGATTCCTCTCACTTTCCTGTTAGCATTCTTGGTAGCCTTCTTCATCCGGTTGATTCTGTCAGAAATCTAGGTGTGTGGTTTGATGCAGATTTTTCATTCTCTGAGCATATCAAGAGGACTTGCAAAGCGTGCTTCCTTCAGATGCGTGATCTCCGTAGAATTAGAAAGTATCTCACTTCTGAAGTGGCAGTCCTTGCTGCAAATGCCTTGTTTAGTAGTCGTCTGGACTATTGTAACTCTCTGTTCAGAGGTTTGTCCGGTTTCAATCAGCACAAATTGCAAGGTATTCAGAACACCCTTGCTCGTATTGTTACAAATCATAGAAAGTATGCTCATGTTACACCCATTCTACAGAAACTCCACTGGTTGCCTGTTAAGTATCGTATTTTCAAAACCGCAACACTTGTGTATAAATTTTTGCACAGTAGTTCTCCTTCTTACTTCAAACCGTTCTTGTCTTTTAGTAGTTGTCCCTATAGTACTAGGCATAGTCACCCAGATCGTCAATACCTTACAGTTCCTTCTTTCCATTCATCAGTCTTTAAGTCAGCCAAACATTTTGGCCATAGTTTTGCCTTTGATGCTCCTAAGATCTGGAATGACCTCCCTCAAGATGTTCAGAAAGAAGCTTAAAACTTACCTGTTTGCAAAAGCCTACCCACCATAGCCTCTCCCGTCACATCTGTGTCTCCTTGGTACGACCTGGCTATGTCCCTTGATTAACGCTAACTGCCTTGCTTATGTTTAGATGCGCCTTAGACTCCATCAGTGATGGAGATTAAGCGCTATAGATTAGATTAGATTAGATGGCTTCAGAATGTGAAAACAACTTGAAGGAAATTATGTCCTGCAAATCTGTTCCAAGAGTTGTAAATTTGACCTTGGACCCCTGCTTAAAGATCAAATGGGGTCATCATACTGAAAAGGCCATATATCTCATTATTGGTCTAGGGTTTTGAAATGTGGAAAAAACCAATAGGAAGTCACAGACCATGAATCTTTTGCAAGTGTCAAATTGGACCTCTGACCCATTCTTCAAGGTCGATTTTGATCATTATACTAAAAGGGTCTAATATCTCCCTTATGGTCCGTAGGCTTGTAACTCTGTTTCAAGGTTATAACCACCACAGCAGTGGTCTTGTTTTTCCATATATCTGAAATCTCATTTCAATAAATATGGTTACATCAAATGTCATATAAGCTTTATCTGTACTTCCAGTGGGATACCACCGAAACACGGGAACACAGACCCTGGTCAGTTATTGTGATATACTGTCTAACAGAAAACAAATAGAAAAAACGCGCATTTTTAAGCAGTTGTAATTTTAATTTTTTTGCACTAACCTCTTCCGCCAGTGATGACACATACTTTAACACCCAGTGGTTTCCCGAGAACTTGAAACTGTTCACCTATCTGGAAGGCCAGTTCTCTGATAAACAATTCATCAAACTTTGTAACATCTGACAGTTAGAAACCCCTACTTTTTGTGTGAATTATTGGATATTATTATAATAATTGTCACTTTCATAACTCAGGGCCATTTATCCTAAATACTGCAGAATTTCTGGGAATGTAACTTGTTGTTTTAACTTGTGACTAGGTCCCAGCATTCCGATTTTTATGTTGTAGGCAAGTTTCTGTGCCGAGGGATCTCAAGGGGCCAGATACAGGCTCCATTAAATCATTATTTTCAAAGGAAAATGGCCTTTAAAACAGCATAAAAGTTTTTCTACTAAAAGTGATTTTCACTGATCAAAGTTCTACATGATGAGGTTTGATATTAAGGGTGAAACAGTAAACCAACATTTAGTTCTACTAGCATAATTCAGATTTAAATTAAATATTAAACTAAAACAAGTACATTAGAGTAAGAAATCTAAAATTCGCCAGGAATCTTAAATTCGCCACCTCTAAAACCTTAGTTAATTTTATGAAGAAAATGATGTTTTTGTCTAAAAATTGGTATTTTTCAGTTTAAAAAGCCTTAATTTACAATACAGTCAACAAATCTCACCACAATTCATTTATTTTATTAGTATTTTGACATGTGGCGAATTTCAGACATGTGGCGAATTTTAGATTTCTTACTCTATATTCAAATCAACACAGGCATTACTAAAAAAAAGCAATAACAAACACTTTAAAGCATCATACAAACTTCTAAGGCTGAAAACCAAATACTATATATTTGTTGTTCATTTACCAGCAGTACTATTTGAATATATTTGTGAACAACAAATATTTGGTAAGTTTAAGGTACCTGTAAAACTTATACATCCAAGGTGCCTTGCTTTAAATATTTCTACAAAACTTTGTCCTCATAAGAATTTCTTGGATAACCTATTTTCCATACAACTAATTTCAAAACTGAAATAATTATCACAGGTAAAAATGAAGCTGACCTCTTATTCATGCAGATACTAAAATTTATGGGAACTGTTTTGGATTCATCACGATTTTTGCAAAATTAACTGGGTGTTGCAAAAAATTGTACAATTTTTATATAAGAAATCAGCTATGTTATAAAACTTTAAATCTTTAGACACCAAATATTTGAATATACATCAAATACTATGAACAAATATTCAAAGTGACATTGCTCTCCAGTTTCAGTCTTACAAACTTCTCCTTGACTTTGTATGGTATTTTATCTCTGATCACATATGATAGGAGAGTATAATGATCACTTTATAGGACTTTTCCATTTCTGCGATATATCATAAACCCTGCTCCTGATTGTCAATTTTCAGAAATTGGGAACTACATCTTTTACATCGTAATAATGTTAAAGCCACTGTAAATCTATCATGTACCTAAAATATAGTACTTCCTAATGGGTTTATGATTATAGCACTCGGGAGTCCATTGGCAACAGTTTACAAGAATTTCAAGCTGCCTTGAAATTATCCCAAACCTCTCCCAATCCTTATCAGATCTATGACATTGTAACCCACTGTAAGGTCATCTTTTTATCTTACAGCAATCTTAAACCTATCTTACAGTCATAAAGCAATCTTTTCAATCTTATAGCGATTGTGAACATATCTGTTTCATCTTAAGGGACTTGTAAACCAATCCGATTGATCTGGAAACTACCACAAACCTATTGGAAGATTTTCTGAGGCTATGGCAACAGCAATCAGGAAGTTATTAGAAAAATATCAGGACAACATCCTAAACCCATCATAAACTATACCCTGGATTGTGGATTTTTTTATTACTTCCTTTTGTAAACCTATCACAAACCACACTTGCAGAAATGGAACAGGCCTCTTAGTAACAGAAATGCCCAAGGTTTGTCTGTTTACTTTATTACCTGCATGTGTGGCTAGTACAGTTCACACAAAGAATTTATTTCGAATAACCTAAACAGAAATAGTTATGTTTGTTGACAAGTTTGTATTCTACACAGAGAAAAGAGATTAACTGTAAATGGCTGCTTTCAAGGAAATAGAAACATCAATAATAAAATCAATAAACTAAATCTTTGCAACTACACACAGTACAGTTTTAGATTCTGTTTAAACTAGATTGGGCCAACTCGGCGCCAACATATCCCCAGACAGGTCATCACTCATGCCACAGGTTTTGATCGGGAATTTTTTATTTAATCCATTTGTTGTATGCCATAAATATTGGGAAAAGTTATATGAACTTCAGCACATCAATCTACTAAGTTTATATCTTCCCAAGGAAGATGGTGTATCCCCAGACGTCGAATACATAACTCAACAGATCATATTTTCAATCTTCCTGCAATGATAACTCTGAACCTATTTTCAAAGTATTTAAATGATTGATGATTGAATGTTCATTCTAAATTAATAATCTCAAAAGAGCATATCTGTTTCTATATTTGTTGACAAATAAAATATTATTTTTAACTCAACTCATCATACTTTTCAATCTCCTGCAAAGGGTAACTCTGAACCTATTTTCAAAGTATTTAAATGATTGATGATTGAATGTCCATTCTAAATTCATAATTCCAAAAGCGTATCTCTGTTTCTATATTTTTTCACAAATAAAATATTATTTAAAAATCATATATTATTTATATTATTATTTTATTATATTATTTTTAGAATTTGCATTGTTTTTCAGTTATTCATTTCCTCAATTCCTATATATGTGGTCCATATATATGCAACCTAAATATGTGACACAATCTCAGTTCTGACTCCCTTTGTCTTTGATAATTAGATAATGAAGCAAACACCACCTCCCACCCCCACCCCACCTCTCTCCCCTTCTCCACACCTCTCTCACTATTACAGAAGATCTGTATACCTTTGTTTACTTAGTGTCACTCAATAGCCGGAGGTCCCAGAGGTGGGTGGGGGATGGGGGGTGGGACTACAAAGAGATGGAGTGCTGCAGCACAAATGGTAAACAAACACTTATAATATAAAAGGGGTAATCAAATACAAAAAGCTCAGTTAATCTTATCACTAAAATAAAATCAAATATATAAATAAGGAATGTCTATTAAAGGCCTAAATTTTGGAGTACATACAAGAAAAACATATTGATATATTCTCAGATGATATTTCACTTAGATGAGAGACATAGTTTGAAAGCTACAGTGATTGAAGATGGCAAAAAGTCCATAAATTGGGTCTCTGTGGGCAATTTTGAGATCTTAAGTCGGCCTAACAGGTTAACCTACAGCCTTTAAATTTTTCACAGACAAGGATTACATATAAGAGTTACATCTAGTGCAGTTTGAGACTCATCAGAATTACCACTTCCAAATTATAGGGCAAAATAAGTTAAAAATATAGGAAAAAAAGTCCTAAGTGGGGTCTTTATGGGCCTCAAAGACAATTTTCTCCTCAACTTAAAGTCTTGATTTTCGGCACATGTACTAAGAATATATTAATGTGTTCTCAGGTAAAATTTGAGGCAGATAAGCCTCATAGTTTGTGACCTAGAGGGCTCTAAGTGGCCAAAAGTGCAATTTCTGACCTTAAGGTGGCCATAAGTTCTTCATTATTGGGAGTTTAAGGTCACCTTAAAATAGGGATCTTCCTTTGGGTATCCTTAACATGTGTCCCAAGTTTGAAAAAAAAATATTAATCCGTTTTTGAGTTATCGCGTACACAAGGAAATTTCTATGGCGGCGGCGGCGGAGCGACGGACCTGAATCCAATATATCCCCGACTTTCGCCTGGGGAAAAAATAATACTACAAATCAATATTCAAGAACATATGAAGTGAAACTAACCTCGTAGGGGTGAGAACTAAAGCAAATATACCATAAGGATCTTCACATAGTGTCTGGAGAATAGGAAGAGCAAATGCTGCAGTTTTCCCACTTCCTGTTTTTGCACATCCTATGCAATCTTGTCCTAAAAACAACCAACTATTTTCAATCACAACCCTCACTGAGGGAAAAACCTATTCACAAACACACCACAGTGAAATTCTAATGACAGGAACTCAGTTTGCTGGCATTCTACCACTGAACCCCTGCCTACAGTACCAGTGAAGCTGCACCTGATATTTCTTTGTCAGAGGTGTATGTATACAAACTGGGAATTCACTAGTATTTTTGGTTTGAGGTAAAATTACTGATAAGAGAGATAATTGTAAACCTACTAAATTTTAAAAGAAACTTACAAACTATACTCCATGATCCAAGTGGATATCTTTTTAAAACATGGTCCAGGAAAAATATATTCTTCCTAGAATATAGTACAGTAGAACCTCTATTATCCGACCCTCTTGGGGGAGTAACAATTAGGTCGGATAATAGAAGGGTTGGATAATAGAAGGGCTAAAATAACAGGCTTAAATGGAGCTGGGAGAGTGGTTTTGAGGTCGGATAATTGAAAATTCAGATAATAGAAGGTCGGATAATAGAGGTTCTACTGTACATGTATTGGTTAGATGTCAGGAAGCACTAAAAGCAAGAAGAGAGGTATACCTATTTCGGGAAGTCCCACTCAATGTTAGGAAGTCCTGATGTATGTGCGGAAATCTTGCTTATATGTCAGGAAATACAATATTTATTAGTTGGGACATACAACTATTTTTCCATTATTTCAGAAATTAAAAATACTTCAAGTGGAGTGATTACTGGTAATATTCATGTATGTGTTCAAATTGTATGGTCCTGTTGAAGTGAATTGGTCTTGATATCGAGATACCGGTGTTACCGACCCTGCCCTACTTCAAATATCCACCATATTGACAATTGACAGCACAAATGAACCATAAAATTTATTTTATTTCAGTATTAGTGGTCAATGCACATTATTTAAAGAGCAAATATAGGTTTAATTTGTGAAACGATGGCACCGCAATATCGCTCACTGTTTTGTTCACGGTATCGAGTCCTCATATACCCAGACGATGACATCACTACACATAACTGTTCCCACAACTATTTTGTTTCATTTTCTTCAACAATCAGTCAACATGCAAACACGTTTGACAAAAAATAAATGACATTTCCTGATTTACCAGGGTTTTTGGACCATTTCTCCAAAAATTTAAAAATGTTCTTTCATTATAAAAGCTGTGCAAAATAGCATATATTTTGTACACATATCCTATTTGTTGTGTCCTTGGCTTAAAATCAACTGTTTCTAACTATATTAAACCATTTTCAGTCATTTTATTAAGTTTATTAAACAGAAAAAGATTTTATGTAAATCTCCAGTTCTATGTGGGGTCGTGCCATGGCTCTACACACAAGTAAAGTAAAGCCGAGGTAACCACGTCTACATGATTAGCTTAGTGGCTTTCTACCAGCAAACGCTCACCTACCAGTGAACGCCCACCTTATATATCTTTGTTAGAGGTCAAGGACAAATGCTTCTATTAGTCTACAAAATGGGTGTTCTGGTATTTCAGGTTTGCCGTAAAAGAGCCGATAATAGAAGCAATTTATTAAAATATAAAACTTTGAAACAAAGGTAACAAAATACACTCCCAATAATTAATTGTAGTGTATATCATTTGACAGTTTGATCACAGAAGAATATGATATAAAGCTGTTAATATAAGTTAAATTCAAAAGATTGATCACAGCATGGCCGGTAGACGTTGTTACCTCGGCTCTACTTACTTGCGTGTAGAGCCGTGGCACTACCCTACATAAAACTGAGATTTGCATAAAACACAAATATCATATAAAAATTATACACACAACTGTTCCCACAACTATTTTGTTACATTAACCTCAAAGGTCAGTCTACATGCAAACACATTTGACAAAAAATAAATTATATTTCCCCATTTTCAATACTTTTTGGACCATTTCTCCAAAAATTTGAAAATGCTCTTTTGTTATAAAAGCTGTATAAAATAGCATATATATTATACACATAATGTATTTGTTATGTCCTTGGCTTAATATCAACTGCTTTTAAATATATCAAACCATTTTGAGTCATTTTATCAAAATTTATTCAACAGAAAATGATTTTTTGCAAATCTCTAGTTTTATGTGGAGTAGTGCCACGGCTCTACATGCAAGTAAGTAGAGCCGAGGTAACCACGTCTACATGGCTGGGCGTTTATTGGTAGAAAGCCACTAGTACAGGGGGGGCGGCGATTCGCAGGGGACAGCAATTCGCCGATTTCTATTTAACTTCATTTAAAACTAACATCTACCATGATACTGAAAGAGCTTTATAGCATAGAAAAGTATGCAATACGTCTTGATACTTTTCTAAGATTTTAGAAGTTTCAGTATGCAGGATTATAAAGATTAATAAGAAAGTTCATATGTCAGTGAAAAATATGCCAAACAAACTGCATCTGACTGATGCAAAGAGCTGTATGTTCTCTAAACTGTGTCTGGGGTCAATATAAATACTATTTATAACTTCATCATATTCTAGAATACAATGAGAAGAATCGATCTTTAGTTTTAATCATTGTATACAAAGTATTTAACAGTCTTTGTAATTTTTTGGGAACAGTATAAAATAATTGGCGAAATGCTGTCCACTTTACAACAGCCCTTATTTTATTGGGCGTGGCTGCAGTACGGTAAAACCGTTCTCTAGAAAATATGCTGCAGTACGCATTGCCGCACTCCAGAACTCTATCTCGAGTGCAGTTTCAGTAACAACAGATTTCATTGGTTAATTGAATTAATCACGTTTGCAGACGAATGTCTCCCATTTGTAAAATATGGCTAGAATTACCCATCTTAACCTAAGAATGCACTACAAATCTTCATAAAAACAGTAAGAAGACAAGAAATAAATGTGAAAAATTAAATGTCATGTTAGAATTTGTTGTAAAACCCTGCATAACTCCACGCTAGTCGTGTGTTATTTCTACAATTATTTGTCTCGAGTGAGGTTTCAGGAACAATTGTTTTCATTGGTTAATTAAATTAATCACGTTTGCAGACGATAAATAGACTGGTTTCTTTAACTTTCTGTATCTAAAACCTGTCGTGGTCTCATATTTCCTTCACTCGGCGAGATTATTAGGATACCAGCATGAACCGCACTCTAGTTTATTTACTGGAATACGGCAAATGAATGCTACCGTACTGTAGAATTTCTTCTCGAGTGCGGTGTTTTACCGTACTCCAGCCACTTCGTATTTTATTACCACAGGACAAGTTTTATGGATGTATTGTACTTATCACAAAATATAGTTTAGGATGATACTGTCATTTTATAGTTTGAGGAATCTCTTCTCATTCTGACAACTTTTATAAAATCACACTGCATATTTGTTCTCAGGAAACTGCATTTTGGCGTTTATATGGGCGAAATGCTGTCCCCCCCCCTTGTAGTACGTAAGCTGGAGTGACATACGAACACCATACTTTCCACAGCAGCGGTGTTACCTGTCACAAGGAAGCACTTTCCAGAACATAGTGGACATTTCGTCAGAAATAATATAAATAGTGTAAGTGCAGACCAAGATGTGTCACAAAACCTCTTATTATCGCCCACAAAGATGTACAGATCATGTACCCTGACACAAAAAATTAAAGCCGATACCTTTTAAAATATTTGGGATTACATTCTTTTGTATAGGTGTTGGCTTTTTTATGCCAAGAGCAAGACATTGCTTACATATCCAGTCATTTAAACCCAAAACTTCTAAATTATCTGCCATGCTCAAGAAGACCAAAACAGCTATGGTAACGGCATGATCACTGCGATATCAAGAAGTTCTCAAATGTTTGTAACTTATCAAGAAGATTTTATTATTATTATTATTTTTGTTGTAATGCCTATGAATATGGCCCCTGGTGTTGAGGTTATAAACTTTTTTTTCTAAGACCAACGAAAGTTTATTTCAATCACAAAATCCCTTGTGCATGTACCTTAAATTCGCATTATTTGCATTTTCTAGATCATCAAAGACCTTAAAATATATATTCTAAAACATAAAAGCATAGATAAAATTACACCATAGCAAAATAATAACTTATGAATAATTATTAAACATGATAGAAAACTGTTTAATCGTAATGTCTGGAGCTCACTTTCAATCATTGCCCAAATGTTTGAACTTTTCAGACATTTTATGAAATGACTAAAGTGTATAATCACTATGCATATTAACTGGTTATAAATATATACATCAGCAATGATATATAAGGCTTATTCGATTCACAATCACTTGCTAATATAAATCATGATTTACATGATCAGTCTCTCTCGTAGGATCACTTGTTGTGATGATTTTAGTTGCACGAGAGGCCTGAATCGAATAGAAAAAATCACTTTGGATCACTAAAATCACTTATATTTTTCGTGAATCGAATAACCCCAAAGATGTTTAAATGCACTAACAATCGTCCTATTAGATATAGCACCATTTGACACTGATTAGATTGCACTATATATAATGCTTTTACAAACCTTTTGCCTATATAAGGTGAATCTTCATCTCCAACTATTTTTGTCAAATGTTACTTAAAGGAGATAGGCAAAGAAACTTACTTAAACATATTTGAAAGTATACAGGGAGTTTTGATGAATGCACATAAAAACACCACCCAGCAGGCTCTGTTATGTGTAATTCACAGCTTTTTATGTCCACTCTAATAAACAATCCCTCTCTCCATACACAAAAAGCAAGAAGGGGGAAATGACATCACTATTGTCAGAGTCTCACACACTAGCTGTGAATGCATACACTGTTTGTTAGATTCTGAGGCAATAGTTTCACAGTTTTATTTCTTTCACATTAAAAGGTTACATGTCTCATTTGAAGACCTGTAATGTTTTAAATCATATTTTAAAATTTTCCACATTCTATCTATAAAATTAGTTTATAAATCTGTGTTTAAAATGATTTAGGGTTCATCAAGTGCATGAGAGGTATACTGTTTTGAGAAATAAATGGATAGCAAGTGGAATATATAAAAGGAAAAAGGGACATTGAAAATACTGTCTATTCACTTTGTTATGACTATTTTAGTTCTGATACTTTCAATAATATTCCAGAACTAGTAAGTTACAGGTCTCTTAAATGATTGCAGCCATTAATGAGCAACAAATTAATGTATGAAAGATATTGGCAAATTATTAAATTCATTGCATTCTATCTTCAGTTTAGACTTTTTTTTGCATCAAGTTTATTACTTTTATTTCAGAATGAAAAAAAAATTATTGGAATATCTAAATTGTAATTATTTAAGAAGTGGCTCGGCTACCATCAGTGACGGATTCACAACTATATATTTTGGTTACTGGTAGCAATGAATAAAGGTGTTTTCTATTGAAGCAGTTGACTTGAAATATAAATTTTCCACATACTTGTTATTCTGAAATTGTATTTTGGCGCAATGTTTATGACATCAAAAATGTTACATTTGGCATTAAAATTGGACGAAAATTCTGCCACTTCAATTTCAATAAATTTACACAGGTGAGAGTTTGTGTTTGAGTAATAGTTTATACCTATACTACAAGATCATTAAACAACCACACTACCGTTAAGTTCAGCTCATTGAAATGAACACAGTGGTGGACAGATGATAAAAAGCTATGCTTATGTAAAGTAAGTTAAAATGAATGATAATAAAGTGAAAAAATGTGACTGCTATAAGATTCTTTAAGTATCAATATTTTAAACCTTATTCATCTGCCTCTGATAGCTTCAGATATAAACTGCATGGGAACTAGTTCCTGCATGTGTAGCCACCTCAAGTTTTATACTTTTATACATATTTGGTACTATATATAATAATTATTGAACTAGAAATGATAAAACCAGTCATGAAATAAGTTGTTACCTGTATATGGTTCTACATGAACAAACAGTAAGTTAAGTTTACAACACTGAACATGAAGTAAGAATTTTGCTAAATTTTAGTTAATATTTCGTCTTTTACCAATGTACCATAAATAAATCAGCTAGGGCCTATTTTCTTGACTACTTTCTGAATATTTTTCATCAAATATATCAGAAGATTTTTGTGGTTCAAAACAAGAGAGTTTTAAAACTTCATGAAAATTCTTTTGACTAAATGCCACAACAGAACTCATACTTTTAGCCATAGATCACTGGACTAACTTTTAAACTCATAGGAAGAATAATATCCTATATTTCCAAAAAGTTTTTTTTGTTATCTTTGCCTATTAGCTTTTATGTTTGTTAAAACATAAGAAGGAGGACTTTTGTAAATGTAGAGCTGTGTACTGAGATAAACAGGATCACTGTGCATTATCTACAGTGATGTAGTTCAACTGAGGAAGGATTTCATACAGAAACATACACACCTTCTCTGCAGTAGAGATAAAAAGCTAATTATGTGCTGTATTATGTACTCTCCTCAAGAAAGAATTTATAAATGTGTTTCAGTACACAAAACAAGTGATGGGTGTATACTAGTTTAGTTTCATAAATTTTCATTTCCTATCTCCTTTAATTATATGCAAGTTATGAAACTTACTGGCATATCAAGAGTCAATTAAGCATCATATATGCATGTTATATATATAATTGAAAAATTTACAAAAACTTTGCATATACATGTTACATAAGTTTCCATAAATGTATTAACACTCTAAGAAATTGAAAAACTTAATAAAGTATATGAATTAATAACAAGACCTTGATTGGTACAGATAGAAAATATCCAAAATTTGATAGGGAAATCTTTCAAAATTTGAATTTTTTGTGCTTTTCTGTATCAAAATATAACAAAAATTGACATATAATGTATATAGACATTGGTATTTATTTGGGTTTTAATGTTGATTTTAACACTGTATAGTCATATTATGATGGGTAGTTTTATGGGCAGAGGATACCAGTACATAAAGTTGGTCAAGGTTATGGACTGTAAACTGCTGACTATAGGTAAACATCTACTAAATTTCCCACATAGAGTCCAGGGTATGAACTGGCCTTGAGTGTGCTACCACTGCATCACTATATGGCCTCAGTTATACAAACATTGGATGGGCTTCTAAAATTATTTTTAATTAAATATATACAGCAATACTTGAGGATGTGTACCAGTAATCATAATGTTATAACATGCAAAAGAAAGTTTGCTTCTTTAGTTTTGCATTTCTCTTAGTATGTCTAGTTTTTCTTTTTATGTAGCTACTTGTATTTATGTTTTTTCTCTCTTCTGGGAATAGTAAGCAACAGTCATTGTGATACAAGATCTGTTTAAACATCAACCTTTCCTCAAGTGCAACAACATAGTTTTGACTAGCATTTCCCATCGCTATTTCGATCAGATAATCTGACTTAATCTGTCACACGGACAAAACGCAATTTTGAAGTAGCGTAATTCCTCACTTAGAGTTCGGCTATGGTAAACAAACCATTCGGCCATTCGGAATGCCCTTCAAATTTTGAATTTTCATATTTTTGCGTAAGATAGCGTTGCACCAATTTAATATTGATATAAATGGAGTGTCCACATCTTTTAGAAAATGTGGCAACCAATTTATCGATAATTGACGGATGCATCACAAATAACAGCAAAAAGTGCTCAGGTGAGGGACTTGATCTGGATGACAGATCGTTCTCCAAGAGATCCCACAGTATACACCCCTGTCAATAATGTTAGACGGCACTGGTGTTAGACAACTGTTTGAAGTTTTCGTCTAAAGTCATGGCATCGCAAATAATATCATCAGTCTGCACAAATAAAGTATGTCAGGAAACCCCACAGAGTATTGTGACATCATGAATATTACATGGGTGGACACAAAGATAAACGGTGGACACGAAGATAAACGTTTTTTGGAATGAAAAATAAAGCTATGTAAACAACAAAATCATATACATTACATATTAAAATAGACTGAAACAAATATTTTTATGATATTTCTTGGTTATTTGGTGAATTATTTTTGTTTATTCAACGAAAATATGCAAATTTCCGAAAATCGTTTATCTTCGTGTCCGTTTATCTTTGTGTCCACCCGTGTAATGTGTAGTCCACAAATTTTAATATTCAAGTGAAGTACACGGGTGGTCATGAAAATAAACAGTCATAAAAATAAACGGTCTTCAGAATTGTTCAAATCTAAGTGGTGTAAACAACAAAATCACACAAATAGTGTCCGGTTAATAATAATGTCCGATTTTTATTGGAGTTTATTTTCAAAATTTTGCAACCAGAATTTTGAGCATTTTTTTTTCACATTATTTTCTTTGAGATCAATTTTATTTCATGAAAATTTTAAAAATTGAATCAAACACCCAAATTGGGTACCATCACGTTTAGTAAAAAATTAAAGGACACAATTATGAACCGGACACAATTGTGACCACCCATGTAAATAAGAAAATACAATCAAAGAAAGCTTATCAAGACATCTGGTATTTGGTTTGTGTTGTGCCGCTCTTTAGACTACTTATATTTGAAGAATTCTGAAGACCGTTTATCTCTATGACCGTTTATCTTCGTGACCACCCGTGTAATGTTAAAAATGCCATGGAATCGTCAAATACTTCCTACGCATATATAAATATTTATGATCTGTTAGTGTTACGATCGAATGTGAATATGGAAACCGGGTCCCGAAAACAAATATTCGGCGGAAACCGGATTCGTTCGAATTAGTATACACCAAGCTGTAGTCAAGCTGTAAAACTTTCTGTACGTGTACATGAACAATAATTTCAACTACAACGTCTTGGTGTGACCTTGATTTGACCTTTGACCTTGCAGTAGTGACCTTAACGTATAAAATCTTGTCTGGGCTATATTTCGGAAACCGTAAGATGTAGGAAGTTGACACTTGGTAGGGGCATTGGTTAGGGAGTGTTGGTGTGCAACGTCATGGTGTAAGCTTGATTTGACCTTACCATAGTGACCTTGACCTATAAATCTTGTCCGGGCTGTATCTCTGAAACCGTAAGGTGTAGGAAGTTGATACTTGGTAGGGACATTGGTTAGGGGGTGTAGGTGTGCATCGTCATGGTGTGGCCTTGATTTGACCTTGCTGCAGTGACCTTGAGTTGGAAAATCTTGTCCAGGTTATATCTCAGAAACCATAAGGTGTAGGAAGTTGATATGTGGCAGGGACATTGGATAGGGGGTGTAAGCCTGCAACGTCATGGTGTGACCTTGATTTGACCTTTGACCTTGCCGTAGTGACCTTGACCTATAAAATCTTGTCCGGGCTATATCTGGGAAACCTTAAGATGTAGAAAGTTGACTCTTGGTAGGGGAATTGGTTAGGGGGTGTAGGTGTGCAACATCATGGTGTGACCTTGATTTGACCTTACCATAGTGACCTTGACCTATAAATCTTGTCCGGGCTGTATCTCGAAAACCGTAAGATGTAGGAAGTTGATACTTGGTAGGGACATTGGTTAGGGGGTGTAGTTGTGCAACGTCATGGTGTAACCTTGATTTGACCTTACCTTGACCTATAACATCTTGTCTGGGCTATATCTTGGAAATAGTAAGGTGTAGGAAGTTAATACTTGGCAAGGACATTGGTCAGGAGGTGAAGGTATGCAACGTCATGGTGTGACCTTGATTTAACCTTTGACCTTGCCGTAGTGACCTTGACCTATAAAATCTTGTCCGGGCTATATCTCGGAAATAGTAGAGTGTAGGAAGTTGCTACGTGGTAGGGACATTGGTTAGGGGGTGTAGGTGTGCACCGCCATGGTGTGACCTTGATTTGACCTTGCTGTAGTGACCTTGACCTATAAAATCTTGTTTGGGCCATATCTTGGAAAGCGTAAGGTGTAGGAAGTTGATACTTGGTAGGGACATTGGTTAGGATGTGTAGGTGTGCAACATCATGGTGTGACCTTGATTTGACCTTTTACCTTGCGATAGTGACCTTGAGTTTGAAAATCCTGTCTGGGCTATATCTCGGAAACCGTAAGGTGTAAGAATTTGATACTTGGTTTGACATTGGTTAGGGGTTGTAGGTGTGCAACGTCATGGTGCGACCTTGATTTGACCTTTGACCTTGCCATAGTGACCTTGACATATAAAATCTTGTCCGGGCTATATCTCGGAAACCGCGAGGTGTAGAAAGTTGATACTTACTAGGAACATTGGTTAGAGGGTGTAGGTGTGCGACGTCATTATCTGACCTTGATTTGACCTTTGACCTTGTTGTAGTGACCTTGACCTATAAAATCTTGTCTGGGTTATATCTCGGAAAACGGAAGCAGTTGATGCTTGATAGGGACATTGGCCAGGGGTTGTAGGTGTACAGCATTATGATGTGACCTTGATTTGACCTTGTCCTAGTGACCCTGACCTTTAAAATCTTGTTGCACTTTTGGGTCTGTCTTTTGATGCAGATTAAGCACTGTTAAAGTCATATTAGAATTCATTTAGAATTTTACTTTTACAACTTCCCATTGTAACAGATGGAATTTCATCAAGTGAGCCACAGATTTTGCTCCAACACCACACATAAGCATTCATTGAATGTATTACCACTTCTGTATGCATGGTAATATTCGAAACATCCAAACCATAATTCGGCCCTGCCAAATGTAGATAAAGAGTGTCGTAATGTTTAATTTACTGATTAATGCTGTCATCTTGTTATTGAAATGTCTTGTTTTAATACTTCATCTGTACATTATTTTCTTTATTTAAACATTGTTTGGGCCTTTATATACCTGACAGTGCTCTGAAAATATCCTGAACTTTGTACTGATACAGTACTTCCATATCTCATGGTATTAAAAATATTTCCCTAGGCTGTGGGGTACGGGCATCTCAATATATTATGCCCCATCCCCTCACAAGTACTCATTAGGAAATTGAAACGAGTGTTTAGACATATTACTTTAAATTATGTTATTCCATGTATACTTGAGTTAATACAAATCTTAAAACAGCATTTACACTAATAAAATAAAAATGGGTCTAGTCTGATGTAATAGCAGCAGCACCTTGTTAGGGCATGCCCCTCGTTGAACCTTGTATTTTCAAAAGTATAATATCTCCTTTTTTCTCTTCATTCAAACATCATTAACCTTTTCTATATTTTTTTCTATTTTTTCTTTATTGGATTTGTTTTTGTCCACAGAAGCCTTTTTACCCCACAGCCCTTAAGGGCTGTTGGGGTATTGTTTTCACCCGTGGTGTCCGGATGGGCGGGCGGGCGGGCGGCGGGAAAAGAGTTTGTCCGGGCTGTATCTCAGAAACCGTAAGGTGTAGGAAGTTGATACTTGGTAGGGACATTGGTTAGGGGGTGTAGGTGTGCAACGTCATGGTCTGACCTTGATTTGACCTTTGACCTTGCCGTAGTGACCTTGAGTTTGAAAATCTTGTCCGGGCTATATCTCGGAAACCATAAGGTGTAGGAAGTTGATACTTGGTAGGGATATTGGTTAGGGGGTGTAGGTGTGCAACGTCATGGTGTGACCTTGATTTGACCTTTGACCTTGCCGTAGTGACCTTGACCTATAAAATCTTGTCCGGGCTATATCTCAGAAACCGTAAGGTGTAGGAAGTTAATATTTGGTAGGGACATTGGTTAGGGGGTGTAGGTGTGCAACATCACGGTCTGGCCTTGATTTGACCTTTGACCTTGCTGTAGTGACCTTGACCTATAAAATCTTGTCCGGGCTATATCTCGGAAACCGTAAGGTGTAGAAAGTTGATACTTGGTAGGAATATTGGTTAGGGGGTGTAGGTGTGCAGCGTCATGGTCTGACCTTGATTTGACCTTTGACCTTGCCGTAGTGACCTTGACCTATAAAATCTTGTCCGGGCTATATCTCAGAAACTGTAAGGTGTAGGAAGTTCATACTTGGTAGGGATATTGGTTAGGGGGTATAGGTGTGCAACGTCATGGTCTGACCTTGATTTGTCCTTTGACCTTGCCGTAGTGACCTTGACCTATAAAATCTTGTCCGGGCTATATCTCAGAAACCGTAAGGTGTAGGAAGTTGATACTTGGTAGGGATATTGGTTAGGGGGTGTAGGTGTGCAATGTCATGGTCTGACAAGGATTTGACCTTTGACCTTGCCGTAGTGACCTTGAGTTCGAAAATCTTGTCCGGGCTATATCTCGGAAACCGCAAGGTGTAGGAAGTTGATACTTGGTAGGGACATTGGTTAGGGGGTGTAGTTGTGCAACGTCATGATCTGACCTTGATTTGACCTTTGACCTTGCTGTAGTGACCTTGACCTATAAAATCTTGTTGCACCTTTGAGTCTGTTTTTTTGATGCAGATTTAGCACTGTTAAAGTCATATTAGAATTTATTAAGAATTTTACTTTCATAACTTCCAATTGTAAGAGATAGAATTTCATCAAGTGAGCCACAGATTTTGCTCCAACACCACTCATAAGCATTCATTAAATGTGTTACCACTTCTGTATGCATGATAATATTCAAACCATCTAAACCATAATTGGGCCATGCAGGTGTAGATAAAGAGTGTTGAATTTTAGTTTGCTGATTAATGCTGTTATCTTGTTATTGAATTATCTTGTTTTAGTACTTCATCTTTATATGCATTATCTTTCTTTTAAACATTATTTCTCCATTTAAACATTGTTTGGACCTTTATATAACTGACAGTGCTCTGAAAGTATCCTGAAGTTTGTACTGGTACAATACTTCTGTATCTCATGGTGTTGAAAATATTTCCCTAGGCTGTGGGGTACGGGCATCTCTGATGCTATTTTTTTTTCTAATTTTGTTTCTGGCACAGGTTATCTCAATGAATGTTCTAGTATTCATATTTTTATTTCTAGTGTGTAACACAGAGGAAAGTCCATGGATGTGTCTGCAGTGTGGGTGTCTGAACTGTGGAAGGTAAACTTTAGTATCAAACTGATGATCTATCATATTCATTTTAAATAATATGTACATTAACTACATTTAAATGATTTCATATTTACAATCATTTAAATTTAATATTTTCTTTCCAGAATGGCAAAACACATAAGTATTAACAGTGTGTGGTATCAGTTCAGGAGAGTATAAATGTGGTGTTGCCTTTAAATGTATTTTAATTCATAATATGATTAAGAAATCTTTGTGACTCCGTATATAACAACAGGAATTCTCGTTCTAATATGACTTTTATAGCCATTAGAATAGCAGCAAATAACTCATTCACTGATTAGTTTATGTTTTGCCAGTATAAACTTAACCCAATAACAAGTACAGTGTACATAATTCTAAATTGTATCAGAGTTCAAGTGTAGAAATACCAAGTTTAGTTTAAAATGACATTTTGGGGCCATTCGGAAAAATGTGAGGGCCTCTATAACTACAATTTTGACATAGATTCTACTTGTTTAAGGGAAAAACCAATTTATATATAGATCTACATTGTCTACGGACTGCTTTATTATGACTTTGAACTTTGAAGGAACAAGATGGATACCATCTTGAAAATTATTTCTGCTCATGTAAAGGAAAGTTTTAATTAAGCGTCCCGCAAGGGACGCTTGTTTGTGTATGGGAGAGCTTCTGGCTCCGCCGGCTCCGCCGGCTCCGGCGGCTCCGCCGGCTCCGCCGGCTCCGCCGCCTCCGCATTTTGTTTTCCTTATAACTCTGTAACCGTTAGGCGGATTCTTTTCAAATTTGGCAGGTTTAGGCAGTAGCCTTGGGGAATTTTTTTGAATATGCTGCAGTGACATTTCAACCAATCAGAGAGGTCACATGACCAAAAATGTCTTTTTTCGATGGGGAAGCTTGTCCGGATGATAACTTGAAAGGAATTTTATCAATTCACCTGAAACTTGGCAAATACATTCATTCTATTAAAATCTGGAAATCATTAGATTTTGGCATTGATTGGTCAAGAAATGGCCGAGTAATTAATGATTAATTAATCATTACGAATTTTCCAAATAAGGAAAACACAAAAATGCTTATATCTCGAAAACCGTGCTAGATAGAGCGATTTCGACGAAATTTTTGACCCGCAGGGTATCTCTGCGGAGTAGTTTTCCCAATTTTCAAAAAATTTTTGTCTCGCCCAAAATGGCGGCCATTTTGAATTTTCGAAATTTTCGCAAAAATTGCAAAACACAAAAATGCTTATATCTCAAAAACCGTGCTAGATAGAGCAATTTCGACAAAATTTTTGACCCGCAGGATATCTCTGCAGAGTACTTTTCCCAATTTTGAAAAAAATTTTGTCTCGCCAAAAATGGCGGCCATTTTGAATTTTCGAAATTTTCGCAAAAATTGCAAAACACAAAAAGGCTTATATCTCGAAAACCGTGATAGATAGAGCGATTTCGACGAAATTTTTGACCCACAGGGTATCTCTGCAGAGTAGTTATCTCAATTTTGAAAAAAATTTTGTCTCGCCAAAAATGGCGGCCATTTTGAATTTTCGAATTTTTCGCAAAAATTGCAAAACACAAAAATGCTTATATCTCAAAAACTGTGCTAGATAGAGCAATTTCGACAAAATTTTTGACCCTCAGGATATCTCTGAGGAGTACTTTTCCCAATTTTCAAAAAATTTTTGTCTCGCCAAAAATGGCGGCCATTTTGAATTTTCGAAATTTTCGCAAAAATTGCAAAACACAAAAATGCTTATATCTCGAAAACCGTGCTAGATAGAGCGATTTCGACGAAATTTTTGACCCACAGGGTATCTCTGCAGAGTAGTTATCTTAATTTTGAAAAAATTTTTGTCTCGCCAAAAATGGCGGCCATTTTGAATTTTCGAATTTTTCGCAAAAATTGCAAAACATAAAAATGCTTATATCTCGAAAACCGTGCTAGATAGAGCGATTTCGACGAAATTTTTGACCCACAGGGTATCTCTACAGAGTAGCTGCCAATTTTCAAACAAAAAATTTCTCGCAAAAATAGGCGGCCATTTTGAATTTTCGAATTTTTCGCAAAATTGCAAAACACAAAAATGCTTATATCTCGAAAACCGTGCTAGATAGAGCGATTTCGACGAAATTTTTGACCCACAGGGTATCTATGAAGAGTAGCCATGCCAATTTTCAAAAAAATTTTGTCTTGCCAAAAATGGCGGCCATTTTGAATTTTCGAATTTTTGCGCAAAAATTGCACAACACAAAAATGCTAATATTTCGAAAACCGTGCTACATAGAGCGATTTCAACGAAATTTTTTATCTTCAGGGTATCTCTGCAGAGCAGCTATCCCAAAGAGCTTTCACTTGGTGAAGTTTCAGACCCATAGCTAATTGCTCACCTACTCAAAATGAGTAAATGCGAATTACCTCTAAAAGTATTGCAGATGGCCAATTTTTCTCAAATAACTCATTCACCTACTTTTGGAAGAGCTTTCACATGGTGAAGTTTCAGACCCATAGCCAATTACTCACCTACTCATAGCCAATTACTCACCTACTGAAAATGAGTAAATGCGAATTATCTCTAAAAGTATTGCAGATAGCCAATTTTTCTCAAATAACTCATTCACCTACTTTTGGGAGAGCTTTCACATGGTGAAGTTTCAGACCCATAGCTAATTATTTACCTACTCAAAATGAGTAAATGCGAATTATCTCTAAAAGTATTGCGGATAGCCAATTTTTCTCAAATAACTCATTCACCTACTTTTGGGAGAGCTTTCACTTGCTGAAGTTTCAGACCCATAGCTAATTACTCACCTACTCAAAATGAGTAAATGCGAATTATCTCTAAAAGTATTGCAGATAGCCAATTTTTGTCAAATAACTCATTCACCTACTTTTGGGAGAGCTTTCACTTGGTGAAGTTTCAGACCCATAGCTAATTACTCACCTACTCAAAATGAGTAAATGCGAATTATCTCTAAAAGTATTGCAGATAGCCAATTTTTGTCAAATTAATCATTCACCTACTTTTGGGAGAGCTTTCACTTGGTGAAGTTTCAGGCCCATAGCTAATTACTCACCTACTCAAAATGAGTAAATGCGAATTATCTCTAAAAGTATTGCAGATAGCCAATTTTTCTCAAATAACTCATTCACCTACTTTTGGGAGAGCTTTCACTCTGTAAAGTTTCAGACCCATAGCTAATTACTCACCTACTCAAAATGAGTAAATGCGAATTATCTCTAAAAGTATTGCGGATAGCCAATTTTTCTCAAATAACTCATTCACCTACTTTTGGCAGAGCTTTCACTCTGTGAAGTTTCAGACCCATAGCTAATTACTCACCTACTGAAAATGAGTAAATGTGAATTATCTCTAAAAGTATTGCAGATAGCCAATTTTTCTCAAATAACTCATTCACCTACTTTTGGGAGAGCTTTCACTTGGTGAAGTTTCAGGCCCATAGCTAATTACTCACCTACTCAAAATGAGTAAATGCGAATTATCTCTAAAAGTATTGCAGATAGCCAATTTTTCTCAAATAACTCATTCACCTACTTTTGGCAGAGCTTTCACTCTGTGAAGTTTCAGACCCATAGCTAATTACTCACCTACTGAAAATGAGTAAATGTGAATTATCTCTAAAAGTATTGCAGATAGCCAATTTTTCTCAAATAACTCATTCACCTACTTTTGGGAGAGCTTTCACTTGGTGAAGTTTCAGGCCCATAGCTAATTACTCACCTACTCAAAATGAGTAAATGCGAATTATCTCTAAAAGTATTGCAGATAGCCAATTTTTCTCAAATAACTCATTCACCTACTTTTGGCAGAGCTTTCACTCTGTGAAGTTTCAGACCCATAGCTAATTACTCACCTACTCAAAATGAGTAAATGCGAATTATCTCTAAAAGTATTGCAGATAGCCAATTTTTCTCAAATAAATCATTCACCTACTTTTGGGAGAGCTTTCACTTGGTGAAGTTTCAGGCCCATAGCTAATTACTCACCTACTCAAAATGAGTAAATGCGAATTATCTCTAAAAGTATTGCAGATAGCCAATTTTTCTCAAATAACTCATTCACCTACTTTTGGCAGAGCTTTCACTCTGTGAAGTTTCAGACCCATAGCTAATTACTCACCTACTGAAAATGAGTAAATGTGAATTATCTCTAAAAGTATTGCAGATAGCCAATTTTTCTCAAATAACTCATTCACCTACTTTTGGCAGAGCTTTCACTCTGTGAAGTTTCAGACCCATAGCTAATTACTCACCTACTCAAAATGAGTAAATGCGAATTATCTCTAAAAGTATTGCAGATAGCCAATTTTTCTCAAATAACTCATTCACCTACTTTTGGCAGAGCTTTCACTTGGTGAAGTTTCAGACCCATAGCTAATTATTCACCTACTCAAAATGAGTAAATGTGAATTATCTCTAAAAGTATTGCAGATAGCCAATTTTTCTCAAATAACTCATTCACCTACTTTTGGGAGAGCTTTCACTCTGTGAAGTTTCAGACCCATAGCTATTTATTCACCTACTCAAAATGAGTAAATGCTAATTATCTGTAAAAGTATTGCGGATACCCAATTTTTATCAAATACTCATTCATCTACTTGTGGGAGAGCTTTCACATGGTGAAGTTTCAGACCCATAGCTAATTACTCACCTACTCAAAATGAGTAAATGCGAATTATCTCTAAAAGTATTGCAGATAGCCAATTTTTCTCAAATAACTCATTCACCTCCTTTTGGGAGAGCTTTCACTTGGTGAAGTTTCAGACCCATAGATAATTATTCACCTACTCAAAATGAGTAAATGTGAATTATCTCTTAATAGTATTGCAGATAGCCAATTTTTCTCAAATAACTCATTCACCTACTTTTGGAAGACCTTTCACACACGAAAATGAAAAATTGTGAATATCTCGGAAAAGCTATTTCTTCTGCTTTAATGCTCGGCGGGACATACACACCACGGCAGTGGTCTTGACAAAAATTTTTGTCTCCCCAAAAATGGTGGCCATTTTGAATTTTCAAAGTTTTTGCAAAACACAAAAATGCTTATATCTCGAAAACCGTGCTATATGGAGCGAACTCAACAAAATTTTGGACCTGCTGGGTATCTCTGCAGAGTAGCCATGCCAATTTTCAAAATATTTTTGTCTCGCCAAATATAGCGGACATTTTTAATTTTTTTATTTTTTGCAAAACACAAAAATGCTTATATCTTGAAAACCATGCTAGATAGAGCAGACTGCGCTGACTTTGGTTGCCACAACAGTATAAGGCTAGAAACGAAGCATTTTCTTAATACTTTAGCACTCACCTTTATATCCTTTTCGGGACGCTTTGTTTTTGCTATGCAAAAACATTATCTTTTTTTTTTGCGAGCGATCCTCTAGTTCTGATTTGTTTGATATATATTCACATTTATAGTTTGTTTTCAGCTTTGACTCTGCAGCAAGATAAAATGCAGGGTGTTCAGAACTTGTATTAATCTGGCAGTCAGTCTGGGTGGTTCAGGTTCTTGTGTTTGTGAAAGTAAAAATGTAGTATCTCAAACTAGGAACTGCAATAGAAAATTGACAAAGCCCTAGCCAGTTGACTCAAAAGTTTGCTACATAAATTAAAAATTTAGGGTGTATCAAACTTTATTAATGCTGGTAATATTGAGGGTAGACTCAATATTGGGAACTGTACATTTTTCTCGCCTATATTAAATTGAGGTGAACATTTTTCAACTTTATAGAATTTTAGTAACATGATGTGATTGGTTTAGACATGTAACTGGGTTTTTTGGTTTTTTTGGTTTTTTTTTTTTTTTGGGGTGGCTTTTTTTTTTTGGCTTTTTTTCCTTTTGTGTTCTGTTCTCTTGTTCCCTGTTATGATCAATATTTTTTCTTTGTACATTAACTTTATACACAATTGTTTTTTTATCTTCTTTTTTAATTCCTCGTGCATGAAAAAATAAAATGAAATAATTGATCACTATGTATGTCCAATGAGTTTCCCTTTAGTTCGTTGGTTAACAAACTATGCCCTTTTAGCAATTTTCGAGTTGTTTTGTTAATAACCAATTAAAAACTTACCTGATACTTCTCGCTCAGTGTTTTTTTTTTTTTTCAGTTACATTTCATAATTTTAAACATACAATTTGTCGCATTTTATTAATTTTATTCCCTCTGCTCTATTTTAGGTACATAAATGAACATGCCAAAGCACACTTTGAGAAGCAAAGTTCACGGAAACATTCCATTTGCATGGATTATGATAACTGCTCTGTATTTTGGTAAATATGAATATAAAACTTCAGAGTACAGATGTAACATCAGTTGTGATATAATGATATTACTGTGAGACACTTCAAATAAGATATCTTGTGTCAGTTATAACATATTTAAATATTTCCATTTGCATTAACTAAACAAGTATAACATTTTTTCAAATGAAATGGATTTTTGAATTTGAACAAATATACTGTAGTTTAATCCAAAAAAAGTTTTATAATACTCCAATTTCTTGGAAGTACATTTATGTCTTCTTTAAAGTATGATTTTCTAAAAGCTTCTATTTGTTGAAAATATGGCTTTTAATATTTGTTGTACTTCCATAATGTTTAAACTCCTGGACAATCTTGAGCTTGAAAAATGTGGGGTTTTGGGCAACTAAAAGAATCATGCTGGTGTTAACAAAAGGAAATGTGATGAATTATTAATTCTGGGCAACTTCACGTGAGAAATAGTTTGGTGTGGATGTTTTACCAAATTTCTTGAAAGGTAGTTTCTGAGAATTAAGAATGCAGTACAAAATTCAGTACTGAAGTCACATGAGGTTGTTATCCTGTAAATAGCTTGAAGAAACTTAGTTTGTTTTTTACCTTTTCGATTGTCTCTCAAAAGGTGGAAATCAGAAGTTTGTTGTGTAACTTTACAACAATTTCGCTTTTAAAAATTGGACAATGATAGCTCTTGTTACCATAAAAAGATTCATGATCTATGTAATTGTTGAAACTCGGAGACTGTTGGTGTGATCCACAAAGGCTGCAAGGAAAAATAAATCTGCTCTATATATTGCAGCTACCTGTGTGATGAGTATGTGGTGAATGACACTCCCGGGGGAGCAATAGATCAAGTACGCAAGAAGCTCAGAAAGCTACAGCAGTAAGCCAAACATTGATTGATTGATTGATTCATTGATTGATTGATTCATTGATTGATTGATTTAACATACCCTTCAACTGGTTGTATATGTTTTATTACTGGCCATGGTGACACAGTCATCTCCGACTTCTGAGACTGCTGTACGAATCTCGTTTTCTCCTTTGATTTTTTGGTCGGTTTATTGGGGTTTTAGTGTCCCTTTCAATGGGTTTGAGAATTTTGTATCATGCGGCCATGTTTGCGCAGTCATCTCCCATGTCCGAGATGGGAGTTCGAATCCCGACTTGACCTAAAGCTAGAAAGCTGAAGTTTATACTACAGAACCTTGACCAGCTGTGTGTATTGTATCCTGTGCCCTTCTAACTACCCATCACAATATAATCAATAAAAAGGTGCTCGACATGACGTAAAACACTAAAGAAATGAAGTAAATAAATGTCATATCACAACATGTAGTTAAGGGTACAGAGGAAGACAGTGCATAGTATACTGCACACTGGTTGGTCAATATTCTGCAAGGACTTGGGTATTCCTATTTGTATTCATTCAAATACATTTGTGAGAATGTAAAGTATTTGTATCTGAATTCATTTCAGAAGTATTTATAATTTTAAAAAAAAAAATTTTTTTTTTGATTTAGTTCAAAAGTATTCATAAAGGTATTCAAATAATATTTAGAAGTATTCATATTCATATTTGAATGCTTTTGAAATTGTTGTATTCAAATATTTTTGAAAGTATTCACCCCAGGTCTGTAGTCTGCACTAAAAGCCATATGACACAGGCAAGCAACCATCAACTTTCCCTCTTTAAGTCAGCAAGTGAACCCAGAACCTACAGACTAGAAAGTAAAGCATGTTAACCACTATGCAAGCTGGTTACATTTTAGCCTGTATATCAGTGCTAATAGTACTTGGACCTTCTATAGGTTTCCATTTGGCTCAACCTTTTAGAACATCATTGAAAATGTGCATTGAATCTAGCTGTCCTGGTTGACCAATTGAGTATCATCTTATGTCTGCATAAATTTACTCTTCATAAAATGAGACAACTGTATTCAGTTAAACTATACAGTAATACAATAATAATAGAATATTGGTGTTGTTTCCAAAGATGTGGTTTTTGTGACACAAACAAATAAACACCATGGCAATAATAAATGACCATCACTTGATAGGAGACACTTCTGAGCAGTTACTTCTTTGCTGTATTAATAAAATAATTTAAATTGCTGAACCCATGGGTGTTAAGATTAAAGTTGTATTCTGTTAACGGATACACAATGCCTTAAAATGGTGAACCCTTTTTAAGTATACAGTAAAGTTACCTATATTATCTGACCCTCTTGGGAGAGTAACAATGAGATTTTTTTCAAACCAACTGCCAATATAACATTGTTGTATTGTGTGAATACAGAGAGGAGGAGGAGGCTGATTCTAAAGAGAATAAAGTCCAAGGGTCACGAAGACGCAGTGCTGAAGAGTCATCAGAGTGTTCTAATAGCAAACGGCTTAAAATGTCACCACGGAAGCCTGTAAGTTCAACAAACTACACACAAATGCAGAGGTATAGAAATGTTTTTATTGTAAGAGAATTAAAATAAAATGTATCTTGAATATCTTGAGTATCTTTGTATTCCACCAGCTTTCAATAAATGACCGGTGTTTGATTTAGATGGTGTTGGATTTGAAAAAAAAAAAATGAAAAAATTATAGTTTATAAATGGATCTGTGAGAAGAAAAGTAAATATATATTTATAGATTTATGTCTTAAAATGTACAATAATTATGTCTAAAAATTTCTGTCCTTTCAAATTATTTGTATAGATGTGCTTCATGTGAGAAATACTTTTAATAGGGTGAAAGTTTGAAAAAGAAAATCAAAGCCAAGTCCCCTGGTTTGAGAAATCTTGGAAACACATGTTTTATGAATGCTGTGCTGCAGTCACTCAGGTATATCTATGCTTTTACTCATTTTCTCAACTATTTGCTGAACAATGTATTTTTTTCTTTTAAGTGTCCTTTTAATTGCTAAGGCAACTGGATAATTTATAATAAAAATTTTTTAAAAATCGTAATCGCATTTTAATTTGGAATAAGTAATGCGACAAATGTATCATCTTGTTTTGTTATAGGCAACTGTCTTTCCAAAAGTAATTGATAAGATTATTTACTTATTATTAATATTATTATTTACAAACTTTTAAAGCTCTAAATTGGTATTTGGAAGGGACATTAATTGGGGAGTGTAGGTGTGTAACTTTGTGATGTGACCTTGATTTTGACCTTTCAGTATGAATTTTTGTTTATTCCCTTTATATTTGCAGTAATATCCAGTCATTTTGTGGTTATATAAAGCAACTACCAAGTTTTGAACAAAAAACAGTGAAGAAAATTCAGACAAGAAGCTGCAAAGATGGTGATAATGTGTAGGTGTTACTTTTGCTTTATCATTCATTTCCAATATATAACCTACGATGAAGGTAGCTTAATTTTCAGTTCTCTGTCCACATTGCATATTGACCCCTGTGCCAAAGTTTCTGATTTCCTTTATGCTCAAATCTAAGATTTCTAATCTAATATACTATCTTTCAGGTGCAATACCTTCCCCATTAGGGGGAACTCGTGTCTTAAATTAACAAAACAATAGACAAAAGGGATGGTTAAAATTTTAATTTGAAGAAGTGATGTTTCCCAAAGGGTATTACTGAGTGTTTTCTCATTTAGCATTCATTAAGTGTCTCAAACTGAGTTTCAGATAAATTTTGCACTTATAAAAAGCAATGTTGCCCATTTACATTTTATTGATAATAATGAAAAAAATACAGTTTTACTGTGTCAAAAAAGACAAAAAAAATCACTGCAATTAGATGTAGCATTTCAGTTTCTTAAACAGATTTACTTGGAAAAGGAGTGTCATTAACACAAAAACGAGAACATGAATTTGTTAAAAATTTGACTTTGTCCCACAAATGATATTTTAAGGTACTGTTTGCAAGATATACTACTTTTAGTTCATACCATGGAGAACTCTCCCAGTGCAACATAACATGCATTTTACTTAATCTTAAAATTGTCAGAAAGTTGTTAAATATGTTTAACTGTGAACTTCTATTGAAAAAGAAATAGAGATTAAAAAAAATACAGTTTGGACTTGTATATAAAACTACTGGTTGCAGGAAAAGTTTGACACTTGGTCACAGTGGTTCTATGGAAACCGCAGCTTTCTAAGACTTGGGACATTTATAGCTAAGACTTGGGACATTTTGTGAATCTCACTACTGGTTCAAATTAACAATTAAAGGAGATAGTTTTTGAATCGGTCTGAAATTCCTGTGAAGTTTCACTTTTGACATATTTATATTTTTGAAGGTATTTCTTTTGACTTTTTTTTTTTTTTTTTTTGCATGTAGATTTGTGGTTGAAGAACTGAGGAAGACACTTCTGGCATTATCGCAGGAAGGCAAGGGAGCCATTTCACCCGACACTCTCTTCTCTGTCATCTGGAAAGTAGTGCCCAGGTTCAGGTATCACTGTACTACTTAAAATTTTTACTAGGCATTAATTTGACATATTTTACAGTGAACAGCTTGGACAGTGAAGATTTTTAATCTGCGTTAACCTTTCAAGTAATTATGAGGATTTGTGAATAATGTAATCTTGTGAATTTCTTAAAGTTTGCTAAAATAGAAAAAAATTCCTCACGGCCAAAAGCTCAATGTATACAAAAAGTACTCGAGGGGTCATTGGCTGAAAAATGGATACATTTGGTCTTTAATGCACGTTGTTTCTCACCCCTGTGCTCACGTTCCCATCTCAGCTACATTTAGAAATATACTGGGTCCATATCCTTAAGAAGTGCCGCTCTCCACATATATGTAAAACCACAACTTTGGTCATGTTGACTAATTTTAGGGGATTGTTACCAATTTTTACATGCCTTATTTCTTACTATAATCCCCATGTTCATCTCACTTGTTCAGAGGGTACCAGCAGCAGGATGCTCATGAGTTTATGCGTTACCTCTTGGATCGGCTGCATACTGAGCTGCTGACACTGTTGCCTTACATCAATACGGACAGCCCTTTCATTGGACCAAAGGGCAAGAGTACCATCGTGACCACAGTGTTTGGCGGAATCCTTCAGAGTGAGGTCAAGTGTCTTGTCTGTGGCTCAGAGTCAAAAAAACATGACCCTTTCCTTGGTGAGTTGTCCATTGATTCCCAATTAACACTTCCACATCCTGCAACTATAATATATATATTGCATATAAGAAGACAAATCTGACACCAAGTGTACAAAATTAACACCTGACTGAGACTGTGAACTATTCTGATGAGCCTGTATCAGTTATTAAATTACCCCGCCAAGTAAAACTTCTAACCATGGGACATACCGCCTGTAGTGTGAAAGGGGCTTAAGGAAACTGGATCATTTTTTCAATGTATTGATACTATTATGATGCAAACCCAGCAAGGGTTGTGGTTTCATACTTTAAAATTTATCTGTTGGCTAGATTTTGCCAGCAAGTTGTATTCATCATCATCGTGTCTGTCAGCTAGAAGTCCACACTCTGTATAGCTATTTAACTTCATTCAGCACTATAATTAAAACTCTTGGTTTGAGTGTATTATGGATGGCGAAGAACATTTGTGGTGTGAGATTTAGCAACTAAAACTGTCTGTAAAATCTTCAACCCAAGAATTTTCTTTTGTGCAATGAATACTGCTCCATTTGTGGCAAAGGGGGTTAACACCGACAAATGAATTTATAATACCAATGCATATGAGCCACATTGAAAAAAATAATGAAATGGATTTTCGTGATATTTCAAAGCTTATTGATGCAAGTATGTTCTGTACAGTTGAAATTTGATAAAAATATGAGGGACTTAAGTGGCCTTAGGGTCATCAAGTTTGGCAGGTGGTAACTTGACTCTCGTCTCTGTGGTTTTGGGTTCAAATCAGCTCATTGGAATCATGGAATGTGTGGAAAATACCGATGAACCATCCCATTATGAGCTGTAACTAAACTTTTACTCTGTAGTTAATTGCAGCTTGAACCAGGTGTAATTTGCACTTATTTGACCCTGTGTACAAGTTGCTGTCTGTATGATATGGTTAGTCAATGAGTACTGTTTTGTGGAATTTTTTTGTGAACACTCGCAATGTAAATGTCACAGTGAAAATTCTAATTTAGGGTAATTTGAAACTGCGCTATGGGAGATTCCAATTGAGTTTCAACTAGGGCGGATTCAAATCACTTGTTTAATACTTTAATTGCAGTTTTACTTAGGGAAATCTCACTTCTCAATTTTATTCTCCACTGGGAGAATTGAAAACTCCACAAGGTATAAAATATCACATTATAATCAAAGCCATTATTTGTATTAAATAATTAGACTTGAATTTTATTTCCTTTTTTTTGTTGTGGTTAAATTCTTGTGATAAAATATACACCACTAGTGTAATTTCCTGTTATATTTCTAGACCTGTCACTAGACATACCAGCCAGGTTTACAACAAAATCATCAGAACCCAAAACTGATGAAGTTTGTGATATTTCAGGTAAGTCTGAGGATGTCACAAACTTTTCACTTAAACATACAATAATTACTATGTAGATCAACTTTATAAATCAAATCGGCATAAATATATTCTCCCAAACTTTTGTCGAAATGTGGAAAGTAGTATCACGAATAAGTGTGGCAGATCAATTCAATGATATGAGACACAACTATGTATTGACTCTGAAAAAATGATTCTTTTTAACTCTTCGCGTAAGATTTGTTTGCATACTTTTGTACAGTATAGTGAAAGTGATGTTAAGAGTAATTGTGACATGAGAGAAATTGAAAGAGAATACAAAATGTTCTACTCAAGTAAAGGACAATCATTTCATGTATCCTTATCACAAAATTGTTTTCAATGAACAAATGATGTTGCTTTTTAAAAAAGTTTGCAAAATACTTGATAAACTCAAAAATGTTGGGTTTGACGATGTGCCATGAATATCAAAATAAGCATGTACTTTTTTGCTGTTAGAAGAATAAAAAAACTTTGTTATCACAAATATGTTTGTTAATGAAACCTATGATTGTAGTTTTCTAGTAATAATATGTATTTTAATGATGGGTTTTTGTATCCAAAGGAAGCATCCAGGGAATACAGTGGGTTAACATTCATTATGCTGCATGTGTAGAGAGGTTTTAAATTTATCTACCTTTTCCTGCGGGCTGGTTCTCGTAAGTAGAAGGTTAAAGCCATTCATCATTGATTATGAAAATCAATATGGCAGCCCCAGATGTTTCTTTGGGATTTCTCTGCCTTTTCCTGCTGGATGGTTGTCATAAATAGAGTGTTAAAGTTCTTCACGAGTGATATGTGTAACAGATATCTACATTCCCTGCACAAGCTTATAGATCTTTGATTGCAAAATTCCAAGAGGTTTGAGATGTGAAACCCACTTATAGAAAATCATGGGGCAGGAATGTTGTGATGTGGCCAGGTTCCACCTTGGGCCCTCGTTTGTGTCCAAACGAGATGGCCAAACTTTGAAGTGACTTGATATTGCTTTTCTTTTGTGTTCCAAAAATTCTATGTGCCTGGCATTGATTCTAGGTAAAGTTCTTACTAACTAAGGGTGCTTTATTTTTCTGATGGATACAAATGTGCATGCTTTCCGATGCCCTAGGTCTAGTTTTTGGTTGCAGATTGCTTGTCGAGTTTCACGGAGTTGGAGGAGCTTGAGGACAGTGAGCTATACATGTGTACACACTGCAAGCAGAAGCAAAGGTCCACAAAGAAGTTCTGGGTCAAAAGTTTACCTTATGTGAGTTTAACACTCAAAGGCTTGTTTGGGGCTACTCTTCCAATTTTTAACAGCCAGTGAAGGCCAACATTGGCCAAGTTTTTCAGTCGCTCTTAATTGTTTTAAAATACTTCCCTCCATCGGATTTAAAAAGGTATTTAAAATGGGTTGGAAATATCAGACCATCAGATCCAGTTGACTGACATTACCGGTATAAAGACATAAAGAAAGCAATACCTCTTATTGTAGTATCAGATACATTGAAAACTTTTTTTTCTGCTTGTTCAGATAAAAGCAAGAAATCTATTTGCCAAATTTTGTTAAAAGGAAGTGTAGCCTTATTGTCGGTTCAAATGTGCATAAATGGGATACATGTGTGAATGGGGCAGATACAAACATAGAAGGAAATAGGGCTGTACAAATTGATTGATTGGTTGATTGATTGATTGATTGATTGCACACAAAGATTACTAGTCAGTCAGAATATCTTTCCTTATTTAGGTTGACACATGTCACTCCTGAGCAATTTATATCTGCATATATCTATTTTTAAAAAAAGTATTTTTAACAAATTAGAGAATCAATAAAATAAAATCTTAGAAGCTCTGTACACTCTCATGGAAATTTGGTAAGGCTGATGTAGCTTTCAACATGTCCTATAATTTTCCCCAAAAAATTGACGTATAGCTTTATTTTAAGGTCACTTTAAGGTCTCTAAAATGCCCGCAGAGACCCAATTTATTGATTTTTTACTACATTTTAAGCCCTATAGCTGTCACACTGTGTGACTGATAGAAGTGAAATCTCACCTTGGATTATATAATGTGTTCTTGTTACATGTGCCAAAAATCAAGGCTTTAAGTGGACATTTTATTGCGTTAATAATCTTACCTAACAGAGGACTTTTTTTAAAATTGACAAAATAAAAATGAATAAATAAAAAAGGTATGACCCCCCCCAAAAATAGTAAATAAATAAACAAATAAAAAATGGTTTATATTAATTGTGAATCATACAAAATACAGGGTGTGAGACATACCCTGTCTGGGGATTTGTTGGCATTGAGTCAGGGCAATCTAGTTTCTCCCTTATAATTGGCCTAGACCTTCAAAATGTGAAGACTATGTATAGAAAATCATAGGCTGCAAATCTTTTGTGTCTACTTTGACCTTTGGCCTCTGCTTCAAGGTCAAGTGAGGTCAACATACTGAAACTGCCTTAATCTGTGTTTTTGTGGTGAATGATTTAAATTATTGAAATAATAGCTAAGTGTTTTAGCAGTTTTTATGATAGCATTGACTTTGTGTTCTTCCTAAATTGCTTAATTGATTTGGCATATAAGTCACTTTATATTCAATTAGGTTTCATGTAAGTTTTTTTTCGGTTTAAACTGAGAAAAGGGGATTTTGTCCAGGTTTAAGTAGGTTTTGTCTGGAAATACCCATCTTGTGGAAAAACAATTGTTGTTTGTCCATTTCACAAGGAGGAACAAACTAAATTTATTCTTTCTGATATCTTATTTCAGGTATTATGTCTGCACTTGAAGCGTTTCCGGTGGAGTACGTTTTATCGTATGAAGGTGGATGCACATGTGCAATTCCCACTCCGAGGGCTCGATGTCAACAGATACGTCCTAAATTTAGTAAGTCCCTGTTTTACTCCACAAAGTCATGAACTGTAGACATATTCATAGCATTCATAATTTAACTTCTTAATAGTGGTAAGTGATTTCCATTTTCTTACTGATGTCCTCAGATATGTGCTAAATTTATTACGTACCACTTTTATGAACAAAAATCTGCTGTCATTTTATTAAAAATTGCTATGGTTTAAACCAGTGCTCCTACTTGAATTAGAATTTGACCTTACACTTGACCTCAAAGACATGTTGATATATGTAAGTAGCTTATCTGAGTATTGCCCAATTTAAGGTACTCTTGAATATCTTAAGTATAAGCTAAAATTGAACACATTCATTACTTATGATTACTGTTTTGTTAAGGAAGCCCAAAATATCGCTAAGTGATATGGTGACCCTAGTTTCAGAACTTTCTAATGGCAAATTAAAATCTAACTTTTTACCCAAAATGTAATTTGACATATTAGATGAGACTAAAGTACTTCAGTTAAGCATCAGTTTAAAATACTAAGACCCAGTACTGTGTGAGTTATATATATAAAAGTCCTGTGATGACCTAATTTAATCAAACCGTGAATGGCCCAGCTCACATATTCCTCACTTGAGCATAAACTCTGTGCATGAAGATTCTAAGCTAGAAGCAAATCATTGATTTTTTCATTAAAAATAGACCTAAGATTGTCATTGCCATTTAATTTTGATGAAGATAAATGTTTGAACCAGATCTCCTCAGTAGAGGGTTAATGTTGAAATATTTGTGACTTGATCGACAAAGTAAATAAGCCTAAAGTGAGATGTATGTTTTCAACATGCTTGAAGGCTAGTGGTACAAACATTGCCAATCAGAAACTTCGGAGCACATATTCGCATTATCATTTTTAATTTCACGTAGTCTCTAACTTCCATTTTTGCCTTGAAATATTTAATTCAAATACCAATATTTGATACCGTAGATGTTAGTGAGCAGTCAATTTGACCAATGTTAAAGCCATTGTTGGTAAATCAACCCATAAATAATAAACCATCGATTGTCAAATCCTGCCCAAAATAAAACTGACCAAAAATATACATTTAAGGTTTTGATTTTTTTAAAAATTTTTTTATGTTAGCAAGAAAATTCATTTTGGAGTCAAATTACAAATAATTTTTTTATCATTTCATGTTTTGTTTACAGTTACTACTGTAGAGGAAATACTTTCCAGAAAGGTGGTATGAAACACCATATATTTAAAAACAGCCAAACTAACTTCATAGATTTACCTAATCAGTATGTAATTTATCCAGGAAATTGAATTATGCTGCTATCCAGTCAAATAATAAAATACTAGAAATAACTGATTGGCATAAAAGGCTGATTAATTAACATGGAAAATGTGGAGCCAGCTCCAACACAAACAGATGCAACATATATTACAAAAGGCTGTAATTTGTATGAAATGGTATTGGAAATAATACAAAAATAAAAATTTCCAAAGATGCTGTGTGAATATTCAATCTCATATTTGATCTTCACTTCCAGCTCCATTACGTATTTCCTGTTTCATTCTTGCAGCACGGAACCCGACACAGTGGTGCAGTGAACAGTCAGTATGACCTGGCAGCCTGTGTAGTTCACCATGGATCAGGGTAAGCTTGGTATCCACCAGAACATGGTTACAGTTGAGCTCAGTGGTGGGCAAGGGATTTGTCTCATCACTTTCATGTTATTATAAGATTACCTAATGTTAGGTAGTGCTGGTAGTGTTTATCAATATTGAAACATTTATCAATTCAAGCTAAGTTTGCCAACATCAATAATGTAGAGTACAATATCAATATCGAAACAAACTACTTAACAGGTACAACTATGGTGTGTTTTATTCAAATAAAGTACAATATTTGTAGAATCCATTGGTTTTCATATTATTTTTTGTCAATTTTCACTTACTGTTAAAGCGGTAACGCCATTATATTTGTTTATGTTTCGGGAACCTACTAAAGCTTGCGAAAAAATTTGGAAGGTGTCTCTAGGAAAACATCTCATGCCCCGATATTTCAATATTGGTCGATACAGAAGGCAAAATATGGTTTGATGTCGATATAAATATTTTTATTCAATACCAACACTAATTTTAGGTGTAGAAACTTGATAGCGGTAGGGACATTGGTTGGGAGATGGGGATGTGCAGCATCATGGTGTAATCTTGATTTGATCTTTGATCTTGCCATAGAGACCTTGAACTTAAAAATCTTGTCCAGGTTATATCTTAAAACGGTGAGGTATAGGAAGTTGCTGCTACGTAAGAACATTGGTTGGGGGTGTAGGTGTGCAATGTCATGGTGTGGCTTTGATTTGACTTTTGACCTTGGTTTCTACCGCTGTATTTCAAACATATTTTTTGTATCACAAATATATGTTGATTGCTATAACTGCTTATTATATGTACTTTCATTTACTTCTGCTATCTTCATTGACAGCCAAGCTTCTGTTAAGAAATTTGACAGCCTCATAAGTTTTAGTTTACCAATTAATACTGTCATTTTGGTATTGAACTGTCTTGTTTTGATCTGTCTTTACATACATGTTCTCTGTCTTAAGTGTCCTCCTACACCTTTACATCACTTACACTGCTATGAAAGTCTGATCTTTATACTGTTTCACCCCCTGAAAAATTGATGTGTTCAACGGTATTTCCCCAGGATGTGGGTTACTGGCATCTCTGCTATTTTTTAAGAGTGAGGTTACAGACACAGTTACAAATTACAAGAAAAAAAGTGGAGTTCTATATTTAGAAGCTTACCAAATATTTTGAAACCTACTACATGTTTAGAAGCCTACTAAGAAGGTTCTGGTAAATATCTAGTAAAATACTGACATAGTTTACTTATCTGTGAGTGTGGATGTGGCTTGCGGGAACCACCTTGTGTTTACTTTTGTATAACTTTACGTTAGGTAAATTTGCATAGCTCATATTATGTCTTTCTTTAAATGACCATAACATCTTTATTTGGTGTCCATTTTAAAAAATTCTTTGACCATCGTGTTCAGTTTAACCCTTTCGCTACCATACTGTCGGCTAGCAGTCGACATCAAAGTGTATTACAAGGGACCATGTCTGTCGACCAAGGGTCGACAGCAATAATATATATTTCTTCTTTCCCTTCAGTGTACTGTTATACGTTTTCTTTGGTGTATCAGTATTAAACCGATTTTTAAAGTATTTTATATGAAAGTTAAGCTATATTTTTTTAAAAAAAATTCACCATTTCACCTATTTTAACTGGTTTCTGTATATATTGCCGTATTTACCATATATAGCTGCATATTGTTTACTTGTTGTTATTTTTATTTGGGGAATTCCCACGAATTTTTCCATTCGACTTTCATCAATTCCTAATAAAATATGCCGAAAAATACCGCAAATAAAGTGCATAAGCTTGTGAGATATTATTTTACTTCATTGGCGTTTCTGACGTGATATGACGTCATATGGCTACAGTCCCTTGGAATAATGTTCCTTCAGTAGCGAAAGGGTTAATCAGACACAAATTTGGTACCAAGGAAGATGCAATATCTACAAACTTTTATTTGATTATTGCGTGTGTGACCTTGTGGTTGCATCAAAATTTGTTCACTGCTCCAAAATAAATGTAACCCACATCTGCAAGCTTTATCCATGTAAACAATCCTTCAATTTACCTCCTGTTGGAATTTTTTTCACCACATCCACAAGCTGTATCATTGCACATGGATACGTACCAGTGCAGATAGTAAACTTGGTAGACTACCAGTATTCGGAAGCCTACAATGTAAATAGTAGGCCTGTGTGATACTGGTCCCTGATCGCTATTCTTTCTGTTTCACAGAGCGGGCTCAGGACACTATACATCCTATGCCATTCATGAAAACAACTGGTACCACTTCAACGACAGCAACGTCACAGTTTGTGATGAGGACACTGTACGCGCCTGTAAAGCCTACATTCTGTTTTACGTCAAGAGAGACGCAAACATTAGACTCCCTGACAGCCTGAGACTCAGTAGCGCAAGTCCTTCTCGAAACCACACGACTTGAGGAGGAGGAGTGTAGGACAATGCGTATGTGTGTGTGTGTGCAATTCAATGTCAATGCCGGTGTATGTATGCATGTATGTGGGTGTGTGGGTGTCGAGGCTGAAAGGCCAATATCAGATATATTTGTTTTGTGTTCACCAATAGTACAATTTGAACATCATTTAAAACAATAAGTATTTGTTCAGCTTTAATTGACTGCAAGATTCATACATCCAAAGTGCCTTCGAGCAAGTTTTTTTTACATGGCAAACTTTGTAGTTAGAAAGATTTGTCAGAGTAACAGACTTCTTCTACTTTACATTTTAAGACTGACCAAAATACCAGTTGCAGATTGAATTCAAACTGAACTCTTGTTTGCTTAGCTGTTAAAATATATAACTTTATGTTTCTTGATGAATTTTTTTATTAAAATGAATGGTGGATGAACATGCCTGGTTTCACATAAGAAATTTGCTGAGTTACTTAAATGTTAAACCAGATATTGAATATTCAAGTAGTTGCCATTATACCATAAATATTGGAATTAAGGCTGCGACCGGGGGGTCGGTATTCGCGAGTGGAGTCGATTTGGGAAGATCTTGAGTGCTTTCTGGTCCACCCGATAGTCGTTAACTACTATAATATATTATATTGTCGCCCACTTTATCACGTTTTTTAGGACGATAAAGAATGACAGCACAGCAAAATGGCAGAATTTGTTCTATATTGGGAAATTTTATCTAATACTCCTCATTTTATAACAAAATAATAAGTTTTGATTACCTTTCACCACTATTTTAATGCTAAGACATCGTTTCTGGAAACCACTGTTTTGTTTATGGAGAGGAAAAAACGTGCATATTAAAACACGCGAATACCGAACTGCAAGACAAATTTGCGTAGCTCGGGTACCGGGATGGATTTTAACCACCCGTCACAGCCTTAATTGGAATAGTGATTTGGTTATTCATTATTAATCTCACCATATGTATGCAGGAAAGTGTATTGGTCATATAGATGTTAGTTAAAAGAGTACTGGGCATATGGTTTGACAAGGTTAATGTTAAAATAGCAAAATATGAAATTTAATGGCGTGTCATTCAAACTTGTCACTTTAAAACTTCTTTGTTTTCCACCGGAATCTTGGGTAATCATTATGAAAGCTGAAAACTGCTTAAAAAATACACACAAAAAAGGTTCAGCTTTTTTTTTATTATTCATTTGTAACAGTTAAAACTTTTTCCACTATTACAGCTGTAATATTTTGATGCTTTTGTCTCGATTTATACTAAGAGACTATACTAAGAAATCATCCCAAGTGTTGAAGGGTGGTTGATTTATATTTCGGGTGCATGTCACATTCCTTACTGTTGTGAATGACCAGTAAACTCAAGTTAAACGATTACTGGATTTATGGTTGACAAAGTTAATGTTAAAACAACATATATGAAATATATATTAAATGTTTTATCAACACTTAGGGCTGTGCCAAGGTACCTTAATATTTCGAAATGTTCTATGTTGAAAACAGTGAAACCAGTTCCTCCAGACACTGTTTGTTTGTTTGTTTGTTTTTTTGTTGTTGTTTTTTTTTTTGTTTTTTTTTGCCGCCTGGGGTTTTCTGCCCTTCTTCCTGACCTCCTTGCAGCTCAGATTATCCCTTACCAAATATCTTTTCGGTTGTACAAATTCTTTCAGATGGGAAGATTTTTTTTCAGACTTTTGAGAGAAACCGGGTACTTGTGAAGCTGTTAAAATATTGTTAACCTCCACAAATAACATGGAAGAAACTGCAATTTATCTCCAAAATATTCATTTTCTCTTGATTTTTCTTATTTTCTCCAATATTTGAGATTTTTTTCATTAAACTTGTTTACATCAGCAGCCATATTGGCTTCAGTAGTACTTCCGGTTGGTAGATACTAAAGCCCAGGGACCCAATTTACACACTGATTCACACCCCTGTTAAATATGGTTGAATTTATAAACTATGGAATATTTTGTGTATAGAGTTTTTAAGCCAGCTTTATCAACATTATTGAATAGCCAACTAACACAGGGCTTCCTGTATAATAGGCTTTATCTAGTATGGAGTATAACATCAGTGTTTTGTGTCAGTGTCTATTGCAATTATATGATTTGTGCAACTTTGACAAAACCTGTATTGTGGTGATCTTGTTACATTGTTAAATATTCTATGAAAGCCAGAGTTCTATAAAAGAAAGGTATTTTCTTGTTTATTATTCAGAAATTTATCCATTTTATTGTGTTAATATATCTTACCTAGTGGACAGATGCATGCATTTGTCCGGCGCACAGCCGGTCCCGCCAAACGTTAGAGAAAAACGCCTCGAGCTGGGCTCTGGCCCGGACCGGTAGTGTCCTGTTTACTCGCCAGGTGGCTGTATAGCCTCCCTGCCGGTGCACTGCGCGTGCGCGCGCATGCGTACTTCCTCCTTTTGTTTGGCGCGAAGACGAGAGGTCGTCTGTTTTTTGGAGAAACTTTTATTTTATTTTATATCTGTTACAGGATATATTTTGATAATTTCTTTGTGTAGAAGTGTTGTTTAATAACTATGGATTCACTAGGACAAAGGCGGGGATCGTGCGGCCATAAGATGGCTGGATTTGATATGCATGAGAAGTGTGCTCGTTGTCGAGACAAAGGTCTGGGTAAAGATCCCTGCATTGTGGGAGGTGCGATATGCAAGATTTGTGACAATTTTACAGCAATTCAACGTGATATGCTGGCCACTCCACAGTATCAAATTCGCAAGGACAAGAAAGCGGGTTTGCTAGTGTCACCACGAGATGTAACTGTGCTGTCTCCAGTTAATTCTTCTCAACAGCCAGCTAGTACTGCGCATGCTCAGCAGACGATTTCTGAAGATGACAGTGCGCATGCGCAGGACCTCCCTGGGGGTAGCGATAATGTGAGTTCTTCAGATTTTGTTTCCAAACAAGATTTTGACAAATTAAGTGACCAGCTAGATGAGAAATTCTCTCGTTTTGAAGCACTCTTATCAAGAGGCAATATATTTGCTACCCCCAAAGTACCGGTTCAGGTTTCAAACCCACCGGTTTCTGATCAGCCATTCATAGATCCTGCCTCTGCCCGAACCACCGGTCCGGTGCGGTTTCCGGCAGTACAGGCTAGTACAGGATCAGATGGCAAGAAAGATTCAAAGAAGAAGCACAAGTCTTCTCATCATAAATCTTCCAAAGCAAAACCGGTTCCGGTTGAGGAAAATACCGGTCCGGTACAGAAAAAGCCCTCTGACACTGCACTTCAACAATCTAAACCGGTACCGGTCGGGGAGATGACCGGTCCGGTCAGGGCATACCAAACTGGCACCTTTGTACCCAAGGATCCGGTTCCGGTTGTGGATGGATCTTTTACCGGTCCAGAACCAGCTGCACCGGCTGGGGAGCCGTTTATTAGAAACCTTGCTTCTGCTGGTGGCTCAGATGATATGTCCAATGTTGAACACCCCTTAACAGATGTCTTGCCTGTGGCTTCAGACGAACCACTCTTTGGGGATCATACATCAACAGATGTTGTGGATAGGGATCATACATCACCAGATGTTTTGGATAGCGAGGATGGTGAACTTTCTGAATCAGACACTGATAAACCAGAAAAGAATGAAGAAATGAGTTACAGGGAAACAGTTCGTTCCATCAGGGCCTTTATGGGCTGGAACTTTATCCCAGACTTTGATTTTGAGTACAGTGACCCGGATAAGTCCAACAATCCGTGGCGTGGAAAAAATCCGAAGACAAGTTCAAAGGTGTCAGTAGCCATGCCAGCAGACGATTGGCTCTGTCAGAAGCTGGAGAGGATTAATCTGACTGTAGCTGAGGGTTACCCTTCCCGAAGTCAAGAAGCTGGTGGTTTGCGTACTGACCAATTCATACGCACCCCTAAACCACAGGATAAATGGTATCCCATGCATAAGTTAAAGACAGATGGTCCCCAGCGACCAGGTAGAAAGCTGTTCAACTGGCATGGTTCTGAGGCGAAACTAAATGCTCAATTCTCAAGAATTGTCAAACCAACTGCATATCTCGCAACAGGTCCCGTGTCTCGTCCCATATCGCAAGAAGTACTACGCAGATGGGAAAGGTGCGCCCGAGAGGGTACTTACACAGTGAACCATGCAGCTGGTTTCAGCAGATGCACTAGCGAGATTCAAGATCAGATGGCACATCACATAACTTTCCTACAGACTCATCTCAGTAAGGGCAAGTCAGCCAAGGAGGTGTCTGAAGCACTTAAGGAGTTAAGGGATTTATGTGCTTTCCACCAGAATGTATCTGTCTCTCTTGGGACAGCTCTACAGCACCTGGCTGATAGCCTTTTTGTGCAGCTGGGGAACTTCATTCTGATGCGTCGGGACTCTTATTTAGATCATGTTCGTCCCGGTATGAAGATGGACACTTGGAATGAACTGAGGAATGCTGCTCTTTTTGGATATGGGTTATTTCCCGACGCGGCCTTGAATGTCGCGGAACAAGATATCAACAAGTTTGAGACACAACATGTGTCGGTCCAGTCTCGAGTTGGTCCCCAGCACCAACAGAAGACCAAGTATCGCTATAAACCGTATGAGAAGAAGGAGGCTAAGACCATGGTTCAGCCGTCATCTGCTCCTCAACAACCTTGGCGACAGTTTGGGTCACGAGGTCGTGGCCGTGGGCGTGGTTCTACTAACCACCGTTTTTCCAAGTATGCCCGGGGTGGCAAAAATTATAAATGACAATCATTGTACAAACCCACACAACCAAATAATTCCAAAGATAGTGGGTCAAAACATCAGCCCCCAAAACCTTTCAAAGACTGTATACTCAAGAACTGCTATAATTCCTGTTCCTATTGTTGTCGGTCCCGGGCAGCCGCAAAAGAAAGGCCTAAGTCCCGATCTTTGTCAGACAGAAATAAAACATGTCAAAAGTGCTTCTTTTGTCTCTCCTTGTCGTTCTGTCCCTCATGTACCAAATGTCCACAGTGTTGCAGAAAATCCTCCTGTAGGATGCAGGTTGCACAGGTTCTGGGAAACGTGGCTCAGCCTGGGTTCAAATCCTCGGGTAGTCTCCATCTTGAAGGACGGTTACAACCTCCCTTTCAAGATGAGGCCCCCATTGACCAGGTGTCCTCTGATAATCAGCGGATACGCCAACCCTCGCAGAAACAAGTTTTTGAAGGAGGCGTTGCAGTCCCTGATTACAAAACAGGCCGTAGAAAAAGTAGTGGTTCGGGCTTCTCTGGCCTTTTACAACCGGCTGTTCATAGTTCCCAAACCAAACAACAAATGGCGTCCAATCTTGGATTTGAGCAAACTCAATCTTTTCCTCCACTCGGAAACCTTCAAAATGGAAACTCCGGAGACCATCCGGCTATCCCTTCAAAAAGGCGAATGGGTCACATCGCTGGATTTCAGCGATGCCTATTTCCACATTCCCATCAACCCAAGGTCGAGGAAGTATCTCCGGTTTCACCTGCACGGTCAAACCTTCCAGTTCAGGGCTCTGCCGTTCGGCCTAGCGACGGCTCCTTTGGAATTCACAAAGGTGGTGAAGGAGGTGAAATTGATGGCCCAGTCCAGGGGTATAAGGATCCACCAGTACCTAGACGACTGGTTGCTTCGAGCGCCCTTTCGGGAGGCTTGTGTGAACCAAACGCGGACCCTGATGGCTCTGTGTCAGCAGTTGGGATGGTTAGTCAATTTGCAAAAGTCGGAACTTGTTCCCCAACAGGAGTTCAACTTTGTCGGTTATCATTTCGACCTCTCCAAGGGTCTAGTGAAGCCGACTCAGGAGAGGTGGCAAACCCTAACTCAAAAAATAAAGATGCTAATGAACAGAGACCATTGTTCGGTCCGAGAGTTCATGTCTCTCATAGGTTTGTTGACAGCCACAGAGAAACAGGTGGTTTCGGGGCGCCTTCACATGAGACCGATTCAGTGGCACTTGAAGAATCACTGGCACGTGCCAGAGGTACTAGAGAAGGAGATTCCTCTTCCCAGATCTCTGTACCCTCATCTGCAGTGGTGGCTGGACGAAGACAATGTGCTCAGCGGCCAACCTCTTCATCCTCTACAACATGCTCTGCAGTTGTTTACCGACGCCTCAAACGAAGGTTGGGGCGCGCACTTAGGAGACCACACGGCAAAAGGAGTTTGGTCGGACTCAGAAAGCCAGTTGCACATAAACTTTCTCGAGCTAAAGGCGGTCCTTCTGGCCCTCAAGAAGTTCGAGCAACAGTGTTGGGGCCAGATCATTTTGATAGCCACGGACAACACCACGGTTGTCTCATACATCAACAAGGAGGGGGGTATGAGATCAGGCTCACTTTGTGCCCTCCTCTGGAGACTGCTTTCCTGGTGCAATCGCAGACAGATAGTTCTAAGGGCCAGGCACATTCCGGGAAGGCTGAATGTGATAGCAGACAAATTGTCCAGGAGCACTCAGGTTATTCAGACAGAATGGTCCCTCCTGCAGGAAGTCTTCGACCACTTATGTGCCAGGTGGCACACTCCCCGAGTGGATCTCTTTGCAACAAGGTACAATCACAAACTACCCAAGTTTGTGTCCCCAGTACCCGATCCACAGGCATGGAGAGTAGATGCTCTCAGCCTGAATTGGGAGAATATGGATGTCTACGCGTTCCCTCCTGTGTCTCTTTTGGGCAAGGTGGTGTCCAAGATCCTAGATCAGGGAGTTCACAGGTTGGTTCTGATTGCTCCAGGGTGGCCCAACATGCCTTGGTTCTGGGATCTAGTCAGCATGTCTGTTCAGATTCCTCTCTCCCTTCCAAACGTGGAGAACCTGCTGACCCAACCGTTCAATCAGTGTCCCCACAGAGATCTCCTAGGGCTCAACCTCCACGCCTGGCTCCTAGAGCCTCTAGCATACAGGCACAAGGATTCTCTAATGAAGTGGCAACGCGAATTGAGGCTCCTCAAAGACAATCAACCAGAGCCATCTATGAATCGAAGTGGTCCATATTTGTCAAATGGTGCGAGTCACACAAGGTGGACTTCGGGTCACCTTCTTTAACTCAGGTAGCGGAATTTCTCCTATTCCTTTTCAAGGAGAAAAATCTTCAACCTAGCACCATAGATGGCTATAGAACTGCTATAGCCGACAAAATTGGTTGTGACAAGGTTAATTTTGGTAAAGACGAAAACCTTACCCGCTTGCTAGACAGTTTCCATAGAGATAAACCCAAGGGTCTTCGAGGAGTCCCTAGCTGGAATCTGTCTCTGGTCTTGCATCAATTAACCCAGTCCCCCTTTGAACCCCTTCGAAAGGCGTCTCTGAAACATCTTACCTTCAAAACGGTGTTTCTCCTGGCTTTGGGCTCGGGCAAAAGAAGGAGTGAGATTCATGCCTGGGTACACAGGAACATTAGACATCAGGAAGATTGGGCTAATGTTTCTTTATTCCCTTCTCCTTGTTTCTTGTCCAAAAATCAGTTGGCTAAAGAAGGGCCTTCTTCAGTAGCTCCGGTAATTATTCCGGCCTTGGCCCCTACGTTGGATAAGTCTCTCAAGGAGGATAGAACCTTATGTCCAGTTCGGGCTTTGCGTTATTACCTGGACAAGACCAAAGACCTCCGTTCCGGCAAACAGTTGGTCTTTGTGTCTTTCAAGAAGAACTTCAATAAGGACATCGCTCCTGCTACGATTTCTTCTTGGATTAAACAAACCATCTTGTTGTGCTATCAATTGTCCAATGAGGATGCACAACAATTACATCAGGTCAGAGCCCATGATGTGCGGGCCTTTGCAGCTTCTAAGGCTTTTCAAGGAGGTGTGTCCTTGGACCAGATCCTCTCAGCCTGCCACTGGAAGTCGCACAATACCTTCACCCAATTTTATTTGAAGGATGTAGCATGGGCTGATGCTGACCTGTACCATTTAGGACCAGTGGTCGCAGCCCAGCACATACGCGAGTAACTGGTATCCTTGAAAGGATAACTTGTATATAGTGTAAAGCGTTTAGAAGGAGTAGTGGGTTGTTTTAGTTGGCTCCTTCTTTTTTAGTTATCTTGTTTGTAACCCCAGCGCGCAGTTCTCAACCGGAAGGGCTGGTGTGGGGTATGAGTTATTTCTAGTTTATCCTGTTCTGCTTCCTTCGGAATCCTTGGGACTGAACTCTTACCTCCTCTCTCCTATAGTCCTAGCCCAGGTGGCTCGGTAGACGGCAAAAAAGAGGGGGGGGAACCAACTATGGTGTAGGGTATGGGAAGGATCCCTAACCCTTGGGCCGGAGGCCCAGAGTTCTGACAAGAGTCCCTGTTGAGTTTAGCTGCCCTCCATCCAATGGGTAGTTATTCTGCATCTGTCCACTAGGTAAGATATATTAACACAATAAAATGGAAAATTTAATAAGTAAATTAAATTTTTATAAGTTAATATCTTACCTAGTGGACAGAGGGATTCCCACCCTGCCTTCCCCGCAACAAACATTCCCAGGGGACTCAAACAGGGTGCAAACAAAAGGAGGAAGTACGCATGCGCGCGCGCGCGCAGTGCACCGGCAGGGAGGCTATACAGCCACCTGGCGAGTAAACAGGACACTACCGGTCCGGGCCAGAGCCCAGCTCGAGGCGTTTTTCTCTAACGTTTGGCGGGACCGGCTGTGCGCCGGACAAATGCATGCATCTGTCCACTAGGTAAGATATTAACTTATAAAAATTTAATTTACTTATTAAATTTTCCAGTTTGTTGTATTGTGAATGTAGAATTATTGAGCATGTTGAGCACGTCATGGATAAGTGCAGGAGTGTTATGTAAATAGAACAGGTTTAAGTCAAAGATGGGTTTAAGTGGAAGTAGTGTTAAGGTCACATCAGAAATTGTCTTTTTTTCGAAAACTTGTGTATTATTCTGAAGCCAATTTTCTTACAGAAATGCTTGCAGATTTTGTATTCTCGCCAATGTTTTTTTTTTCTGTTCAGAATTGGCTCCTTCATTGTGCCACAATAATACTTTTAAAGGCTTTGTAAACTGCTTACAATACCCATCTCTTTGGTGTGCTTGAATGGTAATTACATTATTGCCCAAAAGTAAATTTGGAAAATTCATAATTTATTCCACTGTACTCTTTGGCTTTTGAAAAGTAAAACTAATTGTATTCTGTAATATTTCTGGTGTTGGCTCTGGCATAAGAAAACAGTGCTTAACACTCTATAAGGGAAAAACACCATGAAAGTAAAATCTTGGTGATTCCTGCACGATCGGAAAGTTGTCGCAACAGGAACTGAGAACAAACTGAAATTTGAATCTTTTTTGACCAAATTCTTATCCCAAAAATCACAAATTCTGATGACCATACATTATGTAGTGATATGTACAACAAAAACCATTATATCTCTGCAACCATCCAACAGATTTCCTTTAAATAAAATGTGTCCTAAACCAGAGTGAATTGCCTTCAATACTGTGCAGTGGAGGTGAAAAGTGTATGCTAACCATAACTGGATATTAGCAGGCTTTGATGTAAGGCACAATTTGTTTGTTTTTTTTTTTGTTTTTTTTTTCCGAATCTGGGACTGGTAACTTACTTAAACTGTCCAAAGTTTTGTCTCAAAAGATATCATAACTGTTTACTAATTGACAGACACATCAAAATATACTACTTTACTTATAACCGGGCTTAGTGCATTAGATAAAATTTCTACAAAATTACAGTTAAAAGTTATTGGACAGGAACATGGGAAGGTATTGAAACAGGCTTTGAATTTATATCCATTTAATCAGAAGTTAAATTATGACAATGAGATGGAGACGTTAAGAATTTCATGATAGGTAGCTGTTGTCGAAACTTCCCAGTTCTACTTATAGCCTGCTGTAGTTGAGATTCCAGAACTGATAATTCAACATTTGAAATGTTATCAGTTATGCTACCCAGAACAGGTCCTGCTTATTTTTTATGATCTTGTATTAAGAGGCAAGATGTTCTTGTGTTTAAACTGTCAAAATAGAGGACACTTCTACATTATAAGGTGTCAGTATAGTCAATCTGTGATGGTGTGTGTTGACATTTCAGTATCTATGAAGTGAGTGCTTAATGTTGTAAAATGGAATAAACAAAAAAAAAATGTCCACTCTAGTATTAAGATAATAAAAAATTTGAATGCTGATTTGCAATTTACTTGCTAGTAATCAAGGGAAAGCAGAGTGTTGACATGGGAACACAAGAGTTTTCAGTGGTGAACAATTTTGGTGTTAATAGTTAATAGTAGTGGCTCACATAATAACCTAGCCTTTCAGGTCTGTGGTTCAAAACCCTGGACCCTATATGGTAAAGTTGGTAGTTGCCCACAGATGCCCAGCAGTTTACAGTGCAGCATGTGGACAAACTAGTATGTACTGTTTTCCCCTTAAACTGCCCATCATGTTTTAACCTATACAGTTTGAAAGTGACAATCCAAGTAACTAATAAATAAGCACATGGTTTTGAGTATTTAGAATGAAGTCAGAAGCTTGGAAGTCAGAAGTGTAGAGAAACAAAGTAAAGAGAAACAAAATGAATGTAATTCATGCCCTTGTGACATCAAAAGTGGACATGAAAAATTCCCGATTATATGATTCAAAGAGAATTCTGGAGACTTTCACCATATACAAAATATAGAAGCCTGCACCATTGTAAGAGTAGCCACAAACTGCCTTCCTTTACCAATAATAACATGTCTGAATTGGTTGCCAGTGTAACAGAGGATTGAATTTAAATTCTATTTGATACTTTCAAAGTAATTAATGGACTGACCACCGACTACCTCTCTGACCTGAGATTGAGACAAAATACAAAAGAAAATAAAAGAATTATATAAAACAAAGGCCTTTTGCTTGGACAAGTACAAATCAGAACTAAATTTGAAGACAAATCTTTTTCTGTTAAGGCTCCAAGACTGTGGAACCATCTGTCTAGGATGTTTTCATTAGATCTGATACTCTGAAAATGTTTTAACTTTTTATTTTTTCAACTATATTGCTTTCCGGTGTATTCTGAGATTTGGAAGTTTATTTCGAACAACAACAAAAACTACATCACTCTGTTTTATTTTATATATATTTTATTTTGGTCAAACTTTAAATGCAGTATTTGTTCATATATACAGTAAAATGATTTGACCCAATATCAACAAGAAAAACACAGGATCACATTAAGTAAAAATGAAGATATTGAAAGAACAGTACCACAGTTATTCTAACTTCATGTAACGTTGCCCAGATTCTAGACGGTACAAATAATCCATTGAAACTATATACCAAAATCTTCTACAGTAGCACAGGGGGGCTCGGTGGTGTAGCGGTTAGAGTTCTCGCCTCCAACCTCTGTGGCCGCCGGTTCGAATCTCGGGCCGGGCGCTTCATGTTGGAAAGTTGGTAGTTACTTGCCGATGCCCGGTGGTTTACAGTGCAGTATGCACTGGTTTCCTCCTCCTGCAAACTACCCGTCGTAATATGACCCTGGCTGTTGAACGCGAGGTAAAAAAACAAATAAATAGAAAAATAAATTCTACAGTAGCACCTTCTAGGCCATAGGTCAAGAAAACTATAAAGTAGGGGATGAGGGCTTACATAAATATGGGTAATAAAGTGATCATGTCATACTGAATGGTTAGGTATATAACGTCCAGAACACAGAATAAAGGTATCTATAGCATGCTTTTGTCACTTTTATCAATAGTTCTGTTGAAAAAAATGGAATTGTATTGTCGCTATAATATTTTATTTTTTGGCTCAACTTTTACAATCCATTCATATATAACCATGAGGAATTTCCAGTGGTTTATGTCAGGATTGTTAAATAAAAGATAATTAAGTGTGAAACAGTATAGCTGACATGTTATACAATTAGGAGAGGTGAATGAGTGTATAAAATATTCCAATAATATATCCTGAATTGCATTTACTATCATTGGGATCGTCAGCAATTGCTGATAATCCAGTATCACCTGTTAGAACTTAGAAGCTAGTTGCACTCGAACTGAACTCCAGTAAATGAAGGACTTTAAAACTAAAATAAGATATTTCCAAGTATGATTATTAGTATTATAATATTTTGCTGCAAGGAAATATATATATATTGCTGGTTGATTGTACAGGTATGTACGTGCACTTCATTGAAAAGCCATGTAGGGAAGGTAAATATAAAACGACCATGAATTATTTTAGTTTAAGTTTTGATGGGGTAAGAACTTAAGAAGTTCCAAAACAGACAATTTGTTAGAGGCAAATATATCGCATTCATTTTTCAGAAACTTGAGTTTAAACTGCATAGATCAACATCTCCAAATGCAGCGCAAAGAGTTATGACTGAAGCTTTGGCCAACTTGTCCCAGCACTAGCATTTACCGAAACAACTTGTACTATCAGACAATTAATTAAATTAGGCTTTGATGAAGTGCTTGATGTATTTGGTTCACAAAAGAGTAATAAATAATTTTAAGTATAATATTGTGCAAAGAACATTCTTTTTTATTTGGAAAGGCAGTTTTGCAAATATTCACACAAAACTGACCTAAAACTGTAAAATTGTTTTTGGTTTGTGCAAAAATGAAGCATCCCACAGCAAATAAAGTGTATAATGGTAAAATGGAAAAAGTAAAACAAAGGCTAGTAAAATACACAAACACTGTTTACCAACTTTTATATAGATGTTTTCTATGTTTAAAAAGAAATAACTTTATAATCCTATTTGACCTTGAGGGGAGAGAAGGGCGCAAGAAGGGTGCAAAGCCAAATCACGTCATCTGAATAGTTTTCAAGATATATCAAGAGATATTAAGCAATAAATAAAAAACATATAGGGTTGTAGGAGTGACCCTGAAAGGCAAGAAGGGGACAAAAAGCCATACCACTAGGCTGAATAGTCCCAATGAATAATTCAATAAAGTTTTACAGGTAATATTTTTGTAGATACACTGTGGAAGAAATTCAACTTTATGACCACCAGGATTTGGGGGGAGACAAATCTGATAGCCTGTTTGGAATCCCAGGCCATGGTTTCCTATTATTTCCAATACATTCCAAAGCTCTAAATCCATAAATAGGAGATAGTTGACATTTTACAAACCTCTTTTGCCTGTATACAGCATATCAAAGACACCTGATTTGGCTGATTTTTAAGGTAACCTCAGTATAACAATACTACTCTTGAAGCTATAAACCCAATTTTCATACTTCAATAACATATTGATCCTGTGTAAGAGTCTCACTGTGAGTAGATATACACAATATCTGCTCAAAAGGGCATGCGTTTTCACCAAATGATAGTCCATCGGACCTCAATCGGTCAATTATAGACCGACTGATCTAAAATTCAACTCATGCCTAGATTTTGATGTGGGGAAAGAACTTGCCAAATTCTGTTGATCTACATGTGGTACATTCTAAGAAAATCTGGTGAAAAGGCAGTACAAGAAGAAAATATTTTTATCGTGTGACCTTTATGAAGGTCAAAGATCAAATTGATGCCTGTTATAATTTTTTTTTCTTTTTTCTACGCCTATATATGATTACTGCCAAAATTGATTTTAAATGCCCAACATTCAGGTAGACATTCAACTACAAAATACTGCAGCTGCATAGGCTGTCTGAAAAAAGGGAGAAACCAATGAGCATCCCCTTTTCAATGGACCCTTAATTAGTGCAAAGGACAGCAATTTATTATCCACCACGCGACGTATTTGCCCAAAATACGGGGAAATACAGACCGGGATGTATTTTTTTTGTATACACCGGCGCCCCGGTACTATGGATAATGAGTGTGAATAACTTCCGGTTTTTCAACAATATCTCGGAAAGTATGCAACTTACAAATATATATAATATATCATTAGAAAGGTGTTATTGTAGCGCTTCTGCTGATGTATGTTGCCTAAAAATCCATGCAGAAATGACTGAGATATTGCAAGTTAAAGATTGAAGTTTTTATATTCAGTGTTGCTCATGCTTTTCAAAGCCTTTTTCACGTCCTGTCATTAAACATTCGTATTATTTGACCCATAAATCACACAAAATGGTGGGTAATAAAAGTAAAACACCCCTCATCAAACATATACAGAAAAAATATATCACTCATGAAGATTAACAATATAATACTTGTGCTACGCACTCGTATAATATTGTTATCTTCATTCGTGATATATTTTTTCTGTATACGTCATTCGGGAAGTTTTCCTATTGTAAACAACGGTTATCCAAGAAAGTGCATATTTAAAAAGAAATGCATGAAATATAGCACTCAAATGCTTAATACTCTGTACTTACGGTATATGATGTTTTGTCAATATTCAATGACTTGTTATCCAAACTGTCAAATTTTACTAACAAATAAACGACCTTTGTCATTGCAGTTATGTCTCATGTACACCCAATAAACAATTTATACTAAATCTAACAAACCAGAATTTCTGTTAAACTACCGTTTTCAGACTTGGTTCTAAAAATTCCTTTTGATCATAACACTACGTCAAATACATTCCATGTCTTGCAACATTTAAATGAAAATTATGCAAATTCTGACTTTTTGTCAAAAGTAGGAAAAATTTCAATTGCCAATTAAACTCTTATTGCCTTGTGACCGCAAAGATCAGTTGTTTGCCTGAAAATGGAAGTCTTACGACTTGCTCGGACTGTCATGAATCAAGAAGATAACTCAGAACACTAAGTTTTGATCACTCTTGAAAATTCAGGAAAGATTAATGAAGAGACTCTTAAGACAAGCTTTTGCTCTTGACCACATAATCAGGGCAGTCCGGAGGAATAAAAGGTATACTAATACTAAAAAGAGTACACGCCTGTCACTAATGTTAGATTTATGTTAGACAGTGATAAAAAACAGGTAGCTAAACCCATTTCATGTGACACATATACATTGATACATACAAACCAGGGTTTACTCCTGGCATTTCTTAATAATTTAAGAAAATTACATAAAATCAGACAATATAATGACAACTTGTCTAACATTAATATTAGTGACACGGGTGTACTAGAGGACAGAAAAGATTGTTCCAGCTCTCTATCAGACACTTTACTAGAATCATCTCATGAACTGTTTCAATTGGTCCACTATTTCACAGTCCACAGTGTCCATAAGTCCCTGGAAGGTTTCCGTGCCCAGGTTTTGCTGCAGAGCCGTGAGACTCTCCATGGTGAAGGTAGGCAGACTCACAGTGTACACAGGATCAGAGCGCTGTAAACTCAGCAAGCGTTTGTCATGTTCTGTTTTCATATCACCGTTATCCTCCGCATCATCAGAACTTGGTTTGTTACCAATAACCAGGCTACTGTAATATACAAACAAACAATCAGTGCCCGTGAACGGGCTCTGTGTCAGCTGATTGTGTGTTTTAAGTTTCAGAGTAGAAGTGACAGAAAAAAATTCACAACAGTTGTGCCCTGGAAATGGTATTCAGAAGGAAAGTAACAAGGTAACTGCTTAGGTGTAAAAAGTAGGTTAAAAACATATTTAAAGAAACTAATGCAAAAGTAGCTTTTCCTCAGCTATGCAATCAGTTAAAGGGCTCCAATTTTAATATGGTATAGCTCGCGCAAAAGTATGTGAATAACATATTTAAAGAAATATTGTAAATGAAACAGTTTTCAAATTACAACTAATTTACCCAAGAGTGAGAACCTGAAAGTAGCTATTACTCAGCTATGCAAGGAGCTACATGTCTGCAATTACACTATTTTACAGCTGACTCCAAAGTAGGTTAATAACTTTTTTTAAACAAAATGTTGTAAATGCAATAGTTTTCAAGTTACAACTGATTAACTGAACAGTGAAAATCTAAAAGTAGCTATTGCTCAGCTATGCCATGAGCTACAGGTCTACAATTTCACTATGTTATAGTTGACCTATAAGTATGTGAATAAATTTAAACAGAGTACTCAATGCAATAGTTTTCAAGTTACATCTGATTCACTCAACAGGGAGAAACTGAAAGTAGCTATTACTCAGCTATACCATGATATATAGGTCTGTAATTTCACTATGTTATAGCATACCCAAAAGTAGGTGAACAACATATGTATAGAAAATACTTTAAATGCAATATTTTTCAAGTTACAACTGATTTGCTCAAAAGTGAGAACCTGAGAAGAGCTATTACAGAGCTATGCCATGAGCTACACATCTGCAATTTTACAAGGTTATCGGTTATGAAAAATTAGATGAATAAGACATTAAAAGAAATTACTCTAAATGCAATACTTTTTCTCAAGTTACAACTGATTTACTCAATAGTAAGAACCTCAAAGTAGCTATTGCTCAGCTATGCCATGACATACAGGTCTGCAATTTCACTAGGTTATAGCTAACTCAAAGGTAGGTAAACAACATATTTATAGAAAATACTTTATATGCAATATGTTTCAATTTACAACTGATTTACTCAAAAGTGAGAACCTGATAATAGCTATTGCACAGCTATGCTATGAGCTACACGTCTGTAATTTTACAGTGTTATAACTAATTCAAAAATAGATGAATAACATATTTAAACAAAATTCTCTAAATGCAATAGTTTTCAAGTTACACCTGATTTACTCAACAGAGAAAACCTCAAAGTAGCTATTGCTCAGCTATGGAATGAGCTACAGGTCTGCAACTTTACTATGTTATAGCTGACCCAAAAGTAGGTGAACAACATATTTAAAAAAAATACTCTAAATGCAATAGTTTTCAAGTTATAATTGATTTACTCAACAGTGAGAACCTGAAAGTAGCTATTACTCAGCTATGCCATGACATAAAGGTCTGCAATTTCACTGTGTTATAGCTGACCCAAAAGTAGGTGAACAACTTATTTATACAAACTCTCTAAATGTAATAGTTTTCAAGTTACAACTCCTATACTCAACAACCTCATAATAGCTATTGCTCAGCTATGCCATAAGCTACAGGCCTTCAATTTTACTATGTTATATCTGACCCAAAAGTACATGAAAAACATATTAAACAAAATGCTCTATATGCAATAATTTTGAAGATACAAGTAATTTACTCAACAGCGATAACCTCAAAAGTAGCTATTACACAGCTATGCAATGAGCTATGGGTCTACAATTTTACGATGTTATAGCTGACCCAAAAGCAGCTGAATAACATATTTATACAAAATTCTCTAAATGCAATAGTTTTTGAGTTATAAGTGATTTTACTAATTATGAAAGGTACTGAAAAATCAGAAAGTAGCTATTACACACTTAGCTCTTGGAATAGACACCCAAGTTACTCACCATGTTGTAGCTATGGAAAAGTAGCTGAATAACATATTTTAACAAAATGCTCTAAATGCCATACGTTTCATGTTATAGGTGATTTAGTTCATGATTTCATGAATTTTAATGCATTAAATTGCAAATTTAATAAGTAAATTAAATTTTTATAAGTTAATACCCTATCCAATGGACAATTGCTAATCCGGTCGGCGCAGACCGGCCCGCCAAACGCCAGAAAAAGATGTCCTGTGTTGCCACCGGCTGGCCGGTCCGTAGTACTGTGCACTCCCCAGATGGCGCCTCGTACTTCCTTCCTGTCTAGAAAACCTGACGTCATAGCATCTTTTTCGTTGTCTAAACCTCTTAGACCCCTAGTAAGCTGATAGCGGGGTCGGTGGGAGGGTCTTGTGTGTCCATTGGATAGGGTATTAACTTATAAAAATTTAATTTACTTTTTAAATTTGCAATTTTATTGCGTTAATACATCCTATCCAATGGACAATTGCTGAATAACTACCGCTTGGTCGGCGGGTAAGTTACTAGGGACTTATGTGAACTCACAAGTAATAGCAAATTTTAACCTACGGTCTAGGCTGACTTCGTCAGGAGACCTATAGGTCCAGGCCTGGGTTGACTTTAAGGTCAGGAAACCCTGCAAGGCCATGGTCGGTTGCCAGCAGCCGGTTACCCGGGGCTATACCGCCGTCGCCCCCCCCCCCCTTTTTTGCAGACCTGCTCTGAGGTAGGGGAAGAGAGGGATGAGTTCAGTCCCAGAATGCAAATAAACCTCCCAAAGGAAGCACACCACACTTAATTCTTATGTACATGAAGAAACTGTTTATACATATATACAAATCTCCTCAATCTACGGGCCACTTGTGGATCTGCTGAGCAGCCACTACCGAGCCCAATTGGTAAAGCTCTGAATCAGCCCAAGCCCCGCCCTTCATATAGAACTGTGTGAAGGTATTGACTTCAGTGGCAGGCTGACAAGATTGGATCTAAGGGGACTCCCGACTGGAAGGCCTTAGAAGCAGCAAAGGCCCTGACATCATGGGCTTTAACCTGATGTTAAATGTGGGCCTCCTGGTCAGAGAGCTCATAACATAGGATCACAGTCTGCTTGATCCAAGAGGAGATAGTGGCAGGCGAGATGTCTTTGTTGAAACCTTTCTTAAAGGAAACAAAAACCACCTCCTTATTCTGCCTGATGTCTAAGGCCCTGTCCAAATAGTAGCATAATGCTCTGACCGGACAGAGGGACCTGTCAGACTTGAGGGATCTATCCAGAGTCGAGGCCAGGGCTGTTATAACCCCAGGGGCCACACTGGACACTCTATGGCCAGCTGATTCTAGGATAGAAAGCTGGGTGATGGATACAGGGACACCTTTGACCAATCGGATTGGTGTCCAATATATCAGTTTTGCCAGGCATGAATCTCACTTTTGCACTTGCCCGACCCAAGGGCCAAGAGGAATACCGTCTTGAAGGTCAAATGCTTCAAGGGAGCCTGCTTGATTGGATCAAAAGGAGTCTTAGCTGGTGCATGGCCAGTGAGAAGTTCCAGGAAGGTATGCCACTCCTGCCTCTGGGTCTGTCTCTGAAGAAACTATCCAGGAGACGAGTGAGATTTTCGTCCTTACTGATCTTGAAGGGTGAATTTCCAGTTTATCAACAATGGGTGACCTATAACCATCAATGGTGCTGGGCTGTTTGCCAAGCATATATCTCACTTCTACTCTTGCCCGACCCCAGGGCCAAGAGGAAACTGTCTTGAAGGTCAAATGCTTCAAGGAGGCCTCTTTAATTGGTTCAAAATGACCCTTGTCAGCTGGTGCAAAAAACCAGGGAGAGGCTCCAGGAGGGGATTCCCTTCCGGCCTTTGGGTCTGTCTCAGTGGAAACTATCCAGGAGACGAGTGAGATTTTCATCCTTACTGATATTGACGGGCGAATTTCCCAGTCTATCAGCAATGTCTGACCTGTAACCATCAATGGTGCTGGGCTGCAACTTCCTGTCCTGAACTAGGTACATAAGGAAGTCAGCAACTAACTTACAGGAGGGGCCCCGAAGTCCACCTGATGAATGATACATCACTTGTAAAAATGGCCCACTTGCCTCATAGACTGATCTGATTGATCCCCTTTGAGGAGCCTCAACTCTTGCTGCCACTGCCTCAGACAAGCCCTGCTCCTCGATTGCTGAGGCTCTAGGAGCCCTGCATGGATATTAAGGTTTGTCAGATTTCTGTGAGGGATCTGATTGAATGGCTGGCAACAGGTTGGGCATATTGGGCAGGCTCAGTGGGATTTGGCTGGACGTAGCCACTAGATCCCAAAACCAAGGCATGTTGGGCCACCCCGGAGCAATCAGAATGATTCTTTTGCATGGGGAGTCTTGCAACTTCTCCACCACTTGCCCAATATGGCTGATGGTGGGAAGGTGTATGCTTTCAGATCCTACCATGGCATACTGAGTGTATCCACTGCTGTGGCCAGGGGATCCGGTACCGGAGACACAAACAGAGGCAACTTGTTGTTGAACCTCATAGCAAATAAGTCTATTTGAGCCGGTGCCACCTGCTGCAGATTGAGTGGAAGACCTCTGGAAGGAGAGACCACTCTGTTTGAATGGTCTGGCCTAGCCTGGATAGCTTGTCTGCTACCACTTTCAGCCGGCCTGGAATGTGTCGGGCTTAGAGTCACTTGTTTCCTGGTACACCAGGTAAAGATTCTCCATAGTAGGGCACACGTGGGCCCGACCTCATGCCTCCTCCCTTGTCTATGTATGACACTACTGTGGTGTTGTCAGTTGCTACAAGTACTATCTTGTTTGAGCAAAGTTCTTGGAACTCTTTTAAAGCCAGGAAGCCTACTTTAAATTCTAGATAGTTATGTGCAGCTTGCTTCCCGGGAGGGACCTGGTTCCTCCTGCAGTGTGCTCATTTAAGTGAGCGCCCCACCCTTTTATTGATGCGTCTGTAAATATTTGCAGAGCATGCTTTCTTGGGTATAATGGTTGGCCTGTAAGTACATCGTCTTCCTTCAGCCACCATTGTAAATGGGGGTGCAGGGACCTAGGGACTTGGATCACCTTTTCCAGTGATTCTGGTACCCTCCAGTTGTTTTGAGATGCCACTGTATGGGTCTCATATGAAGTCGACCTAGACTAACTTGCTTTCTGTAGCCGTCAGTAACCTATCAAGGACATGAATTCCCGGACCGGGCAAGCCGGTAGGGATAGCAGTTTTAACATAGTCTCTTGAAGGTTCTGTCACCGGTCCAGAGTCGGTCGGAACCGATCAGACCTGAAGTCGAACTGGTAGCCTACAAAATCAAAGTCTTGTTTGGGCTCCCGCTCTGATTTCTGTAAGTTCATCAGCCAACCCAGTGGCTGACACATTATTTACTAGTTCCTGTGAATGTTGGAGACAAGCCTGGGATCTGGCTCTCACCAACCAGTTGTCTAGGTACTGGTGGCTTCTTAAGTCCTTGTGTATGGTCACAAGTTTCACCTCCTTTGGTATCACAGTGAACTCCAAAGGTGCTGTGGACAAAACCGAATAGCAGGCATTACCTGGATTGTTCTTGTATAGGTATATGGGAGTAAGTATCCCTCCTTGAACATTTGTAATACCTAGGGTCCAGCCCCCAAGGCTTCCTAAGTTCCCGAAAAAGGGCTTAGTCTGGACCCTACAGGCCGATTGTGTGCCACATTTGGGACATTTGGTATTTTGATAAACATTTTCTGTCCCTCCGGACACTGGTCCGGTCTGGTGACAATGATCCAGGTTAACAGTCTCTCTGTTCTTATTGTGGGCTGGTGGGACTGACACAACTTTTCATATTAATAGACTCTTCGCCCGGGCCAGCATCCTGCAAGGTGCAGCATTTACAGAGCAATTGTCATTCGTGAGATGTCTGACCCCTGGCCGGACATGACAAAATTTATTATCTCTTCCGCCAAGTCCAGCACTGATAACAGGTTGTTGAGAGATGTGATAAGGGAAGGTTGCCTGGCAGTAGGTTGGGACACTGGCATGTCACATCACCAAGACCACTGACCGGTCAAAGAATTCTCTGTAACCAAAATTAACCTTAGGCAACTCTGTCCGGTACCAGGACTCCATACCCAGTATTTAACTGTAACCAGCAATTCTCTGTAACCGGCAGAAAAATGGCAGGCTGGGGTCACCAATCAATTTTGACAGCTACTGGCCTATATTTAGCCAGCCTCTTTTTTTTTTTTTTTTTTTTTTGTAACCAGTTGGCTCACAGCATTATTCAGTAAGGACTGTGTAGCCAGCACCCTGTTAGTAGACTTGTAACCCGTAGGTTGAAGTAAGTGTACTAGGCTGTGTAGCCAGTACCAGCCGGTACACTGTGTAATCAGTTGCTGAAGCAAGTGTACTAGGCTGTGTAGCCAGTACCAGCTGGCACACTCTGTAACCAGTTGTTGAGGCAAGTGTACACGGCTGTGTAGCCAGCACCAGCCGGTACACTCTGTAACAGTTGTAGCCAGTAATAAAAAACTGTAACTGGCAAGAAACTGGCAGGCTGGGGTCAGCAACAAATTTTATAGCCGGTACCGGCCGGTACACTCTGTAACCATTTTTTGAGGCAAGTGTACAAGGCTGTGTAGCCGGTACAGGTCAGTACACTCTGTAACTAGTTGTTGAGGCAAGGGTATAAGGGCTGTGTAGCCAGTATTAGTCGGTACACTCTGTAACCAGTTGATGAAGCAAGTGTACAAGGCTGTGTAGTCGGTGCACTCTGTAACCCATTGCTAAAGCAAGTGTACAAGGCTGTTCAGCCGGTAGGTACACTCTGTAACCAGTTGCTGAATGAAGTTTACAACTATCTTTGTGTTGAATTCAGTTTCCTCCATTAATTAAAATATTTCTTTTAAACACACGTCTTCTCCGTAGATTTGACAGTTGCTGGGAAAGCCCTTGTGAGCTATATTTAGAAACAATTGTTGGTCGGTGTGTCACGTGACCAGCTTGCTGGTCGGAGGGACAACGTGATTGGCTGATTGGAGATGACGATCTGCTTCGTGAACTGGTCGGTGTATCACGTGACCAAGTTTGGGGATATGCCCTCACTAGACGCGTTCTTTCCTTATATTACAGTAAACGTAAGCTTACTGGTCGACTGATGTCTGTAGCAGAGAAGTCTGTACTAGTACGCTGGAGGGATTACAGGAACTAAAAAACTGGAATCACAGTAGACGTGAGCGCAAAGAATGTACTTCCGACCTTCTTGTTTGGTGAATCACGTGATAAACTTCGTGACTGGTCGGTGAAAACACGTGACCAACTTCGTGAAGACACGCGATTGGCTGACTGGATATGACGTCAGAGGTCGCGTTCTTTCTTGCTGGCCGGTCGGCTGATGCTTTACAAGCAGAGAAGTCTCGACCAGTGCACTCTGTAGATGAAATTCCTGGCCGGTCTGAAGTCGGTTCTTCTTCTCAGCCGGCTGTACACTCAAACCAGTTTCCTGGCCATCCACTGCCCTTACTACCGACACAATGGCCGGGTCCATAAGGGTGGGACTGAGAGTGACAAAGATTCCTTCTGTGTAGTAAATACTGGAGAGGTCGGTTGAAGAGATCTGAAGAATTCACCTCTTGCTTCTGATGAAAATATACTCGAGCTAGGCTGGTGTGACTGATGCTTTACAGCAGAGAAGTCGGTACCAGTGCGCTCTGAAGAAATCTGAAGAATTCATTGCTTCTGATTAAAAAACATCAAAAACTCGAGCTGGGCTGGTGTGACTGATGCTTTACAGCAGAGAAGTCTGTACCAGTGCGCTCTGATGAAGAATGCACCTTTCATGGGGAATCCCCTTAATTTACAGTGCTCAAAAATACGTAGACTGAGGTTTTCTGTGATTTCTAAGATGTTTCTATGGTGACTGTAGCTGGAAGGTTATAGATGGTACATTCAAAACAAAAGACACGGATAAAAATACCTGTAAGTAGTATATCCATAATTCCTCAATAAAGTCGATCTGCCCCTAACAACACAATGGTTGAATGGGAGGAAACTAGCAAAATGGCTGCCTTCATATTTCCCGCCGATTACTGCCCTATCATCAACAAAAAATTGAGTCAACTAGGGAGCGTTTCCAGCAGATTTCTAAAAGTATATCCGTGCTTGATCAGAATGTAACACTTCTACACTGAAAATATCCACATATAAGGTTGAAAATCCGTCATAATGCACACTTTTGCTTAAAATATCTGGAGATGTTGAAAACACGTCTGCACAGTACACGCGCCAAACGAAAAAGATGCTATGACGTCAGGTTGTCTAGACAGGAAGGAAGTATGAGGCGCCATCTGGGGAGTGCACAGTACTACGGACCGGCCAGCCGGTGGCAACACAGGACGTCTTTTTCTGGCGTTTGGCGGGCCGGTCTGCGCCGACCGGATTAGCAATTGTCCATTGGATAGGATGTATTAACGCAATAAAAACTTATTTTAAAATTCATAAAAAAATAATTTAAAAAGATCCAGGCCTGGTACTCACACACAGGAATCTACTAGTGGCTTAGTACATATAAGCAAGATAAGAGAGAAATCCCTGCAATAGTCAATGAGAAAATAAGTGATTTAGTCCAGGATTTCATGAATTTTAATGCATTAAAAATTATTTTAAAAATTCATAAAAAATAATTAAGACAGATCTAGTACTGCAACGATAGTTCGGTGGTTCGGTATATTCGGACATTTTCGGTGGAACAGAGATCCGCGAACCGCTTGGTGGCAAACGAAAGTTCGCGAATCTAGTTTTCGCTTATGTTTTCATCAAAATATCTATAAAATATGTGAAACTCGTACAAAAGCTGCATTTAAAGCATCAAATGACTACTGTACAGGCAAGTTAAATTATGTCAAATTGATTCGTGAATCAATTTGGTTTGCAATGATTGATTCGCGTATTGATTCGGTTCGTAATATTTTGATTCGTTGCACCCCTAGACAGATCCATGTCTGATACTTACACAAGGGAATCTACTTGTGGCCTAATACATATATGCAAGATATGAGAGAAATCCCTGCAATAGTCACTGAGAAAATTGTGATAAAGTGTTGAGATTTTCACACTTTTGGTGGGGTACCTCCCTTGTAATGTCTCTAGGAAACAGCAAACAGACAGATTTGCATGCCTTGAACAATTTTTTCATCCTTGATAGATAAGGTATCTTTTAAAAAAAACAGCACATCTCTAGGCCTTGTAGTTTTGGGGAGTTGTTCACGCAGACGCCAACACCACAGAGTGATGACATAATGTCAGCTGACCTAAAAATGAGAACATTGTGAAAAAAAATGAATTACAAAAACAAGTCCTAGCTCACTGAAGTAGCGATACATATTATATACACAAGGAAGAAAAAGCACCCTAGTGTGCTGCACCCATGACAGGAACATACAATTGTTAAGGCAATAATGAACCAGATCCATCTGGTTTTACAAAATGAGGCTGCAATCAGTAAATGAAGATATCCTGAAAATTTGTAGAAGCTAAATGGTCTGGATTTCTGCTGAGGAAATGTGATAATCTCTCTATTACATTACTGCATCTCCCATGGCTACATACATATACCTAAATTTACAGGACTGCACACAAAAGGCAAGAAATATCCAGCCAGTTTTTGTTGTTCTTTTAATCACACAACCCCAACTTGCAAATATGCACTCAAATTGTCTAACAGCAGTGCAGACAGGGGTGAGCGTACTAACCCAGAAGTGTCCCAGAGCTACTCTCATATGACTTCATGACTAGACTTACTCTAACTCGCCAGCAATCCCTCCTTCCTCCACCCTTGCAACGTCATGTAGAGATTCCACCACAGCGCACACAAGCCCTGCAAATCTCCCCAGTACAACGGGCAATCCAGATAGCAAGAGGTGGACAAATGCTAGAGACACCAGCTTCCTGTGCGGAGTCTCAATAAGATTCTCGAGTTTGTCCAACCAGGAGTCTAATAGCTGGGTGAGGAGATCTTCTGATCTCTGAGCAAAAGAACAACATGAACAATACTAGAAAGCACATTGATAACCAGTTAACCAAGAACTCAGATTTAACATATGCTAACCATACATTAAATTCATACAAGTAAAATGTTTACAAATCTACACTAATAGAATAAAGATAACATTACTTTTCACAAAAAAAAATATTTTACCTTTGCTCATCTTTTATTGGGTGGTTTTTGTGAACACCTTGGCAACAGGGGTGCCAACGTTTGTTTGTTCACTTTACATGTCTGTACTTGGGGCCAGTATTGCGATATCAACTGGTGAATGTATCAAATAACACAATATGATTCTAGCCCAGTGTTTTAATGCAACAAAGGTACTTCAGATACTATACTAGGTTATTTAGCACTTATAGTTAGAAGTTAACAAATAACTGGTCCTCTCAAAAGGGATAGCTGACCAAAAATTAGATGGACCAGAGGAATTAATGTTACACTGTTTTAAGTTTCATGCTCTAAATTAAATGTCATGGATCCCACCTGAATATTCCACTGACTCGCCATCTGTTTAATAAGCTCAAAGAAGAAAAGCTGGTTCTGTAGTATGATGCGAGAAAGAACCACAAACTTCATACTCACGACCATCGGCTGCTCCTGTGTGAAAACAAGGCACAATGTAAATGATGTAGGGAGTAATTAGAAAGAGCAATGCTTACACTACAAATTTTTTATCTTGATGACAGAAAGACCAAAAGCTCTACCCAAAACTACATTATTTATTGCAGTTGTAAAGACCAGCAGTTATACCACCAATTTCTCTATTGACTGTAATAAAGATCAAGGCTTATTTACAGAATAAAACACTTCTTTCTGGGCAATATTGTGATTTACAAAGAACAAGGGCAAGTGATATTGCCCAAGGGCCAATAGGCCCGAGGGCAATATCACTTGGCCAAGGGCTTCATAAATCACAATATTGCTCCGAAAGAAGTGTTTTATTCTGTTTATTATACCGAAAGTATTTTTTTTCATCTTTTGTTATTTAGCAGTAGTTGTACACAAAGTGCAAGAGTCTGCCTTTGCAGAGATTAGACACTATAAAATTATATAGGATAAGCGAGTAGAATGATTGTGTAAAGTCTCTTTAAATATGCTTACCAAAAAAATGCAAGTTTTATAAAGATATTTTTCATTCAAAAAGGGCAATATTACGTCATATTGCCCGCAAATACTGCAATCTGAATGGCTGATACTCACTTGAGGTATAATAATCCACAATATTCCTATTGACCTTTCAGGGGGGGGGGGGGGGGGGGGTAGGTAATATTCACACCCACTTGTGCCTTTTCAAAACCTTTGACATTTGCACTCATCTCATGTGTGAAAAGAGGCTATGTGGACATTGCTGTTGACCAGTTAAATGCCAAAGGCTCTGTTAGGTTAAGTCTATACAGGGATAAAATGCCATTATATTAGACATTTTAGTCTGTGAAAAAATGGACAATAATCGAGGATTAATGATCATCCGAGATGCATCTCATAAACATATTAACTTTAGCTTATTTTCGAAGGAATTTCATAAAAATATGGTGAAATATTCATCTAATTTCTACTTTTATGCAGTTTTCTTTGTGACGTAACTATGGTGATGACTCTTTCCACTTCCTACAGGAAGTGAAAAAACGTAAGTTTTGTTTACTTTATTTTTTCAATTCACCATTTTAACAACATCTATTTTATTTCAGTATTAGTTGTCAATGGACAATATTTAAAGAGCAAATTTAGGTTTAATTTGTGAAACAATGACACTGCAATATCGCTCACTGTTTTGTTCACGGCATCGAGACCTCATATACCCAGACGATGACACCACTAGCTCAGTCCAATGGGGGGATAAATCATACCATAGCAGGCAGTGGTATTTGTCGATATTTCTAGGCAACAGCTCTAAATGCATAAACATTGTGAATTACCAAGAATTTTGTCCTGGGAAAACAAATTTCCCATTTAACCATGTTGTGACAGAGTTAATTTTGTTATAAAATGGAACAAGACATTACATTAACTTTGAGGCTGGCTGAAACCAGAGTTGCCTTAGAAATGTTCAGGGGTGATAGTTAACGGGAACCACTTTTCACTTGGTACTGTAATAATTACTAAAACTAGTGGGTAGTAGTGGTCACACCAGTTTTAAAAGTCAAAACCAGTTTCTGGGGCTTTGAAACCAAATGAAATCCGGAAATTTGTATGCATGCCACTGATATGGTGAAAATTAACTGCGAGCATACATGAGCCATAACTTGACACAGGAATTGTCTTCAGGAGATATTCTGAAGTTTATAAACTGCATTTACAATGAATTCAACCTAAAAGTGTACGCTACGTCCTCAAATATATAAGTTCTTCGTGGTTTTGACAAAGCATTACCCAGTAGAAAGCCTGAAATAATGACGTTTCAATAAGTGGTACTTAAACATTCTTTGCTGAATTCATGATTACCGACCAAAATGAATTCTAACATGACACGGCTGTGTCCGTGAATCTGATTGGCTAAGACACAAAAAATTCCTTCGTAAAACCCCACATAACCTTATGGGTTCTATTTTATCGCTCACAATGCTGCTCCGCAAAAAGAAAACTTGAAGTAACAGCCTGGATTTTTTTCATTAAATAGACAAATAATGGTAAATACGATATTCAGGGAATCTTACATTTGAACATAGAATATACTGATATGAATGTGCTTAAGTTTAAAGACGTTTAACAAAGAAAAGGGTTATCTTATTTTGTGGCTCTTCCAATAATTCAACTGCACCCTTTGATAAAAAATCTGTATAGAATATTTGTATATTTTTGTACAAAATAGCTTCAAAACTAATTTTTATAAGATCTCTTAAACTGTCATGTTAGAATAGAAATAGATAACTCCGAGCTCAGGGTTATAGGAGATTTTACAATGATGAGCGATATTAGAATCACAAAGGCGGAGCTAAAAAAAAAAAAAATCTCAAAAAAACCCTCGCTCATCATTGTCTATTTCTATAATGAAATGTGGGATACCCATTCACCAGTCATATCTCTAATAAAAACTGCAGAGAATATTTCAAAACCATTTTTAAAAATTTTTTGTGCATTTATAGCTGATAATATCTTGACAATATATTTAAAATTTTAATTAACAGGTCATGTATGCAGCCCATCTATATTTTCACAATATCAGTGACTGGTTGACAAAGTACCAGACTTCTCAGTCCCAAAAAACTTCTTTTTTTTTTTGTTTGTTTGTTTTTGGAACATGGTCAGACCATTACAGGATACACAAGAGGGAACTTACATTCTCATGGAGGATACTTTTGAGAACGTCTGGCAACATTCTACCGACTATTTGAGGTCCGGCACTCTGACACACTGTTAACATCACATCTAACACCTGTACAGAGTTACAAGAAACACAAATGTCATTGATTAGGTTAAACATTGTTTTTGATATTTTGTATATTTCTGAAATTCTTAGTAGCTCTTACATGCGTGCTCCTGATTTTGTTCGTTTACTCCACGACTTTTTTCATAGAAGCTGTATCTATTGCACATATTTAATGAATCATATAACATCAAGAACAACTTGCTTTTATACTAAAGTGGAACATCTACTACCCACCAGGGATGGGTTGGTTTAAAAAATGTGTAGATCAGCAGGCCAACAATGCAAAACTATTCCGATTCTGGGACTCTGTATTTTAGTACACCCCCATTCAAATAAAGATGTTTCTTCTCAACAATAATCGCAAAGTGGGTCTCAAAAAGATTCACTAGATACTAGATATCCATAAGCCAGAGTCCTAATCACTCATCTGGGGAGACACCAACCATGGAAACACCAGAGCGAAAAGAAAACTAAGGTGGATTAGCTTTGGAAAGCAGGTAGGATTTTAATTTTGATCTGCATGATGTCAGAGAGGTAGCAGATCGGATGTAATCAGGCAAATCGTTCCATATGGTAGGTGTGTCAAAACCAAAACTATGGTTAAAATATTTCATTGTGTATGGAAGGAGAAGACATAGAAACTGAAGAACTAAGTGGAACCGATTTTTAAGTCCCAGCTAAGGAAAATGTGGTATGTTTACAGGTGGAAGTAAAATTAGTCAAAAGTACAACCAAATCTTGTTGATATTGGATGTTCTAGTTATACCGAGTCTACTGTATACTACAGAATGTTAAGAAACTGTAAAGACCATAAAAGCAACTAATCCAAAGTGTCCTTTCATGTATTAAATGGGCAATTCCAAGTAACAAACAAACTAAAACTCAATAGCTCTAGACCATTCCAAACCTGAATAGCTTTAGTGCATACCTTGAAGACTAGTATGACCCCTTCTCCCTTGAGGTCAGTCAGTAAACTCATCAGTGAAGAAATCACATTGTCAGCATATTTCTACAAGATAAAAGCACAAAACGTATCAGTATAATTATGTCAGGAGCACTGGCATCTTGGAACAGAGACCATTTTACTGAAAGGCAGTAACAAAATACTATAACCATCACCTAGATTGTCAGTACATAAAATTGTGGGAAAACTTAAATTATTAAAGACAAATAGTGAGTAAGAATGCCTCTCGCCTGCAAGAGGCACTAAAAAAAGGAATTTGTAAAATCAAGTCCTAGAGTGTATTTCAAATGGATGCTTGGCTAAAATCAAGGCATGGTCTACTGAATTGTGAAAATAACTTATGTGTGGGAGCCTTTCCTCATTCTCTCTTTTGTTTTACTACTTTCTGCTTGTATTATTTATCATATAAAATAAAAATTAATGTAACTGTGGCCATATTCATGAAAGGTCTTAGCCAAGTCTTAGGCTTAACTCTTTTGTATACAAATATAACCATCTTAACCCTAAGACTTGGCCAAGACCTTTACTGAATACGGCCCCTGCACTTCACATATGATTGTGTAGGATTCACTCCCATTCCATTTATACATGTAACAAACACATACACCACAGCTACATCAAGGAAATGTGATTGGGCCATTACCTGTATAAATTCACTAGTTCCTAAGATGATGTAAGACTCAATTACTTTCAGGCAGACCTGTAAACTTTCTCCACCAAGTTCTACAAAAATACAAAAAGCATCAGCAGTGCCCATAACCCCATACCCACAGCCCAGGAATATAGCACTGGACCCCATTAAACATAGATCATACAGTATAAATAAGTAAAGGTCCAGGAGAAATAACATTTAAGAGAGAGCAAATGTATGTAAAGACAAAGTATCAGACAATTTTCAAACAATAATAAGTAAACTAAAAGTAATGAAGCTGTAAAATTTATCAATTGAAGTTTTGCTGAAAACAAAGATAGCACAATAATAATAAGGTAAAGTATATATGATAATCAGTTGCAGTAATGAACATATCTTTGTGATAAGAGAAATATGTCTCAAATACGTCAGTAGAAACATTCTGGCAGAGCCAAGGTCAATGGTCGCACCATGACATGGCACTCCCACATCCCCCAACCAATGTCTACTAATTATCAGCTTCCTACATATTACGGTTTCTAAGATATAAGCCCAGACAAGGTTAGAGTCAGTACAGCAAGGTCAAAGGTCAAATTAAGGTCCCAACTTGATGTTGCACACCTACATCCCCCCACCAATGACATGACTAAGTATCAACCTCATACTCCATATGGTTTACAAGATACAGCCAGGGCAAGATTTTCAAGGTCACTGGACAAGGTCAAAGATCAAATCAAGGTCATACCATGACATAGCACACCTACAACCCCCAAATATCAACTGCCTATGCCTTAAGGTTTATGATACTGCCCACCCACCCCTCCGGATGCCAAAGTTGAAAACAGTACCTGCACAACCTTAAAAGCCGTTGTGTAAAAATACTTCAAATTCACACTTTCAATGAAGTTACAAAGAAAGCAACTGTTAAATCACAAGACCCAATAATATATTAAAAGGGTGCATTTTACAAGTGTCTATGGTGATTCAAAAGGTACTATTCAAAGAAAGAGTCAAATATACTTATGAATTTGCACCAATTGATATCAACATGAGTTACGCCAAAGTTGACTGACCAGTGGAGCAGACAAGAGAGACTGTGCCTGTGCAATTGGGACAACAATGGAACAAAATGTTTTAGTGTCCTGGCATCAGATTGAGTTTGCTTTGGCAGGATACTGACAAGGAGATCATAGGCATCTCGCAAAATTAACAGGACACATCCATTTTGTAAACACTTAGGACCACATCTGCTTTCAAATAAATACTAAAACTCACATGACCGCCAATCTAGATTTAACACTGAAACAGGTGAATAATCAATTCAGGCTCAATTATAGGTCAGAGAAGTGGTCAATTAATCAATCCAGAAAAATTGGGGAAAACCCAACTCAAGCAGACCGGTCATGACTACTGGGCAAATACTCACCTAGCAGGGCTGGCATGTTAACATAGAGTTGAAGCAATCCATCATTTATCGTGGAAGAAGACTGTACAGTAGCCAGCCACAGTTCTAAACCATCTTCGTACAAATACACATGTTGTTCTCCAGAAACATCTGTACTCAATTGTATCACAGGCAGCAGAAAATCATACATTGTGGAGCAAACGTCACCCAGGCCCTGTAAAATGAGTTAGAATGGCCAGGAACATTAAAATATGCTGATTTGGGATGGTTTCCGAAACACTGGTGATAGTAGATAAGGCCTCTTAGAAAATCAAATGAATACATCTTGCCAAAAATATGTTACCCCTTGAAATGAGTGAATGAAAATTCATCTTCCCTGAGGTATCTTCTGTCATCCATTATTGATCTGTCTTAATCCAAAAGTTAATCCATCACAATGCATGATCAAAGTTAATCCAAAATTTATCCAAAAATCAGATCAAATAATTTGTGGCTACCAACCAGATCTGATCTAAATTTTGGATCACAAAATAATCTTATTTTCTTTCAAATATTTGGCCTGACCTTCATTGATTCATATTATAGTGATGAAAAATATGAATAGAAAGTTCTTAGAGATTCATCAGTTTTGTCTATTTGCAAATGTAGACAGGTTATGTTGGAAGTATTTTGGTCACAGCCTTGCCTTTGAATTAACTGCACGATGATGTTTGTTCCAGACCGTCTGTGCCCTCCTTTAGAAAGAAGCTAACATCATACCTACTTGCCAAGGTCTTTCCATCTTAGTGTCTTGCCAAGTCGGTGTCTCTGTGACAGTAACCCTCTGCTATGGACGCAACAACTATGAAATCCTCTTGGGTTCCGAGTATTGAAATCTGCCTCTGGACTGAGATTAAGCAATATAAAAGTTAAGAATAGAACAGAACTAGAAAAGCACCCAGAGAGTGCAGACCTCCACCAAGCACCTCATGGCCATCCCTATTTTTCCCTCTTCTGGATCACAGTATATTTAATTTTGGTAAGATCCGGATCAAATTTAGTATAATATAGACACTATTGTAGGAGTGTGCTGTTTTGGGGTGTTTTTTTTTGCCAAGCAATCTGATAACTGATTCTGGAGGTATATCTGTTACAGATATACTGAAAATGGAACTATTTCTCAAAGATAAAAGATCCTTCAAAATAACCCTGGATCCAGACAATAATCCGGATCACCAACAAAAACGAAATCGTCTGGTCCTTGTACCATTGTCAACAATTCCTGAAAGTTTCTCCAAAATCCTTCCATAACTTTTCAAGTTATTTTGCAAACAGACAAACCAACATCAACAAAAAGATAACCTTCTGGTCGGAAGTAATTAATGAATACTCGCCCTGGTGACAATCACACATACATTACAGTTCTTACCCAGACTAGATTTGTGAGAGTTGTCAGTATAGCACAGCGTAGTAGGTTGTGTTCCGCAGACTCTTCCCACAGACTGGGCAAGTAGGCAATCAGTGCCCCTGCATAGGGTCTCACCTCCCACTGCATTCGCTCTATAATGAATGACATCACATGCAGAACCTGCATCTGTGATACAGAAAACACAGCACAGAATATACAGCAACAGTATAGCAACCTGCAAGTGACATCAGTTTTATCACTAAACACACATCTTGGCTGGTACTCACTAAAAATCTCAATCTCAACCCCAAATAAAATCCCTATAATTTAGGGTTTAAACCCCAAATTTGAGCTAATACTTATGTAGGACTGAATATGAGTTCGAGACTGAGATGTTTTTATGAATACCACCCCAAGTATTATTATGATTTGAATCCAGGAAATCTAAATGAAATCCATGATATAGTTTTGGAATGTTAGCAAATACAGCAGTAATCTTAAGGTCACCGTAACAAAGTAACCCTTTGAACTTCGAGGTTAGAAATAAGTGGACATCTTGCTTTTGGCCTTAGCACGTCCACATATTAAATATAAATGATATCCATCTTATACTTTTTGGAATAATTTTACAAATGAGAAAATGTGGTGGACACTCTCCAGGATGTACTGGCTGCAATTTATAAGCTCTTTTGTATTGTATTGTATTGTGTATTTACACTCAGCGCAATATCTCCATATACTACAGGACTCAAAGCGCTATTTAACCAATCCGACTGTACAGGTACAGCCCCAACTGACAAGTAACTGACATTCCCCTAACTGGAAGATAGAGGCTCAAGGATGACCATTTATCAATGTACTTGAGGTTCTTTAACCTGCCACTGGGGATAGGACCCAATGACAGAGGACCGCCATTTTAAGTGGTCATCCGAGCCACTATGTATCTGCCGGTACCTGGGATTGAACCCACGTCCTCTGAGTTCTTAGACAAGTGTGTTACCTGCTAGGTTCAGTGGACTGGCAAGAGATAATCAAGTATTGAGACAGGATACCCAAGCACAACAGAATGGGTCATAGACGTTGACAAATCACATGCAAACTAACAAACCTGATACTCATCAAACTGTTAAGCTATTGAGTATTTCCATAAGTAACATGGGTAAACCTAATTACTATTATAAAGACCGGAAGTGCGCAGACTACACAAATCAATGCAATGCGCATATTTTTGTATACATTTATCTGAGGCAATAAATGGACAATCGGCGATAATAGAGAACCAAATGATACACACAAAATATAGTGCGATAAGTAGGTGTGTATAGAAACATATTTACAATAATATTTATGGATTACTAAATGAAACCGTTTTTTTTTTATCATAGAAATAAAGTCCTCAGGTTCATACTTTATGACCTGTATAAAAGGACAGAACTTCCGGCATAATGGACTCACGCTCGTCCATCATTCGCCAGAAGTACCATCCTTTTATAGAGGTCATAAAGTACACACCCTCGGACTTTATTTCTACAGTTAAATTTTTTTTCTTAACAATATAATTAAACCCACTTTCTATAGACACATATATCCCCAATATGTTAGAGTATGCGAGAATCATTAAAGGACTACTTCACACAATATATAATGGTTATATACCCATTTGCTGGGATTTGTAATTAAAGTTAACAAACAACTGGTGGGCATTTTTTGAAACAAACAATTAGTCAGTTATCTATCAGTCATTTATGGCCCAATGCATCAGAAAATTTGGGGGCTAGAAAATAAGTACGACTGCTAACTTAGTTTGAGAAATCACAAAAACTTTCCAAGAAAACTCTGTGACAAGCAATTGTAACAAATTTTATTGTAATTTAACTTTTTGTAAGTTAAATACTTACCTTATCCTCACAAATGCTTACTTGGTTTTGTGGAGGCAAAACGAGGGGACCAACAAGAATATTTAAAAATTATTCTTGTTCGAGAGGTGAACCCCGTAGTTAGTGATAGGTGCGCATGCGCACAACACATTGTCGGTTGGACTTTAGCGAGAGATCCTCATTTAATTTTTGGTCCCCTATGAAAACAAACTTGTGAGGGGAGGAAGGGTGGGTCTGTCCTTGTGAGGATAAGGTAAGTATTTAACTTACAAAAAGTTAAATTACAATAAAATTTGTTACATTTTATTGCGTAAAATAGCCTTACCTTATCCTCACAAATGCTTGATTCCAACCATAACAGGAGGAGGGGTTTGTTTTGAAACCTCTCTGTTAATAGACTATGGGGTTCACCATAAAAGCATTTGAAGGAGAGGATAAGATAAGCTTAAGAACGCTGCATTAAGATTACTCATTACTGTGAAAAATCTGTGAAGATAAGTAATGAATGCTAACCTCATGAATATTCATGATGCACTGTTGTTGTTGACACTTGATTCAATTGGTATGTGCTATCTTACAGCTACCCATCACCGATTAACTGAATGGTCAGGGATGGCTTCCTGGGTCCCTCGAGCAAGATGCTGTCATCCACCAGAAAGGCATCCCCAAGCTGACTTCTATGGCTCCTTAAATACAGTCATGGGGCCATCTGAAAAAAGAAGACAAATGTCAGTACAAGCTACTGGTATGGCTGAAGACATGTAAGTATGTAGAGCATATGAAAAAACATGGAAAACATACTCAAAAATTCACCACATGTTGAGCAGAAACCACTGGGCCTAACTTGAAATCTGATTGGTCGGTGGACTGCCAAGCTACATCCTTCAAATAAAAAGTGGTAAAAGTGTTGTGGCTCTTCCAAAAACATGAGCCTAATACTTGTTCTAATGAGACCCCACCCTTAAAGGCCAAAGAGGCTGACATGGATCTTATGTCATGAGCCTTTACATGAACATTGTCGGACATAGAATCCGAAGATTGATAGGCTAAAGCAACAGTCTGTTTGATCCAAGATGAAATAGTGGATCTTTGAATATCTTTGTCAAAGCCCTCCTTAAAGGAGATGAACAAAAGATTTTTACCCTTTCTTAGAGTAGAAGTCCTATCCAAATAGTACCGAAGAGCTCTAACAGGACACAGAGTCATATCATCAGACAGATCGGAGCTCAAAAATGGTTTTAGAGCTGGAATGACTATAGGTCTGATCAAATCTGGACCCTCAGAAGCTAACTGGTTCTTAGCCAAGAAGGCAGGAGAAGGAGAGATAGTGACCTCCTTCCAGTGAGGCTTATGTCTGAGGGAAGAGAATGTCCAAGTGTGCACCTCCCCCCTCCTTTTGCCAGATGCCAAAGCCATCAAGAAAACAGTCTTGAAAGTCAAAACCTTAAGACTTGCATCCTTCAAAGGTTCAAAAGGAGCCTTAGTCAAAGCCATAAGAACCAAAGATAGGTCCCAAGAGGGAATACCTCTATTGAGAATAGGTTTGTCCCTATAAAAGCTTGCAAGAAGTCTATTCAAGTGTATGCTCTTGCCCACTTCCAGACCAAAAGGTCCTAAATGGTCAGAAATTGCAGTTCTGTAGCCAGCAATTGTGGCAGGCTTCAAATTTTTGACAGTAAACAGATGGTTCAAAAATTCTGCTATGTCTGAGATAGAAGGCTCTGCGCTGACCACCTTATTCCGTTGGCACCCGAGTTCAAAAATGGACCACCTTGACTCATATAATCTTCTAGATGAGGGTCTTTGAGGTGCCTTAATTCGATCTGCCACCTGCTCAGAGAATGATTCAAGTGATTCTGAGTGGTGTCTAGGTGCCAAACATGAAGATTCAGATACATGAGATTCTGATGGAACTTCTGACTGAAAGGTTGTTTTAGCAGATGAGGCCAATGAGGAAGTTGTAATGGGGGCTTGGTTGACAGATTGACTAGATCCCAAAACCAATGCATTCTGGGCCACCCTGGTGCTACTACTATCATTCTGCACCTGTAGGTGTTCATTTTCTGTATGACCTTTGGTATGAGAGCTACAGGACAAAAGGCATAGCCGTCCAGACCCTCCCAGGAGATGTTCAATGCATCTATGTTCATAGCATTTGCATCTGGGACCGGTGAGACATAGATTGGTAGCTTGTGATTCAAATTGGTGGCAAACATGTCGACCATTGGTGTGTGCCAAACTTTGCAAATTAGACTGAATATTTGAGGATGAAGGGACCAATCTGTCTGAATAATTTTGTCTTTCCGGGAGAGACTGTCAGCTATGACATTGAGGCAACCCTGAATGTGTCTGGCTCTTATGAGTATGTTTCGAGGATTGCAGTAGGCCATGATGCGCCAAACCAGGAGACACATGTCCCACGAGTGTGTTCCCCCTTGTTTGTTCAGATAACTGACTACAGTGGCGTTGTCTGTTGCTATAAGAACCCGCTTGTCTAGAATACTGTTTTGAAAGCTTTTTAAGGCCAGAAACACTGCCTTTAACTCTAGGACATTGATATGAAGCAATTTTTCCTGATCTGTCCAATTGCCACTGACTGTCAGATTTTCTAAATGAGCTCCCCAACCCTGATTTGACGCATCTGTGAAAATAAGGGTATTGTGTTCCTGAGGATGTAAAGGACAACCCTTTTCTAGATTTTTGGGATTTTTCCACCACTGAAGATAACTTTTCAGAAGATTTGAAACCGGAATCTTCAGGTCTAGAGACTGGGGATATTGCCAATGTGTCTTTAGGTACCACTGAAACGGACGCATGTGGAGCCTGCCCATTGGAATTGTCTTTTCTAGGGATGCTAGTACACCTATCAGGGACATAAGCGACCTTGGGGTTGTTTGTGATACGACCTCCATGTCCTGAACAGCTTTTTCTAGAATTTTCAACTTCTTTTCGGTTGGAAAGACTTTTCCCTGAATCAAATCGAAATTGTAGCCCAGAAAGTCGATTTTTTGTGTAGGTTCGAACTCTGACTTTTCGAAGTTTATCACAAAGCCGAGATCTTGTACCACCTGAATGAGTTCTTTTGTCTGTGAACGACATTGGTGGCTGGTATTTGCTCTTAACAACCAGTCGTCTAGATACTGGTGAATACGAATTCCGCGAGACTGAAGAACAAGCTTTACTTCTTGTACGATTCGCGTGAACTCTAGAGGTGCTGTTGCTAGCCCGAATGGCAGAGCTTTGAACTGGTACGTTCGCTTGTCTACATGGAAGCGAAGCAAATGATGCGAGGCCGGGTGTATGGGAACATGAAAGTACGCATCTTTGAGATCTATGGACACTAGCAATTCCCCTTTTGTAAGCGAATTTCGGATGATCTCTGCAGTTTCCATCTTGAATGTCGGTACCTGCAGAAAGCTGTTCAGTAAGTCTATTACTGGGCGCCATTTTTTCCCGGGTTTTGGTACAAGAAACAATCTGCTGCAAAAACCTAGAGTTGTGCATACCTTGAGAGGGTAAATAGCCCCTTTTTTGAGCATATCTGCTACGCAATCTGTGAGAAAGCGGTGCTTTTCCGGTGTGCTGTAACCACTGCAAATTGTGGGAAGCACTGACTTGGGCGGATTCGATTGAGGAATTATTTGGTAACTGAATCTCAAGATCTGCACAACTCTTGGATGACAATGAAGGCGTTGCCATACCTGCCAATATCTTTGCAAACGGCCTCCATGTAATAGAAGTGGATAGTCACTTGCGTCTATTGCCTCCTCATCTTGAAGACGATTGGTAGGGCTTCTTATTGAATCTATCTGGTTGGCCACGAAAAAATTTTGAACCAGAGGAGTACGAGGCAGAAGAACGCCTGTCATCAGAGCGACTGTTCGACTGGAAAGACTGGCGGTTATCAGTCTTCAATCTTTTGGGGGATCTGTCCTGTTTCTTCTGTATTTGATCCAATGTAGTGGGACAAAATAAGTCCGCAGATTTGAACCCTGTCCTTCGTAATTTGCACAAACTTTAAGGATGGAATCTCTTCTTGCCAACTGTAAATTACAGGCCAACGCAATAGAAAGATCAGTTACAGACTCCAAAGCCTTATCAAGTGAACTAAGGCAGGCTGACTGCATTTGCAGGTGGGATAACAGCTTGTCAGAGTCCCTGAAAACATCTGAACCACCCTGTTGAAGCAACTCCTCCATAGAAGATGAAGTCTTGCCAATAGCCCTCATGAACCAATTGACATAAGATAAAATTTGCACACATTCTCTAGTTACAGTCTCCATACTTGTATGTTGCTTGATAGGTACATGAACTGAAGATGGAATCGCCTTTGGGAAGAGTGATCTGAAGGCATCTTGACATTTGGGTGCAGAGTTCGAGAATTCTACCATGGACGACCTATAGAACTTCATGGGAGGCCTGTTATATTGTAAAAAATTGTCAGTGTTAACAGGACTGCACTGCAACCTCTCAGGCTCACCTTTCTTTGGGTTACCAGAAGCTTTGGCCTCATAAAAATCCCAACGCTGAACTATGGCTTCCAAAGGTGGCATGACCATGGGAAGAACTTGTTTTTTCTTTGATTCTTTGCTCTTGGAACCAAAAATTTTGGTAGGTTGGTCAGAGGGTTCTTCTGGAACTTCAACCTGTAGTAAAGCTCTGACAGCAGCCAAAGTCTCCCTGTACGTGGGATCTTCTTCAACCTCCTCATGAGGAGATGGAGATCTGAGCCTCTTGCGTGAGGAAATACTCGTAGATTCATGGACCGAGCTGACATCAGAGAACGCATCTTCACCAGATTCCAAAGCTCTAGGGCGAGGCTGGTGGGGTGTTGGTAAAGATGATGAGGAAGACGAATTCGTCTTCAAGGAAGTAATTTGTGACTGCATATCTTCTAATCTCTGTAGAATTTTTAGTAAGGATTCCTCTGCTACAGGCTGAGATTTCTCAGCTGTAGGGGAACGATGAGGGTCAGATTCCTGCCCTAACAAGGAGTCTTCCACCTCTTTGGAGACAATAATATCTTTAGATTTCTTTTTTGACTTGGAACGAAGTTTTTTCTTCTGTTCAGAAGTGAACTGTAAACAGTTGAAGCAATCTTCTTCTTTTGAAGTGACACAGACGTCTTGACCCTTGCCCTTGTCTCTACAGGGATAACAGAAAAGGTGTGTGTCCCAATCGTACAGTGGGTGACCACAACCAGAAGCACTTTTTGTAGATTTTAACTGTGACTTAGCCATGATGACCTTCCAAAGAAAAACGTGCAGCCTCCACGACGACCAAAAATTGAATGAGGATCTCTCGCTAAAGTCCAACCGACAATGTGTTGTGCGCATGCGCACCTATCACTAACTACGGGGTTCACCTCTCGAACAAGAATAATTTTTAAATATTCTTGTTGGTCACCGCGTTTTGCCTCCACAAAACCAAGTAAGCATTTGTGAGGATAAGCTAAGGCTATTTTACGCAATAAAAATAAGTGAACAACCATCTTTTGGCAATGTGACCATAAGAAAGTAAGAGGTCAAGTTCATGCACATATCATCACTATAAAAAGAAATTGTAACAAATTTTATTGTAATTTAACTTTTTACAAGTTAAATACTTACCTTATCCTCACAAGTGCTTGTTTGGTTTTGTGGAGCAAAAACGTATCGACCGACAAGAATTTTTTAAGGAATATTCTTGTCACAAGAGGTGACCCCTTTGTCTGCGCATGTCCGCGCTTGCGCAGTAGTCGTTGTCGACAGACGATTGTCGAGAGTTCTTCATTGTATTTTTGGTCCCCAGAAAACAAATTATGCGGGGAGGTAGGGTGGGTTTATCCTTGTTAGGATAAGGTAAGTATTTAACTTGTAAAAAGTTAAATTACAATAAAATTTGTTACATTTTATTGCGTAAAATAGCCTTACCTTATCCTCACAAGTGCTTGAATACAACCATAACAGGTGGAGGGTATTTGTTTTGGCCACACTGTTAGATGATTGTCAGACAAGGGGTCACCAAATAAAGCACTGATAAGAGGATAAGATAAGCTTCCATACACCACATCTTAGATTAAATGTTACTTCTTCATCACAGATAAGTAATTTGCTACCCTCAACAAGAGATCCATGATGTGGTCGTCATTGTTGCTGCTGTTGCTGTTGTAGACAATTTTACAACAAATCATATAACCATCACCCAGTATTGGCCGGAGATGTCTGCATGACTCCCCAAACAAGATGTCATCATCTGGCAATGAGAATATCTCCAAGCAGGCAAACTGAACTGCAAAAACTGCAGATATGGGGCCGTATGTAAATTAAGGCATATGTCAGTGACACAACACTTATATAACTGGAGAGAACATAAATATGCGAGTCATATGAATAAGATGTATAAATACACAAAAAATTGACTACATGCTGAGGTGAATCCACAAGACCCAATTTGTTCATGGACTGGTCATGGGATTGCCAAGCTACATCTTCGAGTAGAATGTAGTAAAGACTTGTGGGTCTTTCAATAACAAGAGTTTGATATCTGCTGAGGTAAGACCCCACTCTTGAAAACTAAAGAGGCAGCCATGGATGTAATATGTGTCTCAATGTATAGATTCTGAGAATCAGAATCAAAGGACTGGCAATCTAATCATGCATCCAGATTGATCCAGGAAGAGATAGCAGAACTCAAGATATCTCCATCCAGACTTCTTTAAAAGATATGAGGAAGAGATTCTTCCCCTCCTTGAAGTACTTGTACTGTCTTGATAGTAACTAAGTACTGTAAGAGGGCAGAGTGTCACATCAGTCCAACGTCAGCTCAAGAAAGGTTTGTGAGCTGGAATGACCACTGGTTTGAGCCATCTGGGGCATTATAAGCCAACTGATTCTTGCTAAAAGGCAGGAGAAGGAGACTTTCCCTTTTCTCCAAGCAGTAGTCCTGTCCAAGAAGGATGTAAGTGCTGTAGGAGGACAACGAAACATGCGTCCAGGCAATTTGAGTTCAGGAATGATCTAGAGCTGAAGTGACCACTGGAGGCAATCTAGACCAACTGAGGCTAATAGGTCGTTGCTGAAAAGGTAGGTAGGAGGGAGAACTGTAAACTCCTTCCTATGAGACTTGTGTCTGAAGGAGCCAAAGTCCCAGAATACACTTCCAATGCCATTGCAACAGTCTTGCAAGTCAAACTTTTTTAGACTGACCTCCTTTTAAAGGTTAATAAGGAGCCTTTTGTGAAAACCAACAGAAGCTAAGGCAAATCCCCTGATGCTGCACCTCTGTTAGCAGTGGGTAAACTTGCAATAGGCCTATAAAGATCCAGGCTTTGGCTCAACTCCTGCACAAAAAATGTAAATGATCAGCTATGGCTGCTGCAAAGCCAACAATAGTGACAGGTTTCAGATTTTTGTAAGTAAATGGATCAAAAAATCTGGTATATTTGAGACCGTAGGCTCTGAGATGGCCACCTTATTCTGTGGGTACCAGAGCTCAAAATGGCCCATCATGACTCATACATTCCAAGATGAGGGTCCTTGAGATGCCCTAAATCTCTCTATCCCTTGCCCAGAGAATGATATAAGAGATTCTGAGTGGTGTTAAGGTGCCAAGCATGAAGGTGCCAATGCAACAGATTCAGATGGTATTTCTGACTGAATGGCTGTTTCTGTGACCAGTGAAGTAGCTGTAATGGAGGTTTGGTTGAATGACTCACCAGACCCCAAAGCCAATGCATCATGGGCCACCAAGGGGCCACTACAATCATTTTGCACCTGGTGTTCACTTGTTCAATGACTTTTTGGAATAAGTGGTATAGGACAAAAGGCCTAGCAGTCCAGAACCTCCAACAAGATGTTTAATTCATCTATGTTCAGAGCATTTGCATCCGGGACTAGCAACATAGAATGGAAGTTTGTGACTCATATTGGTGGCAAACATCTCTACCATTGGTATTTGACAAACTATGTAAATCAAATAGAATATTAAAGATGAAGACTCTCCTGTCTGTATTATTTCGTTCTTTGTGGAGAGGCTGTCATGACATCTAGGCAACCCTGAATATATCTGGCTCATATGAGAATATTTCAAGGATTGCAGTAGGCCAAGATGCAGCATACCTGCATAAAACACCTATTGTTGATTTGTGCCAAACTTGCACGTTGTCTAGAACCATAAAGGGAGTAAGAACCATTCTGTACATATTACTTTTGTCCCTACTGTAGAGATCATTGAGCATGACATTTAAGTAACCCCAGAATATTTCTGTCTCTTATGAGTATATTTCAAGGATTGTAGTAGGCCAGGATGCGCCAAACCTTTATCCCTTCTGGAGATGATGTTGAGTATGACCTTTAAGCAACCAAGAATATGTCTGTTATGAGTATATTTCAAGGATTGCAGTAGGCCAAGCTGCGCCAAACTAGGAGGTATACGCTCCCCCCCCCCCCTGTTTGTTCAGATAACCGAACACAGTGGTGTTGTCTGATGCTATCAGAATTCTTTTGTGTGGAATTTGTCTTGAAGGCTTTTAAGGGCTGAACACACTGCCTTCAGCTGTATGATCTTGAAATGTAATATATACATTTTAACTGTCCAAAAGCCACTGACTGTTCTGCTTTTAGATGGGATCATCAACCCTGGTTTAATGCATCTACGAAAATAAGGGAATTGTGCCCCTGTGTATAGAAAGGGCATCCTATTTCCAAGTTTTTGGCACTTCCACCACTGAATATGCTTTTTCAGAAGGATTTGAAACAGGAATTCTCACAACTAGTGACTGGAGATATTGCCAGTTGTAGTAGATACCAGTGAAAGGCACACCTACATAACTGACCCATTGGTATAGTCTTTTCCAAAGATGCTCGTACCCCTACCTGGGATATAAGCAACCTTGGGGTTGATTGTGATGAGATCTCCATGTCTTGAATAGATTCTCAGGTATTTAATTATTTTGAGGTAGACAGAATTTTCCTGGTACCAAATGTAGTGGTAGCCTAGGAAATATATCATGAAGCCCAGCTGATGAATAATTGGATGAGTGCTTTGGTTTGAACCCAATACTGGTGTCTTTTACGTACACTAAACAACCAGTGATCTAGGTATATGGTGAAAGAAATTTCCTGGTACCAAAAAGCAATGGTAACCTAGGAAATCGATATCACGAAGCCCAGTTGATGAATAATTGGATGAGTTCTTTGGTTTGAACCCAATACTGGTGTCTTTTATGTACACTAAACAACCAGTGGTCTAGGTATATGGTGAACTCCTATTCTGTGAGACTGAAGAATGAGATTTGCCTCTTTACTACTCGCATGATACTGTAGAGGTGTCGCTAACCCGAATTTTATAATGCTTTGAACTGATAGGTTTGCCAGTGTACATTAAACTGAAGTAGATGTTGAAAATCTTGGTGAGTCGGTACATAGAAGAACGCATCTTTTGTAACCGAATTTCTAATAATTTCTGCTGTCTCCAGTTTAAATGATGGGACAAGTAGGCATTTATTGACATAGTAAACGAACTTCACTCGTGGGCAATGACCATTGAAGTCGTAGTTAGAAATCAATTCAGGACACTGAGATCTATCACAGGTCGTCATTAGCCGAGTTTCTATACAAGAAATAAACTGCCATAGAAACCTGAAGTTCTGCAATTGTTGAATGGATAAACCGCTTTCTTTTGAAGCATTTAAGTGGTATATTTATATTTAGTACTGTAGCCATGTTTTCCTGTCTGACGTCATCGCTTTGCATTGTGGGTAGTACAGGCATTGGTGAATTCGATTGGGGAGTAATTCGACAACTCCATCTCAAGATTCGCACAACTCTGGGATGGCAATGAAAATCTCCCATCACTGCCAGTAACTCTGCAAGAAGAGCCTCCATGGTGACTTGCATTAATGTAGCCACGTTCTTCTGTATCCCTCTGTCCTGGTAAACTAGGCAGAGTGGTATGACAATCTTTTGTGGTTAGTAGGACAAATAATTACTAGACATAGTCCTGTATATACTGTGCAAAATACACTCGTAAAAGTTGGAAGCAAGGACTTCAACACCATATCTCATCTAGCCAGTTTGATCTTCGTTGAGTTTGCAGAAGAATTAACTCAAAAGTCACAGTATTCTTTCCATTGGAGACATGGCCATAGGAAGGTTTTATTATCTAGTAGATAGTTATTGCAATTCTTCAACAGGGCTGAACAGACAAGCAGTGCACATACTGCCCCAAAGATGTCTGTTGGATCTTCATCCAAATTTACAGCAAAGGAAGGTAATCTGTCCATATTTTCATGTCTGAGAAGCAGGAAGTTCACTGTACCTGCTGGGAAGCAAAATAATAACTGCAAGGATAAGTGGATATGCTTCTGTAATCGTTCTTTTGGAGGGAGACCTGTTACTGTACCAGGGTGGCGCTCCACCCACAGTAAAGAATCTACGACCTCCGTTGCAAAGCCAACTGCATTCTTTCTTCTTTTTTTTCTTTTTTCCACTGAAAACTTTACAGCAAAATCTTCTTTGCATCCCCTTCATCGACAAGGAGGTAATTCCAGTCGAATAATGGGCGAGTACAGCGGAAGATATACACGTCTTCCACTGAAGACTTTACAGCAACATCTTCTTGCAAATCTTATTCTGACCCTTTTCAGGACAAGGGAGGCAGAATTAGTGGTAGTACCAGTCGAATAATGGATAACTACAGCTCGGTGCACGCTTCAAAACTACATAGATTTTCATCTGAAATGGGCGATAATAAGCAAAAGGTACGTCTTGCTCCCATATCGACCAAAAATATAATGAAGAACTCTCGACAATCGTCTGTCGACAACGACTACTGCGCAAGCGCGGACATGCGCAGACAAAGGGGTCACCTCTTGTGACAAGAATATTCCTTAAAAAATTCTTGTCAGTCGATATGTTTTTGCTCCACAAAACCAAACAAGCACTTGTGAGGATAAGGTAAGGCTATTTTACGCAATAAAAATTCATTGTAGACCACATGATACCAGAAATCCTGAGAAAATCAGACCTGGAAATAATTTCTACAAACACACTGACCTTTGTTTCGCATTCTGAAACATCCTTCAACAGCTGATACAGCGCCCCAAAAGTTCTTTCTAGATACTAAATCACAATTCAAGTTTTTAGATTAGACGACATAAACCATACAAGGACAAAATATTCACACTCATTCAATCATAGAAAAAATAATATGTTTCTTCCTTAATAATGATTATCTTATTATTTGACCATTCAGAGAAACAGATATTTATTATGTTATGGGTAATTAAAATAGAAGACTCTTCGTTTGAAATCTTTCTCATCTAAATTAATTTACAGAGTGAAGAACTTAACCATTAACAGTTACTATGAAAAATGATTTGTTTATACTCACTGGAGAAAAATCCTCAATCCTGAAGTCAAAGTCATCAACTGGTACTAACAGGTTAAGGTCAGTCAGCAATACCTTTGAACTGTTCTTTCTTTTTTAAAAGACCTTTTCACAAGCTTCATAAGAATAACATTTTTAGGCCTTGATCAAGTCTTTGGGTAACTGACACCTAAACTGATATTCATAAAAAAGCTCAATATGATTCTCAGATGTGTACAAAATATTAATCTCTAAAATTTCTGAACTTAGGCACGGAAAATATAGTAACATATAGTATCAGGAAGTCAAGTCTGTTCAGATGTCTAATTGTCAGTTTTAATATTAATTATTACCCATACTACAGGCACTATCTGAAGGGTGCTTACTGGATGAAAATCTAACATTACAGACAGACATCATAAGACAATACAGATGTAAAGGGTTTTACATTATCTGTGCATTTAAAAACTGGCTCCTCCTGAACAAATGGTTTGTAGGATGAAAGGCAATATGGTAAAATAAAAATATAGTGAAAAGGCTCATAGTTGTGAAACATTTAGGTGTGACACTGGTCATATATATTGCGAAACATCACTTTAAGATGAAAAAAATATTACAAATATGGGAATAAGACAATGTGGTGGCCAGATTTGCTTTCAAGTCTTTACTTTGGGCATTTTTTTTCTTTTTCCTTTTTTTTTTCCTTTCTTTGAGACAATGAATGACTGCATTTTGTAACACTCTGGATTTTACACTTAATGGAAGAGAGAATGTTCCCAGAGGATCATAGTGTACCAAGGAAGGAACTTGCACTGGGTCTATGTGGTGGCTTATGCATGATATAGGCCAAGGAAGACTGTGGCCCTGACCCACAATGGTCAATAGTATCAAAGCTCCAATCTAACCCTCTTAAAGTCACTTTTAAATTACACAGATTTAGATCAAAAGCTTTCCATTAATACCAAATATGTGAACCTTTTGAGAATTTAAGTGCAGAAGTAATCACAAAAAGGATATCAAATCTGAGTGTTAAAGCAGTCTCTAGCCTGACAACAAGGTCCTCAGATTGATCTAGGAAAGGTAAAAGTGTCTGGTATATAGTGGGTCTCAGACGACTGGACAGCTTCACCCCTACCCAGGCTCCAATCAGCCAGATAATGCGGCGCCTGATTATCCGGTAGCTACAGCACAAAATAACACCAGTTCAGAACAATCTTTGTTGAATTGTCAGCCAGCTGAAAATCTGAAATCATATTGGTCCTTTTGTACAAAAACTTAACTGGCTGCCTGTTGGACACTGCATTCTTTTCAAGTAGAACCTTTCAGCATTTAAGGCTCAGTCAACCTCCTCATATACCTGCAATGGCAAACTTCAGAAAAACTCTATCTTGGCAACAAGCGGTTTTGGTGATGTTGCCATATATAAATTTGCCCTGGGCCATAAATCTTGATATAGCCCTCTCAAATATCTTATTACCTGTCAATATTATGCTGCTTATGTGGCAGATGAAAAAGTGGCTACAAATGATTTAAACTAAGTGACCATCAGAAGTTAAGTACAATAAAAATGTTACACATATAGATCTGATCTGCTCTAGGCTATGACTTTAGACACACCTATCAAATAATTTATATATTGTTACAGCAAAAACTTTTTTCAAGTTTATTTTATCCAGTTCTAAACTTATCAGAAATTAAGGTAGCCTTACTTGATACACTGAGTAAGGCTCTTACTTGGGATGTCTATTCTGCAGCTCAACCAGAAGAGAGGAAGTCAGCCACTGGTCAAAGTCCACATCATCAAACAGATCAAAGGACGCCAGACCTGTTGCATTGAGCACTAAAATAAAGCATTGAACAAGTGTGCAAAGCTGAAGTACTGCAAACTTGCTGAACATTAACAGAATACTAAACTTGATTATTACTTATTAATCTCCACAAAAAACTTTAGTATTGCATCATTTACTTCAACTTATAGCAGGGACGTGTCAGTGAATACTTTGATACTTTTAATATCTTCAAAATTACAAGGTTGCTATAATAATACATGTTTCACGTAATAACGTAATATTATCCAAGTTACACTATATGAGGTAAAAATATGAAAAAATGGCCAAAAGTTGACCTCCTCAAGGTCAAAAATCATAAAATCAAAAGGCAAGATCAACAAGAAACAGGCTCCTTTTGCCTCTAAGGCATCTCTGTGACAACAGCATAATGAGCTCAAAATCGAACTTACTTTGGTCCAGGGATACAATTATACTATCAGTGCTCCTTTTCAGTTTTCAACCACATAAAACATCTTATAATGAGAAAACATTCAAGAGGTGAATACTGAAACGTGCTTCACTTGGAAATGCAAAAATAGCATCAGAGATGCCCATACCCCACAGCCTAGGGAAATATTTTTAACACCATGAGATATAGAAGTACTGTATCAGTACAAAGTTCAGGATACTTTCAGAGCACTGTCAGTTATATAAAGGTCCAAACAATGTTTAAATGGAGAAAATAATGTCTGAAAGAAAGATAATGCACGTAAAGATGAAGTATTAAAACAAGATAATTCAATAACAAGATGACAGCATTAATCAGTAAACTAAAATTACAACACTCTTTATCTACATCTGCATGGCCGAATTATGGTTTAGATGTTTTGAATATTACCAAGCATACAGAAGTGGTAATACATTCAATGAATCCTTATGTGTGGTGTTGGAGCAAAATCTGTGGCTCACTTGATGAAATTCCATCTCTTACAATGGGAAGTTATAAAAGTAAAATTCTTAATAAATTCTAATATGACTTTAACAGTGCTTAATCTGCATCAAAAGACAGACCCAAAGACGCAACAAGATTTTAAAGGTCAAGGTCACTACGACAAGGTCAAAGGTCAAATTAAGGTCACACCATGATAATGCACACCTATAACCCCTAACCAATGTCCCTACCAAGTATCAACTTCCTACACCTTATAGTTTCCGAGATATAGCCCCGACAACATTTTATAGGTCAAGGTCACTACAGCAAGGTCAAAGGTCAAATCAAGGTCAGACCATGACGTTGCACACCTGCACCCCCTAACCAATGTCAATAGTAAGTATCAACTTCCTACACCTTACGGTTTCCGAGATATAGCCCAGACAAGATTTTATAGGTCAAGGTCACTACAGCAAGGTCAAAGGTCAAATCAAGGTCAAATTATGACGTTGCACACCTACACCCCCTAACCAATGTCCCTACCTAGTATCAACTTCCTACACCTTAGAGTTTCCGAGATATAGCCCGGACAAGATTTTATAGGTCAAGGTCACTACGGCAAGGTCAAAGGTCAAATCAAGGTCACACCAAGACGTTGCACACCTACACCCCCTAACCAATGTCCCTGACAAGTATCAACTTCCTACACCTTACGGTTTCCGAGATATAGCCTGGACAAGATTTTCAAACTCAAGGTCACTACGGCAAGGTCAAAGGTCAAATCAAGGTCAGACCATGACTTTGCACACCTACACATCCTAACCAATGTCCTTACCAAGTATCAACTTCCTACACCTTACGGTTTCTAAGATACAGCCCGGACAAACTTTTCCTGCCGCCCGCCCGCCCATCCGGACACCATGGGTGAAAACAATACCCCGACAGGGCTGTGGTGTAAAAACTGGGTTAAAAATACTTTTAACCACAGATATCTTAAAATTATACACCATGTTCTGTTATTTGAATACTGGTATTAAGGTCTGTGACGAGTGGGAAAAATCCACCTTGGGAGCTTCCCAGATTCATCTCGCAATTCGGAATTCGCATGGTTTAATATGCACAATTTTTAAGCGTGAGCTATAGTGAGGCTCACACTTCTGGAGGTAACTTTTTTTGTTGTCTCCGGCCTTTCATGAATTGTGGCCTAGTGTGATGAGTATCTGTCTGTTCACTGAAGTTAAGCAGCAATGGGCTACATTAGTACTGCGATGGGTGACCACTTCAGTGCACAGCTTGTGACTCTGATGGCTTTGCGGCTCGCGATAGTAGACCGAAACCCCTTTCAACCTTGTTTCTCCCCATAAACATAACGATAGCTTCTGGAAACGATGTCTTTGTATTAAAATAGTTGTGAAAGGTATCTAAAAGTTATTTTATTTTTATAAAATGAGAAATATTAGATGAAGCTCCCAATATAAAGAATTCTGTCATTTTTCTGTGTCATCATGTTTTGTCGTAGTCAGAAATATGACCTAGTGGGAGACAATATAATATGTATATTGTAGTAGTGAACAACCTCTGAGTGAACAAATAAGCACTCTGGATTTTCCCAAATCAACCACAATTGTAAATACCAACCAGTCCAGTCAAAGCCTTAACATTCATCAATTTCAAGTCTGTACTTCCTGACTGTTTTACACTAAAATTACCTGTTTTTCGACCCTTAACAAAAACATTCACATCACTCTCCTAGCATGGTCAGGTCCTTACATTCTACTGTAATTTGTATCCCAGTGCTATTTCAGTGTATATGGTGTTTACTAGTAGTGGATCCAACTTATCTTTAACCAACCTGGCATGTGACCCCGGGAGAATACAGGGCTGGGTATTCATCTTGCATATACTGACCTGAATCCAGGGACTTGCCTTTTGGTATCAACCATTGAAAATACCAGTAGGGAAAATATGACAGTTGATTTAAACAAATTTATAAACAAAATTTGATTCCAGTCTTGCTATATATGAATACAAATCTTGCTGGTTTCTACTCTATTTATATACTGGATAACACCACCACAACCCAGATATAAACATAATATAGACCGTGCATACATATGCAATAAGATCCTGAAAACTGGTAAAACATGAGGGGACTGTATCTTACCTGCATCTTTCTTGAGGATCTCTGTGAGGTTATCTGGGTCGACTGGAGACTGGTACTCTTGTATCAGACTGAGCACTACGGGGGTCACTGCTGTCCTGTACTCTTTCATCAAGGTCAGATACAGGTTCTCTGTGCATGGCTGAAGTATTGGATGTCAAAATATGGAGGTCACAGAAAGTCATAGATAAAAGAAATTTTGTGAAGATACATGGTACAATCTATTACATATTATATGGAAAAGTTGACTCAGTTCACTATATCTTCTGTTTAGTACACATTAAGGATGGCATAGTATTCATATTCTACATAATATATCTTTCTTGCAATATTTGGCCTATTGTGATGGCACAAGTACAACACAAGCTCTTTTAACTGGCATTCTGATAACTCTGATAACAGAGGCCCCAGGATGACCATTTATCAGCATTCACCAAGGTTCTTTAGCTTGTGAACTGGGACTGCACCCAATAATAGAATATAGCCATTTTAAGTGGACATCCTGGCCACCAATGTACATGTATTTGACTGTACATTATACAAGGTAGTGATAATACTCGGAGGCAGTAGTTTCAAATCTTATATATATATTCCAAGGAGTAATTTTTACATATTTTATGAAATTTAATAACTTTTATGCTACACTTATGCCAAAATTAACTTGAACAATTAATATTTTTATCAGAAATACCTACCTGACAATAACTATTTCTTAGTCATTCAAATCGATTCCTAATACTGACGCGAAAAATTTTGGTTTAGAACAACTTCTAATTAGTGACTCCAATGATTCCACAATATCTAAAAGATTGTCTTCCTTTAGCCATTTTATGTCTTCTTGGAAGAAATAACAGTTTTCAAATGTTGTGTAACCAGTAAAGATGACAATCCTTTTGTTTTGAAGACTGTATACAAATTGCTTATGTGAAATATTCACAAATGTAAATGAGGCATAAACAGCTATCAAACTAGAAGAATGTTTTTGCTGACAAAAATGAAGCGGCCCTGATGAAAAAGAAGTCACCCATAAAAGATGTCAACATATGCATCATAAGCAATAGAAACTGTGAACTTTATTGCATTGTGTATGTTACTTGTCCCTATTTTCATCTTTAATGAGTGCGCACAATTAAAGTGAGGTCAGCTGAACAATACAATAGCTGTAATTTCACTGCAAGATGGCCATAACTTCATTTATATGGGGACTTTAAGGTGACCATAAAATAAGAATGTCCCTTTTCTCATCCTTTATAAGTGCATAAAGTTTAGCTCAGGTCAGTTGAACAATAAGATAGCTGGAGGCTGAAACTTCCTTTTTCACTGTAAGGTGACCATAACTTCATTCATATTGCGACTTTAAGGTGACCATAATATGAGAATGTCCCTTCAATATCAATATATGTTAGATATGGAAAAAGAAAGGAGCCAGATGGCTTTATTCAAATGTTATGACTTTAGGGGGGGCCAAAATTATATTAACAGTTTAAGGTCACCTTAAAGTCAGGATAACCCTTTGGTTTGCCATCCTTTATAAGTGTGCAAAGTTTAACTGAGGTCAGTCGAACAGTAAGATGCTTGGAGGCTGAAAACCCCCTTATTTCACTTTAAGGTGGCTACAACTCCATTCATACTGAGAGTTTAAGGTGACCATAAGTATTATTTTTATCTAGGATAATACCAGTGATAATTTTGATATAAAAAAATGGAAAAAGAAAGGAGCCAGAGCATTTTATTCCAATTTGATGACTTTAAGCAGGCCATATGTCCATTAACATTTTGAGTTTAAGGTCACCATAAAGTCAGGATATCCCTTTGGCAAATCTTAATATATGTGCCAAGTTTGGTTGAAAAAAGTGAAAAACTAAGTGAACTGGAGGGCTAAAACCCCGTTTTTTGACATTAAGGTGACCTTAAAATTGCAGATACAGGGCTAAAACTTCGGCATATGAAAGATTATCAAAAAGTAGCTGAATAAGTTATTCCAACAAAACGCCGAAATCCTGACCGTTTTTGAGATACAGACCAAGTACCCATTTTAAAAAAATTTACAAAAATAAAATGCCTCCCATTCAGGCATCTATGGTCCGATTGATGAGAAAATCCTTTCCGACCTTGGAAATTTGGTCTAGAATGTACCTGATAAATTTTATAACACAGGTGTGTGTGTTTTTTTCCGAAACGCGATGACAAGGTGTTTTGGAGTTATGCTTAAGGTTACCTTAAGTAAAGCTTAAGGTCTGCGCAAAGTATCTCAAAAATTTTTCCCGCCCCTATAGTTTTAAAGAAAGATAAGAAGGAAAGAAAAATTTGAAAGGCTAAGAAGTTATTCAAGGGAGACCATAATCCGGCGGCGGCGGCGATCAGTCGAACTTCGGTGAAAACAAATAAGCGTCCCTGACGGGCCGCTTAATTATGTATTTTATGGTATAAAACAAAAAATCAATATTTACTGGTATACAAAGCCAAACTGTAATTTGATATTAAAAGTAAAACTGCATTTAACTTCCAATACAAACAAAATACCAACCCTTAAGCTGTATTTCCATGAATCACCTACATCTTCTCCAACTGAAATAAGAATAGAAGAATACAGACAAATCAATTGATAGATTTGTGTTTACTGTCAGCCACTTGTAACACATTGGAACATTAGAAAAGATCATTTCTACAAAATGTAATCTATAAAATGTTTATGTCATCTTGTTACAAACCAAACTGTCTAATGATTCACCGTTTGGTGGATGATAATTTTGGTGTTGTCTCCTTCTTGGACCATTCGTTCTTTGTATGTTCACATCAATTTGGCGTTGTATAAATTTTTAAAATCAAAAGCAAATAACCTATGCCAAATAAGCCCTGTGTTAAAGAAACATTGCTACACTGGCCAGCAAACAAACAGCATGACCACTATGTGGCTATCAATGGCTTATATGCCTAGGGAGGTTTCCTCAAGTTCAAGGCCTCATTAGTCACACCATATTTGGTATTTAATAAATTCATCTTTGTTGACAAGTAAGTTGTATGAAGCCAACCCACAGCATTTGTCAGGAAATGTTGAGCGGATTTATCACAATAAAATATTCAAATTAACTAGAGGATCGCTCGCAAAAAAAAAAGATAATGTTTTTGCATAGCAAAAACAAAGCGTCCCGAAAAGGATATAAAGGTGAGTGCTAAAGTATTAAGAAAATGCTTCATTTCTAGCCTTATACTGTTGTGGCAACCAAAGTCAGCGCAGTCTGGTCTATCTAGCACGGTTTTCAAGATATAAGCATTTTTGTGTTTTGCAAAAAATAAAAAAATAAAAAATGTCCGCTATATTTGGCGAGACAAAAATATTTTGAAAATTGGCATGACTACTCTGCAGAGATACCCAGCAGGTCCAAAATTTTGTTGAGTTCACTCCATATAGCACGGTTTTCGAGATATAAGCATTTTTGTGTTTTGCAAAAACTTTGAAAATTCAAAATGGCCACCATTTTTGGGGAGACAAAAATTTTTGTCAAGACCACTGCCGTGGTGTGTATCTCCCGCCGAGCATTAAAGCAGAAGAAATAGCTTTTCCGAGATATTCACAATTTTTCATTTTCGTGTGTGAAAGGTCTTCCAAAAGTAGGTGAATGAGTTATTTGAGAAAAATTGGCTATCTGCAATACTATTAAGAGATAATTCACATTTACTCATTTTGAGTAGGTGAATAATTATCTATGGGTCTGAAACTTCACCAAGTGAAAGCTCTCCCAAAAGTAGGTGAATGAGTTATTTGAGAAAAATTGGCTATCTGCAATACTTTTAGAGATAATTCGCATTTACTCATTTTGAGTAGGTGAGTAATTAGCTATGGGTCTGAAACTTCACCATGTGAAAGCTCTCCCACAAGTAGATGAATGAGTATTTGATAAAAATTGGGTATCCGCAATACTTTTACAGATAATTAGCATTTACTCATTTTGAGTAGGTGAATAAATAGCTATGGGTCTGAAACTTCACAGAGTGAAAGCTCTCCCAAAAGTAGATGAATGAGTTATTTGAGAAAAATTGGCTATCTGCAATACTTTTAGAGATAATTCGCATTTACTCATTTTGAGTAGACGAGTAATTAGCTATGGGTCTGAAACTTCACCAAGTGAAAGCTCTCCCAAAAGTAGGTGAATGATTAATTTGAGAAAAATTGGCTATCTGCAATACTTTTAGAGATAATTCGCAGTTACTCATTTTGAGTAGGTGAGTAATTAGCTATGGGTCTGAAACTTCACCAAGTGAAAGCTCTCCCAAAAGTAGGTGAATGAGTTATTTGAGAAAAATTGGCTATCTGCAATACTTTTACAGATAATTCGCATTTACTCATTTTGAGTAGGTGAGTAATTAGCTATAGGTCTGAAACTTCACCAAGTGAAAGCTCTCCCAAAAGTACGTGAATGATTAATTTGAGAAAAACTGGCTATCTGCAATACTTTTAGAGATAATTCGCATTTACTCATTTTGAGTAGGTGAGTAATTAGCTATGGGTCTGAAACTTCACCAAGTGAAAGCTCTCCCAAAAGTACGTGAATGATTAATTTGAGAAAAACTGGCTATCTGCAATACTTTTAGAGATAATTCGCATTTACTCATTTTGAGTAGGTGAGTAATTAGCTATGGGTCTGAAACTTCACCAAGTGAAAGCTCTCCCAAAAGTAGGTGAATGATTAATTTGAGAAAAACTGGCTATCTGCAATACTTTTAGAGATAATTCGCATTTACTCATTTTGAGTAGGTGAGTAATTAGCTACGGGTCTGAAACTTCACCAAGTGAAAGCTCTCCCAAAAGTAGGTGAATGAGTTATTTGAGAAAAATCGGCTATCTGCAATACTTTTAGAGATAATTCGCATTTACTCATTTTGAGTAGGTGAGTAATTAGCTACGGGTCTGAAACTTCACCAAGTGAAAGCTCTGCCAAAAGTAGGTGAATGAGTTATTTGAGAAAAATTGGCTATCTGCAATACTTTTATAGATAATTCGCATTTACTCATTTTGAGTAGGTGAGTAATTAGCTATGGGTCTGAAACTTCAAGTGAAAGCTCTCCCAAAAGTAGGTGAATGAGTTATTTGAGAAAAATTGGCTATCTGCAATACTTTTAGAGATAATTCGCATTTACTCATTTTGAGTAGGTGAGTAATTAGCTATGGGTCTGAAACTTCACCAAGTGAAAGCTCTCCCAAAAGCAGGTGAAGGAGTTATTTGAGAAAAATTGGCTATCTGCAATACTTTTAGAGATAATTCGCATTTACTCATTTTGAGTAGGTGAGTAATTAGCTATGGGTCTGAAACTTCACCAAGTGAAAGCTCTCCCAAAAGTAGGTGAATGATTAATTTGAGAAAAACTGGCTATCTGCAATACTTTTAGAGATAATTCACATTTATTCATTTTGAGTAGGTGAGTAATTAGCTATGGGTCTGAAACTTCACCAAGTGAAAGCTCTCCCAAAAGTAGGTGAATGATTAATTTGAGAAAAATTGGCTATCTGCAATACTTTTAGAGATAAGTCGCATTTACTCATTTTGAGTAGGTGAGTAATTAGCTTTGGGTCTGAAACTTCACCAAGTGAAAGCTCTCCCAAAAGTAGGTGAATGAGTTATTTGAGAAAAATTGGCTATCTGCAATACTTTTATAGATAATTCGCATTTACTCATTTTGAGTAGGTGAGTAATTAGCTATGGGTCTGAAACTTCACCAAGTGAAAGCTCTCCCAAAAGTAGGTGAATGAGTTATTTGAGAAAAATTGGCTATCTGCAATACTTTTAGAGATAATTCGCATTTACTCATTTTGAGTAGGTGAGTAATTAGCTATGGGTCTGAAACTTCACCAAGTGAAAGCTCTCCCAAAAGTAGGTGAATGAGTTATTTGAGAAAAATTGGCTATCTGCAATACTTTTAGAGATAATTCGCATTTACTCATTTTGAGTAGGTGAGTAATTAGCTATGGGTCTGAAACTTCACCGAGTGAAAGCTCTCCCAAAAGTAGGTGAATGATTAATTTGAGAAAAATTGGCTATCTGCAATACTTTTAGAGATAATTCGCATTTACTCATTTTGAGTAGGTGAGTAATTAGCTGTGGGTCTGAAACTTCACCGAGTGAAAGCTCTCCCAAAAGTAGGTGAATGAGTTATTTGAGAAAAATTGGCTATCTGCAATACTTTTAGAGATAATTCACATTTACTCATTTTGAGTAGGTGAGTAATTAGCTATGGGTCTGAAACTTCACCAAATGAAAGCTCTCCCAAAAGTAGGTGAATGAGTTATTTGAGAAAAATTGGCTATCTGCAATACTTTTAGAGATAATTCGCATTTACTCATTTTGAGTAGACGAGTAATTAGCTATGGGTCTGAAACTTCACCAAGTGAAAGCTCTCCCAAAAGTAGGTGAATGAGTTATTTGAGAAAAATTGGCTATCTGCACTACTTTTAGAGATAATTCGCATTTACTCATTTTGAGTAGGTGAGTAGCTATGGGTCTGAAACTTCACCGAGTGAAAGCTCTCCCAAAAGTAGGTGAATGATTAATTTGAGAAAAATTGGCTATCTGCAATACTTTTAGAGATAATTCGCATTTACTCATTTTGAGTAGGTGAGTAATTAGCTATGGGTCTGAAACTTCACCAAGTGAAAGCTCTCCCAAAAGTAGGTGAATGAGTTATTTGAGAAAAATTGGCTATCTGCAATACTTTTAGAGATAATTCGCATTTACTCATTTTGAGTAGGTGAGTAATTAGCTATGGGTCTGAAACTTCACCAAATGAAAGCTCTCCCAAAAGTAGGTGAATGAGTTATTTGAGAAAAATTGGCTATCTGCAATACTTTTAGAGATAATTCGCATTTACTCATTTTGAGTAGACGAGTAATTAGCTATGGGTCTGAAACTTCACCAAGTGAAAGCTCTCCCAAAAGTAGGTGAATGATTAATTTGAGAAAAATTGGCTATCTGCAATACTTTTAGAGATAATTCGCATTTACTCATTTTGAGTAGGTGAGTAATTAACTATGGGTCTGAAACTTCACAGAGTGAAAGCTCTCCCAAAAGTAGGTGAATGAGTTATTTGAGAAAAATTGGCTATCTGCAATACTTTTAGAGATAATTCGCATTTACTCATTTTGAGTAGGTGAGTAATTTGCTATGGGTCTGAAACTTCACCAAGTGAAAGCTCTCCCAAAAGTAGGTGAATGAGTTATTTGAGAAAAATTGGCTATCTGCACTACTTTTAGAGATAATTCGCATTTACTCATTTTGAGTAGACGAGTAATTAGCTATGGGTCTGAAACTTCACCAAGCGAAAGCTCTCCCAAAAGTAGGTGAATGAGTTATTTGAGAAAAATTGGCTATCTGCAATACTTTTAGAGATAATTCGCATTTACTCATTTTGAGTAGGTGAGTAATTAGCTATGGGTCTGAAACTTCACCAAGTGAAAGCTCTCCCAAAAGTAGGTGAATGATTAATTTGAGAAAAATTGGCTATCTGCAATACTTTTAGAGATAAGTCGCATTTACTCATTTTGAGTAGGTGAGTAATTAGCTTTGGGTCTGAAACTTCACCAAGTGAAAGCTCTCCCAAAAGTAGGTGAATGAGTTATTTGAGAAAAATTGGCTATCTGCAATACTTTTATAGATAATTCGCATTTACTCATTTTGAGTAGGTGAGTAATTAGCTATGGGTCTGAAACTTCACCAAGTGAAAGCTCTCCCAAAAGTAGGTGAATGAGTTATTTGAGAAAAATTGGCTATCTGCAATACTTTTAGAGATAATTCGCATTTACTCATTTTGAGTAGGTGAGTAATTAGCTATGGGTCTGAAACTTCACCAAGTGAAAGCTCTCCCAAAAGTAGGTGAATGAGTTATTTGAGAAAAATTGGCTATCTGCAATACTTTTAGAGATAATTCGCATTTACTCATTTTGAGTAGGTGAGTAATTAGCTATGGGTCTGAAACTTCACCGAGTGAAAGCTCTCCCAAAAGTAGGTGAATGATTAATTTGAGAAAAATTGGCTATCTGCAATACTTTTAGAGATAATTCGCATTTACTCATTTTGAGTAGGTGAGTAATTAGCTGTGGGTCTGAAACTTCACCGAGTGAAAGCTCTCCCAAAAGTAGGTGAATGAGTTATTTGAGAAAAATTGGCTATCTGCAATACTTTTAGAGATAATTCGCATTTACTCATTTTGAGTAGGTGAGTAATTAGCTATGGGTCTGAAACTTCACCAAATGAAAGCTCTCCCAAAAGTAGGTGAATGAGTTATTTGAGAAAAATTGGCTATCTGCAATACTTTTAGAGATAATTCGCATTTACTCATTTTGAGTAGACGAGTAATTAGCTATGGGTCTGAAACTTCACCAAGTGAAAGCTCTCCCAAAAGTAGGTGAATGAGTTATTTGAGAAAAATTGGCTATCTGCACTACTTTTAGAGATAATTCGCATTTACTCATTTTGAGTAGGTGAGTAATTAGCTATGGGTCTGAAACTTCACCAAGTGAAAGCTCTCCCAAAAGTAGGTGAATGAGTTATTTGAGAAAAATTGGCTATCTGCAATACTTTTAGAGATAATTCGCATTTACTCATTTTGAGTAGGTGAGTAATTAGCTATGGGTCTGAAACTTCACCGAGTGAAAGCTCTCCCAAAAGTAGGTGAATGATTAATTTGAGAAAAATTGGCTATCTGCAATACTTTTAGAGATAATTCACATTTACTCATTTTGAGTAGGTGAGTAATTAGCTATGGGTCTGAAACTTCACCAAATGAAAGCTCTCCCAAAAGTAGGTGAATGAGTTATTTGAGAAAAATTGGCTATCTGCAATACTTTTAGAGATAATTCGCATTTACTCATTTTGAGTAGACGAGTTGTAACATTGTGTATTATGGAGCCTAGTGTATCTCCATCCATAGAGAATTGTACAATGTAACACATTAAGCAGTTGCTTTACAGAAGTCCTAGAATAAAGATCACTTATAGCTTACTCCACTTCTTGTGATTATTAATATATATAAAATATATACACAAGAACATTACATGGTGTCAGATGTGGGATGGGATTATTCTCACATTGAATGTAATAGTTAAACAGTTACAATGGAAGGAATAAAAATATCTCCTTTGGATATGTGTGGTGATAATCTCTCAGAAAGTTGGAGGAGATGGTCACAAACAATGAAACTGATTTTAACTGGACCACTCTCCAAGAGATCAAATAAAGAAAAGTGCGCGTTCTTTCTCTTGTACATTGGTCAAGAGGCTAGAGATGTCTTCAACACATGGACACTGGCTCCCAATGACGAGGACAAACCGGACATTCTGTTTGATAAATTCGAAGACTACTTCAAACCAAAGAAAAATCTAACAGTTCTGAGGCATAAATTCAACAGCAGGGTTCAAGGTGCTTCTGAATCAGCAGATCAGTTCATCACAGATTTGAAGCTCCTGTCACTTGACTGTGAGTATGGTGGCCTACGTGATGAAATGATTAGAGATCGGATAGTCGTTGGTGTTTACTCAGAGGAAGTTAAGGAAAAACTTCTACAAGAAGCCAACTTAACCCTGGATAAGTCAGTTGAGATTATCAAAGTGGTTGAAGGGTCAAAACGGCACATCAAATCCATGGCAAATGGAACCGAATCGTCCATTGATGCAGTCCGGAAAAGTGCACACAAGGGAGTAAAGCAAAAGGTGACAAAACAAGCCAGCAACTCGAAACAGTGTGGAAGATGTGGGGAAAAACACGAAAAAGGTCAGTGCCCGGCATATGGGAAAAAGTGCTTGAAATGCAACAAGCGGAATCATTACGCAAAAATGTGCAGGGGTCACAAAGCCGTACACAGTGTCGAACAGCCACAATATGAAAGTGACAACAGTGAAACTGGAGTAGCTCACTTCATTGGTGCAGTACACAACTGTGAAGAAAGGAATGAAGCAAGTGTCACATTACTTCTCGGTAATAAGAAGTCAGCTCTCAAATTCAAGTTGGACACAGGAGCTCAGGTAAACATAATTCCTGCAAAATTGTTCAAAAATATGAACTTACCGGAGGCCAAAGTTCACTCCACAAACACTAAGTTAACAGGTTATGGAGGACTCAACTTGAAAGTTAAAGGTACTTGTGACATTAAATGCTCATACAAAGATGCTGAAAATGTTTCAAAGTTCTACATTGTAGAAACAGACTCTCCAGCAGTACTTGGTCTACAGTCATGTATAGATCTAGGCCTTATACAGTTAGTAATGTCAGTGTCTGAATCAACTGGCATCAGTGATACACTGGAGAAGTATAACAATGTGTTTACAGGACTTGGATGTCTGAAGGATCCCTATCACATACAGATTGATGAGTCTGTCAGTCCAGTAGTACACCCACCTAGAAGAGTCCCAGCAGCCCTGAGGGACCGATTGAAGTCAACGCTTTGTGACATGGAGCAAATGGGGGTGATCAGAAAAGTGGATGAGCCAACAGATTGGGTCAGCTCAGTGGTCATAGTGGAGAAACCAAACTCCAACAAGCTGAGAATTTGCCTGGACCCAAAAGACCTGAACAACGCCATCAAACGGGAACACCTGGAGTTACCCACTCTGGAAGAAATCACATCAAGGATGGCTGGTGCAAAGGTGTTCTCAAAAATAGACCTCAATCATGGCTATTGGCAACAAACCCTGGATGAGGAAAGTCAACTTTTGACCACTTTCAACACTCCGTTTGGTCGCTACTGCTATAAAAGACTTCCCTTTGGCATCAAATGTGCACAGGAAGTATTCCAGAAGAGAATCTCACAGCACTTTGACAGTATGCCGGGTGTAGAAACAGATATTGATGACATTTTGATATGGGGTGCCACAGAAGATGAGCATGACAGCAGACTGGAAAAAGTCTTGAAGAAATGTGCTGAACTGAATTTAACACTAAACAAAGACAAGTGCAAGTTCAAAGTTGAGACTGTGACATACCTAGTGAATATCATCTCAGCTGATGGAGTTAAACCAGACAGTGAAAAGGTGAGAGCTATCATGGACATGCCTCCACCTACAGATCGCAAAGGAGTTGAAAGACTTTTAGGTACTGTGAATTACCTAGCAAAGTTCGTACCTAAAATGTCAACAGTGATGGAACCAATAAGAATCCTTCTGAGAAAGGATACTGAATTTGCTTGGTTAAAGCCACAGCAAGTCGCATTCACAAAAGTCAAAGACATTCTTAGTCATTCGCCTGTTCTGCAATTCTTCGATGTGAAGAAACCAGTGAGAATCAGTTGTGATGCTTCCAAATCAGGCCTTGGAGCAGTTCTACTCCAGGACAACAAACCAGTTGCCTTCGCCTCAAGGTCAATGACTGATGCAGAAACAAGGTACGCACAAATTGAAAAAGAATTGTTAGCCGTTGTCTTTGGCATGGAGAGGTTCCACCAGTTCACATATGGCCAAGATGTAGTGGTTGAAAATGATCATCGTCCATTAGAGCAAATTATGAAAAAGAAGCTCAGTGCAGCTCCACCCAGACTCCAACGCATGTTACTCAGGCTACAGCAGTATAACTTCAAATTAGAGTACAAGCCTGGGAAAGAGCTAATTGTAGCTGACATGCTGTCACGTGCCTGCACACCAGATGCAGAAAGTTGTACAGCAAATGATGTAGTAAAACATGTGCAAACCGTTGTAAGCAATATTCCAGTAGCTGCAAACAGAATTGAGGATATCAAGAATGCAACCTCAGTGTGCACAGACTTTTGTCAACTGAGAGACATTATCTTGAATGGTTGGCCCGACAGTAAGGTCAAGGTCCCATATGCACTGCATGAATATTGGAATTGCAGAGACGAATTAACAGAAACTGATGGTCTAATCTTAAGAGGTGACAGGATAGTGATCCCAATAGCACTTCGCCCAACCATGTTGAAACTCCTACATGTCGGACACATGGGAGTAGACAAAACCATCAAGAGAGCCCGAGATGCTATTTACTGGCCTAGCATTGATGCTCAGATCAAGGACATGATCCTGAAATGCGCAACCTGTCTAGAAAATAGAAATCCAAACCAGCAGCGTGAACCACTGATATCTCATGAAATCCCTGATCGACCATGGCAAAATCTGGCAACGGATCTATTTCAGTTGAATGATCGCAATTATGTACTGGTAGTGGACTATTACAGCAGGTACTTCGAAGTCGCTCATCTGAACACCACAAAAGCAACAAGTGTAATAAACCAGATGAAAGTGATGTTTGCCAGACATGGAATTCCGTCAAAGGTCACTTCAGACCAAGGACCACAGTACAGTTGTGCAGAATTTCAAGAATTCGCAAAGTCGTGGGGTTTTCAACACATAATGTCCTCACCTTATTGTGTAAAGAGTAATGGTCTTGCGGAAAGGACTGTTCAGACTGTGAAAAACATTCTAAAGAAGTCGGCAGTAGACAACACAGATCCACTGCTTGGGTTCCTTGAGTACAGGAACACACCAATTGATGGCATAGCCTCCCCAGCTGAGTTACTCATGGGTCGCAAACTCAGATCCATCCTTCCAGCTTTGCACCAAAGCTTAAAGCCGAAACTTCAAAATCCCAAACAAGTGAAAGCTGCTCTGTGTAAAAAACAGACAAGGCAAAAACATTATTATGACAGACATACCAAGATCTTGAAATCACTAAAAGAGGGAGAGAAAGTTAGAACTAGAAATAGGCCGCCCTGTTGATAGTAGATGCGAATAGAAACAGGATAGCATAGAAGAACACACATTATCATGTGTAATGTCCACCCATGAACCTTTTGCCCAAATTGTACAGTAGTCTTACAAGACCCTGTTTCATTTGTAAAATATATCAATGATGCTTAAATATTTGATAGTGTAGATGTAATTTATTTCAGCTTCATGCCTTTTTGCATTGGTTGGGTTGAAAATTTTGACGAAATCACTCTATCTTGCACGGTTAAGAAGATAGAAGCCAATTCCTGTTTTTCTATTTTTGGCAAAAATTTGAAAATTCAAAATGGCCGCCATTATTGGGAAAAGGAAATTTTTTTGAAAATTGCCAAGAGTACATTTCTTAGATACCCTATGGGTCGAAAATTTCAACAAAATAACTCTATTTTGCACGGTTAAGGCCAGTTTGTGTTTTTCCATTTTGGGCAAAAATTCGAAAATTCAAAATGGCTGCCATTTTTGGGGAGGGGAAAATTTTTTGAAAATTGCAAAGATTACATTCCTTAGATACCCTGTGGGTTGAAAATTTCGACGAAATCGCTCTATCTCGCATGGTTAAGGAGATAGAAGCAAATTTGTGTTTTGCCATTTTTGGCAAAAATTTGAAAATTCAAAATGGCCGCCATTTTAGGGGAGGGGAAAATTTTTTAGAAATTACCAAGAGTACAATGCTCAGATACCCTGTGGGTCGAAAATTTTGACGAAATCACTCTATCTGGCACGGTTAAGGAGATAGAAGCAAATTTGTGTTTTGCCATTTTTGGCAAAAATTCGAAAATTCAAAATGGCCGCCATTTTTGGGGAGGGGAAAATTTTTGGAAAATTGCAAAGATTGCATTCCTTAGATACCCTGTGGGTCGAAAATTTCGACGAAATCGCTCTATCTCGCACGGTTAAGGAGATAGAAGCAAATTTGTGTTTTGCCATTTTTGGCAAAAATTCGAAAATTCAAAATGGCCGCCATTTTTGGGGAGGGGAAAATTTTTTGAAAATTGCAAATATTACATTCCTTAGATACCCTGTGGGTCGAAAATTTCGATGAAATCGCTCTATCTCGCACGGTTAAGGAGATAGAAGCAAATTTGTGTTTTGCCATTTTTGGCAAAAATTCGAAAATTCAAAATGGCCGCCATTTTTGGGGAGGGGAAAATTTTTTGAAAATTGCAAAGATTGCATTCCTTAGATACCCTGTGGGTCGAAAATTTCGACGAAATCGCTCTATCTGGCACGGTTAAGGAGATAGAAGCAAATTTGTGTTTTGCAATTTTTGGCAAAAATTCGAAAATTCAAAATGGCCGCCATTTTTGGGGAGGGGAAAATTTTTTGAAAATTGCAAAGATTACATTCCTTAGATACCCTGTGGGTCGAAAATTTCGACGAAATCGCTCTATCTCGCACGGTTAAGGAGATAGAAGCAAATTTGTGTTTTGCCATTTTTGGCAAAAATTCGAAAATTCAAAATGGCCGCCATTTTTGGGGAGGGGAAAATATTTTGAAAATTGCAAAGATTGCATTGCTTAGATACCCTGTGCGTCGAAAATTTTGCCGAAATCGCTCTATCTCGCACGGTTAAGGAGATAGAAGCAAATTAGTGTTTTGCCATTTTTGGCAAAAATTCGAAAATTCAAAATGGCCGCCATTTTTGGGGAGGGGAAAATTTTTGGAAAATTGCAAAGATTGCATTCCTTAGATCCCCTGCGGGTCGAAAATTTTGCCGAAATCGCTCTATCTCGCACGGTTAAGGAGATAGAAGCAAATTTGTGTTTTGCCATTTTTGGCAAAAATTCGAAAATTCAAAATGGCCGCCATTTTTGGGGAGGGGAAATTTTTTTGAAAATTGCAAATATTACATTCCTTAGATACCCTGTGGGTCGAAAATTTCGACGAAATCGCTCTATCTCGCACGGTTAAGGAGATAGAAGCAAATTTGTGTTTTGCCATTTTTGGCAAAAATTCGAAAATTCAAAATGGCCGCCATTTTTGGGGAGGGGAAAATTTTTGGAAAATTGCAAAGATTGCATTCCTTAGATACCCTGTGGGTCGAAAATTTCGACGAAATCGCTCTATCTCGCACGGTTAAGGAGATAGAAGCAAATTTGTGTTTTGCCATTTTTGGCAAAAATTCGAAAATTCAAAATGGCCGCCATTTTTGGGGAGGGGAAAATTTTTTGAAAATTGCAAATATTACATTCCTTAGATACCCTGTGGGTCGAAAATTTCGACGAAATCGCTCTATCTCGCACGGTTAAGGAGATAGAAGCAAATTTGTGTTTTGCCATTTTTGGCAAAAATTCAAAAATTCAAAATGGCCGCCATTTTTGGGGAGGGGAAAATATTTTGAAAATTGCAAAGATTGCATTGGTTAGATACCCTGTGTGTCAAAAATTTTGCCGAAATCGCTCTATCTCGCACGGTTAAGGAGATAGAAGCAAATTTGTGTTTTGCCATTTTTGGCAAAAATTCGAAAATTCAAAATGGCCGCCATTTTTGGGGAGGGGAAATTTTTTTGAAAATTGCAAATATTACATTCCTTAGATACCCTGTGGGTCGAAAATTTCGATGAAATCGCTCTATCTCGCACGGTTAAGGAGATAGAAGCAAATTTGTGTTTTGCCATTTTTGGCAAAAATTCGAAAATTCAAAATGGCCGCCATTTTTGGGGAGGGGAAAATTTTTGGAAAATTGCAAAGATTGCATTCCTTAGATACCCTGTGGGTCGAAAATTCCGACGAAATCGCTCTATCTCGCACGGTTAAGGAGATAGAAGCAAATTTGTGTTTTGCCATTTTTGGCAAAAATTCGAAAATTCAAAATGGCCGCCATTTTTGGGGAGGGGAAAATATTTTGAAAATTGCAAAGATTGCATTGCTTAGATACCCTGTGCGTCTAAAATTTTGCCGAAATCGCTCTATCTCGCACGGTTAAGGAGATAGAAGCAAATTAGTGTTTTGCCATTTTTGGCAAAAATTCGAAAATTCAAAATGGCCGCCATTTTTGGGGAGGGGAAAATTTTTGGAAAATTGCAAAGATTGCATTCCTTAGATCCCCTGTGGGTCGAAAATTTTGCCGAAATCGCTCTATCTCGCACGGTTAAGGAGATAGAAGCAAATTTGTGTTTTGCCATTTTTGGCAAAAATTCGAAAATTCAAAATGGCCGCCATTTTTGGGGAGGGGAAATTTTTTTGAAAATTGCAAATATTACATTCCTTAGATACCCTGTGGGTCGAAAATTTCGACGAAATCGCTCTATCTCGCACGGTTAAGGAGATAGAAGCAAATTTGTGTTTTGCCATTTTTGGCAAAAATTCGAAAATTCAAAATGGCCGCCATTTTTGGGGAGGGGAAAATTTTTGGAAAATTGCAAAGATTGCATTCCTTAGATACCCTGTGGGTCGAAAATTTCGACGAAATCGCTCTATCTCGCACGGTTAAGGAGATAGAAGCAAATTTGTGTTTTGCCATTTTTGGCAAAAATTCAAAATGGCCGCCATTTTTGGGGAGGGGAAAATATTTTGAAAATTGCAAAGATTGCATTGCTTAGATACCCTGTGTGTCGAAAATTTTGCCGAAATCGCTCTATCTCGCACGGTTAAGGAGATAGAAGCAAATTAGTGTTTTGCCATTTTTGGCAAAAATTCGAAAATTCAAAATGGCCGCCATTTTTGGGGAGGGGAAAATTTTTGGAAAATTGCAAAGATTGCATTCCTTAGATCCCCTGTGGGTCGAAAATTTTGCCGAAATCGCTCTATCTCGCACGGTTAAGGAGATAGAAGCAAATTTGTGTTTTGCCATTTTTGGCAAAAATTCGAAAATTCAAAATGGCCGCCATTTTTGGGGAGGGGAAATTTTTTTGAAAATTGCAAATATTACATTCCTTAGATACCCTGTGGGTCGAAAATTTCGACGAAATCGCTCTATCTCGCACGGTTAAGGAGATAGAAGCAAATTTGTGTTTTGCCATTTTTGGCAAAAATTCGAAAATTCAAAATGGCCGCCATTTTTGGGGAGGGGAAAATTTTTGGAAAATTGCAAATATTACATTCCTTAGATACCCTGTGGGTCGAAAATTTCGACGAAATCGCTCTATCTCGCACGGTTAAGGAGATAGAAGCAAATTTGTGTTTTGCCATTTTTGGCAAAAATTCGAAAATTCAAAATGGCCGCCATTTTTGGGGAGGGGAAAATTTTTTGAAAATTGCAAAGAGTACACTCCTCAGATACCCTGCGGGTCGAAAATTTTGCCGAAATCGCTCTATCTCGCACGGTTAAGGAGATAGAAGCAAATTACTCAAAAGTAGTACTGAAAATACACAATGAAGTACCTAAATGGCTATTACTCATGTACTGACAAAGCTATCAGTCCCAAATGCAATACCAAGCGAGCTATGGACATAACAATCTTGTATTCAAAATTGTAGTAAAATATCTTTAATTATTTTGGCTTAAATGCACGGAAACCAATGGGTACTGAAAATAGCTGTACTTAAGTATTACTCAGTAAGCAAAAGAGGTACAACAGCCAAAAGCAATCCCAAGCAAGCTACTGACCCAATAAGCCTGCATACCAAATTTGGTGACAATAGCTCTAATACTTTTCCTTTAAATGAGCGGAAACCATGCGTGACGCCGGACATCGGACGCCGGACGCCGGACATCGGACATCGGACAACGGACATCGGACATCGGACATCGGACGGCGAAAAAAGCAAAAATAATATATCCACCCCCCAGGGGGGTGGACATAATTCTACAACAAAACAAATGGGAGCAAGCCACTGTCAAAGAGAAGCTGAACACACCACGGTCATATTTAGTGACAACACCCAATGGAAGTGTGTATCAAAGAAATAGATCACATATTCTCAAATCCAATGAAGGCCAGGGTATAGAGGATTGCAGAGATGAGTCAAACACCAAAACAGCAAGTGTCAAACAGCCACCAATGGGAAAAAACAATTGGGCCTCAAACAAACAATTTACAACCAGATATGGAAGAACAGTCAAGCCAGTGGTTAAATATTAACTCTAATAAATTGGATATTATTACACATTTAGATATTACTCAAATGACATTGATAATTATACATATTGTGTTCTGTACTTTGTTCATTTGTAGAATGAACTGTTTAATGTTTAAACACCCTTGAGTTATAATCACACAACTTTGGAGCATAGTGTAAGTTGAATTCCAGTGAAAACTTTACACACATTTGATAACTGTTCTTGCAAATGATTATCACAAAACTGTACAGAGTGCAGTAACTGTAACCAGGTAACTAATCTTTGAACAGAGACCATTTGTCCTAAAAAAAAAAAAAAAGAAAAAAATTTGTGTACAGATAAAAGACCAGTGTACATGTGTAAACACACATACCAACCTTCTAGACATCAGTAGAGGGATAATTGTATAAACAGTTAAACAAAGTCAGTAATAATGGGGGTATGAAAGTGCAAGTTTGAAAGTGTGAAACTATAATGCATGTATCCTGGTGAAGTGTAAACCCATCAATCTAACTTGCAGTGGTGTTGTAATTGACTACACATGTTATTTGTAAAAACCACAAAACTCAAGGAGACTGCATGAGGTCAATGAAAAGGAAAAATAATGCAAGAAGAATCTGAACAAGTTTTCATAATGAGGTCTTAAAGAACTTGTGTTAAAAAATTTATACTTTATAATTAATTAAAGATAAATTAATTATCCTCAAAAGGGAGCATGTAACATTGTGTATTATGGAGCCTAGTGTATCTCCATCCATAGAGAATTGTACAATGTAACACATTAAGCAGTTGCTTTACAGAAGTCCTAGAATAAAGATCACTTATAGCTTACTCCACTTCTTGTGATTATTAATATATATAAAATATATACACAAGAACATTACACGAGTAATTAGCTATGGGTCTGAAACTTCACCAAGTGAAAGCTCTCCCAAAAGTAGGTGAATGATTAATTTGAGAAAAATTGGCTATCTGCAATACTTTTAGAGATAATTCACATTTACTCATTTTGAGTAGGTGAGTAATTAACTATGGGTCTGAAACTTCACAGAGTGAAAGCTCTCCCAAAAGTAGGTGAATGAGTTATTTGAGAAAAATTGGCTATCTGCAATACTTTTAGAGATAATTCGCATTTACTCATTTTGAGTAGGTGAGTAATTTGCTATGGGTCTGAAACTTCACCAAGTGAAAGCTCTCCCAAAAGTAGGTGAATGAGTTATTTGAGAAAAATTGGCTATCTGCACTACTTTTAGAGATAATTCGCATTTACTCATTTTGAGTAGACGAGTAATTAGCTATGGGTCTGAAACTTCACCAAGCGAAAGCTCTCCCAAAAGTAGGTGAATGAGTTATTTGAGAAAAATTGGCTATCTGCAATACTTTTAGAGATAATTCGCATTTACTCATTTTGAGTAGGTGAGTAATTTGCTATGGGTCTGAAACTTCACCAAGTGAAAGCTCTCCCAAAAGTAGGTGAATGAGTTATTTGAGAAAAATTGGCTATCTGCACTACTTTTAGAGATAATTCGCATTTACTCATTTTGAGTAGACGAGTAATTAGCTATGGGTCTGAAACTTCACCAAGTGAAAGCTCTCCCAAAAGTAGGTGAATGATTAATTTGAGAAAAATTGGCTATCTGCAATACTTTTAGAGATAATTCGCATTTACTCATTTTGAGTAGGTGAGTAATTAGCTATGGGTCTGAAACTTCACCAAGTGAAAGCTCTCCCAAAAGTAGGTGAATGAGTTATTTGAGAAAAATTGGCTATCTGCAATACTTTTACAGATAATTCGCATTTACTCATTTTGAGTAGGTGAGTAATTAGCTATTGGTCTGAAACTTCACCAAGTGAAAGCTCTCCCAAAAGTAGGTGAATGATTAATTTGAGAAAAACTGGCTATCTGCAATACTTTTAGAGATAATTCGCATTTACTCATTTTGAGTAGGTGAGTAATTAGCTTTCGGTCTGAAACTTCACCAAGTGAAAGCTCTCCCAAAAGTAGGTGAATGAGTTATTTGAGAAAAATTGGCTATCTGCAATACTTTTAGAGATAATTCGCATTTACTCATTTTGAGTAGGTGAGTAATTAGCTATGGGTCTGAAACTTCACCAAGTGAAAGCTCTCCCAAAAGTAGGTGAATGAGTTATTTGAGAAAAATTGGCTATCTGCAATACTTTTACAGATAATTCGTATTTACTCATTTTGAGTAGGTGAGTAATTAGCTATGGGTCTGAAACTTCACCAAGTGAAAGCTCTGCCAAAAGTAGGTGAATGAGTTATTTGAGAAAAATTGGCTATCTGCAATACTTTTATAGATAATTCGCATTTACTCATTTTGAGTAGGTGAGTAATTAGCTATGGGTCTGAAACTTCACCAAGTGAAAGCTCTCCCAAAAGTAGGTGAATGAGTTATTTGAGAAAAATTGGCTCTCTGCAATACTTTTAGAGATAATTCGCATTTACTCATTTTGAGTAGGTGAGTAATTAGCTATGGGTCTGAAACTTCACCAAGTGAAAGCTCTCCCAAAAGTAGGTGAATGAGTTATTTGAGAAAAATTGGCTATCTGCAATACTTTTAGAGATAATTCGCATTTACTCATTTTGAGTAGGTGAGTAATTAGCTATGGGTCTGAAACTTCACCGAGTGAAAGCTGTCCCAAAAGTAGGTGAATGATTAATTTGACAAAAATTGGCTATCTGCAATACTTTTAGAGATAATTCGCATTTACTCATTTTGAGTAGGTGAGTAATTAGCTATGGGTCTGAAACTTCACCAAGTGAAAGCTCTCCCAAAAGTAGGTGAATGAGTTATTTGAGAAAAATGCAATACTTTTAGAGATAATTCGCATTTACTCATTTTGAGTAGGTGAGTAATTAGCTATTGGTCTGAAACTTCACCAAGTGAAAGCTCTCCCAAAAGTAGGTGAATGAGTTATTTGAGAAAAATTGGCTATCTGCAATACTTTTAGAGATAATTCGCATTTACTCATTTTGAGTAGACGAGTAATTAGCTATGGGTCTGAAACTTCACCAAGTGAAAGCTCTCCCAAAAGTAGGTGAATGATTAATTTGAGAAAAATTGGCTATCTGCAATACTTTTAGAGATAATTCGCATTTACTCATTTTGAGTAGGTGAGTAATTAGCTATGGGTCTGAAACTTCACCAAGTGAAAGCTCTCCCAAAAGTAGGTGAATAAGTTATTTGAGAAAAATTGGCTATCTGCAATACTTTTATAGATAATTCGCATTTACTCATTTTGAGTAGGTGAGTAATTAGCTATGGGTCTGAAACTTCACAGAGTGAAAGCTCTCCCAAAAGTAGGTGAATGAGTTATTTGAGAAAAATTGGCTATCTGCAATACTTTTATAGATAATTCGCATTTACTCATTTTGAGTAGGTGAGTAATTAGCTATGGGTCTGAAACTTCACCAAGTGAAAGCTCTCCCAAAAGTAGGTGAATGAGTTATTTGAGAAAAATTGGCTATCTGCAATACTTTTAGAGATAATTCGCATTTACTCATTTTGAGTAGGTGAGTAATTAGCTATGGGTCTGAAACTTCACCAAGTGAAAGCTCTCCCAAAAGTAGGTGAATGAGTTATTTGAGAAAAATTGGCTATCTGCAATACTTTTAGAGATAATTCGCATTTACTCATTTTGAGTAGGTGAGTAATTAGCTACGGGTCTGAAACTTCACCAAGTGAAAGCTCTCCCAAAAATAGGTGAATGAGTTATTTGAGAAAAATTGGCTATCTGCAATACTTTTAGAGATAATTCGCATTTACTCATTTTGAGTAGGTGAGTAATTAGCTACGGGTCTGAAACTTCACCAAGTGAAAGCTCTCCCAAAAGTAGGTGAATGAGTTATTTGAGAAAAATTGGCTATCTGCAATACTTTTAGAGATAATTCGCATTTACTCATTTTGAGTAGGTGAGTAATTAGCTACGGGTCTGAAACTTCACCAAGTGAAAGCTCTCCCAAAAATAGGTGAATGAGTTATTTGAGAAAAATTGGCTATCTGCAATACTTTTAGAGATAATTCGCATTTACTCATTTTGAGTAGGTGAGTAATTAGCTATGGGTCTGAAACTTCACCATGTGAAAGCTCTCCCACAAGTAGATGAATGAGTTATTTGATAAAAATTGGGTATCCGCAATACTTTTACAGATAATTAGCATTTACTCATTTTGAGTAGGTAAATAATTAGCTATGGGTCTGAAACTTCACCAAGTGAAAGCTCTCCCAAAAGTAGGTGAATGAGTTATTTGAGAAAAATTGGCTATCTGCAATACTTTTAGAGATAATTCGCATTTACTCATTTTGAGTAGGTGAGTAATTGGCTATGGGTCTGAAACTTCACCATGTGAAAGCTCTTCCAAAAGTAGGTGAATGAGTTATTTGAGAAAAATTGGCCATCTGCAATACTTTTAGAGGTAATTCGCATTTACTCTTTTTGAGTAGGTGAGCAATTAGCTATGGGTCTGAAACTTCACCAAGTGAAGGCTCTTTGGGATAGCTGCTCTGCAGAGATACCCTGAAGATAAAAAATTTCGTCGAAATCGCTCTATGTAGCACGGTTTTCGAAATATTAGCATTTTTGTGTTTTGCAATTTTTGCGCAAAAATTCGAAAATTCAAAATGGCCGCCATTTTTGGCAAGACAAAATTTTTTTGAAAATTGGCATGGCTACTCTGCAGAGATACCCAGTGGGTAAAACATTTCGTCGAAATCGCTCTATCTAGCACGGTTTTCGAGATATAAGCATTTTTGTGTTTTGCAATTTTGCGAAAAATTCGAAAATTCAAAATGGCCGCCATTTTTTGCGAGAAATTTTTTGTTTGAAAATTGGCATGGCTACTCTGCAGAGATACCCTGCGGGTCAAAAATTTCGTCGAAATCGCTCTATCTAGCAGGGTTTTTGAGATATAAGCATTTTTATGTTTTGCAATTTTTGCAAAAAATTCGAAAATTCAAAATGGCCGCCATTTTTGGCGAGATAAAATTTTTTTGAAAATTGGCATGGCTACTCTGCAGATATACCCTGTGGGTCAAAAATTTCGTCGAAATCGCTCTATCTAGCAGGGTTTTCGAGATATAAGCATTTTTATGTTTTGCAATTTTTGCGAAAAATTCGAAAATTCAAAATGGCCGCCATTTTTGGCGAGAAAATTTTTTTTTCAAAATTGGGATAACTACTCTGCAGAGATGCCCTGTGGGTCAAAAATTTCGTCGAAATCGCTCTATCTAGCACAGTTTTCGAGATATAAGCATTTTTGTGTTTTGCAATTTTTGCGAAAATTTCGAAAATTCAAAATGGCCGCCATTTTTGACGAGACAAAAATTTTTTGAAAATTGGGAAAAGTACTCCACAGAGATATCCTGCGGGTCAAAATTTTTGTTGAAATTGCTCTATCTAGCACGGTTTTTGAGATATAAGCATTTTTGTGTTTTGCAATTTTTGCGAAAATTTCGAAAATTCAAAATGGCCGCCATTTTGGGCGAGACAAAAATTTTTTGAAAATTGGGAAAACTACTCCGCAGAGATACCCTGTGGGTCAAAAATTTCGTCGAAATCACTCTATCTAGCACGGTTTTCGAGATATAAGCATTTTTGTGTTTTCCTTATTTGGAAAATTCGTAATGATTAATTAATCATTAATTACTCGGCCATTTCTTGACCAATCAATGCCAAAATCTAATGATTTCCAGATTTTAATAGAATGAATGTATTTGCCAAGTTTCAGGTGAATTGATAAAATTCCTTTCAAGTTATCATCCGGACAAGCTTCCCCATCGAAAAAAGACATTTTTGGTCATGTGACCTCTCTGATTGGTTGAAATGTCACTGCAGCATATTCAAAAAAATTCCCCAAGGCTACTGCCTAAACCTGCCAAATTTGAAAAGAATCCGCCTAACGGTTACAGAGTTATAAGGAAAACAAAATGCGGAGCCGGCGGAGCCAGAAGCTCTCCCATACACAAACAAGCGTCCCTTGCGGGACGCTTAATAACCAGGTGGGACAACAGTATTTCACCATCACAGATAAATAATTGGCCAGATAGAAGACCCTATTGTACCAAATTCCTCTGGGTCGGAGTCCCAGGTCTGTAGGTCCTCCGTGGACAGCACAAAGTAGTGTAAGATGAGACGTCTGCAGATCTCAGTCAGTGTGTCTTGTGTGAAGAACTCAGACTTGATCTGAGCCGCCTCCAGGGAAATCGGGTTCTTAGTCTCTGAAATAGAATTACAACCTCATTTTCAAGTAAATGAAATAAGAAGATGTCATATTTTTATGATTCAAAAACATCAAAAAGTTATGGACAGATTTTGATGAAATTTTCAGAAAATGTTGACAGTGGTAATAGGGACAGATGATTCATTTTTGGTGTTGATCACGATCACCAAGGATTTTTTTATTATTGCACTCATAAATATTGGAGATACTGGGCCTCGGCAGAGGTAAGTACTCTCTGAGTACTCTTGTCTCTGAGTACTCGTCTCTGAGTACTCTTGTCTCTGAGTACTCTTGTCTCTGAGTACTCCTGTCTGTAGTGTTGGTATCGAATAAAAATATTTGTATCGATATCAAACCATATTTTGCCTTCCGTATCGATCGATATTGAAATATCATGAGATGCTTTCCTGGGGGAAACCTTCCAAACTCTTTCACGAGGTTCAGTAGATGCCCAAAATGTAAACAAATATGGCGTTTCCGCTTTAGCGGTAAGTGAAAGTTGACAAAAATAATATGAAAACCAATATATTCTTCAAATATTGTCCTTTATTTGATTGAAAAACACCATAGTTGCACCTGTTAAGTAGTATGTTTCGATATTGATAGTGTACTCTACATTATTGATATCGGCAAACTTAGCATGAATCGATAAATACTTCAATATCGATAAACAATACCAGCACTACTTGTCAGTTACAGTATTCCAGTGAAATGGTCTCATTTCAGAGATAAAGATGCTCAGATCACATCCCTGCAATATATGCATTATGGCATACTGATGCTTTTAGATTTGCCATTGCACCACCCAAACTATCCGAGCTATATTACAACTGTTCTACAAAAACTCCACTGGCTGCATATTCATCAGTACATCCTTTTCAAGTACAACCCCTTAGTATTGTAGGGCTCCAAATTTCAGTCAACTCCCTTATTTGTCTACAATGGTAAATTCCAGCAAATTAAGTCACGTCAATTGATTGGTAGTTTCTAGTGTTCATACCTGGAAACAAGTTGGTAGCCAGAATTTTACAATTATGGCACCATCCAAGTGGTATAGAATAACACTTGCAATCAGGTCACAAACTGCCGTAGATTCTTTCGAAAACAAAGTCGACACTTTTTTCAGATTTGAGTTCCTGCCACAACTGTCGCTCCCATGTTCCTGATGTTGACCTCCTACTGACTATTGGACAACCCCTTCTTGGAAAATTGGTGCTTTAAAAGATTCTAACATCAATTTGGCACTATATAAATTATTCAAATTAAAATCAAAGACTGCCATAGTATAATGACTCACTACAAAAATAGATAACAGTAAATGAGAGAACCAAACCCACAGCAGGGGCAGGTTCAAGATTTAACCCCAATGACCCTGAGATAAGGTTAAAGGTCAAATAACCCTTACACAGGCCATCCCTGGGGAAGTATAAGGATACCTGATTACTTTTGGTGATTCAGTGGGTTGAAGTTAACATACATATAGAAAACCGATTTACAAGCACTGACATTATAAGATTCGTAAAACAGAATAAACATATTGTTGCAAAATGTATAAGATAAAAGATTAAAACTAGATTAAAATTGCAATGTTGACTCCTAAAGGGCAGGGTGGGTGGGAAAACATTTTCACAGTCCATTCTCGTTACTGGCAGTTTCAAAAGTGAGGGACAAAGCCCAGCATAAAGAGTAAACAACTAGGACAGCAAATCAGTTCTAATTGTTGACCTGTTACCAAGAAGTGGGGTGTTACTAAAGCACAAGCTCCAGTGTTAACCAGCCAGTGTGTCACTTAAGGTAGTTGCAGACTTAAGGCCCCAGGGTGGGGGACTGACAGGCGTGATGTCTGAACACCACTATTGAAAATTTTTCTGCTGGTGGATGCTGTTATCGGTATTACACTACAGTCTACTGTTGGCTCATCCGTACTTGGACAATGATCACCTTGTAGGATGGTACTGCATCAATTGTTCGACTGAAAATTATTTTAATCAGTATGCAAATTGTACACATTATGACTTATTTTACACAAAGTACAGTACCTGGCATGTGTTTGGGTGGCCGGTACATATCACAGCGTAAAATGCTCCTCATCACATTAAACAGATTCACCTGAAACTGTTGGAAGACCATGCCTGATAAAAATATAAAACTTTTTATTGTTATCACAATAAATCTACATATAATATACATGTGTAAGTAAAAGTAAATGAAATACTGTATAACATTTAGGAGATGGGTTGGTATGAAAAATGTGTAGATCAGGTCACCATTGCAAAACTGTTTCAATTCTGGGATTTGGAATAAAGATGTGTTTTAGTAAATCCCCATGGATAACACACACTACCATGAACTAAAGATCATGAAAACAAAACATGGCAGTTTTATTTTTATAAATTATGACATAAAGTGATAAAATATGCAATTTCTTCAGATTTGTGCATTTTTCGAATGTTTTAATTTTGCCTTCAATTATATGTTGACAATCAACAATGCGGTGGTAAAGTGTTGTCAAGGCATTTCAGTAAAATGCGCCTTATACAGCGATACCAGTGCTCATTCTCTTGTTAGTTTAGTGCACTGACTTCACTCTGCAGGGAAGTTGTGGAGTAGATAAAAAGCAGTAGATAATATTAATGCCAAAACATAGTGTAATTATTTAATAATTAACAAATTAATTAGTACATTTAATTTTGCAAATACCTTTGCCTTCATCTGTGAAGTTGACACGAACTATGAATTCTAGTGACTGCTTTATAAACTGCACAAAAGTGACTGGATGATGTTCCTGGAAATCTAATAGCTAAAAGTGATAGAAAATAAATAACTTAAATATTGCTACAGTTTTGCTTCAAATAAATAACATAGGAACACATGTATTTATTTTATTAAATTACCATAACCGGATCGCCTCCCTGGGTATGACTTGGAACATGTCTAATGTCTTGATGATTTATGCCTTACGAACTCGATGGTGTGCCTTAAAATCTGTAGATACGGAGATTAAGCACTTGGACAACTGATTGATTGATAATATTTGTTGCCCAATTTTGATCTTTTTTTACCCAACAGTTCATCTGAATAATATGAAAGTTCTGAAACTCAGTAACTACAAAATTTTAATAAGGAAATTAAATTTTATAAGTTAATATCTAACCTAACAAACTATTGCCATAAGTCCAGCACAATCTGCTTAAGCCAAACGTCAGAAAAAGACATCCTGAGTTACTTCCAGCCGGACCCACCAAAACAAAGCACTCTGACTGGATGAAGGGACCTATCCTCTGTAAGGATTTATCTCAACTGGGGGCCAGGGCTGGGTGACCACAGGGGCTACACTGTCTTGGCTCTCACAGGCCAGTTGCTTCGTAGAAATGAAACTGGATGAAGGATATGGGGAAGCTTTCAACCACTCCTCCGTGTGGCGAATGTTCCTATTCAACTAGGCATGACTCTCACTTCTAAGCGATCCTGATGCCAGGGTTAACAGGAAGACGGTTTTGAAGGTTACATGTTTCAAGGAAGCCCCTACGACCTTTGGGCCTATCCCTGTTGAGTAACAGCCGAGTAAGGTTCTCATCCTTGCTTATCTCAATGGATTAGTTACCAATCTTATCAGCTATAGCAGTATGTTAACCATCGACAGTGATGGGCTGGAGCTTTTTTTCTTGAAACAGGTACAGGAGAAAGTCAGCTATCTGTTTTATAGATGGTGCTTCGGAGTCCACTTGAGGCAATTGACACTATCAAAAAAAAATGGTCTACTTTGTCTCATAGGCTGCTCTGGTTGAGCGTCTCTGAGTTGCCAAATTTTGTTCTGCCACTTGATGACAGAAGCCCTGGTTTCTGCAGGCTGAAGCTCAGGAGCCAAGCATGGAGATTCAGATTGTGTTTAGCGGGACCTGCTTGCACCAGACCTATGGCAATAGTCTCTTAGGTGAGATATATTAATACAATAAAACTTTATTATTTTTTGGGATGGGTCGATATAAAAAATATGTAGATTGGGAGGCCACTACCATTCCAATTTCATAACTTTTAATAAATCCCCAATCAAACCAGCCTACTTACAGGAAGTAAAACTCATGAAACTATGGCAGTTCTGCTCGTTAAAATCCCTTAAAAGTCTGCACATAGACAAAAATATGGGATAAAAGTCAATAATTTCTTCAGATTAGGGGTTTGTGTCCACTACTTTAAGTTTTCCTTCAATTATATCTGTTGACAATCGAGATTGGCAATTGCAAAATTTAGTCAGGTATCAGGTATCTATGTGCTTAATCTCAGAAATGGCGGAATCTAAGGCACACCATCCAAATCGTAATGCACAAATCAGAAAGTCGTGGATCATAATCAGGTCATCACCAAAGGAACCATCAGTGTTTCGGAAGTCAGAAAAATTAAGGAGGGAAAGACTTGAGAAACAGATAGGTTTTAAGTCACCTTTTAAAACATGAAAGTGTAGAAGCAGTTCAAATTTCCATAGTAGTCACTAGTGCTGTAACGAGTTGACCGAAACTCGAGTCGTAACTCGGGGGGAGAGATATTTGGAGACAACATCGATTTACGCAATTTTAACTCCAGTTTTTAAGAAATAAATAATGATATACTACTCGTTACAAACTAGCACTTTTGCAATTTATCTAACCATAGAGACATAAAAATCAGTGAGCAATGGTCGTTTATTTCCCTTATTTACGTGGCTGTTCCATAAAGTGCTCATATATATCTGCACAACTTAACCTGCAACAAAATATATTTCCTTGCAATAAAATGGTACTAACTGTTGATCCCTTGATGACAATATTTGGACATAGTTATTTTATTTATATTTGTGTCATTTACTCGAGTTCAACTCGAGTTCAACTCTCATCTAACAGCAGATCCTCGATCTACAGAAATCGCTAATGATAACAGCCCTAGTAGTCACAGTATTGCAGTAAATGCTCTCAATACCAAGATACCAGGGCAACAGGTCCATCCTTATTATTTATATAGCATATGTCCTTTGTTACTCAAATGACTACTATTAATGCCGGATGCAAGACTATTTTAAATACAGTAGCCCAAATATGATGAAGTATTGTAAGTCAAAGTTAGGTATACCTAGAACCAGTTTTGAAGAACCAACATAATAATGTTGTAGCTTTTCAACATATAAATCGGAAATTAAACTCCTTACTTGAGCCAAATCCTGTGGATATTAAATGTTCTAATCTACATAGTTTACTGTATTGTCAAGATTTTAAATTGTGGAGAATCAAAAAAGTTGTTTCTGGTTCAAGTTTTCATCCTAATGAAGATTTGATATATTTGGACCAGGTTGTCCAAAAATGCTTCAAAACATTGAAATGACTAGACATTGACCAATTAATAGATTTTTAACCTAAAAAAGGAAGAACATTAAATTACTTATTATAATATTTAACATAAATTAATTTCATGGTTATTTCCTTTGATAACTAATACTTGTGACCAAAAGTGACAACTTACCAACTTCAGTAGAATATTTAATACTTTCTCCCTCTTTTCTTGCATGTCTCTTTTCTGGGACATTTCAGCATCTGAAATATTTTAAAGATTTTAATTGACCACCTTTGCTTCCCACCAGAGTGTAATATTGATCTTTTCACATTCATTTTGCCCAAGGCTTTGTGGCACTTTTATGAGCTTTACTGGAACACTTTCCAGGGCCACCAGACCTGCAACTCAAAAATGTTATGGGTCCACAAAAAAAAGTTGAAAGTCCACATTTCATGTGGGTCAATATCAACATTGAGTTTCAAAACTGACCAAGTGGCAAGTGCTAAAGAATAAAGAAGGCAGAGGTAACAATCTCATCAATTTTGGCCATTCAAAAATATACACGTATATATGAACAGTTTTCTTCAGTTATATTACCACTCAGACCTATAATTCTAGGAAGATACACATCCTTGAGAATAGTTGTCGGTCTTGGATAGGGGGGTAGCTGTAAACTTCGTACACCGTTCAATGCTTTAATGGTGGTCCATTTCATTAGTATAAAGTATTGCCCTATAAAATTCTGTTACTGTACTATTAGATTGTTCATTCAAAGAGCCAGTTGTCTTAAGTCATGATTCATGACCCTATGCATGGCCAGTAGCTTCATGAATTTTGCATAGAGTTTCTGCACCTTAGAAACTGCCAGTACAAAGATGAAGCATTATAAAAGTATGATTTAATTAGACATCAAATTGCCATACTAGTTGTTACTGGGCAGACAGAAATATTGCTTACCAATTGTTAAAATTTTATTGTGATTTAACTTTTTTAAAGTTAAATACTTACCTTATCCTCACTATTGCTATATTTTGGTGAAATAAAACATCAACAACCAACCCGAATATTTTAAAAGAAAATATTCTTGTCAGTACTACTGCACATATGGGGACTGTGCATGTGCGGCGTCCCTAGTTCCCTCTAATACTTCATATTTTAGTTAAGTCGTCGGAGAGTAAACAGATACAACAGGCATTTATAAGGCACGATATATCAAGGTTCAATTGTTGGACTTGACACATAGACATTTAATAAATAAGCATTTCCTTTCTGGGTTTACCAATATCTCCATCCACATTGATCAGTTTAGAGTTTAATATCACTTACAACTTATTGTACAGGTTATATAATAACAGGCACTTGAGGGGAGGTTGGAATGTTGTGCATGCTGGTAGGTCACTACAAAAACTATGCCTGCGACTTTCCCCCCCCCACCCCCACCCCCACCCCCCCCCCCCACCCACCCACCCCCCCCACCCACCCACCCCCCCCACCCCCCCCACCCCCTTCTTTAACATTTCCCTAAAACACGAACCATTTTGTTGTATCTATGATATCACAATTCTAAAATTGACACAACAATCTCTGGCATCATATGATAGACAATGATCTTACAACTGACAATTATGTGACCAGTCTGATATCCTAGTAGAAAATACAAAACCTCAATGTGTGATATTGTTCACACGAGCCCATATTTACAGTAGCTATCTGAATATTGGTTCTGTGTAGTTCTGTGTAATATTTTATTGTGCTCTAATTTTGAACATGACCAATAAGGCAACAACACATGCACTGACAAATGTTTTATAAATACATAAATTGGGGTAGTGTCATTTTATTTTCCTTTCCTTTTTTACACATAGTATACATTAAAGCTGAAACAGAATACAAAAAACTTGCAGTTGATTATTCATCTGTGTTCTTTTGTTATCTTCAGATATTCTTTACTGATATCTTAATTTTATCCGAAGCATATCTGTTATACTTGGAACAAAAGCCCATGGTGGGGGAGTTATAACACACTCACCTCCCACCTCTGAGATCGGAGTTCAAATCCCAGCCCAACCTCAAGTGCGAAAGCTCCCCAGAAGACCAGGTATTAACAAAACTGAGATATGTGAGGATATTACACACTGGTTGACAGTTTACAGTACAGAACCTTGACAAACTATATAGACTAATTTCCTCTACCCTTCCAACTACCTGTCACAATATAACCCATATAAAGTTACTATGCATGACATAAAACACTAAATAAATCAAAAATCTGTACTTACGAGCTTTTGAAAAGACTTCTATCCGTTGAAATACCAGGCTTATAGTAGACAGGGCATCGGGGTGATCTCTCGGATTTTTGAAACCAAAAACCACCAACTTCCTCAGAACTAGCAAAAACAGAATATTTGACTTGCAGGAGAATGTGTAACAACATCTGTGTACTTCGTGTTTGCCAAGTTTTGTTTTCATGAACTTCACTTCCTGTTTGTGGGCTTTTTTGATAGGGGAAATACTAGGACTAAAATTTTTCAGTATCCCCGAATCACAATGGTTTTCCACTGGTAGATCACCAACATGAAAAAAATGCCAGCAACACATATCCTAGTATAAACTAGTAAACTTGGAACTCCAAAAACTATTAAAATATTGTTTATTTTCTTCTTAATAATTTTTATACATAATTCCCCCTATTTTGAGAGATATTTGACACTTCCCTTAAGTTCCAATTAATTTGGATTAGATCACCAGTAATATATGCTTTTATTTGTACTTAAATGAGTAAATACTGCAATGCAGATAGAGTAAGAAATCTAAAAAGCCTTAATTTACTATACATTCAACAAATCTCACCACAATTCATTTATTTTATTAGTATTTTCACATGTGGCGAATTTCAGATATGTGGCGAATTTTAGATTTCTTACTCTATCTAAATTTGGAGTGATTTTCTTGCAACAGACACTGAGCTGTATTTTTAGCCCCAAGTTACACCACAATGTGCAAATAATACACTTTTCGGGAAACTGCATACATTTTATTGATGGCAACAGTTTGGAAAACTGTTTATCATGACTAGAATGTATTTTATATCCTCACCTTTGAGAGCAAGTATGGAATGATCTAGAAACACTTGTGCCTCAGTCAGTTGCTGATTCTGAAGACTGTGAAAGAAACTATCTGTGTGAGAATTCCACAACATCAGGATAAAGCCAAATACATTGACAGCAAGCTGAAAAGAATAGATAACAACAGTAAAACTCATCTATATCAGGAATGGGTCAGCAGCACCAGCTGACTACAAAATCAGCCCCCTCCTGATTGATGAACTATTTAAATAATTTCACAATTGGATATCCATCGATATTTCAGTAGTTATGGTACACACATATTGCTTACAACGTTGGGATCGACCATGTAACTAGAAATAGGATGCCCTGTTGATAGTAGGTGCGAATAGAAACAGGATAGCACAGAAGAACACACATTATCATGTGTAATGTCCACCCCATGAACCTTTTGCCAAAATTGTACAGTAGTCTTACAAGACCATGTTTCATTTGTGAAATATATCAATGATGCTTAAATATTTATTAGTGTAGATGTAAATTATTTCAGCTTCATGCCTTTTTGCATTGGTTGGGTCGAAAATTTTGACGAAATCACTCTACATTGCACGGTTAAGAAGATAGAAGCAAATAGTGCTGGGACGAGTTGACGGTAACTCGAGTCATAACTCGGTGGGCGATATTTGGGGATGACATCGAGTTACGCAATATAAACTCGAGTTTTCACAAAATAAATAATGATATGCTTACCTTGTCTCAAAGGGACATTTTTGGAACTGATCAAACCATCAAAACTTAAAAACTCAATAAATAATGGCCATTTTAATATTAACCTTAGCTGCGTGGCTGTTCCATGACGTGCACATACATACCTGCACACTTTAAATGGCAAAAAAATATTTTTCTTGCAATAAAAAGGTACTTAACACAACTGGTAATAATATTTGGATTTTTCTTATTTTATTTTTATTTTTGTGTATTTACTCGAGTTCAACTCGTTTGTAACAAATGATTCTCGATCTGCAAAAATCGCCGACGATCCCAGCACTAGAAGCAAATTCCTGTTTTTCTATTTTTTGCAAAAATTTGAAAATTCAAAATGGCCGCCATTTTTGGGAAAAGGAAAATTTTTTGAAAATTGCCAAGAGTACATTTCTTAGATACCCTATGGGTCGAAAATTTCAACGAAATAACTCTATTTTGCATGGTTAAGGCCAATTTGTGTTTTTCCATTTTGGGCAAAAATTCGAAAATTCAAAATGGCCGCCATATGTGGGGAGGGGAAAATTTTTTGAAAATTGCAAAGAGTACATTTCTTAGATACCCTGTGGGTCGAAAATTTTGACGAAATCGCTCTATCTCGCACGGTGAAGGAGATAGAAGCAATTTTGTGTTTTGCCATTTTTGGCCAAAATTCGAAAAATCAAAATGGCCGCCATTTTTGGGGAGGGGAATATTTTTTGAAAATTGTAAAGAGTACATTCCTTAGATACACTATGGGTTGAAAATTTCGGCGAAATCGCTCTATCTCGCACGGTTAAGGAGATAGAAGAAAATTGTGTTTTGCCATGTTTGGCAAAAATTCGAAAATTCAAAATGGCCGCCATTTTTGGGGAGGGGAAAATTTTTTGAAAATTGCAAAGAGTACATTCCTTAGATACCCTGTGGGACGAAAATTTCGACGAAATCGCTCTATCTCGCACAGTTAAGGAGATAGTCAAAGTTGGGGTTTTTACGTCCCGTTCAACAGCCAGGGTCATATTGGGACAGGTCCTCAGAATTGCCACTTGTGGGACTCGAACCCACAGAGGTGACAGCCTATGATTAGATGCCAAACTTGCTAACCACTAGGCCACTGAGGACCTCCAGTTAAGGAGATAGAAGCAAATTTGTGTTTTGCCATTTTGGCAAAAATTCAAAATGGCCACCATTTTTGGGGAGGGGAATTTTTTTTGAAAATTGCAAAGATTACGTTCCTTACATACCCTGTGGGTCGAAAATTTCGACGAAAACACTCTATCTCGCACGGTTAAGGAGATAGAAGCAAATTTCTGTTTTGCCAGTTTTGGCAAAAATTCGAAAATTCAAAATGGCCGCCATTTTTGGGGAGGGGAAAATTTTTTGAAAATTGTAAAGATTATGTTCCTTAGATACCCTGTGGGTCGAAAATTTCGACGAAATCGCTCTATCTTGCATGGTTAAGGAGATAGAAGCAAATTTGTGTTTTGCCATTTTTGGCAAAAATTCGAAAATTCAAAATGGCCGCCATTTTTGGGGAGGGGACATTTTTTTGAAAATTGCAAAGATTACATTCCTTAGATACCCTGTGGGTCGAAAATTTCGACGAAATCGCTCTATCTCGCACGGTTAAGGAGATAGAAGCAAATTTGTGTTTTGCCATTTTTGGCAAAAATTCGAAAATTCAAAATGGCCGCCATTTTTGGGGAGGGGAAAATTTTTTGAAAATTGCAAAGAGTACATTCCTTAGATACCCTGTGGGTCGAAAATTTTGACGAAATCGCTCTATCTCGCACGGTTTAGGAGATATGAGCACATTTGCCTTTTTCAGTATTCAAAATAGCCAATTACTCACATATTTAATTAATTACTCACTCATCTATGAAGCAATTCCCCCTCAAAAGCAATCCCATACAAGCTATTAACCCAATGAACCTCCATACCAAATTTCAGAAAGCTAGGCTTAATAGCATTCCTTAAAATGTCTGGAAACCAAAGAGCTACTCAAAAGTAGCAAAGTAGCTATTACTCAGTTAGCTATAGAGCTATCATCACCAAAAGCAATCCCATACAAGCTATTAACCCCAAAAACCTGCATGCCAAATTTGGTAAAGAGAGGATAAGAACTGTTGCCTAAAATGTCTGGAAACCAAGTGGGACGTCGGACGGCAGACGGCGGAAAAAGCAAAAATAATATGTCCACCCCCCAGTGGGGTGGACATAATTACTTGTTTTCTCTTACTTTTTGTGCCTGGGTAAAGGTTTAAGGAAAAACTCAAAACTTCGCTGTTTGCAAAAGCCTATCCAACTTAGCCAGCCCACATACCTGTGTCTTCTCTGGTATTACCTGGCTATTCAATGGAGTAATTCTTAGTATTTCTTACCCAATATATTGATGTATAGTTGTGCCTTAGAGTTTGTCACATGATGGAGATTAAGAGCTATAAAAGTTCTTACTAGATTATTAGATATTTGATTAGTGTCACACACCCCTAGTTTTCAGACATGTCTGTACACTGTTTGCCTACATAGCCCATTTTTGAATACCTGAGCACCAAATTGTAAAATAAAATTCTAAACATAAGTCTGCATTATTGCTACAGAAATACATTTTCAATTTAATAACCTAATCTGATTTTTATAGCATTTAATCTCTACAGAGTCAAATGGTGTAGAAAAGTAAAATTATTGTTTCGAAAATAGTATCAGAGATGCCCGTACCAAACAGCCTGGGGAAATACTTTTCAACACCATGACATATTGAAGTAGTGAAACAGTACAAAGACCGGGATACTTTCAGTGCATTGTCACTTATATAAAGGTTCAAATAATGTTTAAGTAGAGAATATAACATCTAAGAGAAAGAAAAAGTATGCAAATATAAAGTACTAAAACAAGACAATTCAATAGCAAGATGACACCATTAATCAGTAAACTAAAAATTATGAAGCTGTAAAATTTATTAATTGGAGAATAGCTGTCAATGGAAATAGCACAATTGTGTAAACGTGCATATAATAATCAGTTGCAGCAATCCATATATCTTTGTCATAAGAGAAATATGTCTCAAATATGGCGGGTGAACACACTTTGGCAGAGCAAAAAGGTCACACCATGATGCACACCTACACCCCCTAACCAATATCCCTACCAAATGTCAACCTTCTACACCTTCTGGAATCCAAGAAATAGCCCAGACAAGATTTTAAAACTCATGGTCACTCAAGGTCACACCATGACACGGCACACCTACACCCCCTAACCAATGTGCCTACCTGGTATCAAATTCCTACACCTTACAGTTTTTGAGATATAGCCCGGACAAGATTTTCAAACTCAAGGTCACAATGGCAAGGTCAAAGGTCAAATCAAGGTCAGACCATGATGTTGCACACCTACACCTCCTAACCAATGTCCCTACCAAGTATCAACTTCCTACACCTTACGGTTTCTGAGATACAGCCCGGACTAACTTTTTACCACCGCCCGGACACCTGCCCACCCATCCAGACACCATGGGTGAAAACAATACCCCGACAGCCCCAAAGGGCTGTGGAGTAACAACTGACACTCTGTAGATTTGTCACTATTTGTAGGTCGCTTTGATGGAGATTTGCATTTGGGCAAGTTTGTATTGGGGACAGCTTTTTTCAAATGTTCAAAAAACCTTCCAAGACTCCTCTTGAGCTGTGTAATATTCTCACATATATCAGCTGTATAAATACCCTGGCTTCAGGGAATTCTCCTTTAGCTCAGCTGGTTAAAGAGCTAGACTTGTGTTCATTTCTATGTGTATTGCAAAGGCTATGGGATCAAGACCAAGTAGAACCAATCCATAATGTCTCCATACAACACAGCTGTAATACAATAAACATACTAGAGGGTGAATGGGGAGAGGGATAGATATTTGGTGAAGCTAGTTGTTCAACGTGTACTGCCAACATGCAAAGGTCTCCTTTCAGAGCCATAAGGGAGGGCTCGTCAACTAGAAAAAGAAAATATATACAGAAACAACAATAATAAAAGGTGAGACCAAAGGATGGCTCACATTGAATAGCTACAGTTAGGAAAATATAAGGTTATTTTTATGTAAATTACCTCTTCAAAAGCCTTTTTATCTGGCAGCAGTCTTTTGGAGGCAAGAGCTTTGATCACATGATGAAGTATGAGAAGCGCCCTCTGCTGAATGAGTGGTGTGTCTGACTTAATGACCTCCAGCAGAGTGGGGATCAGCTCAGGCCAAAACTGAGGGCAGTCTAACCGTGCAACCTTGGCTATCAGTACAGCTTGCTGGGTGGCTATCTGAAAATATATACCAGAAGGGAGCTAATTTTTAACTTTACCAGTACGAGATTTGGGTGGTAATGTGAATTCTATATTTTAGCAATTCGACCCTTTTATTTTAATTGAAACACACATGCATACTATTTTGGGTTTAGAGGCTTGCCCCCAAATCTAACTCTGTTAATTTAATTTTATATTTCCTCAATAGTTTCCTGTTATAATCCAATATGGCCGATCGTGTACCAGTTAAATATCAATCAATACTTGGGTGAAAAATGGGGCCTGGTATCCACTATGTTCATTAAACTAACCCAAATCTGAATAGTGGATACCAACATTTTTAATTGTATCCTCCTTACAATACGTGTAAGGGAAATATCACAGCTGATGTACACAATTTTATCAAAAATAAAATGCTAAGCATCTGTAATGTTGAAGAAACCTATGCTAAAACACAAGAGTAGGTGAACAAATCTGACTGGTTGTTAGGTTTCGCAATATAATTTATGGGAATACAACATATTTTAAGTACTTTTCTCCCCTGGATAACAATTTTGCTAGTTTGAACTCAGTTCATCAGCATATGAATGACCAGTTTTCATTTAGCTAGGTACCCTATTAAAGCACTAATACAGCTTCCTTAAAGGATGACTTCAGCGTTTTTGACATACATATTTTTTAAGTGTAAATTCAAGCTTTATATATTATCAATATACTGACAAAGTTTTATGTGTCAAAGTTGCCTATATCTGCTGTAATTTGCATTTAAAAGTACAGAAGCACTGCCTTATTTGGGTAGTCACATGTTCCCTCCCGAAAATTGCCGAGTGCACATGAAGTAAATAAACATGTGTGGGTGACGTCATTTGTGTTCACTTGCCTTGGTTTTAGCTTAGAACTGTTCTGATATATACTGCTTTTTACGTTATATTATCTCTTATAAAATGGAGCATTTCAAGGACATAGTAAAAGTAACAATGTTCTAACTGTAGTTTGAGCCAATAAAACTTACAAAATGTGTGAGTTTATAGAACAAAAGATAAATATAACATGATCCACTGTGGGGTTGAACTGCGGACACTAATACTGAGAACAAGCACTGTTTATATTCTTTGCTGTGAACAGTGTATATTTATAACACTCTCTTCTTTTATCAACTATAAGATGTGAAATGAGATGAGTTTCTGGTAAATGTTTCATGGTCAAAGAAAATACTGCAGTATCAAGTATTATCTGGGCCATCTAGCCTTTTTCTGTGTAGAAAGGTACATCAATTCAGAAAAGCTTCAGTTAACATTTGTTTCACTCTATAAAGTGCACACTTATTAACTTTGGAAATCTAAAATTTAGTTCATTTACGTGAATATTTAATTTTAGCATATTATTTAACTATTGAAATAACATATAAAGAAATAGTCCAGAAGGCAAATAAATATATTAGTTCCTGGTATTTACAAATATATAATCTCAAGCCTTCAACAGGGGTGTATTTTGTAACTGCTGAATTATACACTACTTCTTCTGTTTTAATGTTGCTTTGAACACTGTATAATAGGTCATATCACGACAGGTAGTTTACAGGCAGAGGAAACCAGTACATACATGGTGCTGTCCTTTAAACTGCCATCCATCAGTAAGAAACTACCATCTTTCCCATATAGGGTTCTGGGTTTGAACCGCCTACATCAGAGATGTAACTATATTATAATTAAGGTAATTCAACTCCAGACTATTACTATGTTCTGTTCCCCCCACTCTTTCAATTTTCCATCTATCAGATCAGAGAAATATTAATTCACAGTATTAGATTATTTTTGTGCATTTTAATGAGGTTTTTTGCAACACAAGTGCTGTCCACCAGTTCTGTCCAAAACAAGTGTGTCTAGAGGTTTCAATAAATGATCCAACATATAAACTATGTGACGAGAACAAAGAAAATCAGTCACAATAGTATGTAAATAGATGGTTATAATTTAGTTTTTACTTAAAGTGTAGAAGTTTTTACTTGAGGATTCAAAGTTGGGGTTTTACGTCCCGTTCAACAGCCAGGGTCATATTGGGACAGGTCCTCAGAATTGCCACTTGTGGGACTCGAACCCACAGAGGTGACAGCCTATGATTAGATGCCAAACTTGCTAACCACTAGGCCACTGAGGACCTACTTGAGGATTCAAAAGCACTTCTAAAATCACATGAAAATATTAACTTAACTCTTATTGGATATATTAACTTTTTTTTAAAAAAAATTGCTTAACTCTGGTTTCATTATTTTCTATAAACCTCCAGGCTTTCATCTCTGTGGTGGTGGATTTAAATATATGATATAATGGAATAAATGATGATCCCGTGTTGCAATGTGACCTTATAATTATGATAAAAGTGATACAAACACTCAGCTTGGAGCCAACTTTTAAATTTACATCTCTCTCCTTTTAGCAATTTTGCCTTGACCAAGGTTGTAAAATTGAATAACTGACTATTTTTGAACAGCCACATTATCTACATTTACTGGCCTCAGTATCTAGATGCTGAGATCATGCACAGATAACCTCTATGTCTGAGATAAATGTGGATACATTGAAGAGAAGAGAATAGTAAGAGAGAAAAATATAGGTTATGTTTTGATCATTTTGAAAAATCAGAAAAAAAATCTTTTCTAGTTTCCTTTTACTAATTATATAATTCTTAATTTTATCCTTCAATAACTATGTACAATTTACCATTTTAAACTGACAATTGCAAAAATAAATTGAGGAGACAAAAACAGATATACTGTATATATAGCACTGTTTTTATCCCTGCATACACAGCCCATGAACACATATGATGCAAACACACCACGTGACTGGTGAAAAGAGCCGAAGCAGGAAGTTGTAAATTTGAAATTTATCTCCTGTTATAAAAGCTTGTTTATGAAGTAAACAGACTACTTTGGGTACTAATAGTACCAGATACATGTTTTAAATAGGCAAGAGTATCATATCCTGCATTTAACTCAGAAGTGAAAAAAAAACACTGAAGTCATCCTTTAAGCCAACTTAGAGTCTAATATACAGATAGAAATTTCATTTCAATCCATACACAGCAGTGAAACATATAAGACAAGAGGGTCAGAAATGCCCCAAAAGGTGGGTTGCGCGGGCAGCAATAAGGTTAGCGACTGCTGTAATTAAATTTAGAAACAAGGAAAGAAATGTTAGGTCACCCAGTTAAGGTAAATGTGTTAGAGGTGCTAAGAAATGTAAAACTTGTAATCTAGGTTACATAACTGTATCTATGCTATAAACGGATGAACGAACAGACAGAATTACACCAATTTCGAAAGCAACTTAGCTATGGTGGTTATCTATCTCCCTGTCAAGTTTGAAATCGATTGGACAAGGCATTTTCAAGTTATAGTCCAGAAACGGAAATGTTGATGGACAAACGAACAGACGGAATTACACCAATTTCGAAAGCAACTTAGCTATGATGGTGATCTATCTCCCTGTCAAGCTTAAATTCGATTGGACAAAGCGTTTTTGAGTTAAGAGTCCGGAAATGGAAATGCTGATGGACAAACGGAAAAAAAACCGGACAAACGAACAGACGGAATTACACCAATTTTGAAAGAAACCTAGCTATGATGGTGATCTATCTCCCTGTCAAGTTTGAATTCGATTGGAAACAGCATTTTCAAATTAGAGTCCGGAAACAGAAATGTTGAGGGACAGACAAACAGACAAAAAACAGACAAACGAACAGACGGAATTACACCAATTTCAAAAGGAACCTAGCTGTGATGGTGATCTATCTCCATGTCAAGTTTGAATTCAACAGGACAAACCGTTTTCGAGTTAGAGTCTGGAAACGGAAATTTTGACGGACAAAAAACGGAAAAACAAAAGGATGGAATTACACCAATTTCGAAAGGAACCTAGCTATGATGGTGATCTATCTCCCTGTCAAGTTTGAATTTGATTGGACAAAGCAGTTTCGAGTTGGAGCCCCGAAACGAAAATGTGGACAGACAGACGTCGGACACATCAATCTAATAGGCAGGTCGGTTACACGCAACCCGTCTAAAAACAGGTATTTCTAAGAATTAAGAATTAAAAAGTATTCTGTCTTGACATTGTTTATTGCTATAAAAAGCATGGTTTCTTAATTTTTGGCCAAATAATATTTTTATGCCAGTTTATTTTCCTTGTTTTTCTTTGTGGGTCTTTATGTGATATTACTAATTCACACTACCTGAGAAACTGGTTCAGTAAAACTTGAAATCAGCTGCTGCTTTAAACATGTCTTCTCTTCTTCAGAAAGTGCACTGTAAAGAGATTATACAATATTGTGCAAAGTTATTATTTTTTCATTTATTTATTAAAATGACTGTTTATTATTTAGTTGGATTTTCATGTTACAAGTTGTTTCAACCAATTTATGGACTACATGAATTTGTTACTTGCCATTCATTTTTAAACTGCTGTACCTATACTGAAATTAGTTTATCTATAATTTTACATTACAATTGTACACATATGATGTACAAAGTAAAGAAAAATCATTAAGAAAAAATTTTACTCAGCTCTATTTTCACCTTTAATCTTACCATTAAATTACAGTACAAAACAGCCTCACACATGCAATGAGAGACCAATAAATTGGTCACACATGTCAGATTAGATTTCAGATGCATTGTAAGTAGGACGCAGTGACAATACATGTAAAAGCTGGTTACATGACTTACCGTAATGTAAGCATTCAGAAATGCCTGACACAAAATGGTGGTTATTTTTCATAAGGAAAGAAAAAATGAGACAAAAATCTGTGTATCTGTTACTGCCTCAAAAATATTTTCCTTATTTATGCACATATTTAACATTAATTTTCATTATGTTTGTCTACATCATCCACTGTATTTGCTTCTCTGGCACTTCCAGTTGGTGACAAATAAAAAGCAGTTACTTAAATTCATATTGGTTCTTTCCATACAAATATTCAGTGCCATTTTACTAATGAAATCGCAGCCTTACTCATAAGAGCTATTATCTGCAGAGGTACAAAGTTTAATTGTTTTTTTTTTATGTCCCGTTCAGCTCTAATATACTACTACAATATTTGACAGACTGATATTGTGTTTTAAATTCTAAAATGGTATGCTGCTTAGTGACCTCTGACACGTCTTTTGCCCAATGCTGAAATTGCGAATATAGAATGGTAAATAAAACAACGTCATTGAATTCTGCATGCATCGTCCCTTCGCGTACAAATGTAAACAACAACTCGCAGTAAAATAAAATGTAAATTATATGCAGCAAATATGAAGTCAAATAATTCAGTGAGGATTTTTATCAATATTTCATTTACAGATCTACTACTCATTAATATTTATGAGATCACAGAATTCTGTGGGGGATTTCATGACAATATTTTAACCATAAGGCTGTTTGCACATCCATCAATATGCATGTTTAGTTCGTGGAACAACCAACATGGCAAGCCCTTCGGGCTTCATGGCTTTAATATTCAGCTGATCGATAGTTTAAAACCATCATAAAGCACTTGAATATGCCTTTTATTCCTATAATAAAGTTAAACAACAAGAGTCAAAAGTCCATACTTTGGTGCCATTCTTCTCCAGTATTTGTCTATTCCATTCTTGAAGTACAATACAGCAAGCCATCTCACATTAACTGGCAAGTTCTGGTTGTTAAAAACAGTCTGTAAAAAATAATAAATTTAGTGTTACTGATCTGTACTTAAGATTGTAGTTAACTGTCACTATTTGTTTTGAGAAAGCTGACAAACTACATTATCTGTAATTAGTGCTGGGACGATGTTTGTAAACTTCGGTATTTTCGCTCGCTGGCTCATTGTCGATAAACTATAAATAAAACCGATGTTTGCTAAACTCATTTGTTTCAATTCTTTGTAGCCTTTTTGTCATATTAAAAATCATATTTGGCGAAAATTTTGTGCATTTACCAGTTAAAATCACAAAACTAGCCGTAAATGCAAAAATATAAAGTAAACAGAAAATGCTTTGGGGTTTTCCCACTGTTGTCAAGGTGATTATAAAATGAGCCAGTCACAAGTGAGGATACAGAAAGCATGGCATGGATTGAGGAAGACGTTTGTAAAAAACTTTTTTAGGTTATATTTCTGATAATTTATATCTATTTTCGTTGTTTTTATTAATATTTGATTTTTTGGGGTCTGGTTCACACTTCTGACTTCATGATCAGCAATGTTCGATCTTTGTTCAGATTATTCTGATTCGAACATCGACAGGAAAAATCACAGCGATCTCCCAGCATTATCTGTAATACATTAGACTCTGTAACTGCAACTGTTAATATCCACAATATTTGGTTCTAGGTGTCCATAACTTAAACTTGACAATGTACAATAAAAATACATTTTCTGATCTTTTATTCTGCTATCTGAAGGAAGTAATAATCTTGGGACATTATCTCTGTTTTTTTCTACAGTGAGCAAAAAAGAGAGTCGTGTATTGTGTATTCTTTTGCGTAATTGCCGGCACAAGATGAGTCACTGACAATTAATAAAGCCAGCATCAAATCATTCCCCTACTACCACAATAGTTCAATCGGTACACACCACAGGAAATATGCTGCATTTACCATTAAAGTTGAGTAAAAGCCTGGCTGTATTTCCCATTGTTTTAGCTGTTCTTCTGCAGGTTTTAGTAAGCTTGTATCCTGACTTGAAGCCCTGGCCAGAACTTCTGCCACAGCTGGGGCTGCCGATAAGGGATCCATTTATATCTGTAGTAAAATTACATATTTATATTAAAGCATACAGTCTGTCTAATCCCACTCTCCACAAATACTTCAACTCTCAAAACAAATATCACTAGAAAGTATACACTAAAGAGTAACTTTCCCACCATCATGTCCTACTTAGATTGCACCCAATGATCAAATGTGGGCATCAAAGACTTTCAAAGAAATACATACCCATAGTAAAAATCAGGGTACTATTACCTTTAAAATTTCACCTGGTAATTATGTACTAATAAATTCTCATATTACACTCTTATTAAATTTGACTCTTATGAAAATTGCAAATGTTGAAACTGAATGAAATGAAAGAAGAAACACATTAAGTGATGTATCTTTAAGAAGAAATTTCATCACAAATTTTAATTCTTTATGACTTTATTGATAAACTTTCTGTTGTTTACAAGAGATTATCCATCATTGCACCTGAAACCTTAAAATTACACACAACGGAAGTTAGAATATTTATTAACATTTAATTGTCATTGGTAAAACTCTTGCATATTCACATATCAAATAAGGAAGTTGCTGTGACAACAGCAATGTCCTCGGCAGTTTGTGTGTATCTTCGTCAGTTTTCGTATGCAAAATGTGCCAAGTTGAGGTGCTGATTTCATGTAGAAATTATATTATCACCCCAAAAAACACCTCTAAAACGTTTATTGTTTTGATTTTTTTGTAGTTAAAGTACACTAATACATTAAGCTTGTGTCAATGCACATCTTTAATCAATAGAAATCCACGATATTAAACTGGCAATAAGCAGAATTTTAAAGACTGAAAATGCGCAGTGAACGAAAACTCGTCGCTGCGCATCTTTGCTATAGTGTACATTATAACGCAAGGGATACAATATTGTAAAAGTACTCTAAATGGCTGTAATTCAGCAAAGATGTAGTTCCTAAACAACTACATTTCTTGACTGATTACAAGAGGTTTCATGGTAAAACTGACTGTAGGATTCGCGGTAAACTTTCTTTATTTCTTTTAAGTTAAGAGTGACACAAAATCTTTATTAATGGACGGATTTCGATCATTGAGGTACCATTGTTTTCAGTTTTTAATTGTGGATCTAATGGTATATAACAATGTTAAATTATATTGAGATAGGATATTATCTTTTGTAGTAACTACATCTAATTAATTCCACATGGATATACCGATTGCAATTCTTTTGACTAGCTAGGATCAGGCTCTCTTGTGTAGTAGCAACACTTGAGTGACTTTAAGGGATTAATCCCAATAAATGACTTCAAAGAACTTACGGTTCTGGTGTTTATCAATTACGTAGTGTTTGGCTAGGGCCCACATTTAAAAGTTATAGTGGTGGTCGATCAATTCACGCCCGGGTACCAATTCAAGACCACCCCCAGTTTTCTTGAAGATTTATAATTTTTCATAGAGAAGATGTTTACCATATCATAGATAATCATCAAATTCATTGTATAAATTTGTAATATATTGTTTAACTGTGATTGTTTGGGATAAAATTAGGGGTGGGCATTAATAGGTACATGGGCGTGAATTGGTCCCCCACCACTAAATAATACATCCTATGATGTGAGAAACTCGTGCAAAATGTCTCACGTTTTTATCGTGAATCTTCCAAATTAATGGGGAAACGACCAAGAGAGCGAAACCTCTTGACTGAATAAATTGACGCTTTAGTGTTAAAATCATACCAGTCTTTATAGTGTCTTTCTACCAGTAAACGCCCGCCTACCAGTGAACGCCCACCTTATATTTTTTTGTTGGAGGTCAAGGACAAATGCTTCTAGAAGTATACAAAATGGGCGTTCACTGGTGTTTCCGGTTTGCGGTAAAAACGGCCGATAATAGAGATAAATTATGAAAATATAAACGGACAGACTTCAACTACGGCATCGTAGATCGAGTATATTGTCTTCCTTTACGGTGTCGTACATGGAGTACTAATTCTTCTGCTACGGCATTTATATCAAATAAAATAAAAAGTGTAGTTAGTATACGATATATATACGCTATATATATATATAGTACATAAGATTCACGTACTTACTTGAAATTTATGATCAAATATAAAATCCATGACATCTTCACTTAAGTAATCCTTTAAAGTCATTTTTATGTGTAAATACACTATTTCATTGTAAAATAATATCCACTTAGTGCCCCACATTCACACAAAACTAGAATCAATTGCATTTCTGAAATGAACACATGCACACAAGACAGCCATTGTTGCTAATTAGCATACTGGCACTTCCCCCATTAGACTGGTAACCTGGTTATGCTGAATTGCAATTCTGTACAGAGGGGAAGAGTGAGAAGTAGGCCTAGGGTTAACAGGGTGACATGTGGTGAGTGATATCAATTGTGATTGACCTGAGATTGATAAAACTGTTAATTATAGCATTGGGATATTGTGAGTTAAAGTGTCACTGCTGAATTTCAATTGTCAGGCTCATTTTGTGTATAAATACAGCTCCTCATAGTGGGGTAGTCAGTGTGTTCATCACAGCCATTGAATGTGTATCAAAGTCAATATGGATAAATACAAAGTGGGAAATGTGTTTAACTCTTTTAAAGAGCTAGAAGAAGAGATTAAAGTATTTGAGCAAGAGTCCTTTGTGAATCTTGTAAAGAGACACTCAAGATCTATTGAGAATGCTAGGAAAAGGGGGTCTACAAAGACAGTAGTATCCCTTATCACAGGAAAAATATGCACACCAAGGAGAAATATGTCCTAAGATTGTTTGTGGATCCTTCCTGCCATACAGAGGGGATACTACTAGGGGAGGAATCAGTGGAGTGCTTGCCAGAAAAACTACCATCAGCCTTGTTGGATGAAAATTTAGACATTAACATTATACGCAAATATTTCGACTCTGATGGGTGGACAGCTGTAACCAGAGCACATGAGACGAGAAAGCAACAATCATGGACCTGCCAGGTGTGTACAGGAATCCTAGTTGATTCCTACCCATCCATTGGATGTGATAGTTGCTTAAACTGGAGTCATTGGAAATGTGTAGGGCTCACAAAGAAACCAAGAAAGAAGTTCTGGTTTTGCAAAGAGTGTGATTAATTACTCATTTGATGTTGTATTTTTATGTATACTCTTTACTTAATGTACTTACCATGTCTAAATACTGTGTACTGTCTTTACTTATCTGCATCATGTATGTACCTACTGTTACTTACCTGTTTGAAAAAGTTAGGGGACCAGTCTACTTTAACTGTGGAAACCATAGCAGGTGCTCCATACTAAATGATCTGTGCATAAATGTCAATGTGAACTAAATATACCACATAATAAACATTTTTAAACATATAAACATATTTACCTCTTCCTGTGTTGTGTATGTTGTATATCAGAGCCGTAACAGAAGCCTTATGACTCCACATACGACACCGTAAACGAAGACAATATACTCGATCTACGATGCCGTAGTTGAAGTTTCTCCGAAATATAAAGCTTTGAAACAAATGTAACAACATGGTCCTTGCTTATTACTTGTAGTGTATACCATTTGACAATTTGTTGGTAGAAGAATATAATATAAAGTAGACGTGGTTACCTCGGCTCTACTTTACTTGCATGTAGAGCCGTGGCACGACCCCATATAAAACTGGAGATTTGCATAAAATCCTTTTCTGTTGAATAAAACTTGATGAAATGACTGGAAATGGTATAATGTAGTTAAAACCAATTGATATTAAGCTAAGGACACAGTAAATACAGCATGTGTATAAAATACATGCTATTTTACACAACTTTTATAATAAAAGAACATTTTCAAATTTTTAGAGAAATGGTCAAAAAAACATTGAAAATGAGGAAATGTCTTTTATTTGTAGTTAACTATGTTTGCATGTTGACTGATTATTGGAGGAGATATAACAAAGTAATTGTGGGAACAGTTGTTTGTACACATTTGTATGGAATATGCGTTTTATGCAAATCTCCAGTTCTATGTGGGGTCGTGCCACGGCTCTACACGCAAGTAAAGTAGAGCTGAGGTAACCACGTCTAAATATAAAGCTGTTAATACAATTTAAATTCAATATATTATCTTCAGCATGGGCGTTCACTGGTAGAAAGCCACTAATAGCAATTATATAAAGGACTTGCTTTGAGTATGATACTAGTACTGTACCGATACAGTACTCAAACCTCGTCCTTTATTGCTACAGCACAATTCGACAATTCAATTAATTGGAGACGATAAAAGATGTGTAAGAGGTTTGGCTCTGAATAAACCTCCAGCTCCCAGTTTTATGGATGTGCTGCCGTATGGCGATAATAGGGGATTTATTAATTACAATAAATAATTTGAAGCATTTGTGAACCATTGCAACTTCAAATTAATATTTTAATTGTATTAAAATAAATACATACAATTAGACTTTATGTGTTTCGAAAGTTATAAACGCACATTCCTGATAAACTTTATCATAAAGCATGAACGGCTTTCTGCTATCCGAATAACCTGAAGAAAATTGTGAACTAGTTTTAGCCATTCGAATAGATTGCTCCATAGCCTTGCTTAAGGCTCAAGTTTGCATGATATCTTTTTCAAACATGCACACAGATATTTGGTATTCATAAAGCACTCATACATGTTATGAGATATAAGCTTATCAGACAGAGAGCCTTGTAAACTTTGCAGAGACAGTTCAGCTTTGCAATCCCCCATTACCATGACTACAAATGATTGACAGGTTGCCTTCTGAGGGAAGTCTTCCCTCCAACTCCAGTTGACTGGAACCATATGTGCATGTTTTATGACAAGCACAGCAAGGCATCTGTGTACTCTATTACGTATACTGATGTGGTTAACCCTCCTAAAGTGTCATTAACAGATAAAAGGTATTTCAATAATCTTGCTCACCTCAACTCATATGTATGTTCAAAAACAAAAAGTATTTCATTAATCAGAGATGATTTATTATCTAAACTTTTTCACTGTTATAAATTATTTGAACTCTGCCTTATATATCAATTCAATGTGTAAATTACATAATACTGAGAGGAGGGCAATTTCAAAAGCATACACTTAATTGCAATTCAAACACACAATTAATCTAAGGGAAATCTTAACACCAATTTACACTGACAGTGTCTGAAACAGGATCTAAAAACAGATTTCTTTAGAAACAAAACAATGTGTCAAAATATAAAATTTGCAACTAACTTCAGAGTTGACCCTCTGTTATCAAACCATGTTGAGAGAGTTAGATTTTGTTTGGATGACACAATGTTTGTAAAACAGAATGGGTAATTAAGAGTTGATAAACTACACAGGACTGTTTTATGATATGTATTTCATATTTTATCAGGACATTGCATGCATATTTGCCTACATTAGGAAGTTATGTTTGTCTTTCAGATATAGGGGCGTTCCACTGGACCCTTCCTGTTGGTAACTGAGGATTTCTCAGTTGTAGTTTCCTGGCTTGTTGTTGTGAGTCAGCAAAATATGAAACATGTTTGATATTTCACTGACAGTCCCCAACTCTTGATCCCAACCGTGGATAAATTTCCTACCTGGAAAATGGCTTGTAGTAGTCACTTCCTTTCTTGTCCTAATCACTTCTAGTCTTTGTCTTATCACTTCCAATCTTGTTCTTATCAAGATTGGTTGACACTTGATCCCTCTTTTTGCCGGAAATTCTTCAAAACTGCACTGGCAATACTGACTGCAAGTTTGGTTGTGCTAAGTCAGTAAACTTCCCCAGTGCTGTTGCTTTGTCACAACAGCTTATCGTGATGACCTATGACTTGTCAGTTGTACCTCGATGGCTTGTCCTGATAGTTTCCCATCTAGTCATGCATAAAAGCACCCCTAATCCCAAGTCAGTTCAGATAGGTGAAACTGACCCATATTTTCCCATGCTTTTTTCTTGATTTTTGTCTCCGATCCCCGACTCAGCTAACCGACTAGTCATAGGGTCACTTTTAGGGTCAGCTCAAGTGGAAAAACGTCCTTGCCCTGTGTTCATAATGACTCAAAAAATAATGAATAGTTGTTTCCGCATTTTTATATGGATATGTAGTTATTACATTTTGGTAAAGATCCGGATCAAATTCTAGATATAAAAATTGCAAATTTTTAGAAATGCCATTGGTGGAGGTCTGCACTCCATGAATTCATTCTAGTTTATTTATTTTTTTATTTATCTATTGCCTTTAGATTATTACAGTACCCTTAATACTTGACTGTTCACATGAAACTTAAAATCAGGTTGCATAAATTGCTCAATATTTGGTTGCACTGTGATGAATTAAATTTCTATCATATTTCTCAGCAGATAAAAATGGAGGATGAAAATAATTTACAAAACAATATAAATTCTTAATTGTTGGGCCAGAGGCAGTGATAAGTAGAAAATTTACTTGCTTGTTGAAAGAAGTAAGCAATATTGTTATATCATTTATGACACGGTAAAGGCATATTAAACTTTCCTAGGTGAGGTGTCTGTTCATAATGCATATGTTCAATATCCAATGATACACCCTTTTCTGTATAATACAACTTTGGAAAAGTTAGTTGTTGGTGTGACACAAATTTATAAGATCTTTTTCATTAGTATGCATAGGAATAAATGGGTATTATATCAATATTTTCTAAAACGAAAATAGTTCAGAATAAACATTTTACAAAGTTTATAAAAGCATTTAGACTACAGAAAAGCAGCATCAAGTTTATAAAGACTTTATACCACAAAAAAGCAGCATCAGTTTTATTGCAATACCAATATATGAATAGTGTGAGGACAGTACACTTTATCAGGTGTTATATTACACATTTGCTGTTTTAACATTTGTCTGGGTCTGTGGAGATAAAAGGCCACATTAACCCACCATGTGGCTTTTCATATTAGGCCCTTGTGGATATAAAGAAAGCAGAATGCATGTAGTTCATCCAGAGAGAGGTGGGGCTAACAGGGATTTGACTTCAAGCAAAGTTTACAAGGCTCTCTGTCTTAGCTGTGTTAGTACATGTATGAGTACATTATATAAACTGAAACTCCATTATCTGAACTGAAAATTTTCCCTAACTGCAAAGAAACTTGAACCTTAGCAAGGCTAATTGTTCCATCACATTACAGGGTAAGTAGATCCATTGAGATGAAAGTTTCTAAAAATTAAAATCCTTGAATTTTTCTACAATCACTAATTTCCCTTGTATATAATGCAAATTTAAGGACCTTATGAATGTTGTGGAGAAAACAAGGCATCTATGATGAAAATATCAGTACATACCTGTCAATTCAACATACAGCCACAAATGGTTTATAAAGCAGGTGAATAATGATCTAATTTATAACAACATAGGATATTTATAGAGTTAAAATGAAACTGACTTCTTAAAAATTAGATTTTATTACGCTACAATAGTCCTACCTATTGTGACCATATGCTTTACCGGTGGTTGACCACGGGAAGCTTCCAACCGGAGTAAAGTTGAAAACTATTGCCCGTGAAATTCAGATAGACTGGGCTATCTGGAGTACTGGTCATGGGGAATGCCAGTGATATAGTACCGGTGCGGGTAAACACGCACCTGCTGGCTTGGCCACGTGACCTAGGGAACCTATCAGATTGCTCCCATGAGCACTTCCTCCTTTTTGTTGGAACCAAACCCCGTGCCCAGTGTTAGTCTGGAACAAGCGGGGAAGACCAGGGAGGGCCTGTACTATGGTCACAATAGGTAGGTATTGTAGCTTATAAAAGCTACATTTAAAATAAAATTTCCAATTTTATTACACTACAATAGTCCTACCTATTGTGACTATATGCTGAATCCCAGCATATTGGATGGCTGGGAAGACTTACACTGGCTAGAAGATTATCATCTGGCAAAGGCAGCAACCATCACAGGCGAGCATCCGAAGACCAGGGTGAAGGAGGAGGAAGCCCCTAATGAGGTCATAGGACTGCAACATCAGAGACTGAGGGAAATTCTCCAGCTCTCCTGAGGTTGAGGTGTGTCACCAAGGGGAAGAGAGGCACCGTCTTGGTTCTCACCGCCAGCGCAGGCACTCCATGCAGAAAAAAATCTAAAAAACAAAGTACACAAAGTACGATGAAACAGGGTGTCAAGGAATACATGATACTGCTGGCTTGGCCACGTGACCTAGGGAACCTATCAGATTGCTCCCATGAGCACTTCCTTCTTTTTGTTGGAAGCCATCTTGTCAAGTTGGCTTGCTTGTGACTCTCACTTTGGTGAATTGTTACAGCTATATAACTGTGGGTACAGAGTAAAATTGCGATTAAATTGTTTCATAACAGTTTATAGATCACTTTGGTAACCATGGTTAAGACACCTCCTTACCAAAAAAGGGGCAAGTGTGGACATTTTATGCCCCAATTTGATATTCATAGCTCCTGCTTTGGCTGTAGAGCCAAGTGTAAGGGACTGGATCCCTGTGCCCAAGGAGCTAAAACCACGCAGTGTGCAGCGTGTTCAGCACTAACAGAAGAGCAGTGGTCCCACCTCAGAGAGAACTTTGCCAAGAGGTCCGCTTACAGGCAAAGAACCGGTTCATAGGGTGACTCATTTGAGGAACTGGAGACAGAAGATCCGACGCAGACTGGTGAAGATTTATCATGGGTGGACGACACTCTCTTGGATTTAGAACCGGAAGAAACCGGTACCGGTGCACCTCTTGCCGGCATCAGTCCTCTCACGAGCTTACCCGCACAGAACGTCCCAGCAACTTCTCTTACTATGGGTGCAGTTAACCAGCCTACGGCTCCATCTCCAGCCCTTTTCAGGGTGCCGCACCCCATGTCTCAGACAGTCACACAGGACATTCTTCCTCCAGGATTTATTCCACACTCAACTCCTGGTAGACAATCAGTCGCGGATAGAATGGCTGCCATGTCATTCCCACAACCACAGAGGGCTGTCTCAACTACAGAGATACCACAGACTCCCAGGACACAACTCATCAGGGGTCAGCTGGAGCAGCAAAACTTCGAAATGATGAACAAGCTGCAGGAGAAAAACCAGCAACAAATTCAGGATCTCTCTGCTCAACTACAAACTGGACTACAGGCTTTTCTACAACAGTCCATGGAGCAGATGTTCAATCGTTTGGCCCCGGCACAAACTCAGCCTCCAGTAGCTGCATCTTCAACACTGCCACCTCACATCGTGTCAATCACACCGGTGTCTGCCATACCGCCTGCCAAATCAGAGGAACCTATGGACGCAGATCCATCTCAACCTCCCCCTTTTGAGGTAAAGAAGGGTTTCACTAAGGTTAAGGGCTCCTCAGCTATCGTGCAGCAGTCCATTCAAGCGGTGGTCCAAAGTTGTAGTACCGACTTCCACCCCCTCAACACAGCCTCCACCTGCACCTGCGACTGTGTCTACTCCAAGGCTTTCATCTCCTCTTCAAGCCCTGGAACAAGAGGACTATGGGACTAATGCTTCAGCCTCCTCCTTCTCTTCTGCCTCACAGCACGAAGACCCTACAGAAGTTGGAGAACAGGCGCCTCCCCCTAACCTTCCATTCAGGGAATTGGTCCAAAAAGTTAGGGAGTTTTTGTCCATCCCGGACCCAGCAGCAGAAGAGGACTATAAGCTGGGCTCAGCACTGGGACGTGATCCCCTTCTCCTGCAACAGGAAAAGTTGGATAGACCGCCATCTATCAAACTTCCCATGATACCCGACCTATCTCGCCTTCAGACTTCTCAGGATGATTTGGTGAAACCAAGTACATCATCTTCTCTGGAGATCGGAAAACTTCCGGGCATTCCACCACACAAGGAAAGTTGGTACAGTGTAGTGGACAACAAATTCTCACAGACACCAGGTGGTACCCCAGGCTTTTTATAATATTGCAAAGCCTGGTTACAGGAGTGGACCCCCAGCTTCAGTCCAACAGAAGGATTTAGTCAAGCTGGAATACTAGTATATGGCTCGCGAAAACGTCAGCATCGCCAATTTCCTTTCCACTTTTGGAATGGCCAGCGAGTCGTGCCTCAACAGCCTTCGTCTCTCAAGGGACCAGAGAGAAAGGTTATTTGAACAATTCTGTGCAACCGCGGACGGGCACACCAGAGAGCAGATCTTTGCACAGCTTCTTAACATGACGCAACAAGAATCTGCTCAGATACAGTTCATGTCCAAGGCCTACGCAGACTTGGTATCAAATTTCTTGTCTTCACTCACAAACCTGGTGCTTCTCAGGCATGATGCCTATCTACGTCATGCTCACCCTAACCTCGATGCTTTCAGGGTTTGCAATCTACGCGCCGCCCCAGTCTCTGGAGGTGACCTGTTTGAGAGGAATCTCATGCAGGAATATGAGCAGCGCTTAATAGGTCTAGGAGTGAAACCTGGATCCAAGAAAGGGCAATGCTTCCACCCATACAAGAAAAACAAAAGGGGCAGGGGTGGACGTCAACAGGCTCAACAACGGGTTTACTACCAACCCATGCCAGCACCCCAATACATGGTGCAACAGCCCTTTTTTCAACCACCATCACAAGGTGGTCGCAGAGGAGGACGTGGCGGTTGTAGGGGTCGCGGCCGCAGAGGCAGCACAAGTGGTACCAAGCAGCAGCAACCTCCTCAATGACACTCAATACCAAGTGCTACCTTCAAAAAACCCTGGGTTAGAACTGACAATGCTTTCAGGAGATCTCTTACACTATGTTTTCCCTGTAACCCCTCCAGAGGGGGAAAAGACTCTGAGTGTGTTAACCCTACCGGAGAGGGAAAAGACTCTGTGTGTACAGTCCCCACCGGAGGGGGAAAAGACTCCGTGTGTACTGTCCCTACCGGAGAGGGAAAAGACTCTGTGTGTACAGTCCCCTCCAGAGGGGGAGAAAACTCTGTGTGTAAAGGATATATCCAATCAAGTTCAGTTCAACAGTGTACAAGAGAAGTTACAAAATCTGCCAGTGGGGGGCAGACTGAGGCAGTTCCTTGCGGAATGGGAAAGACTAGGCTCCCACCGGTTAATTACAGGGCTCATACGAGACGGATACAAGTTCCCTTCAGAGAACGCCCAAACTTATCCAGGGTACCCTGCATAGTCAGCAGTTACGCAGGCTTCGACAAACAAAATGCCTTATGGACTTCTATTCAAGACCTGCTGCAGAAAGGCGCAATCAAAGTTGTTCATACCCCAGACAGCCTGGGATTTTACAGCCATCTCTTCCTGGTCCCAAAACCAGGCAACCGCTGGAGGCCAGTCATAGACTTAAGTACACTAAACAAATTCCTGGCCATCACAAAATTCAAGATGGAGACCCCAGAGTCCATCCGCGCCTCCCTCAGAAAAGGGGAGTGGGTCACATCTATAGACCTTACCGACGCCTACCTACATGTACCTATTCACACTCTCAGAAATACCTCAGGTTTCATTTCCAAGGTGTCACTTACCAGTTCACCAGCCTACCTTTCAGGCTAGCAACAGCCCACCTCATTTTCACCAGTATAGTCAAGGAAGTAAAACTGATAGCTTTACTATCAGGAATCAGGCTCCACCAGTACCTGGACGACTGGTTAATCCGTGCCCCCTCAAAACAAACATGCACGGATCAGACTCAAAAACTACTAAAGCTGGTGAAGGATTTGGGCTTTATAGTCAACCTCAAGAAGTCAGACCTCACTCCTTCCCAGAGGTTTGACTTCCTAGGATACCATTTTTTACTGGATTTGGCTCTTGTGAAGCCCACGCAAGACAGGTGGACAAAAACTTCAGGAGATGTTCCATCGCCTCTCCTTGAAGTCTGTTATCAGTGCAAGGACTCTTATGTCCACCATTGGCTTACTTGCATCAGCGGAGAAGACTGTAAAATTGGGCAGGATGCATATGAGACCTTTTCAGTGGCATCTCAAAACTCATTGGAAATATCCGATGCCTCTGGACACACCGATCCCCTGGAATCAGAAAATGATACGACACGGGGAATGGTGGTTAGACCCTCAAAATGTGCTACAAGGAGAATTTCTCCACCCCAGGGAACACGAAAAACTTATCTTTACAGACACCTCAAACGAAGGTTGGGGCGCTCACTTAGGTCAAAATTCTACAGGAGTCTGGTCTCTCACAGAGAAGCATCTTCACATCAACCTATTAGAACTGAAGGCGGTTCTTCTGGCTCTGCGTTTCTTCCAAACAGATTGCAGAAACAATCAAGTCCTTATCGCCTCAGACAACACCTCGGTGGTTGCTTACATCAACAAACAGGGTGGCACAAGATCAGCAGAACTCTGTGCTCTAATGTGGAAAATCCTCACTTGGTGTCACCAAAACAATGTCACACTCAGAGCGAGACACATACCGGGTTCACTCAATGTAATAGCGGACGGCCTCTCAAGGAGGAACCAGATCCAACCAACAGAGTGGTCCCTATCTCCACAGATCTTCAAACAAATTTCCAAACTTTGGGAGAGTCCGCAAGTGGACCTGTTCGCAACCAGCCTAAACAAAAAACTTCCTACATATGTCTCTCCAATTCCAGATCCTCAGGCCTGGGCAGTAGATGCCCTCAACGTCCCATGGGAAAACCTGGTTGCTTACGCTTTTCCTCCCACCACCCTACTGCCCAAGGTTGTACAATAACTTCAATCTCAAATGTGCAGGATGATTCTGATTGTCCCAGGCTGGCCGACAAAACCATGTTTTTGGGACCTGGTGGAATTGTCTCTGGAGATCCCAAGACAACTCCTACCCATACACACTCTGCTCAAACAACCACTGAACAACCATTACCATGCCAACCCAACATCCCTGAACCTCCATATCTGGTATCTCGGAGTTCAGCACTCCAAGAACATGGCTTCTCTGCAGAAGTGGCAGAAAGAATTGCTGCTCCTCAGAGACTCTCCACAAGATCCATCTACGCTTCCAAGTGGACCGTTTTCCAACGTTGGTGCACAGACACACAGGTGGACTTCAGGAATCCCTCTATAGGGGACATCTGCAACTTTTTTTGGTATCTGTTCAATGATTTAAATAGATGCCCTTCCACTATTGAAGGTTACAGAACAGCCATTGCGGATACCCTTGGTAATACCAAACAAAACATTAGTACAAACACAGAGATTGCCAGACTAATAGCAAGTTTTCACAGGGATAAACCCAAGAATTCCAGGCCCATTCCCAAGTGGAATCTGTCCCTTGTTTTGCAGAGACTCAACCAACCTCCTTTTGAACCACAAGAGGAGGCAGGTCTCAAATTCCTAACTTGGAAGACAGTTTTCTTACTAGCCTTGGCCTCCGGGAAGAGGCGTAGTGAGATTCATGCCTGAACCCTAGATGGACTTTTATGCCTGGGCGACTGGGATCAGATTCAACTGTCCCCCTCCCCCTCCTTCATTGCCAAAAATCAATTCGCAAAAGAAGGACCGCAATCTATCTCTCCAGTGGTCATACCAGCCTTGAAGTGTAGTCAAGACTCTCAGGACACAGATATCCTACTTTGCCCTATCAGGGCCCTTCAGTGTTACCTGGACCGAACTAAGGGGGTAGACAGTTATTGTTTATCTCTCATAAATTGGGCCACCTCAAGGATATACAGTGTTCTACTATCTCGTCTTGGATTAAAAACACTATAAAATTCTGCTACACCAAGGTGGATAATGCAGACATGGACCTTATAGGGGTAAAGGCCCATGACGTCAGAGCTTTTGCGGCTTCCAAGGCCTTCTATGGGGGAGTTTCCATGGACCAAATCATGCAAGCCTGCCATTGGAAATCGCATTCACCAGATTCTACCTCAAAGATCTTGCCGGACAAGACCAATCAGAGGGCTCCTTCCACTTGGGCGCCTTCATTGCAGCACAGCAGGTGATGCCTCCTTCCGAACATGTTCCAGGGAAGAAAACAGGGGGGGGCACGACGCTGGGAACCACCTAGACAGGGAATGTCAGAATCCTCTGACACCGTAGAGCGGGGTCTTCACCCCTTTTAAGGTAACTTGAATTTTATTTTTGTTAAATTCTTTTACCTGCTGTTTTTTCCTTACGTAAAATACCTACTTCTTACATAGTTACCAGGAGTTTGTTTTTCATTCACTTTTCTTGAGAATGTATTTTTAAGTTTTACTTTTTCTGTATCCTTAAAATTTACTTTCTTAAGAATCTGTTTGTGGCGTATCATGTATTCCTTGACACCCTGTTTCATCGTACTTTGTGTACTTTGTTTTTTAGATTTTTTTCTGCATGGAGTGCCTGCGCTGGCGGTGAGAACCAAGACGGTGCCTCTCTTCCCCTTGGTGACACACCTCAACCTCAGGAGCTCGCCTGTGATGGTTGCTGCCTTTGCCAGATGATAATCTTCTAGCCAGTGTAAGTCTTCCCAGCCATCCAATATGCTGAGATTCAGCATATGGTCACAATAGGTAGGACTATTGTAGCGTAATAAAATTGGAAATTTTATTTTAAATTTATAAGCTACAATACCTACCTATTGTGACCATAGTACAGGCCCTCCCTGGTCTTCCCCGCTTGTTCCAGACTAACACTGGGCACAGGGTTTGGTTCCAACAAAAAGGAGGAAGTGCTCATGGGAGCAATCTGATAGGTTCCCTAGGTCACGTGGCCAAGCCAGCAGGTGCGTGTTTACCTGCACCGGTACTATATCACCGGCATTCCACGTGACCAGTACTCCGGATAGCCCCGTCTATCTGAATTTCACAGGTAATAATTTTCAACTTTACTCCGGTTGGAAGCTTCCCATGGTCAACCACCGGTAAAGCATATGGTCACAATAGGTAGGTATTGTAGCTATAAAAGCTACATTTAAAATAAAATTTCCAAGTTTGTCAAAAACGGTCTATATGTCACTAATATGCCAAAATACTTATCCAGGTGGGGCCTGTGTAAGTGGTTTTTGTGGATAAAACAACCATCAAATTTTGTCAGGGTTGGTCATGAAGTTTATATAAGAAACAACATATTTGTCAAATTCATGTGCAAAAGCTACTAATTAATGTGGTTATATAAAAGCTTAGTAGTACAGATTAACCAGTAATCTTTTGTTTTGTAACAATTTGACTGATAGCCAAACAACTACATAAACGTCAGATTTACTCATGCTTGCAACCTTTCATGGAACTATGTAATGTTAAGCACAATATTCAAATTCTTTTCTTCAAAAAAACTTGAACAAATAATAAATTTGCATATCTTAGAATAAATTTGTCAAAATATTCAAATATAAGACAGTTTCAATAGCTAAGGCTATTTTGATACAGACCTTTCAATGAATTCCACAAGGTTTCATTAGTTAAACCAGAGCCAACTAGCATAGAGGTACCCAGATAGCATTCCACCGTCGGACCGACGTTGGCCCAACGTCGGCACATCCGTCGGTCCGACGTTGGCTGCCGACGTTGGGCCAACGGCTTTTTTTGGCCCAACGTCGGCAAGCCACCAGTGAAAATTATATTCTATGTATAGCATCAGCCTATCAGATGATGTTCATTGATAACTTTTGTAGTGTTAATTTTTAATGAGAATATTATTTTTATGTGTAAAATTGTTAAATGGTTAGTTAAAATTTGTGGGCTCACTGAAATATGATTTTTAGACATACCATAATAAATTTTTTTTTCTAAGTTACCCCAAGTCCCCTATTATTGCTCGCCGCCATCTTGAACAAAAATCCGCCGTTGGCCCAATGTTGGCAAAATATAGACATCTAACCTGAGTGTTGGTTGGCAAGCCAATGTCAGCCAAACGTCGGCAAAATATAGAGACATCTAACCAGAGTGTTGGTTGGCAAGCCAACGTCGGCCCAACGTCGGCAAAATCTGCCGACCATGCCAACGTCGGTCCGACGGCGGAATGCTATCTGGGCAAGAGTTAGGTGAGTAAATACCAAATCCATTGACTAATTGTTGTCTGTCATATATTATAATTTAAAAATAAAAATCCTTTGTGTGTCATTAAGATTTTGGCATGTTCAAACCCTATAAAATTTATAACTCTTATTTTGCATCCTTGTGTAAGCAGTCACTGCTGAATAGTATGGAAATGTTAAATTTAGAAATATATTAATTATAATGATGAACATTGAGGGGGGGCACAGTGTCACAGTGGCAACACACTAGACTCCCACCACTGAGATCAGAGTTTGATTCCTGGCCTGACCCATGTGGGGAAACCCGGTAGTTCCTCTCCATTGGTTAGCAGTTTACGGTACAGAACCTTAACCAAGTGTATGTATTGATTTCCTCTGCACTTCTAACTATACTTAACACAATATCATGGATAAGGTACTAGGCATGACATAAAACACCAAATAAGCAAATTGATTAACATTAATATGTAAACAATACAGTAAACAGGACCTGAGAGTGTAGTAAGTTTTGCTGTCACAATGTTTGCTTGTTAATATTTTAGCTTTTTTTAATCGGGAGCTCTAGCAAGGCTCGTGCTTCTAGAAATCCCTTTTCATTTGTCTCTGGATTTTAATGAATTGTGGCATAGTGTGATGAGTGGCTGCCCCCTCACTGAAGTTAAACGGCAATGGGCTAAATTAGTACTGGGATGGCTGACAGCTTCAGTGCACTACTTGTTTCTCTGATGGCTCTGCAGCTCGCACTAGTAGACTGAAATCCCTCTCGGCCTTGATTTTTTGTTGTTGTGCTCAGTAGTTTCTGATCTGATATGGTAAACATTCTTTACAAATAGGACAATCATGCTTGTAGGTCAAAACAAAGAAATCATACAAAACTGTTGAATAGTCATGAAACTGCATGGGGTAGACATGCTGATGTTTAACCTGTTTAAGATTTAACTTACAGAGGTGCCACACAATTGTTGAATGGTTAACATGTTAGGAATTTCATCATTTACACCCCTACTTAAAAAAGCTGGTCTTGACAGAAACACTCTCAAGAATTATCAACCAGTGTCTAACCTCAGCTACATCTCCAAACTTATACAGAAAGCTGTGGCTAAGCAAATAAATGAGCACATTGCTCAGGTGGGTATGTTGAACATTAATCAGTCTGCATAAAAAATTTTCAATTTACTGAAATAGTATTGCTGAAAGTACAAAATGACATTGCACAACACCTCAATGCACAAGGGTACTACTGTTGGACTACTGCTTCTGGACTTATCTACAGCATTTGATACAAAAGACCACTCTATCCTATCTGCCTTGAACATTGGTATGACTTTGGGGTTTGTCTTAAGTGGGTATAGTCATATCTTGATGTAAGAAAACAGAGGATTAAAATGGATGGATATCTTTCAGATGTTTTTCAACTCCCTTATGAGGTTCATCAGGGCTCAGTATTACACACATTTACTTGGAACTTCACCCGATCACTCAACCGGAAAATTGCCTTGAGGCCATCCAGGTGTGGATGGGAAATTAACCAACTCAAAGTAAATCATGACAACATAGAATTGGTGATGATTAAATTTGAAACTCCATGAAGTAAGCATTCCCTGTAAGTGTTCTTGGTAATATCATGCATGGAACCAGCCGAATCAATCAAAAACGCTGGTGTCATCCTGGATGCTGACAACTCAATGCAAAGATATGTGGCTAATTTATGTCATTCATGTTACTGCTATCTCCGAGAACCACAGGGTTCAAAGGTATTTGACCCATTAAATGGTTGTGAACGTTGCAAATGCCTTGTTAAGCAGTCACCTGGATTACTGTAATTCACTGCTGTATCATACAAAAGGCATGTAAGATTTCAAATAGTTCAAAATTCCTTATGTCACTCCTTGTGTAAACTAAACAAAATCAGCCATATGACAGCCTCCCTACACAAACTACACTGGCTTCCCATTCAGTACCGTATACTGTTCAAATACTACCTTCTTACTTATAAAGCAATTAATTTTAGACAACCCCCATATCTGTCTTCTTTAATTAAGCGGAGTGATTTCACACAGGGCAATTGCCTCTCAGTTTCTTCAACCAGACCAAGCAAATGCATGGGGATGGACATTTTTACAGTAGCTGCTCCAACAGAATGGACCAAGCTCCCTCAAGCCATCCAAACAGTGGAAAGTATTACATTTATTACTGCATTTAAAAAACAGTTGAAGACTTACCTATTCAGATTGGTCTATCCATGGACACTGACCTCTTTCTGGATCTGGACTATCACTTTTTGGACATCAGCACCTTAGAGGATGGTTACATCAATTTCAGTATTTTATAAATACTTAATTCTTACTTACTTACATATGTGATCTAAAACGAGCTGTTGACGGAGATGCAAAATCTCAAGTTCGAACATTATGTGGCTTTGACACCTAAAACTGACAGATTTCTACTGCTTTCAGGCTAATTTGGAAACAAAGAGTAATCAAAGTATATTAAATTGGCAAACAAATTAAGGTATTAATTGGAAAATACATGGGCGGCTTAGATTGGGAAGTATAATTTTCTGGAAACAGCCTATTTCTGATTTCTCTGCATTCTTTTGCGAACATTTCTTTCTTTAGAACAGTTCTAAAGCTCTCCCAGGTTTCTGAGGGAAAGCTTTAGAAATCATAAACCACATGACCAAAAACAATATGGCAGAAGGCAGTGAAAAAATGTGATAAAAATACTTGTACAAAAACTTTTTACTATTTTATTTGGTGTGGCTTCAGAACAGTCACTGAAAGATTGAAAAACAATCACTTTTGGAACTGCAAATGGTTTAAAAATAATTTGCTTTAAGACCTGTTGTAAAAACATCCTTCCCCATGATGTCTCTCCCAAAATATACATATATAAATTATATTAAATATATATGAATTTTGAAAGTAAAATAAAATTTGATTGTCATTACCAACCCTCAGGAATTTCCGTAAAATATGCAAATTTTATCTCATTAAAGTATTTTGTAAAAGAATTTTGTTGTGGACTGTCATTACACAGCAATATATATTTTTAATTTATAAAAGTTGGGGGGTAATGCTATTATAGATTATGTTAATTTTTTAAATGTTTCATTTTTTATTTCCTCTAAACATTTCTTTTCATAATATTTAAAACAGTATTTTTCAGAAATGGATCTTCTGTTTCCAGAAACAGATAGTCCCAATCTAGTTCAATCCGTGTTAGAGCAAAAAGTAGTGCTTACCACACTAGTTACTGGAGGTTTGCTTGAAACGCAAGTATCTATATCTTATAAAAGTATTCAACAATTATTTAGCTATCACCACGTACCCCACCCCACCCCCACCCCCACCAAACCACACAAACACACATCACCTACACACCCCGACCTGCAAACATAATTAAGTAAAATAAGTGGCATTTCCCTATTTTCTATGTACCTTTAAAGATTTGTAAAAGTAAATTAAAACGTTCTTTTATTGTAAAAATTGTGTGAACCAGCATGATATCCTCTGTGTCCTTGGATTAATATCACTTGATTTTACTACACAAAACAAAATAGAGTTATTTTTCCCCAAGTTTTATTCAACAGGAAATTTAATCAAGTCTTTTTTGACAAATCTATACTTTCGTGTATGGCCGTGCCACAGCTCTTTCCGAAAGTAGAGTGGAGGTAACCAATGTAGTTCTACAAAAGGTTTTTTGTCAAAGTACAACACTAATAATCTGTGTTTTGCCGTCCAAAATGGATGTTGTTCACTGAAAACGTCATCCTGACGTCACATAATGACGTCGATGCAAAGGGTTATTACATAGATTTCGAATGACGTCATAATTTTACCGCGAGTTTCTCGGCGGCCATCTTTGAGGGCAGCATATTGTAAACAAAGCGGAACCGTTTATAGCTTGGGGAAACAGTTTACCAAGAAAACATAATTGGGATTTACATATACACCCGGTAACAGTCGTCGGAACGGGACAGTGAAACGGAACGCAAATATAAATTGTAAACAAATGGTGCTGAAAGTAACAGATAATGACGCCAACACCTACATGTTGTGATTTGTATAAGTATTGTATGCATATGACTCCATTTATGTGCTAATAGACCTTGAAAACGTCTTCAATCTCAATGTTTATCTTTCCTTTGCATATTAGTTTGGGAATTCCCCAGGCTGCCCTAGTTTCAGTCACATGACCCAATGACGTCATATGTATCTCTATTTATATCACAGAGAGTTATTGTGTTGTAAGTTTACAAGGTTTTGTTGTTTTTTAATGGACCCATGCAGATGGAATCATCAGGCAAGGTAATGAGTTTTGCAAAGATCATTTGTATGCAGAAATGAATGTTAAATGATGGTCAGATGTTTAGAATTTCTGTAGTTTTAAAAGTGACAGTTCTGTCGTCTGCTTTTGGAGAAATAAGTAGGGAGTGGCTCATTATTTCATAAAATTAATGCCAGTGTTTGTTTTTTGGATGGATGTTTAGAATGTTTGCAGTTTTAAAAGTGATAGTTATATAATATATAGTTTTTAAGGTAGCTAGCTGTTACTGGTGACATTATTATGAAATTATGTTTGAAAGCACCAGTTCTTTTGTCATAAGTTTTCGGTTAATTTCCCCAATAAATTATCAACATTTGACTATTGAACAAGAAAATGGCATTTGAATTTGACATTTTATTAAACTTTGTTTTTCAGGTTCCATTTTGATAAATTAATAATTTTCAGTGCAGGGATTTTATCTTATTAATAACCCAGAGAAGCTGTAGCTCTCTGTAATTTATTGTATGCCATCAAAGTAATAACTGCAAGTATTTTATCAGTCTACCACCACTATGTTGGCATTTAAGCCATTTATATGATCTCATACGTCGATTTCAGTCATATCTATCTTTTTTGTAATGTTTAGAATACAACTGTTCCACTTTGTTGAAGAACTACAATTTTATTTTCAAAGTCAATGGTCAAAGTTTATGTTTTGCATCCCATGTAAGGGCTGGCGTCATACACCTGGTAACAGTCATCCGAATGGGACAGTAAAATCTAACGCATACATTCACTGTTAATTATGTGAAATATTAATACAAACAAAATGCATGCAGGAAAAATGGTTTAAATTGCATTCAGAAGCTCTGGAAATGTGTTGTATACTTAGAAATTAGTAAAGTTAAAGATTCCAGTGTCTAACATGTATGTCAAAAGTGTCATTAATGCATGACAAAACATAAATTTTCTAGAAGCAACAAGTTAGATATGTGGTTAGCCTTTGCAGAGAAGGCTGAAAAGTCTCACAGCTACTTAAAGCTGCAAACAAAATTTCTTCAGGATCTTCAGTTTGCCTATGAAACTTATTAATAATTGTATAATGTATATGAAACTACATTTAGTAATCATAAATAAAGTTTTTAAAAGATGTTCATATAATAGGAAATAATTGTGATTCTAAAAATTACTATGCAAAGTGTCAAAAATATCAGAGTTGCACTCAAATACCTTTGATGAGGGACTGTGAAGTCAATGGAGCTGCAGTTGGGGATGAACTGCAGTATTCTCAAATATTAGTGTGCTGCTTGAGAGAGTTTACTCCAAGGGGTCATTAATATTGTGATTTTAGTAAAGTTCTGGGTAAAGTTCTTTGGGGGAAGGAATCAAGAAGTTCTAGTACTTAGCGTGAGTGGGTGTTGAGAGGCCCACATAGTACCGGAATAGGGCATCAACGATGAATTCCTTGAGAATTGCTTCCCTGGATGATATTGCTGTAACTATGTATCTGTAATTAATTTTGGTTAGGATAAGCTCTAGTCTCCAGATACTCAATATATGAAGTCCCAACACAATAAAAATCAACCTCTTGGCATGTTCAAAAGTCAACATGTATCTCCATTAGCTTTCTTTTTATTTCTTTGCTCATAAGTTAATGATTTTCTTGTTTGTTTCATAGTTGATGAGCAGGTCCTCAGTGGCCCAGTAGTTAGCAGGTTTGGCATCTAATCACACTTAGTCACTTATGGTGGGTTGGACTCTCACAGGTGGCAATGCTGAGAACCTGTCCCAATATCACCCTGGCTGTTGAATGGGATGTTAATATCAACTTTGTATTTTACGGATGACAAGTAAAAAGTTCAAGTAAAAAGTTTCCTACACTACAACGAAATGATATAAAATATTAATAAAAAATATCTTAATTGTAGCATCTGTAACAAGATGTCATTTATTCAATGCCTTTTGCAAAGTTTATTCGTCTGATGCATATGATTTGTATAGATAGATGTAATGTCAGTGGTGCTTGTGCCACTGTTGTTTTTGATGTTCAAAATGATGTCGACCTCCATCACAATCAAATAAACTGCCTTGAATTACTTAGTCATTGATTATTTCTCAACAGGAAATTGAAAGGTAATGCCTTTCTTCTAAATCAGTCAAGATTTGTAAAAGGTAGAAAAAAATTAATATAATTTGGTTTTAGTGGTACAAATAACTCAAATTATGTGCATATATTTCTGATCTCTAAAAATAGTTGGATCAAATGGAATGGTTTCCAGATAAACATACCAAACAGTAAAATTAATAGAAATCATTGGGCCTCATCTACTACCACTGATCCCAGTTTACATGTAATTAAAATATCTAACAAGCCCTACTTCATTTATATGAGGACCCAGTATATATGCATCAGCTACTCCAGTGAAGAGAGCCAACCAGCCCAACTCCATTCAATTCTTTAGACTTGTTTCTTGGTTGTTGTGCCTTAGAATCCCCCTTTTAAGGGAGATTAAGTGCTATAAAAGTTATATTAGAAATTAGAAATTCATGCATTGACAAAACAAGCACACAGTGTACCTCAAGTACATATGTGTTAAACAGTATTAAAATACACCATTAATGGAGCAAATTAAACACTAAACATTATAAATATTTTAGTGGTGGCATCGATTACAGAAATCAAAACCGGTTACCGGGGCTTTGAAACGAAACGAAATCCGGTATTTCGTACGCTTGTTCTGTGCACTGAAAAATTATTCGTGGGTGTACATGAGCGATAACTTGTAAATGGAAGTGGCTTTCGCGAGATGTTTTTATGCATGCAAAAGTGATTTTTCCTCAATATAAGGTAAAAATGTGACATATTTTACAAAATATATATATGTTTTGTTGTTTTGATGAAGTATCAGCCATTAGAAAGCCTAAAATAATAACGTCTTCAAAAACCGGTTCCCAAATATTCTTTGCGGATTTCGTTTTTTCTACCAAAACGAAGCGATATTCCGCATACCGGTAAACCGTTAACAACACTAAAATATTTTGATTAGGAATATTATGTATCTCCATGTTAGATTACAATGGGCAAGTGACAATATGGGTGTAATACTGCCTCATATATACCATGAATATCCCCACAGCCCATTTATTCCGTTTGTGAAATAATGAATGATCTCCCAACTACTGGGGAACCCTGCCCAAGTTGTCCATAGTTACAATATTTGGTCTTATATTACCGTTCCATTTCACTGTCCAGTTTACTGACATGAACCACTTAGTAGGTACTTGTATTAATCAGTACTTAAGTACACAAAAGATTGGCCAAATAAAATGGAAGTACTATATATATTAAAGTAAAACATGTATCTCCATTTTACAACACAAAGGTTTGATAACAGATTGAGTTTAATACAGACGTTACGTAAAAACCAATAAACCGTTCCGATCCACTGTTACCGGGTGTATCCTAATAATTATCAGTGGAAATGTTGTATTAATGTTTATATAGCAGTTTCACACACAGTACAGACGTTTTGCAAGGTATTAATTGTAGTTTTGAATTAAAATCTCTTATTTTCGCCCATTTACGGTGCTTCCTAAAAGTCGGACAAAAGCGGCGATTCCGTCGCCGCTTGGACTAATATCGGCGATGTTAATTTTAATTGAGAAGAAGTGAGGAGGGGTAGATGGCCAGCGGCGATAGTGGCGACAGTCCAAGTAAAGTGGCGACAGCGGCGATGGGGAGGGGGAGGGGGAGTATTACTGTGGCGAGACGGGGCCCTCCCCCACCCCTCCCAACCTCCCCAATCGATCAGTCAATCACTCGCAGAGGGTGGGGGGGAAAAGGGTGCGGTGCGGGGTGCGTGTTCACCCCCCACCCCGCGACCCGAAACCCACCCCGCCACAGGAGAAGAAACCCTCTCGACTGACGGGTTTCTATGTGTATCTCCTTCCTTATTATATATCTACATATCAACGTTAACATCAACGTTAACGGTTATTTCCAGCTTCTCACGTTACAATATCAATCATATATAAAGGAAGGTTGACTGAAGTACAACCCGGTCATGGATATAGGTTGATAGGTGACCAGTACTCTACAACCTGGTCACCCCCTCAAGATCTCACTATTGAGGCCTCAGTCAAGTTAGCCAGTACCGAAACCTACTAAACTTCAAACTCTAAAGGTAGACTGCCACCAGGTTAAGTAAATTAACCGAAATAAATAATGAGGTAAAATGCAATTTATGTCCAGACTAAGCTATCTGAACACCTTAAATGGAATCAACAACAGGATTTAGTATGCACCATAGTATCCATGGTTACCACCCACTGACCACTATCACCCACCCAGGTCAAACGACCAGACAGTTCCCCAAACTGCCCAACTACCACAACAGACCCTTCCAGTGTTTCAAGTCAATCAGTACCCATAACCACTCCCAACTCCAGGTGCACACCAAACCCACCTAATGTCCCATTAATTAAATCTCCAACACCCAGGGTGTATATAACTTCTAACCAAAGCTCCAAGGTCATTTTCAACTCAACTCAATGTTCACAGAAAGTGGTAGCGTGAACGTGAACATCAAGTGTTAATTCAATAGCATGGCCAAGTACAACTGTAGAGTAGGAAAACATGAGCAAGATGAGATATTTGCAGCTTTAACACACTGAAGTGAAGTAAACCCCCAACAATAAAATCAAGTTCAAACCTACGGACTATCCCAATTAATTTATATTTTTAGTACTCCCCATGACCTCTGAAGGTCAATGCCATTAATCACCAACCGATTCCAACCCAGACCCATTAATCAACACAAGTTCCCATTTACTGTGATCTTTGACCCTGAAAGGTCACCCAGTTCGACCCTCAACTGTATCTTCGTTGACCTTGAAAGGTCGCAAGCTTCCATCTTGAAAGGCCACCGCCTTAAAATTCTTACGTTTACTTCTAAGTTTAATTATTCCAACTGTTGACAGATTTGACCTTTAAGCGCTCAGGTCACCAAACTAACCATCATATATGACCCTTGACCTAACATGACCAAAGTTCATAATTGAAACCTAGAAAGTTGACCAGATCCAACGTTCACATTATTTTGACAAGTTTCACCAATACAAGTTATTTGAACCAAGAACTGTCAAAACTATAAGTTTCGGCAACATACCAATAAAGTTTATCAAGGGTCAAAGTTCAAACTTTGGAGTAACTGGTGACCACTAAGGTTATAAGTCGGACAAAGTCCACTCAGGATTTGAAACCGTGTCCTCCATGTTTAAAGTCCAGTGATTAAAATCTCAAACTTGTTAATCACACAGATTAAAGTTACTGATCCACATATTCTCAGTGAAAGTAAAAATATTATGGTAATGACAGCTTATAGAAAACACAATGTTTAAATTCAATAACAAGTTTATTAACAATTGTAAAACATGGAAATATATGTAAACTTCAACCAGCACACATCGACTTCTACACAACTTGCACACCAACAGACGAACAAAACTCCCAGCACACAGACAACACAACAAGCATCCGCGCAGTCACACGCGCAGTCAAACTGACAACTGGCACACCACACACACACACCATAATAATAATCACACCACATGCATACTGGGCCATTTGTGTTAAATCAAAATTATATACAGGCAGGATATGAATATATAAAGTAAATTAAGATGAAATAATTGCAAGGTTAAAATCATAGTACACACTAACCAGAATAAAGTAAACTAAGAGAAAATAATATAATTAAATTTAGGGAATGTGAGAGAGTTAGCAATAAATTAAAATAAGTGCACCAGTTATTTAAGTGTAAATGTAAGTCATAAAGCACTCAAAGTATCAAGCCAACACCAAGCAATATATACATGTGCATACTCATGCAGTATTTACAACCACCCGACAATTATGAGAAATATAAATGTTATCAGAACGGCGATAATTAACCAAATACTATTTTTAGGATTTTATATGTGAATACTTTAGATAGGGATTTTGGACCAGGGCCGAGTCTGAACGAGGTCCTGCAATGGTGGAAGTTAGAAATACTTTATGCTTTGAAAACACTCTGAAGTGTGGTCTGTACCCCATTCACAGTGCCAAAAATACGTTTAATTCCTATATAATTAAACAAGGATTAAAACTAATATATATATGTCTAGCAATACACAGCTGTCAACTAGAGCACCACACCATGCTATAATTATACGGACTCCTTTTACAGGAGAATACAATTACCCTGTACATTTCAATTGTGCAATATCTTAACAGATAGACAGGGTGGAAATATGCTTTAATGTAAGTCGCATGTATTTTCCAACATCATGGGCGTTCATAACCACAACATGGGAATTTAACCTCTCCAAACTTAATATCCTGCATTGTGATCAACATTTAACTACTGAATGAACATTACAAGGCCCATATTTTACACATATTAATTACAACAGACCAGTAATTTCCCCATTTAATGTAATATTCACCCAACCCACGACACCAAAAAACCCTCCCGGAGGTTGGACAACCAATTTACCCACATATATAACCACAATACAAGAGGGACAGACACATTTGACTGTAGTAACACTGATCCATACCCAACCTTCAATATTTCGCCCAGGAGTTTACCAAAATTACATAGGCCCACCCACGGTTTGCCCTGCAACCCAGTTATCACCCAGCATTCAAAATGAAAGTTATCGCCAACCCAAATTGTTAATACAGACAAAACACATAAATTTTGAAAGGGACACCTACAGCAGAAGCTTTAACTCAGGGGAAATGAATGAAAGATGACTTAATGAATGAAATGTACAATATCTTAAGATGGGTGCGAGAGTTTCACCTGAACTCCCCAGTTAGGACCCACGCAGGCTGTTATTAACAGGACGCATCCACAGCTATCCAAGTGCACCCACCCACAGGTGATAGCAAACCTCAGACATACATTAAATGAAACATGGAATAATGTACCCCCATACTCTCCCAGAGGGCCTATTCACTGAAAAGATGAACATGAATGAAGCCAAAATACAGTTTTTATGGACATGAAGGTCCAGGAATAAGAGGGAAATGACCAAAGGGGGATAAAATTTCAAAAGGTTAGCTACTCCATAAAGAAATCAAACCCCCACCCCAACACAGTTCAAAGTCCGATTTTTAAAGCCCCAAATATATGAAACTATTGAATTAGAATTTACAACAATGATACATGATGATCTATACCCCCGGGCCCCCCTCCCCACCAAAACTTGGGCCGGTAAGCCGACTAGGACCGGAGTAATCTAAAAATTCATACCTAATCCAAATTTCTGCACTTCTGCTTTTCTACGAAACACGAAAACTCTTCTAGACGCGGCAAAACGTCACGACCTACTCGCTTTCTAACAAGCAATCTGATTGGCTAGAACTTCCGCCATGTATATAACCTCTCATCTCATTGGACGAGGCATCGGCCTCTCCATCCAGGGTATTCGCGCCACTCCACTTCGTTTCGTCTGCTAACACAAGATCTACCAAACACCGAAACGGTCACGACTAAAACGCGAACTTCATAGCAACTTCAAACCCCGAGGACGCATCCCGCGAACTACCAACTACCGAAAGAAACTCGTCCGCCACAATACCCCCTTCCCAGATCAGACGTCCTCGTCTGATGAATTCTAACAACCTAGAAATGCCTATCATAAAACCCAGAAGCGGACATGGGGACACAACACAAAGACCATCTATAAGGTCTACATTTTTGTCATTAACCTCTTAAAAATTTTTTGCCCGCATTTTAAAAGCAAAATCTCAATTTCATCAACCCAAGTCCAACCAACCTTATACCTATCCGTATTACCAACTGTAAAATCCTTTTACTGTGAACACAACACTATGATACGCATAATATTGTACACATTAATACCTTACAGCCTACAACACAGCTGGTCACCACTCACTAAAATTTAGCCCAATCCAAACTGTGCCCACAACTGTCTTTTCTTGATTTACCCATCACCTAAGTGACCCTGACCTAACAATGAACTTTACTCAAGTTCACTTAAGGTCCAATTACCTAACTTATAACATGACAGCAACAATTGCCCCATAAATTTGATCAAAATAGCAACCAGCTCTCAACAGAGTATTACTGATTACAACGCAACCAACCATATCAACAATGTAGTATATATACACAGACTTGTATTGACACACTTTTGAGAGATCAACTGTCCCGTTCCTCTCCTTGACTGCTCCTGAGCAAACTTGATGATCACCCAACACGTATGTTGCAGATCTTTAAACAGAATTACTGTCTCCCTAGGCCCAGGATACCAGTTACATCCTGAGACCCAAAATGTCGATCCTAGGGATTCTGATCCCATGTACCGTCTATACCGTCCATAGCATAACAATATATCATTGTTCTTCTTATACACCACACTGTCTGTAAATAGTTCCTCTTAAGTCTTCTGCACAACTATTACTCTGTCCAGTGAACCAAGGAAGTTCACTTACAGTTTCCTAATTTCACTGTCCATACTGATTAGTGAATTACCATCATACTGGTAGTTCACTGTCTCTTCTGGATTACATAACTTATACCATATGAAATTCACTGTCCATGAAAAGTCAAATCTGAGTCTCATTAGCACAATGCAGCTGGTCTGTCCTGGAGTCAGACCACCAGGCACCGGAACCACCACCAGGGAAAAATCACAGGGACCAACAGGGCTGGCTGACATCGGTCGACAGATGGGATCTGACATCACCACATCCCAAACATCTTGAGCGGAAGGTCAACAATGGCCAGATACACTTGGGATAAGTAACACTGACGTCTGATGTAAGCTGATAATAGAAAAGTCGACGCAGGATAACACACAAATGTCTGTAGATATTAGCCCTAATAGTTCTCACACTTGACAAGAGAACTAACATGTCCACTGGTTCCCACACTTGACAAGGGAACAACTGGTCCTCACGTCCCCACACTTGACAAAGGGACTTCCTGTCCTATAGTTCCCACACTTGACAAGGGAACGAACAGGCCTCAAACTCCCTGGCAAGCAGCCCGCGACACCCGGAAGACTTCCTCCAGAAGCAGACCTGAAAATACTCCAAAGGAACACAAGATCCCCATCAGTGACATCAATCCACCATGATACTGATATTGAATTCTCAAAAGTGCCAGTACAAGATAATATTAACTCAACAGAGAGAAAAAAAATTCAAATTTTCTTTACAACCCTTATTTTCTAAGTTACATTACTTAAGGTATTACCACCAACAACTTCTGGCTTTCCAGAACAAAAGCCAAGCTTTACACTGTTTTTACATTATAATAGGACAATCAAGGTCTTTATTACAAAACACAACTCTTTTAAGACCAGTACAAAATTACCACTTATCTTTACTGTGTTCACAACCTGATGCCACTACTCACACCTGTACTATTCTCCCTAACAACCACCGTTCCAGAATCACAGACCATACCCAACCGTTACCGTTCCGAGCCAGGACCGTATCTCTCAACACCAATACCAATCTACCCATACTACCCCCTTCCGAGATCAGACGTCCGCGTCTGATGACAAGAGACACGTCACCGAACTGCGACATACCGTGGGACAGTGGGACTGCAATACACTATAAAAAAACATAGATAATATTAATACTAAAAAAATCAGAAAAGAATAATCAATAATGATATATGCAATATTAAAGTCTAAGAATTTGACGAATGACCTTTTAGACTCATCTTAATAGTTTTTTTTCTCAAGATTAGTTATATTTTTTTACATTAACTTGCAAATTTACAAGCTATCTTTCAGATTTAAAGTTATCTTATCAGCTATAACAAAGCTTCTGGTTGAGAACTAAATATCAGCCTATTTAAAATTCTCTAGCAAAAACTCATCATTTCCAAATAAGGAAAAGTTACACTCAAAAATTTTTTTTTTTTTCCTTTTAAAATCTGACCTATATAATAAATACCCAAGGCCTAAAAAAATACGACAAAAAGGTAATAATACTGAGACAATCAGACACAAAACAACAAGAATAAGACACATCCCACAGGAACACATTGGTTTTCAGCTTCTTGGTGCACCAATCCGAAACAATTGGACAAAAAGATCCTGAGCATATTGATACAGCAGTTATTGGTAATACTGAAAAGAAATAGAACAACTTCCTGGAGTAAATGCAGTCTACTGGACGGAACGCCTAGAATAAATATAACACTTCATATAGACAGAATTAACAAATACACAAACTACAATAACAACCACAACTGAAATGTCAATGCCAATATCTAAAAACATGTATTCAAATTTCCTACTTTAAACCCCCCCCCCCACCCCCAAAATAATAATAATAAATAAAAAAAATAAATTTAAAAAAAAAAAAGAAAAAAAATTGTACTCCCTTTTCCCCCATAAAACAAATTCTCACATATATACACATTCACCTACAGGTCCACACAGTTACACATCTATGTGACAACCTCCTGGGTAAATATAAAATCATTGGAATTACAGTATAAATGAATGACCTACTAAATTAAAATAAGCAATTACCAGATAATCAATAGAGAATTACCACACCTACATCAGAGAACACATAAATTAGTAGTAAATTACACAAGAAAACACCTAAAGAATCACTTTTAAAAAAAAATTACCTACATAAATTAACCATCCAAATATCAAGAATATATGCATAACACTACTACATTCTACCTCAACAGAGATAAAAAAAAAATAAATAATAAATTTACCAAATAAAAAAAATGAAACCTAGTATCGATCATAACAGAATCCCTACCGTGGTATAATCTACCGCCGAGAGTTGAAACTAAATCGATAATAATAAAAAAAAATATATAATCATGATAAACTAACAAGAGAGAGAAAAAAAAAATAATATATATATAAGCTCCCTGGCACACCATGCACAGCCGCCATGAACACCTGACGGAGCAAACCACCACAAACCCGCAACTTAAACGTCCGGAATTTACAGGCCTAAAATATCCCTCTAAAAAAACATTAATAATAATACAAATAATTTGGTGAACCCCATATTTACTCAAACTGCCCCCCCCCCCCCCCCCCCCCCCTACGTTAAAACTTATTTTTATTTCCCTTGTCTTTAAATTAACAAAAGCAACCCCAGAGAAAGGAAAAATTTATCATCATAAAACTAATAATAATAAAATGACAATAGTTACACATGAAAGTAAGACAACCGTAAATCATTACACTAGCTGACTAATAGGCCAGACAGCCCACTTCCCCCAAGACAAAACCCCACGCGACACACGCCAACACACACGTAACATTTTATAATCTCCCTGCCCGAATAAAATAACAGAAAAAAAAAATATATATATATATATATATATATATATAAAAATAATAATAATAACCATAAATAAATATCACAAAAAAAAAAAAAAAAAATCTGAGTCCCACATGTCTTACGACTGGTTGACTGAGGGGTCGGCCGAACCCAGCGCCAATACATCCAAGTTTCAGGCCTTCCCACCAGCCAACACAGTCCACTCAAAATCTCCACAATCATCCAGACTGGAGGGTGGGTTGGACCCCAGAGCTGAACCTCCAGGCCCCAACCCCCCCACCCAGTCTCCAACTCCTAGATCTTAAACATCTCTCGTCCCTTCAAACTTATATGCCATATATATCTTATATGCCAGTTGCCTATCATGTTGCTCTATTCAAAAATCACACAACAAAAATGTCCATGAAACTTGAGCAATCCTTCACTTATCTCCTGTTAACCTTCCGGGACAGGTGGGTCAGTTGGGTTCCAGAGCCAAACCTCCAAGAACCAACTTTCCCACCCTGCCCACACTTTACACACAACACTTTCATCTACTTTCCTCTCCATACAAAATATCCCGACTCAAAATCACTGTTCATATCACTCTCTGCAACTGGCATATCCTTCCTTCACATTTTCCCTTAATTATCCTCAACCTCCATCGCCGGGGAACCTTGGGGACTCGTGTCCCTCTCTCCCTGGGTTACTGTGGTGGTCACCACCATCCTTTGCAGGCTGTAGGTCACCTCCTGTGTGACCACGCTGGCCGGCATACCAGGGGCCCGATGAACCCCACTGGCGGAAGTTGTGTAGACCAGCGGGTCCTCCAACAGAGCCACCACTGATGTAGTTGTAACAACAGGACCCGTTTGGGTTGATCCCTCACTGGTATTTGGAGGCACTGAGGGCTGGCTCCCGGAGGAGCCCTCCCCGCGGTGAACCTCGCGTTTGTGTTGTTGGTATTTCGTTCTGCTGGGAAAGAATTTCCCACAGAACACACAAACCTTTGGGGTGGGCTGAGGGCCATGGTAGATGGCGATATGGTGTTGCCTATCTTCCATAGACAACAAAGGCAGCTGGCAGATGGGACAAGAATAACTTGTCCCACCCTCAGCTGAGGCCGTCGCTCCCTCAGGAGCGCCAGCAGCAGCTGAGGGGCCAGCTGTCCTGGGGGGTTGGGGTGGAGGGGGAGGTGGGGGAGGAGGAGGAGGAGGACAGGGGCGAGTGGAAGAGGACACTGAAGGGGCGGGAGGGGGCAAGACCAAATCCATAAGGGGTACTACCCCAGGGCTAGGAGCTGAATTACCTGATCTGGTGGAAGGTTTAGACCTGGGAGGGTCAACTTGTGACATCCTCCCCTTATCCTTGCTTCCATCAGATGTCTTAATCTTGGTGGCACCCTCCGGCCCCACGCGGTATCCCCCATGTTTGAAGGACGGATCCTTCAAACGGATATCACGGGCCCCGAAGGATGCCCCCGCTGGCTCCGACTGACGGGACTTCAGTAGTCCCTTTGCTCTCATTTCCAGGATCTGTTTTCCCCTGCCAATACCGACAGGGGAGCGGGGGCGGCCCCGGGAGGCAGTGACCCTCGGGCCGGCCTGACCCGGTTCCGAACCCGTAACCTTGGGCCTCACCACAGATTCACTACTAGAGGTTTTGGGCCTGACAGAGGACTGGGGCTCAGCCCTTGGGCTTCGCTCCATTCCCCTATCATAAACCCTCACCACTCTTCGTGGAGGGTCAGCCACAGGCGACCGGTCCCGGGAGCGAGGTTCAGCCCTGGGAGGATCAGCTCGTGAGCTTCTCCTCCCCTGGCCGTGCCCTTCACCCCCTGGGCCAGAAGACCTGCCTGACTGGGAATGGACTGACCCAGCCAAGACCTCAGCCCAGGTCTTATTTGGATCAGGAGCCCGGCTTCGGGACTTCACTGAGGACTGGGAGCTAGAACCCCTCTGGGGGGAGGCTCGTCCCTTGGGTGGGTGCTGTGCACCCTGCCCTCGGGACTCCCCTCCCTTACCCTTCGGAGCCCGGCTCCCGACACACCGCCTGATGTGTCTGTCCCACTCCCTGAATGGAACAGGAGTGTAGCACCTGGGACACAGGGGTAGTACTCTGTCACTCATATTCTCACTTGTATTTCGTCTCACTTCTGTAGCCTAAAAAAAAAACAATAAAACTCCTAAGTGGTAATTTCCAGTTTATTTCTAGTCCCCCATATACCAATCCCCATAACGGACCGGGGACTTTCTTTGTCTCAATGGTCTTTGGTTAACCTGGGACCCAAATAATCCACTCTCAACTGGCCCTTGGGACAACTCAACACTCACATCTCCATACAACTCATCCACCCACCCTACATTCACACTCTCTCTCAACCTACAGGGTTTCAAATGGTCATGATGCACAACTTTACTGGGTTTGTCTGCTGACAACTGAATCCTATACAAAACATCAGAGATAACTTCCACGATCACATAGGGACCAGTCCACTTGGCACTGAATTTCGGAGTTTTGCCTCTGGCATTGCTCGGGAAGTAATACCAGACCATGTCTTTCAACTTGTAACTGTTCACAAAGAACCTGTTCATGTAACCTCTTTTCTGCCTCACCGCAGCCTTCTGCAAAGCAACCCGTGCCTGATCATGGGCATCTCTAAACTTTTTCTGAGTCTCAAGTAAAAACTCAGGGCCAGACAAAACCTTTTCATCGGGGGTAGGAGGGGTAGCAACATCAATGGGAAGACTAATTTCTCTGCCAAAGCACATCAAATTTGGGGTTTCTTGGGTTGACTCCTGGACTGAACTACGATATGCCATCAAGACATATGGCAGTTGCTCATCCCAGTTGAACTGGTTCTCTGCAACCATCATTGCCAACAACTTCTCCAGGGTCTTATTCTGTCTCTCAACTAACCCGTCACTCTTGGGATTCCTGGCGGTGGTACGAGTCTTGTAAATACCCAGCAGAGTGCACACCTTTGTAAACACTTCAGACTCAAAATTTGCACCCTGGTCTGTGTGCAACTCTCTTGGTGCACCCAGTCTGGTTACCCAGCCCTCAATGAAGGCGGTAGCCACAGTGTCTGCCCGTTGGTCTGGTAAGGCAAAAGCCTCAACATACTTGGTGAAATAGTCACAGATCACCAGAATGTACAGGTTACCTCGGTCTGACTGAGGCAAAGGACCTACGAGGTCCATGGCAACTCTCTCGAAAGGGACCCCTACAATATACTGATGCAATCTCCCTCTGGCCTTCTTTCCTGGGTCTTTGAAGCGTTGACAGGTCTGACAAGTGGCCACCCACCACCGAACATACTGAGACACCCCAGGCCAATAATACCTAGCTTTGACCTTCTCATACACTTTATTTGCTCCCAAATGAGCAGCAGTTTTGGAATCATGAAGCTGTTGGAGCACCACCCTTCGGTACTTCTCGGGGAGCACCAACTTAAGCCTACTTTCATCAGAGGAACTCTCACCTTTCCAGTGGTAATACAGCAACCCATCCTCAATCCGAAGTCGATCCCATCCAGTCAGAAGAGTTTTTGATTCTCTACTAAAGTGACTAACCTGCTCCCATGATGGACGAGGCTCTTGACCCTCCACAAACTTATAAACTGGTCCAATTGAGCTATCTTCAACTTGTGCTGCTTTCATCTCTGCTAAATCCCATAACCTACCTTCTGACTCCTCTGGGACTTCCTGGTTCCCTTCTGAACTTTCTCTTAATACTGAAATCTTACCCATCAGCTCATCTGTTTGTGAACTCACAGATACTTGCTCTTTACTCTGAAGTGAGGTACAAAGACAACCCTTACCATCACATGGCCTCCTTGACAATGCGTCAGCATTTCTATGCTGAACCCCTGGTCTACAAATGATTATGTAATCAAACTCAGCCAAAACATCTAGCCAGCGAGCTAGCTGACCCTCAGGTTCCTTAAACCTATGCAACCACTTAAGGGACCCATGGTCAGTACGGATGGTGAAATGCTGACCATACAAATAACAGCGGAAATGTTTCACATGGTAAACTACTGCCCACAACTCCTTTCGAGTCACACAGTAATTCCTCTCTGCTGTATTCAGTGACTTACTTGAGTATGCTATTACTCTTTCCTTACCGTCTTGTATTTGGGATAACACGGCCCCAATCCCAACCCCACTAGCATCAGTGTCCAACAAAAACTCACCATCATCAATTGGATATGCCAGCACTGGAGCCTCGGTCAGCAACTTCTTCAGTGCATCAAATGCCTCCTGACACTTACCACTCCAATGAAACTCCGCTTTCTTTTCGGTTAACCTGTGTAAGGGAAAGGCCAGATGGGCAAACCCCTTGATATACTTACGGTAGTATGAAGCTAACCCCAAGAAGCTTCTGACCTCAGTCTTACTCTTAGGGACAGGCCATTCTTGTACACTTTTCACTTTACCTGGGTCAGTTTCAATTCCCTCAGCACTTACAATATGACCAAGAAAGGCCACTCTCTGTTGGAACAGAGTACACTTTTTGGGCTTAAGTTTCAGTTTCGCCTTCCTGAATCTCTCAAAGACCTCACCGAGCCTCTCTACACCCTGACTTACTGAAATAGACGGCACTATTACATCATCAAGGTAGACGAAAAGCTGATCATAAGTCATACTTCCTAGAACAATCTGCATCAACTTCTGAAATGTACCTGGCGCACCTGACAACCCAAACGGCATTACCTTCCACTGGTGCAACCCTAAGTGTGTAGCAAATGCAGTTTTTGGCATAGATTCCTGATCTAGTTCTACCTGCCAGTAACCACTCAACATATCTAATGTACTGAACCACACTGACCCTGACAAACTTGACAACAACTCCGCAGTATTTGGCAACGGAATCCCTGAACCTGTGGACGCCTCATTGACTCGCCTAAGATCCACACAAAGTCTCAAAGAACCATCTGACTTCTTAACCATAACTACCGGTGAAGCCCAAGCACTATCTGACCTCTCAATCAATCCTCTGTCTAACAGATCTAATACTTGCTTCTCAAGTTCTTTACGCTGGTGAGGCGGCAATCTTCTAGGGCCTTGCTTAACAGGTTTATTATCACCGGTCTCTATGTGATGCTGAACTATACTAGTCCTACCCAAATCTCTGTCATCTTTTGAAAACACATCCTGATACTTACACAATAACTCCTTCACCCACCCTTTCTCAGCTTCAGGAACAGCTTCTGTAGCCTTACTGTACAAACCTTCAAGATACTCGGGTAACTGTAAACTATCAGCTGACTTAACATCCACCTTCCTAAGCATACCTGGACTCTCAGGTCTCAAACCTAAGTCTTCCTCAGTGACTATCTGAACAGGGGTAAGAACTCCTACTGAGACACCTTCATACAAAACTACTTCTTCCTCTGCGGGGTTACAAACCCTAACCACAAACGAACCATCTACTGGCCTGACTACAGACTTGGCTAGAATCAATCCATACTTACCCATCAAACTTTCTACCGGATCAACAAAGAAGTCACCTTCTACCCGGTCATCCACCTTAGCACGACTCCACACACAAAACTCACACCTAGGAGGGACTACAACAGTCTCCCGAATCACTGCCTTGCACATAACTGGGACCCTACTCTGATCAAAACAGGGAATCCTGATATCCCTACACATCAAACTATTCCTACTGAAATCTAAAGTGCAACCTAAATGTGACAGAGCTGGCATTCCTAAGATAGCCTGATCAGTAACATTAGCCACCACAAATTCCAGATCAAAAAGTTCCTTACCAATGGCTACTTTCAAAACAACACTTCCCTCAACCTCACAGGAACTACCATCAGCCGTTACCAACCTTTCACGACTACTTCCAAACAACTCAGGTTTCAACCTGTTAAGACTATGGTACACCTTACGGGACAAAATGGACACAGAGGCTCCACTATCAATCAACAACTGTAACTCTTTACCTGCAAGGACACCATGAACATATAATCCAAACTCAGGTGAGGGTTCCTGGTGCCCCGTAGACACACAAGGTTCCCAATCACTACAAATTTGAATTTCCAGGACATGGGGCCCTGGCCCTGCACCTACCAATGATGGGGCAATGGTAGCAGCCTCTCTCAGCCCCTCGAGATCGGCCACCTTTAGTTTCCCTGATTTTTCAAACGAGGACATTCATATCTATAATGCCCCTCGTCTCCACACTCAAAACATCTCCCAGGACGCTTACCTTGAAAGGCTTTTGGTTTTGCTGGACTCAACTGCTTTAACAGCTTGAGTATCTCTTCCAACATCTTCGCTTCTGGCCTAGTTTGATTATCAACTTCACCTACAGCCCTAATCTGAGGTTTAACCTTTTGAACCCCCATACGCTGGAGATTTTCCCATCTCTCAATCAGCCTAACAGCTGATTCAATATCTTGGGGGCAGTGCATACACACCTCATGCTAAAGGTCACCCTCGGGCAGTCCATCAAGAATTGACTTCAAAGTCAGTTCTCTCAAGACCTCCTCCGGGTATCCTGGGTAAGCCTTTGAGACTAATCTGCCAACCTCTGCTGCATAAGAGGTAACAGATTCACCATGAGACCTTCTACGGGACTGCAACTGGTTCCTGAAAGACTCCTTACGAGTTGCGGAGCCAAACCAACCCTCCAACTTCCTTACCAGGACCTGGTAGTCCATACGGGGCAGCCTCAAGCCCACCACAAAGCTACGGGCATCCCCCTCCAAGTTGACAAACAACTGTTGACCCAACTCTGGCTCCACCCATCCATTCAGGGAAGCCACCGTGGAGAACTGCAAGATGAATTCATCCCAACCCATGCCTTTACCATCAAACTTCGGTGGCTTGGCATAGCTGTGGGGCCTGGTAGCGCCACGACCAGACACAGGCACAGGTGGCGGATCAAGTCCCCACACCAAAGTACCTGTGGCCGGTCCTGCCCTTTGCCCAGACCCAGCTGCTTCATAGCCACTATCTGGTCTACCATCAAACAGAGATCCAGAGTCCCTGTCCATCCGGTTACTGGGCGACATGTACGCCTCCGCGGTGCTAAGAGCTGCCCTCAGCCTGTCGCACACGGAGCTAACATACTCCCGTGTCGGCACAGCGTCACCAGGCGTAGCTGCACCTTCATATCCACTATCAGTCATACTTTTAGGATCCATGACTCCCTCAATACCTAATGACACAAAATAAAACTTAAAGTTTAAACACAACTCACAAAAAAAACAAAACCAATAATATCCGATGATAACCATTTACTTCATTCAAAAGTGCCATAATCCATGACAACTGCCATTATCTCATCCCACCGCTGCCACCAGAAAATTTTCTGTGGCGAGACGGGGCCCTCCCCCACCCCTCCCAACCTCCCCAATCGATCAGTCAATCACTCGCAGAGGGTGGGGGGGAAAAGGGTGCGGTGCGGGGTGCGTGTTCACCCCCCACCCCGCGACCCGAAACCCACCCCGCCACAGGAGAAGAAACCCTCTCGACTGACGGGTTTCTATGTGTATCTCCTTCCTTATTATATATCTACATATCAACGTTAACATCAACGTTAACGGTTATTTCCAGCTTCTCACGTTACAATATCAATCATATATAAAGGAAGGTTGACTGAAGTACAACCCGGTCATGGATATAGGTTGATAGGTGACCAGTACTCTACAACCTGGTCACCCCCTCAAGATCTCACTATTGAGGCCTCAGTCAAGTTAGCCAGTACCGAAACCTACTAAACTTCAAACTCTAAAGGTAGACTGCCACCAGGTTAAGTAAATTAACCGAAATAAATAATGAGGTAAAATGCAATTTATGTCCAGACTAAGCTATCTGAACACCTTAAATGGAATCAACAACAGGATTTAGTATGCACCATAGTATCCATGGTTACCACCCACTGACCACTATCACCCACCCAGGTCAAACGACCAGACAGTTCCCCAAACTGCCCAACTACCACAACAGACCCTTCCAGTGTTTCAAGTCAATCAGTACCCATAACCACTCCCAACTCCAGGTGCACACCAAACCCACCTAATGTCCCATTAATTAAATCTCCAACACCCAGGGTGTATATAACTTCTAACCAAAGCTCCAAGGTCATTTTCAACTCAACTCAATGTTCACAGAAAGTGGTAGCGTGAACGTGAACATCAAGTGTTAATTCAATAGCATGGCCAAGTACAACTGTAGAGTAGGAAAACATGAGCAAGATGAGATATTTGCAGCTTTAACACACTGAAGTGAAGTAAACCCCCAACAATAAAATCAAGTTCAAACCTACGGACTATCCCAATTAATTTATATTTTTAGTACTCCCCATGACCTCTGAAGGTCAATGCCATTAATCACCAACCGATTCCAACCCAGACCCATTAATCAACACAAGTTCCCATTTACTGTGATCTTTGACCCTGAAAGGTCACCCAGTTCGACCCTCAACTGTATCTTCGTTGACCTTGAAAGGTCGCAAGCTTCCATCTTGAAAGGCCACCGCCTTAAAATTCTTACGTTTACTTCTAAGTTTAATTATTCCAACTGTTGACAGATTTGACCTTTAAGCGCTCAGGTCACCAAACTAACCATCATATATGACCCTTGACCTAACATGACCAAAGTTCATAATTGAAACCTAGAAAGTTGACCAGATCCAACGTTCACATTATTTTGACAAGTTTCACCAATACAAGTTATTTGAACCAAGAACTGTCAAAACTATAAGTTTCGGCAACATACCAATAAAGTTTATCAAGGGTCAAAGTTCAAACTTTGGAGTAACTGGTGACCACTAAGGTTATAAGTCGGACAAAGTCCACTCAGGATTTGAAACCGTGTCCTCCATGTTTAAAGTCCAGTGATTAAAATCTCAAACTTGTTAATCACACAGATTAAAGTTACTGATCCACATATTCTCAGTGAAAGTAAAAATATTATGGTAATGACAGCTTATAGAAAACACAATGTTTAAATTCAATAACAAGTTTATTAACAATTGTAAAACATGGAAATATATGTAAACTTCAACCAGCACACATCGACTTCTACACAACTTGCACACCAACAGACGAACAAAACTCCCAGCACACAGACAACACAACAAGCATCCGCGCAGTCACACGCGCAGTCAAACTGACAACTGGCACACCACACACACACACCATAATAATAATCACACCACATGCATACTGGGCCATTTGTGTTAAATCAAAATTATATACAGGCAGGATATGAATATATAAAGTAAATTAAGATGAAATAATTGCAAGGTTAAAATCATAGTACACACTAACCAGAATAAAGTAAACTAAGAGAAAATAATATAATTAAATTTAGGGAATGTGGGAGAGTTAGCAATAAATTAAAATAAGTGCACCAGTTATTTAAGTGTAAATGTAAGTCATAAAGCACTCAAAGTATCAAGCCAACACCAAGCAATATATACATGTGCATACTCGTGCAGTATTTACAACCACCCGACAATTATGAGAAATATAAATGTTATCAGAACGGCGATAATTAACCAAATACTATTTTTAGGATTTTATATGTGAATACTTTAGATAGGGATTTTGGACCAGGGCCGAGTCTGAACGAGGTCCTGCAATGGTGGAAGTTAGAAATACTTTATGGTTTGAAAACACTCTGAAGTGTGGTCTGTACCCCATTCACAGTGCCAAAAATACGTTTAATTCCTATATAATTAAACAAGGATTAAAACTAATATATATATGTCTAGCAATACACAGCTGTCAACTAGAGCACCACACCATGCTATAATTATACGGACTCCTTTTACAGGAGAATACAATTACCCTGTACATTTCAATTGTGCAATATCTTAACAGATAGACAGGGTGGAAATATGCTTTAATGTAAGTCGCATGTATTTTCCAACATCATGGACGTTCATAACCACAACATGGGAATTTAACCTCTCCAAACTTAATATCCTGCATTGTGATCAACATTTAACTACTGAATGAACATTACAAGGCCCATATTTTACACATATTAATTACAACAGACCAGTAATTTCCCCATTTAATGTAATATTCACCCAACCCACGACACCAAAGAACCCTCCCGGAGGTTGGACAACCAATTTACCCACATATATAACCACAATACAAGAGGGACAGACACATTTGACTGTAGTAACACTGATCCATACCCAACCTTCAATATTTCGCCCAGGAGTTTACCAAAATTACATAGGCCCACCCACGGTTTGCCCTGCAACCCAGTTATCACCCAGCATTCAAAATGAAAGTTATCGCCAACCCAAATTGTTAATACAGACAAAACACATAAATTTTGAAAGGGACACCTACAGCAGAAGCTTTAACTCAGGGGAAATGAATGAAAGATGACTTAATGAATGAAATGTACAATATCTTAAGATGGGTGCGAGAGTTTCACCTGAACTCCCCAGTTAGGACCCACGCAGGCTGTTATTAACAGGATGCATCCACAGCTATCCAAGTGCACCCACCCACAGGTGATAGCAAACCTCAGACATACATTAAATGAAACATGGAATAATGTACCCCCATACTCTCCCAGAGGGCCTATTCACTGAAAAGATGAACATGAATGAAGCCAAAATACAGTTTTTATGGACATGAAGGTCCAGGAATAAGAGGGAAATGACCAAAGGGGGATAAAATTTCAAAAGGTTAGCTACTCCATAAAGAAATCAAACCCCCACCCCAACACAGTTCAAAGTCCGATTTTTAAAGCCCCAAATATATGAAACTATTGAATTAGAATTTACAACAATGATACATGATGATCTATACCCCCGGGCCCCCCTCCCCACCAAAACTTGGGCCGGTAAGCCGACTAGGACCGGAGTAATCTAAAAATTCATACCTAATCCAAATTTCTGCACTTCTGCTTTTCTACGAAACACGAAAACTCTTCTAGACGCGGCAAAACGTCACGACCTACTCGCTTTCTAACAAGCAATCTGATTGGCTAGAACTTCCGCCATGTATATAACCTCTCATCTCATTGGACGAGGCATCGGCCTCTCCATCCAGGGTATTCGCGCCACTCCACTTCGTTTCGTCTGCTAACACAAGATCTACCAAACACCGAAACGGTCACGACTAAAACGCGAACTTCATAGCAACTTCAAACCCCGAGGACGCATCCCGCGAACTACCAACTACCGAAAAAAACTCGTCCGCCACATTACCCAGCAAGCATGATCATATGGGGCCTATGTGGGCTATAGGCGGGCAAATAGCAATATGGGTCCTATAAAGGATATATATGGGCACAGAATGCCCAAAGGGGGCCCATATTGGCCCCATTTATATAAAAATACTTAATGTTCCCTAAATAGTACAAAATGAGGAAAATAAAACAGATTTAATAATAGATTCATTTGGCATCATGTTGATTTGGACTTCGTAAAGATTGGTAAACAAAACATTTATTATCACAATGTTTAATATGGGCCCCAGAATGGACTTTTATGGATGATTTACTAGGGTCCCAGATAGGTCCCATATATAAATCATAGAGGAAAAATGTAAATATATATAACAAGTGTTCTTTATTAACTTCTCATCTGATTTTGAATGAAAAAATCCAAAAATAAAAAAAGGTCCTATTTGAGAAAAACAACTCGCCACAAAAGCTTTTTAAATAAAAGTGTACACGCATATTGGTTGGACCTGTGAAGGTCAAAAATGGGTATAATATTCTCACAAGGGACCCTCATTATTATCACATACAATAGCCATTTTATAGCTCTGTAAATGTATTATCAAGTTTCTGTAAAAAATGTATTAAATTAAATTTGTTGTATATCTCGCTAATTAATAATCTAGTGGTTTATATTACCTTAATGTACCACAAACACCTTTTTCATGTATAAGAGTACAGAAATCCTAAGTCTACAGTTGTGGAAATTCTGTAAAATTTTAGTTTCTCTTAGTTTAACTCAAAGGGTCATTAATAGGTCCAACCCCCTTGTATCATGCAGTACAGATATGTTTATCTTTTCACACAGATAGTATTTTTAGGCAGTGCTAGGAAAATGGGAAAACACCCCATGGTGTGAAACAGGGTAGCCTTTCGTCACTAGGATATAAATTACAGTACAATTTAAAGATTATAAATATGTGTGAGAAATCTATGAAATTTGTAAAAATTGTGTAAATAAGGCTAAAATAATAAACTATGATATTTTTGGTGGGGATTCATAATGAAAAAAAATCTTTATTAATCAAATAATGCATGTGCTTCATTATATCAGTTAACTGAGGATTTCATCATGTGTTTTACTTGTGTCTTGACAAGGCTATGTAGCTGTTTTAGCTTGGGCCATCTGGAAAAAGGGTTTGGGTGAATCATTAAGTGATGAGTTTCTGATACACATTTCTGTATTCTGTATAAGACAAGCTTAGACACAAATGTGGTACATCATAAGATTTTCAACTTGAAATGATTTGAATTACATTCTGGAAATTGGATAATAGTATAGTATGAATCAAGATTGTATTGTGCATTATTTACAAAGGCTTCATGAAAGTGTATTAAAATATTAGACAGAATATGTGGGCAAAGTGTGAAGGAAATTGTGGACTGTTCACACAGATCAACTCATTTTTGAGCTTTTATTACATGCGAGCTGAACTACAAATGGACCTTATGTTGGTAGTGCACATTTAAAAACTGAGCCGGTCCATACATCTGAACCTATATGTAGGACCAATAAGAACAAGGATGCAGTTTACCATATAGTGCCCTTGTCAGACCCACATATAACCCATATACAGAGCCCATACTGGTCCCATCACCAAACCATTTGCAAAAACCATCTGGGCCCCATGTTCAAATTACAAGTTGGGCCCATGTGGGACCCATTTATTTCACAATAAAGGCCCCATATGGGGCCCATATATGACCCTTATTGATAAACCATATTGGTCCCATCAGAAAACCGTTTGCAAAAACTGACTGGGGCCCATATAGGGCGCCCACAAAGGCCCCATATCAGAACCCATTTGGGACCCTTGTTGGTCTCATATGTAGTGCTGGCTGGGTAGGTGCGGCGATAGTAAAATATTGTTAGAAACACCATTGTACCCTCACGTTTTCAGCACTCTGTGTGTGTACAACTACCAGCATTTTATATTTTATTTGTTTTAAATATTTCGTGAAGGCAGTATTAGGTGCGGCGACAGTAAAGTATTGCTGGATTATATATATCTGTAAAATATTGTTAGAAACCCCATCGCCACCACACACCCCCTCCCCATTTCCAAGTTGGACATGAAAGCCATTGCCGGCTGCTATATTAATGATACGTATAGTGACTCGGACTCCTGGCCATCGCCGCCCCACACCCCCTCCCCATTTCCAAGTTGGACAGAAATAAATCGCCGCTTGTGGCTCTCACTTATGTATACTGTCCCCTGCAATACTGCCTTCAAGAAATATTTAAAACAAATAAAATATAAAATGCTGGTAGTTGTACACACACAGAGTGCTGAAAACGTGAGGCATGTAGTACTATTAACAGGTGCCAATATTTCTTTGATATTTCTGAAACCTACAAATGTATTACATACATCAATAGAGAGGCATCAAAATCAAAAGAAATGGATGAGAAATCGCAGTTTAAAAATTAAGTTTATATATTCATTAATACCTGGATTAGAACTCAGACGGTCACCCATCCAAGTACTAACCAAGCCCAGTGCTGCTTAACTTCAGTGATGAGACGGGTACTCATCACACTACGCCAAACAGGGAAGATTTCCAAATTTAAGTCAAGACTTTTTGTGTCATTAATCTCTACTTAAAAGATGAAGAGTATGTTAACTGGGTGGTATACGAGCATCTCGTGACCACGGCAGCTCGTGACCAACAACTCGTACCCACAACTCGTACACAAACGCAGGAAAATCCACTCTTACACAAACGCAGGAAAATCCATGGACTTCTATTTCCTAACGTTTTTTTAATTTTATAATACTTCTAGGAAGTCCTCTGGGAATTCCATGACCTCACGTTTTCTAATTTGCATATTTTATTTTATAATATGGCTAGGCAACCCCCACGGAAGTACGAAAATATGAAGTATTTGATCTCTAACTGAATAGACGTTCTTACATAAAATACTTGCTCTTCAAGCAACATTTCTATTTATTAAATATAAAATATTGTTAGAAAACCCTACGTAATTAGGTGATCTCATATTTCTTCATAAATATTATAAGCTGCATGTACAAGTGTTTATTCTTATAAAATGTTTGTGTATGAGTTGTGGGTACGAGTTGTTGGTCACGAGATGCCGTGGTCACGAGTTGCATGTAAATCAACTGGGTTAGATTCCTAGGACAAAGGTTTTAGCTTTTGCTCGTGATTTTAACTGTTTTCTTTAATTATAATGGTACATTAAAATTTTTTAAAAATTCAAAGGATTTTCAAAAGCAGTATTGGAGGTGTTGAACCTTGGAGAAGCCGAGAAGGTATGTTTTCAAAAAGACAAAAATAAGCAAGGGCTTATACCACCACAAATAGCCGCACAAGTTACGAAAATCTGCTGTACAGATATTAGTGAGGAAATTAATATTAGTGAGTTAAGCACTACCCTTAAAAATACTAAAAACAACAAAACACCAGGAATTGATGGTATTCCTGCTGATTTTTTAAAAGTGTTTTGGGGTAAACTCAAAATCCATGTACTGAATGCATTAAATACCTGTTACAGAAAAGGAAAACTTACCGTTTCATTAAGACAGTCAGTGATAACATGTTTACCTAAGGGAGGTAAAGATAGAAATCTTATTGAAAACTGGCGGCCAATATCTCTGCTATGCTCAATATATAAACTGGCTTCCGCTGTAATAGCAAACAGACTGAAACCACACCTTGAATACATTATCTCAAAAAGTCAATCAGGATTTATAAAGGGACGGCGCATTGAAGAAGGCACAAGATTAGTATATGATATTATGAGCTATGCAGAAAAGGGAAAAATACCTGGGCTATTAATGCTGATTGACTTCAAGAAAGCTTTTGACTCTGTGTCCTGGAATTTTCTCTGTGAAGTTCTAAAAACCTTTGGATTTGACAAAAATTTTATAAATTGGATTAAACTTTTTAATAGTGACATTAGTGCATATGTTATTCAATGTGGTTTTTTGTCGAAACCGATTAAGATAGAAAGAGGATGCAGACAAGGAGATCCGATTTCGCCATATCTATTTATCTTAGTTGCAGAAATACTTACTCTAATGATAGATCAAAATACAGATATCAAAGGAATTACAGTCGGTAAAAAACAAATTAAACTAACACAATTTGCAGATGACACCACTGTTATCCTTGATGGAAGTCAAAAGTCCTTGCAGGCCACTTTAAATACTTTAGAGATATTCGGTAGTATATCAGGTCTTGAAGTGAATAAAGATAAAACAAAACTCATCTGGATTGGAAGTAAAATAAACTCTAAAATCTAAATCAAGAATAAATACTAATCCTGAAATGTTTTGGGGAGAAAACGAATTCACACTTTTAGGGATTACTTTCTCAACAGACCTAAATAATATTTCGAAAATGAATTTTGAAAAAGTTTTACTTAAAGCAAAAGCTGAATTAAACTCTTGGAAATACAGAATACTAACACCCATTGGTAAAATAACTGTTTTAAAAACATTAATTTTGCCAAAATTTATCCATCTATTTTCATCAATACCCACACCAAATTCCATTCTAAATGAAATTAACAAATTGTTTTACAATTATCTTTGGAACGGGAAACCTGATAAAGTGAGTAGGAAAACAGTATCCATGAACTATAACAAAGGTGGTCTAAAAATGATAAATATATTTAACTTTGAAAAGTCTATGAAACTTAAGTGGCTTAAATATATTATCTTCCAAACGGAACACACTTGGAGTGATCTGCTGATGAGTGAAATACAGAAACTAGATAACATATATATCTATGGTGGACAATGGTTGTTAAATTTTCAACAAGTTCTAAACCCATTTTGGAATGCGGTATTTAAATATTGGTCAGAGCTATGTGCAAAACAAAAAATCAAATCAAATGAAGATATTTGTAACAGTAGTATCTGGTTTAACAAACAGTTAAGTGCCAGATACACTTTCTACTTAAACTGGTCAAGAAAAGGTATTAATATTATAAATGATATTATAGATAATCGAGGTAATGTACTATCTCAAGACACTTTAACAGAAAGGTATAAGATAAATATAAATTTTTTGCATTATTACAGTATAAAAAGGTTGGTAAAAGCCTTCATTGAAAAACACAAAAAGGGAAATAACTTTGTTTGTACGAAACCATATTTACCTTTCCATTTGAAAATAATTATGAACTCCATGAAAAATAAAAGGGAAATATATGAAGCAATGTCTGATTTTGAAGCAGATCAACCTGGCAATGAAATCAAATGGAATTCTGAATTTGGAACAGAACAAGATAGCAAAAATTGGCAACATGTGTACAATATATGCTTTAATACCATAAAAGACAACACTTACATATGGTTTCAATATAGAATTATTCAGAGAATACTAGGTACCAATCACTTTTTGAAAAAAATTTAAATTACAAATAATGACCTATGCCGAATATGTGGTGAACAGGCTGAAACTTTAGTTCATTTATTTTCAGAATGTGAAAAAGTATGCGACTTATGGTACAATGTCAAAGCGTGGATTAGATCCAAAATAAAAATAAATGTAATTTTGACAAAAAAAATATTGGTTTTAGGATACACTGAAGCTGATGTAAACTCTTGCCCATTGAACTTTATTCTGATGATTGTTAGATACTATATTTTTAAATGTGCCATGAAAGGTAGTGATTTAAATGTGTACCAAGTCCAGGAAATTGCTAAGGAAAAATTCATAGAGCAAGAATTATTATCAAAAATAAATAATAAAAGTGAATTCAAGAAAAAATGGTCACTTTGGAAAGGTCTGTTTTCAGGAACTTTAAAAAAAAATCAATTATGACAGTTATGGTGGAATTAGTATTCCAAGCACAGAGTCAATGTAAAAAGACCTGCTGTTTTGTTTTAACAGTCTAGAATTCAGCCTAAATATTTTGTTCAGTCGATGTTTACTAACAGTTACTAATATGTCTTTTTTCTATTGATATGAACTTATTGTGATCTGTTAATCTGTTTTACTTATCCTTCTTGCATAGATGTGTATGTATATCCTGTACTCACTTCTGTACAATACAAGTGTATGTAAAATTGAGAGGAGAATAAAAAAAAAAAAAAGAGAAGGTATGTTTTCTCTGAGTACTCTTATAAACTCAGTAGCATATTACACCATTGGACCAACATTGGCTATTGGTCAATTATGGTCAGCAGTTTTTGCCACCCTTTGACCAAGTTATTGGACCAAATGTAGCTGCCTTTCTAACCTCTGTCAAGCTGCATATTTCTAGATTTGACCTCTTGTGACAACAATGGACCAATGTTGTAATGTTCTCTAGGTATTTTTGCTGCATCTTCAAAATGTGAAATTGGAAAAAATTGGAAAGGTTATGATGATCTTTTTACTATAAATTTATACATTTCATAAATGTAAAAGCTCGAGCAACTAAAACCTATAGCATTTATAATCCCAATTTATAATCTTATAATCAGCCCAGCAAGGCTGCATTTAACAAAAGCGTCTGATAAATTGTAAAATTCCTTTAAATATGAAGCCCCAATAATCACAAGGGCAGCAAAGATCTAAGTTCAAACCCAAGACCCAGAGGTCATATAAAGGTCAATTTCACCAGAATTCCCTATTATCTGCTTGTCTGTTAGAATTTATACTCTTTATAAAGTCTTTTGGAAGGTAATAAATCATCTGCAGATATGAATATTCATGAGCAACATTTTTTGTTGAATATATTTAATCCATGTACATTTAATCCCACTTGAGGTCAGGCCATAGCGACCTTGACCTTTCAAATATTGTCTCTGTATTACTAGAACTTACAGTTTGTGCACATTTGTTACATAACTTGGAGAAATTAAGAACAGTTTTTGAGATGTAAAAGTCAGTGGAACTTTTTATCCTTATTAAAAAAAATTAAGTGTAGCCTCAGACTGAGAGGCCTGGGTTTGATTCCCAGTGATGTGTAAATCAAGACATCATAGCTCAGTGATAGAGCGCTCAGTCTGCATTTTATTTATTTATTTGTTGCTTTACGTCCTGTTCAACAGCCAGGGTGATATTGTGACTGGTAGTTTACAGGTGGGGGAAACCAGTGCATACTGCACTGTAAACCACCGGGCATCGGCAAGTAACTACCAACTTTCCAACATGAAGCTCCCGGCACAAGATTCAAACCAGTGGCCTCAGACGTTGAAGTGGAGAAAAGTTTATGTCGGCCATATTTAAGTCCTCTTTACAAAATTTAAGCCCACTACCTCCCAGACTTAAATCTAAGTACACTGACTTAGCAAATCCATGGACTTAGCCCCTTTGTGAAATCCACTAAGTCTAAACCTGCTGACTTAGCACATTTTTGACAGAATTTAAGACCAAAGTCTTAAACTTAAGCCCAAAACCAGTCTTAAGTTCTTGTGAAATCGGCCCCTGGCAGTCCTGATTATGGTAGCCATGGTCTGAATAATCCTAGTGATTTTGTCTAGGAGAACAAAAAACCAACAAGAAAGTATATGAAAAAAAGAAAAGCTGGATCGCTGTCTGGATCATCTGGATCTGCGCTTGGCAGAGGTCTGCGCTCTCCGAGAGCTCTTGTTTTTAAAAATGCAACAATGTGCAAACAAAATGTTTTTACAACACATCCCTTAAGGGCTGCCAGGATATAGTGGGCCACAACTGGGCTACTGCTGGACCACTGACTGCATTTTTTTCAAAATATTAAAGCAATATAAACTTCATAAGCAACCTTGACTATTGTCATGCCATCAGAGAACCACCATGCAGTACATTGTACAACATCTTGGTATGACTTTGATTTGACCTTTCATCATGCTGCAGTGACCTTGACCTTTAAAATTTTTTCTGGGCCACATACGTAGTTTTACTTAACTGTGCTATTTCTATTGACACTTACACTTGAATACCTTGTATAGCTCCATGTATTGTCTTGTATTTATGTTATGTACATAACCATGATGTAAAAAGGTAAGAAAATACAGCTGAATAATTAATATGGCAAGGTCTTAAGTTAGTGTACATAACTTAATATTTATTTTGCTTCCATTTGCATACACCCAGACTGAGTGCTCTATCACTAAGCCATGATGTCTTGATTTACACATCATTGGGAATCAAACCCAGGCCTCTCAGTCTGAGGTTACACTTAATTTTTTTGTAAGAAGAGATAAACAATTCCCCAAAAAATAGTTCTGCATCTCAAAAAATATAAAAGATATTTTTTTCGTGTATACCTGCAAAGACATAATCGATTTACAGTAGTGGATGTATGTTTTCATCTTATGTTAAAGCAATTTATATATGTTGAAATCTGATATTTAAGCTTTTAAAAAAAATTACTCAAAAATCAGTCGTTGAACTTATATCTGCTAATCTTTTATATTTGGAAAGCTTTGGCAATGTACTTTCTTGTGGTCTTTATTTGGCCAAAATCGATTGATAAATGCCAAAGTTATTCAGCATTTTATAACCCCTGCTACCAAGACAAACCAGGAAGTGGATTGCTAAATGGGCGATAATATGGTATTTATGGCTTTACTTACACACCAGAAAAGTTATAAACCAGTCTTTCTTAGCCAAATCGCTCCATCTCGTACGGTTATAGAAGCAAATTTATCTTTTGCCATTTTTGGCAAAGTAGCTAAGTACCTATTACTCAGTCAGTTATATAGCTATTATCACTAAAAGCAATCCCAAGCAAGCTATGAACTATTTGATACACTGAATTTCTCTATTTAAAATTTATAATAATTATTAAGCAACAAAGAGTGGCAAAATCAACGATCCCCGGCAAAACCAATGCCCATGGTGGTGGCAAAATCAACATCGCTGAGGAAAAACTGTGGCAAGAGAAACTGTGGCAAAATCAATAGTGGTGAAGTAAACCGCCAATAAGCGAGTTCACAGTTTCGAAGTGCGCATGCGGTAACAGGTCGTATCGTTTCCGGGTCAAAGTTCGAGAAGTGTAGGAAGTAACTTGGAATAACAGAAACCAGTTTTAAATTTTTCTTTAATGTAAACAAAGTATTGATTGTTTGAAAAGTATTTTAATACAAAACGTTGTATGATATACTAAACCAATGCAATCCACATCACTTTGCTTGTGTCATTTTGTAAAAGGAAACTTTTGACCATTGATAACCGATTATCGCTCATTGCATATAATGGTACTTTTACTCTTTTTGCGACAGGGTGTTGTAAAACCTTAAATAACTTTGGCATTTCTGAACGGATTTTCATGAAATAAAAACCAGAAGAAAGGTTATTTTCATAGCTTTCCAATGATATAAGTTTAATGGATGTAGGTTGAACGACTGATTTTTGAGAATTTTTTGAAAAGCGAAAATGTCAGATTTTAATACATTTTTTGAAATACCAGGGCCATTAAATCCTGAATAACTTTGGCATTTTCCAATAGATATATTTTAAATTAAGGCCACCTGAAAGTCAGAATTGTAGCTTTTCACTGATTTAAGGCCATTTATGTCTGAGCATTTTCCTGATTTTCTAGAATTTTGTAAATATGCAAAAAGTACATGATTGTATTACTGTTGTTATTAAGGGCTTACAAATGCCCTTGTAAATTGTTGGACGAGTTTTTCACAGTTATAGATTTAACTGTACTCCTTCATTAATCTTAAGGTTGCCATTAAATTTCCCAAAAAATTTTTTTTCGTCATTGCACTCAGTATTGCAATACAGGTGACATTGAACCTAGGCAGAGGTATGCAAGCTCCGAGTGCTGTTATTTACCCAGATACGATTCCACTGCTGGACTGATGTATGTTGGATATTGGTCTATGGTTAGCAGTTATTGCTACCCTTAAATTTAGATTTATTTTTTTTGTTTTATGTCAAGTTCAACAGCCAGGGTCATATTGTGACAGGTAGTTTACAGGTGGAGGAACCAGTACATACTAGTTGGTCAATATTCTGCACTGTAAACCACCGGGCATCAGCAAGTAACTACCAACTTTCTAACAACCGGGCCGAGATTCGAAGTTTCGAACCAGCGACCTCAGAGGTTAAGTGCTTTGGTTCATCTAGCCTTTGACTCTTGCCTCAAGGTCAGACAGGATCGACTAATCAAAAAATCATGCCATGTATCTCCCACAGTTTTATTAGTATCATCACAGCCACCAGCTGAGGTTATGTAATCATTGGGGTTTGTCCGCCTGTTAGTGAACAGCGTAACTCAAACAATTTGCGAATGGATTTTCTTCAAGTTTTCAGAGTTTCCATATAGTCTTAAGTAAGAAGTGAATTAATGTTGCAGGTGTCAATACCAGTGCCACTAGTGTTAGGGCCACCTTAAATTTTAAAAATGAGGTTTTTATCCCAGAACTCGCACTGTTGCCTGTGCTTTTTGATAGCCTTTGTCAAATACAGTAGAACCTCGGTTATCCGGCCTTCTATTATCCGAATCTCCGGATTAACCGAACCGAAATCATGTCTCCCTACATATACATTATTTTTGCATCGTCAAGCCTGAGCGATAATACAGGATTTTACAAAAATCTGTCAATCTGTATATATTGTTACACATATATGTTTCACATATTGTTATATATTCGGCGGTGGGGACGGCGGACTGACAACATGGCAAGAAACAAGTAATTCCTTTGGTGAAGGGGTTCAAGTGACAAAGTAGTGTAGTTTAATGCTTTTATCAGGCTTTTCTTTCACAAACAACCAGGAATGATGTTATTAAAAAGATAACAGAAATATAAAATAAATATTTTTGTCTATTCCTGCAAAGGCAGAAACGACCTGCAGTAGTGAGATTTTATAATATTTTTGAAAATATTTTCAACAAACTATTGAGCAGTTCCACCAACCGCAATGATGACAGCATTTTACATTTTATTTCATCTAAATCCGTCCATTAACAAGGGAGCAATTGGTTTGTAAAATATATGCATTTTAAAGACTGTTAAGCCTTGAATATCCCCTATTTTCGCCCATCTAAGAAGGCTGTAAAACATAGTTTAAAATATTTTTTCCAAACATAAAACGCCTATTTTGTAAATCTATATGTATATTTTTATGTCCACTTACAATTCTAATAAAAAATGTCCCATAATACAGGTATTTACATGATTTACTTTCGCAAGTTCTTATCCGTAGATTTACTTCCTACACCTCTTGACCTTTGACCTACGCTACGAGATCGACAACGAGAACGAGACCTCTGAAACTGTGAACTTGCTTATATAAACACATGTGGGCGATAATATGATGCACATGGCTATATTTGTACATACAAACACAAAATTATAAATATAAGGATTAAGAACTATCTCTAAAGTGAAATTTCATCATTCTCACCCAATTTTACTTGTTTGCAAGCCTTAAAGGATTACGAAAGTACAATTTTACTTCTATCTCAAACTATCTGCTTTGTTTACGTTTGTTGACCTTACAAATGGCCGCCGGAAACAGCTTACGAGATTTCCCGCAATTTATCGCAAACTATGTTATGCGTTACTGTTTTTGAAAGAGATAATTTTCGATTTAAACAATTTTTAGTGCGAGAACAGAATTGTGATTGAATCGCCAATGATGGCCACGCAGACTTCTACGTCATCACGCAATATCTAACACGTCACGCTGACGTCAGCGTTGTACCCAGCCAATGGGAAGAGGCGTTACAAATCTCTCGCTTAGTTACGTTTTTGGCGGTAGGTACAGAAAGTTTTCTTTTATGATAAGGAATAATAAAGAACAAAATTAATTAAGTTATTCGCTGTGTTCCTTAATAATTAACAAATATAGATTCGGATTGGTTTATAGATCACACTGGTATATTTATGAAGTCAGTTTACTGTATTGATAGCCTGTTAAATTGCAAATTTATGGAGAGGGGGCATTTATTAGCATTGCGTCTTGTTTATTAACGAGCTTTTGTTTTCTTGACCATACATTTTAACCTGCATATTATATTAAATCTTCCTTTTGAGTTCCAGTCTAAATTGATATTAGTATTGCAAAATTGCCATGTTTTATGCTGTAGAATTTATTATGATATAATATAATCGGTATGGCATAAAACAAACATGTTTTATTGAAATTATTGTCAACAAATTTATTAAACTGCTTCCTCATTTAACATATTGAAATAATATTCGAAACATCTGTTAACCTAGCCCAGATGTAACTGTATTTAGTATACCTCATTGCTGAATATGTCACTATTATAGCAGGGGCAGATTTCACTAAAGGACTTAAACTAAGTCCCTTTATTGGCTAAGTCTTGGACTTAAATCTAAGACTTTGGTCTTAGCTAGGTCTGCGACTTAAATGGATTTCACAAAAGGGTGACAGCTAAGTCCAAGCTTATCAAATAACCACAGTGGTTTTCTGTGTCATATGGCCTTTTATATCCTTCATTTGATGCATTTTATCTAAGGATAAGTGCTGTTTTGAAATAGAAAACCTTGTTACATCATATAAACTTCCGAAAGACTACTTCAGTAAGGTGTTCTGTATAATTATACTTTATTTACAGCTATTTCAAAAGTGGAGAAAAGTTTTTGGCAGCCATATTTAAGTCCTCTTTACAAAATTTAAGCCCACTACTTCCCAAACTTAAAGTTAAGTCCACTGACTTAGCAATTTCATGGACTTGGCTGCTTTGTGAAATCCGCTAAGTCTAAAACCACAGACTTAACATTCTGTTGACAAAATTTAAGACCAAAGTCTTAAATTTAAGTCTAAATCTGGACTTAAGTCCCTTTGTGAAATCAGCCCCTGGGGCCGGTTTCACAAAGGGTCTCAGACTTAGGCTAAGTCAGGGACTTAAATCTGAGTTTTTTGTCTTTGCCAAGTCCTGGACTTAAATGGATTTCACAAAGGGTGACTTAGCTTGTCATATAACCACGGTGGTTTTCTAGGTCATGTGACCCTTTATTTCTACTCAAAATATTTTAGTGATAACATATATCCCTTGTTTAGCTCATTTTATCTTTGAAAAAATGCTGTATTTTTAAATGGGAAACCTTATAATCACACAGACATGTCCAAAGAATAATTTAGGGAGGTGTTCTATATATTTATTCTTTATTTTCAAGCATTTCAAATTTTGAAGTGAGAAAAATATATGGCGGTCATATTTAAGCCTTTGTTTACAAAAGTTAAGCCCACTCTTGGGTAGACTTAGCCAAAGCCTAGACTTAGCAGCTCTGTGAAATCCTCCAAGTCTAAGATCACAGACTTAGCCTCATTTTAAGACAAAAGTCTTCAATTTAAGTCTAAGTCTGGGCTAAGTCCTTTTGTTAAATCGACCCCTGGGCTATAACAGGTGTAGACATATAGTTAAGCAGTGTACAGTTTTCATTCCTTGTGAATAATCTGAAGTTCTTTGATAAAAAATAGACCAACTGTGACAAAATAAAAAAGTTCAATTATTTTAATTGGTTAGCTATCTCATATTGAGCAAAACCTGAAGTCCCTTCAGTTGATTTGAATCTAGCCGGTATAGACATAATAAAATGATAATTCGAGTAAGTTGAAAAATTATCAAAATCAGCAACAAATAAAGAAGTCTCTCCATGCGAGAAAGATGATAACAAATGTAAAATATCAGAGTTCCTGCCATTTAAAATCTTTGTAATATTTGAGATTAAGTTTCTTTTAGTGTTATCAATAAGTGTATTTGGTTGTTAACTGTTAACTTTCATTGATATTGATAACAATTCTCTTAAGAGTCTCACCTCTGAAACTTAATTTTCTCCACCTAGTAATTTTCTGTCTGTTTTCACCCGCAACCCTATCTTATTGGTCTAGATTGTTGACTATCTCTTTGGAAAATCTCTTTTGTTAAGTTAGTGCACCGACTTCCCAATTGTGAGGAAGATATTGCGCCCACAAAACAATAGATAATATTAGAATTATAACATGTTTATGTGGCAAACTTCACAATATTCACTTCATGATTTAACATAGTTAGAATTAAGTTGAAAATGCTACACTTTTTTTCTCCAGGGATTTAACTGCAAATATTTTGTTGAATATGTTTCAATACAGTGCTACATCATGGCAAAATTCAAACTGAGTACATGTAATGTCCATATTAGTTTAAGGCTTGTTCACACTGTTCCGTTTGGTCTTATCAATACGTATTTCAATTCTGATTACAGCCTTGTCTTTATTACTCTACAAATGAACCTTTTATGTTGTTGGTGCACTTTTTAAAATAAGCCACCTGATATAGTTATTCTGAACACTTCACTCCTCTAATATGTTCATTTTCAATTTAGTACATGAGAGTTTGTGAGAGACTTTTCAACATTTTGAAAAAAGCTGTTATATATGCAAAAAAAGGTCTTCACTCTTTGTTGTATGCCTCCTGCATATCCAAATATGAATCCTGATTTGTTAAACCCAATAGATATCATTAAAATATGAAATGTGTCAAACCACAAATGAGACCAGATAAGTTGAACATTATCGGATTGTATATACGTAGTTCATGAGACATTCACAAGCACAAAATAGTGTGAACTATAGGTACTACTAGGTTCAAAATACAAAACATGGGAGTATTTTAGGTATTTTGAAGCCACAATCCCAATGATAAAATTGTTGTTTTAAAAAGTTAAAAATGTGCAGTTGAAATGTCATCATTGTGAAAAGTAAGAATATGTAGCCATGCATGATGATATTGACTTCAAATTTTGCTCAACAATTCGGCTTAATGTGAAATCAAAGCAATCTGTTTTTCTTTTAAGTCTATTTTTAACCATTCTGTCGTCTAGATTTAATATGTTATTTGATATGCCCAGTTGCTGTATGTTCTAAGGGGACATATTCGTTAAATAAGTATTTGCTTATGTTACAATTTATGACCCTCCTCTTTTCCTGGAAAACTGTACACTGAGCAGCATGGTAAAGTAGATACAAGTCCTGTGTCACCATATATTCGTAAAAATGTTTTCCTTTGCTATTAGAAAATGAACATTTATAGATTTAAGTTACCATATATGTTTGCTGCAAATTAAATAAAAACAAATAAGACAAGCACTAGTGATAAATTATTTACGTCCCAGTTAAATAATAAAAATAATAATAATAATGAAGACGAAATCTATTACACGTGCGTCTATGCAGGTTGCGGCAACAAAAACTTTGTAGAAAGAAATAGATGGGTCTCAAAATTGACCTCAGAACATGAGATTATTAAAATTGGACGCCAATGAAAGAAAACGATCTTAAATATATACCCGAATGTTAATTTATTTAGCGTGAAATGGGGTAACAGAAACAAGCCACACCCCTTTATGTTTGACGTATCCAGTAAAAAAACAACATGTATATAAAATGGAAAATACGAGAAAACATTTCAAATACTTAAACAATGGAATAAAATATGAACTTACAAAATTTGCACGTATCAGAGACCACAGAACTAAACCAGAGTTAAGAACGCAACTAAAATAAGTGAATAACTTCAACGGCATTAATTATATTTTGTTAATGAACTGCCTTGATGTACATTCAGTTGGCCATTCAATATGGTCCTTTTGGGGGGTGGGGGCGGGGGGATTTTGTTCTGATGCAAAACGTTGTTGCACTCTTGTAACACGACACTATCATAAACCCGGAAGAAAAATAGTGGTGAGATTTTACACGTTTCGCGGAGACGTCATATAAAAAGTGACGTCATATGTAAACATACCGGTGACGTAATCAGTGACGTAGTTGAAATCCTCCGTTAGTTACCGAACTGGCAAGGTAGGGAGTAGACGTGTTTTTAGTTAGTCCAAATTAAACCAAATAAACCTAGCTTTAATAGTGAAAATAGTGTGTGTATTTTTCTATATGCACTATGAATACACATTGTATAGATCATAGTCATTATACTGATGGCATTATACAAATGTTCTGACAAATTTGCAGGATAAAAAAATATAATTAACTATTAAGCTGCAGTTTCTACTGTGGTGTTTTCTGTGATATTTTTAACTAAGCGAAATTTTACTTCATTCTTCTGTTAAACTGCCAAGTGTTTATGGTCAGTGCACTAGTCATTGTCACCCAAGATATTTAACTAAGTTCATTGTTAATGGTTAAAACACGTAAATTCTAATTGTAATGTGTAACTTTTTCATGACCATATAATTGCGGGTAGCAAGACAGTGAGGCACTCTTTAGCTGATACCTTGAAAAATAAATCTCCCTTTTGGTATATCTTCTGAGCTGTTAGGTTCCTGATTGGAGATTGTCTTCTAAATTCTTAGTCCTGACACCTGACAGGGATAATGGCTTACATTATTTATGTTTTAATAAAAAAATGTGATGCTGGATATTTATTTAACTGGGGAGGGGATTTGAACCTAACATCAAATTACACAGTACATATGTCAGAGAATGAGACTTCTTCCTTTCTTAAATACTTCATGTTAATTTTCGAACCTGAAATAGCAATATATAATATTAGCATTTCAATATATTGTGCACCTTGGTTTATTCTTCTATAGTTCTTAGACTTCAATGGCAGAGACTCCATATTGTTTTATTTTTAATTTTTTGGGGGGTGGGGGGTGGGGGGCTCAATTATTTCTAGACTTATAGAGCATCATATATATGCTTAATTAGTTATGTCTAATTGCCAGCACTGATAAAGACTTAGATGACTACCACTTACACAATGTAAGAAATGGTATCAATAATGATAATTAAATTTCAGAACATGCATATTTGTATTATTTTCTTTTATTCTTGTTTTGCAGTTTCTTGTTCGTTGAACGAAAGTGGAGATTATTGAAAATTGAAATTATTGGAATTGCTACTTCAACAATGTTGAAAGCGAATGAAATCCGATGGACCAATGTGTCTCAGGACTTTGAATCCTGCTTCAGCAAGTCACACATGGCTGCACGATTCGTCCAAGAGAGACAGGATCGCATCTTTGCGACTCTGAAAATTGCAAATGTCACCCCAGTGACACCTGTTGCCAAGAATTCATTTGATGCTGGTAGGTTCCTTTTAAAGAAATATAATAATAATTTTTTAATTTAGCTTTAGGTTAAAATTTAAAAAAAAATGGCAAATTAAGTTGGACAAAATCTGCTACATATGCAGTGTTACATACTACATTGAAATCTTGTTACTTATGTGTATATTGTTCCAGCAAAAGTATAAACAAATTAATATGAGCATGAGGCCCAAGTAACCAAATGGGTAATAATTTCATCACTTGGGCACTCTTTTCTCTGGTTATGTGGCTTTTAAATCCAACTCGTGTGAACATGCAAAAAGCATTAACGGCTTTTCCAGTTATGGTCTTAAAAAGCAACTCACTTTTGTCCATTATATAGAATGCTACATGTTCCTAACTTAGGCCTGTCCATTGATTAAGCAACTATAGTCTGTAATTTTTGGGCCATAGAATCCATACTGTCATAGAAATAACCCCAAAGTTTGTTCATGTCATGTGATTTTCTATCAATCATTTTTTTTTATTTGTTGATTTATTAAATCTGTAAGGCTGAATGTTTGTCATTGGTGTCATCATATAAAAATCAGTCATGATGTAACATTATTTTCAGCTGAGAGGCCAAATGTTGCCATACAGAGCAAGCCTGAAAAGATCAGTCATGCAGATGCTAAGTGGAGCAGCAGATCTGATGACTATACAAACAATCCCATCCTCAGCAAGACACAGATGGCAGAGAGACTCTTCCAGGAAAGGAAGGATCGTCTAGGAGACATTTTAAAGATTGCAAGTGATGCAACACCAGCTCCTGCTGAACAAGCTGTAAAGCCTGCTGGTGAGTCTAAAATTACAGAAATTCTATTCAGTGCTGCCACTAGAGTAATTGAATTTATTTTTAAATAATAAAATGTTTTATTCTTGTGGAAATACTAGAATGTATTGCCTTTGTAAGAGCTCTACCAAGTACCAATGGATGAAAATATGCTAAAGGATTTGTTAACATACTACCATTTGTGTTAAGTTAGCTTATATATACCCTTTCTCGTCTATTTTCTGCAGCTGATTAATATATTTGATGATAATCATCTGTCAGAGTTTTATAGTTTTACGTTGTAAGTGTAATAACTGGGGTTTCAGGTATTAAAACAGCTCACAGGAGAAATATAATTACTCTAGCTCTTTGAAAATTTTAACAACTTTTGATTCTTGCCAAACTTATTCTAATGTACAATTATTTCAGAAAATGACATTGACATTATTTGGTAATCATCGGTCCAGTCCTTAGTGTTTGTTGTTGTTTTTTTCTGACATAGTTTGCACTTTTTTGTCACAAAGTCAGTTATTAACTTAATATGTGTGTTATTTTACTTGTTTATGTGTTTAACAGGTTTTTTCTTTGTTGTGTTGTTGCGTTCTTTTACTGTTAAGATTCTACTTTCCTCGTTTTTGATATCTTGAATCTAAATAGTTATTTAAATTTTATATGTTTGATTAAAAAGAACAGATTTTGAATTTACTGGTAATCCTAAAATAATAGCATGTGATTATCAATAAAGAAACTCAGACAGTGCAGACCTAATGGATGATGTGGGTGATGGTATTGCATCCTTTCTGGCCTTTATGGGCACAGTCGTATATGTCATTACAATATCCTCTTAGCCACTTGTGACAAGTTAGGAGGCTTGCTGTGTACACTCTTCTCTAGAGTGTTAATGCCTTTCATCTTTAGCTTTTCATTCACTTGAGCAGATTTTGTTATCAGTTTTGTCCACAGACTTACACATGACTTGTTCAGCTACTGTGGTTATAACTAATGAAAAAATGATACATATATTTTTAAATATTGATTGTTTCGATAATTTCATTATTGAGAGTACATCAATTCTGTTAATTTTTTTCCGAGCAAAGTGAGAGCTGTATATTAGCAGGTATAACAAAAGAAATAGTTCCTGAATTTTTTTAAAAGTCAGACTCAATGTCATTTGTCTTAAATGTTAGAAAATGTACAAAACAGTACCTTTGCTGGTCAAGATTGCAATTGCATCTTTAAATTTTGCCTTCAAATATACATCATTAATTTAATGTATATAAACAGCATATGTTTATATTAAAAATACACATTTTTAATATTTTACAGTTGATAAATCTGAGATCCCCAAAAAGGTGGAGACCCTGATCGAAAGTAATGCAGCTGCAAGCAAACCAAAAGTTACTGAAAATGCAGTCAGCAAAATTGACAACAAGCATGCTATGCAGCCTCCCCAATTACCAGGTCATGTGATCAAAGAAATAAATTCACCTGCTGTGTCATCTGTTGCTAAAAGAGTACTGCATGAAGTGATTCTGGAACGCACCTTAAAGACCAAGAAGGTGGCAATACCAGAAGCTGCTGTGCAGGAACAAAGCAGTGCTGGTAAGCTTTACAAATGTACTAACCAGGCCTGAAAAGATTACTTAAGTAATAAAACTAACAAGCAATTATAGCAGAAAAATTGTTCCTTAATTTTTAAAAAAATCAAACTCAATGTCATTTGTCTTAAACATTAGAAAATGTGGAAAACAGCATCTTTGCTGGTCAAGATTGCAATTGCATTCTTGAAATTTGCATTTAAATATACTTCATTTGTTTAATGTACATAAACAACATGTGTTCATATTAAAAAGATGAATTTTTTTATATTTTACAGTCGATAATTCCAAAGAGCTCCCCAAAAAGGTGGAGGCCCTGATCCAAAGTAACCCAGCTGGAAGCAAACCAAAAGTTACTGAAACAGCAGTCAGCAAAATTGACAACAAGCATGCCCTACAATCTGCCCAGTTACCAGGTCATGTGATCAAAGAAATCAATCCACCTGTTCTAAGCCCCAAGCATGCAGCAAGCAGTGTGTCACCTGTTGCCAAAAGAGTACTGGATGAACTGATTCTGGAATGCACCTTAAAGACCAAGAAGGTGGCAATACCAGAAGCTGCTGTGCAGGGACAAAGCAGTGCTGGTAAGCTTTATAGATGTATTAACCAGGCCTGAAAAGATTACTGAAGTAATCGATAAATAACAGATCAAAATCAAAACTAAGCAATTATAGCAGAAAATAGTCCCAGAATTTTTTTAAAAGGTCAAACTCAATGTGGAAAACAGCATCTTTGCTGGTCTAGTTTGCAATTGCATTCTTTAAATTTGTATTTAAATATACTTCATTTCTTTAATCTACATAAACAACATGTGTTCATATTAAAAAGATGGATTTTTTTGATATTTTACAGTAAATAATTCCAAAGAGTTCCCCAAAAAGGGGGAGACCCTGATCCAAAGTAACCCAGCTGCAAGCAAACCTAAAGTTACTGAAACAGCAGTCAGCAAAATTGACAACAAGCATGCTATGCAATCAACCAAATTACCAGGTCATGTGATCAAAGAAATAAATCCACCTGTGATGAGCCCTAAGCATGCACCAAGCAGTGTGTCACCTCTTGCTAGAAAAGTACTGGATGAACTGATTCTGGAATGCACCTTAAAGACCAAGAAAGTGGCAGTACCAGAACATGCTGTGCAGGGACAAAGCAGTATTGGTAGGTTTACTAACTAAGCAGGAAAAGATTGCTTGAGTAATCCATAAATGCACAAATAATCTCATTAAATTGACCTGAAATCAGTCATTTCCTGTAACGTAATGTGAAAATTATCCAAATTTAGGCTATTTAAAGCTGAAAAGCGAACCCAAAGAAGAGTTGAGCAGTGGTAAAAAATGTACTTCATTTTATTACTTTCCTCAGCTCTGGTAATAACTAATGAAATAATTATACATATATTTTTAAACATTGAATGTTTGGATAGTTTCATTGTTGAGAGTTCATCAATTCTGTTTAATACTGTCTCCAAGTAAAATTATAAGTGACAATAATCTTTGAATTTTTTAAAAAAGTTAAACCCTGTCGTTTGTTTTAAATGTTACAAAGCATGGAGAGTAACGTCTTTATTGGTTGAGACTGCAATTGTATTCTTTAAATTTACCTTTAATTATACTTTATTTGTTTAATGTGCATGTACAACATATGTTCATATTAAAAAGACACATCTCTAATATTTTTTCCTAATAACAGTTTCCCAAAAAAGGTGGATACCCTGAGCCAAGGTAATCCAGCTCCAAGCAAAGCAAAAGTCACTGAAAATTAGTGCAGTAACGATGCAACTCGACTTGGTCGTAGTCATTCATGAGTGTTAAAATTACAACGCGTCGGTTCATACATTATGAAGATCGATTTTTCATCAAAACTTTTACAATATACCAAAATATTATTTGCCTTTTATAATCTTATGATAATTAGCAATTTTAAACAGAAGAATCACATTTTTAAGTTGTCACAGCTTTCAAGGGGAAACAACAATGGCTGCTTCCCTCAATTTTTTAACCGCAAATATCAATTCTCATGAGATTCAGTACTTTATCGGATAGGGTCAGAGATCAAACTACAAAATTTGTTTTTTTAAAACTGGCTAATTAATGTAATATATTTCTTCTGAAGTCCTTGACCAACACTAGTGTGACTTTCATCGGTTCACCGTCGTCTATTAGTTCCGATGCGCCGACTCAAGTATTTTTTTGACAACTTACACCACTACTGAAAATATCAGCAAGCATGCTATTTTATCTATCCATTTGCCAGGTCATGGGATTAAAGAAATAAATCCTCCCGTGATGACCCTCAAACATGCACCAAACAGTGTGTCACCTGTGGCCAAAAAAGTACTGGATGAACTGATTCTGGGATGCATCTACAAGACCAAAAAGGTGGCAATGCCAGAACCTGTTGTGCAGGAACAATGTAGTGCTGGTAGGTTTTACAGATGTACCAACTAAGCGTGAAAAGATTACTTTAGTAATGCATAAAGAATAGATAAATAAACTATTGTGATCACAAAATTATAAAAAAAGGTAATCTTTCCTTATTCAGTATTAGTAGTTTGCAAATAACGTCATTATATTAACATGAAATAAGACATTTCCTGTAACCGATTATAAAAATCATCCAAATTTGGGTTATTTTAAAACTGAAAAAAGTGCTCCTTGACAGTAAAGTAGTGGTAAAAAAGTACTAGATTTATTACCTTTCTCAGCATTGTTATAACTAATGAATAAATTATACATGTATTTTAGATATTGATTGCTTGCATAATTTCATGGTTGAAAGTTCATCAATTCTTGTTTAGTATTGTCAATAAGCAAACTAACAAGTAGCAATTGTAACAGAAGAAATAGTCTCTGAATTTTTGAATTTTTCAAATAGTCAAAGGCAATTTCAATTGTTTTAAATGTTAGAAAACAGCAGAAAAATGTGGAAAACAGCATCTTTGCTGGTCAAGATTGCAATTGCATTCTTTTAATTTTGCCTTTAAATATACTTGATTTGTTTAATGTGCATATACAGTATGTATTCATATTTAAAAGACGTATTTAAAATATTTTCCAGTCGATAATTCTGAAGAGTTTCCCAAAACGGTGGAGACCCTAATCCAAAGTAACCCAGCTGGAAGCAAACCAAAAGTTACTGAAACAGCAGTCAGCAAAATTGACAACAAGCATGCTATGCAATCTACCCAGTCACCAGGTCATGTGATCAAAGGAATAAATCTACCTGTGATGAGCCCCAAGCATGCAGCAAGCAGTATGTTACCTGTAGCCAAAAGAATACTGGATGAACTGCTTCTGGAATGCATCCTTAAGACAAAAAAGATTGCAATACCAGAAGCTGCTGTGCAGGAACAAAAGAGTGCTGGTAGGTTTTACAGATGCACGCACCAGGCTTGAAAAGATTTCTTGAGTAATCCATAAATAATCGATCAATGAACTATTCTGATCACCATATTATAAAGTGTAATATTTCTTTGTATCACATCAGCAGTTTTACAAATAATCTCATTATGCTGACCTGAAATAAGTCATTTACTGTAACTGAATATGAAAATCATCCAAATTTCGGTTATTTTAAAACTGAAAGGAGAGTCCTCATAGAAAATAGAGTAATGGTGAAAAACGTTTATTACTTTTCCCAGACTTTGTTATAACTAATGAAAGAATTGTGCAAATATTTTTAAATATTAATGGTTTGGATAATTTCATTGTTGAGAGTTCATCAATTCAGTTCAGTATTGACTCCAAGTAAAATGGAAACTGAATATAAGCAGGTATAACAGAAGAAATAGTCCCTGAATTTTTTTTAACAAGTTAAACTTAAACCATTTGTCTTAAATGTTGGAAATGTGAAAAAATAGCATCTTTGCTAGTCAAGATTGCAATTGCATTTTTAAATTTGCCTTTAAATATACTTCATTTGAGTAATGTGCATATACAGTATGTATTCATATTAAAAAGACACATCTATAATATTTTCCAGTCAATAATTCTGAAGAGTTCCCCAAAAAGGTGGAGACCCTGATCCAAAGTAACCCAGCTGGAAGCAAACCAAAAGTTACTGAAACAGCAGTCAGCAAAATTGACAAGCATGCTATGCAATCTACCCAGTTACCAGGTCATGTGATCAAGGGAATAAATCTACCTGTGATGAGCATCAAGCATGCACCAAGCAGTGTGTCACCTCTTGCCAAAAGAATACTGGATGAACTGATTCTGGAATGCACCTTAAAGACCAAGAAAGTGGCAATACCAGAAGTTGCTCGGCAGGGACAAAGTAGTGCTGGTAGGTTTTAGTGATGTACTAACAAGTAACTTGGCCTAAAAAGATTAGTTTAGTAATCCATAAATAATAGATCAATGAGCTATTCTGATCACAAAAAAAATATAAAAAGGGTAATCTTTCATTGTTTTGATGTCAGTAGTTTTACAAATAATATCATTAAATTGACCTGAAATAAGTCATTCCTGGTAACTGAATATGAAAATAATCCAAATTTGGGTTATTTTAAAGCTGAAAAGAGAGAGTACTCATAGAAAGTAGAGAAGTGGTAACCAATTACTACATTTCACTACTTTCCCCAGTCCTAGTAATAAGTAATGAAAGAATTATACATATATTTTTTAATATTGACTGTTTGGACAATTCCATTGTCGAGAGCTCATCAATTCTGTCAACTGCTGTCTCCAAGCAAAATAAAAACTGACAATTGGCAAAAGTCCATGATTTGTTTTAAAAGGTTAAACTCAATGTCATTTGTCTTAAATGTTACAAAACATGGAAAATAATATCTTTATACCTTGAATTATACTTCATTGGTTTAATGTGAATATACGACATTTGTTCATATTACAAAGACACATCTCTAATATTTTTACAGTTAACAATTTACCAAAATGGGGTGAGACCCTGAGCCAAAGTAATCCAACTGCAAGCAAACCAAAAGTCATTGAAAATGTCATACTATTTAGTATTTACCCATTTGCCAGGTCATGTGATCAAAGAAATAAATCCACCTCTGATGAGCACCAAGCATGCAGCAAGCAGCGTGTCACCTCTTGCCAAAAGAATACTAGATGAACTGATTTTGGAATGCACATCCAAGACCAAGAAGGTGACAATACCTGGACCTGCTATGGAGGAACAAAGCAGTGCTGGTAGGTTTTACACATATACTAACTAGGCCTAAAAGTAGTGTTGTTAATGGTTTTCTGGTGTGCAGAATATTGTTTCGTTTTAGTAGAAAAAACGAAATCCGCAAAGAATATTTGGGAACCGGTTATTGTAAAAGTTATTATTTTAGGCTTTCTAATGGCTGATACTTCATAGAAACGACAAAAAATATACATATTTTGTAAAATGTGGCCTAATTTTAATTTATATTGAGTAAAAATCATTTTTTCGTACTTAAGGGGCCATCAACGTAAGTACATAAAAGTTGTTTACGTAACGCCCGCCAGATGGTACAGCAGACAGAGTCACTGTTGCTATGCACGGACTATTATTTACGAGAGGGATATTTACGTCACTTTCTTTCAGCAGTTGAAAAAGATCAGTATAAAACACTGCATTTTGGGCTACATTTGTAAACAATGCTCTTGACTTCTTATATACATACAGATATAAGCTCACTTGGAAAAATCAATAATGGTCTTGTAGATCTTGCCAGTTTACTACTGTGTGTGCATGTCTTTTCTGCACTGAGAAAATGAACCAGCATTTTTAAAATATGCAATGCGTGTGTGTATATAGCCTTTCTGCTTACTTACAGTGAAGCATATCTTTTTTCACACACTGAATCTATTTTTGTATCATCTTAATTGTCAATATAATAAATTTATCTAGTGTTATGCTATTCTGATGAATTTTTTTTAGTGTAACAATACAAAGCTATGTTTACATTAGTCAAGGCACTTCTTACATTGAAAGAGTATTTGTCATTGTGAAATATAATTCTCACTGATGGAACAGAAGATGTACATATATTCAATGAGAATGGAGTAGTTTACTTATAAAAAATATAGACATATCATGTAAGGAAAATTTGTTTTTATTTAGAGATATATACACTAAGATATAGGAAGCCAAATTAAAAATAAAATATTTTGTATAACTACGCCTTAGTTACTGGTAAGAGGCTATAAAAGTTGGCTGAGAGAGAAGGGAGAGGCTTCTGTACTGTGACACAATATATAAACCATGCAGTTCTAAATAAAGATCTAAATACATACACAAGCCTCCAAAAGCATAAAGATTAATTTGAATGATTTATAATTTTAAATAGTGGTTTCTTGACATTTTAAATGACTGTACTGTGAAATAGTGATGAAAAAATGAAAACATAAAATGTTGTTTTTCTTTGTTTTTTATCTCTGCAAATAAATACGGAAATTAAATAAAAATCTAATTCATTCAAAATTTGTGTGAGACATTTTTCTTCGGAATAGTGTGTAAAAAACCGTTGTTGTTTTTCTTTTTGTATGCTAATTGTGTCACAACAGGAAGGTATGCCTGTGTTTTAGATGTCCAGAAATAGAACATCTTTATTTCACATTTATCATTGTTATTTGCTGTTTATATGTATATATATAACTTTAAAACAACAAGGACATTTTATTGTATAACTTTATTTCCCTTATTCAATATATGACAGAACAAACAAACATATTCTCCTCAATAATTTGTGACTTTAAGCCTCAGAAATTTCCATCCCTGAAAAAATCATTCCTGTGTTTAAACCACTTTCGTTGGGCCGTAAAAATATGCGTTACGTTGATAGCCCCTTAATAATATCTCACGAAAGCCACTTCCATTTGCAAGTTATCCCTCATGTGCGTCTGCGAATAATTTTCAATGCACAGAACAAGCATACAAAATACCGAATTTCATATTGTTTCAAAGCCCCAGTAACCGGTTTTGACTTCTGTAAGCGATACCATCACTACCTAAAAGATTACTTGAGTACTGAGTGATCCTTAAATAATACATCAATGATCTATTCTGATCACAACAGTTATAAGTAGGGTATACTTTTCTTGTTCGATATCAGCAGTTTTGCAAATAATCTCATTAAGTTGTCTTGAAACATTGCCTATGAGTGAATGTGAAAGTCATCCCAATTTGAGTTATTTTAATGCTGAGAAGAGTACTCATAAAAGAGTAGAATAGTGATAAAAAAGTACATTTAACTACTTGGCTCTAGTAAGAACTAAAAAAGGAGTTATATATATGTTTTTTTAAATATTGATTGTTTGAATAATTTTGTTGTTGAGAGTTCATCGATTCCCTTGAATAGTGTCCCCACCTAAATTACAAACTAACAACTATGAAGTATAACAGTAAAAATTAGTCCTTGAATTTTTAAAAAAGTCAATCTCAATGCCATGTGAATATCAGTATGTGTGAATGAATTCTTTTGTCATTACTGATGCTAGGTTGACAACAATTTTGATATATACTATCAAATAGAAAAATATTTTAAATTCCATACATCATTTCAATATGATTTATAAAATTGAGTATTCTAATACCTATACAACAGTTACTGTAGCTTGCAGTGTCAAGGCACTGCAGAATTCAATCCTTGGGCTCCTTCTCCTTGTTAGTTGCATTCAGGGTACCAGTCTACACAGGTGAACATGTAAACATAAACACAGTATGTTAGAACACAGCTCATTGGCTAATGAGAAAAGGAGGGAAATGTAAATACATAAACAATCATTCCAAACTAAAATTTTGAGAGATTCAATGTGTTGGGAAGGGGCCTTGGGCACTGTTGTGAATATGATATTAGGCATTTTCAGTTTCCAATATGTTTCAACTTGTAGCGCTTTATTTTCAGTTGAAGATTTGACAGAAGTGATTACACCAAATCCAAGTGCCACAATTTCTATTGCATCAGAGCAGACTGATGCAGATCGTGAACAAGGCAAGAAATTTAAAGAAGGATCAAGCAAAAAGATGAAGCGCCTTCGTTCTTTCCTCAGAAGTTTATGTTGTGTGAAGAAGGAAAGTGATAATTTGGAAAATGTGGCCAAACCAAAAGCAAAGAAGAATGATGGGAAAAGTATTTCAAATAGAGGATCAGCCATTGGTAATCTCAGGAAGAGGTTTCAAAATTTATTTTCCCTTAATGCAAATTAATTATGCAACTGTGTAGATACATTTCCAAGTGTACAGCAAAGTTGAAATCTGAGACAATTTAAATTTGGTAATGTAACATTTACTTTTGTACTGTTATTGAATTTATAAATTATATTGTTATCCAATTTTATGTCTAATATGATAGTAATATCACATTGTAATGTTTAACAGTATCGTGTGTAAAAGTATTTTACAAAAGAAAGCACTAGTCAAACTGCCAGTACCAATCAGTTCATTTTTAATATTGTCTGGTCTAACTTGATTGTTGAGATAAAATACATTGTAAATTTGTAGTTTTCTCATTGTGGAACATTTTTTTAGGCTTGGAATAACAAATGTATATGTAAATATGCCTAAGAGGCTTATTTAATTGGATAAAATATTAAATGAGCTTTAATGATGTAACAAATTCATGCAGCATCTGTTTTAACAGCACTTAAATTTAAGGTAATGCTTAAAAGAGTTTGAGTATCTATAAGGTAGCTTTTCACCAAGTATGTTTTTGACTGCATAATAAAATAGTATTAAATAAATTTATTGCATGTGTTTTTGAAGTTCAGAAAATGTGGTACTTCCCTGTCAAAAGATACTCAAGTGTTTTTCCAGGTTTGTTTTTATGTAGTGTATTATTTCTCTTTTTTTTTTAAACTGTAATCAGTAATTGGCCAATAAAGAATAAAAAAAATTTTTGTTTATTTATCAAATGTCAAAGTATCAACACTGTTGCAAATTGTGTATCTTCAAACTGAATTCTATGTTTGGTAAACTCAAAAGGACAGTTTGTATGTTTTAACATCACACATGGATTGCTACTTTGGCATGGTTTATCTTTGGCCAGCTCAGAGACTTGTGTCAGCAATTAATATCCTGGTGGACCAATTAAATCAACTGCCGAATTAAGGCAGTTTAACTTACCTTATTAAGCTAGGTTCAGTATTTGAACCTGCAACTTCACAGAAACCATTTATTTTACCCACTCTACTACAGTACAGCTTATGGCTTGCCCTGATATGAATATAGCTGTTGTAATAACATATTACAACATCGTGCATCACTATTGATAATGTAATTTGGAACACATTACAATAAAAATGGAAAATATATGAGCGGCATTAATCGAGAATTTTACAGTATTTCATACAACAAATCTCCGCTAATTAGATCATCAATGCTTGCTAGAAAAGAGAAAACAGCTACACAAGCCAACACTGATTCACATTGGACAGACCATATAAATTCAGCCAATCAAAAATGTTGAAAATCAGACAGAAGAAAGCATATCCACAAACGCTCGTGGATTAGCTTGGGAAAGAATGTTTGAGATTTAAGATGAACATGTATTTAGCTATCATAAAATTCACCTAAATTCTTCATTTGGACTTTAAAAATTCAATATGGTTACTTAAACTATTTGGCTGTCAAATAAAATCAAAATGAAATATGTTCATTCTGAAATTATCGAAGTTGAAAAACAATGTTCAATATAATTTAAATACCAATAATTTAAAAACTTTTGCCAAATTGTAATGAGATTGGGATGCAAAATTAACTCATATTATCAAGATAGAAAGAGTAAAAATATAACCTGTGAATAATGTGAAATGAATATGAAACATTGATAAAAGTGGAAAAATGAATTTGTGACAACTATTCCAAAAGATACAAATCCAAAGATGTCTAGAGTATTTATCTTTTCAATAACAATCCATGGAGCAATTACAGATCCCAGTGTCACATATTTGCTGAATAAGGCAACTATGTGCCACACTGAAATAATTAAGCGATAACTACATCTCTTCAGAAACTGACTATATTTGGAAAAACACCAGAACCTTGAAAATTATGGCATAACACTGTTGAAAAGAACATTAAATCATAACTTTCACCATTATGTCATTCTGAGGCTACCCCAGCTGTTTTCCATAACTGTAGATTTAATGAAGAGTATGTTTAATCAGCATGAAAATAGCACTTTATATTCCTGTACATGCCAACATTTCACTTAAAGGGGCACTATACAAAAACAAATGGGATCTATTATCCTAGGCAGTATATAACCAATATTTCGACATAATCAGACAAGTGTGGAGTAACCTGTTTCAATGTTATGTCTTTTACTCCAAACCTGACAGAAATTATTTCAAGGAATATAATTTTTGACCAGGTTGATGGTGTTCAAAGCAGCACAGAAATCTAGCAAGATATGCTGTTACTTCACTATTTAACGAAGAAACCTACTTCTAATAGCACTTTTATAGTGCTTAATCTCTGTCAAAAAGACAGACTCTAAGGCGCATCACACAAAAACATTGTTCAATATTCATAAACCAGAGACATTGCAGGGGTCATTGCACCTGTATTATATTTTGATTGATCAAAAGGCTATTTCAGTTGAGCGACCATGCAGCCTTTTTATTCACATTGTTTATTTGGTGTTTATGTCATGCCTAGTTCCTTATGGGTTATATTATGACAGGTAGTTGGAAGGATAGAGGAACCTGGTGCACACATGTGGTCGAGGCTCTGCACTGTAAACTGCCAACCAACAACAAGCAACTACTAGCATGAGGTAATAACATATATAACACATATAAAACAACTTTTCCAACCATTAGCTAATAATATTGAGAGAGATGTCAACTTAATCTTACATGTTGCCATGACTGGAATTCGAATGTGCATCCACAGATGTGAGAGCTAAGTGTTGCAATACCAAATTGGATATTACCACTATTCCACTATTCCAGTTATATAAACATTTCACACCCAGCTGATTTTGAAACTCTGTTTACTTCTATGATGGATTCTGCTCTGCCAAAAGAGCAATAAAACAGATAAACCATTTGGTTTCTCTCAGGAGAAAAGATTGGTCATATGACCAACAAGATTGGTTGAGAAGTTGTTCTCACTTACTATGATTCCTAAAGAGCACTCTTCATGCTTAGCTGCAATCACTTTAGTGTTGTAATTGGGACATTTCTACAAATAGTTTTCTCAAGTCAAAATCACTTGGCTCCTTTTAACAGAAAGGTGTACATAATAAGTCCCATCAATTAACAGATCAGCCATAACACTACAAGGATAAGCTGTAGTACTTTAAGATTAATTGTCAATGCCTTACAACTGACAAGACTGATGCAAGTACTTAATGGGAATAAATAGCTACTTGTACAGGGTTTATGAGGATCTATGATCGCTGTGATCATTTCACTGACCTTTAAACATGAAAAGACAAATCATATCAGTAAAATTACACTTCGGACAAGATGATCATGTCAGGAGGAGAACTCACCAGTGGAAAATAATTCATAAAGAATAACTGTAACACTAGTAGTATCCTTTTCTGTTGAACCCCTTTATTACACTTAGAAGTAACCTTAAACACTAAAACTAATCAGCAAAAGGAAAGGGAAAAGCCTGGACAATGATGAAACAACAACAAATATCAATTCAATTTTTCAGGATTTATGGTGTTACTTTTGATTTTTTTTGAGTGTTCAGGAACTAAATTAAACCTCTTTATATGAGAATGATTGATTAAACTTTCTGCAAATATATTCAACCTGATATTACTTTAAAGTCAATAGTTGGATTAACTTTTAAGAAAGGTGACCTAGAACTTTATGAAAAAATTACAGACCAGTTAGTTTAATTATGATTACACAATCCTAGCTTTTGTCCTTTGTGCTCAGCATATTCAAAAAGTAATAACTAACCTCCTTTCCTGTGTTCAAACTGAAATACATTAAAGTAGATATATTGGTTTCATTTCAAGACTTACTAATGATATCATACAGTATGAATACAGTGTAAATATTACCATAGATCAGGTGCAATAGTTGTTTGGACTACTAGCACAAGGCACAAAGACATCAGAGTCAGCAGTAGTGCACTTAAGCGGTCACTCATCCCAGTACTAACATAACCCATTGGTGCTTAATTTCAGTGGAGAGACAGATACTCATCACACTAAGCCACAATCCATAAAAATACAGGGACAAAAAAAACATTAAAAAAAGTGATTCCAAAGAGCTTGGTGTTGGTAACCAGTTCATTCAATGGAAGCAAATTCTATATAATAAAACCACATTTTATGTGAAAATAATGGGTGAATCTCAAAGGAATCACAAATGGGTAGAGGTATTAGACACAGATATGCTGTATCAGCATTGTTGTTAGTACTTCTTGTTGAATTCCTGGTTATTGAGATCAGTGATACACAGGAGATAAAATGAATCAATTTCATCGAAAAAATGGCCAAAGCTTCTTTTGGGCCAAAACTCACAAATTGAAAAAAATGTACTGCTATATCTTGTTGTAATGATGGAGGTCTCAACATAATTGATCTTGAATCAAGACATCTTTAATATCCTCTTGGATTCCCAAACTGATAAATGAAAATGGTACAATAGCTTAAATACTTAATATGTATCTTGCACCAATTACTATTAATAAAAATCTGTTACTAAAAATGGTATTTCAAAAAGTAAAAGAATTTAAGATATTCACAAAAGTACCACCATTCTATGAGCAAATCATTACATCTTACAATTCATGGAAAACTATAAGACCAATTTATAAGCTAAGTGATGCTGAACTTTTTACATGCCCCTTGTGTAGAAATGAATATTTCAAACATAAAGACAAATGTGAAATTTGTGTAAACTGGATAAAGAGTGGGTTTCTACTTGCAGAAGATTTTGTTGAACATGAAGATTCTTTTATATCTGAACATATGTTCCACAAAAACTAAAATTTTTAAACTAAACTGGTTAGTGGGATTTTCATAATGAAAAATGTTGTCAGCAGATATGAACTTAAAATTGTCATTCTAAGTAAAGCTACCCAAAACGCATTTTACTCAAATTTAACCTTGTTGAAAAAATTAAAAAAAATTTAATCCAAAGGAAGTTAAGTCAAAAGAAGTGTTCATGGTGCTGTTAAAACACTATACAGAGAACATATGTGCCAAAGATAACTTGACATGGAATTAAACACACTGAAAACTAAAAGTTGGTAGACAGAACTAAGATATGTTAGTTAAAACAAATTTTAACTAACACCTTAGTTTCTAAAACTAAGAAGCCTGTTTGGTTCAGTTAAGTTTGAGTTTGAGCATGCACCATTGCATTGTTTATATTTGGATTTTGGCGCAATTGTTTGAATCAAGGGGTAAGTTATTGAAATGGGCTTTTAGTAAGCTATGTTGGGGGCTCACTTGTGTAGAGTGCAATACACTTGACTTCAACCTCTGGACCAACCCTATGTGGGAAAGTTGGTAGTTGCTTACTAATGCCCACAGTGTACACTGCCAAGTCTTGGTCAACCAGTATCTACTGGTTTCCTCTGTCCTTTGAACATCTATCATGGTATAACCTACACAATGTGTTAATTTAGATTTATTTTTTGTTCTACATCATGTTCAGCAGCCAGGGTCATATTGCTACATTAAGTTCATTGGTGGAGGAACCAGTGTATGCTAGTTGGTCAAGACTCTTCACTGTAAACCACTGGGCATTGGCAATTAACTACCAACATTCCAACATGAATTGCCTTAGAAGTTGAATGCAAGTACTGCAACTACTACACCACCGAGCCCCCCTACAATGTGTTAAAAGCTACACTGAAATGAAATACATCAAACTTAATGAAAACTAAGTAATGTTCTGCTTAAAGATTTATTATTTTGTAAATATCTATTTTGGATAATAAAATTCCTTGTTAAGCGATGTGTAATAATCCTAGATTAATGAAGTCCCTGGTATAACTATTTAACTTAATGTTAAAAACAAACTGTGTTAGAGTTATTTTTATCATCTTTGTTTTCTACCTTTTTTGTTTTAAGACCCTGATAGTGCTTGTTAATGAATAAAGTAATGTATTATTAAGAGGACAGTACAAAGAAAAGTATTATTTATATCTGGCATTTTGCTGTACAGTTGCACAAAATTTGGCATAAAATGATCAATTTCTGTTTCTTCCTTCTGTCAAAGTTTATTTCCATTATCACAAAAAGTATACTACTTGAGCAAACACAATACTATTTTTGGCAGCCCTATTCTATTATATATATGAAAGAGGGCTTCAGTGGTGTGTTAATCAACACACTCACTTCCCACCTCTGAGGTCCCAGCAAGTAGTGGAAAAGTTGATAGTTGCTTATCCGATGCCCATCAGTTTACAGCACAAAATCTGGACCTACCAATATGCAATGGTTTGCTATGCTACTAAAACTACCTGTTGTAGTGTGACCTATATAATGTGCATGTTGAAAATGATATTAAAGCCAATTGAACTAAAAATATCATTTAAAATAGTTTTTAAAAATTATAATTCTGATGAAATATGTTTCAATAAAGCATTTTGAGAGTATGACCGACTTGTTTCTTATTTATTGTTGTATAAAGCATTGTTTTAAAAAGGATGAGGTAATAAAATTATTTGACCATGCAGCCAGATCAGTAATCAACTTGATTAATAAAAGTAACTAGCTGATCTAGTTTGACAAACTTACTTATAGCTCTTACCGATGAAATCAGTTTAGGTATATCCAACTTACATTGGCCTGTCTAACCAATAAAAGCAACCACACTAACCAACCAACTTTGTTCCAGTAACTAACTCACTTGGCTGAATAAACTAAGTCATCTAGTAGAACAAACCTATCACTTTAGTTGGAGTAACCAGTATGCTTTGTTTGAGGAACCAACTTAGTTTGTTAAATCTAACCAACTTTATTTTGTTTGACCAACCAACAACCAGCCAACTTTGGTTGATTTAAATAACTTGGTTAAATTAGACATCGTAGGATCAACCAATTTTCTTTGTTAGACCAACTAACTTTTGTTTTCAGTGCAGACATAATGAAAACATTTTTTCTGTCGAATCTAGATTCATCCGTCAAGGTCATACAACTATACATGATTTCACACATATTATTTGATTTTTTTCAATTAAAACATATTCACCTGGATCTGAAAATATCTATCAATGTAATAACCACTGTCACCTCCTAACGTCCTTAGGTCGGTAAGTGCCAATTGGATTGAATGGATACAAGTCTGATCGCCATGGTATCAACCCTAAATGGTTAATATTGAGTAATTTGTATATTGTAATAAACAGCTTATAAATTTACTAAATATATACATATATACCTTAAGTAAACACATAGCTATATTTAGGACAGGTACAAAATAGTGTCAGGGCAAAGCAAAAAGTGCTTGAGCCTGCAGATGATTCAGTAACTTAGAGGTTCAGATTCAATGCAGTGATAGCCTCTGATGAGACCTTTTCCCTGAGATTTGTTTGGGTTTAGATGTCACTTTCAACATTGTAAAGGTCATATCACGATGGGTAGTTTTAAAGGAAAATGGAGGGGTATAGGGTCACCAACTATACCATAAGAGGAAATTTACTACATAAATTGGTGATGGCAATCGAGGTAATGGTTGACACATCCCAAATTAAGTCCCATTCCTGGCTGTGCACCTATATTGGATATTTGGGTTGGTTATAGTGTCTGGCCATTGAATCACCATGAATCGTTTGTTTTGTGAGAGTAGTCTTCTAATTGGGAATGTTAGGATTGGTTTATGGCAATGTGCCAATAAATCATTTCTCTAAATGGAATAGCTGTTCCACCAATTTCTTGGTACTGCACATTAACACCTCCACCAGGTGGGAGGTGAGTGGCACAAGAAAACTTTATTTTTTGGTTTTAGTAATATTAGTATACTTTAAAATATTGCAAAATTTGATTTACTAAAATAGATTCCTAAAGCAGAAACTAGTCTATGATGTGAAATATTTTGCAATGTTCCTTTGAAGTGGGTTGAAAACCTAAAGATTAATATTTATATGAAAGATTTGTCTAACTGTATATTTCTAGTGCACCAGTGAGAGCATGATTAGGAATTTCCAATTGAAACTTTTGCTACAAATTCTTACATCCTATAAATGTTACTGTACAAGAAATATGGATTTTATTTTGTGCTCTTATATTAATGCTTTCAAAAAACTTAGTTTTTTAAAATGATTTATGAATAGATGAACAGAACTATTTGACCACAAGCTGTTATTACTTTTACAAAATATTGGCAAAACATGAAAAATTTTTAACTCATTAAATTTACTGAGAATCACTGTATATGCACTATCAGATGTGTTGGAACCCTAGATGTGGCTTGTAAAATAAATTGATAAAGGAAAGCACAATATTAGTACTCAATTCAAGAAAAACAAGATGCACTCAGACAGACTCAATGTGACCAAAGTTTTGATAACTGCAGTTTTTACAAAACAAAATTTATTTGCTAAAGGAAAAGCTTAAACCTGTTACATTCAGAACATAATATTAAAATTTGTATCGTATTGTATTGTGTATTTATACTCAGCGCAATATTTCCACATACTACAGGACTCAAAGCGCTATTAAACCCATCCGACTGCACAGCCCAAACTCACAAGTAACTGACATTCCCCTAACTGGAAGATAGAGGCTCAAGGATGACCATTTATCAACGTCCTTGAGGTTCTTTAGCCTGCCACTGGGAATAGGACCCAATGACAGAGGACTGCCATTTTAAGTGGTCATCCAAACCACTATGTCTCTGCCTGTAGCTGGGTTTGAACCCACCTCCTCTGAGTTCCTAGACAAGTTTGCTATCCGCTAGGCCACAGTGTCCAATACAATAGACAATGATAATAAAAATAATAATAAAACCTCTTGGGAATTCCTTGGGTTTAAAACTGGGTTTGCAGATTGTCTGTGCTTGTCCCTGCACTGTCTTGGAGATCTTGGCTTGGGTTTTCAGAGACAAAAATTTTTAAAATGCTGTGATTTATATTTTCCCCTTTTCATTATATGTAAAAAAAGTTTTAAAAATAAAATTAAAAAAATACATGTATTGATTGGATTTGAACCCAAGACCAACACTCTATAGAATTACAGTGGTAGTTGTATGTTTGTGATGTTTAAATGGTACAGGTTAATTATGAATATAAAAACTTTGTTGTTTGACTTGTGATTTTTCCATTCTTTCTATATGGATTTTTACACAATAAAACTAACATATGTACTGTAAAAGTATGTTTCTAATGATATAAAACATATTTGTAGGTTACATGATTTCCAATATATTGTCAACAAAAAATTGTGAAAGAGAAATCCTGACGTGATATTGACTTATGTATGTCTAATCTAATCTAATCTAATCTACTGCTTTGCAGGCGCAATATCTTCCCCACTAAGGGGAACTCAGTGCGCTAGTTAACAAAATCATTTTCTTATAAGAAGAGTCGAGGGGCGTTCAAGGTCAGTGTACCAGGTTTGTGGGTGGGACCGAGAGGGAAGGAGACTAAGTTGGAAAGATAGAGTTGAAAAGGTGGGTTTTGAGGTGTTTCCTGAAAGATGTGACAGAGGGACTGTTTCTTATTTGTAAGGGGAGAGAGTTCCAAAGAACTGGGGCATAGTGACTAAAAGAATTTGAGAAGTGTTTAATTGATTTATGAACTCCACAGTCAAAAGTGAGGGTATGAAGGAACTTGAGTTTAGGGGTACTTCGTCTAGTATTTCTAATGGAAGTGTAGGGGTGGATTAGTTCTCTTAGGTAAACAGGCTGACCTTGGCTGAGGATTTTGTTTGTAATGAGGCCTATTTTGAATTGTACCCTATACCTAACTGGAAGCCAATGGAGTTTTTTCAGTTGAGGGGTGATGTGAGAAAATTTTGAGGAACGGGTGACAACCCTGCAGAGTGAGTTTTGCACTAGTTGCAATCTTCTTAGCTCAAAGTCTGTGAGTGATAGATAGAGGGAATTGCAGTAGTCCAGTCTGCTGCTGACCAAGGCATTGGCTAAAAGAACTGATGTTTTAAGGTCTAGAAGGGGGCGTATTCTGTAGAGGTTTCTTGTATGAGCTCTAGTGGACTTTATGACCTGTGACACATGGTCGGAGAAAGTGAAATTGGAATCAAACACCACTCCGAGGTTCTTGACACTTTGTGCTGGTGAGACCTGATTACCAAGAATATTGATTGGAAAGTGAGGAAGGAGTTGTTTACGATTGTTTTTCGAACCTATCAAAATGAACTCCGTTTTATCAGGGTTGAGTTTTAATTTATTTGTGAACATGAAGTTTTGGATGTCATTTAGGCAATTTTTTAGTTTTTGTACAGAGTGAGAAAAATTTGCTGGAGAGAGTGAAATGTATAGCTGAGTGTCATCGGCGTAGAAATGGTAGTTGATGCTACTGTGAGATTGAATGATGGAGCTGATTGGGTTGGTGTAAAGGGAAAAAAGAATTGGACCAAGGACGGAGCCCTGGGGGACCCCATGCTGAAGGGCAACAGGATTTGAGAGTGTACTGCCTACCTTGACCGAGTGTGTCCTTCCCGACAGGTATGATTTGAACCAGCCTGATCAATGGTATCGAAAGCGGCAGAGAGATCTAGAAGGGTGAGGGCTGTAACAGACCCTTTGGCCATATTAAGAAAAATATCATTATGAATGTTAAGGAGGGCACTTTCAGTAGAGTGGTGTTTTCTGTAAGCCGACTGGAAGGCAGTCATCAGGCCGGCTTCATCAAGGTGAGATTGTAGCTGGGCAGCTACTACCCTTTCAAGTATCTTTGAAATAAAGTTTAGATTGGAAACAGGCCTGTAATTTTTGAAAACTTCCTTGTCTAAGGATGATTTTTTGAGAATTGGGGTTACATAGGCCTGCTTAAAGAAATTAGGACACGTACCTTGTGCTAGAGAGGCGTTGATTATTGAAGTGATGGGGATAATAAGAATATCCAGGAATTCAAGAACAAGAAAAGTGGGCCAAGGGTCAAGGGAACATGATTTAGTGGGAGAGTCTTGAATGATTTTAGTGACCTGCTCTTCAGTCACAGCAGAGAAAGAGGCGAATGTGGGTGGAGGAGAGTCAGGGGTGATGTGTCGGAAATTGAGTGAGGTAGAGAAAATTGAGTGTATTTTTTCTGTAAAGAACTCGACAATTCTGTCAGCCAGAAGCTTTGGGGGGTTTATAGATGGGAGAATCTTTGCTGGGATTCTGTGTAACACGTCACCCAGGACTCGCCATAGTTTTTGTGGGTTGTGGTGATTGTCCCGAATTTTTTCTTTGAGGAATTCAGATTTGGCCTGCATGCAGATTTTATTGTACTGGTGGACTTTCTGCATGTATTGGGATCTAGTGAAGGTAGATTTGTTTCGGCGCCAAATACGTTCGAACAAACGCTTGGTCTCCTTTGCCGCAATTACCGTTTCATTAACCCATCCTGGGATGTACTTCGCCTTGGTATTTTTGGTGTGTGGTGGTGCATATTTGTCAATAAGGGTGGACAAAGTAGTATGATATTGTTCATAAAGAGTGTCGGCTTCCTTGGAAGGATTATTAAGTAGTTCAGAAGCGAGGAGATCTGTTTTCAATTTGTCTTTATCAATTTTATGGTATTTACGAAAGGTGACAGTAGCCTTGGTTTGGGTTGTAGGGGTTGAGAGATTAAGGGTAAAACTAATTGAAAAGTGGTCGGAAAAGGCATCAGTGGTGTGGACATTGGAAATATAGTCATTACTAGATTATGTGATGAAGAGAAGCAGATTTCTCTATATATGTCCAATTGAAAATAAGAAAAACTGTGTACAGATAGAAGGACAGAAAGACAGGACAGAAAGACAGAACAAAACTGATTACAACCCAGCAGGCACACGCCTTGAAATGTTGTTGATTTAGAGTTGAAAACAGGTCCTGACATTGAAATCCACATTATCAACTACTAAAGCTAAGTTAGTTTTCTGACATAAAAAAGTAGTGATATTTTGTAATTGTAAATTATGATGTCCAAGTTATTGATAAACAGTTTGATGGTATTCTGGGTTTGTATTTTCATAATAAGGAAAATAAGTACTCATTTGTTGTATTCTCATGCTACCTACCACCACAAGAATCAGTATGGTCGGATGTAACAAATTTTTATGCTCATTTAATGTCAAGATTGTATGAACTTGATTATGCTAATGATATATTCATATGTGGAGACTTGAACTCTAGAGTTGGTAAAACAGATGACTTCATTGAAACAATTGATGATATTCCTGTTAGATCGGTCATTGATTGTGATAAAAACTATTATGGTGATAGACTTATTGAATTTTTGAAAGATTCAAAATTTTGTATGTTGAATGGTCGTTTAACATCTGATTTAAACAATTTTACATTTGTTTCAACAAGAGGACTTTCAGTTGTTGACTACATTTTAGTACCCCATGTAACATTGAAATCTTGTAAATATTTTCGAGTTGACTGTATGTCTGATATATTAAACCAATTTACTTTGTTTGATTTGTTATCACCTTCATGTAAACAACCTGACCATTCTTTACTGTCTATTGCTTTCACGCCAAACTATTGTACTTCAACAACTGTTGAAATGTTACAGAATGAAACAATCCCAACAAATGATTCACTTGAAGATGCACTGCCTAAATATGAGAGAAAATACTGTTTTGAAGCTGTACCAAAAGAGTTCATGAACAATAAAGAATGGTCTGTAAAGATTAATAATCTTGTTACATTGTTTGAAAACAACTGTGTTGCAGAGAATGAACTGAATTGCTTATATGAAAATTTTTGTAAAATTATACTCAAAGAAATGGAGCAATTTGTAAAATTTAAGGCTAGTGCAAATAAATCCAAGAAAAAATTTAAATATAATAAGCCGTATTGGAATAACGATTTAACTATGGCATGGAAAAAAATGAATGAAAATGAAAAATTGTACAGAAGGTATAAAGGTCCTAGACAGAATAAAACAAATTTAAAACTTCATTTTGACAATTCTCAAAAAAATTTTGATAAATTGCTAAGCAAAACAGAGAGGGCATACCGCAAACAAAACATTAATTCCATTGAAGAAATGTGTACAAACAGCCCAAATAAATTTTAGAATGAAATAAAAAAGCTGGGACCAAGTCAAACTCAAATCCCAATGAAAGTGTACAAAGATAATACTTTAACTGATGATATACCATATGTTCTGCAAACTTGGGAAAAAGAATTTAAAAATTTGTACAACCCCCAGGTGGAAGCTGATAAAATAAATGTTAAATTTGCTCATGAGGTACTAACAGTAAAAGCTGACATTGAGAATGACATAGCAGATAATTTGTTTGAGGAAAATTATATTTTAAATAGTCCTATAAGCATTGCGGAAAGAACACGTGTCTGTAGAAAATTAAAAAATAAAAAAACACCAGGGATTGATAAAATTTCTAATGAAGTACTTAAACATAAGGAAATACATGAGGCACTTTTGAAATTATTTTCATTTTGTTTCAAAAATGGAACTGTTCCTGATATATGGTCAAAGGCCATTATTAAACCAATTCCTAAAAATTCTAGCAAAGACCTGTATCCCAGTAAACATTATAAATGTTTATAAACGTTTATAAACCTAACTAGCAACGGTTTAGATTAGGTTTAAAATGATGGGTCCCTAAACGTTTGCCCATAAACGTTTATAAACGTTTATATATAAATGTTTATAAACGTTTTTACATAAACGTTTGTAAACATTTATACATAAATGTTTATAAACGTTTATACACGTGTTTAAAATCTGGAGAAATATTTCTGTAAGTATATCTTGCTGTATCACTGTTGTTTGAAGCCATCATTATATTCTAAGTAGGTATATAAAAGTATATAATATCATCAAATTATATACTTCTATATATCTACTTAGAATGTAATGATGGCTTCAAACAACAGTGATACAACAAGATATACTTACAGAAATATTTCTCCAGTTTCTCTCAAAATGGCTGTGCTGATGTCATCATCCTAAATGAAAGCGAGGTTAAGATATTCTTCACTCATTGTAAACGTTTAAAAACGTTTATAAACGTTAATGTAAAAATGTTTATAAATGTTTTTGTATAAACGTTTATGTATAAACATTTTAAAACGTTTATAAACCAAACTAATGTTGCTGAAACGTTTATAAACCCATAATATTAAATAATTGCCAATATTTAGGTTTATATTTGGTTTAAAAAACGTTTATAGGTTTAAAAAACATTTATAAACGTTTGCTATGTTTACTGGGATGTTCCTTTGCATTATAGAGGAATAAGCTTATTATCTTGTGTAGGGAAGTTGTATACATCATTGTTAAGCCACCGTATAAATCAATATTTAGATGTCTTGGGAATTATTGTAGAAGAACAAAATGGATTTAGATCAAAACGATCTTGTGAAGATCACATTTTCAGTTTAACATCAATTATTCAGCATAGGAAAGCAAGTAAACTAGACACATTTGCAGCCTTTATTGATATGAACAAGGCATTCGATAGTATCAATAGACCCTTACTACTTTATAAATTATTGAGATACAATATTCAAGGGAAAATGTATAATGCTATTAAAGCTTTGTATTGTAGAACATTCTTTTGTATTAACTTAAATGGTCACCTGACAGAATGGTTTGAATCACTGGTAGGTGTCAGACAAGGGGACAACTTGTCACCAACGTTATTTAATATATTTTTAAATGATTTGGCAAATGAACTAAATGCTTTAAATCTGGGAATAAAAATGGGAGATCTGAAAATCTGTATGTTGTTATACGCAGATGATATTGCAATTATCTCAGAGAATGAACAGAAATTGCAGAAACTTTTAGATCATGTTCATGAATGGTGTAAAAAATGGCAACTCAATTTGAACATTGATAAAACACAAATTGTACACTTCCGCAAAAGCCAAAAACAGCGGACTAAGTTTGAATTTAAAATAGGATTAGATAAAGTTATGGTAGTTTCCAAATATAAATATCTGGGAACTTTCCTTGACGAGTTTCTGACATTTAGTGAAAATGCTCAGATACTAGCAGATTCAGCTGGAAGGAGTCTTGGCTCTGTCTTCTCTAAATTTAAGCTATTTAAAGATTGTGGTTATAGAACTTATGAAAAAATGTATAACACTTCTGTGGTACCAATTTTTAGTTATGGGGCAGGAATATGGGGGTTTAATAAAGATGGTCCAGCAGAAAAAATTTATAATAGGGCATTACAATATTTCTTAGGTGTAAATAAATTTACAGCAAATCTATTCTTACAGGGAGACTCTGGGTGGCTTCCACCAAAATATGTGTTTTATTTATCTGCATTGAGGTACTGGAATAAACTTTGTCAATTCGATAATACACGCATACCAAAGCAAATATTTAACTGGACATTTCAATTTAAAAAACATTATACCTGGGTAAAGAATATTCAGAAAGTTTTTGATCTGCTAAACATGTCATCCTATTTTTTGGAAAGAAGAAAGGTTGATCTAAACTTTTGTGAAAATATTTTGTGTAAAAGCTTTTAAGAAAGTTGGGTCATTAGTGTGGGAAACAAACCAAAACTGAGGACCTATGAAAAAATCAAGACTAACATTTCAACAGAAGATTATCTCCTATTGCCTAAATATCAAAGATCATTGATTGCTCGTTTAAGGAGTGGAACATTATCTTTGGCTATTGAAACCGAACGTTTCACCAATGTACTTTTGGAAAATAGAACCTGCATTCTTTGTAATAATGAAGAGATTGAGGATGAGATTCACTTTCTCTGTGTCTGTCCCCAATTAGAATTAATTTGTCAAAAGTATTATGAAACATATAACAATCTTAAATCTGGATTCAGTAACCTGAACAATGAAAGTAAATTTTTATATATGAATAAAAATGATTTTCAAATACTTGGTAACTTTATAGTTGAATTATGGAATGAAAGAAATAATTTATTGTTTAGAGATTGTACTGATATTTAAAAGAAATTATGGTCCGGAATAATCCACCACACAATGTCATTGTAATTGTATTTCACAGTGACTTATAAGCCCGTCAGGGGCTGGGTGATGTTGTTTATATTGTTTTGTATATTTATGTAATGAAATTGTATATCACATGTCACTATAATAAAATAAATATATATATATATATATCTTGAGCAGTTATATTTGAATGCTGATGCAAAATTATGTGTCATTACAATGTCATCAGCGATAGAATATGGAATATATAATGATTTATGAAAACATGTAATCTTGGAAAGAATTAATTACTTTGAAGTTGTATACAAATTGTAAAATATGTATATGGATAGTTGTTGTATAATATTATTAAGAAGCTATAATTATGACACTCAAGCTACAATGATTCAAAATAAGACAGTGTAAACAACCTGATTTCACCCATTGAATTCCACCCTACTACATGTATTTCAACCAGATCTCATCCATTGAATTAACCTGATTTCAACGTTGGTTTCAACATGATTTCACTAGTTGGATCCAACCAAAAACAGTTTGCAAAATCTACACCTATTTCAACCAGATTTCTATGTTGGATTCCACCAGATTTCAAAGTTGCGTGCTTGCTGGGAAGAACCCTATCCTATCACTGATACTCTTGCTGGAAAACCCGTCTGTTAAGTGTATCTAATTTGTTAATTGTACCAAAATCATATTAAATATGGTCTTGGTTCATTCTTTTAATTTTCTTTTAAGTATGTGTTTTGCATATTATACTGTATCTAATTGCCGGTTAAAATTGTATTTCATGTTTTTCTTCGGATAGTTTCAAAACTAGTGTCTTCTGAAAGAAAAAAATATCACTCACACATCTTATTAATAGCGTTTCGTTGGTCTCTGACTTCATCAACAACAGTATGGATAAACTTATCATTCAAAATTTTTAAAATAAAGGTTATTCATGTCAGTACCTGAAATATCGCCACTTTGGTCATGTTGTGATGGCCGGTGACGTGTTCACAGACAGAACAATTCCCAAGAAAAATGTCAAGTAAAGCAACAGACTTCACTAATTGACAAGCTCTGTGAAACGTGACAGATATATTGACCATGTCGCAGAATAGAGCAATTTATCCTTCAAGGTAAGCCAGATTTTGCCTTTTCAGATATGGAATTGATAGTCACTAACTTATACTGCTCAGCCAGTGAAGTTCGTCACCCCAGTGAAGTTCGTCACCCGCATTTTATGACAATATTAAAGAGTTTTAACTGTCCAGTCACGGCATATATGTATACCTTGCCGTTGAAAGAAGCTATTCCATTTCTTTACATGTGAATATTGCCTGTCCTTAAGCATTTTTACGGCAAGCGACGAACTTCACTGGGGTGACGAAATTCACTGGCCGACCAGTAGGGTGTTGGTGGACCAGTTCACGGCCGTGTACCCATTCACGTGAATTGGTCCACAACCACTATATCCTGAAACCTGAAAACGACCAAAACCCCATCTTTATCCCTGCTGCCCCTTTCCTCCTATCACCACTTTGTTAGAATAGATTTCCAGGTTGGACAGAAGTCCGAGTTTTAGAAAAACATTAAAACAGAGGAAATGTAATTTGTCATTTATTTTTAGTCAATTTTTCCATATTGACAAATTGTTGGGGGAAATGCAACAAAACAGTTGTGGGAGCTGTTGTATATACACATTAGTATGGTATTTGCATTTGAGACAAATCTCCAGTTCTAAGTGTGGTGGTGCCACGGCTCTACACAGAAGTAAAGTAGAGCCGAGGTAACCCCATCTAATGAACAGCTAGACTAAGTCCTAAAATACGCCATTACATCAAATAAGGGTGAACTGCTTACATAACATCCTATATTGGCTTCAATTTGAAAACCTTAGGAATTTCAAATTCCTGTAATTATTATAATTATAAATTAAATATTTACTATATTAGGTGTGTAAAATAAAATATATTACATTTACATGTTTGTCATGAAGTTAAGTCATTCAACAAAGTTTTGTTGGTAAAAAAAGTAAATTTGCAAATGTACTTTCATGGTAATAGAAACTAAGTTACTAATAGCCTATCTAAGGGCTCAGGTAGATTGAGTTTCTGTCCCATCACTAGTGGGTAAATTGTTTATCGATATTGCCGATATTTATTGTTTTGGAACTGGACTCCCGATATCGAGATCTAAACACGTATTTCAATATCGCCATTTTAAGTAAAACTGTAAACTTACACTGTTAATATCCGAAATAAAGCAAAAATCTTAAGACATTGTACACTTTTATCTCACATTTTTGAAGTTTTCAATGCGTTTTTGATGAAAACTGCATTGTTTTGTTTTGATACATTTCGCTTCCTGTTAGCGGTTCGGGAAACACTAAAATAAAACGTTTTCAGTTTCCCGAATTCGGACTATTTGGTAGACAATATGAACCCCCCGATATCGCCCGATATTGAAATATTTTTACATTCAATATCGATACCCACAAGGCCAAACGATTTACCCACTACCCATCACCAATTGTTGTTGATATACTGATGGTACGCGATGGCGAAGGACAGAGTTCCCTAGTACCTGTTTTCTGTGTAATTTTTGTGAATGGCATATTTGTACATATGTTACCACAAGTGTAAAGTTTTTCTCGGATTCTTTTGGGTATGATGATCCATGGGGTTTTCATGCTATTAAAAATTTGTGGTTTACATTAGTACCCTTACAAATTAATTTCAAATGTATAACATATTTAATGAATAAAAATTTGTATATATATTTCGAAGCTACAGAACAGAAATAAATATTTTTAGTTTTAAAACATATTTTTAAGGCAAAAATATGATGAGACTAATTGACAGATAAAAATATTTACTTTTGAGTTTTCGTGTTACATGGTAATTAGTGAAGTTGCAGGTGCTCTTAATTGTACTTTTCAAAAATATTGCCCATTAAAATGTAATTTACATAGATTAATATGCTATCCGAATGGCATGGGGTCATGTGACAACAGCAAAAATGCAATTTTCTAATTTAAGTTAAAGTATCCATTAATCACATGAATATCAATGTGTCAAGCAGCGCTTCTCTGTAAAATCGTTTTTCCGTGATATTTTTAGTAAAACACCTATTTGCAACAATAAAAATATTAATGGAAGCAAAATTTCAGAATATTACAGTATAATTTATATTCAAACCCATGGAAAACGGGATGCACGAAAACATCATTGACACGAAAATACCACAGATGACCATACATGTATATGTTGATCACTAATATTTAATGCCTATAAAACTTGTATGAATAAATTTCCACACATTTTTTAAAAATGTAAAAAAAACTCCACCTTCCTTTCCTGGTGTCATAAATGTATATTATTGTAATGTCTGAAGAGTTCACTGAATATATTTATTAGGGCTGTGACGAGTGCATGAAAATGGCCTCAAGCAGCTTCCCTCGTACACTTGATCTACATTGACTACCTGTTCTTCAAAAGAAAATGCTTTAAAATCAAGCTATTCAATGAAAATTTTTGTTATATTGTTTTTTTGCATATAACTGCCATTTACTTTATTCAGTTTGTCTTTTATTCCTGGTATTTATACATTGCAAAAGACAGGAACCCCTATGAAAGTCATCAGTATATTGATATAAAATTATAAATGACCATTTCCGAAAGGTGAAAAATGCTACGTAAGATCTATATTATTGTATCCGATGGATACTTTGATTTAGTGTTTGCTATGCTCAGTATGCTGCGATGCATAGAGACTTTCGACATTAATGCTCTCATCTTCTGATGTGGTCAGATTTAACCTTGGGCCAATCCTTCAAGGTTAAACGAGGATAGCCAAACTTTAAAGTGCTTATAACTCACTTGGTCTTGGTCCAGAGGTTTGCAATGTGAAATCAAGCTATAGGAAATGGGCTAGGAATCTTCTGATGTGTTCAGATTTGACCTTGGGCCCCCCTTCTTCAAGGTCAAACGAGGATAGCCAAACTTAAAAGTGTTTATAACTCACTTATTCTTGGTCCTAGAGGTTTGCAGTGTGAAATCAGCCTATACTTTTCCAAATTTTGGCTGCCATCTTGAATTTAGGCAGAAATAGAAAGTGTCATTTATCTCGAAAAGTGTGAGAGATAGAGCAATTTTCTGCAAATTTTGGACCCCCTGGATACTAAGGACTACCAGAACATTCTAAAAATTTAGACCTCCCAATTTTGGCTGCCGTCTTGAATTTTGCAGGAAATGGAAATGTCCTTTATCTCGAAAACTGCAAGAGATTGAGTGATTTCGGGAAAATTTTTGATCTCTGTGGGTACTAAAGACTACTCTTCTAGAACCTCTGAAAAATTTTAACTTTTCTAAATTTTGGCCGCCGTCTTGAATTTTAGCGGAGATGAAAATGTTGTTTATCTCAAAAACGGTAAGAGATAGAGAGAATTTGGCCAAAATTTGGACCCCCTGGGAACTAAGAACTACTCTTCTTTGACACTTTCCTGAATTTTGGCTGCCATCTTGATTTTTGGCGAAAATGGAAGATGTCATTTGTCTTAAAAACTGTAACAGCGATTTTGTGCAAATTTACACCCCACTGGTCGCACTGGATAATAAGGACTACTCCTTTTATTCTTGTGAATAATTTAGAATTTTCGTAATTTAGGCCTCCATCTTACTTTTTATCTCCAAAACCATGTAAGTTGTCCTTCTCCGGCGGAGTTGGTGTAGTTTCATTTTGAAAACAATCTAGTTCATTTAAAGGAATAAAAAGGACAAAAGTTGTAATTCCAAAACTACATTTCAGTAATGCTTTCATGTCTGTAAGGTCATGTGACTCCATTTTTATTTCAAAATGGTTGGATATCACTACTCCAGGTTGAAGTGTGCACTCGATCAAACCCATTAACTGCCTCGTCTAGTGATGGTGAGTAACTGTTCTCACCCCTACTAAAGGCAACAACAGAGAAGACTATATAAAAAGACCAAGAATATGAGTAGTGGAGTCACAGGTGCAAATCAAGTAAAGGGGAGTGAAATGAATAGACAAGATGATGGTCACAGTGAAAGCTTCTTTTTAATTTTAAACATCAAACAACATCACCCCAATACTTTTATTAGAATTCATTCCGTATATAGCTTCTCAAAGGGGACAATGAAATTTGACTGGAGACACACCAAAAAAAAAAAAAAAAAAAAAAAAAAAAAAACTTCAGACAGCCACAATATTTTAACTTAGAATAAACTGGATTTTCTATTTAAAAAAGAGCTGTTTTGTGGTTGAACTACCAAATTGTTGAAATTAATTTTTAATATCTCAAACTGTGTGGTAGGAAATTAAACTTAGCAAAATATACATTGAAACCTGTTTAAATCTGTTTCTGTTTCAGATATTTCCACTACATTGCCCTACTATGTGTTGCCAAGCTGTGCAGATCATTTGGAATATTTTTTTCTTATGACATATTGAAACTGGTGCATGTTGTACAGTTTCTGTTTTGTGTTAAAGCTGGGTAAGTTCAGTAGTAATCAGTCTAGCGTGAATTTCTTTCACCAGTACAGCCTGCTTGCACTTGTGCGACTAAAAGTAACCATTGCTTTACATTCAATAAATGTGAATGTGTATGGACTGACTGTAGCCATGTACCAAATATGTTTGTATTAGGGATAAATAGGTAGCACCGGTATCCTAGACTAGTATCCAGACCATGTTACTGAAATACTGTGACAACACTTGACAACCGAAAACGTTAGTACCAGTAACTGGAAGAAAATTTAAAATATTAGAAAGAACCCCTGAATCTGGAGAAATTATTGACATTTACTTCATATTTTTGTAGATTTTAAGACTTATATACAGAGATTTCTTGCTGGAAGTTTGCTATGTTTTGTTTTCATGTGAGGAAATCTTAGAACACAGCTTTTTCAGTATCCATACATTAAAGTTCAACCTAAATTTTTGATTTGAACAATCTAGGTTACATTTTTTATGAGAGAAAGTTGTTCTAAAGTGTGTTTTTTCAACACATATAGACTTTATAGTTCTACTTTTTAAAAATCTACAAATATTATAGAGTAACCATTTTGTAACATTCCTTCAATTCTTTATTTTTCACAGTGCTGCAGTGTTTTTAGTGTTCCTGCAAAAACCGTTTACAAATGGCAAGAGAATATCCAAAAACCAGGTAAGTATGTGGTGATGTTGTTTTGCAATACTAACATTTTTTGCATGTTATAGTATTTGTTACCTTTGACATCATTATAGTTTAACTTAACTTCTTTATACACATTATACAGAATTCACGTTAACACCGTATTTCCGCATTATTTCAATTAAAATTCACCAACAGACCCAAGATTTTTTACTGAACATTAGATATGCACCAACACTGAAAATAAGCTTTATATTTTAAAATTAAATGGTTTTGAGCGAATTCCTAATGAATTGTTTCTGTCAGGCATTGTGAGATTTCATGTGAGACAAGAGTGGGACGTGACAAGATCCTTCTGAAACAGCCAGTGTTGGTGTCTTACACTACTAAACATAAAAATAAAATGTTTGTTAGTTGCTAATATGACGCAGCAAAATCTGCAAATTCTCTTCACAGACATGTTAATTAAGCTGATTTGAATTCTATAAATTGATTTTTGTGGTAATCACCATGTATGGATATTTCCTTGCAGTGGTTTAGGATTACAAGACATGCATTTTTTGGCACAACTATACACCTGCTATGGCTGTTTGGATTGACCCTCTGTGGTCCTTTGAGGTAGGACATATTTTTAGTAGAATCTCTGTAGTCTGACATGTTATGTGAATATTCATTATTTTGAACTCATTTAAACTCTTTCAAATTTGTAGTTCCCTTTTGTTTTATGGTTAAATGACAAGCATGTAAATGGAAAACCCGATTGTCAGGTTGTCATTTAGTTTTGAAACATATATAAATAACCAGTAGAATTATACTTCATTTGATTGTCAGTTTCAACAGATATAGATCAATTATTTAATTAAACTAAAGCAATGCAAATAGACACAGATATAACTGAAATATAAACTAAAAGCTTTTTGCAAACTTCTCCCTAAATCCGTACCGTACATTATATAGTCTGATACTATTACTTTCAGGACCTTGCTGTTGTTTGAGCATAGCGACATGGTTATCATTGCAGGAGCCAGTGCTTTGTTTACCAGTGCCAGCAGTCCAGCTAAGGTTAGTGTGTTATCAAGGTGAAACTCATAATGATAGAAAATTCCATGTGCACTTGCTCAGTGGCAAGAGACAGTGTAAGCAGATGGTGCTCAGTAATTGACCATTTCCAATAATTAGGACATCTGATGAAATCGGATGTCCTTGAGGTTTCATCAGAATTTTTTTTCTCTTTTTTCTCATTCATTTTCTACTTTTTTTTTATTACAGCAAAACAGTTCAAGATATCATCTTCAGGTTTTCTGTGTTCATTAAGGGTCAAGGGGACAGCTTCTGAAAAAAAAAAAAAAATTGCGTCCGCCATCTTGTTTCCAAGATGGCCACCCCCATTTGTAAAACTTGTGTGTGCTATAAGTCCAGATTGCTTTGACCTATTGTCTTCAAACTTACTACAGTCATTGATACTACTCATGGGAGGAAGCCAACTGATTTTGGGCAACATTGATTTAAAAACATGGCCACCAGAGGCGATTTTGTAAAATACAATGTTACCAATGCAATGTTAGATACTACAAGGCATGCCTTAAATGTCTCAAAAATGTTCTCATTGTTTATTTTTTGTGACATGTTTTATCCCATATAGAACACTTTCTGCGATATTACCAAAAATATGACTGTTGCAATAAACTTTGACATTTTGCTGACTCAGCACTTGTCAACTCTGTAGCACATCATTACAAGCAAAACCATTAGACGTATCAAGTTCAGGTTTCCTGTGTTTATTTTAGGGTCAAGGGGAGGGGGCAGTTTTTTGACAAAAAAAAGATTGTGTCCACCGTCTTGTTTTTAAGATGGCTGCAACCCAGTTTCAAAGCTTGTTTAAGTCTAGACTGCTTTCACTGATTGTCTTCAAACTTGTTAATGTTTTTAAAATATCTTTATTTTGAGAGTAGTTTAGGATCTAAATGAATCGTGCAGAATTTCCTTTTGGTTTATTCTATTTTTGTCATACATTGCAAAAGCCGGCCATTATCAAAATAACTGTTGTTGCTATGGTTACAGTTCCGTGGAGCGGTATTCTTTCTAGTGGCTGTGATGGGTATACTTCTGTTTGATCATGATGATGTGCAGGCACACCTGAATGAAAAACATATCCTTTTTCTTTTGTTTTTGAGCACGAACCTCTAGCGAGGTTCGCGCGTCTAGAGATCACTTTTTTGTCTCCGGACTTTCATGAATTGTGGCCTAGTGTGATGAATGCCAGTCTCTTCACTAAAGTTAAGCGGCGATGGGCTACATTAGTACTGGAATGGGTGACCACTTCAGTGCACTACTCTTGTCTCTGATGGCTTTGCGGCTCACGCTAATATATACCCTTATTGACATTAAAAATGTTTAGTATTAGTGGGGAATAGTCGGGGGCGATGTCGAACCATTCAATCACCCCACCCTACTATATATTTTTTATCTTAGGAGACTTAAAACACAATTTTTATTTTCGATTGTCACAAAAGCTGTGATTCAGTATTCAGGCTAAAAATGTAATAGTATATGGTTCTGCAAAAACATATCCTTGACCCCACAGCACCAGAACATCACAGAGGCTCTCACAATGGGATATTTGCGCACCTCTTTGATCACATGACCGATATGACTGGATTATCTGATCATAAGGTCAGTGACATTAGTGTAGTTTCTTTTAAAATAATCTGTGTGATGAAGTAACTCTTGTGTATTGTAAAATTAAATGAAGTTTGGTAAAGTAGAATATGTGTTTATGTGATGCTGCCACTGTGGCCTAGCGGGTAACATACTTGTCTAGGAACTCAGAGGACGTGGGTTCAATCCCAGGTACAGGCAGATACATAGTGGCTCGGATGACCACTTAAAATGGCGGTCCTCTGTCATTGGGTCCTATTCCCAGTGGCAGGTTAAAGAACCTCTAGGACGTTGATAAATGGTCATCCTTGAGCCTCTATCTTCCAGTTAGGAGAATGTCAGTTACTTGTGAGTTGGGACTGTACCTGTACAGTCGGATTGATAATTAGCGCTTTGAGTCCTGTAGTATATGGAGATATTGCGCTGAGTATAAATACAAATAATAATAATAATAATAATTTTTAAGCATGAATTCTAGAGAGGCTCGAGTTTCTAGAGATCACTTTTTTTGCCATCAGACTTTCATGAATTATGGCGTAGTATGAGTGCCTGAGTGTGGGGTTTTAAGAGTGCTTTTGTGAATCATTAGTGCTAAATTATTAGTTTATTACTTACTTTTTGTTTAGCAGGTTAGTGTTAACATTCTTACTTGCTGTACTCTCCCTAATGTTTCTAAATTTCTGCTGGCTAGTGAATTGGAGACATTGTTACTTATTTTGTGCAGGATGGTGTAGAGCTGACACAGTTGTTTACCTTCTGTAGGGTAGTGTAGTGCTAAAATTGTTACTTACTTTCTGTAGGGTTGTGTACTATGTGTAGTGCTAAGATTGTTGCTTAGTTTCTACAGGGTGGTGTAGTGTTGACATTGTTACTTTCTTAAGGGTGGTGTAGTGCAGACTATGTTACATACTTTCTGTAGGGTGGTGTAGTGCAGACAGTGTTACTTACTTTCTGTAGGGTGGTGTAGTGCTACTGCTTAGCACATTCTGTATCAGTGCTGTTTAGAAGATGTCTATGGATGTACCATTGTGTTTACATTGTTACATAGTTTTTGTAGGGGTGTAAAGTGCTGACATTGTTACTTACTTTATGCAGGGTGGTGTAGTGCTGCTGTTTGGCACACTCTGTATGAGTGTGGGGTTTAAGAGTGCTGCAAGAAAGCTGTCTGTAGATGTGGGCGGGGCCAAAAGACTGCACGCTCTCTCCACACTCATCTCGGCCCTCTTACTGTTGCCCTGGAGCACAGTCCTACACTTCACACAAGAGGTGGGTATCTAAAACATTAAGTGTGAACACTGTACTTATGCAAAATAGTCATGTGTGTACAGCACCTTTATATACTTTACACGGTAATAAGTGGTTCCAGTTAATGTTAAGATAAAGGATGTTCAATATTCTTTTATCATCAGACACCTTTTACAATTATGGATGGATTTTATTATTTTTTAAAAATAGAGAAGGCAGAACCTGTAGTAATTATTTGTTATCTATAAACAAGTGTGACATCTCAAACCATTCTTCTGTTGCCATGGTTTTAATCATGTGACCTTTTGAAGCATGCAGTGATATCGGTGAAATCGGCGATATTGTGTTTTTATTATTTCATTATGATACAGTTTGAAATTGATGTATTATGATTGAAACTTGTATTTATTTTACCTTTTTGGTGTCATATACTGATATCCTTGTTGTATATGATTGCTGTAAATGATTTTTCTGGTGTCCTCATGTCAATGTACAGAGAGGAAGTTGTCACTTCAAAGTCTGGGGGAATACTAAATTTTAAACCAATAGGATTCCTTGTTTCAATTTGGTAGGTGCAGACTTTGAGTTATTCTCCCATGTCTGGGATTTAGGTAACAGAAGACAGTCATGTCAGGGTAAAACCTGGTATTTTCTTCTGTGGTTAGATTTTAGAGATGTCAGGGTAAAACCTGCATGGTGTTATTTTTATAGTTTAGATTACAGGGAAAGTTGGAAGATGACTTTGGTAACATTTTAAAACAGGGAAAGAGAATGTTCTGTACATAATTTCTGTTGCTTTCAGGGTAAAACCCTGTTTGGGAATTTACTTTAAACTAAAGTATCATGATATTTTACAGTGTTTCCTGAGCCTCTTTTTTTTGGAGGTCAATTGACCCCCTCATTTGAAAACCGGGGTCAATTGAAATTTTTGAGGGTCAGTTAGACTTGACCCTTACTGGTTAAACTGCAAGTTAGAAAAGTAATGGACAAACAATATCTAAAATACCTTACAAAGCCAGTGTGTGTTAGACTTATGAAATGTGGTTTATCATATACCCATGGGGCATTGAAAATGGGGTACAAGTAATATTCTGCCACATTTTCTTCAATAAAAAATGTTTAGATACACCCAGTTACTAAAAAGCAATAAAATAGATTTAAATTTATTTATCACTTTGTCAGTAAATTATAATACATTATACATGGTTGTACATTCATAAAAATATCTGAAGTACACCCGTGTACATCAGGGTAAAGAAAACAGTCAAAAATAAACTTTACTTTTTTTCCTCTTATGTGTGGGTGATTTTTAAGGTAGCAAAAATGAACAGAAGCACTACTCAATTTTTAATAACATATAGGCTATGTTGATAGTTTCTAAAAAATTATTTCATTTACACTACAAATATGATATTAATACTGTTTGAAAGACAAATTATTGTAGTTTATGTTGCTTTTTATTTGACAAAAATCCATTGGGTGGTTCCAAAGTTACAGTGTTTTTGCTACAACCCCGGTAAATATTTTCTAATTTCAGAGGTAATATTTTCTGGGGAGGTTTCCGTGGTTAAAAATTCAAGAATTTCTGAGATTTAGTAGAAAGTGTCTCCCACTGCACAAGGTATTTATCATCGTTCAAAGTTGCCTGGTTCCCGACTGCTTTACTCTGCAATAAAGAGTCCGGTATCACCCACCATTTTGGGTACTAGGCTTCCGTAGTTACTACCTAGCAATGATCAAGAAGAAATTAAATAAAAATATTTCTGATTAACACATTTGGTGCACATTTGGACACAATATCCCCCTTTTACTGTGGAATGATATCCAATAAAAATAAAACACCATTTGTGATAAATAAAAAATGTGCATCATTATGTTCACCCCACTGCTTTTTCCGGCGTCCGGCATCCGGCGTCCCACTTGGTTTCCAGACATTTTAGGCAACAGTTCTTATCCTATCTTTACCAAATTTGGCATGCAGGTTTATTGGGTTAATAGCTTGTATGGGATTGCTTTTGGTGATGATAGCTCTATAGCTAACTGAGTAATAGCTACTTTGCTACTTTTGAGTAGCTCTTTGGTTTCCAGACATTTTAAGGAATGCTATTAAGCCTAGCTTTCTGAAATTTGGTATGGAGGTTCATTGGGTTAATAGCTTGTATGGGATTGCTTTTGGGGGGAATTGCTTCATAGATGAGTGAGTAATTAAGCGGCCCGTCAGGGACGCTTATTTGTTTTCACCGAAGTTCGACTGATCGCCGCCGCCGCCGGTCTCCCTTGAATAACTTCTTAGCCTTTCAAATTTTTCTTCCCTTCTTATCTTTCTTTAAAACTATAGGGGCGGGAAAAATTTTTGAGATACTTTGCGCAGACCTTAAGCTTTACTTAAGGTAACCTTAAGCATACCTCCAAAACACCTCGTCATCGCGTTTCGGAAAAAACCACACACACCTGTGCTATAAAATTTATCAGGTACATTCTAGACCAAATTTCCAAGGTCGGAAAGGATTTTCTCATCAATCGGACCATAGATGCCTGAATGGGAGGCGTTTTATTTTCGAAATTTTTTAAAAATGGGTACTTGGTCTATATCTCAAAAACGGTCAGGATTTCGGTGTTTTGTTGGAATAACTTATTCAGCTACTTTTTGATAATCTTTCACATGCCGAAGTTTTAGCCCTGTATCTGCAATTTTAAGGTCACCTTAATGTCAAAAAACGGGGTTTTAGCCCTCCAGTTCACTTCGTTTTTCACTTTTTTCAACCAAACTTGGCACATATATTAAGATTTGCCAAAGGAATATCCTGACTTTATGATGACCTTAAACTCAAAATGTTAATGGACATTTGGCCTGCTTAAAGTCATCAAATTGGAATAAAATGCTCTGGCTCCTTTCTTTTTCCATTTTTTTATATCGAAATTATCACTGGTATTAAACTAGATAAAAATAATACTTATGGTCACCTTAAACTCTCAGTATGAATGGAGTTGTAGCCACCTTAAAGTGAAATAAGGGGGTTTTCAGCCTCCAAGTATCTTATTGTTCGACTGACCTCAGTTAAACTTTGCACACTTATAAAGGATGGAAAACAAAAGGGTTATCCTGACTTTAAGGTGACCTTAAACTGTTAATATAATTTTGGCCCCCCTAAAGTCATAACATTTGAATAAAGCCATCAGCTAAACTTTGTACACTTATAAAGGATGACAAAAGGGACATTCTCATTTTATGGTCACCTTAAAGTCGCAATATGGATGAAGTTATGGTCACCTTGCAGTGAAATTATGGAGTTTTTAATCTCCAGCTATCGTATTGTTCAGCAGAGCTCGGTTAAATTTGTACACTTTTAAAGATGACATTAGGGACATTCTTATTTTCTTTCCACCTTGGAGTTCCAGTACAAGTACAGTCATGGCCATCTTGACGTGAAAATGAGGATTTTCAGCCCCTAACTGATTTACTGTTCAGTAACATCAGTTTAACTTGACATTGATTATACTAAAGTAAGATTTTGTATAACATTTCACTTAAAATTCCTGTACTTAAGAGGCTTTGGCCATCTTTACATGATAAATATATACTTCTTGCTCCCTCCTCATTTATTTTAACACTTTTTAAAACCACACCTGGCATATGTATGCTTAAAAATATTTATGCTGTCTGGCAAACCTAATCTCTTAGTGTTTATGAAGTTATGACATCTTCAAAGAAAAAATGAGCTATTTATGATGCACTGATGTGGTTATTAACATATTGCAACTGATCAGTGTTCACATAATATAAATTCCCAATTTTAGGCACATTAAAAAAAAACACATTCTTCTGATTCCATTCATTTGGAAATGTGGGGATATAACTTTTCCTTTTTGGAAAAAAAGCTTCAATTGATTCAACTTTTGTTTTGTAGAAGGAGTTGATGATCTAGCTACTTGTTCACATAGACTATATAAATTGGTCAAATGTATACACCTGACTTCTTTCACAATATAAGAAGCTTGAAAAAAAAAACACTTTCTCATAAACAGTTTTTCTTGTACAGCATTTTATGCATCTCCAGCTGAGTGGAAATGAATGACTTCGACTTCTTCCTTCCCAACTCTGTTGTGTGATATCTATCAAAAGGCACATTCATGGAAAATCTTTCTATGCAGAAAGAACCCCCCCAACTCCCCTTTAGTGTACACAAAAAGCAAGTGGAAAAAAGAATGGCCTCAGGGGGGGAAGTGGGGGGGTTCATGGAGGGAGATGATAGATAGAGATATATATATGTGTGTGTGAAGCAAAAGTGGAACAAAAAAAAGTGGAATATTTATGCTGTTCTTTCGAATGTATATTGTTTTCTTTTCTTTTACTTTCTTCCATTTCACTTAGACTTCTACATTTAATTAATTTTAGCTCAAGTGGGAAATGAATTTTTGAAACTTTAATGCATTCAAATTCCTGAAGTGATGCACTAAATCACTTATAACTTGAAAAGTATTGCGTTCACAGCATTTTGTTAAAATATGTTATTAGGCTACTTTTTCCACAGCTACACCAAGTCCAGTAACTTGTTTGGTCTTAATTTTGTGCATTATTGAAGTGTGGAATGGATCATGATCTCCTCTTATTCCTAAGTCTAGATTTTTAATTTCAGTTGCTAAATCATTCATAAATATTGCAATATATAAACTCATACTTTTCTTTCCCAATAAATCCAGTAACATTTTTCTAGCACTATAGCTTGACTTGTTTGTAACTTGATTTTTCTTGTAAGCCATAACTCTGAAGCAAAATCAGTAACTTTTGAACAAAAAGTCTAACACACTTTGGTTCACTGGATTTTATTAGTGGTTTTGTTAAGTTTTTAGTTGAAGCACAACCAGTAATTTTAAACAATAGTTCTTAAGCATCTTAGTCCACTGCATTCAATTAGTGTTTTATACTTAAGTCTGATACTAATGACATTTTGAACAGAAATGTTTGTGGTCAGTGTACCCTTTCACTTGAGACCTCTTCTCTGAGAACATTACCAAAGAATGTAGGACATACAGAATCCGGGAAAAAAATGCCTCCTGGACAAAATGCCTCACAGAAAAAAATGCCTCCTGGAAAAAATGCCTCCTAGAAAGAATGCCTCCTGGATATTTTGTGACTAGGAAAAAAAGGCTCCTGAGAAAAAAAAGTTATTTCAACTTGTAAACATGTTACATATGAAACCTATAACGTATAATATCAAAAACATGTTAATTTCAGATATGTACAGTCAAAACCAGAACGTACAATATCGTGAAGTACAAATTGCAAATATCTTCTTGAAAGGGTATCCCTTCAGCTGTACTCTGGAGCAGTTTAAAAGCAGGATTTATGGCTGTGAGGTTTCTTGATGAAATAGTTGTGGCCTTTATGGCTTACAATATGCATTCTTATCAAATTACAACATAGGTTATCCCCTCTGTAAGGAGTTGATCGCAGTTAGATGCACCAGGAGGGGCAGAAATGTAATTACAAGAAAAACACGACACCTGTCATAATGGAAACCAGGGATGAGCAGCCAGCCAAAAGAGTGAGAAGCACCAGCAAAACCTTACAAGAGAAACTTACATACCTTTGTACAGCTAAGCAAAATGGGTAAAAGACTGTGTATTTTTGACAGGCATTGGCGACTATAAGACTCAAGTGGAAAAAATGAAGATGCCTCTGAAGTTGTAATGTGAACCTGTACTGTTATAATACTTGAAAGAACTTTTTTTTCTTAGGAGGTATTTTTCCTGGTCACAAAATATTCAGGAGGCATTCATTCTAGGAGGTATATTTCCTAGGAGGCATATTTTCTAGGAGGCATTTTTTCCAGGAGGCATTTTTTCCGCGCATCGGACATACATTCTTTTGAGAAGTATATTTCACACCTACAATTTCTCTTCTGCCAAGCTGTGGTCGTTCTTTCATTTGTTAAATATGGTAACATACACAATGCAATAAACTTTACATTTTCTATTCCTTGTGATGCATATCTTCACATCTTTTACGGCTTACTTCACACTTTTTCATCAGGGCCGCTTCGTTTTTGTCAGCAAAAAATTTTTCTAGTTAAATAAATAAATGAGTAATTAGCTATTTTGAATACTGAAAAAGGCAAATGTGCTCATATCTCCTAAACCGTGCGAGATAGAGCGATTTCGTCGAAATTTTCGACCCACAGGGTATCTAAGGAATGTACTCTTTGCAATTTTCAAAAAATTTTCCCCTCCCCAAAAATGGCGGCCATTTTGAATTTTCGAATTTTGTCAAAAATGGCAAAACACAAATTTGCTTCTATCTCCTTAACCGTGCGAGATAGAGCAATTTCGTCAAAATTTTCGATCCACAGGGTATCTAAGGAATGTAATCTTTGCAATTTTCAAAAAATTTTCCCCTCCCCAAAAATGGCGGCCATTTTGAATTTTCAAATTTTGGCCAAAAATAGAAAAACAGGAATTTGCTTCTATCTTCTTAACCGTGCGAGGTAGAGTGATTTCGTCGAAATTTTCAACCCAACCAATGCAAAAAGGCATGAAGCTGAAATAATTTATATCTACACTAATAAATATTTAAGCATCATTGATATATTTTACAAATGAAACAGGGTCTTGTAAGACTACTGTACAATTTTGGCAAAAGGTTCATGGGGTGGACATTACACATGATAATGTGTGTTCTTCTATGCTATCCTGTTTCTATTCGCATCTACTATCAACAAGGCGTCCTATTTCTAGTTTGAAGTGTTGTCGATCTTCTATTATCACCCAAAACACGTATTTGCTTCTAAAGATCATTGTCATCCCGAAATATTTTTAAGTTTAATTCGCAATATTTGATGTTATAAGTCCAACAATATATGTTAAAATATTTTAAAATAACAATCGAGATAGATAGAAATGATGCATTCTTTTGGTTATTCAGCAATGGTATTTACTAGTTCACATCCCGAAAAAATACGGTTAAAAATGCAAAGAACTGTTTCACGGGAAAATAGCATTGTCTCACGACGTGGAAAAGAATGCAGCATTAATAAGAGAAGGTCATCGTTGGCGATACCAGTCCCTTTATTGTTATAGGTTGACTGGTTCCCCGTCTACATTCGGAGACGTTGTTTCCAATTGTGTCCTTGCAGAGATCACGTTTTCTTTTGATGTGAAACGTTTCGAATAAGATTTGCTAGGGTACATTATAACACTGGCCATTTAAGATGGATCTCATCTGTGTAGCTCTTGTCTTACATGAAATTTTAAAATATACAGCTTATCTTTAGTGCTGTTTTTATTGCATGTGCATCTATGCTTTCAGTTAAAAAATCTCGCATCAATAAGGCTTTCTGTTGACTTTAGTTCAACTCAAGACCCATGGTACGTTACACTCATGCCTTTAGAAGAGTTTTGTGTACAGAATGGACAGGAACAGTCCCCTTAAAAAGGGGAAATTAAGGGCTATAAAAGTCTAATTAGAATTATTCACATACCGTAATCCTTTGTAGATGGGCCTGATCACCTCATGGACATCGTTCCTTGTCCCCCTGACTCTAGTCATTCTGGTTGTGTTTGTGGGCGACTATTACGTGGAGGCTGCCTGTGTTAGCAAACTGGAACTCACACGGACAAACTGCTTCGGTGCCATCGCCACATTCCTCAGTGCCCTCCTTCTCAGCTGCTTCTGGAACCATCCATTTGTCACTCAGGTCAGTCAGGGCAAAGTTGTATGGTGTTTATGAAAGAATGGAATAGCATACTTAAGAAAAAAAAAAATTAATGGATATGAAAAAAAATGGATAATTACCACAATTTATGTGAAAATAACTTCCAGTTTTCCGCTTTGCAGCTGATTTTCAAACCATCTACTTGTCACCAAGGTCAGTCAGTGCAAATTTGTAGAGTGATTTCACCTGTAAATAGGCTTTTAACTGAAGGACAAACTCAGCAAAATTAACAGAATATTTCCATAATTTCCCACAGCTCAGGGACAAAGTCGTTAAATTTCTGCAAAACCTGCCCATATTTACCATCTTTCATACTAGTCACTCAGTCAGTCAATCCTATGTAATCTATGGCTGTGAAACAGAGAGGAATATGACTCATTCTGCAAGAACCAGTCAAAAGTCTGGGTAGCCATGTTTTTAATTGTAACTGTCTTGTCCTACTGCTACTCTAACCCTGGCAGGTTTATACAATCCTGGTGACTCTGTAACACCAGTATATGGGTAGGATACAGCTAAGTACTATGTATGAGCAGAGTAAAACCAAGGATAGCAGACTACTTGTTGGCCCCATATTTTACTGCACATGATTTGTACTCAATCAAGAATTTACTATCGTTGTTCATACATCTGTCTATCGTATATCTTTATGGTGGAACCGTTTTCAGAAATCAAACTCAGTCACCTGGGATTTTGAATGAACAGAATACAGTGTTTCATTGGACTGTCATTGAGATAGTAAAACTTAACCACAGTTGTACATGACCCATAATTGTATCCACTGGATAGAATCCAGTGGATACTATGGATTTCGCTTTGTTACGCCGCCGCTGCAGTGTGTAGAGAGATTTCACCATTACCGCTCTAACGAAAAAAATATTATAGCTAGCCTTATCAAATTTGCAGGATATATTCATAACCATAAAATCTTGTCTGGGAATATTTTTGGCCTCATTTTGAAAAACAAGATGGTCGCCATGGGTGTTTTTCGACTTTCAGCAAGGACTTTTGTTGGCCCTCTGTAGCAATTATAGGTAGAGATCTCAAATTCGCAGGATATGTTCCTCATTACAAAATCTTGACTGGGAATATTTTTGGCCTCATTTTGAAAAACAAGGTGGCCGCCACAGCGTTTCTTTGTCAGTCATGAAAAGTGCTTATGTCTCCCTTATTATTGGTCCTAGAGGTTTGTGTTGGTAAACGAACCTATAGAAAATCATTGGCTGGGAATCTTTTGGTGTGGTCAGATTTGACCTTGGACCCCTCCTTCAAGGTCAAATGAGGATAGCCAACCCTAAAAGTACTTATAACTCGCTTATTATTGGTCGTACAGGTTTGGGATGGTAAACCAACCTATAGGAAATCATAGGCTGGGAATCTTCTGGTGTGATCAGATTTGACCTTGAACCCCTCCATCAAGGTCAAACAAGGATAGCCAAACTTAAAATTGCTTATAACTCGCACATTATTGGTCCTAGAGGTTTGGGATGGACCAACCTATAGGAAATCGTGGGCTGGGAATGTTTTGGTGTAGTCAGATTTAACCTTGGACCCCTCCTTCAAGGTCAAACAAGGATAGCCAAACTTAAAAGTGCTTATAACTCACTTGTTATTGGTCCTAGAGGTTTGGTAAACTAACCTATAGAAAATCATGGACTGGGAATCTTTTGGTAAGGTCGGATTTGACCTTGGGGGTCCTCCTTCAAGGTCAAATGAGGATAGCCAAACCAAAAAGTGCTTATAACTCGCTTATTATTATATCCCCAGACGAAAGTCGGGGATATATTGGATTCAGGTCCGTCGCGCCGCCGCCGCCGCCGCCGCCGCCGCCGTAGAAATTTCCTTGTGGACGCGATAACTCAAAAACAAATTAATATTTTTTTTTCAAACTTGGTACACATGTTAAGGGTGTCCAAAGGAAGATCCCTATTTTAAGGTGACCTTAAACTCCCAATAAAAGAGAACTTGTGGCCACCTTAAGGTCAGAAATTGCACTTTTGCCCACTAAGAGCCCTCTAGGTCACAAACTATGATGCTCAGCTGGCTGAAATTTCACCTGAGAACACATTAATATGTTCTTAGTACATGTGCCGAAAATCACGACTTTAAGTTGAGGAGAAAATTGTGTTTGAGGCCCATAAAGACCCCCACTTAGGGATTTTTTGCTATATTTTTCACATATTTTGCCCTATAATTTGGAAGTGGTAACTCTGATGAGTCTCAAACTGCACTAGGTATAACTTTGATATGTAATCCTTGTCTGTAGAAAATTTTAGGGCTGTAAGTTTACCCAAAGGGGTCGACTTAAGGTCTCAAAAGTGCCCACAGAGACCCAATTTATGCACTTTTTGCCACTTTCGAGCACTGTAGCTTTCAAACTATGTCTCTCATCTAAGTTAAATATCATCTGAGAATATATCTATGTGTTTTCTTATATCTGCCCCAAAATTTAGGCCTTTAATAGACATTTAACCTGTGTGTGAGGACCATAAACACCCACCCGAGTGACCCTTATAAGACATTTTTCACATATTTTTCCCTGTAACTTGGAAATGGTAAGTCTGAGAAGTTTCAAACTGTATTAGATATACATTCTATGTGTAACCTTTGAATGTGAAAGATTTTTAGTCTGAAGCTTTGATTTGAAGGTCACATTGAGGTCTCTAAAAGGCCCACAGAGACCCGATATTTTGCCTTTTTGCCACTTTTAAGCCCTGTGACTGTTAAACTATGTTACTGATAGAGCTGAAATCTCACCTGGGAATATATCATTATGTCATTTTTACATGTGCCAGAAATAAAGGCTTTAAGTAGACATTTAACCTGTGTGTGAGGACCATAACACCCACCCGAGTGACCCTTTTTAGACATTTTTCACATATTTTTCCCTGTAACTTGGAAATGGTAAGTCTTGAGAAGTTTCAAACTGTATTAGATATACATTCTATGTGTAACCTTTGATTGTGAAAGATTTTAAATCTGAAGCTTTGATTTAAAGTTCACATTGAGGTCTCTAAAAGGCCCACAGAGACCCAATATTTGGACTTTTTGCCACTTTTAAGCCCTGTGACTGTTAAACTATGTGACTGATAGAGCTGAAATCTCATCTGGGAATATATTATTATGTTCTTTTTACATGTGCTGAACATCAAGGCCTTTAGTAGATATTTAACCTGTGTATGACGACCATAGATACTCACCCGAGTGACCCTTTTTAGACATTTTTTACATATTTTGCCTTGTAACTTGGAATGGTAAGTCTGAGAAGTTTCAAACTATATTAGATATACATTCTATGTATAATCTCTGATTGTGAAAGATTTTAAGTCTGAAGCTTCAATTTGAAGGTCACATTGAGGTCTCTAAAAGGCCCACAGAGACCCAATATTTGGACTTTTTGCCACTTTTCAGCCCTGTGACTGTTAAACTATGTGACTGACAGGGCTGAAATCTCAACTAGGAATACATTATTAAGCGTCTTCTTTTTCCATGTACCGAACATCAAGGCCTGTAGTAGACATTGAACCTGTGTATGACGACCATAGACACTCATCCAAGTGACCTTTTTTGACATTTTCTACTGTATTTTGCCCTGTAATTTGGAAATGCTTAGTGTGACAAGTCTTAAACTGTATTATATCTAATTTTTGTTTGTTATGTATGTCCCCCAAAAAGTTTCAGATCTGTAGTTTAATTGCTAAGGTCTCTTTAACAATTGTAAAATGCCCACAGAAACCCAATTTATGGACATTATGCCACTTTAAAGCCCTGTAACTGTCAAACTATGTCGGTCATAGAGCTGAAATCTTTGAATTTTTAAAAGGAAGTGCCTGTCTCTTTAAATTTTGAATATTAATGATGTTATGGCTATCTTAGTCTTTTAAGAACTTATTTTTGTGTGTTGTACCTCTGCTTGCTGAGTTTTTAACTCTTTAAAATGAAACTGGTTAAACATATTCAAGTAGGCAAAATGGACACTGTTATTTTCTGGTGAGCTTTAAGTCCCAATATTAATAAAAGTATATCCTTATGTAGTAAAACTAGGGGATTTTTAACCCTCAACTAGCCCAGTTTTATTCAACTTGCCTCAGTTAATTTTGACACAGCTCCTACAGTTATGAACTCATTTCAGTTGATAATCACATACTTAAAATTCTCAATTCTTTTTGTATTTGATTACCCCTTTGATATATATCAGATTGTTTGTTTACCATTTATGCTGTAGTCCCAACCCACATCCCCCACCCACCTCTGGGACCTCCAGCTATATTGAGTGACACTAAATAAACAAAGGTATTTAGTGATATCAAATGAGAAACAAAGAACTCAATGGGGTTGCAGATCTTGTGTAATAGTGAGAGAGGTGTGGAGAAGGGGAGAGGGGTGGGGTAGGAGGTGGTGGGCTTCATCATATAACACAAAGGGGAGTCAGAACTGAGATTGTGTCACATATTTAGGTTGCATATATATGGACCACATATATAGGAATAGAGGAAATGAATAACTGAAAACAATTTACAAATTCTATAAATAATATAATAAAATAATAATATAAATAATTTTTTTTTAAATAATATTTTATTTGTGAACAAATATAGAAACAGATATGCGCTTTTGGGATTATGAATTTTAGAATGGACATTCAATCATCAATCATTTAAATACTTTGAAATTAGGTTAAGAGTTATCATTGCAGGAAGATTGAAAAGTATGATGTTGAGTTAAAAATAATATTTTATTTGTCAACAAATATAGAAAGAGATATGCTCTTTTGGGATTATTATTTTAGAATGGACATTCAATCATCATTCATTTATTAATAAATACTTTGAAAATAGGTTTAGAGTTATCATTGCAGGAAGATTGAAAATATAATTTGAGTTATGTATGCGGCGTCTGGGGATACACCATCTTCTTGGGAAGATACAAACAGAGTAGATTGATGTGCTGAAGTTCATATAATAATGGGTAATTATGCTTTAAAAAATTCCCGATCAAAACCTGTGGCGTGAGTGATGACCTGTCTGGGAATATGTTGGCGCCGAGTTGGCCCAATCTAGTTTGTCCTAGAGGTTTGCAATGTAAACCAACTTATGGGAAATCATGGGCTGGTAATCTTCTGGTGTGGTCAGATTTAACCTTGGACCCCTCCCTCAAGGTCCAACGAGGATAGCCAAACCTAAAAGTGCTAATAACTCGCTTATTATTGGTCGTACAAGTTTGGGATGGTAAACCAAGCTATAGGAAATCATGGGCTGGGAATCTTTTGATATGGTCTGATTTGACCTTGGACCTCTCCTTCAAGGTCAAACAAGGATAGCCAAACTTAAAAGTGCTTATAACTCGCTTATTATTGGTCATAGAGGTTTGGGATGGTAAACCAATCTATAAGAAATCATGGGCTGGGAATCTTTTGGTGTGGTTAGATTTGACCTTGGATGCCTCCTTCAAGGTCAAACAAGGATAGCCAAACTTAAAAGTGCTTATAACTTCCTTATTATTGGTCCTACAGGTTTGCAATGTGAAACCAACTTTTAGGAAATCGTGGGCTGGGAATCTTTTGATGTGGTCAGATTTGACCTTAGACCACTCCTTCAAGATTAAATTAGGATACCCAAACTTAAAAATGCTTATAGCTCGCTTATTATTGGTCCTAGAGGTTTGCAATGTGAAACCAACCTATAAGAAATCATGGGCTAGGAATCTTTTGATGTTTTCAGATTTGGCCTTGGGCCCCTCCTTCAAGGTCACATGAGGATAGCCAAACTTAAAAGTGCTTATAGCTCGCTTATTATTGGTCCTAGAGGTTTGCAATGTGAAACCAACCTATAGGAAATCATGGGCTAGGAATCTTTTGATGTTGTCAGATTTGACCTTGGGCCCCTCCTTCAAGTTCACATGAGGATACCCAAACTTAAATGTACTTATAGCTCGCTTATTATTGATCCTAGAGGTTTGCAATGTGAAACCAACCTATAGGAAGTCATGGGCTGGGAATCTTCTGATGTTTTCAGATTTGACCATTCTTCAAGGTCAAATGATTGTTCAGTGGCTTTTGTGAGTTGTCTTTTCGGTGGATGCAAATTTGCATCGGTTCTCAGATGCGTAGGTCTGGTTTAGAACTGGAAATGGCTTTCATGGTATATTATAAAGAGAATAAACATAATTTTTAATTTTTTACCCAGTGTATGGTAAAATATCTCACTTCACCATATTTGTACGTTTTTGGTTGTTTTGATAAAGTATCACCTTTTTTAAAAGCCAAAATTAATGATGTTTTCAATAAAAGCTTTGCAAATATTCTTTGTCGATTTTGTTGGTTCTACCACAATGTAATGAAAAACTAAATGTTGATTTACTATTCACACCAATAATATATATCAGAACCAGTGCTGGGAAGAGTTGGAAGCAACGTAAGTCCTGATCTGTTGGGTGATATATTGGGAAACAATTGTTTGCAGATATTCCAACTGAATTTTTACAGTAAAGTTCTCTTTATAATTATTAAAAATTAATAAAACACAATTGCAACAGTGTATTTTACTACAAACCTTTGATTATTCCTGTGGTTTTAAACATTTCTTAAAAGTAACTAAGTAAATCTAATTTTTATTGTGTTAAAACATCCTACCCAAATGACAATTAAATTTGCAAGTTTGTGACATTTGACAACAAACAATTTACATCAAGGTAGCATTGACTTCAAACATGTTTTAATGTTAAGTGCTTGTTGTTAAACTTGTGATAATTGGGTTTATTTGTTGATATTTAGAATTTAAGTTCGATTTGACCACAATTCAATCTTTAAAAATGGCACCCAATTCTGTAAGTTACTAACAAGTATGTATATCTATATCATCCAAGTGTAAATTATGTACTTCTTTATTACCATGTTCCACAGATGACAAGCATGAAACATCTGAAAGAAATCATCAGTGAAGACCATGTGTTATCTGGGGGAGTCATATTTAGTCTTGTCTTATTTATCTTTGGTAAGTAATCTGAGTGGTAATCTATTTTCTGAATGTATCACCACATATGCAGCCAGTGTACAAAGCAGAAAATCCCCTTGTGTCTTCAGTAGTTGAAGTTGTTTCCTTTAAGTTAGTATTCTTAGCATGTGGAACACATAGCCATATTTGATAAGGATATATCAAAAATTACTTGCCACAGTTTTCAGTCAAACTTTTTAATGAGAGTTTCACAAGAAGGGGCATGATGAGTAAAAATAATAGGCAATGATTACTCATGGATATAAATTCAACTTGACATTGAGCACTTTGAAAGTTTGACATGTACCTTCTCAGGAATTCAACATCTGACATGGTGGCTCCTGTAAATGATGATGGTAAAAGCCTAGAACCTTCTGCATCAATTGAAGTCACCACATAAAATTATAACTCATTGCAAAAATGGTACATTGTATGATTTAAAGATCAGTAAGGTGTTTTATTAATGCTTTTGTCTATCTTCAGTATCTGAAAACCAATTAAAAAATATAAAAAAATAAAACTGTGGCTTGTTGATTTTGTTGTTGAAAATCTTGGGATAAAATTGTTGTTTTTTTTTTGTTTTTTTTCTCCTTTCCAGTATTTCATATCTTATTATTAGTATTATAAACCTAAATCTCTACAAGTGGGACACTTTATTTTGCCGCAACGTTTTCTTAATTTTTTCCCATTTTTTTCAGCCACACATATTTTAACCAGCCAGACCAAGAGTAATCGTGGCAATCTGATTGGTTTCTCTGCAGCTGGGCTGCCGCTCTATAACTTCACCGGTGACAAACTGAGTAAAACATCAAACTCGTTGCTTCTGTTTGCAAAGAATGGCTTGCGGCAGATTCTGGAGGATTCTGACTCCAGAAAAATCTTCTACTTTCTCTGTGTTAACCTGGTGAGTGGTTATATAGTTAATGTGTTTCTTTTTAATACAGGTCCAGTACTTGCTGACATTACTAGAATAAAAAATTTATTAGCCATCAATGGGTGGATTTTATGAAGAGTCAGTAGTATTGATCCAATCCTGAAACCTCTAGTTACAAAAGCGTTATCTAATAAATTATAATAAAAAATTGTAAAGCTGGTATATCAGAACACAGTCATAGGAGCATATCAGTTGCCAGACATGTGCAATTCTTGGGATATCTGTTCACTTAACAGATATTTACTCAGGACCCAGTGTTGTAATCTGATTATTTTTGCTTTGGACCAATGGGAATTGCGGACACAAGCATGTTTTATTGCAATCTTATTTTTAAAAATTTCTCAGAAAACAAAGAAAAAAGTTGCAAGAATAAGAATGTCTTAGATTTGCCATCAGAGTGTAATTTTAATACGTTTTAAATCACACAATCCCACATTCTGAAAAGAAATTAACTATGACTTCAACTGAGAAATATTTCAGAAATTGTGTGACAATTATATGTACCAATATCCAATCTAATAAATAGCCGTACCTTGTAGCATGTAGTAAAAAATGTTTTGATATTTTTAAATATCTTTTAATTGCTGGCAGAATTTCTTTTTTGGTAGATCATTAACTTTAGGGTGTTGTAGTAGATTGCCATTGAAATGGTTGTGTAACAGTTGTCCCTGAATGCCATACCCCGTATGTGTCCATGTGGCTGGATGTGAAATATGGCACTTATTACTATACAGTATTACCATAATCTGACCCATTTCCTCACTATTACAGTCGTTCACATTTGTGGAGCTGATTTATGGCGCGTGGACCAACAGTCTAGGTCTGATATCTGATGGTTTTCACATGCTGTTTGACTGTTCAGCTCTTGTCATGGGTCTCTATGCGGCCGTCATGTCCCGGTGGAAAGCCACTCGGATATTTTCTTATGGGTAAGTGTAAACTGCAAAGTGTGGAAAGATTGGAAACGATTCAGCTGCCATTTTGTACTTTACATTTAATAATTATCCAGTAATGTATGATACATTTTGCAGCCAAATTAAACGAAAAAGGTGTCTTTACTGGACAACTCATAAGGAATCGTTCATAGTGTGGATGTTATACATGATAATGTGTTTTCTTCTACAGCATTCAGTTACTTGTCATGCTGCAGCTACTGTTACCAGTACCATCAGTTTGTAGTTTATATCTGGATCAGCTGTCAGAGATAACACTGTAGTAAAAATTACCAAATATTTCAAGCCATTGTCACTGTTATAAACATGCAGTAGACACCCTTTATGTAGAAGGCTTTTTAGAAGACAACCTTTAAGTCGACACAGGTAGACACTTTTTAAGTAGATGCCCTTTAAGTAGACACTCTTTAAGTGGGCACACTTTAAGTAGGCACATTTTAAGTGGAGAGCTTTTAAGTGGACACCCTTTTAGTAGACATCTTTCAAGTAGAAGCCTTGTAAATAGAATCCATGCACAAGGTCTTTTTCAGTCAAATTTTTCATGTTTTTTTTTAAAATTTGTTATGAGGCATAAGTATTTCACAATGGCTGCGTAAGATTTGATGAGAAAATGTTATGTTAAACCTGGCAATTATAACAGCAGTCAAATACAGTTAATGTTGTGGAATATTTTGTTGATGGATAGATAATATTATAATAGCCCTGACAGTATGTTATACATTTTGCATTGATGTTCAATATGAAAATGTGTGCAAGGTAAGGAAGACCCAACTTTTAAGGCTTACAATTCTATTTAATTTCTTTAAATCATTTAAAGATGTGTATAAGTCCGGAAAACAGCAGTCATTAATATGTGACATATGTATTGTTTTACTATTATAAATGAAATGAACATATCCCAGATTCTGTATTTAAAAGGATTGTCTAAACTCTGATAATAAAACTTAAAATTTTAGAAATCATCTTGTATATCTTGATTTCTGTTAAGTTCTAAAATAGAGTTTTTTGTTTTGTTTTGTCACTCAAACCCAGGGAAAAGTCATTGTAGTCTTGCAGGTATTGTGAGAGAAAAATCTGCTTACTTTTTCTAACAAGCTGTCTTTTTGTTATTCCTGACTTGGAAAAATTTGATATTGAGACCTTAATAAGATAAAACAAAGGTTTTGGCATCAACTTTTCAGTTTATTAACTCATTTAGAAGGGATAAATCTCCCTTGATCTTGATCACGCAATTCAATAAGCAAAAATCAATAGATCTTTTGAAGTGTTTCTTTTCTGCCATCAGGGACAAACTGTTATAGCCAAGGTTCTTTAACTCCCCTTTTTAGCAGTTCAAAGTAGTATTCTGCTGTTCACATCTGTGATTCTTACATCTCCGTCAAGCTTTTTCATGATTTAATTGTTTCTCACTGACAGACCCATGCAGCATATGTTCTTTGTTTTTTATATTACTAACCGAGTCTGTTTTATGAAATTTAAAGTGTGCAACTCAGGCAAAGGCTGTAAAGGAATTGTTTGATTTGAAAAAAGAGTTTTTCAAGCTTTTACTCCAAAGTGTATATTTCAAAGCCATTGTTAAGCATCCATAAATTACTTTATGTGGCAAATGCTTGTCATTAGTTTGTAAAAGTACAATATTAACCAACTTACTGTAGGATTCCCAATAATTTTTAGTAAGAAAATATGAAATTTGCAGTTTGATATTTTTCTGGATCAATTTTGAAGAGGTCCAAACCACAGCTCGACTCCCTCCTTGTGTAAAATATAACCCCAATCCAAGGGACAATTTTTGAGTTATCCATGCAAAACATCACTGAAACAGTTCTGAATTCGGGATCCAGATCATGTTCGAGGAGTATTGAGCTACATGTACACCCCACCCATATGTGAACCTGTGAAACCTATCCAGTGTATAGTTTACACGTGATGTTTGCAGAGAGACAAACAAACATGATTTTAAACGATAACCTTGCCCCTCCATTCTGGAAGGTAAGGATAAAAATAATAATAAAATCCAGTGTACTACATCAGGTGTGTATTTTTAACCAGTTATGTATTTTGAACCCTGTGATTTGTCATTTGCCATGATGAATATGCAGTAACAATTGGTTCAACATGCTGATATCAATGCTGTGAGCTTAATTATGAAAAAAATGCCACATTTACCAACACATGGTAATAAATAATGTGTGTTGTTTTGAGCAATAAAGTATTGTATGATCATTTTGTTTTGAGTTGTTGTCTTGTTGATAGTGTAACAGATTTTCCTCTTTGAAAGTCGTTTAAATATTTCAAAATTTATGTTTGATTCTGAACAAATAGACTGGAAACAGGAAACAAAAAAAATTGAAACCAGAACATGACAGTTTCAACACCCTGGCTGTTGAACAGGACATAAAATCACAACATTGACCTTTGTTAAAAATGCATTGGCCCTGGGGCATTTAATCCGATAGCTGTTGTAAGATGTATTTTGTATGTGTTTTTACATGTTCTATTGTTTTTGCCAAAATGACAATTTATTTTACAATTATTCAAAATTATTTCACATTCAGTAAACTTACAAATTTCAGAGTACTTGTACAGTAGAACCTCTACTATCTGACCCTCTTAGGGGAGTAACAATTGGACCAGATATTGGAAAGGTCAGATAATAGAGGGGCTTAAAATAACAAGTGGGTTTGGTATTGGATAATTGAAAATTCTGATAATAGAGGATCAGATAAAAGAGGTTCTACTGTACTTCGGTACTTTATTGGAAAAAAGTATGATTTTGAAGGTACTTGTAATTGAAATATTTTTGCAATGCACTTGCCCTCAAACCCTGTTTTTGTGTTCAGGAATTCTGTGTTTGTTCCCTGTTTTACCTCCAGATATAAGCATGTTATCAGGGATCATGCATTTCTTTTCCATTTGATGTCCAGGTATGACCGTATAGAGGTGCTCTCCGGGTTTATCAATGGCCTGTTTCTTGCAGTCATAGCCTTCTTTGTGTTCACGGCTGCACTGACAAGGTTAGTCGACCCACCCGAGATCCACACGGAGCGCCTCCTGGTGAGTCACGTACAGAATCTCAACTCGTATGTTTTAATTTGACAACCCTCTTTTGTTATTTTACAAGGTTATATGCTACATTACCGAAAGCAGCAAACGGGAAGTGAAGTGTGTCAAAACAAAACATAGCTGTTTTGCTAAAAAAATCACCATAAAAGTCTTTAAAAATTGAGAAAAAAATTGATAAATGCTTAAAACGTCTTCAGATTTAGAGTTTATTTCTAATATATTACCTTTTCTAACAAGTATATGTGCTGGCAAATAGATGACACCAGTTGTGAAGTGTCATCACGGTATTTGTGTGAAATGACCTCAACACTAAATAACGATGTTACCGACCCTTCCCCACCCTTACCAACCCTTCCCCAGCCCGAATGTAATGACAGTTTCTTCTTTTTTCCACACAGGCCGTCTCTGCAGCTGGGCTGGTTGTGAATTTGTTTGGAATCTTTGCATTTAGACACGCCCACTCACATGGCGGAGGTCATGGCCATTCGCACGGCGGAGGTCACGGTCACTCACATGGTGGTGGCCATGGTCACTCCCACAACCCAGGCAAGGGGTCCAGCGGGGCACACAGTCATGTGACTCATAATACTAACATGGAGGGTAAGTCTCTTGGTGTTTTGTTAAGTGGGAATTTCCCCCCTACCCATTTTTTATGATTGATTAAGGTCTCATTTATCTGACCAATGATGAAGCCAGAATTGATTATCTTGATTCATTGTTGGTCGTTATATTAAGGAAATAGGATAAAGGTATATGTCAGTCAAATATAACCTCCAGTGGTTTCTAAGTTTCTGACATTCACCGAAAATGTTCACTTCCAATAAATATGTCAGTAAACCTAGACTACCCAACTAGTAGAAGGTTTATAAAAAAAAGAAGAGATATTTTAGTATTAAATAGGATATAATATATTTTTATCATTTTAAATCCCACAGCCAACAGTATGAATTAGTATTGTAATATTAAATACTCAGAACATTAGTCAAATCCTGTCATTTGACTAGTCAGATAAACCCCAGTGCTCTTTCATGTAAAGGGAGGGGGTGGGGGGGATGGGCTTTTTGTTCCTGTATAGAAATCCTGTGAAATGTCACATTTTACCTATTTATTTAGGTGTTATCTACATGAGTAAGATTTCTCCCAAAACTGTCATATGCACAGCTTGTACATTAACTTTTTGGCTCTTGTTATGTATATGATATAATGTTTATTTTATAATTACGTTTAATAGAAGAAAGATTAATGCACTGTGGCCTCTTGATTTTGTGTTTTAACAGGTGGATTTCATGAAAGGTCTCTCACTTAGCCCAGTCTCAGGCTGAAACACTGGCTCAAAGGCTCAGCTAAATTTTTGTTTTAAATGGTTTTTACAGAAGGGGTTTCAGTTGAGACCAAGCTTATTAAATTACCACAGTGGTTTTCTGCATCATGTGACCCTTTTTTGTAGTCAAAATGTTTTACTGATGACATACATGTTCTTGTTTGACACATAAAATCTCTGGTCAAATGCTATTTTGCAATGGGAAACCCTGTAAACATGTAAAAACACCCAAAGACTACTTAAGGAAGTTGTTTTATATAATTGTACGCTATTTTTAGCCATTTCAACTTTTAAAGTGGAGAATGAATTATGGCAGCCATATTTGAGCCTCAGTTTACAAAACTCAAGCCAACTACCTACCAGTCTCAGCATTTGAGCCAGTGGCTCAGCCAAAGCTAGACTGAGACCTTTTCAATAATCCATAAAGGCTTAGCACATGGGCTCAAAAAAAATGTTCCAATAATTTAAGACAAAAGTCTCAAGATTCAGCCTGAGACCAGGCTAAGACCTTTTGTTAAATTTGTCTCTTATAGTGTTCCTGGATGTTCTTCATATACATTTAATAACTGATACTTGATTATTTAACAGGCGTATTCCTGCATGTTCTGGCAGACACTCTGGGGAGTGTTGGTGTGATCATCTCTTCTATTCTGATTGAGAACTTTGGATGGAAAATAGCTGACCCTGTGTGCTCCATCTTTATAGCCGTACTCATTTTCTTGAGTGTGGTGCCTCTACTGAAAGAGACAGCCCAAATACTGCTGCTACACTTCCCCCAAGATGCAGAGGAGGACATTACAGTGGCCTTACAGAAGGTTGGATTCTGCCATTACCTCTAAGTAGATTTTTCCATGACCTATTAACAGTGTCATCTGCCACTCTGGCCTAGTGGGTGACACACTCGTCTTTGAACACAGAGGACGTGGGTTCAAACTCAGGTATAGTCAGATACATAGTGGCTTGGATGACCACTTAAAATGGCTGTTGTCTGTCAGTGGGTGTTATCCCCAGTGGCAGGTTAAATAACCTGAAGGACGTTGATAAATGGTCATCCTTGAGCTTCAGTCTTTCAGTTAGGAGAATTTCAGTATTTGTGAGTTGGATTGTACTTGTAAAGTCAGATGGGTCATATAGCGATTTGAGTCCTGAAGTACATGGAGGTATTGCACTGAGTATAAATACAAATACAAAAAAGCCTTAAAGAAGGGCACCCAGCACAGTAGATTTTTCCATTACATCTTCTTTGAAGAAGAATATTACAGTATGGGAACACACGACAGTGAAAATTTTTGTAATGCATTTGGTTGTGTTAAAAGATAATTCTTTTAGTGGCATTAAAGAGGGGATCACAGCACAATGCAATATTCCATTACATCTTTGGTTAGGACAACAATACAGCAGCCTTGGTGAAGGTAATCCTTGAAAAGTGCAAGTTTTAATTGAACTTTCTGTTGCCTTGTACAGAGGTTGTCAGATTTGATCATTAAAAATCGTAAAAAAATCATTTTTCACAGATGAAGGTTTCATTTCATAATAATTTACTTCATATCAATTACCTCTGTTGTCAAAGGCCTTAAAGAATTAAACCCAACACAGTGGAATTTTCCATTACATCTTAACTATTAAAGTGGCCTTAAAGGTCTGGAACCCAGCAGAGGAGAATTTTTTTATTGGTTGTTGTTGTATTTGACAAATTACAGTGGCTCACAAAGAATTTAACCCGGCAGAGTGGAATTTTGCATTACATGTACATCTTAGGTAGGGTTTAAGCCCCGAATATTTGTATCATCCTTAGAGAAGGTAACCCTTGAAGAGTTGAATTTTGCTCAACAATAAAATCAGATTTTCTTTAACCTAATACAGATACACTGTCATTTAGAAAAGTGAAAAAATATATTTTTGTAATAGAGGGTTTCAGTTCATAATAATTCAGTTTTGTAATGGAATGTTCCACCATAGTTGTGTTATGGATGTCACACTGAATAGTAGTTGTCCCCTGTGTTGGCCGGGCAACAGCAGATGTTGAGTTTGTAGGTGGTCTACAGTCCAGTCACATAATCAGAGTTTTCCTGCTAGCAGGCCGTTCCACCCACAGAGGATGTAGAAACTCTCCCCCTTTACATAGCTTTATGAAGTGTTGCACCATACTAGTATTTTTGAGACTGTTTCACTGGGATGGAAAATAATTCCCAGGCCTTGGGTGTATAATACCCATGTGCAATGTGACTAAATATATCCAAAAGTTGGGAAGGGCATTTACAACAATGGAAACTGTGTGGGTATTCTGACGAAAAATTAGCAAATTTAGGTATTTGCATTTTAATGTACACAAAGTGTAAGCATGGTGTGTGTGATGTAAGCAAATCTATTTTTGATAAAATGTGAAATACTGCTAAAATAATGAAAGTCCTCAGAAAGACATACAGCAATTTATGGGTGATAACATGGTGGGGGTGCTTATGAAACATGGGCGATATAGAGTGTGGCATTGTTAATTCTAACAGTATAATATGGCAAGCTTATATTTATGGCATGCTTATATATGGTAGCTACCTACTTAAAAATAAACACAACAAGAGGGTGTCAGATAGACCTTCTCTCAAATTTGAGGGACTTTGTATAATTCAGATGACTGTAAAAGCCTTGCAGCATCAAGGGAGAAACTTGTGTTTTAGTGTTTTTCTTCTTCTTCTTTTTTTTTTAATTTCTGAATTTGTGGTAAATATTTCACAAATTTGCAAGTTTGGTTATTGCTACAGACCATTTGTCTGATCAGAAGCAAAGTTGTAAACCATTTGTTTTATCTCATGAAGAATGTGCTGGAATAGTTCTCTTGATCCTTTTTTTCAATTTTTGCAACTTACTGTATTTGGTCTACCATGTTTGAGTGAACGTTATTATGTTATCTTTGTCTCTTTTTTGCAGATTGTTCAGATTGACGGGGTCACAGGGTACAGTAGACCTCACTTCTGGAGACATTCCTCGAAGTCTCTGTGTGGTACGCTGCACATACAGGCACAGAGCTCAGCCAGTGAACAGAAACTCATACAACAGGTGAGAATGTGTAAAGTACAGGTCTGATCATGTACAGAACAGGTGAGAACATGTACAGGAAAGGTGAGACCATGTACAGAACAGGTGAGATCATGTACAGAACAGGTGAGACCATGTACAGGACAGGTGAGACCATGTACAGAACAGATGAGATCATGTATACAACAGGTGAGATTATGTACAGGACAGGTAAGACCATGTACAGAACAGGTGAGAACATGTAAAGGTCAGGTGAGATCATGTAGAGGACAGGTGAGAACATGTAATGTACAGGTGAGATCATATATGGAATAGGTGAGAACATGTAATGTACAGGTGAGATCATATATGGAATAGGTGAGATGATGTACATGGACAGGTGAGAACATGTAATGAACAGGTGCCCATGTGGTCTAAAATGCATATTCATTGAGTACAAATGTGTAAATTCCTGAGAGTTATTAATTCTAAAAGTTACAAATTAGATGTAATACTGCTTATTAATTGTTTTGATAAGCAGGAAATGGTGGTAAAAATGCACTTTGACATTACTTTTGAGAAATTCTTTTTAAAAATTTCTTCAGACTTTGTCACGTTCTAGGAATTATTCTTTAGAAAGTGCCTACTTAGTTTTTAATTTAAGTGTAATTTTATTATTGTGAGTGTGTGTGAAATTGGACCAAAGTTTTATATTTACCGATATTCTTATTAGCATTTTTTTATTCCCACAATATCCTTAAGAAAACAAGTGCTTTTTGAGAAAATTCACAGAAGAAACCCTTCTTAGAAGAAGTATTTTTTTACTTACTGATAATGTTTAGAATTCGAAAGATAATAATGACACATTTGATAACATAGTGGCGCAGAAATCAGGTCACATCAGTGTTGTAATTATTCGTATTCTTGAATGTTTTTAACGTAAAATAATTGAAATACATTTTAACGGTAATTTGAAAAACGTTTAGAATTTTTATTGAAAAATCCCTGTTTTCAAGTAAAAGTGTTAGAAAATAAGTAAATTCTTGGAATAAGTTTGATTCATCAAAATGGACCCAGGTTAACTTTTTTTCCTTTGTTAATTCACCCAAGAACCTGCCTTCTTTGACTAAGGTATCAGCCTAATATGGTACAGCATAGTGTTGGTATTGTTTATTGATATTGAAATATTTATCATTTCTTGCTAAATATGCCGATATCGATAATGTAGGATACAATATCAATATCAGAACATATTATTTAATAGATGCAATTAAGTCGTTTTCCATTCAAATAAAATACAAAAGTTGAGGAATATCTTGGTTTTCATATCATTTTTGTCAACTTTCACTTACTGCCAAAGCGGAAATGCCATATTTGTTTACATTTTGGGAAACTACTTAAACTTGCGAAAGAGTTTGGAAGGTCTCTCTTGGACAACATCTATGACCCGATATTTCAATATCGATCGATACAGAAGGCGAAAATATGGTTTGATATCGGTATATATTTTATTATTCAATACCAACACTAGTACAGCACATCTCATCATTCATAGAATTTTTGTCTTCAGATAGCTTGTGTTAAGGAATAGTTTTTAGAATAATAGTGCTCTAGGAGTGAGAGTCTTAAAGGATCATATTAATATTTTATCATTTTTCCACTCACCCAGGTTTCTTATTGTCAGATACCTTGTTTTAAGGAAAATTGAAAAAAATAATAGTGCTCTAGGACTGAGACTCTATGAGAACGAGAATAATATTAATGTCATTTTTTTTCAATCCACCCAGGTAACCTCTCTCCTGAAAGATGCGGGCATCACCAACCTGGTGGTTCAGGTGGAAAAAGAGACCTATTTCACTCACATGACGGGGCTCGGGGCAAGCGTGGACTCTGCCTTCCAAACAACACAAAACTTGCACACACTAACTTATCAGACCAACTACAGCCACCTATAACGGTGGCATGAATTGAGTTTAGTTGTGTAAAATTTCTGTTATCCAAACCGTCACATGCAGTGGAACATTATTTGTGTTAGGTCTTAGAGGATTGGACTAAAATATTTTTGCTTAAAATTGGGGCTATGACTGGTGACTGGATATACTCTGAAAGGGGCTAAACTTTGTAGGGAAACAGAGTATACACTGGTGAACTGGGCACTCATAAGGTTATTAAAATATTATTTGTTTCATAAGTAATACTTGTGAAGCCTAATTTTCAGTCAGGTTCAGCAAACTACACTGAAGCAGAAAGAGGGGACATAATATCGCATTAGTCCACCTCTGTGTATTGTTACAAAAAGTTTTTACCTGACCACCAACTTTTAAACCCCTTGATGGGGTTTCACCGTATTTGGTGGAAATGTGTGCTTCAAAGAGGTCTACAATTGAGTAGGTTTGGGCAGAATCCAGTGAATACTGTCGGTATTTTAATCCTTGCCCAGGGCTCATATACGAAAGTTGGCAGTTGATTGTAGATGGTTTTAGAGTTTTCCTCCCATCATCTGAACTACACGTCTTGGTAAAATGAGTACAGTGTGTTGAAAGCAGTATGTATCTGATCTAATCCAGTCCTCAGTGATACTTGATGTATTTCTTTGCTAATGCTAAAACCTAGTTTATACCATTCCGTGCTCCCATCTTCAGCTACATACCAGCCAAAAATATGGAACTAATATCTATTTTTGCTTATTTTAATTCATTGTGGCTTGGTGCGTTTTCCGTTTTAGTAGTATCCATAATGTATAATAAGTCGGGATTTGTATTTGGGTAGTACATGTTTGACGAGAGATGGACAGTGTTTCTTGCATGTGGCAGCTTTTTCTAAATGTTTCAAGAACAAGTTCCCATTTTCAGTTGAATGAGCCCCAACATTTTGGGGACATGGAGGGGGAGGGGGCGGTTTGAACTACTTCCATATTTTAACAGTTGTAGAATCAACACTGTGATATATATGTAGAACATTTGTAGGTATCATAGTATTTGAAATGTACACAGAAATTGGCACTTGTTTATGCCGGATTACCACAAATTATCTCTTGTCATAAGGCCAAAGGGATACCAGGAAGTCAAAAATCTGGTCTATATATCTCGGTATGCAGGCCAATTACAGCATATGGTGGATAATAACTGGTTTTAATTCACATTAGTCATCTCAATTAATTTGAATTATTTTTTCAAAAATAATTAGTAAACTCAAACTGAGCAAATTTAAAAAGGTACTCAAAATTACATTTCCAAATTCACCAACATATAGTATTTTCAGAAATTTTGGTGTGTTATTGTTACTGTGTATTTATACTCAGCGCAATATCCCCATATTCTACAGGGCTCAAAGTGCTATTTAACCCAACTGACTGCACAAGTACAGCCCTAGCTTTCAAGTAACTAACATTCCCCTAACTGAAAGACAGAGGCTCAAGGATGACCATTTATCAACGTCCTTGAGGTTCTTTAGAATGCCACTGGGGATAGGACCACATGACAGAGGACAGCCATTTTACATGATCATCTGAACCACTATGTATCTGCATGTACCTGGGTTGAACCCACATCCTCTGTATTCCTAGGAAAGTGTCTTACGCACTGGGCCACAGTGGCAATACTCATGAGAAATTTTGTCAAGAAGTGTCCATTGTTTTTGAACAAATTCAGGCTGTTTGGATAACAGAAGTTGTGTAGGCTTAACTGTTTAAGTTTTTTTCTCACTTGCATACCATTTCATATTGTTGAAATGCAATATAGATTCTCATTTGCAAATTGTGATGGATGAGATTAAAACAATTGAACATAGTAACTGAATATAAGGTTACCCAAGCATCAGCCAGCATCTATATTGTTGGCCTGATTGTTTTTTATGTCACCCGACTTCTTATGTGTATGTTCGGCCCAACTCACGAAATTGCCCATTTCTTGAAATAGGCAGGAATTTTGCCCATTTCATGAAAGTAGGCAGTTAACATGCCTATTGCGTGAAATGGGCATTTAATTCAATCGTGGTTTGCTGATTTCATGAAGCAGGCAATGTTATCCATGAAAATATAATTTACATGCGTATGTGACAGAAAAGCTTTGGCAACACATTTTAGAAACTTTCTTGTGTATATTATATTAACAGAGAGTCTACAGATAAGTCAGAAATATTGAAACTATGTTATTTTAAAAGATTGAGGTATCTTGTGATCTATTTTCATAAAACTTGTACATGAGTTTTACACAGTAGTTGATGTTTGAGTCAATTAAAAACAAGATGTTTTTTATTTGAAATAATTAACTCTTGGTGAAATACGTTCTGTGCTGTTACAGATCTAGTACTATGATTATCGATTTCTTTGGTTCAAACTTGTTTTGTATAAAAATTTGAAAATAAGTTTCGAGTTGGAATTTACTCTAACAGTCAAGCAATAAATACTGTTTTTTGCATGAAGATTTGAAACATTTGAAAATAAGTTTTGAATTGGAATTTACACTAACAGTCAAGCAATAAATACTTTTTTTGCATGAAACTTTATTTTTCATACATGCTATTACCCATTTTATGAAACAGGCAACTCAATTTTTGTCCATTTCAAGAAAATAGCAAGAAAAAAATAGAGAAATGGAAATTGTTTTGGAATTTTTTTTTTTTCATTTTATGATTTATTATTTCATGAAAAAGGCAAGTCATTTGCCTATTTCACAAAATTTGCAGAATTCTTGAATATTTCATGAAATGAATAATTTAGTGGATTGGTAATCACAGTTGAGACTGTTTCAGGGGAATCGGTAATTCCACTTGTGGAGATCCAGTTCGGAGTTTTCACTATATATATAGCAGGCTCTGAGTAACTAGGACCAGTGTATAGGTCATCTGTAGGTATAAGTAGAACCAGATTAGAAGTTCAAAAATCAAAACTACAATATTTTTACTGGTGCAAGAAAAAATTTGTTATAACCTGAACCAGATCCTGTGGACATTGAAAGTTCTGGTTATACAGAGTCAGCTGCGTGGCTTTGTAATTTGGCACGTGCCGTAAATTGGCCTAAATAAAAAACTTAACAATGAATTTCAATTCTTGCTCATCAGCTGGGCCCTTGTTTATTAACATTCTTATTCTTAGAATTGTTAGAATAATAGTTTTCTTTGGAAAATTTCTAAGAATAAGAATTTTTCAAAATTTTCACCAAAAAATGTATTTTCCATACATAATTTTCCACAAATAATAGCTTCATGTTGATGAACAACTAAAATACTCATGCTGCCTGCTTTCTACACAGTTGTTGTATCCAGTTTGTCATTATAACCTGTGAAGAGAAAAGTTCCATAAATTGAAAATTTTTTGTTCTTAGAAATGTGTCTTCTCCTAAGAATTTTTCTTAGGAAAGGCTATTTTTTTTTAGAAAATTCTAAGGATAAAAGTAATGGTACGACTAAAGATTGTTGATGAATATTGACCCAGGATTCCTTTATAAAAATTATGATGTGTAAGCTGAACATGGATAGGTGATGTACCAATTTAAAAAAATAATTTGTACCGATATTGTATAGAAATTCAAGTACTCTCTCATAAAAGGTTAAATATAACTGCTTGTTTTTCATGTGAAGTCGCTTCAAAAGTTTCACTGATGGCAGTTCATATTTTAATTACAAGATATTGGGACAAATTTACACAGAATAAGTGAAAATAAGGATTTTATGTTAAACTTAAGCCAAATTAGTAAGCGAAGCAGTGGTTTTATTTTTAAACTGAAAAAGTTTGCATAAATACTAGATGCCACTGTATTATTGTTAAATAATCATTGTGATAACTTATAGTATATATTTTTTTCAGGTTGTTACATTGGTCTTAGCTTATTTTATGTAATCTTTGTGCTTGTACAGGTATTAACGTCATTGCTTAAGTAAATGTGATAAATAAAATAATTAATGTTTGTTGAGGTTTTTTTTTTTTTGCTTTTAACTCTAGTGAAAATGTGGGGTACTTAAATTGATTAAATTGATAGGCTAAATTTTTATTGAGTAAAATTACAGTTTTTATTGATGTCGAATGTCCTGGAAGGGATGAATAGTATAGCATGGCGAAGCCTGCTACAAACTATAGTAAAGTAGTGTCAGAGATGCCTAAACCCCAAAGCCAGGGGAAATAGTATCAACACCACGAGATATAGAAGTTACAGAGTACAAAGATCAGGAGAATTTCAGAGCAAGACGGTGACATGATGTTGCACACCTACACTCTCTAACCATATTCCTACCAAGTATAAACGTTCTACACCTTATGCTTTCCAAGATATAGCCAGGACAAGGTTTTTAAGGTCAAGGTCTCTACGGCAAGGTCAAAGGGTAAACAAGGGTCACATCATGATGTTGCACATCCACACCCCCTAACTAATGTCCTTGCAAAGCATCAACTTGCTACACTTCACAGTTTTTATGTCAGCTGACTTGTCAGTCAGCTGACATTATGTCGTCACTCTGCGGCGTGGGCGTCCGCGTGAACAACTTCTTCTCCAAAACTACAAGGCCTAGAGACATGCTGTTTTTTATAAAAGATACCTTATCTATCGAGGATGAAAAACTGTTCAAGGCATGCAAATCTGTCTGTTCGTCTCTTTGCTAGAGACGTTACAAGGGAGGTACCCCCACCAAAAGTGTGAAAATTTCAACACTTTATCACAAGTTTCTCAGTGACTATTGCAGGGATTTCTCTCATATCTTGCATATATGTACTAAGCCAGAGGTAGATTCTCTTGTGTGAGTATGAGACCTGGATCTGTCTTAGTTTTTTTTAAATAAATTTTTTTAATAATTTTTAATGCATTAAAATTCATGAAATCATGCACTAAATCACTTATAACTTGAAAAGTGTTGCATTTAGAGCATTTTGTTAAAATATGTTATTCAGCTACTTTTTTCATAGCTACAACATGGTGAGTAACTTGGGTGTCTGTCTCAATAGCTAAGTGAGTAATAGCTACTTTTGGGCTTTTCAGTAACTACCATCTTGAGTAAAATCACTTGTAACTTGAAAACTATTGCATTTAGAGAATTTCGTATAAATATGTTATTCAGCTACTTTTGGCTCAGCTATAACATAGTAAAATTTCAGACCTGTAGCTCATGGCATAGCTGAGTAATAGCTACTTTTAGGTTATCACTGTTGAGTAAATCACTTATAACTTGAAAACTATTGCATTTGGAGTATTTTGTTTCAATATGTTATTCACCTATTTTGGGGTCAGCTATAACATAGTAAAATTTCAGATCTGTAGCTCATGGCATAGCTGAGTAATAGCTACTTTGAGGTTATCACTGTTGAGTAAATCATTTATAACTTGAAAACTATTGCATTTACAGAAATTTGTGTAAATATGTTATTCAGCTACTTTTGGGTCAGCTATAACATAGTGAAATTACAGACCTGTAGCTCATGGCACAACTGAGCAATAGCTATTTTCAGGTACTGTATGTTGAGTAAATCAGTTGTAACTTGAAAAATATTGCATTTGGAGTATTTTGTTAAAATATGTTGTTCTCCTACTTTTGGGTCAGCTATAACATAGTGAAATTACAGACATATAGCTCATGGCATAGCTGAGCAATAGCTATTTTCAGGTTCTCACTAATGAGTAAATCAGTTGTAACTTGAAAACTATTGCATTTACAGTATTTTGCTTAAATATGTTATTCACCTACTTTTGGGTCAGCTATAACATAGTAAAATTTCAGACATGTAGCTCATGGCATAGCTGAGTAATAGCTACTTTTAGGTTATCACTGTTGAGTACATCACTTATAACTTGAAAACTATTGCATTTAGAGTATTTTGTTTCAATATGTTATTCACCTATTTTGGGGTCAGCTATAACATAGTGAAGTTTCAGACCTGTGGCTCATTTCATAGCTGAGTAATAGCTACTTTGAAGTTCTCACTGTTGAGTAAATCAGTTATAATTGGAAAACAATTGCATTTACAGAAATTTGTGTAAATACGTTATTCAGCTACTTTTGGGTCAGCTATAACATAGTGAAATTACAGACCTGTAGCTCATGGCACAACTGAGCAATAGCTGTTTTCAGGTACTGACTGTTGAGTAAATCAATTGTAACTTGAAAAATATTGCATTTACAGTATTTTGCTTAAATATGTTGTTCACCTACTTTTGGGTCAGCTATAACATAGTGAAATTACAGACCTGTAGCTCATGGCACAACTGAGCAATAGCTATTTTCAGGTACTGTATGTTGAGAAAATCAGTTGTAACTTGAAAAATATTGCATTTGGAGTATTTTGTTAAAATATGTTGTTCACCTACTTTTGGGTCAGCTATAACATAGTGAAATTACAGACCTATAGCTCATGGCATAGCTGAGCAATAGCTATTTTCAGGTTATCACTGTTGAGTAAATCACTTATAACTTGAAAAGTATTGCATTTAGAGTATTTTGTTTCAATATGTTATTCACCTATTTTGTGGTCAGCTATAACATAGTAAAATTTCAGACCGGTAGCTCATGGCATAGCTGAGTAATAGCTACTTTGAGGTTATCACTGTTGAGTAAATCATTTATAACTTGAAAACTATTGCATTTAGAGTATTTTGTTTCAATATGTTATTCACCTATTTTGGGGTCAGCTATAACATAGTAAAATTTCAGACCTGGAGCTCATGGCATAGCTGAGTAATAGCTACTTTTAGGTTATCACTGTTGAGTACATCACTTATAACTTGAAAACTATTGCATTTACAGTATTTTGTTTCAATATGTTATTCACCTATTTTGGGGTCAGCTATTACATAGTAAAATTTCAGATCTGTAGCTCATGGCATAGCTGAGTAATAGCTACTTTGAGGTTATCACTGTTGAGTAAATCATTTATAACTTGAAAACTATTGCATTTACAGAAATTTGTGTAAATATGTTATTCAGCTACTTTTGGGTCAGCTATAACATAGTGAAATTACAGACCTGTAGCTCATGGCACAACTGAGCAATAGCTATTTTCAGGTACTGACTGTTGAGTAAATCAATTGTAACTTGAAAAATATTGCATTTGGAGTATTTTGTTAAAATATGTTGTTCACCTACTTTTGGGTCAGCTATAACATAGTGAAATTACAAGCCTATAGCTCATGGCATAGCTGAGCAATAGCTATTTTCAGGTTCTCACTATTAAATCAGTTGTAACTTGAAAACTATTGCATTTACAGTATTTTGCTTAAATATGTTGTTCACCTACTTTTGGGTCAGCTATAACATAGTAAAATTTCAGACCTGTAGCTCATTGCATAGCTGAGTAATAGCTACTTTGAGGTTATCACTCTTGAGTAAATCAGTTGTAATTTGAAAACTATTACATTTAGAGTATTTTGTTTAAATATGTTATTCACATAATTTTTGGTCAGTTATATCATAGTGAAATTGCAGACCTCTAAGTCATGCTATAGCTGAGCAATAGCTACTTTCAGGTTCTCACTATTGAGTAAATCATTGTATCCACTGGATAGCCGCAGTGTGTAGAGAGATTTCACCATTACCGCTCTAATGAAAAAAATATTATAGCTAGCCTTCTCAAGTTTGCAGAATATATTAATAACCATAAAATGTTGCCTGGGAATCATTTTGAAAAACAAGATGGCCGCCAGGGATGTTTGTTCGACTTTAAACAAGGACTTTTGTTGGCCCTCTAGAGGAAAGGGTATTATAGGTAGAGATCTCAAATTCGCAGGATATGTTCCTCATTATAAAATCTTGACTGGGAATATTTTTGGCCTCATTTTGAAAAACAAGATGGCCGCCACAGGTGTTTCTTTGTCAGTCATGAAAAGTGCTTCTATCTCCCTTATTATTGGTCCTAGAGGTTTGGGATGGTAAACCAACCTGTAGGAAATCATGGGCTGGGAATCTTTTGGTGTGGTCAGATTTGACCTTTGACCACTCCTTCAAGGTCAAACGAGGATAGCCAAACTTAAAAGTGCTTCTAACTCACTTATTATTGGTCCTAGAGGTTTGGGATTGTAAACAGACATATAGGAAATCATGGGCTGGGAATCTATTGATGTGGTCCGATTTTACCTTGGACCCCTCCTTCAAGGTCAGTTGAGGATGACCAAACTTAAAATTGCTTATAACTCGCTTGTTATTGGTCCTACAGGTTTGGGATGGTAAACCAACCTACAGGAAATCATGGGCTGGGAATCATTTGGTGTGGTCGGATTTGACCTTGTACCCCTCCTTCAAGGTCAAACAAAGATAGCAAAACTTAAAAGTGCCTATAAATCACTTATTATTGGTTCTAGAGGTTTGGGATGGTAAACCATCCTATAGGAAATCATGGGCTGGGAATCTTTTGGTGTGGTCAGATTTGACCTTTGGACCCCTTCTTCAAGGTCGTACGAGGATACTGCATTTGCAGTATTTCTTTGAATATGTTTTAAGCTACTCTTTACACTTAAACAGTTACCTTGTTACTTTCCTTCATAATACCATTTGCAGGGCACAACTTTTTTGTCCTTTTCTTCTGTCAGGTTCAGAATTTCTTTTGAACATGCTGTTCAATTACCATTTACTGTACTTCCGTACAGCACTTTCCCTGATAATTATGCTTTCCTCTCATTATTACCTTCACAAATCAAAAACACTCAGTCAGCTGACACAGTGCCCGTTCACGGGCACTCTCCTCTTGTTGAGATATAGCCAGGGCAAGATATTAAAGGTCAGAGTCACTACAGCAAGGTCAGAGGTCAAATATAAGCCAGATCATCACGTTGCATACCTATACCCCCTAATATATCCCAACCAAGTATTTATTTCCTACACCTTGTGGTTTCCGAGATGTAACAAGAACAATTTTTTAAAGTAAGGCCAATATAACAAGGTCAAATCAAGGTCACACCATGATGCTGCATATCTACTGACCCTAATCAATGTCGCTACCAAGTATCAACCTTCTACACCTTACTGTTTCCATTATATAGCCCAGACAAGATTTTAAAAAAAGTCAAGTCACTACAGCAAGACCAAAGGTCAAATCAAGGTCACATCATGGCATTGCACACCAAACCAGTGTCCCTATCATGTATCAACTTTGGTTTCCAAGATATAGCCCAGACAAGATTTTACATGTCAATAATGCACACGTCATAATAATGCACACCTACACCCCCTGAGCAATGTCCCTACCAAATATCAACTTCCTACACCTTTAGGGATTCCTAGATATAGCCCTGACAAGAGTTTAAATGTCAAGGTCACTGACAAGGTCAAAGATTAAAATCAAGGTTATGCCATGACATTGCACACTTACACCCCCAACCAGTTTCCCTAGCAAGTTTCAAACTTCTACAACTTTTGGTTTTCCGAGATATAGCCTGGACAAGATTTTAAATATCAAGATCACTATGATGAGGTCTAAGGTCAAATCAAGGTCACATCATGACGTTGCACACCTAAACGCCTTAACCAATGTCTCGAGCATCAACCTCCCGCACCTTACGATTTTTGAAATGTAGCCCAGACAAGATTTTCAAACTAAAGGCCACTGCGGCAAGGTCAAATGTATGTCACACCATGACGTTGCATTTTTATTTTTTTACATTCTGTCCAATGGACAATTGCTTTACCAGTCGGCGCGACCAGTCCTGCCAAACGCTAGAAAAAGACGTCCTGCATATACTACCAGCAGGACCGGTCACAGAGTGTGCATTTGCTAGGTGGCACATCGTACTTCCTTCCTGTCTAGACATCGTGACGTCATAGCATCTTTTTTCATTTGGAGAGACATTTTTGAAATTTTACAACAAATTCAACCATTTTATGAACTTTTAATTATATCTATGTATTTCTACTGAAGTACTGATCATTATGTCGTCCCCTGGATGGAAGAGAGGCACGTGTGGCCATGTTATGGCTGTGTTTGATGGCCACCTCAAGTGCGTGAGATGTAGAGATAAGGGGGTTAGAGACGATCCGTGTGTCCTCAAGAAAGATTTCCAATCTGCAAGGCGCTTACCCCAGAGCAGGTTCAACAGCTTGCATCCCCCACCTACAGAAATAGGAAGAACAAAGAAACACAGAAACTGCTGGACTCCTCAGGGACCAGTTTGTCAAGCCACCCAGGTCGTCTAGATGGTACGACATGCATGCTGACAAGGAAGACTGATAGATCCACTGTGTGTTTCTGGTCTCCGGAACCGAAAAAGCTGAATAGTGCATTCAGCAGGGTGGCCAGATGTAGTTTACCTGCTGCCCCACCCTCCCGGGCCCTTAGCATGGACATTTTGAGACGCTGGGAAAGAGCAGCCAGAGAACAGACTAATGTGCAACCAGGCTGCTGGGTTGTCAAGGTGCCTGACTAGAGTACAGGACGCGATGTCTACACAGCTCAAGAACTTGCATTTGGATAAGAGCAAGGGCAAGTCCTCGGAAAGAACACAGCAAGGTGTGGGCGAACTGGAGTATTTGGTGACTTTTAACTGGTAAATCTCCCAAGCCACAGCCAGGACAATGCAGGACTTGTCTGAGGGCATTTTCATCAGCTTGGCAAACTTTACCCTTGCACATAGAGACAGCTACCTGGAGTATTTACATGCTGGTGTAAAACAGGACATGCTCACTGCACTGTGTACTGCTCCTGTCCATTTGCAGTCACTTTTCCCTGACCAGCTTCTTATTAAAGCTGAGGAAGAAGTGTCCAGAAGTGAGGAGAGGCGTTCTTCTGCCCAGTCTCACAGAAATTTCATCCGTATGCTTCCAATGACAGATCTACTCATCAACCAGACCGCAAGTCCAGCATCCCAGCTTGGAAGCAAATACGTGAACGTCAACAGGGAAACAAAGGTCGTGGCATGCCTTCCACTTTCTCACAGAAACTGGCGAAGGGTTCTAAACCACATAAATGACAATTACTGTGTAAACTGTGTTACCGGACTGAAGGACTGTGCTTGTGTGTCCGGTCAGATAGGTTTGAACCCTTCACCAGTGATGGCTGAAAACAGGGACTTGACCAGCAAGAGTGAAACTATAAATTTACTTGTAAACTCTTGTGTTGCAAATGCTCATCCTGTTATCGGGTTGCCATAAAAGAAAGGAGTAATTCGCAATTATTCTCAAACTTACACAGAAATAAGATATGTGAAAGATGTTTCCTGTGTACGTCACTTGAGCTCTGTAAATCTTGTCACAAATGTCCCAACTGATGCCATAGATCTACCTTTAGGGGCCAGACTGCACCAGTTTTGGAAAAAATGGGAAGCCCTGAGGGCGAGTCCCAAGGTAGTAACAGCGCTCAGAGAGGGCTACACCCTCCCCTTCCTGTTCAGGCCCAACTTAACCAGATCACCAACTGTCATAAGCAACTATGTCAACCCTCCCAAGAACCCCCACCTTTTGGAGGCCCTGTATTAGCTGGTGAAGAAAAATGAAGTAGAACTGGTAGCAAACCAAAAATCTCGGGGGTTTTACAACCGGCTATTTTTGGAGACCTATCTTAGACCTGAGCACCTTGAACACCTTCCTAAACACAGTTATTCGAAATGGAGACGCCAGACAATAAGGACCTCCCTATAGGCAGGGGAGTCAGTCACCTCCACAGATTTCAATGATGCATACTTCCACATACCAATTCACAATCAGTCCAGGAAGTACATGCGTTTTCATATCCAGGGTTGGCCCTACTAGTTCCACAGCACCCATGGAGTTCACAGTGGTGGCCAAAGAGGTAAAACTGATGGCTTTACAGAAGGGTACAAGAATCCACCAGTACCTAGAAGACTGGTTGGTGAGAGCCACATCCCACCAAACTTGTCTCCAGCATACACACACCTTTGTAGCTCTTTGTCGAGAACTAGGTTGGCTGGTGAACTAGGAAAAGTCAGAGCTGGTTCCAAAACAGGTTTTCAACATCGTAGGTTACCAGTTCGACCTAAGAGAGGGCAAGGTTAGACCCACACCAGAGCGTTGGCAGGCCTTAACAGACAAGATTCAGTCAATACTCTCTGGTCCGGTGTGGCAGTTCATGTCTCTCATAGGTCTACTCACAGCAACAGAAAAGCAAGTCCACCTAGGTCGGGCCTAGGTGAGGGGGGGGGGATGTAGTCGGGCCCTCTGTGTGCCTTTCTATGGAGAATCCTAACCTGGTGCACCAGGAGACAGGTAACTCTCAAAGCTCGACACATCCCAGGTGGCTGAATGTGATTGCAAACTATCCAGACTAGGCCAAACCATTCAAACAGAATGGTCCCTTCACCCAGAGGTCTTCCAAGCCATTTGTTCCTGGTGGCACCAGTCCCAAGTGGACCTGTTTGCCACCAGATTCAACAACAAACTACCACATTTTGTGTCACCAGTTCCAGACCCCCAGGCATGAGCAGTGGATGCACTCAGTCTGTCCTGGGAAGATCTGGACACACATGCCTTCCCACCAGCAGCCATCTTGGGCAAAGTGGTAGAGAAGTTGCAGGACTATCCATGCAACAGAATAATTCTGATTGCCCAACATGGCCTGGTTTTGGGGATCTAGTGATTATGGCAACCTGTCCAACCTGAACCTACATGCCTGGCTTCTAGAGCCACAGCAATCAAGGAGCAGGGCTTCTCTGAGGCAGTGGCAGCACAAATTGGGGCTCCTCAAAGAGTATTAACCAGATCCATCTATGAGGCAAAGTGGACCATTTTTACAAAGTGGTGCCTCAGTAATCAGGTTTACTTCAGGGCACCACCTCTGAAAGCCATAGCTGACTTCCTTCTGTACTTGTTCCAGGACAGGAAGCTACTGCCTAGCACCATTGATGGCTACAGATCAGCCATTGCTGACAAGTTGGGCAACTCCCCCATTAATGTTAGCAAAGATGAGAATCTCACCCGTCTCCTGGATAGATTCCATAGAGACAGACCCAAGGACAGGAGGGGCATCCCTTCCTGGAACCTCTCCTTGATTCTACATCAGCTGACAAAGGCTCCCTTTGAACCCTTAAACGAGGCCTCACTTGACCTTCAAGACTGTTTTTCTGCTGGCCCTGGGTTCTGGTAAACGCAGAAGTGAGATCCATACTTGGTTACATCAGACACAAGTCAGACTGGTCTAAGGTGTCTTTGTACCCCTCACCCAGCTTTCTATCCAAAAACCAGCTGGCTAAGGAGGGCCCAGATAGTGTGGCCCCAGTGGTTATACCAGCCCTGGCCCCCACTCTGGATAAGTTACTCAAGGGTGACTGGTCGTTATGTCCAGTCAGAGCTCTGCGCCATTACTTGGACAGGACCTCAGCTCTTAGCCAGAACAGTTAGTCTTTGTCTCCTTCAAGAAAGGTTTTGATAAGGACTTCTCACCTGCCACCGTCTCATGGATCAAGCAAACTGTGATCCTATGTTATGAGCTCTCTGATTAGGAGGTCAGGAGGCCCTCACACTGCATCGGGTTAAAGCCCATGACATCAGGGCCTTTGCTGCCTCTAAGGCCTTCTAGTCGGGGGGGGGGGGGGGGGGAGGTCTCCTTAGAGCAAATTTTGTCAGCCTGCCACTGGAAATTACATAACACCTTCACACAGTTCTATTTGAAGGATGTGACTTGGGCTGATACAGAGCTTTTTCATTTGGGGCCAGTGGTGGCTGGACAGCAGGTCCACCACCAACCCCAAAAATGAGGAGATATGTATATATATACATATGGTGTATACTTTGTATATAGGACACAAGTATAATGATAAAAAACATATAAAAAAAAAACAAAAAAAAAACGGTAACCGGTTAGTAGTAGCCAACCCTGACCTTACAGGGTTCTCTGACCCTAGGTTAAACTGGGTCTTCTCAGTTTTGTTTTGGAGTTCATTTGAGTCCCTAGTACCTTACCCACCTACCAAGTGGTAGTTATTTAGCAATGGTCCATTAGATAGGATGTATTAACGCAGTAAAATTGCAAATTTAATAAGTAACTTAAATTTTTATAAGTTAATACATGTAAATCTACACCACTGACCAAATTCTCTAATAAGTATCAACATCTTACCCCACAGTTTCTGAGATAGAGCCTGGCAAGCTTTTTCCCACTGCCTGCCCAGACGCCCTGTGTGAAAACAATACATGCACAGCCTTTAAAGGCTGTGGGATAAAAAAGTTGGGGTATTGTCTTCACGAATGGTATCCCAATGGGCGTTCAGGATTGCTGAGGGAAAAGTTTGTCTGGGCTGTATCTGAGAAACCGTTTTGTAACATCATGGTGTAAATTTGTAACATCATGGTGTGATGTTGATTTGACCTTTGACCTTGCTGGAGTGACCTTGAGTTTGAAAATCTTGTCCAGGCTACATCTCGGAACCGCAAGGTGTAGGAAGTTGATACTTGGGAGGGACATTGGTTAGGGGGTATATGTTTGTAACATCATGGTGTGACCTTGATCTGACCTTTGATCTTGCTGGAGTGTTCTTGAGTTTGAAAATCTTGTCTGGGGTGTACCTCGGAACAGTAAGGCGTAGGAATTTGATACTTAGGGATATTGGCTGGGGTTTGTAGGTGTGCAGCATCATGGTGTGACCTTGATTTAATGTTTGACCTTGCTCTATGAAATCTTGTCTGGGCAATATCTTGGTAACTGTAAGGTGTAGGAAAATGCTACTTGGTAGGGGCATCAGTTGGTGGTCGTAGGTGTGCAACGTCATAGTTTGATTTGACCTCTGACCTTACTTTAGTGACCTTGACCTGGAATATCTTGTCTGGTCTATATCTCAGCAGCCATAAGGTATAGGAAGTTGATACTTCGTAGGGACATTGATTTGGAGTTGTAGCTGTGCAGTATTATGGTGCAACCTGGATATGACCTTGGCCCTTGCCATAGTGACCTTGACCTTAATATCTTATCCAGGCTATATCTCAGAAATCGTGCAGTGTAGGAAGTTGATACTTGGTAGGGACATTGGTTGGGGGTTTTGGATGTGCAACGCCATGATATGACCTTGATTTGACCTTTGACCTTGTCGTACTGACCATGACCTTTAAAATCTTGTCAGGCCAATATCACTGAAACCGTTATGTGTAGGAAGTTGATACTTGGTAGGGACATTGCTTAGGGGTTGTAGGTGTGCAACATCATGTTGTGATCGTGATTTGACCTTGTCATAGTGACCATGAGTTTGACAATCTTGTCCAGGCTATGTCTTGGATTAGGGGGTGTAGGTGTGCAGCATCATCTGCCAAAATGTGTTCACCTGCCATATTTGAGACATGTTTCTCTTATGACAGATTTTTGCAACTGACTATTATATGTACTTTTACATAATTGTGCTATTTCCATTGACAGCTATACTCCAATTAATAAATTTTAGAGCTTTTTAATTTTTGGTTTACAGATTAATGCCGTCATCTTGCTATTAATTTATCTTGTTTTAATACTTCATCTTGGACCTTTATATAACTGACACTGCTCTGAAAGTACAGGTATCCCAATCTTTGTACTGTTTCACTACTTCTATATCTCATGGTGTTGAAAACTATTTCCCCATGCTCTGGGGTATGGGCATTTCTGATGCTATATATTTTTTTTTCATTTTGATCCTTGTTTCTCCAAAAGATGCCCCAAAGTCCTGTTGCCTTTCACAACTCTAGCTTCTTAAGATGATCTAGATATGAGAAGCTGCTACAGCTAAAGCTCCAAAGTATCCCTTTTAAGGTACTAGTTGGATTTTTCCAAAAAACTATTTATAGCTGTGACTATATTTGTCTTAATTCAATTATCAGGTGGCTCAAAGAGATATAGAAAAGTCCTAACCAGACTAAATGTGGTTCATATTTCTCGGGCATAAAGTTGCACGGAGGTCCTACACACCCCAAGCTGAAAACAGAGTCAGTTTATGGACCTGATTTTTTTCTTTCATAAACATGTATAAATTATTTTTAACATGTAAGGATTTCATCCTGGAAGTAAAAATATGGGGGATGGTGGCTCTTAAAGACAAGAGGAGAGTGCCCGTGAACGGGCACTGTGTCAGCTGACTTGAGTGTTTTTGATTTGTGAAGGTGATTAGAGGACAGAATAATTATCAGGAAAAGGGCTGTACAGAAATACAGTAAATGGTAACTGAACAGCAAGTTCGAAAGAAATTCCGAAGCTGACAGAAGAAAAGGATAAAAAAGTTGTGCCCTGTAAATGGTATTATGAAGGAAAATAACAAGGTAATTGTTTAAGTGTAAAAAATAGGTTAAAACATATTTAAAGAAATACTACAAATGCAATATCCTCGTTCGACCTTGAAGAAGGGGTCCAAGGTCAAATCTAACCACACAAATACATTCCCAGCCCATGATTTCCTATGGTTTACCATTCCAAACCTCTAGGACCAATTATAAATGAGTTATAATCACTTTTAAGCTTGGCTGTCCTCATTTGACCTTGAAGGAGGGGTCCAAAGGTCAAATCTGACCATACCAAAAGATTCCGAGCCAATGATTTCCTATGGGATGGTTTACCATCCCAAATCTCTGTCACCAATAATAAGCGAGTTGTAGGCACTTTCAATTTTCGCTATCCTCATTTGACCTTGAAGGAGGGTTCCAAGGTCAAATCAGACCATATCAACAGATTCACAGCCCATGATTTCCTGTCTGTTTACCATCCCAAACCTCTGGGACCAATAATAAGCGAGTTATAAGCACTTTTAAGTTTGGCTATCCTTGTTTGACCTTGAAGGAGGGGTCATTGAAGGTCAAATCTGACCACACCAAAAGATTCCCACCCCATGATTTCCTACAGGTTGGTTTATCATCCCAAACCTGTAGGATCAATAATAAGGGAGATATAAGCACTTTTCATGACTGACAAAAAACACCTGTGGCGGCCATCTTGTTTCTCAAAATGAGGCCAAAAATATTCCCAGACAACATTTTATGGTTATTAATATATACTGCAAACTTAAGAAAGCTAGCTATAATATTTTTTTTCATCAGAGCAGTAATGGTGAAATCTCTCTCTACACACTGCGGCTATCCAGTGGATACAATGATTTACTCAACAGTGAGAACCTGAAAGTAGCTATTGCTCAGCTATGCCATGACATAGAGGTCTGCAATTTCACTATGTTATAGCTGACCAAAAATTCTGTGAATAACATATTTAACAAATTACTCTAAATGTAATAGTTTTCAAGTTACAACTGATTTACTCAACAGTGAGAACCTCAAAGGAACTATTACTCAGCTATGCAATGAGCTACATGTCTGAAATTTTACTATGTTATAGCTAACCCAAAAGTAGGTGAACAACATATTTAAGCAAACTACTGTAAATGCAATAGTTTTCAAGCTACAACTGATTTACTCAATAGTGAGAACCTGAAAATAGCTATTGCTCCGCTATGCCATGAGCTATAGGTCTGTAATTTCACTATGTTATAGCTGACCCAAAAGTAGGTGAACAATATATTTTAACAAAACACTCCAAATGCAATATTTTTCAAGTTATAGCTGATTTACTCAACAGTCAGTACCTGAGAATAGCTATTGCTCAGTTGTGCCATGAGCTATAGGTCTATAATTTCACTATGTTATAGCTGACCCAAAAGTAGCTGAATAACATATTTGCACAAATTTCTGTAAATGCAATAGTTTTCCAATTATAACTGATTTACTCAACAGTGAGAACTTCAAAGTAGCTATTACTCAGCTATGAAATGAGCCACAGGTCTGAAACTTCACTATGTTATAGCTGACCCCAAAATAGGTGAATAACATATTGAAACAAAATACTCTAAATGCAATAGTTTTCAAGTTATAAGTGATTTACTCAACAGTGATAACCTAAAAGTAGCTATTACTCAGCTATGCCATGAGCTACAGGTCTGAAATTTTACTATGTTATAGCTGAGCCAAAAGTAGCTGAATAACATATTTATACGAAATTCTCTAAATGCAATAGTTTTTAAGTTACAAGTGATTTTACTCAAGATGGAAGTTACTGAAAAGCCCAAAAGTAGCTATTACTCACTTAGCTATTGAGACAGACACCCAACTTACTCACCATATTGTAGCTATGAAAAAAGTAGCTGAATAACATATTTATACGAAATTCTCTAAATGCAATAGTTTTCAAATTATAAGCGATTTACTCAACAGTGATAACCTAAAAGTAGCTATTACTCAGCTATGCCATGAGCTACAGGTCTGAAATTTTACTATGTTATAGCTGACCCAAAAGTAGCTGAATAACATATTTATACGAAATTCTCTAAATGCAATAGTTTTCAAGTTATAAGCGATTTACTCAACAGTGATAATCTAAAAGTAGCTATTACTCAGCTATGCCATGAGCTACAGGTCTGAAATTTCACTATGTTATAGCTGGCCCAAAAGTAGCTGAATAACATATTTATACAAAATTCTCTAAATGCAATAGTTTTTAAGTTACAAGTGATTTTACTCATAATGGAAGTTACTGAAAAGCCCAAAAGTAGCTATTACTCACTTAGCTATTGAGACAGACACCCAACTTACTCACCATATTGTAGCTATGAAAAAAGTAGCTGAACAACATATTTTCACAAAATGCTGTAAATGCAACACTTTTGAAGTTATAAGTGATTTAGTGCATGATTTCATGAATTTTAATGCATTAAAAATTATTAAAAAAATTTATTAAAAAAAAAGTAAGACAGATCCAGGTCTCATACTCACACAAGAGAATCTACCTCTGGCCTAGTACATATATGCAAGATATGAGAGAAATCCCTGCAATAGTCACTGAGAAAATTGTGATAAAAAGTTGAAATTTTCACACTTTTGGTGGGGGTACCCCCCTTGTAATGTCTCTAGCAAACAGACGAACAGACAGATTTGCATGCCTTGAACAATTTTTCATCCTCGATAGATAAGGTATCTTTTAAAAAAAACAGCATGTCTCTAGGCCTTGTAGTTTTGGAGAAGAAGTTGTTCACGCGGACGCCCACACCGCAGAGTGATGACATAATGTCAGCTGACTGACAAGTCAGCTGACATAAAAAACCAAATTGGAGAAATTTTTTCTAAGGAAATTTTAACCCAAAACCACAGAGCCAAGTTATCACTTGCCAAATGTGATAATGGGGTCAGGACACAGTAGGTGTCCTCGACTTCAGTGGCTAATGCACATCCTTATTATTGTATTTAAAAACTAGTCTTGTTTCAATTGACCTAGTTTCTCATTGGTCCACTGTGACCTAGCCATATTAATTCTCCCGCCTGAATCCACCATATTCATTATAAATTTTAACTTTGAACAAACAGCATCAATTTTTTATTCGATTTTATATTTCGATTTTTAACTTTTTGAAACTTGTGAGCTTCAGAGTGATGAAACTTCCAAGTTTCCTTGTGTTGCAGGTCTGAATAGCAGTGCACAGAAGTTCATGGAGTTACCAGATGCGCTGCTCTAGTTGACCTGCTGAAACTCAAATATTTTGAGACATGCTTGTATAGCTCTGGATCTGGAGCGCTGATAAAGGGCTGTTTTCATTTCATTTTCACCTCTGGTGTTTTAACTTCAAATCTTGACCATAGCTTTGCAAGCACGTATCAGAATATTTTTTTCCTATTTTCCAGTTCAAGATGCCTCAGAAATTTTTCCAGTGCAATAAGTGTATGGAAAAGCATGAGAGACCAGTAAATGCGAAGTGTCAAAGACAAAATGTGCTAGCTGATGATTCTGTTAGTTCCATGGACAGTGACATTCAATCTAACAGTAATTCTATCAGCCAGGATATCAGCATACAGATTCTAACAGAACTCAAACACCTTAGTGGTAGAATTCAGGAAGTCGAGAAAAAGGTGGAACAGCAAGATGCCAGCAAGGGATCTTCACCACACGTCGGGATACTGCCTCAAGCTGCATCTAAGCCGCCAGCAGATGAACTCATTCTGCCCACTACCGCCACGCTGGGGAGATCTGTCGAGGTACAGAGGGAGGTGGACGCCAGACTGCAGGAACTCAGGACCTTAAATGAGCAAGGCAAGTTCAAGTCCCAAAGGGGCGGTTCTGATACTGTATACTGTAAATTAGAAGTCCCTTGGCCCCATAATTATATACTTACTGGTAGTACTAAGTCTAGAGCCAGTTATGACAATCTCTCTATGTCTCAGTGGGTGGCGGGTTTTTCTCAAATTATTAGAGAGCAAACTGACCTTACTGTCAAAAATCAAATGCTGGACTACATGTCTGACCTTATGGAGGATTCTCATGATTTTGGCTGGCAGGCGGCTAAAGGCTGCCATGCAGTCCTCTTGGTTAAGATGGAGGAAGGTAAAGTGGCTTGGGGGGACACAAACAAAATAGATAGAATTAGAAGGGCTCATGCCCAGAAAGTTCAGTCTGGTCAAGTGTCAGGAGTTGTCAATAAGAAAACTGTAAAGTCTAGAACTCCACTTCCATGTCGATTTTATCAGAAAGGAACTTGTGGCAAGTCCCAAGATGCAGTTACAAGTCCAACGTGTAATACTCCAGTTACAAAGGTGAGTGTTCACTCAAACTTCAGTAAAGACAACTCTGTTGCCGACGCCGTCGTTAGTCCACTGCTAATCAGTCGTCATAAAACCGTTACTGCCACTAGAAAGAAGGAAGCTGGCACTGTAAATGGTTCAGCAGATAACAAATTTGACTTCACCTTGATTTCTCGTCCCCATAACAGGACTCGCATTAATAAGGCAAAAAATACTGATATTTTTCGACTCTGGGATAGCCAAAATCACCAAAAATTCGGGTTTATTCCCCTCAGTGATCTTGTCATCCCCAATGATAACAAGCAAATCCCTTTGCAAGGTAGTTTGCTTCAGGCCAGGTATAATGTCGCTAAAGAAGGCAATCACAATTTCATGGGGGCTCAGATCCAAATACCTTCACAGTTGAATCCGGATGTCTGGCAGGACTACTTAATTGACTACTGGGATAAACAGCTCCCTTATCTTATCCGTTATGGATTTCCTCTGGATTTTGACACAGGTGTTGATTTAAATCATACGGAAGTCAATCATCCCTCAGCCAAACATCATGTACCAGATGTTAAAGCATATTTGGATGAGGAAGTGAAGTATAAAGCTGTCCTAGGCCCTTTCAGGGAAGCACCATACCCAGATTTACACATATCACCCTTTATGACCAGGGATAAACCGGGGGCCAAAAATAGAAGGGTCATAATCGACCTTAGTTACCCTCAAAACCATTCAGTTAATGCTGGGGTTCACAAAGATCAGTATTTAGGCACACAATTTGCCCTTACCCTCCCAAGTTTAGATAATATCACTGATGAGATCAAAAAGTTAGGAAAGGGATCTCTTATCTATAAAGTGGACATCTCTAGGGCATTTCGCCATGTTAAGATTGATCCAAAAGACTATTATTTGTTAGGATTGAAGCTTGACCACTACTATCTGGACACTTGCCTGCCTTTTGGATTTAGGCATGGTTCTTCGATCTTTCAGAGATTAAGCGATGCTATTAGGTTTATTATGACCTCCAAAGGTCACAGTATCACAAATTATATTGATGATCTTATTGGACATGCCTTGCCCAGCCAGGCACATAAATCCTTCAATACTCTGACCTCCCTTCTCCAAGAACTTGGACTCCAGATCAGTAGCAAGAAATTAATCTCCCCTACTACTCGTGCGGTGTGCTTAGGCATTAAAGTGGACACAGCCAAATTTACACTGGCTATTCCCCAAGAAAAGCTTACTGAAATTACTAGTATCTGTGATCTGTGGGCTACCAAAGACACCTGTTCCAAAAGGGACCTTCAATCCCTACTGGGCCAGTTACTGTACATTTCCAAGTGTGTCAGGGCCTCTAGGGCCTTCCTGAATCGTATGCTAGACCTCCTCAGGTCATCTGATAAGCAGGACCTTATTCAACTTACAGTTTCATTTAAACAGGACTTGAACTGGTTTAGATCCTTCCTCCCCACTTTCAATGGCACCACTTTCTTTTGTCACAAGAAATTTGACCTCCAAGTCCATTTGGATGCTTGCCTTAATGGCTTAGGTGCAATTTGTGGTAATGAGGTCTATTCTATACCCTTAACCCCTGGCTTCTGTAATTATGATATAGTTCACCTGGAAATGATAAATATTCTGGTGGCCATCAGGGCCTGGGCTGCCCATTGGGCAAATCATAAGATCTTGATTCATTGTGATAATCAGGCTGTGGTCGCCATTATGGCTTCCAGCAAGACCAGGGATCTAACACTAGCTGCCATTCACAGGAATATCCTCATGGAATGTGCCAGATTTGATATTGAGCTTAACACTGTTCACATAGCTGGCAAGAGTAATGTAGTGGCTGATGCCCTCTCCAGACTATCATTAGATGTCAGATACATGAAAAGTATTTACAGTCATGTGGCAGATCCGGTCTGGCTGAATCTTCCTACTAGCATTATTGAATTGAATTGGTCCATTTAATTTCAGGTACCTCCATGGCTGCTGTATTGGCTTCCAGGGCTCACCGAAGGCTTCATCACTCTTTGGCTTCCTCTACCTCCAAGGCCTATTCTAAAATGTTTCGTACATTCTTATCATTTTGTGTGTTTGTTTCCATTAACATTTTCTCCATATCTGTCCTTGACTTAATGTCATTCCTAGAATTCTTGGCTTACAATGACTTTACTAGCTCAGCCATTGCCAATCACATGTCAGCTGTCAGGACAAAATTTGCCATGTTGGGCTTGAATACATCTCCCTTCCATGACCCTCGCATCAAATACTTCACTAAGTCCATCACTCTTACTTCTTCACTTAAGGTTTCTCTTAAGTCGGTAATTGACATTCCTCTCTTATCCAGAATAATCTCCCAATGTGACAACACTTACATGGGCCAGGTCTTCAAGGCAGCCTACCTTCTTTCCTTCTTTTCTTTTCTCAGAATTTCTAACCTGGTTCCCCATACCCTTAATTCTTTTGACCCCGTGAAGCATTTATCTAGGGCTGATGTCTTTTTTGCCCACCCAGGTGCCCACATTTTAATCACCTGGTCTAAAACCCTTCACGCCAAAAATCAAGCTAGGGTACTGAAAATCCCCCACCTGGGCAGTTCCCCTTTGTGCCCAGTTCAAGCTCTCAAAAATTTGCTTCTTATTACCCCTGCAGGTCGTAACAAGCCTCTCTTCCAGGTCAAACTTAGGTCAAATTGGGTCCCTCTGTCTGATACTAGACTACGTAAACACTTTAAAAACATTATCACTGCCCTTAACCTTGGCCAGTCTTCTCTGACCTTTCACTCTTTCCGGCGTTCAGGTGCCACTATGGCTTTTAACTCCGAGGTCCCCATTCAGGACATCCAGAGCCATGGCACCTGGACGTCGGATTGTGTCTGGTCCTACATCACTCAAAATCATGATGCATCAGACAAGGTGGCTTTGGCCTTCCAACAGCGACTACTCCAATAGTCCACTACTTGGGGTTTGGGGTCAATCCCTACTCCACCTCAACAGTAAATTACCTAGTCATTCTTAACAACTCCAGACTCACTACTAAGTCTGTAAGGTTTTGTCCTAGTCTGACCTCTTCATCTAGTAAAATCTTAGTGTAAACTCTTAACTTCAACTTCATGTAGTACTTAAATATATCCTAAAGTATAACACACCTTTAAGGTTACCTTAATGTCAATTTCCTCTCCACTGAATCAATCAGGATTTCAGTGCTTCCATCAGTTTGCCTTTATTTGTAAAGTGTAACAGTATGGCATAGTAATCACCACCTTAAGGTCACCTTATATTGTGGTGTACAGGGCTTAACCCTAGGTGGCCAGTTGTTTGGTTAGGAGCAAGTTGCTTCCATAATTTAGGGCCACCTTATTGTGTGTCAAGTTTTAATATATTGTTAGTGTTACTGTATGTAAATACATCTAGTAATTATATTGTAAATAAACTATTAAACCCCACTGTGTCGATTACCTGACAGTATTGCAGTCCAGGACACTGTGGGGTCAGGACACAGTAGGTGTCCTCGACTTCAGTGGCTAATGCACATCCTTATTATTGTATTTAAAAACTAGTCTTGTTTCAATTGACCTAGTTTCTCATTGGTCCACTGTGACCTAGCCATATTAATTCTCCCGCCTGAATCCACCATATTCATTATAAATTTTAACTTTGAACAAACAGCATCAATTTCCCACCCTCCCATACCCTTGGGCTCAGTCTGCTGTGTTCAGTTTACTACCACCTGTTTATATCATGTAGTTGTAGATTCATCATGCCAGTCAGGGCACCTCAGCTTGGGAGTATGACCTTGGAGGAAGGTCGAACTCAAGCACACACTTGGCAATGCTACAAGGCGTCAATCAGTGTTACCTCAGCTGGACAGTATACCAATGCACTGGGCAAGACTCGTGTGATCTTCCCTCAGCCTGCCACACTTTCTCGCCTTCCCCAGGATGCCAGGAGCCCCACAGTTCAACATGACTCAGTGGATGGCCTGGGCCCCCACCCCTGATGATTGGGTGGCACCTGGCAACGTGGACATAATAGTATCTCATAATAGTGATTCAGTGTAATTTCTGGTTTATATGTCTCCTGTGTGGCTTAAAAGTGGCTGGGTGCTGGTCTAGTCTAGCAATATTCTGACCCTTGTGATTACTTAACGTACAAAGTAATACATAGTAACATTCACAAAAGTTGAGGTGCTGCTGCGTTGGATTAATGCTAGTGGTACTGATTTCACAAGTAAATAACATCTCTGAAGTTCCAAACTACCCTCACTTGTCTAATCTTAGTGTTTTATACTTTACCCTGTAACACATTTTAGTACTGTGTATTCAATTTCATGGCTATGATACTACTAATTATATGTAACTGTGTATATAAAATCTTTTTAGTAATGTAACCAACGCATTCACTAGTGTACTATTGCTGTACTATATCTTTCACTAGTGTACTATTGTCTTTCTATGCATGTGCTGTTATTCGACACAACATTAACATCTGCTCTGGCAGTAATTATACTGGCATCATCAATTCATTGTCTTCACATAGTAGGTCATTATGGCCTTTACTATGTATGTACTGCCACTCATTATTCTAATTTTTAATTCACATTTTACTGTTTTATGCTATTTGCTAAAACACTGTTAACTATTATATATGGTATGTTACATGTCATTATCATGATATACGAGTTACTTTCTCACTGTATTCACGTGTACTCATTGTGTATTTTAACTAATGTTGGGGGAGTCAAACCTGAGTCCTTAGGTTTTAATTTTTTTAAATTTTTATTTTTAGTTCCTTAAGGGGGTCGTATTGCTCGACTCTGTAGGGTGTTGTTTCATTTTTAGCTAGATACTTAGGTTCCTCTTCATTGTTGTGCTTTAACAAGTGTTGTTACATATGTTTAACAAACTTGCAAATTTAATAAGTAAATTAAATTTTTATAAGTTAATACCCTATCCAATGGACAATTGCTTTACCGGTCGGCGCGACCGGTCCCGCCAAATGACAGAAAAAGTCATTCTGTATAAAATACCGGCAGGACCGGTCACAGTGTGTACGTTCGCCAGGTGTCGCCTCATGCATACTTCCTGTCTAGTCAGAATGACGTCATGGCGTCTTTTTCGTTGTCTAGACCTAGTCAGACCCCTAGTAAGCTGATAGCGGGGCCGGCTGGGAGGGCCTTGTCTGTCCATTGGATAGGGTATTAACTTATAAAAATTTAATTTACTTATTAAATTTGCAATTTTATTGCGTTAATACATCCTATCCAATGGACAATTGCTGAATAACTACCGCTTGGCTGGCGGGTAAGTTACTAGGGACTATATTGGAACTCATGCTGGAGTATTGAAAGAATTTATTATAATTAAGCCTGGGCAGACCTTGAGGTCAATGCCCCTAAGGCTCTGGTCGAGTATCATCATCCGGTTCTAAACTTGAACCGTCAGTCGACCTTGCCCTCCCCCCCCTTTTTGAACAGACCTGCTCTGAGGTAGGGGAAGAGAGGGATGAGTTCAGTCCCAAGAAAACAATTCCCAGAGGAAGCATGTCAGAAGATTGTTGAATCAGCCCAAGCAACATCCTTCAGGTAAAATTGTGTGAAGGTGTTGTGAGATTTCCAGTGACAGGCTGACAAAATTTGATCTAAAGAAATTCCAGATTGGAAGGCTTTAGAAGCAGCAAAGGCCCTTACATCATGAGCTTTCACTTGATGTAAGGTAAGGGCTTGTTGGTCAGAGAGCTCATAGCATAGGATCACAGTCTGCTTGATCCAGGAGGAGACGGTGGCAGGAGAGATGTCCTTGTCAAAACCTTTCTTGAAGGAGACAAAGACCAATTCTTTGTTCTGCCTGAGGTCTGAGGTTCTATCCAGATAGTAACGTAAGGCCCTGACTGGACAGAGAGACCTATCACCTTTAAGTGATTTATCCAAAGTGGGAGCCAAAGCTGGGATCACCACCGGGGCCACACTATCTGGACCCTCCCTAGCCAGTTGGTTCTTAGATAAGAAGCTGGGGGAAGGGTACAGGGACACCTTTGACCAATCTGACTGGTGTCGAATGTTCTTGTGTAGCCAAGCATGAATCTCACTCCTCCGTTTACCAGAACCTAGGGCCATCAGGAAAACCGTCTTAAAGGTTAAGTGTTTTAAGGAGGCCTCTTTCAAAGGTTCAAAGGGCGCTTTTGCCAGCTGGTGGAGGACCAGAGACAGGTTCCAGGAGGGTATGCCTCTCCTACCTTTTGGTCTGTCTCTGTGGAAACTATCCAATAGACGAGTGAGATTCTCATCTTTGCTGATGTTAATTGGATCATTGCCCAGTTTGTCTGCAATGGCTGATCTGTAGCCATCAATAGTGCCTGGTTGTAACTTCTTGTCCTGGAACAAATGCAGGAGGAAGTCAGCAATGGCTGTTAAAGGTGGTGCCCTGAAGTCCACCTGATTACTGAGGCACCACTTTGTAAAAATGGTCCACTTTGCCTCATAGACAGATCTGGTTGATCTTCTTTGAGGAGCCTCAATTCGTGCTGCCACTGCCTCAGAGAAGCCTTGCTCCTTGATTGCTGAGGCTCTAGGAGCCAGGCATGTAGATTCAGATTCGACAGGTTCCTGTGAAGGACCTGGTTGAATGGCTGAGACACTAGGTTGGGTATGCTGGGCAGACACAGTGGGATCTGGCTGGACATTGCTACCAGATCCCAAAACCAGGGCATGTTGGGCCACCCTGGGGCAATCAGAATTATTCTGTTGCAGGGATAGTCTTGAAGCTTCTCCACCACTTTGCCCAAGATGGCTGCCGGTGGATAGGCGTATGGGTCCAGATCCTCCCAGGAGAGACTGAGGGCATCCACTGCCCATGCCCGGGGATCTGGTACCGGTGAGACAAACTGAGGAAGTTTGTTGTTGAATCTGGTGGCAAACAGGTCCACTTGGGGTTGGTGCCACCGGTTGCATATAGCTTTGAACACTTCTGGATGAAGCGACCACTCTGTTTGAATGGTTTGGCCAAGCCTGGATAGCTTGTCTGCTATCACGTTCAACAGGCCGGGGATGTGACGTGCCCTGAGGGTTACTTGTTGCCTGGTGCACCAGGACAGTATTCTCCACAGTAGGGCACACAGCGAGCCCGACTTCATCCCCCCCTCTTTGTTGATATAAGCCACCACCGTTGTGTTGTCTGTAGCTATCAACACTGTCTTGTTGCAGACGAGGGTTCGAAAGTCTTTTAGAGCTAGGAATACTGCTTTTAGCTCTAACTGGTTTATGTGTAATTTGCTCTCTGGGAGAGACCAGGTTCCTCTTGCAGTGTGCTCGTCTAAGTGAGCGCCCCACCCTTCTTTTGATGCGTCTGTAAAGATTTGCAGAGCATGTTTTAGAGGGTGTAAAGGTTGACCTAGCAGTACATTGCCTTCCTCCAGCCACCACTTTAGATGGGGGTGGAGGGACTTGGGAACCGGGATCACCTTTTCCAGAGACTCTGGGACCCTCCAGTTGTTTTTCAAGTGCCACTGTATGGGCCTCATGTGCAGTCTCCCCAAGTGAACTTGTTTTTCTGTTGCTGTGAGGAGACCAATGAGGGACATGAACTGTCAAACCGGACAAACCGGACCGGACAGAATTGACTGGATTTTGTCTGTTAGGGCTAGCCAGCGTTCCTGGGTAGGTCTGACCCTGCCCTTTTCCAAATCGAACTGGTAACCTACGAAATTGAAAATCTGCTTGGGTTCCAGCTCTGATTTCTCTTCGTTTACCAGCCATCCCAAGTCTTTGCAGAGAGTCAGTAATTTTTGTGTGTGCTGAAGGCAGACTTGGGGGGGACTTGGCTCTGACCAACCAGTCGTCTAAGTACTGGTGGATCCTTATACCCCGTCTCAAGGCTAGCCATTTTACCTCTTTGGCTATCATTGTAAATTCCCTGGGGGCTGTGGACAGGCCAAAGGGTAAGGCCTTGAACTGATAAGTCTTGTCTTGGATTTGAAAACGCATGTACTTCCGGGATTGGCTGTTTATGGGGATATGGAAGTACGCGTCTTTGAAATCTACTGAAGTCACCCACTCCCCTGATTGGAGGGAGGTGCGTATTGTTTCCGGGGTTTCCATTTTGAAGGTTTGGGTCTTCAGAAAATTGTTCAAGTTGCTCAGATCCAAGATTGGCCGCCACCGGTTGTTGGGCTTTGGTACAAGGAACAACCGGTTGTAAAACCCCAGAGATTTTTGGTTTAGGACCAGCTCCACAGCATTTTTGTTTAACAGCTGATGCAATGCCTCCAACAGGTAGCTGTTCCTGTGGGGATCTACATAGCAGCTTGTTATTGTCGGTTCTCTTGTGAGGTGAGGTCTGGACCGGAATGGCAGAACGTAACCCTCTCTTAGGATTGAAACCACTCTGGGGTTTACGTTCAGTGCAGCCCATTTTTCCCAAAAAAGTTGTAAGCTTGAGCCTACAGGCAGATTTGGTGCAACAAGTGGGGCATTTGTGACACTGTGGACAGAACTCAACTGATTTACACAGGAAACATTTTTCACAGACTTTATTAACATTTGATGATCGGGCATTACGTCTTTCTTTTGCGACGACCCTTCTGCAAAAAGAACATGATTGGCAACATGACATATTACAGGATACTGAGTTCTTTTGTCCCAACAACAGTTCTCTCCGGGTACTTTTGAGTCTGTAATAACACCTGACACAGAAGTCTCTATCTGACTCTTTACAACACAATAATTGTCATTTATATTGCTTCTGTGTCTTTGCAGGTCGCTGAGAGAAAGAGGAGGCCTTGCCCCTGTTAGATTTGTTACCCCGGCGCCTAAGCTGCTTCCAAGCTGGAAGGGTAGACGATTGCTCAGAACGTTGGTGGCCTTGCTTTGTAGACTGAGCATAAGGGTGTTAACGTGATGTCTTTCTTGCCGGACCGGGAGTACGCTTGTCCTCAAAATGGCGTATCTCCTCTTCTGCTTTGGCAATCATATGGTCAGGAAAAAGTGCACTCATGTGAAGTGGGGCAGACCTGAGGGCCATGAGGGTATCCTGCTTGATGCCAGACCGGACAAAATCTAGATAACTGTCCCTCCTAGCTAAGGTCAAGTTGGCCACATTAACAAAAACACCATCGGAAAGATCTTGCATGGTGCGAGCCATTGCCTGTGTGATAGATCTATTGAAGGTGACCAAAAAATCCAGTTCGTCAGCCGCCTGAGTGAGTTTAGGTGAAGTCTTTCCCTTAACCGTAATTCCCTGGATCACTTTCAATTGGTTTGTCATGTTCTCTTGGACCTTTGTAAGGCAACGACTGAATGCTGCTGCCTGGTTGCACATATACGTCTGGTCCCGTGCAGCCCGTTCCCACTTCCTCAGTGTGTCCTGTGACACCGGACGAGAAGCTGGGACAGAAGGGAGAGAACGACCAGCTATCCTTGGAAAACTGCTATTAAGACGAGCAGGTTCACTGGTCCAGGTGTATACCTTGGAACGGGAAAAGTCCTTCTTCTCACTATGCATTCCGTACCACTTCAAAGTTCAATCAATCAATCAATCAGTTGTCCAGGTGCTTAATCTCCGTATCAACGGATTCTAAGGCACACCATCCAATCTGTAAGGCATAAATCATGAGACATTAGACATGTTCCGAGTCGTTGCCAGGGAGGCGGTCCGGTGTTCGGTAGTAAGAAGCTATGGTGGGAATGATTTCTGAAATAGGTAGGTTTTGAGTCGACTTTTGAAACTGGAGAGATTTGGAGCACTGCGTATATCATATGGAAGATCATTCCATAACTTAGGGGCATCATATGAGAAACTATTGTTAAAATGGACCTTTGATTTATGGATGGAAGGACAGTAGGAGGGAACCAGAAGGAACAAATTTTTGGGATTGGAACGTCTTGTATTCACGGCAGATTTGTACAAGGGGAGATATGGTGCAAAATACTTAGGCTGGCCAGTGGTGAGGTACTTATAGACCAAAACTAGGGTTTTGAAGATAATACGTTGTCTAACGGGTAGCCAATGGAGTGTCCTAAGGGTGGATGTAATGTGAGTGTACTTTAAAGCACCAGTGACAAACCGTGCAAGCGCATTTTGAACATATTGGAGCCTTGTAGCATTTCGGGATGACAAACTGCGAAAAAGAGAGTTGCAATAGTCCAAACGACTACTGACCAGAGCATTTGCAATCACCACTGATGTATCCACAGAAAGAAACCTCCTGATACGATGAAGGTCCCTGAGGCTGATAAAGCAGGATTTGATAACAGAATTTACGTGATTGGTGAAACAAAACTTTGCATCAAACAGAACGCCCAGATTGCGTACAACATCTGCGGGAGAGAGACAATTTCCCAGGATATTGACAGGTAGTGAGTCACTGAGCCATTTGTGTCTGTCTTTGGCACCGAAGACTATGAATTCTGTTTTATCGGGATTTAGCTTGAGTTTGTTTTCAGACATCCAGACCTGAATATCATTCAAACATGATTTAAGACAGTCAAAAGACTTGAGACTATCATCAGGGGATAAGTGAATGAACAACTGAGTGTCGTCCGCATAGAAGTGGTAACGGACTCCGGTATATTTTCTGATGACTTGGCTCAGAGGTGTTGTGTAGAGGGAAAACAGAAGGGGACCTAAGACAGAACCTTGGGGGACTCCAAACTTCAATTTGAACAAATTCGAAAGACTAGAACCAATCTTGACTGAACCAATCTTGACTGAGGTGACTTAACGAACTGATCTTTACTGAGTCCGGCAGTTTCTGTATTACGAGTGGGGTATCCCTCTTGTAAGGTCACATTAAGTTTCTCAACCTTGCGACAAAGCCACTCATCTACTGGTACTTTAACAGAGATTTTCCCAGTCTGTGCTGTTTTGGTACCGGTGAAGGGATTATCATCTTGAGATGAGGAGGCGGAGTCAAATTCTGGGATGTCGGTCCAGGCCATGAAAGACCTAACTCCCCTTAATGTCTCCCGGTAACTTTGTTCAGCAGAAAGTTCTTGATCACCCTCAATAAGTTCTTCCTGTCCTTGAATAGATTCCCGGTCAGACAATTCCCCCTCGTCCGGTGAAAGAGATGACCGGTCACTGGCAACTTCTTGTTCCGGTTCCTCAACAGGGACTGTGGGACCGGTAGGGATGGTACCGGGAGTAACAGGCAGTACCGGTGAATGCATCTGAGGTTTATCACCGGAGGTGGGTGAGAAGACAGGTTCCTGGTCAGCTGGAAGATTTTCTGTGTCTGTACCGGGGGCCTCAACAGGCTGGGTAGCTGACACGTCTTCTGGATTCACACGCTGGCTGCCAGGCAGGACACCGGAAACCTCAGGAGGTTGAGAAGCTTTGGTAGTCTTCTTGTGACCGGTGGACTTCTTCTGCTGCTGCATAGAGGTGGAAGCAGCAGTTGGAGGAATAAAAGGTCTGTCTGTAACCGGAACATCAGTGTTCTTGACCGGTTCTACTGGAACTGAGAAGCTTTTCGCCAGGAAAAGGGCTTCCAACCTGGAAAATCTTTCAGACCACTTGTCGTCTAATGACTGTAGTTCAGTTTGAAGCTCTGAAGATTTGCTGGATTTCTTCTTAAGGGGAGATTTGTGAAAGGACTTCTTTTGTTTCTTAGGTGTAGATTCGCCTCTATCACTGGAGCTCTCACCCTTGTTCTCGACCCTACCCAAAACTGTAACATCAGAGGCAGCAACGTGGGTAGGGGAGGGATTTTTCTTCTGGCCAGATTCCTTACGTTCTCTATACTTAGGAGTGGCCAACTGCGTCTTCTGAGCTTCTGTGAAACTATCACAAATGGAGCATGGTTTCTTTGCTACACAGTCGTCCCCTCCAATTCCTTTCTCACGACAGCGAGCACACTTGGTATGAAGATCAAAGAGAGCCATAACGTGGCCGCACGAGCCCCTACGTTGGCCAGGGGAAGACATATTGCTCCAGGAATAAGTAGATATAAAACACATTGACAAATAAAGTGAAAGTCTCATAAAATATAAACTTCTTTAACACTGCAGGAAACACGTCCGTACACACTGAGCGCCAAACGAAAAAGACGCCATGACGTCATTCTGACTAGACAGGAAGTATGCATGAGGCGACACCTGGCGAACGTACACACTGTGACCGGTCCTGCCGGTATTTTATACAGAATGACTTTTTCTGTCGTTTGGCGGGACCAGTCGCGCCGACCGGTAAAGCAATTGTCCATTGGATAGGATGTATTAACGCAATAAAACATTAATATTACTACATTATTTTCACATGTTGCATACATACACGTATTGTGTTACTTTATCCTCCTTACTTTAATTCATGTGGGGTCAATCCCTACTCCGCCTCAACAGTAAATTACCTAGTCATTCTTAACAACTCCAGACTCATTACTAAGTCTGTAAGGTTTTGTCCTAGTCTGACCTCTTCATCTAGTAAAATCTTAGTGTAAACTCATAACTTCAACTTCATGTAGTACTTAAATATATCCTAAAGTATAACACACCTTTAAGGTTACCTTAATGTCAATTTCCTCTCCACTGAATCAATCAGGATTTCAGTGCTTCCATCAGTTTGCCTTTATCTGTAAAGTGTAACAGTATGGCATAGTAATCACCACCTTAAGGTCACCTTATATTGTGGTGTACAGGGCTTAACCCTAGGTGGCCAGTTGTTTGGTTAGGAGCAAGTTGCTTCCATAATTTAAGGCCACCTTATTGTGTGTCAAGTTTTAATATATTGTTAGTGTTACTGTATGTAAATACATCTAGTAATTATATTGTAAATAAACTATTAAATCCCACTGTGTCGATTACCTGACAGTATTGCAGTCCAGGACACTGCCACGCCATATCTTCACTAAAGTAACACAATGTATATCAAACTACAAGTTTGTACAATCAGTTTATTGGCAAATGATGAACTGCTACAATAACAGGCCAGCGTTTCTGATGTAACGCACCAATGCAACACATTTCATGTTTTGTTTGTATTTTTTTTAAAGAAATGACTGAATCAATTATTGTCTCTGCAGGATTTCTCTCCAGTTAAGACTCGAGAGCAATTTTCTTATCAACAACTAAATTTCTCAATGAACACTGACAAATAATGCTCCAAATTCCATTTTCTTGAATCTAATTTAATTTTACTTTAATAATGCTTAATTCTGTTCCTGGAGATTTTAAGATGCAGACACAAAAGCCTTGTTCAAAGTCTCTAATGTTCATACCATATCATCCAATTATACTTTTATCAGAACATTTAATCTCTGTTTTCTGTGTACATCTCAGTACATTCTATAGCACAAATGCAGAAATTATTCTTCAGAATTCAATTATCTCTTGTCCAAATGTAGGTCATAAACCCAGGGACACCAGTGCTGGTATTAATATCAAACTCGCAGTCTCAAACTTACAAAAGCATAAACTCAAATTTAGCATTCTCGAGTGAAATCCAAGTAGTGTATGCTGAAACTCAAATGAAAAACATGGTCAAACAAAAATACATTAATCTATTATCTCAAACATTTAAGACTCCTTTAATGCAAACATAAATATAATCCCTAAATCTATAGCAAGTGTAAATGATTCTGAGCCCGAGTATAAAAACTTACTTGAGGAATAGGCATTATACTTCGGCTTGGGTTTAAGCCCTAAATTATAGCGATTATATTTGGGATTGAGTTGGAGAAGTTTTTTGAACACCAGCCCAAGGAATACAGGCAAAATTAAGGTGGAACAGCACTGCTGAATATTAAGTTTTAAGCTTTTTCTGGAACAATGTTCTAAGAATACAAAACAGAAATATCTTCTGAGCCCTGAACCTGCACTCTAAGAAATTGTAACAGAAGTGAAAATATTTGTAATTTATAAAATTTCGAGGATAAATAAAACATTACTTAGGGAAAAACAATGCACTTGGAAAGCATTTATATTACAACAGACTTTGCAAAAGGAACAAAAAAAAAAGCAAGGCTGGAAAGTCTTTTGGTCTACATGTGTGAACAGCAAAGCAATCAAAGACACAAGTAGTGTACTTGAATTTTTACAAGTCTGGAGACAAAAAGAAATTCCAAGTTGTTTACATCCCATAACTGGCCTCAAAAGGTCACTCATCCAAGTACTAACCTAGCCCGTTGCTGCTTAACTTCACTGATGAGACGGGTACTCCTCACGCTACACCACAATTCATGAAAGTCTGGTGACCAAAAAAAAAAATCCACGAGGAAGTAAAGTGTATTGGGTGGAAACAGTTCGAAGCTTCAACATCAGATATTACTGTAGATATTTTCAAATGCAATTGCCCAAAATAAATTAGCGAAAGATCAGTAAGACTCAGCTTAAGTCTACAAACTTTTTAACTTAATACTGTGATAATAATGTCCCAATTTATTGTAAGGTTTCAACTAAATGACAAAATGTGACATGAAACCATCCATCTAATTCTGTGGCTTACTATTACAAGAGACTTGTTATTTACTAGTTACAGCTACTCTTACATCCCACCATATGGGTTATAACACACATGGGCCCTATTATTTTCTTCTGAAATTTACAGCCGTCGCCAGTTTGTGAGGGGAAGTAGATATTGCAAGTGCATTTTACTTACAAAGCATGTGAATCTAGTGGCCTGTCAGTTATTTCTATGACAACACAGAAATTAATTTGCATACCAATTTCTTCTCAACAGCCATAGTGTGCCACCTGCTTGATGAACATACCTACACAGCTCCTGCATGTTATTTGTAAGTTTAGCCATTTTGGGTTTTTTTTTCCAACTTTTATGAAGATGATAATAAAACGGGCCAACTACAGGTGAACAGAGGTAAAGTACAGTATGAAGTCAGTGGGGACTTTGTAAAATACTTGAAAGTGTCAAGTCATTTCAGGTATGATTATGAAGATTTCCTTGTATTTTGCCCCAGTTAAATATTCCATTAGAATGTCAGTTCTTTAAGCTGTTACCCAGTTATGACATCATGTTGACGCTAGTTCAGTTGAGTTTGTAACCCTTAATAGAGTACTGCTATTCACCCTTATCAGTTATGAATTTAACTGATTGACAATGCTTATATATAACATTCCAAAACAGAATTTGAATCCTAATATTTCATACATTGTCAAAATATTCCATACAATGAAGTACTATAAAGCTTCCAATAAGTTATTAGCACTATCAAGTCTTATGTAAATTACGATACAGGCAATATCTATAAACATTTCTAAGAATAAGAATTTCTGAATTCTTGAGAAGTTTTAGAATTCTAAAATTAAAATTGGAGATAATAACGGTGTAGAAAATTGAGAGCATTATTATTGTACTTGCTGATAAGAAACAGCTTATTATTTATAATGAGTATGGGAAAACTGTGCAGAAAAAACAATTGTATGGCAATTTTGAAAAATTCTTATTCTTAGCAAGTTTTATTCATAAACCCTGCATTCTTTTAAATACCTATTTTATGAAAGAAATTCTAAGGATAAGAGAATTCTAACAATAAGAATATTAACAAATATGAACAGTGGTGGATTACAGTTTAAGATTAATAATTTTAGACATAGCTTTTCAGTTTCTTTGACAGCCAATCTGAAAATTGTTCAACAAGGGTGATATAATTGGATAGAACTTCGAATTTTGAAGCCAGAATTTCGACATAGCTTATTTATTTCTGGAACCAGCGAGATATTGCAGTGAAAGCCATTCCAAAGGTTCTCAATGACGGGTGTAATCCCCTGTACTCCATGATTAGGGAACCAGCCTCTGCCTGGTAACCTGCCTCCAGAAGCTCGTTAGCCAGATTGTCCATGTTCAGATAGTATGGAACCTCGCCTTCTTGTTTGGAGAGGAGATACTGTGTGACGCAGGGGTAGAAAGGGGTGCTGACAATACTGGACAGTAGATGGCACTTCAGTAACAGTTCCATGACTTCATTATCTACATCTTCATGCTGCTTGAAAGGAATAAATGGGAAAAGGCAGTAATTATCATATCTTTATATCAGGGGTTTGACCGAGTAATTAAAATTCGATAAACGAGCCAAGTTTAGTGAAAATTTGATCCCACGTTTAAGACTCAAGTGCTGAAGTATACACAAACTACCATCTAACCAGTTATGTTTTCCCACAGGAAAACATTAACAAGGGTGCAGTGGCTGACTTTCTGCCAACCACAGAGTCGAATCTTAGGACAGCACTGGGTGTTAAAATCTGTAAACTTGTATGTATTATCGCCCGCATTTGCAAACCGCTTTCAGATTTGTGTAGGGAGATGGGTATTTGTAGTGACGTGATGTGAAAGGTTTACAAATATAAAGGGTCTGTAGATGCGCAGTTTGAAATGTGATTTTGAAGTGAGAAGACATATTTTAATTTTGAAGCGTGGATACCCGTATAATAAAATAAGATTAGCGAGCTGGTTTATATTTGGTAAAATAGAAGTTTGGAAGACATAATTAAAGTGTTAGTATATGGATATTTTACAGAAGCGATATTGTCTCTGCCACGAATCAATCTCCAGTAAAATAACATCCATTTATTTTTCTGTCTATCCATTTTGAAGGCCGATATTAGAACACTACAGTAGAAAGCCAGTGTTCATTCTAGAGTTGGAGCTACTTGAGTCAAATGACTCCTTTACTAAATTTTGGTGGGACATTTAGTAAATGCGATGAGTCAAATGACAAAAATTAACCTTACAGTTGAGCAAATTGACTTAAATAGGAGAGAGGAGAAAAAAAGTACTATTAGTCTATCTTCAAAGTTAATTTGCAATACTAAATCAAATTCAAGTCTACTCACTGTGAAAAAAACTTTATTTCAATTCAAGACATATTTGTTGTCAGCATGATGTACAAGATTTCCTATGATGTACATGATTTGCAATAATTAAAGTATTTTTTACTGATTTTCTTTTTTTTCATTTTTTTTTCTTTTTTGTTTTTTTTTTTGTTTCAATAAATATGGTCCAACCCTGCACTATCTAAAACTAGCAAAAAAAAAAAATTAACTCACCTTGACGTAGGTTCACTCAGGGAGTTGTTTTTATTTCATACAAAAAAACTCCGGACATTTATTTATGTAAATGGATATAAATTCGCCACTTTTTGAAAAACAAGAGTAGAGTGCCCGTGAACGGGCACTGTGCCAGCTGAGTGTGTGTTTTTGATTTGTGAAGGTGATAATGAGAGGAAAGCATAATTATCAGGGAAAGTGCTGCACAGAAGTACAGTAAATGGTAATTGAATAGCATGTTAGAAAAGAAATTTCAAAGATGACAGAAGGACAAAAAAGTTGTGCCCTGCAAATGGTATTATAAAGGAAAGTAACAAGGTAACCGTTTTAGTGTAAAAAGTAGGTTAAAACATATTTAAAGAAATACTGCAAATGCAATATCCTCGTTCAACCTTGAAGAAGGGGTCCAAGGTCAAATCCAACGACACAAAAACATTCCCAGCCCATGAATTCCTATAGGTTGGTTTACCATCCCAAACTTCTAGGACCATAATAAGCGAGTTATAAGCACTTTAAAGATTGGCTATCCTCGTTTGACCTTGAAGGCAGGGTCCAAGGTCAAATCCGACCACACCAAAAGATTCTCAGCCCATGATTTTCTATAGGTTGGTTTACCACCCCAAACCTCTAGGACCAATAATAAGCGAGTTATAGGCACTTTTAAGTTTCGCTATCCTTGTTTGACCTTGAAGGAGGGGTTCAAGATCGAATCTGACCACACCAATAGAGTCCCAGCCAATGATTTCCTATAGTTTTGTTTACCATCCCAAACTTGTAGGACCATAATTAGCAAGCTATAAGCACTTTTAAGTTTAGCTATCCTCGTTTGACCTTGAAGGCAGGGTCCAAGGTCAAATCCGACCACACCAAAAGATTCCCAGCCCATGATTTTCTTTAGGTTGGTTTTCCATTCCAAACCTCTAGGACCAATAATAAACGAGTTATAAGCACTTTTAAGTTTGGCTTTCCTCGTTTGACCTTGAAGGAGGGGTCCAAGGTCAAATCGAACCACATCAACAGATTCCCAGCCCACGATTCCAAAATGTCTGTTTACCATCGCAAACCTCTAGGATCAATAATGAGCAAGTTATAAACACTTTTAAGTTTGGCTATCCTTGTTTGACCTTGAAGGAGGGATCAAAGGTCAAATCTGACCACACCAGAAGATTCCCAGCCCATGATTTCCTACAGGTTGGTTTACCATCCCAAACCTCTAGGACCAATAATAAGGGAGATATAAGCACTTGGCGGCCATCTTGTTTTTCAAAATGAGGCCAATAACATTCCCAGTCAAGATTTTATAATGAGGAACATATCCTGCGAATTTAAGATCTCTATCCATAATATCCTTTGCTCTAGAGGGCCAACAAAAGTTCTTGTTTAAAGTCAAATAAACGTCTCTGGCAGCCATCTTGTTTTTCAAAATGAGGCCAAAAATATTCCCAGGCAACATTTTATGGTTATTCATATATTCTGCAAACTTGAGAAGGCTAGCTATAATATTTTTTTCGTTAGAGCGGTAATGGTGAAATCTCTCTACACACTGCAGCTATCCAGTGGATACAATGATTTACTCAACAGTGAGAACCTGAAAGTAGCTATTGCTCAGCTGTGCCATGACATACAGGTCTGTAATTTCACTATGTTATAGCTGACCAAAAATTATATGAATAACATATTTAAACAAAATACTCTAAATGCAATAGTTTTCAAGTTATAACTGACTTACTCAACAGTGATAACCTCAAAGTAGCTATTACTCAGCTATGCAATGAGCTACAGGTCTGAATTTTTACTATGTTATAGCTGACCCAAAAGTAGGTGAACAACATATTTAAGCAAAACACTGTAAATGCAATAGTTTTCAAGTTACAATTGATTTACTCAATAGTGATAATCTGAAAATAGCTATTGCTCAGTTGTGCCATGAGCTACAGGTCTGTAACTTCACTATGTTATAGCTGACCCAAAAGTAGCTGAATAACATATTTACACAAATTTCTGTAAATGCAATAGTTTTCCAATTACAACTGATTTACTCAACAGTGAGAACTTCAAAGTAGCTATTACTCAGCTATCCAATGAGCCACTGGTCTGGAACTTCACTAAGTTATAGCTGACCCCAAAATAGGTGAATAACACAGGAAACAAAATACTCAAAATGCAATAATTTTCAAGTTATAAGTGATTTACTCAACAGTGATAACCTAAAAGTAGTTATTACTCAGCTATCGCATGAGCTACAGGTCTGAAATTTTACTATGTTATAGCTGACCCAAAAGTAGGTGAACAACATATTTATACAAAATTCTCCAAATGCAATAGTTTTCAAGTTACAACTGATTTACTCAATAGTGAGAACCTGAAAATAGCTATTGCTCAGCTATGCCATGAGCTATAGGTCTGTAATTTCACTATGTCATAGCTGACCCAAAAGTAGGTGAACAACATATTTTAACAAAATAAGTGATTTACTCAACAGTGATAACCTAAAAGTAGCTATTACTCAGCTATGGCATGAGCTACAGGTCTGAAATTTTACTATGTTATAGCTGACCCAAAAGTAGCTGAATAACATATTTATACAAAATTCTATAAATGCAATAGTTTTCAAGTTACAAGTGAGTTTACTCATGATGGAAGTTACTGAAAAGCCCAAAAGTAGCTATTACTCAGTTAGCTATTGAGATAGACACCCAAGTTACTCACCATGTTGTAGCTATGGAAAAAGTAGCTGAACAACATATTTTAACAAAATGCTCTAAATGCAACACTTTTCAAGTTATAAGTGATTTAGTGCATGATTTCATGAATTTTAATGCATTAAAAAATATTAAAAAAAAATTATTAAAAAAAAAAGACAGATCCAGGTCTCATACTCACACAAGACAATCTACCTCTGGCCTAGTACATATATGCAAGATATGAGAGAAATCCTTCAAATAGTCACTGAGAAAATTGTGATAAAGTGTTGAAATGTTCACACTTTTGGTGGGGGGTACCTCCCTTGTAACGTCTCTAGCAAACAGACGAACAGACAGATTTGCATGCCCTGAACAATTTTTCATCCTCGATAGATAAGGTATCTTTTAAAAAAACAGCATGTCTCTAGGCCTTGTAGTTTTGGAGAAGAAGTTGTTCACGCGGACGCGGATGTACACGCCGCAGAGTGATGACATAAAATTACAAAACAAAACTGGTTTTAAAGCAATAACATACCATGTAAAGTTTAAGTTAAATTATTATTTAACTTTTTTCCAGCCGAAAATTTGTTATTAACATAGATGCAACTTTTCAAGTTTGTCCCACAGTAGTTTAAAATGTTTGTTGTTACTTGTTAACAATTGCCTTTGAAGTCACTTGTAAGAGTGCATTATGCAAAAATAAACTTTAAAAAGTGAAAATATTAAAAAGCTGGATAATAAAATCTTGTTGTGCAATAGATATTTATTTCTATATATATTTAACAAAACTATGAAAAAAGTGGAAAGTTACAGCTACTGGTGAGTTTAAATCACTTACTATAAACGTGTTTCCTGTTGATAAATAATGAATTTTTGTTAAACGAAGTATGATTGGACAGTGCCGTTTCCGCTCAACCAATCAAATCAAGGCATTTAGAAGCAAGGAAACATGGAGGAATTGGGTTAAAAAGACAATATATGTGTCCTTTTATTTGATTTTTAAACAAAATTCGTCTAATTTTCCCAATATTTACAGCAAAAACGCGGGCGATAATGCAAGATTTATGCGTCACCGCGACTCGGGATCATAACATGTACGCGTCTTTTCGCCCCAGTATAGCAACAAAAGATGCGGAAACGCGTAGTAAAATGAACACTGGAAAGCAAATTACTAGTAATTCACAAATTCCGTTGTCGTATGACCACTAAGTGTCACGCAGTCACTGTTAGTGTAAAAACATTGTCTGCACATCACCCCATATTTTTATTGGCCAATGTCTAGTACTACCATGACGTCACTTCATTCATTAATTTCTTTGCAGTTTATTTGTTTGACAAATGAGAAGGCTGTGGCTACCAACACACATATCTGTCAAGCGATATGATTGGTTCATACATACTTTTTAAATTAATTGTCATGCTTCGATGAATGAAGTTACATAATGCGCAGACAACGATTTTACATTAACAGTGACTGCGTGATAAACCAGCAGACGAATAAATATATATACTTTAATTGAACTTTCACTTCTAGAAACCAGCAGACGAAACCGTTAAAAAAGACTCGTTCGAGTAGGCCATCACAATAGCAAACACAATAGTTTCTAGGACATACGGGACCTTACAGAAAGCCAGACGTAGTGCTAGACAAGGTTTTTACTTTATAAAATATAACTGAATAAAAGCATTAAAATTTTTTCAAAATGGCATAGTGTATACTATACACCTTAATGTACAGATATGTGAACAAATATTTTGCAGAATTTGATATTTAAGGGCTTAAACAGCCGATTGAAAATCGCAGCCACAAACCAGTACATAACTCGAATCAAAGATTCGACTAATAACACACCTTACTTACAAAAACTCGCAAAATGCACCACTTCTGACAAAATATTCAGCATTACTATAGTGACAGCACCTAATGCAAATGATTCAAGGTTTTTATCTTTTTTTTTTGTTTACAGGAGCCACCTTACTGGATATGGTTTCCTGCATACTAAATTGTGGAAGAACTCGATGTTTAGTAGATATTTTATGGAAGATGAATGGACCCCAATTATTTGTATTCATCACACTTCCTACTTTATATAAAATAGACAGCCTCAGCAGGTGCAAAACCCAGGTATTATTAGACTATCAATGAGTAGGCATTTTGAAATTTGGTGAAAACAATTACACCATTATGCCCCTGTTCCACCAAAAGATTAAGCCCCGATCCTGTCGGCGACCCTTAATCGTGCACAGTCGGTTGAAAAAAGACAAAAATGGGCGGGAATACTGGGTCGGTACTGAAGTCTGGGATTAAGAACAGATCGTCCCCAGGACGCCTCAGGACGCCTCAGGCGGCCGCAGACAGTCCCCGACTGGTCTGGGACTAAGAACCGACTAAGCCAGTTTTCGGGTCGGTTTCAACCACGATCCTGTCGGACACAAACCGACTGGGTCCCAGGACGCCTCAGGCCTCCTGGGACTAAGAGCCGACTAACACACGATTAACTACCGGCGTCCTCAGGCGTCCTCAGGCCTCCTCAGGCCTCCCCAGACCACGATCCCCGATTATTGTTTTGCAAAGTTGCTGGATTTTCTGGGTATATATATATAAAATTTGCGATCTAATCATCATTGCTTTTCTAGGAACACACCAGGATGCCACCTTTTAATGGAAGACAGATTCAACAACAACTTAGGGCTTTTTTGGTTTTTATTCAGTTACAAATAATCATGTATTTCCATTTTTTACGTCAAGCACAGCAACCACCACCACCACCACCAGCACCCATACAGAGACCTAGAAGAAGGCACAACATGTGGGTCAGGCCATGGCTACTGCAGAGAGAGGAGAGGGGGGCCTACCACAACATTATGGCTGATCTGTATGCCACAGACATTCCAGGATTCACCAACTACATGAGGATGACCCCAGAATTCTTTGAAATGATGAAGACCAGACTGGAACCACGTCTAGCCAGGCAGGCCACCAACTACAGAGCTCCTATCAGTGTTGGGGAGAAGTTAGCCCTCACCATCAGATATCTGGCCACTGGAGAGTCATACACATCATTATCCTGTCAGTTCAGGGTTGGCAGATCCACCATTTCCAAGTTTCTACCAGAGGTCTGCAGGGCCATCCAGGATGAGTTCACCAGAGAGTACCTCAAATGTCCTACTACTCCAGATGAGTGGAAAGAACTGGAAAGGGAATTCAGGATCAGGTGGAATGTTCCACATGCCCTGGGAGCCCTGGATGGAAAGCATGTGGCCCTGAAGAAACCCAAGAACTCTGGAGCCCTCTACCACAACTACAAGGGGTTCTTTTCCATTGTCATGTTGGCCTTGGTAGATGGGCAGTACAAATTCAGATGGGTGGATGTGGGTACAGAAGGGTCTTGCTCAGATGCCCAGATATTTAATGCCTCTCAGCTGAAGAGGAGGATTGAAGATGGCAGGATAGGCTTCCCTGACCCAGCTCCTATAACACAGGGTGGTAGAGATGTCCCCTACTTCATTTTGGCAGATGATGCCTTTGCCCTGAAGACCTGGCTCATGAAACCCTATGGCAGAAGGCTGTTAACAAGGGAGGAAAGGATTGCCAACTACAGAATATCAAGGGGCAGGCGAGTTGTGGAGAACGCTTTTGGCATCCTTGTGTCAAGATTTAGAGTCATGAGGACCACCATTGAACTACCCCCAGAAACAGTTAGAGAAGTGGTCATGACCTGTGTGGTTCTGCACAATATACTCAGAAGCCAGTATCAAGGTCAACCTGCTGGTCAGCAGCCTGGGGGGGATGATGATGATGATGATGTGCCTGGTGATTGTGGATTGATTGGTGGTGCTGCTGGTGGTGGCCAAGACAGAAACCCTGCTAGAGAGGCCAAAAGACAGAGGGATTACCTGAAGGACTACTTCAATAATGAGGGAGCAGTGGCCTGGCAAGATGGCAGAATATAAGTCCTGTTGCAGTAAACAGTCCTTTTCAGGACTAACTATAACAGTCCTTTTCAGGACTACCAAATATTCCAAAAACAATTAATCAGCTATGTGGACAAACAGACAAATCCCATGCCGAGCATAACTTGTTGAGACGGACAAACAGACAAACCCCATGCCAAACATAACTTGTTGAGACGGACAAACAGACAAACCCCATGCCAAACATAACCTGTCGAGACGGACAAACAGACAAACCCCATGCCAAACATAACTTGTCGAGACGGACAAACAGACAAACCCCATGCCAAACATAACTTGTCGAGACGGACAAACAGACAAACCCCATGCCAAACATAACTTGTTCAGACAGACAAACAGACAAACCCCATGCCAAACATAACTTGTTCAGACAGACAAACAGACAAACACAACTTACTCACCCAACAAACAGACAAACCCACTGTTAAACAAAAGCGAAACACAAAGTGACACATAATATCCTAAATTGAATAATTATTTTATATATTTTCAAATCCACATCATAATTTAAACATTTTTCTTTTTTCATGGCTGGGAAACTTATTTGTAGCAGAAATTTTTTTATGGAAATATTCAATTTTAAATATTCATTTCTAATCACAAAAATTTGGAAAATATAACCATGGAACTAGTTTTGCTTTCAATAATGGGGGATTGTGTTTGCTAAATAGTTTGTCAGTTCGTTGGCATGGGTTCTATTTACTTTTGGGTTTGGGTGTTTGTTGGTTGGTGGTTACTGGGGTTGGGTTTTTTTGGGGTAGTTGGGTATTAGGTTTGGTACTGGGTTTGTTATTTGGGGGTTATGTTTGGTATTGGGTTTGTCTGTTTGTGGGTTGGTAAGTATGTAATTATGCCTTTTAACTCTAGGGAAGGTGCAAGTGTTGGACTTTTCAATTACAGATTTTAAACTATCCCATGGATTTTAATCTAAAAATGGGCTGATTAATGGCCATATTGGGAGTTACTTTTAATATTTTTTTTATGTGGCCTTTTTGGTTATGTGTAGTACCATGGCTTATTTGTTTCATGTTTGGGGTGGTGTAAGTGTTGGACTTTAATTTTTTTTTTCTTGTGATAAGTATTTGTACTGAACTTTTTTGTTTTGGGAGGGGAATTGGAAGAACACGTAGCTGAATAATTGTTTTTGGAAGATTTGGTGGCCCTGAAAAGGGCCTGGCAGGTCAAAGACCCGCCCTGACTGGATGGCTACTGAGGAGGCTGCTGCTGCTGTTGAGGCGGTGCTGAAGTGGTGATAGTAAAGAGCTGCTGCTGCGGTTGTTGCTGCTGCTGCTGCTGCTGAGGCTGCTCGACGATCTGTGTTGATGTCAGATCTGGTAGCTGGCTTAAGATTCCACTCAGATTGTGTCTGCTCCCTTCGTCCTGTACAGTTAGGACAGATGTAGGGTTGCTGAAGCCAATGGGGCTTGGTGTATAGTACACAAAACTGCTGCTAGCTGCTGCTTGAGTGGAACTTGACGCTTGTGGAGTGGTTGTTGGCAGTAGGCCGACCCTCTGGGACTCCGTGGTAACAGTGGCTGATCTTCTGGGCAATGGCTGACGTCTGCGGTTACTCTTAATATTTTCGATATCTCTGAATATCTTGCCCTTTAATTCTTCAAATTCTTCTTGAGTCATCTTTTCGGCCTCTGATGCCACGTAGTCAAAGAAGGGCTGCCTGTCTGACTTCTGATGCAGAAAACCTGAGATAAGTGTCCTCATCTGCTCAAAGTGTTCGAGAATCTTGGAGTCTGTAGTTGAAACGGGTGTTGATGTAATGATGGACTGACTCCTTTCCCTCAGGACACTGGACTCGAGGTGTTCTGTGTCAGTAGTTGACCCACGTGATTCGTCCTGCTTGCTGGTATTTGGACTGGCCTCAAAACCTGAACTTCTATTGGCCCCCTTTCTTCTGATGTGGGTTTTAAGAAAACCCATCTGTTGGTAGACCCAGGACTGTCTCTTGGTCATCTCCCTCGGGGCTTGGCCAGATTGGAGCTTAGACAGCTTTCCATAACGGGTTCGCTGGGACTCAAACCACCTTCTCACATCAAAGGGCTGGAGCTTAAGTTCTGCAGATATTTCTGCCCAGAGAGCCTCTCTTCTGTTCCTGTCGTGGAAACGTGAATGTTCCTTGTCATACAGTTCAGGGTGCAGCTTGACGAATTCTACAATGGAAACTTCATCACTGTCTGTAAAAGTGGCACACACCCTGGCTCTCTTGGCTGAAGAATGGCACTCCGGATCTTCCTCACACCTCTCTTCTTCTTCTGCCACAGCTTCCCCAATAGCTGGATCTTCCTGAATCTCCTCCTCCTCCTCTCTCCTCTCACTTCCTTCTTCTGTAATAACTTCACTCCTCTCCTCTACTTGACTTTCCTTCTCCCTCTCATCCATCTTTTTCCTTCCTCTCTTCCCTCCTTTCTCTTTTCTCATGATCCAGTCGACAAAATAATAAAAAAATAGTAAAATGTGTCTCCTAACTGTGAAATTTGCCTTAAGCTCAAGTATATAAAATGTAAAATAAAAATTGAAAACCCCTACAAATCAGTGACACACGTCTCTCAGTAGCCAAACAGTCAGTAACGATGACAAAGTGTGCGCGGTCGCTTATATAGTCCCAGACCTGCTCATTGCCTCGTTTTAATTTCCAACGCGCGGAAAACAGTCGGTTCTTAATCGGTTGTTAGTCCCAGGCCGCCTGGGGCGTCCTCAGGACGCCGCAGACTGAAAATGCGTGGTCCCAGGCGTCCTGGGGAGGCCGGTTTGGATCGGTTAGGGTCGGTTACCCTTAGTCGGTTCTTAGTCCCAGACCTTGATTTTTGGGTCGCAGGACACCGCAGACGGTCTGAGGCTTCCGGGGACTAATGAAACCGACTCACTTTCAGACGCATGAAATTCATACGCATCATATTTGAGTCTGGGATTAAGAACCGGCCGCCTGGGACTAAGCTACGGAGGTCTGGGACTAAGGGTCGCAGGACGCCTGGGACAACAACCGACTCTGTAAATTTGGGTCTGAGGAGGCCTGAGGACGCCTGGGACTGGACATTTTGTTGACGGCGGGAAATAGGAATCGGTTGTAGTCGTGTGAAATATCAAACATGTTTGATTTTTCACACGGCCTCAACCGACCACAACCGATCCTTACAGGAAGCCTGGGACTAAGCAAATATTTCAAACCGACCCCCCAAAACCCTTAATCGGGAGCCTTAGTCATGTGGTGGAACACCCACATAACTTAATATATTCACACTTTGATAAAAACTGGTTATCTTTACCTGTGTGAGGGTGTGGAGTTTCTCTATGACTCTGTCGTGTGGCTGTTTGTGTTCAAATAGCAGGGCACACTTGATGGCAGTCACCTCCAAGTGTTCTACACACAGGGTGTCAAAGATGTACAACACACACTGTAAATACAAAAGCAGAAATTTGACAATTCTTGGCTTTAAGTCAGGTAATGTACTGCTTCATTTATTTGCTTAATCAACCTTAGCTTATGTTAGACTGCTTAGTTTTGAAACCCAGTGTAACAGTTTAAAATTACATATTTCAGATAACACAAGAAATTTAGGTTAATGTGTTTACTTAATCCAATCACATTTACAGTGCTTAATCTCTGACACATCTTCCTATGATTTGCTTGTCTTTACTTATCTCTTGCAAGTGTCTCTCATACAGTTTTCATAGCAGACATATCATCTCTACTTATGTTTTGCTTACCTCTGCCTATGCTTTGCCTATCTATGCTTAGTCTTTGCTTACCTCTTTCGACAGTTTGTGTCTCACACCTTTCAGCAAACCTATGGCCTTTGTGCTTTGCTCACCTCTGTTATGTGTTGCTTACCTCTGCTTATGCTTTGCTTACATCTCTTGACAGTTTGTGTGTCTCATATTTTGCAGCAAACCTATGGCCTTTGTGATTTGCTCACTTCTGTTATGTGTTGCTTACCTCTGCTTATGCTTTGCTTACCTCTTTCAACAGTTTGTGTCTCACACCTTTCAGCAAACCTATGGCCTTTGTGCGTTGCTCACCTCTGTTATGTGTTGCTTACCTCTGGTTATGCTTTGCTTACCTCTTTCAACAGTTTGTGTCTCACACCTTTCAGCAAACCTATGGCCTTTGTGCTTTGCTCACCTCTGTTATGTGTTGCTTACCTCTGTTTATGCTTTGCTTACCTCTTTCAACAGTTTGTGTCTCATACCTTTCAGCAAACCTATGGCCTTTGTGCTTTGCTCACTTCTGTTATGCGTTACTTACCTCTGCTGACAGTTCCTGTGTCCCCCTCACACCTTTCAGTAGACCTATCACCTCTGTTGCTGCCTCCTCCTTCCTCTCACTCACGCTCACCAGTTTGCTGACTAGTTCACAGTATGGGTAGTGCTCTGGATCTCCACTCCTACACAATCATGCATGTTAAGCTTTAATTTCCATTAAAAAATGTCTACGTTGAATACAAATGAAGACCAATATGTCAGAAACTTTACTTTTCCTTTTCACTTACTTCAATACTTGCACAAGCTACTGGCAAAACCCAAATATTATTTGCAAAAACTCAAATATTTATTTGTGAAACATGATAGCTATTTGTGTCCAGATGTGTCAGACAAGAAACATATCCAAAACTGGACTTAGGTATTTTCTTTACAATTATTGAATCTGTGCTTGATTACATATTGCTACTTGGTCAACCGATAACTCTACCTGGGAGCCAGAACCTTACAAAAAAATTTAATTTACACTGCAAAGATAACTAGAAATAGGACGCCCTGTTGATAGTAGGTGCGAATAGAAACAGGATAGCATAGAAGAACACACATTATCATGTGTAATGTCCACCCCATGAACCTTTTGCTGAAATTATACAGTAGTCTTACAAGACCCTGTTTCATTTGTAAAATATATCAATGATGCTTAAATATTTATTAGTGTACATGTAAATTATTTCAGCTTCATGCCTTTTTGCATTGGTTGGGTCGAAAATTTTGACGAAATAACTCTATCTTGCATGGTTAAGAAGATAGAAGCAAATTCCTGTTTTTCTATTTTTGGCAAAAATTTGAAAATTCAAAATGGCCGCCATTTTTGGGAAAAGGAAAATTTTTTGAAAATTGCCAAGAGTACATTTCTTAGATACCCTATGGGTCGAAAATTTCAACGAAATAACTCTATTTAGCACGGTTAAGGCCAATTTGTGTTTTTCCATTTTGGGCAAAAATTCGAAAATTCAAAATGGCCGCCATATGTGGGGAGGAGAAAATTTTTTGAAAATTGCAAAGATTACATTTGTTAGATACCCCATGGGTCGAAAATTTCGACGAAATCGCTCTATCTCGCACGGTTAAGGATATAGAAGCAATTTTGTGTTTTGCCATTTTTGGCCAAAATTCGAAAAATCAAAATGGTCGCCATTTTTGGGTAGGGGAAAATTTTTTGAAAATTGCAAAGAGTACATTCCTTAGATACCCTGTGGGTCGAAAATTTCGACGAAATCGCTCTATCTCGCACGGTTTAGGAGATATGAGCACATTTGCCTTTTTCAGTATTCAAAATAGCCAATTAATCATTTAGTTAATTAATTACTCACTCATCTATGAAGCAATATCCCCCAAAAGCAATCCCATACAAGCTATTAACCCAATGAACCTCCATACCAAATTTCACAAAGCTAGGCTTAATAGCATTCCTTAAAATGTCTGGAAACCAAAGAGATACTCAAAAGTAGCAAAGTAGCTATTACTCAGTTAGCTATAGAGCTATCATCACCAAAAGCAATCCCATACAAGCTATTAACCCAATAAACCTGCATGCCAAATTTGGTAAAGATAGGATAAGAACTGTTGCCTAAAATGTCTGGAAACCAAGTGGGACGGCGGACGCCGGACGGCGGAAAAAGTAAAAATAATATGTCGACCACCCAGTGGGGTGGACATAATTATGACCAATTAGAAGGGGCGAAAAAACTTATAGATATAGATAGAAACTGGACTTAGGTATTATCTTTACAATTATTGAATCCATGCTTGTTTACATATTGCTACTTGGTCAACTGATAACTCTACCTGGGAGACAGAACCTTTACAGAAGGCCAAACTTACAAAAAAATCTAATTTACATTGCAAAGATAACTAGAGGAATGCTTTTGCTAACAAAAGCGAAGCGTCTCTGAGAGTTTAAAATGCCTTGTGGTTTTAATAAGCATGCTCTAAAGCTAAGAATGCACAAAGCTGCACCGTACTGTTACATAAACCAACCCACTTAACGATATCATGAGAGGGAAAATCCTACAAAGGCCTTCTTTAATTAACATAAACAAGTGTTGTAGACATAGACAAGCTGGAGAAAGTGTTGTAGATTGGAAAAAGCATATATTATGCTTTTTTGAGGAAATGTCCTATTCTAATTAAAACATTAAGCCAAGCCTACTAAATATGCTTGTAGTAATATTCTGATGTGTATATTTCACACTGTTTAAGTGTTAAGGATAACTTAAGTAAATTTTGTGTAAATGCTACAAAGCATTTCAGTAACGAGTATTGATAACTTCATATATAACATGTGTGCAAGTATGTATTGCTATTCAGATTGTCCATAGGGTTTTGCAATAGCTTTTAATACATTGTGAAAGCATAAAAGCAACAATAAAGGCAAAAGCTATTTTATGCCCCCAGTTTGACCCATACATGGGGGTCAGGAGGAAAAACTAACCGGCCATTTCGACTGTCCAGATATGGTTTCCCAATACCTGTTAATACATTCCGAAGCTATAAAAGCAACAATGAAGGAGATATCAGGTAAAAACTCCAAAACAGCTATTTTCTCACCCCAGTTTGACCCATAAGGGGGGGGGGGGTCGGGCGGTAAAACTGACCGGCTACTTAGACTCTCCACATATGCTTTCCCAATACCTCTTAATACATTCTGAAGCTATAAAAGCAATGATAAAGGAGATATAAGGCAAAAACTCCAAAGCAGCTATTTATGACCCCAGTTTGGCCCATAAGGGGGGATCGGGGGTAAAACTGACAGGCTATTTAGACTCTCCACATATGCTTTCCCAATACCTTTTAATACATTCTGAAGCTAGAAAAGCAATGATAAAGGAGATATAAGGCAAAAACTCCAAAGCAGCTATTTATGACCCCAGTTTGGCCCATAAGGGGGGGTCGGGGGGTAAAACTGACAGGCTATTTAGACTCTCCACATATGCTTTCCCAATATCTCTTAATACATTCTGAAGGTATAAAAGCAACAATAAAGGAGATATAAGGCAAAAACTCCACAGCAACTATTATATCACCCCAGTTTGACCCATAAATGGGGGGGGGGGTTAAAACTGACCAGCTATTTAGGCTCTCCACATATGCTTTCCCAATACCTCTTAATACATTCTGAAGCTATAAAAGCAACAATAAAGGAGATATAAGGCAAAAACTCCAAAGCAGCTATTTATGACCCCAGTTTGGCCCATAAGGGGGGGTCGGGGGTAAAACTGACCCGCTATTTAGACTCTCCACATATGCTTTCCCAATACCTCTTAATACATTCTGAAGCTATAAAAGCAACAATAAAGGAGATATAAGGCAAAAACTCAAAATCAGCTATTTTATGACCCCAGTTTGACCCATAAGGGGGGGTCGGGGGGTAAAACTGAGCGGCTACTTAGACTCTCCACATATGCTTTCCCAATACCTCTTAATACATTCTGAAGCTATAAAAGCAACAATAAAGGAGATATAAGGCAAAAACTCAAAATCAGCTATTTTATGACCCCAGGTTGACCCATAAGGGGGGGTCGGGGGGTAAAACTGACTGGCTATTTAGACTCTCCACATATGGTTTCCTATTACCTCCCAGTACATTTTATGGCTCTAAATTTGTAAATTTTAATTACTTAAATGTAGCTTTTATAAGCTACAAGCTTACCATGTGGGACTTAATGCTGTTCTCGGGTTGCCACACCCGGGGCCAACGTCTTAGAAAAAAAGATCGTTCTTGTTAGCCACCGGATATACTGGTAGTTGTCGTCACGTGATAACTTCTGACCAATCGCCCTACTTTCTCGTTGAAATTTTATTAAACCTACCCCTCAGCTGTAAACAGCGGGGAGGCAGGGTGGGACTCTTCTAAGTCCCACATGGTAAGCTTGTAGCTTATAAAAGCTACATTTAAGTAATTAAAATTTACAATTTTATTACGCTACAATAGCTTACCATGTGGGACTTAATGCTGAATTCAACCGCCCGGTGGCGGGATTACAGCTGAGACTGGAAGATATGTAATTTTTAAGATTTGAATTAATATATATACAGAATAGTGCCAGAAATGCCAGTCTGAGTCCCTTTTACAGAGCCCCGATCCCGAAGATCGGGCCTGTAACAAGCCAAAAACCTGAGTAAAAAGGGACAGTGCTAAAACTGTCCAGATGTTTGGTAGTAGGACGGAAGTGCAGCAGTGCTCACTTCGAGGTCTAAGGGTCCCTATTAGACCTTCACGTGTGACTGACCAACCCCGTGGTCGGGCATCTCATGAAATTTTTAACCTGAAATATGAGATTAACGACAACTGACTAAGTCCTTAATAGAAATTACCTGATAATTGAAAAAAGAAAATGACCTTACCCGTAACATCTTGAAGGTAAAGGAATACCTAGATCCTGGGAGAGACTCCTGAAGACTTGGTTGTAGCGGATGTGCCCCCCCCCCCCCCCCTTTTTTCTTTCCGAGGACAACTGGTCTGAGGGGAAGGATCTAGGACTTGTTGTGCCGCCACTATGGGTCCCAGATACATATTGTTGTCGGTGTCCGACCAAGTAAGGTCTTTTAGGTAAAAATTTGTGAATGTGTTGTGAGCTTTCCAGTGACAGGCTTGCATGATTTGGTCCACCGATACCCCACCGTAAAAGGCCTTAGAGGCCGCGAAGGCCCGGATGTCATGCGCTTTGACTTGGACCAAGTCCAAGGCTTGTTGATCTGCTTGTTTATAACAAAGTAGAATGGTTTGTTTCAACCATGAGGAGAGTGTAGCGGGTCTGATGTCTGAGGTATGTCCTTTCTTAAAGGAGATGAAAAGGAGAGAACGAGACCCTCTCAGGTCTTTAGTTCGGTCCAAATAGAACCTCAGGGCCCGCACGGGACACAGGGTCCTGTCTTCCTTACACTGTCTATCTACAATGGTAGTCAAAGCAGGAATAGTCACTGGTGACACACTTTGAGAACCTTCTCTTGCTAGTTGGTTTTTGGCTATGAAATCAGAAGAAGGGAACAAGGCTACCTTTTCCCATTGGCCTAAATTAGCTACTTTGTTAGCGACCCAGGCATGGATTTCGCTGCGGCGCTTGCCGGAGGCCAAGGCTAGCAAGAAAGCAGTTTTGAGAGTAAGATGTTTGAGGTCTGAGTCTTTCATGGGCTCAAATGGTGCTTTGGTGAGCTCGTTAAGGACAACAGAAAGGTTCCACTTGGGTAAATTTCTGGAACTTTTAGGACGATCCCTGTGAAAACTGGAGAGTAACCTATGAAGGTCTGCATTGTGCGCAATGTGTTGGGCCGTTGGGCCCAAAGTGTCAACGATAGCAGTCCTGTAACCATCAATGGTCGAGGGGCGCCTGTTTAGGTCTTGGTACAGGTACATGAAAATATCTGAGATTTGTTTCACAGATGGAGTGGAGAAATCCACCGAATTTTCTCTGCACCATTTTTCAAATAGGGCCCACTTTGACCGGTAGATGGTCCTTGTTGATGACCGCTGAGGGGCAGCAATTCTCTCTGCCACCTCCACAGAGAAGCCTTGTTCTTGGAGTTGTCCGCTCCTAGACACCAGGCGTGGAGGTTCAGCTGTTGTGGATTGTTGTGGAACACATAGTTGTGGGACTGTTTGAGTAGGGTCGTTGACACTGGGAGTTGTAGTGGGATCTCTGTTGAGAGCTGCACTAGGTCCCAAAACCATGGCATTCCTGGCCAGCCTGGGGCTATCACGATGATCAGGCAATGGCATTGCTTGATCTTTTGGATCACCTTGTGAAGGAGAGCCGTAGGAGGGTAGGCGTAAGCCGTGAGGTTGGTCCAGTTTATGTTCAGAGCATCTATGTTCCAGGCCCTTGGGTCTGGGATAGGAGACACATATAGAGGGAGTTTGTGATTCAGGTGAGTAGCGAATAAGTCTACATGAGGGGTGAACCACTTTCGGCAGATTTGCTTGAAGACCTGAGGGTGCAGGGACCATTCTGTTGACTGCACTTGGTTGGACCTGGATAGGAGGTCGGCCATCACATTCAGACACCCTGGAATGTGCCTGGCTTTCAATGTTATATGGTAGTGATGGCACCAGGTCATGATTTTCCACAGGAGAGCGCACATCTCTGCTGAGTGAGTTCCCCCTTGCTTGTTGATGTAGGCTATCACTGTTGAGTTGTCCGTCGCAACTAACACTGTTTGATTCTGGCACTGGTCCTTGAAGTCTCGAAGGGCCAGGGAGACCGCCTTCAATTCCAGGACATTTATGTGTAGCCTTTTTTCCCGCTCTGACCACAGTCCTTTTGTAGAATTTTGATCTAAGTGAGCGCCCCAACCTTCGTTTGAGGCGTCGGTAAAGAGTTGGATACAGTGGTCCTTGGGATGAAGGTCTGCGCCTTTCATCACATTTGAGGGATTTTGCCACCAATCTAGGTGGGCTACAATGGCTTCTGTCCGAGGAAGGAGGTTGTCCAGCGACTGAGGATATCTCCAGTGCTCCTTGAGATGAAACTGAAAGGGCCTCATGTGAAGGCGTCCCTCCGGGACCATTTTCTCCATTGAGGCTAGCAACCCAATTAGAGACATCAAACATCTTGCAGTAAAAACACGTTTTGACTTGAGTCGTAGGATCAAATCCTGAAGTTTGAGCCATCTCTCGTGAGTGGGTCTTACAAGGGCTGAATCTAGGTGGTATTCGTAACCCACGAACGAAAACACCTGAGTAGGTTTCAGTTCTGATTTTTCCTGGTTGATTATCCAACCCAAGGATTGGGTTAGGTCTACCACTGCCTGTGTGTCCCTTTGAGATTCCTCCTGGGACTGGGATCTGATCAGCCAGTCGTCCAGGTATTGGTGAATTCTGAGTCCTCTTGAGAGGGCCATTAGTTTCACTTCCTTTACGATCATCGTAAAGACCTGGGGGGCTGTGGCCAGTCCGAAAGGTAGGGAGGTGAACTGAAACACCTGGGCCTTGTAGCAAAACCTTAGGTACTTCCTTGAGTTTGGATGGATGGGGATGTGAAGGTATGCGTCCGACAGGTCTATCGACGATACCCACTCCCCTGGGACCAGGGAAGTTAGGATGGACTCCGGGGTTTCCATTTTGAACTTTTCTACATGGAGAAAAGTGTTGAGCCTGCTTAAGTCTATGACTGGCCTCCACCTTTGGTGAGGCTTGGGTACTAGGAACAGGCGACTGTAAAACCCGAGAGATTTTACGTTTTCCACCCTTTCGATGGCGTTCTTTGACAAGAGAGACTGGATACAAGTGGCCAAGGCTTGGTCTTTTTGTTGGGCCTTGTACTCTGATAGAATCAGAGGGAATCTGATCAAGTTTGGCTTTGAACGGAATGGCAGAACGTAGCCATTGGTGATAATGTTTAACACGTTTTGAGAACATTTGTTTGTTTGCCAGTCTCTCTTGAAACAACGGAGGCGACTTCCTACTGGTGGACTGAATGAGGCTTTGGAGGAGTCATTGCGAAGGGGGGTTTCCACGCCCCCTTCCTCTATTGTGGGGTCGAAAACGACCCCTGGAGCCTCTGAAGTTGGATTTTCCTCTTCCCGAGGGAAAGGATTGGTTACTGCTTTGAGAAGTATTGCCCCCATAGGGGCGTTTCCTGTAGGAGCCTCTTTTCTTGTGGGGGCCACGAAAGGGCTTATTCTGGTAGGGTGAAAAACCCTGAGAATCCTTTGAGGTGCCTTTTTTGAGAAGGAAGTCCTCACCTTCCTTTACAAGTTGAGACTCGAACAAGGAGGAGTCCCAGAAGGACGAGTTCCTAAGTTCTTGGCGTCTCGTTTCCCCTAGCTGGGGATGCAATAAAGTCATTTCGGCTTCGCGCCTGAGCAAGCCGGTATTAGCCATGGAATATAATTCCCTCTGGAGAATATGGGCTAGCGATTTGCTGAGACAGGTAAGAGCTCTATGTTGAACAAGAACCGTCTTGTTCCAAAAATCCAAGTACTCAGCAACTTCCTCATATCCGCGCTTTGCTGCTTTCTCAGGATTGGCACCTTTCTGGATCTGAGATTTAATCTTCTTGACAGTTGACTTGATGCTATGTTGACACTTCTTCAAGGAAGCATTGCAAGAAGAAGAGGTTTTGGCAAAGGCAGCGGTGAAATTGAGGGTTGAGATATTTTGTCTAGCCTGATGTTCCAGCTCCTTAAGGACTGGCATAGGGACTTTGGCTACTGGTGCCCCAGGAGGTCTAGGAGTAATACAGATCTTGGCAAAGTCCGTATTCAACTCCTGGATTTTGTCTTGAAAAGTGGGCTGTCCAACCTTGTACCACTTAGAAGTGGAAGGAGGAGGCTTGACATATTTTCCCTCAGATAAATTGGCAGCTTTGAAATCATGTTGAAATTTATCAAAGGCGTCCTTGATAACTGAGCTAAGTGGTAGGATAGAGGAAGGACCTCTAGGTCTGAGCTCTTGTCACGAAGTTCTGATTGAGGGTCAGTAAAAGGTTTCACAAAAATCGCTTTATTGGGTATACAAGTTCAGTTAAAGGTATTCACAATGCAGAACCTGAAAATTGATATTAAAATAACACTTAGTACACACTTCACTTCTCTCCAACTTTCATCACAAAACACACCTTCCAATCAAAAAATACCACTCATACACACTGAAGTATTATATTGGAAATACAGTATACAGTTCATGTAATGACATACAAGATATATATATATATACAGTTAATCAATGAATGTCACAACATATATTATGAAATTCCAAACAGCAATATTTTATGTATGAAATACACTGTCAAACAAATAGCTGTCAGGAAATCCTCCACAAAGTCTACAGTTCCTAATATGTCCAATGAAACAGCTTCCACACAAACTGGCACCAAAATAGGTAATAATGAGAAACATCCAAATCACAAAGAACAGCTTCCTCATATGTGATATGAAATCAACAGGGATTCAGCAATCCAGTAAAGTATTCAACATTCACATCAGGCATAGCAATAAACCAGCTGAAATGAATGTAACAACACCTTAACAACATGTTCGACATAATATATAAATACAACAAACTTATGGTGATGAAATATTTTGATAAATTTTGTCTTGTATAAGTTTATGTGCCACATAAAGATATATACATTGACATATGAAAAATTGTTTCACATGTTAACATTAATATGAATGAATAAGGGACCTCATATTTAATAATGCTAGAATTAAAAGAAACAAATTACCACAGCTGCTGGTTCCACTATAATAAAACAGAGTTGATTTCAACAAATCAACCCAAGTTATAGAGTACCATTCCGTCCTTCCTGGTCAACTCTAGAAATGATACTGAAGTAAACACTTTAAACATCTACCACCCATACCAAACTGATGTCCACAACTGACCACAAAAGTATAATTAGTGAGGTGTGATTATCACACATGTGAAACAAATACCATAAAAAGGATTTGGCAACCAAGTGTAATCACTGAAGCAAATCAAATAATCTAGGTGTGGTAAAGTTCCTGCAGAAAAATTCCACAACAAAAAAAAAACTGTGTATCTGTTTACATACTCCAGTAAAAAATCAGAATGTCCTAATACAATACAAGAGGCTTATATTACTTTGTGACATATGCCCCACCTTTAAGTGAAAACTTCAGTTTGTAACTTTAAAATAACACAAAGTAAGTTAACATTCTAAAATATCAGTCCTACTCATGAAATCAGCACAGTTGTCTTTTCCCTTAATACACTCTATAGTAAAATCATACTGTTGTAGGACCATAGCCCACCTCATCAATCTTCCATTTGATACTTTGTTTTTTTTTAAATAGGTAAGGGGTTGATGGTCTGTTTGTAAGACGAACGTCTGACCATAAAGATAAATTTGTAGTTTTTGAACTGCCCAAACTATTGCCAAACATTCTTTTTCTATAGTTGAGTAATGTTCTTCTCTCTGTTGCAAACGACGACTTATGAAATATACAGGAAATTTTATGTCATCATATTCCTGCATTAAAATTGCTCCTATAGCTTTGTCAGATGCATCTGTTTGCAAGAAAAACCTTTTGCTCTCATCTGGTAACTTCAACACAGGAGGGTTAGCTAAGACTGACTTCAGTTCATCAAAAGCTTTTTGATGTTTCTCTTCCCACACAAGAATGTTAGGTCTACCTTTCCTAGTTAAGTCAGTTAAAGGTTCTGCTTTCCCTGCAAAATTTTGAACAAACTTCCTGTAATAACCTATTAGACCTAGGAAAGACCTAAGTTGTTTCTTAGTTCTAGGAGGTAGTGCTTTCATTATTCTTGCTACCTTATCCTCACAGGGATTCAGTTCATTCATTCCAACAATGTGGCCTAGAAATTCAACCTTATCATAACCCAACATACACTTTGAAGGTCGAACAGAAAGGTTTGCTTTTCTTAACACATCAAATAACTGTTTTAATGTTGCCATATGACTTTGCCAATCATGTGAATATACTATGATATCATCTACATAACTGTCTACATGGTCCAAATCCTTGAGTAATAACTGCATAAGCCTGTTACAGCCCGCACCTGAAGTAACCAGACCAAAGGGAACAACCTTAAACCTGTACATGCCATCTTCAGGTGTAACAAAGGTAGTCTTGTCCCTATCTACTTCTCTAATTGGAATTTGCCAATACCCTTTACTCAAATCTAATTTGGAAAATATCTTATGAGATGACAACTTTGCATACAACTGGTCAGGCAGTGAAGTTGGCATAGGGTCAAAAAGGCACAATTTGTTTAATTTCCGATAATCCACACAGAACCTAATAGACTTGTCCTTTTTCTTGACTAGAACAATTGGTGATGCATATGGACTTGTAGAAGGTTCTATAACACCAAGATCTAACATGTCCTGAATTTCCTTCCTAATTACATGGCGCAGAGACAAAGGTACTGGATAGGGCTTAGACCTAATAGGCTGATCTGTAATCAGTGTAATGGAATGTTCAAGTAAGTTTGTCACTTTAGGAACATTGGAAAAAATATCTTCGTTCTCCCTAAGCATCTTTCTCAAGGATTCTGTTTGCTGTGGATTCAGCTTTTCATTAATCAAAACATCTCGATAGGTCTCATTTTGTTTCCTATCTGGACCTTCTAAACCAGTTATGTTAACATCATCTTCCTCATCCTCAATCACTCCAAAACACATAGCTCCACTTTCTTCCTTATCATCTTGTTCAGTAAGGTACAATTTCAAAAGATTGGTATGAAATGTCTTTATTCCACCAGGCAACTTAACCTTGTAATCATTCAACCCAACTTTACATATGACTTCAAAAGGACCCTTCCATTGCATTAATAATTTGTTATTATCTGTTGGCAACAGCAAGAGAACCTTATCCCCGGCATTAAATGACCTAACTCTAGCCTTTTTGTCATAGAAGTGCTTATACTTGGCACTCTTTACTTTCAACTCCTCAGTAGCTAACTTGCATGTTTCTTCCAACCTATGCCTCAAATCCATCACATACTGGTATGTCAGTTTAACATCTAAGCTAGTTGTTTCACTTGTCCATAACTCTTTTAGAATTCCTATAGGGCCTCTAATGGATCGACCATACAAAAGTTCAAAGGGTGAAAAACCTAAAGTCTCTTGGGGAACTTCCCTATAAGCAAATAAAAGAGGGCTTAGGTATCTATCCCAATCACGAGGCTTTTCCTCACAAAGTTTCTTTAACATTCTCTTAAGAGTTCCGTTGAATTTCTCTACCAGGCCATTACAAATGGGGTGATATGGAGTGGTATTTAACTGTCTAAGGGACAACAGCCTACTAACTTCTTTCATTAATTCTGAAGTAAACTGGGTTCCACAATCAGTTAAGATTTCATGAGGGATGCCAACTCTTGAAAATACATCTACCAATGCCTCAGCCACAACTTCAGTAGTTATTGTTTTTAATGGTACTGCTTCAGGGTATCGAGTGGCAAAATCTACAATGGTCAAAATGTAGCGATGTCCTCGGTCAGACAACGGAAAAATGGGACCAACCAAATCAACTGCAATCCTATGAAAAGGAATATCAATTATAGGCATTTTTTCTAGAGGGACCTTCTGTACTTTTCCTTTCTCAATGGTTCTCTGGCATACATCACAGGATTGGCAAAAACGTGACACATCAGAATGTATACCTGGCCAGTGAAAACTAGAAAGTATCCTATCTAAAGTTTTCTTAATACCTTGGTGTCCAGCCATGAGACCACAATGTGCAAGTTTCAAAACTTGAGAACGTAAGGCCTTTGGAATGACAACTTGTGAGACAATCTCACCTGAGACAAGCTTTGGAGACTGAAATTTTCTAAGCAACAAGTCATTAGAAATCTCAAACCAGTAAGTGCTACCGTTGGTACTGTGGAGTTTCTTGTGCTGTTTTGCAAAAACAAAACACCTGTCTAATGTGTTATCTTGCTTCTGTAACTCAATCAACTTTTGTCTGTCTACCCCTGTTTCTGTAACAGGTAAAACGTGTAATGGCTTTGGTTCAGAGGTAGATGATTTTTTACTTTGACTTCTAGTGATGACTGCTTTAGCCACTATCTGATCCTTATCTGTGGTAAAGGGTTTAGATTGCAACTTTGGAACGAAACCTTTTGTGTCAAGAGATGTGTCACTAACCCCTAATTCAGGTTCTAATTCTGGAACAAAATCCTTTGCATCAAGAAATCTGTCATCAACACCTGGAACATTCCCAATAATCAATGGGTATAAAGGACTTTCAATGACAACCGCTGATATACGCCCTTTGAAAAAAGGAGTATCAAGAAACACATCTGCAACTGGAAAAGTGTGTATGGACCCATCTATGAAGGCACAACGTTGAGACCTACCATTATACTGTTTTTCAGTGACTAGGGACTTCTGCACAACAACTCCTGAGCATCCTGTATCTCTTAAAACTTGAACCAACTTATCTCCTACATAACCTTTGGATACTGGCATGTTTGTTGGGAGTTTACTAACACAAGAACTAAGGATGGGAACCTTATGACCACAATTGAGGACAAGTTCTGTCGCATCAGGAATTTGACAACTACACATACTAGCTTCATCTTGTTCACTATCTTGATTAGTAGCAATAGCAGAAACAATATGTTTCTTAATGAAACAATCCTTGGCAAAATGCCCAACCTTACCACAAAGAAAACAATTTCTAGAAGGTTTCTTCCCTTCCTGTTTCTGTGTTTGATTTTGTGGAGTGGAATTTTTGAAAGGTTTACCCTTAACTCTTACATCAGGGGATTTGTTTGTTTTAGTTTCAGTTTTTTTCTGTGGTTGTAAAGAAGTCATGCTATGTGCATCCATGTATCTTTCTGCTAACTCAGCTAGCTCTTTGTTGTTTGTAACCATTTTTTCTCTTAAATGCATAGCCATCCCACTATCACATGATGCCAAAAATTGTTCCCTAACTAACAAAGAACAAAGTTGCTTAAAATCCTTAGCTATTTTTGTTGCATCTATCCACTTGCCTAACTCATCAGCTAACCTAACAATATATTGTGAACATAATTCACCCACTTCAGGTTCACTCTCATAAAACTTTTTCTTTAAGCTTTCTTCTGTCAACTGATACCTCCTTAATAAAGCCATTTTCACTGCATCATAATTATTTCCCTCTTCACTAGACATTCTAGTATACACTTCTAAAGCTTTACCCTTAAGTAAAGTGGCTAAGTGAATTGCCCAATCTTCTTTCGGAGTTTTCATTGTCACATGGTACTTTTCAAAACGAGTCAAGTAAGAATCAATATTATCTTGCTTCTCTTCAAAGTAAGGAAGTTTAGCAGCCTTAACTTTGATCCTGCTAGACTGTTCTGAATAGCTATGTTGGTGCATGGACTCTTCTAATCTCAACTTAGCTAATTCTAGTTCATGCTGTCTGATTTTATCCTTTTCTTTCAAATGTTCCATTTCATACTCCTTATCATACTGTTCTTTCTCTCTCTCTCTATCATACTGTTCTTTCTCTCTCTCTCTATCATACTGTTGTTTTTCTCGGAAAGCCATTCTCTCATCCCTAATAAAATCTTGCAATTCCTTACCCTCAAGACCAATCTCCTTAGCTAAAATTGTTAGTTTCTCCAACTGTTCCACATCCATCCTTACAAATAATTATGTCTGGAATGACGGACAAAATCAATAAATACTTTTCAGACAGTTTGCATACACATGAAACACAAATTGGAAAAAAACAAGACTTTGTGTAGTCCAATAACAGAATGGATAATTGGGGCTATCACAAATGTCAATAATATCACTCGCAAACCCAATTTGCAACAATATCACTCGCAAACTCAATTTGCAACTTTTCTGTAATAAAAAAAAATATTTAAAAAAAAAAAAATTTAAAAAAAAACAAACAATAGTATCACTGTCTGATCCAGTAATATCTTAAATTGCTGTAATCTCAAGTTTATAATACCCAAAAGCATTTAACTGGACCAACAAACCTGACAGATGTTACGAACACCAACCAGAGAAGAAAGAAAGCAGAGCAAACTATTGCAAGAATATCAACCAAACCCAATGTTTCCCGAAAAAGAAACAAAAAAAAATCTTTATCAAACAGACAATAAAATAAAACTTAAAAAAAAATTAAAATCTGCAACTCTGAACAAAATAAACCAACATAAAAAAAACTAAGCGTTTAATCGAATATCTCTTTTACTGAAAAAAAAACCCTCAATCCTGGCAAGCTCGCCAATTGTCACGAAGTTCTGATTGAGGGTCAGTAAAAGGTTTCACAAAAATCGCTTTATTGGGTATACAAGTTCAGTTAAAGGTATTCACAATGCAGAACCTGAAAATTGATATTAAAATAACACTTAGTACACACTTCACTTCTCTCCAACTTTCATCACAAAACACACCTTCCAATCAAAAAATACCACTCATACACACTGAAGTATTATATTGGAAATACAGTATACAGTTCATGTAATGACATACAAGATATATATATATATACAGTTAATCAATGAATGTCACAACATATATTATGAAATTCCAAACAGCAATATTTTATGTATGAAATACACTGTCAAACAAATAGCTGTCAGGAAATCCTCCACAAAGTCTACAGTTCCTAATATGTCCAATGAAACAGCTTCCACACAAACTGGCACCAAAATAGGTAATAATGAGAAACATCCAAATCACAAAGAACAGCTTCCTCATATGTGATATGAAATCAACAGGGATTCAGCAATCCAGTAAAGTATTCAACATTCACATCAGGCATAGCAATAAACCAGCTGAAATGAATGTAACAACACCTTAACAACATGTTCGACATAATATATAAATACAACAAACTTATGGTGATGAAATATTTTGATAAATTTTGTCTTGTATAAGTTTATGTGCCACATAAAGATATATACATTGACATATGAAAAATTGTTTCACATGTTAACATTAATATGAATGAATAAGGGACCTCATATTTAATAATGCTAGAATTAAAAGAAACAAATTACCACAGCTGCTGGTTCCACTATAATAAAACAGAGTTGATTTCAACAAATCAACCCAAGTTATAGAGTACCACTCCGTCCTTCCTGGTCAACTCTAGAAATGATACTGAAGTAAACACTTTAAACATCTACCACCCATACCAAACTGATGTCCACAACTGACCACAAAAGTATAATTAGTGAGGTGTGATTATCACACATGTGAAACAAATACCATAAAAAGGATTTGGCAACCAAGTGTAATCACTGAAGCAAATCAAATAATCTAGGTGTGGTAAAGTTCCTGCAGAAAAATTCCACAACAAAAAAAAAACTGTGTATCTGTTTACATACTCCAGTAAAAAATCAGAATGTCCTAATACAATACAAGAGGCTTATATTACTTTGTGACAGCTCTTGACGGCCTTTTTCGTCATCCAGACCCAACACTGAAGTTGAAGACCTAGGCATAGAGTCCCTGGGGTCAGGGAGAGAAAGAATGCGCCTGAAGGTGTCTACCTCTTCAGAGTATTGGGAGGGAATGTTAGACAGGGCTACTTCCCTATAATAAGGGGGGTCTGGATCATGTTGTGGGAGGTCTTGATCAGAAGCTGCGCCTGAGGGCTGAGCCCTAGAGGGCTTAGAAGACCTGTGTCTAGCCACAGGGGAGTGATCTTCCTCTGAAGATGACACATATCTGGACCTAGATTTATGCTTGCTCTTGTCAGAGTGTTTCTTAGGTCTAGGATGGATCCGAGATTCGTCGGAATCCTCATCCAGATGATCCGAGGCAGAGCTCGGTGTTACTGTTTGTCTGTGGCTTTGTTTTTTATGGGAGTACGAGGAATCCTTCGGTATTGCTTCAGAAGGGGAGACGTACTGATCCGAGGAAGTTTGATTTAGTACTAGTCAAGGAGGGAGTGCTGGACCAACGTCCACATCCATTGCCTCGGACTGAGCATTAGTACTTGACCTCGGAGGGGGTAGGTCCAGATGAGCAGCAGAGTTGCTGGATGGACCAGCTTTTGAAGCATGAGGCGAGGGATCAACCTCGGCAGATTTTTTAACTGCTAACTCCTCTCGGAGTGATTGAAATGCTTCTAACATGGATGCCTGGAAGGAACCCATTTGCTGCTGGATATGTATATTTAAGGAATCACCCAGGGATTTCTCTAGATTTCTTTGAATTTTGTTTTGTAAAACAGTACCTGGGGTGGGAGGAACAGCCTTGGCTGGGGTCTTTAGTGATAAAGAACTGAAGGCGAGAGGTTGAGGACGGGGGGGGGGGGGTGAGGTAAAGAGGTTATCGGCAGCACTCTCAAGGTCTGCATTAGAACCATTAAAAGAGTCCCCATCGCCTTCACCCAAGAGATCTAGTTCATCTTTGGAACTAGTTTCCGCTTTTTGCTTTTTTAAGTACCGCTTCCTGTTTCGAATCTTTTGTAATTGTTCATCAGAGAGAGACGTACAAATATGGCAGGGTGCTTCAAAAGTGACACAGGGGTCATCTCCCTTGCCAGCCTCCCTACAGGTAGGGCAGTAATTATGAGTATCAAAACTGAAGCAAAAATGGCGGCACTTCTGAGCTCTCGGTTTGTCTTTGTTTGCTTGATGAAGGGACATTTTAACGCAATAAAAAGACGTACAATTGAAATTGCCTGAACCGAGAAAACTCAAAACACGCGGATTGTAAGGAAAATACTTAAGTTGTGAAATTAAAAATTTTACAGGATAATCTATGACATATATTTAAAGAAATATCCAAATATTAGCCTCCAACAATACGTGAATACTGAGAAATAAATGAAAATGTCTGTATATTTACAAACTGCTACCAGTCATCGTGGCCAACGAGAAAGTAGGGCGATTGGTCAGAAGTTATCACGTGACGACAACTACCAGTATATCCGGTGGCTAACGAGAACGATCTTCTTTTCTAAGACGTTGGCCCCGGGTGTGGCAACCCGAGAACAGCATTAAGTCCCACATGGTAAGCTATTGTAGCGTAATAAAAGCAATACTTAAGAAGATAATAGGGGGGTTGACCTAAATTTAAGGCTTTCAGATTGGAAGGTGTCAGAAAATCACTCATAAATTAGACATGTGTGTGTGTGTGTGTGCGTGTGTGTGTGTGTACACTGTTTTTGATCATGTGACCTTCATAAGGGTCAAAGGTCAAATTTAAGCATGCAGAAAAATTTTCCCACAAAGAAGCACCCTTTCAGGGATGCTTAATTATGACCAATTAGAAGGGGCGAAAAAACTTACACATATATGTTCGCTAATGCCGAGGTCGAACAGTGATGAATTTCAAAGGCAAATATCTGAGATGAGAAAATTCTGAAATTCCTGAATTATTCTTCATTCTCTTCAACATTCTCCCTCCTGCTACAACAACCCGTTCAAATTGTCATGGGTCTCCGTCGCCTTTGAAGTGACCTTGGCCTAATTAATGATTTATTCTTTTGTAAAAATCAATACAAGTGTTCCAGGGCCTTATTTGATTGTTATTGGTTTTATAAGATGTAGACATCTGCTTACATAAACCATAGTCTTAACCATGTCTTAAAATATATTGAAGTTAATTGACTCCATTTTTACCCATATAAGGTCAATATGGCCCATCTAACCAAATCTATGGTTTTTGTTTTTATTATTTTGATGAAATATCAGCTCAGCCCCTGGATTTTCATGATCAAAAGCAGTTTTGCTTTTTTTTATTTCGGCAACAGCCAAACAATATGAAAAACAATGGTGTTCCTGTAACGTAACTATTGCTAACAGAACAACAGACTGATTACACTTACCTGGCAGTTAGAGCCTTTAAAGGTGGCCAGACTTGTAATAACCTTGCCAAAGCCATTACATGAGACACCTGCTGACTCTGTGCCAATAAACGGTAGAAACAAGCCTCCCTCTCACTGTCTGATGATACCTCAGCTTCACTGACCTAATTAATGTAACCACAGACATACAGCTCACAGGTCCAACTGAGTTTTGTCTCAAATTTGATAAGTTTTCTCACCTGAGTAATAACATATCTTTACAACTTTCATATATTAATCAGAATCATATGAGGTATTCACATAATTCACATGTTCTGTTAATAAGTTATCTTATGTCGTTCTTAAAAAATGCTTTAAAATACTTACTGATGAAAATTTCAACATTAGTTGCACTAACACTAAACCAACATCGCTAGCCAAAAATATTAGGAGCCCTGTTTGACCATGTATAATCAAGTAAACAATATCGTATCTACAGGTGGGTCCATGTCAGAGACATAATTTCAGTTGGAAAAAATATCCCATACTAAGAATCACATAAGCAATTATTCATGCTTTTATGATATCAACATAGGACTGAAATAATTTCTTTCGAATAGGTGACGAGACTTTAGTGCATACAAAATGTAGTAGCTTGCACTGTTTTTAGCGCAGCTATAAACTCCCATGCTTAAACAATTAGGATGTTTCCATCAGATGCCAGTGAAACAGAAGATAGAATTCAAAAATCTACTTGTTACTTTAAAAGTACATTAAAACCTCTATTATTCAAATTTTCAATTAACCAAACTCAAATCAACTCTCCCAACTCCATGTAAACCTGTTATTTTAGCCCTTCTATTATCCAACCTTTCTATTATCCCACCTAATTGTTACTCCTCCCAAGAGGGTCTGATAATAGAGGTTCTACTGTACTTCATGGATTGACAGCAGACTACCTCTCAGACCTGATATCAGGGAAAAGAATAATAAATGTATTTTGCCTGAATAAGTGATTAAATTTGGTGAAAGATAATTTTCTGTTGTGGCTCTAAGGCTGCGGAACCAACTGCCAGTAGACATAAGCGCCCTTTAAACTATTACTTGTTTTTTTGTAAAAAAAAAATCAATTAAAAACCTTCTGATTTAAAAGAACCTTTCATTCATGAAACTGAGAGATATTCCCATCCATATAGTGATTTTAAAAATGCTATGGGAAGGATGCTCTAAGAAATTTACTATTATTTTTCAAATCAACTCCCAACAAAACTGAATTTATTGTGATTGGCGATGACCGAATAAGATATTCCTTCTCCTCATCATTCCCTGTAAGTCTACTTGGTAATATCATGGAACCAGTTGAGTCAGTCAAACACCTTGGTGTTAACCTGGATGTTGACAACTCAATGTAAAAACATGAGTTCAAGATGCCTTATGTCACTCCGTGTGCAAACTTCACAAATTCAGTCATGTTACACTCTTTTTACATAAACTGCACTAGCTCCACATTCAGTAGCGCATACTGCTTAAATACAACCTTCTTACTTACAAGGCTATAAATTTTAGTCAGTTTTTGCAGTAGCTGCTCTGACTAAATGGAATAAGCTCCCTCAAGCTATCAGAATCCAGGTGCGCATTATTGGATTTATGCAACAGCTGAAGACTTACCTATTCAGATTAACCTACTCTCCACCATAGTCTTTTACCCCTACTGGATGGCAACATGGAGATGGACTTCCTCCTGGAAACTGGACTATCCCTTATTCGAAATCAGCGCCTTGGTGGATGTCGACATCAATTTGGCGCTTTATAAATACTACATATATTTTTAAGCTTCATTATTTTTATTATATTGTTACCTTGACAAGAGGCCATTGTGAGGTTACAATAGCATCAGTCCTATACACCAGTAGTAGGCTCAAGTCTCTGTCATCTAACTCAAAGCCTGTCTCTAGGGTCTTCAACACACTGAGACGAGTGCTTACATCAACACCCGCATCTGCACAGAATGGACGTAGTACAGACATCACATCTTCAAGGGATACTGCATCATTGCTAAAAGTATATAACAATACAAAACCCTCTATTTTTTCCACCCATTACTATATAAATATTCAGTATTATCCATTAAGGTACTAGTACAACGAGTGTAAGATAGAATGGGTTGTAAGCAGAACCAGTATGACACTCATTTAGGTATAAATTGAACCTGTGTAAGATTTATTTAGGTACCAGAGGAACTAATGTAAGATTCATTTCAGGAAAAAAATTGAGTCAATGGAAGATGAACTAGACTTGCGCATCGGAGAACCGATGCAAATTTGTATCCACCGGAAAGACAGCTAACCAAAGCCAGTGAACCATCGTTTGACCTTGAAGGAGGGGCCCAAGGTCAAATCTGACCACATCAGATGAATCTAAGCCCATGATATCCTACAAGTTGATTTCACATCCCAAACCTCTAGGACCAATAATAAGCGAGTCTTATAATCACTTTTAAGTTTGGCTGTCCTCATTTGACCTTGAAGGAGGGGCCCAAGGTCAAATGTGACCACATCAAAAGATTCCCAGCCCATGATTTCTTATAAGTTGGTTTCACATTGAAAACCTCTAGGACCAATAATGAGCGAGTTATGAGTACAATTAATGTTTAACTAGAACCAGTGTAAGTTAAATTTAGGTAGAAGTAAAACAAATGTAAGGTGAATTCATATACAAGTAGAACCAGTGTTCTACTTCCGTCTTTTTATAGCAATTATCCCTCTTACAAGCCATCCTTTCCAAAACCTTTAAAACTATTATCGCCATCCACATACAAACACTTGACCTTTTCACTTGTAATGTTACCACCCCTCTGGGCCTTCTTATTAAGAATCATGTTTACAACCATCATTTCTGCCTTTCCGGTCCTCGATACTTTCACTGATAAAATTATCACCCGTCTTATTTATTATCCTATCCAGACATTTTAAAGGCATCAGTGATCCTTACCCTTCACTGATGCTTGTGCTAACAGAAGGTATTGCATCTATTATTTATCTTTCCAGACATTTAAAAGCTGTCACCCCTTACTTATCCTTGGTTGATGCTAACATATATAAAGTTATCGCCCCTATTATTATCCATTTCCATACATTTTAAAGCTGTCACAGGCACATTAACCTTCACTGATGCTCTCATTGATACAGTTGTCAGCCCTATTATTAATTATTCTTTCTGTACATTGTAAAGTCATCACCCCTAACGTACCCTTGGGTGATGCTCTCACTTATCCTGTCCACTACAGTCTTTAGCTGTTTCATCTCACAGGTCTCTTCTTCCACAATCTTATTATTTCTATAAAATAAATATAAATGATAATTACATCTTAAAAGTCTAACTAAAAACATATGGTATAAGTTATGTTCTCTTCAATTAAAGATTTTTGTCAATTACCTGAGGTTTAACTGACACTTTGAAAATCCAATTCTTCATATATATCCAGGCTACCTTGACAGTTTGTGTCAATATATTTAGGTTTATCTGACACCTCTCAACTGTCTCAGTCTGTTAAGGCTTTATTAGCATTATATGTTAACCTGCCAAGGCTTGTCTGATACTTTCTATAAATACCCAGGCTTGTGTTGACAAAAAGGCATACCTGATAGTTTATGTCAACCTGCTCAGACCTATTGGATACTTGTGTCAACATAAAAGCTTATCCAACAGTTTTAATCAAACTAGCTAAGTTTACTGGAAACTAGTGTCAACATAAAAGTTTACCTAATAGTTTTCGGTTAACCTGCTCAGACATATTGGGGACTTGTGTCAACAAAAAGGCTTACCTAACAGTTTCTGTCAGCTGTTCTGACATATTGGACACTTGTGTCAACCAAAAAGCTTACCTGACAGTTTCTTTCAACCTTTCGAGACATACTGGACACTTGTGTCAACAAAAAGGCTTACCTGACAGTTTCTGGCAACATGCTCAGACTTAATGGACACTTGAGTCTGTCAACTTAACTTACTACTTAATAGCATCTGTCAACCTGCACAGAATTATATGTAATTAGTGCACAAACTTACCTGGCAGCTTGTGTCAACCTACTCAGACTTTCTTTGTACACTGTGGCCACACTCCAGCCAGTGACAGTCACTTCCTGCAAAAACTGCTCAATGAAATCGACACTTCTGCCATCAACAGCCATCTGAACCAGCAGATTCTCCACCTTGGTGCAAAAAAAAAAAACAACAAAAAAAAAAAACCAAGGGCAAAAGTCACACAGAGGTCACATCTTTATGTTGCAGAACTACATTCAGCAAGGAACAACCCTGCAGAGTGTGCACTTCGAACACCTAAGGCTTATGCAGATCTAGTGATTCACAAAGGTCAAGGTCAGAAATGTTCTTAGTCCAAGTGCACAGACAAGGTCAAAGGTCATATCAAAGTTACACAATAATTTTGCTCAATTATAGCCTGCTAAGTTTGAACTTTTCCACCTTATGATTGTGGAGATATGGCCTGGACAAGCAGCTGCCACTTGCCCACCGGGATAACACAGGTGAAAACAGTTCCTATAAATTCAAATTTGACACTGAGAAACCATGGAGAGAATCTACATAACCTTGTGATGTTTAAGCAAATAAGTGGCTTAAATAGACCTTTGTGGAGAACAAGTATTATAACAAGTTTACACCATTTTTAAAGATGGAGCATACTTGATCCAAGGTTACACTGACAAATTGTAACAAATTTTCTTGTAATTTAACTTTTTGTAAGTTAAATACTTACCTTATCCTCACAAATGCTTACTTGGTTTTGTGGAGGCAAAACGCGGCGACCAACAAGAATATTTAAAAATTATTCTTGTTCGAGAGGTGAACCCCGTAGTTAGTGATAGGTGCGCATGCGCACAACACATTGTCGGTTGGACTTTGTCGAGAGATCCTCATTTAATTTTTGGTCCCCTATGAAAACAAACTTGTGAGGGGAGGAAGGGTGGGTCTGTCCTTGTGAGGATAAGGTAAGTATTTAACTTACAAAAAGTTAAATTACAATAAAATTTGTTACATTTTATTGCGTAAAATAGCCTTACCTTATCCTCACAAATGCTTGATTCCAACCCTAACAGGAGGAGGGGTTTGTTTTGAAACCTCCCTGTTAATAGACTATGGGGTTCACCATAAAAGCATTTGAAGGAGAGGATAAGATAAGCTTAAGAACGCTGCACTAAGATTACTCATTACTGTGAAAATCTGTGAAGATAAGTAATGAATGCTAACCTCATGAATATTCATGATGCACTGTTGTTGTTGACACTTGATTCAATTGGTATGTGCTATCTTACAGCTACCCATCACCGATTAACTGAATGGTCGGGGATGGCTTCCTGGGTCCCTCGAGCAAGATGCTGTCATCCACCAGAAAGGCACCCCCAAGCTGACTTCTATGGCTCCTTAAATACAGTCATGGGGCCATCTGAAAAAAGAAGATAAATGTCAGTACAAGCTACTGGTATGGCTGAAGACATGTAAGTATGTAGAACATATGAAAAAACATGGAAAACATACTCAAAAATTCACCACATGTTGAGCAGAAACCACTGGGCCTAACTTGAAATCTGATTGGTCGGTGGACTGCCAAGCTACATCCTTCAAATAAAAAGTGGTAAAAGTGTTGTGGCTCTTCCAAAAACATGAGCCTAGAACTTGTTCTAATGAGACCCCACCCTTAAAGGCCAAAGAGGCTGACATGGATCTTATGTCATGAGCCTTTACATGAACATTGTCGGACATAGAATCCGAAGATTGATAGGCTAAAGCAACAGTTTGTTTGATCCAAGATGAAATAGTGGATCTTTGAATATCTTTGTCAAAGCCCTCCTTAAAGGAGATAAACAAAAGATTTTTGCCCTTTCTTAGAGTAGAAGTCCTATCCAAATAGTACCGAAGAGCTCTAATAGGACACAGAGTCATATCATTAGACAGATCGGAGCTCAAAAATGGTTTTAGAGCTGGAATGACTATAGGTCTGATCAAATCTGGACCCTCAGAAGCTAACTGGTTCTTAGCCAAGAAGGCAGGAGAAGGAGAGATAGTGACCTCCCTCCAGTGAGGCTTATGCCTGAGGGAAGAGAATGTCCAAGCGTGCACCTCCCCCCTCCTTTTGCCAGATGCCAAAGCCATCAAGAAAACAGTCTTGAAAGTCAAAACCTTAAGACTTGCATCCTTCAAAGGTTCAAAAGGAGCCTTAGTCAAAGCCATAAGAACCAAGGATAGGTCCCAAGAGGGAATACCTCTATTGAGAATAGGTTTGTCCCTATAAAAGCTTGCAAGAAGTCTATTCAAGTGTATGCTCTTGCCAAAAGGTCCTAAATGGTCAGAAATTGCAGTTCTGTAGCCAGCAATTGTGGCAGGCTTCAAATTTTTGACAGTAAACAGATGGTTCAAAAATTCTGCTATGTCTGAGATAGAAGGCTCTGCGCTGACCACCTTATTCTGTTGGCACCAGAGTTCAAAAATGGACCACCTTGACTCATATAATCTTCTAGATGAGGGTCTTTGAGGTGCCTTAATTCGATCTGCCACCTGCTCAGAGAATGATTCAAGTGATTCTGAGTGGTGTCTAGGTGCCAAACATGCAGATTCAGAAACATGAGATTCTGATGGAACTTCTGACTGAAAGGTTGTTTTAGCAGATGAGGCCAATGAGGAAGTTGTAATGGGGGCTTGGTTGACAGATTGACTAGATCCCAAAACCAATGCATTCTGGGCCACCCTGGTGCTACTACTATCATTCTGCACCTGTAGGTGTTCATTTTCTGTATGACCTTTGGAATGAGAGCTACAGGACAAAAGGCATAGCCGTCCAGACCCTCCCAGGAGATGTTCAATGCATCTATGTTCATAGCATTTGCATCTGGGACTGGTGAGACATAGATTGGTAGTTTGTGATTCAATTTGGTGGCAAACATGTCCACCATTGGAGTGTGCAAAACTTTGCAAATAAGACTGAACATTTGAGGATGAAGAGACCATTCTGTCTGAATTATTTTGTCTTTCCTGGAGAGACTGTCGGCTATGACATTGAGGCAACCCTGAATGTGTCTGGCTCTTATGAGTATGTTTCGAGGATTGCAGTAGGCCATGATGCGCCAAACCAGGAGACACATGTCCCACGAGTGTGTTCCCCCTTGTTTGTTCAGATAACTGACTACAGTGGCGTTGTCTGTTGCTATAAGAACCCTCTTGTCTAGAATACTGTTTTGAAAGCTTTTTAAGGCCAGAAACACTGCCTTTAACTCTAGGACATTGATATGAAGCAATTTTTCCTGATCTGTCCAATTGCCACTGACTGTCAGATTTTCTAAATGAGCTCCCCAACCCTGGTTTGACGCATCTGTGAAAATAAGGGTATTGTGTTCCTGAGGATGTAAAGGACAACCCTTTTCTAGATTTTTGGGATTTTTCCACCACTGAAGATAACTTTTCAGAAGATTTGACACTGGAATCTTCAGGTCTAGAGACTGGGGATAATGCCAATGTGTCTTCAGGTACCACTGAAACGGACGCATGTGGAGCCTGCCCATTGGTATTGTTTTTTCTAGGGATGCTAGTACACCTATCAGGGACATAAGCGACCTTGGGGTTGTTTGTGATACGACCTCCATGTCCTGAACAGCTTTTTCTAGAATTTTCAACTTCTTTTCGGTTGGAAAGACTTTTCCCTGAATCAAATCGAAATTGTAACCCAGAAAGTCGATTTTTTGTGTAGGTTCGAGCTCTGACTTTTCGAAGTTTATCACAAAGCCGAGATCTTGAACCACCTGAATGAGTTCTTTTGTCTGTGAACGACATTGGTGGCTGGTATTTGCTCTTAACAACCAGTCGTCTAGATACTGGTGAACACGAATTCCGCGAGACTGAAGAACAAGTTTTACTTCTTGTACGATTCGCGTGAACTCTAGAGGTGCTGTTGCTAGCCCGAATGGCAGAGCTTTGAACTGGTACGTTCGCTTGTCTACATGGAAGCGAAGCAAATGCTGAGAGGCCGGGTGTATGGGAACATGAAAGTACGCATCTTTGAGATCGATGGACACCAGCCATTCCCCTTTTGTAAGCGAATTTCGGATGATCTCTGCAGTCTCCATCTTGAAAGTCGGAACCTGCAGAAAGCTGTTCAGTACACTTAAGTCTATTACTGGGCGCCATTTTTTCCCGGGTTTTGGTACAAGAAACAATCTGCTGCAAAAACCTAGAGTTGTGCATACCTTGAGAGGGTAAATAGCCCCTTTTTTGAGCATATCTTCTACGCAATCTGTGAGAAAGCGATGCTTTTCCGGTGTGCTGTAACCACTGCGAATTGTGGGAAGCACTGACTTGGGCGGATTCGATTGAGGAAGAATTTGGTAACCGAATCTCAAGATCTGCACAACTCTTGGATGACAATGAAGGTGTTGCCATACCTGCCAATATCTTTGCAAACGGCCTCCATGTAATAGAAGTGGGTAGTCACTTGCGTCTATTGCCTCCTCGTCTTGAAGGCGATTGGTAGGGCTTCTTATTGAATCTATCTGGTTGGCCACGAAAAAATTTTGAACCAGAGGAGTAAGAGGCAGAAGAACGCCTGTCATCAGAGCGACTGTTCGACTGGAAAGTCTGGCGGTTATCAGTCTTCAACCTCTTAGGGGATCTGTCCTGTTTTTTCTGTATTTGATCCAATGTAGTGGGACAAAATAAGTCCCCAGATTTGAATCCTGTTCTTCGCAATTTGTTGAAGTCGTGCTCCTGCAAGTGAGAAGCACAGACTTTCAAGATGGAATCTCTTCTGGCCAACTGTAAGTTACAGGCCAACGCAATAGAGAGATCAGTGACAGACTCCAAAGCCTTATCAAGTGAAGTAAGGCAGGCTGACTGCATTTGTAGGTGAGATAACAGCTTATCAGAGTCCCTGAAAACATCTGAACCACTCTGTTGAAGCAACTCCTCCATAGAAGATGAAGTTTTGCCAATAGCCCTCATGAACCAATTGACATAAGATAAAATCTGCACACATTCTCTAGATACGGTCTCCATACTTGTATGCTGCTTGATAGGTACATGAACAGAGGATGGAATCGCCTTTGGGAAGAGAGATCTGAAGGCATCTTGACATTTGGGTGCAGAGTTCGAGAATTCTACCGTGGATGACCTGTAGAACTTCATGGGAGGCCTGTTATATTGTAAAAAATTGTCAGTGTTAACAGGACTGCACTGTAACCTCTCAGGCTCACCTTTCTTTGGGTTACCAGAAGCTTTGGCCTCATAAAAATCCCAACGCTCAACTATGGCTTCCAAAGGTGGCATGACCATGGGAAGAACTTGTTTCCTCTTTGATTCCTTGCTCTTGGAACCAAAAATTTTGGTAGGTTGGTCAGAGGATTCTTCTGGAACTTCAACCTGTAGTAAAGTTCTGACAGCAGCCAGAGTTTCCCTGTAAGTGGGATCTTCTTCAACCTCCTCATGAGGAGATGGAGATCTAAGCCTTTTGCGTGAGGAAATGCTCGTAGATTCATGGACCGAGCTGACATCAGAGAACGCATCTTCACCAGATTCCAAAGCTCTAGGGCGAGGCTGATGGGGTGTCGGCAAAGAAGATGAGGAAGACGCATTCGTCTTCAAGGAAGTAATTTGTGACTGCATATCTTCTAATCTCTGTAGAATTTTTAGCAAGGAGTCCTCTGCTACAGGCTGAGATTTCTCAGCTGTAGGGGAACGAATAGGGTCAGATTCCTGCCCTAACAGGGAGTCTTCAACCTCTTTGGACACAATAATATCTTTAGATTTCTTTTTGGACTTGGAACGAAGCTTTTTCTTCTGCTCAGAAGTGAACTGTAAACAGTTGAAGCAATCATCTTCTTTTGAAGTGACACAGACGTCCTGACCCTTGCCCTTGTCTCTGCAAGGATAACAGAAAAGGTGTGTGTCCCAATCGTACAGTGGGTGACCACAACCAGCAGCACGTTTCGTAGATTTTAACTGTGACTCCGCCATGATGACCTTCCAAAGAAAAACGCGCAGCCTCCACGACGACCAAAAATTAAATGAGGATCTCTCGACAAAGTCCAACCGACAATGTGTTGTGCGCATGCGCACCTATCACTAACTACGGGGTTCACCTCTCGAACAAGAATAATTTTTAAATATTCTTGTTGGTCGCCGCGTTTTGCCTCCACAAAACCAAGTAAGCATTTGTGAGGATAAGGTAAGGCTATTTTACGCAATAAAACTGAAATTATCACTAATAAGACACTCATTATATTTTCTTCCTTTGTCAACATATGCCAACTAATTAGAATTCTAAAGTAGCTTTTTAATATAGGAATAAAAGACATATTCGACTGCTTTATGATGGTTTTAAACTATCGATCGGCTGAATATTAAAGCCACGAAGCCCGAAACATGCATAGTGATGGATGTGCAAACAGTCTTTTGGTTAAAATATTGTTAGAAAATCCCTAACAGAATTCTGTGATCTCATAAATATTAATGAGTAGTCGATCTTTAAATGAAATATTGACAAAAATCCCCACTGAATTATTTGACTTGATATTTGCTGCATATAATTTACGTTTACATTTGTACGCAAAGGGATGATGGACGCAGAATTCAACAGCGTAGTTTTATTTACTGTTCTATATTCGCGATTCCAGCATTGCGCAAAAGACGTGTCCAAGGTCACTGCGCAGCGTACCATTTTAGAATTGAAGATATTGATGATACCTTCTAAAAAAATAGAGTCCAATTATATCATGGAATAAACTTGAAAACTTTTAATGCAATGTCAATTTATTGTGAAATTCTAACCAGTCCCTGGTAAAAGTTACTTGTTGGAGCCATCCAACTTATTGGCGATTACACACATACATTTTTAAGGCTTTTCAAAAACCTTACCAAGGGCAATGAGTTTCAGTGAATCCATTTTCAATCCTCCCACCAATAGGTCAAATACCTGCACTTCTTTACCTTTTGTTAGGAAATGTTAGGGTATTCTATAATGAACATATGTTATTACCCACTTTCCCTCTTTAGGTCTAACAATTTACGGGTCTTAATGCCAATCGACAATGAAGCACACATTTTTATGAGCAATAAGTTGATGACCCTTGCTTGTCAAATGGTAATACGATTTTGGAAACAAGGATTTTTTCTTGTGCCATACCATCTGTGGTACATAGACAAAAGACATCTATGCAATCAAACTGATTTGTACCACATGCTCAGACACATGCCTTTCTGTAACTGGCCTGTAATGGTGATAAAATGGTGAAAATCTTTACAAAATCCATCAACAAACAAGGAAGAAACAAATTATTGAAAATCAGGTTTGCTTTTACAAGTAGTTTCTTACCTCTGGTGTAGACAAAGTTGGATAAAGTGACACTTACTAATTTGATAATAAAAAAGGAACATATGTCATAAACTTGGACTTGGAACACACAATTGAAACACAGTTCTGACTGAAACACACTTATTCTATCTAAACGGCAAATACAGAATGAACTTGCATACAAAGCAGTACAAACATCACACGCTTTCCCAGTGTAGAAAGGATATAAATTTGACCTGTGAGTTTATCTGGATGTCAGTGAGCTGTGAAGGTATTGACTGATAGGATACAGCAGTGACCAGAGTTTAAGCAGTACAAGAGTTCAGTTACTTATACATATATAGGGGTGTTGCGGTAGCAATTTTTTACTTCCGGTTTCCCGTCTTTCACTTCCCGGTCGGTTACCGGTTAACCGTCTCTTACTTGAGAAAACATGAGAACCAAATACTTTCCATACTGTAAAAACAGGAATTCTAACATGACACAGATGTGTTCTCGAATCTGATTGGCTAAACAACGAAATATATAGTTTCTGCAAATTATCGCTCATTATGGCTTTGGTATTACAGTAAAAAGCAAATAAAAGTGGATTATGACACTTATTTTGTGTGTAAGGTTAGTAAAGTTTCTTTAAATTGAAGTATAAGCGGAAAACCGGTAGCTGCATATTTGACGGTTTGCAGTAATTTATTTACCGTACCGACGATACCGATACTACCGCAACACCCCTATACATATATAACAAAAAAAGTTAGACAAATCTTCAGAAATACAGGGGTTCGTGTCATTTTAATGAAAGGTGTTGTGGCATACATTTGCAATACCTACCAACCCAACAAAATTTTAGAATTTTTCATTGTTTTGAGTCTGCTTGTATTGGCTCATCAGCAGCGCATATTGACAATGTACTTCATTTCAAGGTCTAACTATATGATGACAGTGTTGAAAATGTTTGATTGGATTGGACTACATACCTGTCGTTTATTTGACCTTGACAGGTCAAAGGTCCTGGCATAGTTCTTCTCCTGCTGGTCGTCAGAATCCCACATCTCCAGCAGGTATTCTGAACATAAGAGCTGCAGGTGGTCCTGATACTCGGTCAAAGTTTTCACAGTCACTGACCACCTGAAATAAAGTCAAAGGTCAAAGTTTGGTCATAACTTATCTTTCAGGAGCTAAGGTCATATGAGTGCAGGCCCTCAAGTGTATATTTATATATGTTATCATAAGATGGATTAAACCATATGAGTTCAGTGACTAAATACCATTGCCCTTAAAGTCTATAGTTGAAACTAAGGCAGTGACATGGTAACCAAGTATTGGAAAATTGGCTGACTATATAATACCTATATAATACCCAGCTCTCACAGTTTCATGCTAGCCTTGCGAGCTACATACTGGCACAAATTATTTAACTGGTCGGGGCACAATTGTGGCTTGATGTGTTTCATGTTTTGGATGGTATCTATTAGGTTTCATAGATGTACAGAAGTCAGAGTTTGTATTTAGGCACTCAGACAAGTGCCCACACTAAAAGAAAAGGCAGGATAGTTGCTAAATTAAAAGTTTGAAAAACCTGCAATGGGCCTACTAAAATTTACATGACCTCAGAAATGAGAGGCCTGTGACTAAATGCCATTGAAGTTTGTAGTTGAAATTAAGGTTGTGTGGCATGGTAACCCGGTATTTGAAAATGGACTGACTATGTTAAGAAATCATGTATAAGCAAGCAAACTGGATACTCTCATTAAACTATTAAAATATTGTTTATTTCCATCAATAACATGGGCAAGAGCTAATTTTCAATAAAATTTTGTACATAATAAATATTTTTTTCCACATAAATTTCCTTATATTGTAATACATAATTAAAATATTCTTGTGTATTCTGAGCCATCAAACCCTGGAAAGTGGTGAAAAAATAGCACTATTATGTTACTCTGTAAATGACTGCTCATTTAACAATTATAGCTTTTAAAAAAACACTGTTATGTTATTCAGTCTAAACACCACATAGATTACCCAGAACAGTAATTACACAAACTTTAAAGATTGAAAGATCAAAAACTTATTATTTTTCAAACTGGGCAGAATTGCTATAAGTTGAAGTAAATGGTTGACATTTTGTAATCAAATTTTGGGATCAAATTCACTACAGTTAGACAAGTGCCTACACTTAAAATAAAGCTACTTAAAATAAAGCTACTTATTTCAACTGAATTATCAACTTTTTGAACAGTTCTTTACTTCAAAATTTAATACTCCTTCACACATAATTATTCATTAAAATAAAGAATAATTCTTATTAATTTAGAATTTTTTTTATTTAAAACAAAGAATAAAGAATCTTTATGACTACGCTCCCTTATTTACTCACTCTGTTTCAGTTCCTTTGTTTTTATTCTTCTGCTGTTTGCTGAACTTCAGCGCACGCTTCAGTATTTCCTGTCTACAGTCCAAACTCAGCTGTAAGAGAGACATTCATTAAATCCTTCACAACATGGCACAATAAATTGCAAGATATTAGAGTAAGAAATTTAAAATTCGCCAGGAATCTAAAATTCGCCACCTCTAAAACCTTAATTAATTTTATGAAGAAAATGATGTTTTTGTCTAAAAATTGGTATTTTTCAGTTCCAAAAGCCTTAATTTACTATACATTCAACAAACCTCACCACAATTCATTTATTTTATTAGTATTTTCACGTGTGGCGAATTTTAGATTTTTACTCTATCTCTTTTATTTAAATTATTTTTTAGTCACAAATTTGGTTCAACCTGATTCATGCTATCAATTTTATTATCAATATCTACTTCAACGTTTTTAAAGAAATAATTTTGTCTGTAACAGGTAGCTGAATGGAGTACACATGCATGGTGTTGTTCACTTGCTCTTCTCTATTTATATTGGGTATTTTAGGATTATGATGTGTAGAGTTCTCGAGAAAAAGTTTTCGAGACAATGACAGGTGTGACTTTTAAGTACTTACTTATTTATTTATGTTGCAGTTTTGCATATTTTCCTAAATGGTACAGAAGTTCGAATTAATTTTATAGAAACTACATTATGAACATGAACAGGTTTTCAAACATCTGGTTCATACGCTGTATTTATAGAAACAGCTGGATGTATGTATGGTTAAGACTCCACCTTATCAAGGCTCTCATCAGTGAAGAGAACTGCATCCACAAACTGCAACATGTCCTCTGCTGAAACCTTACTCGAATACTCGTGGCAGGACTCGTATCTACAACAGACAAGATTAAATGTAAAAAATAGCATCAGAGATGCCTGAACCTCACAGCCTGGGAAAATATTTTTCAACACCATGAGATATAGAAGTGGTGTAACAGTACAAAGTTCAAGATACTTTAAGAGCAGTGCCAGTTATGTTAAGGTCCAAATAATGCTTAAGTAGAGAAAATAATATCTAAGGAAAAAAAATGTATGTAAAGATGAAATATTAAAAGATAATTCAATAATAAAATGACAGCATTTATCAGTAAACCAAAAATGGCCGAATTATGGTTTGGATGTTTTGAATATTACACATGCATACAGAAGTGGCAATACATTCAATGAATGCTTATGTGTGGTGTTGGAGAAAAGCCTTTGGCTCACTTGATGAAATTCCATCTGTTACAATGGGAACTTGCACAAGGAAATTCTTAATGAATTCTAATATGACTTTAACAGTGCTTAATCTGCATCAACAGACAGACCCAAAGGTGCAACAAGATTTTAAAGGTCAATACAGCAAAGTCAAAGGTCAATCAGTGTCACACCATGACGTGGCACACCTAAAACCCTCAACCAATGTCCCTACCAAGTATAAACTTCCTACACCTTACAGTCCCTGAGATATAGCCTGGACAAGATTTTATAGGTCAAGGTCACTACAGCATGGTCAAAGGTCAAATCAAGGTCAGACCATGTCTTTGCACACTTACACCCCCTAACCAATGTCCCTACCAAGTATCAACTTCCTACACCTTACGGTTTCCAAGATATAGCCTGGGCAAGATTTTAAAGGTCAAGGTCACTACGGCAAGGTCAAATCAAGGTCAGACCATGACATTAGAATAGAAACATTTATATAGAATAGAAACATTTATATAGCGCAAAATTGATGCAACATCCTCTAATGCGCTTGAGATCAAAAAGGGAAAGTCGAGGGACGTTCGAGGTCATGATCCAAGGTTAGCGTCCGCCAGGGAGATGTACTATGGTGGAGGATATACTAATCTAAACAAGTAGGTCTTTAGCTGGCTACGGAAACCTGTTATTGTTTGTTGTGATCGTACTGATTGTGGGAGTCTGTTCCATTCTATGGGGGAAGCCACTGCAAAACCTCTCCTACCGATGGCCTTTTTGTGAGAGGCTGAGGAAAGAGAAAGACGATTTCCACGTGTTAGACAACTGGTTTTGATCAGGGATGATAGGTATATGGGTTGAGAGAAATTTATAGCCTTGAAAGTAATTAGATTGTACTTAAACAAGATACGGTAAGTGATAAGAAGCCAGTGTAGTTTTTGAAGAAAAGGAGTGACATGGCTAGTTCTATCAAGTCTAAAAACAATTCTACAAAGGGCATTTTGTATCTTTTGGAGTTTAGCAACATTGTACTTACTGATGCCATAAAGTAGGGAATTGCAGTAGTCAAGTCGACTACTGATCATTGTGTTTGCAAGCAAGGCTGCAGTTTCCACACTGAGGAATTTACGGATACGTCTTAGGTCCTTAAGGTGGTAGTAGCAGGCTCGACACATATTAGTTATGTGGTTGGAAAAGGTGTTTCCAGAGTCAAAAATTACACCCAGGTTCTTGACTGTATCGGTAGGGGAAATAGAATTTCCGAGAAGTTGAGTAGGGAATTTATTTATGAGGGACTCTCTGGCTTGTCTATCACCTATTATAATAAATTCAGTTTTCTCGGGATTGAGTTTCAATTTCACGCCAGCCATCCAGTTTTGGATACATGTGAGACACTCTGTAAGCTCAGCGAAACTGGAATCAAAATTCCTATTGTCCAATGCTAGATATATTTGGGTGTCATCAGCATATAGATGGTGGGTGACATTGAAATTGGAAACGATATTACTGAGAGGGGTTGTGTAAAGGGTAAAAAGGAGGGGGCCCAGGACAGAACCCTGAGGCACACCATACGGAAGTGAGAACACATCTGAAAAGCTATTTCCTAATTTAACCTTCTGTTTCCGGTTTGAGAGATAGGATCTGATCCACCTCAACACAGTGCCATCAACCCCAAACCAATCTCTTAGGGAATTAAAAAGAATGTCATGGTCGATAGTGTCGAATGCCGCTGAGAGGTCCAGCAATGTGAGTGCAACAGCCTTACCAGAGTCCAACGAAGCAGCAATGTCATTCTGGATTTTCAACAGCGCTGATTCTGTGGAATGGAGTCTCCTGTAAGCGGATTGGTTGACATTGGAGAGCCCCTCGCTATCGATATAATTATTTAACTGTTTGGCAGCTACTTTTTCGATCAGTTTGGATAAAAAACTAAGGTTGGATACCGGTCTATAGTTTTTTAGGAGATTTCTGTCTAAGTTTGGTTTCTTGAGAAGAGGGGTGACATATGCTGTTTTAAAACAGTTTGGGAAACTCCCTTCTTTGCGTGAATAGTTTATAATATTGGTGATTGGAGTGACCAAAATGTCCGCACACTCTTTGACTAGTGCGGTAGGTATTGGGTCCAGGTCACATGATTTGGTGTTGGATGACCTTAGGATTTTGAGGATGTCATCCTCAGATACAGGCTCAAAAGAGGTCAGGGCACTGCTATTACTCTTCGGTATTGTGAGGGAAACAGGCACTGATGACTCTAAAGCAACTCTGATTTTCACAATTTTGTCACTGAAAAAATGACCGAAAGTGTTAGCTAAATCAGTAGGACTAATATGATCGGGTAGGATGATAGTTGAGGTTTTGTGCAAGATTTTCTTGAAAGTGTTCCACAGAGCCTTGGGGTTACCATTATTTTCAGCAATGACAGTGGAATAGTGCCTGCGTCTTGATTGTTCCAGTAGGAAATTGTAGCGATTGACAGCAGCTCGATATCTTCTCCGGTTGATTGCAGAGTTATTACTGCGCCATACTCGCTCACACTTGCGCTTCAGACGCTTTGCTGAGAGGATGTCTGAATTCACAAAGCCTTTGTCGGGGTGCACTGGAGCCATTTTCCTCTTTATTGGGGCATGCTTGTCTAGAATGCTGCGCAAGGTGTTGAAATATTGGTGACTGAGCAAACTGGCTGTTCTGTGAGGATGCTTGATTAGATCAGAATTCAAGATGTCCTCTTTAAAATCCGTGATGTTTATCTTGTGAATTTTCCGGGTATTAACTTGTCTAAATTTGCAGGGAACCTCAATAGGTATATTGACCGAAAAAGTGATGGCAAGATGGTCAGATAGCCCAGCTATAACCTTAGCGCAGAGTGCCTTTGAAAAGGTGTCCCTCACACATATGACATCTAATATATGGCCATGAATGTGTGTTGGGGAATCAATAATTTGGGTGAAATTATATTGGCAGAGGGAATCATTGAATTTCTGCGACCAACCATCCTTTTTATCCAGGTGTAGATTTAAATCACCTAATATTACATTTTCACAACATGATAAGGCAGCACCTTCGATAAAGGAACTGAAATCCTCAATGAAATTGGCTTTGGAAACATTGGGGGGCCTATACACAGTATGGAAAACAATATCCTGAGCATTGCCTGTGGATAGGTGAACAGATATGGACTCGAAGGTATTGAAACACGGTTGAGGCAGAACCTTAAAATCAATATCATCACGGATGAAAAACCCGACACCACCACCTCTCCCCTGCTGGCGTGGAACATGAGTACATTTATAGCCCGGAGGAGTGACACTTGCTATAAAGCTGTCTGTGTCGTCTGGTCGAAGCCAGGTTTCAGTGACCGCAATAATATCAGACTTATTGCTATTGATAAATTCTGCAAGAGCAACAGACTTGTTTCTAATGGATCTAATGTTTATTAGACTCCCAGTTAGAAGGCTAGTATTTGGGCCAGGATTTATACTGACATCCCCTGAGAGGATCAACAAGATGGACGCCCATGGGCTGACATGTTTATATGAATGTGTTACCCTACGAATATGTCCTTGTATAGCCAAAAAGGCATAATTGACCCCATTGAGACATGGGTGAATGCCGGAAGCAAAATATATGGTTGAATAGGTGGGGAAAGAAAAAGGCAGACTTGAGGCAACAGGAATTGGTGTTGTAGAAGGGTTGTCAGTGGTGGTATTGGTTGCTCGAGCAACCAGCAAAAAGTAAAGACAGAGCCAGAAAGTGCAATGCATGTCCAAAAGAAATACCAAAAAAAAAGAAAAAGAAAACTAGAAAAAGATGAACCTACCTTTCCTGTGTACCCACCTGTCTAAACAGCAAACCATAGATAAGTAAGTTTAAGAACACTAAAAAGATTGGTGCAGGATTAGTATGGACAAGGTGTGATATTGTTTGGTTGTAATTTTATTTAAGTTATTAGGTTAACTAGTTATGGTGAGAAATGGACAAGGTGTGATATTGTTTGGTTGTAATTTTATTTAAGTTATTGGGTTAACTAGTTATAGTGAGAAATGTTGAAACAATGTGTGAGAATCTGCGGGAAATGTCCGGTGAGCGATAATACCCGATAGAGCACTATTTACAATTCTACCAAGTTGAAGGAGGTAGTATGTGCAAGCAGTGAATGTTAAACAACTAAATATTTTATAAAATGACAATAAAAACAGATACAGACCAGCAAGCTGTGTAAAAACGAGAATATTAGTACCGTTATGACAATATAAAAACACGTCTCGCCTGGCGAATGCTAAAACCAGGACATTGCACACCTACAACCCCTAATTAATGTCCCTGCCAAGTATGAACTTCCTACACCTTATGGTTGCAGAGATATAGCCCTGACACGATTTTCAAACTCAAGGTCACTACGGCAAGGTCAAAGGTCAAATCAAGGTCTGACCATGACGTTGCACACCTACACCCCCCAACCAATGTCCCTGCCAAGTATGAACTTCCTATACCTTACGGTTTCTGAGATACAGCCCGGACAAACTATTTCCCGCCGCCCGCCCGACCGCCCACCCACCCATCCGGACACCATAGGTGAAAACAATACCCCGACAGCCCTTAAGGGCTGTGGGGTAAAAACCAGCATCTGAGATGCCCATACCCTACAGGCTTGGGAACTAGCATGGCACTCCATAAGATATAGAAGAGATAAAAGAGTTCCAATGGTAAGGTGTCTTACAGAACAGACAATGTAGGATGTGTTTTGTGACAGGGCGGTGGATACTCAAACACAGGCTTTGTACGTTGACAATGTGAGTGTAATCTAGCTAACCAGGTACTTGTAAAAATAGTATACTAATGTACAAAAAATAGCTGAAACCTAATTACAGATTTTTTAATCTACTCTGCGGTCGTGTTTCATAAATAATACTTTTGCCATTCATAACTTATATATTTACCGGTAATATTACTTCATTAGATTTTAAGTAAGATATTATGAAACCATATTCACATATATTCCTAACTCTGAGGTGACCTTAGATTTATTTATTTATTTGGGGTTTTATGTCACTTTCAACACTGTACAGGTCATATCACGACGGGTAGTTTTGTGGGCAGTGTAAACCAGTACATACAGTTGGTCAAGGTTCTGTGCTGTAAACTGTCGACCATCAGTAAGCAACTACCAACTTTCCCACATAAGGTCCGGGGTTCGAACCGCCGACCTCAGAGGTGGAGGGCGAGTGTGTTACCAATGCATCCCCGTGGCCCCTATGTGACCTTAGAATCATGTAAACAATTAGATGACAACTACAACAACAAGCATTTGTTTATAAAATAAATTCTGTATGTGTATCAGGTTTGAATATACCTTGTCAGTTAGAAGAGTTCTTTTCCTTACTTAAAACTTAAGATGACCTTATCTAAGTATTGCTATGTGAATACAGATTCCAAGGGAAACTTAAACGAAAAATCTTCTATGACTTAGATCTAAGGTCACCTTATCCAAGTATTCTTCATGAATATCCCCCCCCCACATACACACACTCTTGTAACATAATTTTCCTTTTTTCACAAATAATTAAGATTTAACTTTCAGTAAATTTGTTGCCATATTTGCCTTGCTGTTACTTGGTCAACTTAGTTGGTTGCAACAAAAATGTGGGTGCTCGGACTAGCAATGGTCATATCCAACTCCATTTTTGGTCCAAGTCACACAGTTAATATATACAAAGCAAAACCAAACTTTAAAATACAACAGATGTCCAAAATATTGCATTGAATGACTGTCCAAAATATTAAAGAAAAAGTTAAGAATATTGACGTGTGACTTATTGTTTGGAGGATAGACTACTCAAACTCTGGTCTACATTACATTGTGGTACAAGAAACTGGGGTCAGAGACCCCAACAGGCAGAATACACAATAGGTATTAGGGATAGGGTCCCAAATGTATGCAACATGATAGCTGTGCAGGAAATTTCAAAATAGTGTTGTGTGCTGTCCTTCAACTCTGTCAATTTTGAAATCGATTAGTGGAAGTGTCTTTGAGTTAGAGTCCAGAAATGAAAATGTTGACAGAAGTGCACATGACCAGATGGGCAGACGTGCACACGACCAGAGGGACAGACAGACACCAATTGCGAAAACAACCTAGACCAGGCGGTGTCCTACAACCCTAGTTTCAAATCGATCAGTGGAAAGGTCTTTGAGTTAGAGTACGGAAAGCATAATATGGACGGATGCATGCGACCCCCAAAAACGGGCAAACAGACAGACACCAATATCGAAAGCAACCTAGCCCTGGTGGTGTCTAATCACCCTGTTAAGATTCAGATTGATTGGACAAAGTGTCTTCCAGTTAGAGTCTCAAAACCAAAATATTTCGGATGAGTGCAAGCCCAAAACGGGCAAACAGACCGACCACAATCATGAGAGCAACCAAGCCCTTGTGGTGTCCTATCACCCGGTTAAGTTTCAAATTGATCGGAGAATGTGTCTTCGAGTTAGAGTCCGGAAACCAAAATTTTGATGGATGAATGGAAGCCAAAAACATCAATCTATTAGTCAGGCTGGTTACATGCAACCCGCCTAATTAAAGTAAAAAGTTACACTGAGCATGTGCAGAGAGGTCTAGTCTTTTTTTCCGTTGTCCAGTAAAGAAACATACTGACCCCTTCCAATGGAAGGTAGGAATTGGGAGAATAAAATGGTAGGCAATACCGGACCCTTCTTTGCCCTAAAAAGAGGAGATGGGAACAAACAACCACTCCGTGAAGTTTGAAATCGATAGGCGGAAGTGTCTTTTGAGTTAGAGCCCGGAAACAGAACTTTAAGATGGCGGCCATGGCGACTATCTTGTTTTTCCAAATGGCACCAATTTCAAAAGAAACCTAGCTTGGGTAGTATCCTACCACCCTCTTAAGTTTCAAATGGATCGGCTAAAGTGTTCCAGTTAGAGTCCGGAAACCAAAATGTTGATGCGCAGATGGACATTGGACACAACAATCTTATAGGCGGGTTGGTTGCATAAATCAATATAAATACTAAAATAAAATTTTGCACTGGTGTATGAGCCACAGAAGGTGTAGTTTCTAAGAGAAAAAGAGTTTTCCTTTAGAAACAATAGCTTACAAGAGAATACAAAAAAAAGAAAGATGGAGTTCTTGGCTGAAGTACTACATCTCTTACCTATGAATCCATTCACTGGGTGACTTTGGAGTTGCTGCAGTAGCTGCCTTCTTTCCTGTACTGGTTCCCTCCCAGAAGTGTTTGACCGCCCATGCACAAAACACCAGGCTAGGCTGCAGGAAGCCTCCATCCTGAGTGGGGATCTTGGAGGCCAGCTTGGCTATCTGATGGATGTTATCACTGGTCAGTACTGGTCTGATGACCTCTAAGGGACTGTGGTGAAGGTCAGTCAGCTTCTTATAGTCCAAGTCTGAGAAATTGTAAGACAATTGTATCACAAGTTAATTTTTTGAGTTTTGTGTAACTTTTGTACCTTTTTTATGATGTACCTGGTCAGTACTGGCCTGATGATCTCCAGAGGACTTAGGTGGAACATTAGTCACCTTTTTGTAATCAAAATGTGAGGGACGCAGGAGTATAGTACAGTTAAACCCTATTGTGTCAAAGTATAGGGGACCTGGGTTGATATGTGCAAAGATTCTCAAACTCATACTTAAACTCTGTCACACAGTATCAGTTTTTTGTCTGTGGTGAAATTGGTATTTTCAAAGTAATCTCACATGAGTAGATATACAAACTATTTGTTGACAGCACCGTCTGTACTTTTTAAAAATTTCCAGTCATAAAGTTGTCTGTTTCCAGGGCCACCGCTTGTAAATATACACACATGGAGAACTAAAACAAAGGAAAGAATGCAGCTAACTGTTCTCTGTGAGTTTAAGAATAAGCTCAGAAATCGAGTTTATGAATGAGTTTTAATATATCGTGAAAAGCCTGACTTTAAGCATAAACATGAGTTTATGAGTGAGTTTAACAAGAGTTTAAGTTAAAGAATCTTTGTAAATAAAGGCTCTTGAAAGTGAGTCAAGTTAACCAACATTTCCAGGTAATAAGGCGGAATTTCAAAGACAAAATGTCTTCTGAGGACCAGAAGTAGTCATAAACTAGATTGGGCCAACTCGGCGCCAACATATCCCCAGACAGGTCATCACTCACGCCACAGGTTTTGATCGGGAATTTTTAAAAACATAATTACCCATTATTATATGAACTTCAGCACATCAATCTACTCTGTTTATATCTTCCAAGGAAGATGGTGTATCCCCAGACGCCGAATACATAACTCAAATTATATTTTCAATCTTCCTGCAATGATAACTCTAAACCTATTTTCAAAGTATTTAAATGATTGATGATTGAATGTTCATTCTAAAATAATAATCCCAAAAGAGCATATCTGTTTCTATATTTGTTGACAAATAAAATATTATTTTTAACTCAACTCATCATACTTTTCAATCTTCCTTCAAAGTATTTAAATGATTGATGATTCAATGTCCATTCTAAAATTCATAATCCCAAAAGCGCATATCTGTTTCTATATTTGTTCACAAATAAAATATTATTTAAAAAAAAATTATTTATATTATTATTTTATTATATTATTTTTAGAATTTGCAAATTGTTTTCAGTTATTCATTTCCTCTATACCTATATATGTGGTCCATATATATGCAACCTAAATATGTGACACAATCTCAGTTCTGACTCCCCTTTGTGTTATATGTAATGAAGCCCACCACCTCCCACCCCCACCCCTCTCCCCTTCTCCACACCTCTCTCACTATTACACAAGATCTGCAACCCCATTGAGTTCTTTGTTTCTCATCTGATATCATTAAATACCTTTGTTTATTTAGTGTCACTCAATATAGCTGGAGGTCCCAGAGGTGGGTGGGGGGAATCCGGGTGGGGGATGTGGGTTGAGCATAAATGGTAAACAAACAATCTATATAAAAGGGGTACTCAAATACAAAAAGAATTGAGAATTTTAAGTATGTGATTATCAACTGAAATGAGTTCATAACTGTAGGAGCTGTGCCAAAATTAACTGAGGCAAGTTGAATAAAACTGGGCTAGTTGAGGGTTAAAAATCCCCTAGTTTTACTACATAAGGATATAATTTCATTAATATTGGGACTTAAAGCTCACTTAAAGTGTCCATTTTGTCTACTTCAATATGTTTCACCAGTTTCATTTTAAAAAGTGAAAAACTCAGCAAGCAGAGGTGGGTGGGGGGAATCCGGGTGGGGGATGTGGGTTGGGACTTAGTTTAGTATATTAGTTTATTATAGTGACATGTATTATGTTGACAAGGATTATACAAAAACTATTGAAGTAATACCCAGCCCTATATGGGCTTATAAGTCACTTTAAATAGAGAGTTAATAACAAACAGAGCAAACATATTTTGAGGTAAGATACAGTAAATAAAGACAGCAATTCAATACATAAAAATTAACAATATAATTTACTTTTTCTTTCTTGCCACAAATCAAAAATAAAATTAATAACCATATTGACATTCATATGAGTTAATACCCTTGATAATTGATCTATTAATAATTCAGATTTATCTATATTTAAAATTTTGAAATATTTCATACGAATCAGCTCTAAAGCTGGACAAACACAAACAAAATGTATCTCATCTTCTACATCTTTTTTACACAGTTTACATGTTCTCTCAAAGAGATGGAGTGCTACAGCAAAAATGGTAAACAAACAATCTATATAAAAGGGGTACTCAAATACAAAAAGAATTGAGAATTTTAAGTATGTGATTATCAACTGAAATTAGTTCATAACTGTAGGAGCTGTGTCAAAATTAACTGAGGCAAGTTGAATAAAACTGGGCTAGTTGAGGGTTAAAAATCCCCTAGTTTTACTACATACGGATATAATTTCATTAATATTGGGACTTAAAGCTCACTTAAAGTGTCCATTTTGTCTACTTGAATATGTTTAACCGGCGTTTAACCAGTTTCATTTTAAAAAGTTAAAAACTCAGCAAGCAGAGGTATAACACACAAAAATAAGTTCTTAAAAGACTAAGATAGCCATAACATTATTAATATTCAAAATTTAAATAGACAGGCATTTCCTTTTAAAAATTCAAAGATTTCAGCTCTATAACCCACATAGTTTGACAGTTACTGGGCTTTAAAGTGGCATAATGTCCATAAATTGGGTTTCTGTGGGCATTTTACAATTGTTAAAGAGACCTTAGCAATTAAACTACAGATCTGAAACTTTTTGGGGGACATACATAACAAACAAAAATTATATATAATACAGTTTAAGACTTGTCACACTAAGCATTTCCAAATAACAGGGCAAAATACGGAAAAAATGTCAAAAAAGGCACTTGGGCGAGTGTCTATGGCCCTCATACACAGGTTAAATGTCTACTAAAAACCTTGATTTTCGCCATATGTAAAAAGGACATAATAATGCATTCCCAGATGGGATTTCAGCTCCATCAATCACATAGTTTAACAGTCACAGGGCTTAAAGGTGGCAAAAAGTCCAAATATTGGGTCTCTGTGGGCCTTTTAGAGATCTCGATGTGGCTTTCAAATTAAAGCTTCAGACTTAAAATTTGTTACATACTAAGATTACACATAGAATATGTATCTAATAAAGTTTGAAACTTCTCAGACTTACCATTTCCAAGTTACAGAGCAAAATATGTGAAAAATGTCTTAAAAGGGTCACTCAGGTGGGTGTTTAAGGTCCTCATACACAGGTTAAATGTCTACTTGAAGCCTTGATTTTTGGCACATGTAAAAAGAACATAATAATGTATTCCCAGATGAGATTTCAGCTCTATCAGTCACATAGTTTAACAGTCAAAGGCCTTAAAATTGGCAAAAAGTCCAAATACTGGGTCTTTATGGGGCCTTCTAGAGACCTAAATGTGGCCTTCAAATTAAAGCTTCAGACTTAAAATTTGTCACATACTAAGATTACACATAGAATATGCATCTAATACAGTTTGAAACTTCTTAGACTTACCATTTCCAAGTTACAGGGCAAAATATGTGAAAAATGTCTAAAAATGGTCACTCGGGTGGGGATTTATGGTCCTCATACACAGGTTAAATGTCTTCTTAAAGCCTTAATTTTTGGCACATATATAAATAACATACTAATATCTTCCCAGATAGGATTTGAGCTCTATCAGTCACATAGTTTGACAGTCACAGGGCTTAAAAGTAGCAAAAAGTCCAAATATTGGGTCTTTGGGAACCTTTTAGAGACCTCAATTTGACCTTCAAAATTAAAGCTTCAGACTTAAAATCTGTTACATACTAAGATTACACACAGAATATATATCTAATACAGTTTGAAACTTCTCAGACTTACCATTTCCAAGTTACAGGGAAAAAGATGTGAAAAATGTCTTATAAGGGTCACTCGGGTGGGTGTTTATGGTCCTGATACACAGGTTAACTGTCTATTAAAGGCCTAAATGTTGGGGCACATATAAGAAAACACATAGATATATTCCCAGATGATATTTAACTTAGATGAGAGACATAGTTTGAAAGCTACAGTGCTTGAAAGTGGCAAAAAGTGCATAAATTGGGTCTCTGTGGGCACTTTTGAGACCTTAAGTCGACCCCTTTGGGTAAACCTACAGCCCTAAAATTTTCTACAGACAAGGATTACATATCAAAGTTATACCTAGCACAGTTTGAGACTCATCAGAATTACCACTTCCAAATTATAGGGCAAAATATGTGAAAAGTATAGCAAAAAATCCCTAAGTGGGGGTATTTATGGGCCTCAAAGACAATTTTCTCCTCAACTTAAAGTCGTGATTTTCGGCACATGTACTAAGAACATATTAATGTGTTGTCAGGTAAAATTTCAGCCAGCTGAGCATCATAGTTTGTGACCTACAGGGCTCTAAGTGGCCAAAAGTCCAATTTCTGACCTTAAGGTGGCCATAAGTTCTTTTTTACTGGGAGTTTAAGGTCACCTTAAAATAGGGATCTTCCTTTGGGCACCCTTAACATGTGTACCAAGTTTGAAAAAAAAATATTAATTTGTTTTTGAGTTATCGCGTCCACAAGGAAATTTCTACGGCGGCGGCGGCGGCGGCGGCGGCGGCGGCGGCGGCGGCGCGACGGACCTGAATCCAATATATCCCCGACTTTCGTCTGGGGATATAAATACTCAAATTTAATAGCTATAATTTAGGGTTCAAACCCTAAATGTCCGTTTAAACTCCAACACAAGTCCAAATTTGAGTTTAAGAATATACTTAGGCAGGATTTTACTTGCGAATACTAAGTTTGAGTTTGTACTTATGTAGGACTAAGTCTGAGTTTGAGACTGTGAATGTCTTAGATTGAGATTTTTATGAATAAGTCGCAATTTGTCTAAATGAGAAAATGGACTAAATTTGTAAACCTTCTTACTACAATGAAAGATTTTTGCTTTATTTTAAAGGATTCTTCTTGATTCAAAAGAACTTTTATTGAATAAAATGTCATTCTTTATTCTTAGAATTTATTTTATTACATATAAAAAATACTTTTAACTATGGAACTGTTAAAATTTTTAAACAATCAGCCACTCACAAGCTTGAATATTTATATTAAAAAGGCATTAATGTTTTCTTTTTTTACAATGGAGAAGTTTATCGTTTTAAATAATAATGAATCTTTGCAAGTTAGCTTTTCTAAAATGTGTAAATAAAGAAAATTCTTCAAAAATCAAAAAAATTCAACACATAAAGGAAATGTTTATTGAAACAACTGACTAGATAAAGAATGCTTATGGATACAGTGCAGATTATAAAACCACCTGAGGCAATTCCACTGATTTTTCTCAGTAGTTTCACATGTTGCTGGGGTTCTGCCTCTCCCTGGGGAACAGGACAGCCTTCCAACAGACTGTAGTAATACAGCAGCATCTCATGGTCTGTCCCTGCCAAGCCAGGGAATACGTAGGTCGACATGCGTGAGTAAAAGTCTTCAGGTTTGGACTTCAAAGTGCGGAGAATGTCCAAATGTGTCACTCGCTTCTCAATTTCTTCCAGTGTTAAGCTGAAGTAATAAAAGTAAAAAATCATATGGGAAAAGGGGTACTCTAAGGAATCTCTAACTATACCCTGAGAGAGGTCTAAATTATAAAACTGGATTTTGGCAATAGTGTACATACACATGTATGTGGCTTACGACATCCAACGGCCGATTTGCGATGGCGAATTTTTTCCTGACCTTCTCAATATTTTGTACATACATCTACATTCACTTGTCATCAGATTTTTTTCCCTCCCAGAGCGGAAAAATCGCTGTCGCAAATCGGGTGTCAGATGATGCAAATCAGAGTCGGATACAAGTAAACAACCGAACATAAATCAGAAGAAGGGAAAAAATTGCTGTTGTAAATTGGCCGTTGGATGACGTAAGCTGCATACATGTGTACATACACTTAGGATGAATGGTTGGATTATTCCAAATATAATAAGATTCTATTCTTTTTTGTGATGGTTAAATGGGATGGGATTTAATAATATTATTTATTTATTATTTCAATTCACGTTCAAAAACTTATCATTTCATCATTTAACAAGTAACCTGGTGCTGTATTTAACAGCCTTGATATTTAGCGAATTACCCAGACTCAAAGAGGGCCTCCAGCTGAGTGATGTGAACTTCCCACACTGGAATATTGTATCTCTTTGCCAGGCTGAGAGACAGGTCATAAACCGACTGCTCACTGCTCCTGTAAATATTAAGAGAAAAACAAACATAAACCACTACATATACGGTATACTAATAAGGTATGCTCCCTTATCTTTGAGGTCAAATAATGAGTGCTCCCCACTAATGGGATAATTCATAATTAATATATCCCTCTACATACAAAAACTGTTTCAGCATGCATATAATGAAGATGTAAAAATTTAATGAGGATATTTACCCAACGGCTGTGTACACTAGATCAGCTTCACTGCTAGCGTACCCAACGGTTGTGTACGCTAGATCAGCTTCACTGCTAGCATATCCAACGGTTGTGTACGCTAGATCAGCTTCACTGCTAGCATATACAATGGTTGTGTACGCTAGATCTATTTCACTGCTAGCGTACCCAACGGCTGTGTACGCTAGTTCAGCTTCACTGCTAGTGTAACCCACCAGTTGTGTACGCAAGATCTATTTCACTGCTAGCGTACCCAATGGTTGTGTAAGCTAGCAGTGATACTGGTCTAGCGTACCCAATGGTTGTATGCAAGATCTATATCGCTGCTAGTGTACCCAACGTCATATTTATCCTACAAGCTTGCTATTTTTTTTAAAATAACCAGTGTATTAATAAAGATATCAAACTTTCCGGCATACACATTTACAAATCACTAACTAGAAATAGGACGCTCTGTTGATAGTAGGTGCGAATAGAAACAGGATAGCATAGAAGAACACACATTATCATGTGTAATGTCCACCCCATGAACCTTTTGCCAAAATTGTACAGTAGTCTTACAAGACCCTGTTTCATTTGTAAAATATATCAATGATGCTTAAATATTTATTAGTGTGGATGTAAATTATTTCAGCTTCATGCCTTTTTGCATTGGTTGGGTCGAAAATTTTGACGAAATCACTCTATCTTGCATGGTTAAGAAGATAGAAGCAAATTCTTGTTTTTCTATTTTTGGCAAAAATTCGAAAATTCAAAATGGCCGCCATTTTTGGGAAAAGGAAAATTTTTTGAAAATTGCCAAGAGTACATTTCTTAGACACCCTATGGGTCGAAAATTTCAACGAAATAACTCTATCTCGCACGGTTAAGGAGATAGAAGCAAACTTGTGTTTTGCCATTTTTGGCAAAAATTCTAAAAATCAAAATGGCCGCCATTTTTGGGGAGGGGAAAATTTTTTGAAAATTGCAAAGAGTACATTCCTTAGATACCCTGTGGGTCGAAAATTTCGACGAAATCACTCTATCTCGCACGGTTAAGGAGATAGAAGCAAATTTGTGTTTTGCCATTTTTGGCAAAAATTCGAAAAATCAAAATGGCCGCCATTTTTGGGGAGGGGAAAATTTTTTGAAAATTGCAAAGAGTACCCTGTGGGTCGAAAATTTCGACGAAATTGCTCTATCTCGCACGGTTTAGGAGATATGAGCACATTTGCCTTTTTCAGTATTCAAAATAGCCAATTACTCATTTATTTAATTAATTACTCACTCATCTATGAAGCAATTCCCCCCAAGAGCAATCCCATACAAGCTATTAACCCAATGAACCTCCATACCAAATTTCAGAAAGCTAGGCTTAATAGCATTCCTTAAAATGTCTGGAAACCAAAGAGCTACTCAAAAGTAGCAAAGTAGCTATTACTCAGTTAGCTATAGAGCTATCATCACCAAAAGCAATCCCATACAAGCTATTAACCCAATAAACCTGCATGCCAAATTTGGTAAAGATAGGATAAGAACTGTTGCCTAAAATGTCTGGAAACCAAGTGGGACGCCGGACGGCGGAAAAAGCAAAAATAATATGTCCACCCCCCAGTGGGGTGGACATAATTAAGAACTTACATTGCCAAGCCCAAGATGGTTTCCTTCTTATATTCATCATCGTCAGTAAATCTCCCCAGGTCCACACCTGTGCAAGGCAACAATGAAACATGACATAGGGTAAAAACTCCATGACTATTTAACTCAACTGAGTTGAATCCAACAGTATGTTAGGTATGGTGTCTAAATATCCCTTTAACCCTATTCCTTATGATAGTAGGAGACCTTGTATTTTGGTAGCACATGTTGCAAAAAGAGCTGCCCCATATATCCCCTTGGCTCTATGGTTGGGGGTTCAAACCCATCATATGAAATACGTGAGATTTCTCATGGGCCTTTATTGATATGACCTCACAAACTTGACTTTGTCCTTGTCTTCTTTCAGACAAAATTTTACATTCTATTTATTCAACAATTCTTTTCCACTTTGATCTCCTTACTACTTGGCATCTTCATAGAAGAATTACAAACTATTTCCAATATAGAGCATTTTGGAGAGAGAGGAAATATAGTCTGGGAACCAGACAACAGGAAATACCAAAACATCACATGCACATGTTCCACAGATGTAAACAATGCAAAAAATATGGCAGCTCTTGAAGTGCTCGAAAAGTAGAAAAAAAAGCATCAGAGATGTAAACATATTGTTGAGAGACCATGAGATGCAGATGAGGTGAAACAGTACAAAGATCAGTGGACTTTCAGAACAGTGTAAAAAATAGCATCAGAGATACCCGTACACCACAGCCTAGGGAAATATTTTCAACACCATGAGATACAGAAGCACTGTACCAGTACAAAGTTCAGGATACTTTCAGAGCACTGTCAGTTATATAAAGTTCCAAAAAATGTTTAAATGCAGAAAATAATGTTTAAAAGAAAGATAATGCATGTAAAGATGAAGTATTAAAAGAAGTCAATTCAATAACAAGATGACAGCATTAATCAGTAAACTAAAATTCAACATTCTTTATCTACATCTGCATGGCCGAATTAGGGTTTAGATGTTTTGAATATTACCATGCATACAGAAGTGGTAATACATTTAATGAACGCTTATGTGTGGTGTTGGAGCAAAATCTGTGGCTCACTTGATGAAATTCTATCTCTTACAATGGGAAGTTATGAAAGTAAAATTCTTAATAAATTCTAATATGAATTAACAGTGCTTAATCTGCATCAAAAGACAGACCCAAAGGTGCAACAAGATTTTAAAGGTCAAGGTCACTATGACAAGGTCAAAGGTCAAACTAAGGTCACACCATGATAATACACACCTATGGCCCCTGACCAATATCCCTACCAAATATCAACTTCCTACACCTTACAGTTTCTGAGATATAGCCCGGACAAGATTTTATAGGTCAAGGTCACTACGGCAAGGTCAAAGGTCAAATCAAGGTCAGATCATGACATTGCACAACTACACCCCCTAACCAATGTGTCTACTAAGTATCAACTTCCTACACCTTACGGTTTCTGAGATATAGCCTGGACAAGATTTTATAGGTCAAGGTCACTATGGCAAGGTCAAAGGTCAAATCCTGATCAGACCATGATGTTGCACACCTACACCCCCTAACCAATGTCCCTGCCAAATATAAACTTCCTACACCTTACAGTTTCCGAGATATAGCCCGGACAAGATTTTATAGGTCAAGGTCACTACGGCAAGGTCAAAGGTCAAATGAAGGTCACACCATGACGTTGCACACCTACACCCCCTAACCAATGTCCCTACCAAGTATCAACTTCCTACACCTTACGGTTTCTGAGATATAGCCCGGACAAGATTTTATAGGTCAAGGTCACTACGGCAAGGTCAAAGGTCAAATCAAGGTCACACCATGACGTTGCACAACTACACCCCCTAACCAATATCCCTACCAAGTATCAACTTCCTACACCTTACGGTTTCCGAGATATAGCCTGGACAAGATTTTATAGGTCAAGGTCACTACGGCAAGGTCAAATCAAGGTCACACCATGACGTTGCACAACTACACCCCCTAACCAATATCCCTACCAAGTATCAACTTCCTACACCTTACAGTTTCCGAGATATAGCCCGGACAAGATTTTATAGGTCAAGGTCACTACAGCAAGGTCAAAGGTCAAATCAAGGTCAGACCATGACGTTGCACAACTACACCCCCTAACCAATGTCCCTACCAAGTATCAACTTTCTACACCTTACGGTTTCTGAGATATAGCCTGGACAAGATTTTCAAACTCAAGGTCACTACGGCAAGGTCAAATCAAGGTCAAACCATGATGTTGCACACCTACACCCCCTAACCAATGTCCCTACCAAGTATCAACTTCCTACACCTTACGGTTTCTGAGATACAGCCCGGACAAACTTTTTCCCGCCGCCCGCCCACCCGACAGGACACCCGCCCACCCGCCCATCCGGACACCATGGGTGAAAAAAATACCCCCAAAAAAAAAAAAAATTGTGCAATGGTGCAGGACAAATAATGTTTAAGAGAAACAAAATGTATGTAAAGAACAAGAGTTTAAAGGTCAAAGTTACAAATAAAGATGACAATATTAAATAAGAACTTAGCACAAGTATTATATTGTTCATCTTCATGAGTGATATTTTTCTGCATATATCTAATAATAAAAGATGTTTCATTTTTATTATCCACCAGTTTTTATGGTTGATGAGTTTTTTGCATGGACTTTTAAGTAACAATGAGCAGAAATGCTGTAAAATGCCTTACAAGGATGCATACAACATATTTGTAGGCTACATCGTTAGTACAATATTAATGAGAAATAGGCACTTGTTGATTCTAATTATCCATGGTAAGGAGGCACTGCTGCATGCAAAAAATAGATACATCCTGCTCTGTGTATCCTATCACATTGATTACATAGGGCTCACGGTGGATAATAAAGTTCCACTGTATGTTCTTACTGTATGTTATACCCTTATGTTGAAAGGTTTAAACAAGAGGAGAGTGCCCGTGAACGGGCACTGTGTCAGCTGACTGAATGTTTTTGATTTGTGATGGTGATAACGAGACGAAAGCATAACTAGAAAAAGGTTTTTGCTGACAAAAACGAAGCGGCCCTGATGAAAAAGTGTGAAGTAAGCCGTAAAAGATATCAAGATATGCATCACAAGGAATAGAAAATGTAAAGTTTAGTGCATTGTGTATGTTACCATATTTAACAAATGAAAGAACGACCAGAGCTTGACGGAAGAGAAATTGTAGGTGTGAAATTTACTTCTCAAAAGAACGTATGTCCGATGCGTAGGAAAAATGCCTCCTAGGAAATGTACCTCCTAGAAAGAATGCCTCCTGAATATTTTGTGACCAGGAAAAATACCTCCTAAGAAAAAAAGTTCTTTCAAGTATTATAACACTACAGGTTCACATTACAACTTCAGAGGCATCTTCATTTTTCTACTTGAGTCTTATAGTCGCCAATGCCTGTCAAAAACTCACAGTCTTTTACCCATTTTGCTTAGCTGTACAAAGGTACGTAAGTTTCTCTTGTAAGGTTTAGCTGGTGCTTCTCACTGTTTTGGCTGGCTGCTCATCCCTGGCTTCCATTAACATGTTTTTGATATTATACGTTATAGGTTCATATGTAACATGTTTACAGGTTGAAATAACTTTTTTTCCTCAGGAGGCATTTTTTCCTAGTCACAAAATATCCAGGAGGCATTCTTTCTAGGAGGCATTTTTTCCAGGAGGCATTTTTTCTGTGAGGCATTTTGTCCAGGAGGCATTTTTTTCCCAGATTCTGTATGTCCTACATTCTTTGGTAATGTTCTCGGAGAAGAGGTCTTGAGTGAAAGGGTACATTGACCACAGACATTTCTGTTCAAAATGTCATTAGTATCAGACTTAAGTATAAAACACTAATTGAATGCAGTAAACTTGTGCTTCAACTAAAAACTTAACAAAACCACTAATAAAATCCAGTGAACCAAAGTGCCTTAGAGTTTTTGTTCAAAAGTTAATGATTTTGCTTCAGAGTTATTGCTTACAAGAAAAATCAAGTTACAAACAAGTCAAGCTATAGCTCTAGAAAAATGTTACTGGATTTATTGGGAAAAAAAAGTATGAGTTTATATATTGCAATATTTATGAATGATTTAGCAAGTGAAATTAAAAATCTAAAAAAATTCATTTCCCACTTGAGCTAAAATTAATTAAATGTAGAAGTCTAAGTGAAATGGAAGAAAGAAAACAATATACATTCAAAACAACAGCATAAATATTCCACTTTTTTTGTTCCACTTTTGCTTCACACACACATATATATCTCTATCTATCATCTCCCTCCATCAATCCCCCCACCTCCCCCACTGAGGCCATTCTTTTTTTTTCCACTTGCTTTTTATGTGCACTAAAGGGGAGTTTGGGGGGGGGGGGGGTTCTTTCTGCATAGAAATACTTTCCATGATATCACAGAAAAGAATTGGGGAGAAGAAGAAAGGGACAAGTCATTCATTTCCACTCAGCTGGAGATACATAAAATGCTGTACAAGAGAAACTGTTTATGAGAAAGTGTTTTTTTGTTTCAGGCATCTTATATTGTGAAATAAGTCAGGTGTATACATTTGACCAATTTACATAGTCTATGTGAGCAAGTAGGTAGATCATCAACTCCTTCTACAAAACAAAAGTTGAATCAATTGAAGCTTTTTTTTCCAAAAACGAAAAGTTATATCCCCACAATTCCAAAAGAATGGAATCAGAAGAATGTGTTTTTTTTAATCTTCCTAAAATTGGGAATTTATATTATGTGAACACTGATCAGTTGCAATATGTTAATAACCACATCAGTGCATCATAAATTCGAAAATGTCATAACTTCATAAACTTCATAACTTCAGTGCTTCATAAATTCGAAAATGTCATAACTTCATAAACACTAAGAGATTAGGTTTGCCAGACAGCACAAATATTTTTAAGTATACATATGCCAGGTGTGGTTTTAAAAAGTGTTAAAATAAATGAGGAGGGAGCAAGAAGTATATATTTATCATGTTAACATGGCCAAAGCCTCTTAAGTACAGGAATTTTAAGTGAAATATTATACAAAATCTTACTTTACTATAATCAATGTCAAGTTAAACAGATGTTACTGAACAGTAAATCAGTTAGGGGCTGAAAATCCTCATTTTCACATCAAGATGGCCATGACTGTACTTGTATTGGAACTTCAAGGTGGAAAGAAAATAAGAATGTCCCTAATGTCATCTTTAAAAGTGTACAAAATTTAACTGAGCTCTGCTGAAGAATACGATAGCTGGAGATTAAAAACGCCATAATTTCACTGCAAGGTGACCATAACTTCATGCATATTGCGACTTTAAAGTGACCATAAAATGAGAATGTCCCTTTTGTCATCCTTTATAAGTGCATAAAGTTTACCTCAGGTCAGTTGAACAATAAGATAGCTGGAGGCTGAAACTTCATTTTTCACTGTAAGGTGACCATAACTTCATTCATATTGTGACTTTAAGGTGACCATAATATGAGAATGTCCCTTCAATATCAATATATGTTAGATATGGAAAAAGAAAAGAGCCAGACGGCTTTATTCAAATGTTATGACTTTAGGGAGGCCAAAATTATATTAACAGTTTAAGGTCACCATAAAGTCAGGATAACCCTTTGGTTTGCTATCCTTTATAGATGTGCAATGGTTAACTGAGGTCAGCCGAACAATAAGATACTTGGAGGCTGAAAACCCCCTTATTTCACTTTAAGGTGGCTACAACTCCATTCATACTGAGAGTTTAAGGTGACCATAAGTATTATTTTTATCTACTTTAATACCAGTGATAATTTCAATATAAAAAAAATGAAAAAGAAAGGAGCCAGAGGATTTTATTCCAATTTGATGACTTTAAGCAGGCCATATGTCCATTAACATTTTCAGTTTAAGGTCACCATAAAGCCAGAATATTCCTTTGGCGAATCTTGATATATGTGCCAAGTTTGGTTGAAAAAAGTGAAAAACTAAGTGATCTGGAGGGCTAAAACCCCCTTTTTGGACATTAAGGTGACCTTAAGATCGCAGATACAGGGCTAAAACTTCGGCATGTGAAAGATTATCAAAAAGTAGCTGAATAAGTTATTCCAATAAAACGCCGAAATCCTAACCGTTTTTGAGATACAGACCAAGTACCCATTTTTAAAAAATTTACGAAAATAAAACGCCTGCCATTCAGGCATCTATGGTCCGATTGATAAGAAAATCCTTTCCGACCTTGGAAATTTGGTCTAGAATGTACCTGATGAATTTTACAGCACAGGTGTGTGTGGTTTTTCCCGAAACGCGATGACGGGGTGTTTTGGACTTATGCTTAAGGTTACCTTAAGTAAAGCTTAAGGTCTGCGCAAAGTATCCCAAAAATTTTTCCCGCCCCTATAGTTTTAAAGAAAGATAAGAAGGAAAGAAAAATTTGAAAGGCTAAGAAGTTATTCAAGGGAGACCATAATCCTGCGGCGGCGGCAGCGGCGGTGGTGATCAGTCGAACTTCAGTGAAAACAAATAAGCGTCCCTGACGGGCCGCTTAATTATCAGGGAAAGGGCTGTACAGAAATACAGTAAATGGTAACTGAACAGCATGTTCGAAAGATATTCCGAAGCTGACAGAAGAAAAGGACAAAAAAGTTGTGCCCTGCAAATGGTATTATGAAATAAAGTATCAAGGTAATTGTTTAAGTGTAAAAAGTAGGTTAAAAATATTTAAAGAAATACTATAAATGCAATATCCTCGTTCGACCATGAAGAAGGGATCCAAAGGTCAAATCTGACCATACCAAAAGATTCCCAGCCAAATAATTTAGGATGGTTTACCATCCCAAACCTCTCGGACCAATAATAAGTGAGTCATAGGCACTTTTTAAGTTTGGCTATCCTTGTTTGACCTTGACGGAGGGGTCTAAGGTCAAATCCGACCACACAAAAAAATTCCCAGCCCATGATTTCCTGTAGCTTGTTTACCATCCCAAACCTGTAGGACCAATAATAAGCGAGTTATAAGCAATTGTAAGTTTGGCTATCCTCAATTGACCTTGAAGGAGGGGTCCCAGGTCAAATCTGACCACACCAAAAGAATCCCAGCCCATGATTTCCTATATGTGGGTTTACCATCCCAAACCTCCAAGACCAATAATACGGGAGTTATAAGCACTTTAAGTTTGGCTATCTTCGTTTGACCTGGAAGGAGGGGTCTAAGGTGAAATCCGACCACACCAAAAGATTCCCAGCCCATGATTTTCTATAGGTTGGTTTTCCATTCCAAACCTCTAGGACCAATAATAAGCGAGTTATAAGCACTTTTAAGTTTGGCTATCCTCATATGACCTTGAAGGAGGGGTCCAAGGTGAAATCCGACCACACCAAAAAATTCCCAGCTCATGATTTTCTATAGGTTGGTTTTCATTCCAAACCTCTAGGACCAATAATAAGCGAGTTATAAGCACTTTTATGTTTGGCTATCCTCATTTGACCTTGAAGGAGGGTTCCAAGGTCAAATCGGACCATATTAACAGATTCCCAGCCCATGATTTCCTACAGGTTGGATACAATGATTTACTCAACAGTGAGAACCTGAAAGAAGCTATTGCTCAGCTATGCCATGACATAGAGGTCTGCAATTTCACTATGTTATAGCTGACCAAAACGTCTGTGAATAACATATTTAACAAAATACTCTAAATGTAATAGTTTTCAAGTTACAACTGATTTACCCAAGAGTGAGAACCTCAAAGTAACTATTACTCAGCTATGCAATGAGCTACATGTCTGAATTTTTGCTCTGTTATAGCTGACCTAAAAGTAGGTGAACAACATATTTAAGCAAAATACTGTAAATGCAATAGTTTTCAAGTTACAACTGATTTACTCAATAGTGAGAACCTGAAAATAGCTATTGCTCCGTTATGCCATGAGCTATAGGTCTGTAATTTCACTATGTTATAGCTAACCCAAAAGTAGGTGAACAATATATTTTAACAAAATACTCCAAATGCAATATTTTTCAAGTTATAGCTGATTTACTCAACAGTCAGTGCCTGAGAATAGCTATTGCTCAGTTGTGCCATGAGCTACAGGTCTGTAATTTCACTATGTTATAGCTGACCCAAAAGTAGCTGAATAACATATTTGCACAAATTTCTGTAAAGGCAATAGTTTTCCAATTACAACTGATTTACTCAACAGTGAGAACTTCAAAGTAGCTATTACTCAGCTATGCAATGAGCCACAGGTCTGGAACTTCACTATGTTATAGCTGACCCCAAAATAGGTGAATAACATATTGCAACAAAATACTCTAAATGCAAAAGTTTCCAAGTTATAAGTGATTTACTCAACAGTGATAACCTAAAAGTAGCTATTACTCAGCTATGCCATGAGCTACAGGTCTGAAATTTTACTATGTTATAGCTGACCCAAAAGTAGCTGAATAACATATTTATACTAAATTCTCTAAATGCAATAGTTTTCAAATTATAAGTGATTTACTCAACATTGAGAACTTCAAAGTAGCTATTACTCAGCTATACAATGAGTCACAGGTCTGGAACTTCACTATGTTATAACTGACCCCAAAATAGGTGAATAACATATTGAAACAAAATACTCTAAATGCAATAATTTCCAAGTTATAAGCGATTTACTCAACAGTGATAACCTCAAAGTAACTATTACTCAGCTATGCCATGAGCTACAGGTCTGAAATTTTACTATGTTATAGCTGACCCAAAAGTAGGTGAACAACATATTAAAGCAAAATACTGTACATGCAATAGTTTTGAAGTTACAACTGATTTACTCAATAGTGATGACCTAAAAGTAGCTATTACTCAGCTATGCCATGAGCTACAGGTCTGAAATTTTACTATGTTATAGCTGACCCAAAAGTAGCTGAATAACATATTTATACTAAATTCTCTAAACGCAATAGTTTTGCAATTACAACTGATTTACTCAATAGTGAGAACCTCACAGTAGTTATTACTCAGCTATGCAATGAGGTACAGGTCTGAAATTTCACTATGTTATAGCTGATCCAAAAGTAGGTGAACAACATATTTAAGCAAAATACAGTAAATGCAATAGTTTTGAAGTTACAACTGATTTACTCAATAGTGATGACCTAAAAGTAGCTATTACTCAGCTATGCCATGAGCTACAGGTCTGAAATTTTACTATGTTATAGCTGACCCAAAAGTAGCTGAATAACATATTTATACGAAATTCTCTAAATGCATTAGTTTTCCAATTACAACTGATTTACTCAATAGTGAGAACTTTAAAGTAGCTATTACTCAGCTATGCCATGACCTACAGATCTGAAATTTCACTATGTTATAGCTGGCCCAAAAGTAGCTGAATAACATATTTATACGAAATTCTCTAAATGCAATAGGTTTTAAGTTACAAGTGATTTACTCAATAGTGAGAACTTCAAAGTAGCTATTACTCAGCTATGCAATGAGCCACAGATCTGAAACTTCACTATGTTATAGCTGATCCCAAAATAGGTGAATAACATATTGCAACAAAATACTGTAAATGCAATAGTTTCCAAGTTATAAGCGATTTACTCAACAGTGATAACCTAAAAGTAGCTATTACTCAGCTATGCCATGAGCTACAGGTCTGAAATTTTACTATGTTATAGCTGACCCAAAAGTAGCTGAATAACATATTTATACGAAATTCTCTAAATGCAATAGTTTTGAAGTTATAAGCGATTTACTCAACAGTGATAACCTAAAGTTAGCTATTACTCAGCTATGCCATGAGCTACAGGTCTAAAATTTTACTATGTTATAGCTGACCCAAAAGTAGCTGAATAACAGATTTATACGAAATTCTCTAAATGCAATAGTTTTTAAGTTACAAGTGATTTTACTCATGATGGAAGTTACTGAAAAGCCCAAAAGTAGCTATTACTCACTTAGCTATTGAGACAGGCACCCAACTTACTCACCATATTGTAGCTATGAAAAAAGTAGCTGAATAACATATTTTAACAAAATGCTCTAAATGCAACACTTTTCAAGCTATAAATGATTTTGTGCATGATTTCATGAATTTTAATGCATTAAAAATTATTAAAAAAATTTATTAAAAAAAAGTAAGACAGATCCAGGTCTCATACTCACACAAGAGAATCTACCTGTGGCCTAGTACATATATGCAAGATATGAGAGAAATCCCTGCAATAGTCACTGAGAAAATTGTGATTAAGTGTTGAAATTTTCACACTTTTGGTGGGGGTACCCCCCTTGTAATGTGTCTAGCAAACAGACGAACAGACAGATTTGCATGCCTTGAACAATTTTTCATCCTCGATAGATAAGGTATCTTTTACAAAAAACAGCACGTCTCTAGGCCTTGTAGTTTTGGAGGAGAAGTTGTTCACGCGGACGCGTACGCCCACGCCGCAGAGTGACGACATAATGTCAGCTGACTGACAAGTCAGCTGACATAAAAACTGACAGGGTTCCCACAGACTTTTGATGACTGGATTCAAGGTCTTTTCAAGGTCATCAACAACAATTATCAAGGATATATTTTAAGGTACGGCCTCAATTACCTCTCTTTTAATCAATCCGTTCCTCCCACAAAATTCTTTATTGTCACATGATTTTAACATAAAACCCGATGATGCAGATGCAGAAGTTGGGCAATAACAAATTCAAGGACTTTTCAAGGATTTTATTCAATTTTGCCCAAATTCAAGGACTTTCAAGGCCTTGAACATGAAGCAATTTTTTCAAGGACTTTCAGGAATTTCCAAGGATGTGGGAACCCTGGCAGCTTTCATCTAATCTTGTTGCTAGTTCTCCAGAGCACTTCTTCAAAAACACAAATATATCACTAACCTTTTGCGAGCTGTTTCAGTTTCTGGGCCTGTGTATAGTCCAAGAGCTTCTCATGGTACAGCCTCATTTTGGAAACCAGTTCATCGCAGCCTTTCACCTCTCCTTTCTTTACGAGTCTCATCACTAAGGCCATGACCTCTGCAGGAGACTGTAGGTACACAGCATCCACATCGGCATTTTTACACATCTCGTCCCTCCGCAACCACTGGTAGATCTGCAGGGCATAGTAATACACTGCCAGCTGGAGTGATATGGCTGTCTTAGGCTGCTTGGTCAAACAGTGGTCTGCAGAATCCACCTGAGAAGATATAGTACATTTTGAATTTATAAGATATAAATAAGATTTTCTCTTGTGTTAACTGCTGCTCTCATTATTAATGATTGATTGAATGATTTATTGATTGATTGATTGCGCCTTTTTTGATGACTACTGATTGAGCCAGAATCGATTATTCACCGTTTTTTCATTATCTGATGTTTATTTAATCATAAAATACTTTCCAAAGGGGTACACATCAATCTGGTATGAAATGTGGGTCTTTTTATCAACATCTTGAGCATCTATCAAAAACATCCATTTCGTATATAAGGAAGTAGGCAAGCATAAACAAACCCCAATTAGTTTATCAAATGAAACAGATTAATAAGTGGAAAAAAAGGAAGAGGAAAAAAATTGCCAGCTTCTTTTGTAGTATATAGGCAAGCTAGGGTTCTGTCAGTTACTGAACAATAATGAAGATACACTCTCACTGATAATCAATTGAGCACATATCAAAGTGTTCCAGTACTAGGTTTCAGTAGTTAAATCAAAATCATAGCAAAGAGGATGGAGGAAATCAGAGCACACTAGTCGGTCAACATTTCACACTGTAAACCACTGGACATTACCAAAGAACTTTGGATACACAGTTTGAACCTTTGACCTGGGAAATAAACTTATAACAGTCAAGTTATTTACAAAGTACTCATGGTAAAATTTGAACATAATGCCAGAGACAGCTAAGAATATTTCAAAACTTTGTGCTAGATTAGAACCGGTAGGTATATTTCACAGATAAAATCCATGGAATCTAGACTCTTCAGATTAAGGGACTTGCTTATGGTGTGACCAGAATCCTAAACCAGATTAAAAATCTGCTGATCTGCCTCAGGAGGTGGATTCACGGAATCAGATTCGTTGGATTACCTGTAATCCTTTGCAGAATAATGGCTGTAAATGGTGGTAACAAATTTCAAGAATTCAGTACTTGTGTAAAGATGTTTACTCCTGTACCTGTGGTAGAGCTAACAAGTAGGCCAATCCTAATGCAGCATCTTCCTTCACACAACTCTCGGCCAACTGGAGGATCACTGAAACCAATATATGGAGTGAAAGACATGAAGGTTTTTCTGAGAAAAATTGTGTCTCGTTGTCTTGTTATTTAAAATTAATCATTAAATATGGCCAAATTTACTCATACAGAATTAGTTATATTTTGGACTTGAACCACCCAGGTGGAGTTTGCATCCCATGCTTGCAGGGATACAAGTCTGAATGTTTCTACAATGTAATGCATGGAATTCTATCCTATTTGGGCAGTTGTCAATGAACACATTGCAGGCATTACAAAGCATGTGAAGATATGCCTTTTCAGCACTCCCCCGCAAGCCCAGACATACCTTTAGTACTTTTTTAATTGTTACATGTGGTTGAATATTAAATTTTTGTGACTGCATTGATTAACTTGCTTACAATGTTGTAAAAATTCTACATTTCTATTTTATTTATGGATTATGGGAATCCTTTTTATGTGATCTTTAGATTCTGCTTATTTATTTATTTATTTTTTTACCTGTTAGCAAGATTATGAAAAAACCTATTACATGGATTTACCAAAACTTTTCAGTAACACAACATCCAAGAATTGGAGACATTGCATGGAAAGTAAATATGGCGATACCCAGCTGCCTTTTTGTGCTTATTTTATAAATTAACTAGTTTTACCACAAGTTTGTTGCCATAAACTTAACCAATCAATCAATCAGTTGTCCAGGTGCTTAATCTCCGTATCAACGGATTCTAAGGCACACCATCCAATCCGTAAGGCATAAATCATGAGACATTAGACATGTTCCGAGTCGTTGCCAGGGAGGCGGTCCGGTGTTCGGTAGTAAGAAGCTATGGTGGGAATGATTTCTGAAATAGGTAGGTTTTGAGTCGACTTTTGAAACTGGAGAGATTTGGAGCACTGCGTATATCATATGGAAGATCATTCCATAACTTAGGGGCATCATATGAGAAACTATTGTTAAAATGGACCTTTGATTTATGGATGGAAGGACAGTAAGAGGGAACCAGAAGGAACAAATTTTTGGGATTGGAACGTCTTGTATTCACGGCAGATTTGTACAAGGGGAGATATGGTGCAAAATACTTAGGCTGGCCAGTGGTGAGGTACTTATAGACCAAAACTAGGGTTTTGAAGATAATACGTTGTCTAACGGGTAGCCAATAGAGTGTCCTAAGGGTGGATGTAATGTGAGTGTACTTTGAAGCACCAGTGACAAACCGTGCAAGCGCATTTTGAACATATTGGAGCCTTGTAGCATTTCGGGATGACAAACTGCGAAAAAGAGAGTTGCAATAATCCAAACGACTACTGACCAGAGCATTTGCAATCACCACTGATGTATCCACAGAAAGAAACCTCCTGATACGATGAAGGTCCCTGAGGCTGATAAAGCAGGATTTGATAACAGAATTTACGTGATTGATGAAACAAAACTTTGCATCAAACAGAACGCCCAGATTGCGTACAACATCTGCGGGAGAGAGACAATTTCCCAGGATATTGACAGGTAGTGAGTCACTAAGCCATTTGTGTCTGTCTTTGGCACCCAAGACTATGAATTCTGTTTTATCGGGATTTAGCTTGAGTTTGTTTTCAGACATCCAGACCTGAATATCATTCAAACATGTTTTAAGACGGTCAAAAGACTTGAGACTATCATCAGGGGATAAGTGAATGAACAACTGAGTGTCGTCCGCATAGAAGTGGTAACGGACTCCGGTATATTTTCTGATGACTTGACTCAGAGGTGTTGTGTAGAGGGAAAACAGAAGGGGACCTAAGACAGAACCTTGGGGGACTCCAAACTTCAATTTGAACAAATTCGAAAGACTAGAACCAATCTTGACTGACTGAAAACGATCCTGGAGATAGGATCTAAACCATTTTAATGCCGATCCAGCAAAACCAAATCTAGACGACAGACAGGATAGGAGTGTGTCATGATCGATAGTATCGAATGCCGCAGACAGGTCGAGTAGCACTAGTGCTGTAGGCATGCCCTTGGACAGAGATAAGTGAATCTCATTTTTGATGCACAACAAGGCAGTTTCTGTCGAGTGGCCTACCTTGTAGGCTGACTGGAAAGTATTACCAAGATCATGAGAATCCATGTGAGATCTAATTTGGGCAGCCACAATTCGCTCGACCAATTTTGACAAGAAGCTAAGACCGGACACTGGTCGGTAGCTCTTCAAATCCTCTTTTGAAAGGGTGGACTTTTTGAGGAGGGGAGTGACAATAGCCTGTTTGAAAGGATTAGGGAAAATGCCGTTTTTGAGGGACAAGTTAACTAGTTTAGTCAATGAAGGGAGAAGAATGTCAATACATTGTTTTACAATGTGAGTGGGGCATGGATCAAGGGAGCAAGTTTTAGAAGGGGATTCCTTGATAAACTTAAGGACTTCAGTCTCAGTGACAGCTTGAAAGGAACAGAAAGTCGGCGGCTCCTTGTCTGGATGAAGAACCTGAGATCGGGTGTATTTAAACGTGTCTCGAATCTTTTTAATTTTATCAATGAAAAACGAACCAAATCTGTTTGCTAAAGACTTTTCATCATCAAAGGATGGGAGGACAGTAGAATTTGACCGACTCAATGTTCTGTTTAGTGCATGCCATAACCTCTTGCTATCGCCGCAATTTTCACTGACTAGATCACGATAGAAACACCCCTTGTTTCTATTTAGGATGTGGTTACATCTATTTATCTGTCGTCGAAGACGGGAACGATTTTCAGGGGATTTGTCTCTTCTCCAGGCACGCTCAAACTGCCTTCTCATGCACTTGGCAGTTCTATACTCATCAGTTATCCAGCTTGGGGCTGGTTTGATGAGCTGTTTAGTCTTCACTGGTGCATGAATATCTAGAAGGCTAGACAAACCAGACATGTACTGTTCATGCAATAAATCTATGTCATCAGATGGCGAGCTAACAAACGGAATGGTCAGGAGGTCACTTCTGAATTTATCAATGTTCAATTTATGGTACTGACGGAAGGTAACAACTTTCTGAATCGGTGTATCCAAAGATGGAAAGTCAACCACACAAGAGATAATTTTGTGATCACTGATGAAGCCTGACCCTTTCACATCAGAAATTGCAGAGAACTCAGATGGAGCCATCAACAAATCTAAGGTATGACCATGAAGGTGAGTAGGAAAATCAATGTATTGGGACAGACAGCAAGAATCCATGACTGATTTAAATTCAGAGACTGTTGGAGACATAATGTCGACATGAAGATTAAAATCACCACAAATGACAAAGGAGGGGGATAAGGAAGACAAAAAACCCACATATGACAGAAAATCTTCAAAAAATTTTACTACAGATGAGGCAGGGGGCCGGTAAATGACCCCAAGAAACAAGCGACGCCCATCAAGAGTGAGACAGACAGTGTGATTTTCAAAGGAGGAGAACTCAGGGGAATGAATGGTTTTAAAATCAAGAGCAGATTTAATAAAAAAGCCAACACCGCCACCACGTTTGTTTTCTCTATTTGTGTGAACAAGGGAAAAATCTTCAGGCGTTAACTCATTTAAAAATGAGGGTGTGTCTAGAGCTTTGATATGGGTCTCGGTGAGACCAAAAACATCAAAATTTCCGGTTTGGATTTCATCACAGAGAATTGGACCTTTATTCCTAATGGACCGGCAGTTAGCAAAACCAAACTTCAATGGCCCAGGATTTAGAGCGACATCACCCGACAATAGAACCAGAGCAAGCTGCCTGAGAGATGCCTTTTCACAAAAAGTGACTCTATGTGTCCTGACATAAATGAACAAAATGGATTTGGTAGTGGGTCCATCATATTTACGTCCATGCAGGCTGACATCGCACCTAGTCCGAATTCTGTTTTGACTCTTATGGTAATGTACAAAGAGGCCAACAATACAAAGAAGGAGTGTAACAGTCCGCATCATAAGGAATTACAAACCACAGACGAAATGGAAACATGCAAAAATTGACAGCAAAAACATTAAGGACAAAAAAGTACAAACCACAACCAAAAATGACTGAGTAGATCCCGGTAAAGGACAATAATGCCCGTAATATCCACTAGCAGAATATTCAGAAAATATAAAACACAACCAAACAAACCGAGTAACTCCCGGTAGTGGGCGATAATACCCGCGATATGAACTAGGACAACTGTTACACAGTTAAAAGCATTCAAAACAATATAAAAAGGATAAATAACTAAAGGTATATAATGGAAAGCAGTATTGATAGAAAAAGTACGACTAAAAACCCAGATTATTTGGTAATTTCCATTAATTTCAATTGTTGTTAAAATTACGCGTCCGTTACGGTCCTACCGAACACCGAATTTAACCTTAACCTCATTACAAAAACAAGATTGCTGCCAAGGCTACTTTTTCGATCAATTTGTATTGCCCATTAGGTGTATCTACAATTGTTTATGAAAAACAAGATGGCCGCCATGGCTATTTTCTTGTTTATTAGTGTATTATCCACCATCTACGCATACCCTCATTTTAAAAACAAGATGACTGCCCCAGACATTTCCTTGTTAATTTTTTATAACATATTAGCTGTATGTACCATCATTGGTTGGCTGAAAACTCTCGCCATCTGTGAGGGTCTCCTCCTGTTTGCCAGTACGTAGGATGAGTTCACTCACACTCAGGTCACCTTGCTCTGTGGCTGGCAGGCATATACTGCTGTAGTCAGCTTCAGTCTGACAAAAGAAGGGACAAATAGAAATTATTATTAAGTGTGAGCTCTAGCAAGGCTTGCGCTTCTAGCGATTTCTTCCTTTTTTCTTTTTTTTTTTGGTCTCCAGAGTTTCATGAATTGTGGCGTAGTGTTCTGAGTGCCTGTCTATTCAGTGAAGTTAAGCAGCAATGGGATACTTTAGTACTTGGATGGGCGACGGCTTCAGTGCACTACTCCTGTCTCTAATGGCTTTGCAGCTCTTGCTAGTAGACTGAAACCCATTTTGGCCTTGTTATTTTAACGTTTCAGTAAGTTAAGGTTATAATACTCAATTTTACTATAATTTTAAAACAATAATTTTACAGGAAAATAAATCAGATTTTTCTATAAGTAACAGGTAAACTTTTTACCTTTTACCTGTCTCACAAAGTGCAAGTCAGAGCACCTTGTTAACAGCCTTCTCCAAGTTAGACAGACAGTTTAACCAAACAGAGATGAAAGGGTTGATATCTTAAACCCTAGAGAAAGGATTTCATTAGAAATCCTTATAAATTGTTGGTAACATCTAGCACCAAATTAGCAAATGCACCATCACAAATCACATTCACCAGATAAGTGACATTATCTACGTACTAACATACAAAAAATGTGGTAAATATTATGTAGTGGAAAGAGGGTGTCTGTTCAGGAAAGTAATCTATGAATACAGTTATCAGCCTCTGAACCTAAGGATTGCAAAAGCACCCCAGTCTCTAAAACATTTTATTGAACCACGTCATTCTTTTCAGGACATGTAACTCTCCCTCTAAGAATGGTGTTCTCTTACGTACAACACCCCCAAATCTGATCATACAAAAATGATACAGAAATGGTGGATGTGTATTTTTGGGGCAATTCATCCTATAAGGCATTATACAGATTTATTTTATTGTGTCATTTTGGTGTTCTTAAACATACAGAACACTCTGTTTTTCTACTTTACTTTATCTCACTTTGTTTACATCATAACTGCCTTAAGGCTGTATTCAGAATACTTTTCATTCTAAGAATTTCTTTTAAAAATAGGGAAGTCAATTTCTTTTTTAGATGACCCTAAAACTGTATTTTTGATATACTTCCTACACAACACTTTTACATTGATCAGCAACTTATACCACATGTTTTCTATACAACTACTTTACCAAAAGCTACTTCACTTCAGCAGGTGAACAAATCATCAGATGATCATTAACTTATTTTAAATGATCAATAATTCAACATAAATATCACTTTAGTACAAATTGTAACAAATTTTATTGTAATTTAACTTTTTACAAGTTAAATACTTACCTTATCCTCACAAGTGCTTGTTTGGTTTTGTGGAGCAAAAACGTATCGACCGACAAGAATTTTTTAAGGAATATTCTTGTCACAAGAGGTGACCCCTTTGTCTGCACATGTCCGCGCTTGCGCAGTAGTCGTTGTCGACAGACGATTGTCGAGAGCTCTTCATTGTATTTTTGGTCCCCAGAAAACAAATTATGCGGGGAGGTAGGGTGGGTTTATCCTTGTGAGGATAAGGTAAGTATTTAACTTGTAATAAAGTTAAATTACAATAAAATTTGTTACATTTTATTGCGTAAAATAGCCTTACCTTATCCTCACAAGTGCTTGAATACAACCATAACAGGTGGAGGGTATTTGTTTTGGCCACACTGTTAGATGATTGTCAGACAAGGGGTCACCAAATAAAGCACTGATAAGAGGATAAGATAAGCTTCCATACACCACATCTTAGGTTAAATGTTACTTCTTCATTACAGATAAGTAATTTGCTACCCTCAACAAGAGATCCATGATGTGGTCGTCATTGTTGCTGCTGTTGCAGACAATTTTACAACAAATCATATAGCAGAATTAACCATCACCCAGTATTGGCCGGAGATGTCTGCATGACTCCCCAAACAAGATGTCATCATCTGGCAATGAGAATATCTCCAAGCAGGCAAACTGAACTGCAAAAACTGCAGATATGGGGCCATATGTAAATTAAGGCATATGTCAGTGACACAACACTTGTATAACTGGAGAGAACATAAATATGCAAGTCATATGAATAACATGTATAAATACACAAAAAATTGACTACATGCTGAGGTGAATCCACAAGACCCAATTTGTTCATGGACTGGTCATGGGATTGCCAAGCTACATCTTCGAGTAGAATGTAGTAAAGACTTGTGGGTCTTTCAATAACAAGAGTTTGATATCTGCTGAGGTAAGACCCCACTCTTGAAAACTAAAGAGGCAGCCATGGATGTAATATGTGTCTCAATGTATAGATTCTGAGAATCAGAATCAAAGGACTGGCAATCTAATCATGCATCCAGATTGATCCAGGAAGAGATAGCAGAACTCAAGATATCTCCATCAAGCCTTCCTTAAAAGATATGAGGAAGAGATTCTGCCCCTCCTTGAAGTACTTGTACAGTCTTGATAGTAACTAAGTACTGTAAGAGGGCAGAGTGTTACAACATCAGTCCAACGTCAGCTCAAGAAAGGTTTGTGAGCTGGAATGACCACTGGTTTGAGCCATCTGGGGCATTATAAGCCAACTGATTCTTGCTAAAAGGCAGGAGAAGGAGACTTTCCCTTTTCTCCAAGCAGTAGTCCTGTCCATGAAGGATGTAAGTGCTGTAGGAGGACAACGAAGCATGTGTCCAGGCAATTTGAGTTCAGGAATGATCTAGAGCTGAAGTGACCACTGGAGGCAATCTAGACCAACTGAGGCTAATAGGTCCTTGCTGAAAAGGTAGGTAGGAGGGAGAACTGTAAACTCCTTCCTATGAGGCTTGTGTCTGAAGGAGCCAAAGTCCCAGAATACACTTCCAATGCCATTGCAACAGTCTTGCAAGTCAAACTTTTTTAGACTGACCTCCTTTTAAAGGTTAATAAGGAGCCTTTTGTGAAAACCAACAGAAGCAAAGGCAAATCCCTTGATGCTGCACCTCTGTTAGCAGTGGGCTTCTCTCTATAACACTTGCAATAGGCCTATAAAGATAAAGGCTTTGGCTCAACTCCTGCACAAAAAATGTAAATGTTCAGCTATGGCTGCTGCAAAGCCAACAATAGTGACAGGTTTCAGATTTTTGCAAGTAAATGGATCAAAAAATCTGGTATATTTGAGACCGTAGGCTCTGAGATGGCCACCTTATTCTGTGGGTACCAGAGCTCAAAATGGCCCCTCATGACTCATACATTCCAAGATGAGGGTCCTTGAGATGCCCTAAATCTCTCTATCCCTTGCCCAGAGAATGATATAAGAGATTCTGAGTGGTGTTAAGGTGCCAAGCATGAAGGTGCCAATGCAACAGATTCAGATGGTATTTCTGACTGAATGGCTGTTTCTGAGACCAGTGAAGTAGCTGTAATGGAGCTTTGGTTGAATGACTCACCAGACCCCAAAGCCAATGCATCATGGGCCACCAAGGGGCCACTACAATCATTTTGCACCAGGTGTTCACTTGTTCAATGACTTTTTGGAATAAGTGTTATAGGACAAAAGGCCTAGCAGTCCAGAACCTCCAACAAGATGTTTAATTCATCTATGTTCAGAGCATTTGCATCCGGGACTGGCAACATAGAATGGAAGTTTGTGACTCATATTGGTGGCAAACATCTCTACCATTGGTATTTGACAAACTATGTAAATCAAATAGAATATTAAAGATGAAGACTCTCCTGTCTGTATTATTTCGTTCTTTGTGGAGAGGCTGTCATGACATCTAGGCAACCCTGAATATATCTGGCTCATATGAGAATATTTCAAGGATTGCAGTAGGCCAAGATGCAGCATACCTGCATAAAACACCTATTGTTGATTTGTGCCAAACTTGCACGTTGTCTAGAACCATAAAGGGAGTAAGAACCATTCTGTACATATTACTTTTGTCCCTTCTGTAGAGATCATTGAGTATGCCATTTAAGTAACCCCAGAATATTTCTGTCTCTTATGAGTATATTTCAAGGATTGTAGTAGGCCAGGATGCGCCAAACCTTTATCCCTTCTGGAGATGATGTTGAGTATGACCTTTAAGCAACCAAGAATATGTCTGTTATGAGTATATTTCAAGGATTGCAGTAGGCCAAGCTGCGCCAAACTAGGAGGTATACGCCCCCCCCCCCCCCCCCCCCCCTGTTTGTTCAGACAACCGAACACAGTGGTGTTGTCTGATGCTATCAGAATTCTTTTGTGTGGAATTTGTCTTGAAGGCTTTTAAGGGCTGAACACACTGCCTTCAGCTGTATGACCTTGAAATGTAATATATACATTTTAACTGTCCAAAAGCCACTGACTGTTCTGCTTTTAGATGGGATCATCAACCCTGGTTTAATGCATCTACGAAAATAAGGGAATTGTGCCCCTGTGTATAGAAAGGGCATCCTATTTCCAAGTTTTTTGGCATTTCCACCACTGAATATGCTTTTTCAGAAGGATTTGAAACAGGAATTCTCACAACTAGTGACTGGAGATATTGCCAGTTGTAGTAGATACCAGTGAAAGGCACACCTACATAACTGACCCATTGGTATAGTCTTTTCCAAAGATGCTCGTACCCCTACGTGGGATATAAGCAACCTTGGGGTTGATTGTGATGAGATCTCCATGTCTTGAATAGATTCTCAGGTATTTAATTATTTTGAGGTAGACAGAATTTTCCTGGTACCAAAATGTAGTGGTAGCCTAGGAAATCGATATCATGAAGCCCAGCTGATGAATAATTGGACGAGTGCTTTGGTTTGAACCCAATACTGGTGTCTTTTACGTACACTAAACAACCAGTGATCTAGGTATGTGGTGAAAGAAATTTCCTGGTACCAAAAAGCAATGGTAACCTAGGAAATCGATATCACGAAGCCCAGTTGATAAATAATTGGATGAGTTCTTTGGTTTGAACCCAATACTGGTGTCTTTTATGTACACTAAACAACCAGTGGTCTAGGTATATGGTGAACTCCTATTCTGTGAGACTGAAGAAAGAGTTTTGCTGCTTTTACTACTGGTGTGAATCCAAGAGGGGCGGTCGCTAATCCGAAGTTCAGTGCTTTAAACTGATAGGTTTGACCGTGTACATTAAACTGAAGTAGATGTTGAAAATCTTTGTGAGTCGGTACATAGAAGAACGCATCTTTTGTAACCGAATTTCTAATAATTTCTGCTGTCTCCAGTTTAAATGATGCGACAAGCAGGTATTTATTGACATAGTAAACGAACTTCACTCGTGGGCAATGACCGTTGAAGTCGTAGTTAGAAATCAATTCAGGACACTGAGATCTATCACAGGTCGTCATTAGCCGAGTTTCTATACAAGAAATAAAGTGCCATAGGAACCTGTAGTTCTGCAATTGCTGAGTGGTTGAATCGCTTTCTTTTGAAGCATTTAAGCGGTATATTTAGTCCTGTCGCCATGTTTTCCTGTCTGACGTCATCGCTTTGCATTGTGGGTAGTACAGACATTGGTGAATTCGATTGGCGAGTAATTCGACAACTCCGTCTCAAGATTCGCACAACTCTGGGATGGCAATGAAAATCTCCCATCACTAGTAACTTCTGCAAGAAGAGCCTCCATGGTGACTTGCATTAATGTAGCCACGTTCTTCTGTATCCCTCTCTCCTGGTAAACTAGGAAGAGTGGTACGATGATATCTTGCAGTTAGTAGGACAAAAATGACTGGACATAGCCCCTGTCCTGTATAAACCATGCAAAATACACTTGTGAAGGTTGGAAACAAGGACTTCAACACCATATCTCAGCCAGTTCCAGTTCTTAGGCATTGATTGATCTTCGTTGAGTTTGCAGAAGAATTAACTCAAAAGTCACAGTATTCCTTCCATTGGAGACATGGTCATAGGAAGGTTCAATTCTTCAACAGGGCTGAAAAGACAAGCAGTGCACATACTGCCCCAAAGATGTCTGTTGGATCTTCATCTAAATCTACAGCAAATGAAGGTAATCTGTCCTTATTTTCATGTCTGAGAAGCAGGAAGTTCACTGTACCTGCTGGGAAGCAAAATAATAACTGCAAGGATCAGTGGATATGCTTCTGTAGTCGTTCTTTTGGAGGGAGACCTGTTACTGTACCAGAGTGGCGCTCCACCCACAGTAAAGAATCTACGACCTCCGTTGCAAAGACAACTGCATTCTTTCTTCTTTGTTTTCGAGCATACGCTAATACTCATGTTATGCCATCAATTAAGGGACAATAAAGCAGTTTTCCACTGAAAACTTACGGGAGCTCTTCTCTGCATACCTTTCATCGACACGGAGGTAGTTCCAGTCGAATAATGGGTGAGTACAGCCGAAGATATACACGTCTTCCACTGAAGACTTTACAGCAACATCTTCTTGCACATCTTATTCTGACCCTTTTCAGGACAAGGGAGGCAGATTAGTGGTAGTACCAGTCGAATAATGGACAACTACAGGTAGGTGCACGCTTGCACGCTTCAAAACTTCCTAGATTTTCATCCGTGAATGGACGATAATAAGGAAAAGTATGTGTTGCTCCCATATCGACCAAAAATATAATGAAGAGCTCTCGACAATCGTCTGTCGACAACGACTACTGCGCAAGCCCGGACATGCGCAGACAAAGGGGTCACCTCTTGTGACAAGAATATTCCTTAAAAAATTCTTGTTGGTCGATACATTTTTGCTCCACAAAACCAAACAAGCACTTGTGAGGATAAGGTAAGGCTATTTTACGCAATAAAAATATAAATATGGAAGCACTTTTAATTATTTTAACCAGCTTTTATCTTTAAAATGATGAATTTGCCACAAAATTCTATTCTGCTTGTGTTTGCCGCCATGTGTGAATGAAGTGGCAATTTGTGGTATAAATTATATGTCAAAAGTTTGGAAACAAATAAAATTCATCCAAATCCCCAGAAACTCCTTGTAGTATGTTAAAAAGTGATAAAGCGAGGTGACCTAGAATATCCATCAATATTTTGATATTGATAAATGATTACTTGCCTACCTAGAGTGGGAGATCATAGTATAGTCATCGTAGTATAGACATCATAGTATAGTCTACTTTATTTTGAATAAAAAAGAACAAGTTTCAATGAAAATATATAAATACTATTAAACACTTTCTGTTCCACTGTTTCATAAACTGGCCATTATCTTACAGTCTTATTTAAACGTCCATTAAAGTTGTTAAATAATATCAGTTCAAATAAAAAAAGTTGCCCATCCTATAGCAAAATATAGGAATATATCACGAAAAAGCCGTCTAAACACAGAATTTTAGCGCGTTGTCAAAGCACGAAGGCGAAGCCTGAGTGCTTTGATAGTGCCACCTGGGCTAAAATTCTGCGTTTTGACGGTTTTTGAGTGATATATTCCTATTCTAACATGACTGTTTAAAATAAAATACCTAAAACACTTGTAAGAATAACAAAAATTATCCAAGTGACCACAATAGGGCGCCGCCATGTTGGCTGTTCCATCAATTGACCAGGGATGATTTTTTATTTCTCCTAAAATATAATAAAATTTTTCTGTTTATTTTCTTTTACATTTGAAAGAATTGTTACTTTTAAAAGAAATTATCCCTTTTACAAACATTTTACACCGTAACTAATGTAAATAACAAAACCGTAAACATTTTCTTCTGTTTGTTTGAAATGCATGCGGAAGATGATGCAACGGCCTTCCTGTTGATTCAGAATTTTAGACGATTGAGGAATCACTCTCGACCAATCAGAATGATGGACACATCCATGTCATGTTAGAATTACCATTTTGGGTCATTCAAAAAATAAATGGTTATAACTTGAAACCAAAAGTGGCTAGTACCCTGTTTTCATAGGCATTCTGTATGACCCCTGCATAGAAAGGGTGACATCCAGTCCTGTTGAAGTCTTTGTTTCTGTCATCCTTTTCTTCAGCTGAGCTAACCTGAAAAATAAATACACATGAATATATCAAGAGGCAGAATATGAAGAAAAAGTAGCTGGTAACATTCGGGGCCTACTGTCACTCAGAGATTCTACATACCCTCACTTTACTTTTCCTGAATTAAATGAGACGATTACTTTTCTTTGCTCTTCATAAAAGAGAAAAATATGTACAATCACATTTACTACAAGTGTTTAACTGTTTGTAAATTACTTGCATTTTTGTGTTCATATTTGTACTTTTTACTTTGTACGAATAAACTAATTTATAATTTGTACGAATATAAACTTCTGCAGGGCTCCCATGAAAAATAATTTTCTTTACTTCAGTACTCTATCACGGTAACTTCACTCTTCAACAAATTACTTTATAACAATAAATGAAACACAAAACAACCTCTATTATCAAGTTACTTTGGACAAGATTTTATTGAGAGATTCTGTTTGAATAGTACAAGGTTCATGTAGATGGTGGGGCCTTTACAGTCTGAAGACTCAAAATATTTCCCAGTTCAGACTTATGTATTGTTCAAATAACTTTTGGATTGACACGTCTTTTTAATCAAATGCCTTTTGTGAAAACACACTGCATAAAAATGTAGCATACACAATTAAATATGAATGCAAGTAAATACCAAACTAAACCAATACGATAGAAGCCCCCTTTAAACTGAAGAAAATGGAGAAAGAATTTTGAAAATCAGACCCCAAATAAGGAAGTTCTGTTCATTTTAACTGAATGTTGATGATGATCCATGCCAGTTTGATAAAAATAGGAGAATTCGTCAAAATGAGAATAGTTTCATTTTGAATGGCATCAAATCGTTGTTAATGCGTAGAGGCAAAGTGTCGCTGCAATTATGTGGTCATTGCTAGCAGGCCTTTAGACAGCCATAAATGCCAAATTAATCTCACCTGTCTACGTGAATTGATACTAGTTAATGTCTTTTTCCACCAGCTCTTGTCACTGACGTGTGACAGCATACTTCTGGTGGCCTTGTTGGTGCTGGACAGGATATCTCTGGTCTGTTGTAAAGCTCCACTCACAGAACGCTGACTGAATTGAGACGGTGGACTTTCACTATCTCGAGATGCATTCCTCGGGGGACTTTGGCTGTCCCTGCCTTGGTGGTGTAACTGTTCTTGCACACACTCACAGGAAATCTGCAAATAAAAAATGAAAACAAAAAAATTTGAGCTTAACACTGTCAAATACTCTATTGTCTGGCTCATGGCAGAACAGATTGAGATAACTCAAAAAACAAAAAACAATAGCATCAGAAATGCCCGTACCCCACAGCCTGGGGAAATAGTTTTCAACACCATGAGATATATAATAGTAGTGAAACAGTACAAAGATCGGGATACTTTCAGAGCAGTGTCAGTTATATTAAGGTCAAAATGATGTTTAAGTAGAGAAAATAACATCTAAGAGAAACAAAATGTATGCAAAGATAAAGTATCAAAACAAGACAATTCAATAGCAAGATGACAGCATTAATCAGTAAAAACTAAAAACTATGATGCACACCTACAACCCCTAACCAATGCCCCTACCAACTATCAACTTCCTACACCTTACGCTTTCTGAGAAATAGCCTGGACAAGATTTTATAGGCCAAGGTCACTACGGCAAGCTCAAAGGTCAAATCAATGTCACACCATGATGTTGCACACCTACACCCCCTAACCAATGTCCCTACCAAGTATCAAGTTCCTACACCTTACAGTTTCTGAAATATAGCCTGGACACGCCTTTATAGGTTAATATCACTACAGCAAGGTCAAAGGTCAAATCAAGGTCACATCATGATGTTGCACACCTACACCCCCTAACCAATGTCCCTACCAAGTATCAACTTTCTACACCTTATGGTTTTTGAGATATAGCCCGGACAAGATTTTCAAACTCAAGGTCACTATGGCAAGGTCAAAGGTCAAATCAAGGTCACACCATGACGCTGCACACCTACACCCCATAACCAATGTCCCTACCAAGTATCAACTTCCTATACGTTACAGTTTCTGAGATACAGGCCGGACAAACTTTTCCCGCCGCCCACCCGCCCATCAGGACACCATGGGTGAAAACAATACCCTGACAGCCCTTAAGGGCTGTTGGGTAAAAGTTGAATGAGTAACCAGCTATTGCATACTTAAACTAGACCTACGCATCGGAGACCGATGCAAATTTGTATCCACCGAAAAGACAACTCACCAAAGATAGTGAATCACTGTTTGACCTTGAAGGAGGGGCCCAAGGTCAAATCTAACATCAGAAAATTCCTACCCCAAGATTTCGTATGAGTTGGTTTCGTACTGTAAACTTCTAGGATCAATAATAAGCGAGTTACAAGCACTTTTAACTTTGGCTATCCCGTTTGACCTTGAAGAAGGGCCCAAGGTCAAATCCGACCACGCCAGAAGATTCTCAGCCCATGATTTTCTATAGGTTGGTTTACCATCCCAAACCTCTAGGACCAATAATAAGCGAGTTATAAGCACTTTTAACTTTGGCTGTCCTCAATTGACCTTGAAGAAGGGGCCCAAGGTCAAATCCGACCACACCACAAGATTCCCAGCCCATGATTTCCTATATGTTGGTTTACCATTCCAAACCTCTAGGACAAATAATAAGTGAGTTATAAGCACTTTCAAGTTTGGCTATCCTTGTTTGACCTTGAAGGAGGGGTCCAAGGTCAAATCCGACCACACCAAAAGATTCCCAGCCCATGATTTCCTATATGTTGGTTTTACCATCCCAAACCTCTAGGAGCAATAATAAGTGAGTTATAAGCAATTTTAACTTTGGCTATCCTCTTTTGACCTTGAACGAGGGGCCCAAAGTCAAATCTGACCACACAAAAAGATTCCCAGCCCATGAGTTTCTATAGGTTGGTTTACCATCCAAAACCTCTAGGACTAATAATAAGCGAGTTATAAGCACTTTTAAGTTTGGCTATCCTCGTTTGACCTTGAAGGAGGTGTCCAAGTCCAAATCCGACCACACCAGAAGATTCCCTGCCCATCATTTCCTATATGTTGGTTTACCATCCCAAACCTCTAGGATCAATAATAAGCGAGTTATAAGCACTTTTAAGTTTGGCTATCCTCGTTTGACCTTGAAGGAGGGGTCCAAGGTCAATTCTGACAACATCAGAAGATTCGCAGCACATGATTTCCTATAGGTTGGTTTCACATTGCAAACCTCTAGGACCAATAATAAGGGAGATATAGGCACTTTTAAAGTCCGCTATGTGGGTTACTTCGGCACTCTGTGGATAACCTTGAATTAAGAGCTTCAAGGTCATAAGTGTGCAAGGTTGTGGAGGACATGTATATCTGTTATACATATCACCTATGAAGAGATTCAACCTTCTACCTATGAGAAACAGCCAGTAGAAAAATGTTGATTATTTTTAAAGAAATGCCCGTGGCGGCCATCTTGTTTTTCAGAATGAGGCTAATTTCCTTCCCAGAGAAGCTTACCCCCCAATGAAGATATCATGCAAATTTGGTGAACCTAGCTGCCGAAAAGCTCTCTATGCGCGGCGGCGGCATAGCGAATGCTAAAACAAAGTATCCACCGGATGCTTCCGGTGGATACAATAATCATACTAGCCCATAGTACAATCAATTATCAATTTTATGGGACATATGGTGATAGCAGTCTTGACAGAAGAATTTATTTCTGGCAGACTTCTGTCATATCCTTACACTTGTGCTAGCTCTTTAGGCAATGATAAGCTTTTTGCTTTACAACTAAACAATGAAAGATCACATCGTGTAAAGATCACCTAAATATTACTGCATGTGGAACTGAACAAGGTGTGAGAGAACTTAATCAGGCACCATACCTGTGTTTCCAAGAGCAACTTTGCATTGAGTATGGGTTCTATCATGTCTGGACTACAGTATGTGACAGCAAAGGCCAACAAATCTGTCCTGAAAACACAGTGACATTAATGGTTGAACAATTAAAATTTTATACATAAGCTTAAACCTATAAATATTTGAAAATAATCCCAGGCACTGCAGCTGGCCCTCCATATCCTGGGTTTGTAATGAAGGATGTGTAGGCCTCAAATTTGAACTATTTATATGGGGCAAAAATGGAGTTCATTAACTAAAAAAATATCTTGTACACATTTTTAATTTTAAATTATGTCTCTCTGCATGTGAGTGACAAGTAAACAAATACCTGACATCGTTTGTTTCAGGGCTCCAGAAAACCAGTATTGATTTTCACAAACAATTTTATCACTACTGTGTCGTAAAAGGTTTCTTGACCAATTTGTTGACCACAATGTTGTTATAAATTATCCTTTATATTCACAGCCAATCACAACAAACACAAATTTACTCTCAGTTTACATGAGGTCTATATGTACTTATATCCATAGTAATTTTTCAAATCACTCAATCTGTATAAAACTGAATATATCACTTGGCCTTTATAATGGCTCACTGCCTATCCCTTTTTGGCATGTTTAAAATTCATATGAAGTTCTATCGACAGAAATTCGTCAACTCACTTAGCTTGGATGTTGCTGAAATCTTCCTTCTGTGCCAGTAGTTTACATTCCTCCCACACGGGGGCGTAACCTGCCTCCATGAGACGCTGGCAGTTCTCGTAGGCCACCGCGAGGTCACTACAACCCAGTGCACATTGAGTGACAAGGCGCAGCACCTGGCCCTCGACATCTTGCGGCTTGGTGTGTGGGATGTGGAGAAGACTGGCTAGCTTCAATAGCTGGGAAATAAAAGTCAAGAGATATGAAGGCCATATGCAAAGATGATGAGTGTCTTCTGTGTTGCATATTGAGCAGACTTGCAAGCTTCAATAGCTGGGAAAAAAAGGTCACGTGAAATGAAGGCCATATGAATTGTGTAATATCCTCAAGTATATCTGTTAACACCTGGAATTCGGGGGGTGCACCTTTAGTTCAGCTGGTAAAAGAGGTGATATGTGTCTTGTGTGTGGAATATGGAGCAAATTTACAAGCTTCATTAGCTGGGGAAAAGGTCATATAAAATAAAGGTCATAAGCAAGGGCGATATGTGTCTTGTGTGTGAGATATGGAGCAGACTTGTAAGCTTCATTATCAGGGGAAAGCACTCATGTGGAATAAAGGACAGGCCCAAACATGATGTGTCTTGTTCGTGGGATATGAAGCACACTTGCAATTCTAATTGGACTTTTATAACATTTAATCTTCCCTTTACAAGGAGACTCTAAGGTGTAACATGACCAAAATGGTCAGAGGATAGAAACATATGAAAATAATAAAAAAAAGAACATTCACCCTCTGTGAATTCTTGTAGGTGTAGGGTTTTTCATACACAGCTTTCTTGACAAGTTCAATCCGGTTTGAGGACATGCGCACTTGAACTGGCAAGACCTTGACCCCAAAACCATCCAATAAGGAGAGAGAGTCGATCAGGTCCAACTCCGCAATGATTTCTGGTGGTGAGTCTTTGATCAAGTTCAAACAGGCCCTGAAACAAGCAGCCACAGCATAATAGTCAAATAATAATATACCTCAGTAGATTTTTGTCGTATTTAGGGAACTCAAATGGTTCACAAGTATCTATACACTAATTAACGCTAAGTATTTCCATCTATATCTTTCCGTTTATGTGTCAACTGTTACATCATAAAGTTCTCCTCACCACATACACCTGTTACTGTGTTTCACTAGGTTGTTTTATGTGTTGTTTCCTTATATCATGAATTTACCATACACTAATATACACAATGAACGATCTTACCACTTACTTTGTATTACCAGATTTTACTTCACCAAGGAAATTTAATTCAGTCATAGCAGTACAAAAGATGAAACACATGATCTGGTCTAAGTTAAGGTCATGTCATGCCATTTATTTCTACTAATGGCAAACTTCTGGTTATAGTAACCTTGAAAATATGAAGTTCTGAGGATATAATGCAATTTAACTGATACTGCTCCCCACCATAACTTTGCACAGGCTTTGACTTGGCACAAGACAAATTATGGGACAATAAGACAGAGTTGATTGTCATTGGCAACACTTGTGCATTTCTGAAAGTGTATCACTTGAAATAAACACAGTGGCAGCCAAAGTGACCATGAACATCAACTTTTTGGGGGAATTTACGTGACACTCTGCAGAATCTTTGCTTCGTGGTGCTGATTTGAAGCAGAAATCATATTGTAGCCCCTTGAAAAGCATTATGAAGGGGTTTTTTTCTGTGTGTGTGTATTTTTGTGGGAAAACTTATAACTTGCTTTTCTGTTATCTTTAATGAAATTTGTTTTAGAACACATACAACAAGTAGAAATAAGGATTTTGAGTTAAAAGTGAGCCAATTTATACTGCCGAGCAGTAGCAGTTAAGCTTTTATCAAATCTACTGCTTTTCAAATGGTAACTAGAAAGCATTCATAGAATGCCAACCTCCACCAGGGGCCAATTCCAAAAATTTCGGGATATTTTGTACGATTCGGATCTTTCCCAAAATTTAGCCACTTCTTCCTTTGGTCAGGCCCTCCACTCATATAAAACATCATGAAGATTCCCTCATTAGTTTTCAGAGTAATTTCTACCAGAAAGCCAAAGTCAATGAAAATACACTGAAAATGGGACCTTTAAAACTTCAAGATTTTTTTTGTATCCAGAATGTGATTTGGATCTGTCATAGTTCCCATTCTCTTTTCCAATTTAAATTCCCTGTGTTTTCCCTGTGATGTTTATATTTTTCCCTGAACAAACTGGTAAAGGATGAAAATGTCAAAATCGGTAAAAAATAAGAATGCTATGATTACTTAAAGATTCTTATTAAATATTCTAATTTAGCGCCAAAACATCAAACGTGACCTACGAGTCGCGACCCGCGGCGCGTGAATGCAAATGGCTGTTACTCTTCAAAATCATTTTGAAGTTTTCAAATTCCCTGTGTTTTTCCAAAATTTTCAAATTCCCTGTGTTTTCCCCTGTCTGGAATTACTTTTCACAATTTTCCCTGTTTTCCCTGTGCAGTGTGAACCCTGATCTGTACAAAATTCAATCAATTCTTCCTGTGCTCAGGCCCTACCAACATAAAATTTCAGAAAGACTTGTTCCTTGCTTTTATAGTTATTACAAACACAGACAAACAGGCAAACAAGCGCCACCCTAAGCATAACCTCCTGTGGGAGATAATAATTAATGGATATAAAATTTACCTGGCTAGTTCCATGTTAGAATCACTTAGATTTGACGATGCATCAAAATATTCACTGGCAGCTGTCAGAACCAGTTCGACTGCTCTCTTGTATGACACCTGTAAGCCAATAGAACTGTGGCCTGATTTTAGGTTTCTCAGAAATATTGAGTTCAAATTAACTAACAAACAGTGTTGGTATAACAGATGTGATGACAGAATGTTTTCCTGGCCAATACAAGAACTGTTTCGACTTTGAATTTTTGCAGATATTAGGACAGTTTTGCACTGGTATGATACTGATGTGAAACAGATGCCACTGTCTCATCTTTGAATTTATACAGAGAAGACTTTTGTCAGAAATAAGATGTAGTATTCATTAGATTCTTAAATAAAAAAATGCTGACTGAATTATATCCACCAAGAGCAGAAACAATACATAAGTTTTGTTTGAAAAACTTAAAAAAGTCTTTAAAAGGAAGATTATAACATACTCTTTTTCCTGTTATTTTTTACTAATGTATTTGTTATAAATTGTAATTGTACTGTTCATATTATGTTATTTGGTACTTCACTTTCACTTCATTTTTATAAGGTAATAGGTTTGAAGTATTTTGAGTAAAAAAACTGTTAAGTTTGTGACAGAAATGATAAACGGGGATAAAGGCATACCCTTTACCTTTTCAAACTGTCCATATTCCTTGTTATCCAGGTGTGTGTAATCTGGTTCCTGCGCCTCGGCATGTGTAGACTCCATCATGTGACCAGCAAGACGGATGTCCTCGTGTCTTCCAGTAGTCAGCAGGCTCTCCACAAAAATCTGAGAAATAACAACAATTAGACCTATGCATCGGAGAACCGATGCAAATTTGTATCCACCGGGAAAGACAACTCACCAAAGGCAGCAAACCATCGTTTGACCTTGAAGGGGGGATACAAGGTCAAATCTGAACACATCAGAAGATTCCCAGCCCATGATTTCCTATTGGTTGGTTTCACATTGCAAACCTCTAGGACCAATAATAAGCGAGTTATAAGCACTTTTAAGTCTGGCTGTCCTCATTTGACCTTGAAGGAGGGGACCAAGATCAAATCTGACCACATAAGAAGATTCCCAGCCCATGATTTCCTATAAGTTGGTTTCATATTGCAAACCTCTAGGACCAATAATAAGCAAGTTATAAGCACTTCTAAGTTTCAGTATCCTGGTTTGACCTTCAAAGAGGGGCCCAAGGTCAAATCTGAACACATCCTAAAGATTCCCAGCCCATGATTTCCTATAAGTTGGCTTCACATTGCAAACCTCTAGGACCAATAATAAGCAAGTTATAAGCATTTTTAAGCTTGGCTGTCCTCGTTTGACCTTGATGGAGGGGTCCAAGGTCAAATCTGACCGCATCAGAAGATTCCCAGCCCATGATTTCCTACAGGTTGGTTTCACATGCCAAACTTCTAGGAGCAATAATAAGGGAGATATAGACACTTTTCAAGTCTGCTACATGGGGTATTTTGGCATGTGGTGGATGACCTTAAATGAGGAGTTTCTAGGTCAAATGTCTGCAAGGTTATAGAGAACATATATCACCTATGAATAGGTTCGACCGTCTACTTGTGAGAAGCAGCCAGTAGAAAAAGGTAGATAATTTTCAAAGAAATACCCAAAGCAGCCATCGTTTCTCAGAATAAGGCTAATTTCAGTCCCAGAGAAGCTTACCTCCAATGAAGATATCCTGCAAATTTGGTGAAGGTACCTGGTGTAGTTTTCTGCTGAGAGCGTTATTGTCGAAAATCTCTCTACGTGCGGCTGTGGCGGCGCGGCATAGCAAACACTAAACCAGTGTAAAATCCAGTGGATACAATTAGAAAACACCATAAGACTGTAGAAACTAGATTGGGCCAACTCGGCGCCAACATATCCCCAGACAGGTCATCACTCACGCCACAGGTTTTGATCGGGAATTTTTAAAAACATAATTACCCATTATTATATGAACTTCAGCACATCAATCTACTCTGTTTATATCTTCCAAGGAAGATGGTGTATCCCCAGACGCCGAATACATAACTCAAATTATATTTTCAATCTTCCTGCAATGATAACTCTAAACCTATTTTCAAAGTATTTAAATGATTGATGATTGAATGTCCATTCTAAAATAATAATCCCAAAAGAGCATATCTGTTTCTATATTTGTTGACAAATAAAATATTATTTTTAACTCAACTCATCATACTTTTCAATCTTCCTTCAAAGTATTTAAATGATTGATGATTCAATGTCCATTCTAAAATTCATAATCCCAAAAGCGCATATCTGTTTCTATATTTGTTCACAAATAAAATATTATTTAAAAAAAAATTATTTATATTATTATTTTATTATATTATTTTTAGAATTTGCAAATTGTTTTCAGTTATTCATTTCCTCTATACCTATATATGTGGTCCATATATATGCAACCTAAATATGTGACACAATCTCAGTTCTGACTCCCCTTTGTGTTATATGTAATGAAGCCCACCACCTCCCACCCCCACCCCTCTCCCCTTCTCCACACCTCTCTCACTATTACACAAGATCTGCAACCCCATTGAGGTCTTTGTTTCTCATCTGATATCATTAAATACCTTTGTTTATTTAGTGTCACTCAATATAGCTGGAGGTCCCAGAGGTGGGTGGGGGGAATCCGGGTGGGGGATGTGGGTTGGGACTTAGTTTAGTTTATTAGTTTATTATAGTGACATGTATTATGTTGACAAGGATTATACAAAAACTATTGAAGTAATACCCAGCCCTATATGGGCTTATAAGTCACTTTAAATAGAGAGTTAATAACAAACAGAGCAAACATATTTTGAGGTAAGATACAGTAAATAAAGACAGCAATTCAATACATAAAAATTAACAATATAATTTACCTTTTCTTTCTTGCCACAAATCAAAAATAAAATTAATAACCATATTGACATTCATATGAGTTAATACCCTTGATAATTGATCTATTAATAATTCAGATTTATCTATATTTAAAATTTTGAAATATTTCATACGAATCAGCTCTAAAGCTGGACAAACACAAACAAAATGTATCTCATCTTCTACATCTTTTTTACACAGTTTACATGTTCTCTCAAAGAGATGGAGTGCTACAGCATAAATGGTAAACAAACAATCTATATAAAAGGGGTACTCAAATACAAAAAGAATTGAGAATTTTAAGTATGTGATTATCAACTGAAATGAGTTCATAACTGTAGGAGCTGTGTCAAAATTAACTGAGGCAAGTTGAATAAAACTGGGCTAGTTGAGGGTTAAAAATCCCCTAGTTTTACTACATACGGATATAATTTCATTAATATTGGGACTTAAAGCTCACTTAAAGTGTCCATTTTGTCTACTTGAATATGTTTAACCGGCGTTTAACCAGTTTCATTTTAAAAAGTTAAAAACTCAGCAAGCAGAGGTATAACACACAAAAATAAGTTCTTAAAAGACTAAGATAGCCATAACATTATTAATATTCAAAATTTAAATAGACAGGCATTTCCTTTTAAAAATTCAAAGATTTCAGCTCTATAACCCACATAGTTTGACAGTTACTGGGCTTTAAAGTGGCATAATGTCCATAAATTGGGTTTCTGTGGGCATTTTACAATTGTTAAAGAGACCTTAACAATTAAACTACAGATCTGAAACTTTTTGGGGGACATACATAACAAACAAAAATTATATATAATACAGTTTAAGACTTGTCACACCAAGCATTTCCAAATAACAGGGCAAAATACGGAAAAAATGTCCAAAAAGGCACTTGGGCGAGTGTCTATGGCCCACATACACAGGTTAAATGTCTACTAAAAACCTTGATTTTCGCCATATGTAAAAAGGACATAATAATGCATTCCCAGATGGGATTTCAGCTCCATCAATCACATAGTTTAACAGTCACAGGGCTTAAAGGTGGCAAAAAGTCCAAATATTGGGTCTCTGTGGGCCTTTTAGAGATCTCGATGTGGCTTTCAAATTAAAGCTTCAGACTTAAAATTTGTTACATACTAAGATTACACATAGAATATGTATCTAATAAAGTTTGAAACTTCTCAGACTTACCATTTCCAAGTTACAGAGCAAAATATGTGAAAAATGTCTTAAAAGGGTCACTCAGGTGGGTGTTTAAGGTCCTCATACACAGGTTAAATGTCTACTTGAAGCCTTGATTTTTGGCACATGTAAAAAGAACATAATAATGTATTCCCAGATGAGATTTCAGCTCTATCAGTCACATAGTTGAACAGTCACAGGCCTTAAAATTGGCAAAAAGTCCAAATACTGGGTCTTTATGGGGCCTTCTAGAGACCTAAATGTGGCCTTCAAATTAAAGCTTCAGACTTAAAATTTGTCACATACTAAGATTACACATAGAATATGCATCTAATACAGTTTGAAACTTCTTAGACTTACCATTTCCAAGTTACAGGGCAAAATATGTGAAAAATGTCTAAAAATGGTCACTCGGGTGGGGATTTATGGTCCTCATACACAGGTTAAATGTCTTCTTAAAGCCTTAATTTTTGGCACATATATAAATAACATACTAATATCTTCCCAGATAGGATTTGAGCTCTATCAGTCACATAGTTTGACAGTCACAAGGCCTTAAAGTAGCAAAAAGTCCAAATATTGGGTCTTTGGGAGTCTTTTAGAGACCTCAATTTGACCTTCAAAATTAAAAATTAAAGCTTCAGACTTAAAATCTGTTACATACTAAGATTACACACAGAATATATATCTAATACAGTTTGAAACTTCTCAGACTTACCATTTCCAAGTTACAGGGAAAAAGATGTGAAAAATGTCTTATAAGGGTCACTCGGGTGGGTGTTTATGGTCCTGATACACAGGTTAACTGTCTATTAAAGGCCTAAATGTTGGGGCACATATAAGAAAACACATAGATATATTCCCAGATGATATTTAACTTAGATGAGAGACATAGTTTGAAAGCTACAGTGCTTGAAAGTGGCAAAAAGTGCATAAATTGGGTCTCTGTGGGCACTTTTGAGACCTTAAGTCGACCCCGTTGGGTAAACCTACAGCCCTAAAATTTTCTACAGACAAGGATTACATATTAAAGTTATACCTAGCACAGTTTGAGACTCATCAGAATTACCACTTCCAAATTATAGGGCAAAATATGTGAAAAGTATAGCAAAAAATCACTAAGTGGGGGTATTTATGGGCCTCAAAGACAATTTTCTCCTCAACTTAAAGTCGTGATTTTCGGCACATGTACTAAGAACATATTAATGTGTTGTCAGGTAAAATTTCAGCCAGCTGAGCATCATAGTTTGTGACCTACAGGGCTCTAAGTGGCCAAAAGTCCAATTTCTGACCTTAAGGTGGCCATAAGTTCTTTTTTACTGGGAGTTTAAGGTCACCTTAAAATAGGGATCTTCCTTTGGGCACCCTTAACATGTGTACCAAGTTTGAAAAAGAAATATTAATTTGTTTTTGAGTTATCGCGTCCACAAGGAAATTTCTACGGCGGCGGCGGCGGCGGCGCGACGGACCTGAATCCAATATATCCCCGACTTTCGTCTGGGGATATAATTACCCATTATTATATGAACTTCAGCACATCAATCTACTCTGTTTATATCTCCCCAAGGAAGATGGTGTATCCCCAGACGCCGAATACATAACTCAAATTATATTTTCAATCTTCCTGCAATGATAACTCTAAACCTATTTTCAAAGTATTTAAATGATTGATGATTGAATGTCCATTCTAAAATAATAATCCCAAAAGAGCATATCTGTTTCTATATTTGTTGACAAATAAAATATTATTTTTAACTCAACTCATCATATTTTTCAATCTTCCTTCAAAGTATTTAAATGATTGATGATTCAATGTCCATTCTAAAATTCATAATCCCAAAAGCGCATATCTGTTTCTATATTTGTTCACAAATAAAATATTATTTAAAAAAAAATTATTTATATTATTATTTTATTATATTATTTTTAGAATTTGCAAATTGTTTTCAGTTATTCATTTCCTCTATACCTATATATGTGGTCCATATATATGCAACCTAAATATGTGACACAATCTCAGTTCTGACTCCCCTTTGTGTTATATGTAATGAAGCCCACCACCTCCCACCCCCACCCCTCTCCCCTTCTCCACACCTCTCTCACTATTACACAAGATCTGCAACCCCATTGAGTTCTTTGTTTCTCATCTGATATCATTAAATACCTTTGTTTATTTAGTGTCACTCAATATAGCTGGAGGTCCCAGAGGTGGGTGGGGGGAATCCGGGTGGGGGATGTGGGTTGAGCATAAATGGTAAACAAACAATCTATATAAAAGGGGTACTCAAATACAAAAAGAATTGAGAATTTTAAGTATGTGATTATCAACTGAAATGAGTTCATAACTGTAGGAGCTGTGCCAAAATTAACTGAGGCAAGTTGAATAAAACTGGGCTAGTTGAGGGTTAAAAATCCCCTAGTTTTACTACATAAGGATATAATTTCATTAATATTGGGACTTAAAGCTCACTTAAAGTGTCCATTTTGTCTACTTCAATATGTTTCACCAGTTTCATTTTAAAAAGTGAAAAACTCAGCAAGCAGAGGTATAACACACAAAAATAAGTTCTTAAAAGACTAAGATAGCCATAACATTATTAATATTCAAAATTTAAATAGACAGGCATTTCCTTTTAAAAATTCAAAGATTTCAGCTCTATAACCCACATAGTTTGACAGTTACTGGGCTTCAAGTGGCATAATATCCATAAATTGGGTTTCTGTGGGCATTTTACAATTGTTAAAGAGACCTTAGCAATTAAACTACAGATTTGAAACTTTTTGGGGGGACATACATAACAAACAAAAATCATATATAATACAGTTTAAGACTTGTCACACTAAGCATTTCCAAATAACAGGGCAAAATACGGAAAAAATGTCAAAAAAGGCACTTGGGTGAGTGTCTATGGCCCTCATACACAGGTTAAATGTCTACTAAAAACCTTGATTTTCGGCATATGTAAAAAGGACATAATAATGCATTCCCAGATGGGATTTCAGCTCCATCAATCACATAGTTTAACAGTTACAGGGCTTAAAGGTGGAAAAAAGTCCAAATATTGGGTCATTGTGGGCCTTTTAGAGATCTCGATGTGGCTTTCAAATTAAAGCTCCAGACTTAAAATTTGTTACATACTAAGATTACACATAGAATATGTATCTAATAAAGTTTGAAACTTCTCAGACTTACCATTTCCAAGTTACAGAGCAAAATATGTGAAAAATGTCTTAAAAGGGTCACTCAGGTGGGTGTTAAAGGTCCTCATACACAGGTTAAATGTCTACTTGAAGCCTTGATTTTTGGCACATGTAAAAAGAACATAATAATGTATTCCCAGATGAGATTTCAGCTCTATCAGTCACATAGTTTAACAGTCACAGGCCTTAAAATTGGCAAAAAGTCCAAATACTGGGTCTTTATGGGACCTTCTAGAGACTTAAATGTGGCCTTCAAATTAAAGCTTCAGACTTAAAATTTGTCACATACTAAGATTACACATAGAATATGCATCTAATACAGTTTGAAACTTCTTAGACTTACCATTTCCAAGTTACAGGGAAAAATATGTGAAAAATGTCTAAAAATGGTCACTCGGGTGGGGATTTATGGTCCTCATACACAGGTTAAATGTCTTCTTAAAGCCTTAATTTTTGGCACATATAAAAATAACATACTAATATCTTCTCAGATAGGATTTGAGCTCTATCAGTCACATAGTTTGACAGTCACAGGGCTTAAAAGTAGCAAAAAGTCCAAATATTGGGTCTTTGGGAGCCTTTTAGAGACCTCAATTTGACCTTCAAAATTAAAGCTTCAGACTTAAAATCTGTTACATACTAAGATTACACACAGAATATATATCTAATACAGTTTGAAACTTCTCAGACTTACCATTTCCAAGTTACAGGGAAAAAGATGTGAAAAATGTCTTATAAGGGTCACTCGGGTGGGTGTTTATGGTCCTGATACACAGGTTAACTGTCTATTAAAGGCCTAAATGTTGGGGCACATATAAGAAAACACATAGATATATTCCCAGATGATATTTAACGTAGATGAGAGACATAGTTTGAAAGCTACAGTGCTTGAAAGTGGCAAAAAGTGCATAAATTGGGTCTCTGTGGGCACTTTTGAGACCTTAAGTCGACCCCTTTGGGTAAACCTACAGCCCTAAAATTTTCTACAGACAAGGATTACATATCAAAGTTATACCTAGCGCAGTTTGAGACTCATCAGAATTATCACTTCCAAATTATAGGGCAAAATATGTGTAAAGTATAGCAAAAAATCCCTAAGTGGGGGTATTTATGGGCCTCAAACACAATTTTCTCCTCAACTTAAAGTCATGATTTTCGGCACATGTACTAAGAACATATTAATGTGTTGTCAGGTAAAATTTCAGCCAGCTGAGCATCATAGTTTGTGACCTACAGGGCTCTAAGTGGCCAAAAGTGCAATTTCTGACCTTAAGGTGGCCATAAGTTCTTTTTTACTGGGAGTTTAAGGTCACCTTAAAATAGGGATCTTCCTTTGGGCACCCTTAACATGTGTACCAAGTTTGAAAAAAAAATATTAATTTGTTTTTGAGTTATCGCGTCCACAAGGAAATTTCTACGGCGGCGGCGGCGGCGGCGGCGCGACGGACCTGAATCCAATATATCCCCGACTTTCGTCTGGGGATATAATTATAATCTTACAGCTAAACAGCAAGCATAAATAGTTGTGTGACACAAATGTTGTTTTATATGTTTTAAATTTAATGGTCAATACATAATCACAAGGGACACCAAAGTCAATAATATTATCGGCCCTTCTTGTAACCTCCACTTTGCCATGAATTTGTCCTGTGTTTCAGTAAATTGCTCCAATTACTATCCACAACCATGGACCTCCTCTCTCCAATCACCTTGGTATATCAAAATTCCCCAATGGACAGCCATGTTAGGCATGTAATCAGACTATTTTTATAACTTAAACACACACCTGATAACACTGTGCTGTGCTGAGGTTCCTGTACACTCTATCTCTCAGACTCAGCATATCTTTCAGTAAGTCTCTCCAATCCTCCTCCACAAGTACTGGCTCTTTTCTTCCAGACACACGCAATAACTTGGTCAGCAACTGAACTGCGGCATCCTTGTCATTCTAAAAAGTGTGTAAGTGACATGTCCAAATAAGGAATCAGATGGGGAAATATGTAAGAACTAGAGTATTGCTTCACAAGAGAAAAAAAAATTGTTTTTGCTGTAAGCGTCCCAATGAGTATTAATGAGTTTGTAGAAATGACCATCTTCCTGTGTTTAATATGTTTTTCCATTTATGACAAAATGCAAGGTTTCATAGATAAATCTGGCATGTTTATTTATTTTTTGCAGATAAACTCGTTTTTGCGTTTAAGGCAGAAATTCAAGATGGCTGCCAAAAGTGTCGGGAAAACGATTTTTGGGAAAAGTCGCCAGTAGACTCTGCAAATACCCTGTGGGTCAAAAATTTTGTCGAAATCGCTCCATCTCGCTCCGTTTCCGAGATAAACACGTTTTTGCATTTTACACAGAAATTCAAGATGGCCGCCAAAAGTGACGGGAAAACAATTTTTGAGAAAAGTCGCCAGTAGACTCCTGAAATACCCTGTGGGTCAAAAATTTCGTCGAAATCGCTCGATCTCGCTCCGTTTCCGAGATAAACACATTTTTGCGTTTAAGGAAGAAATTCAAGATGGCCGCCAAAAGTGGCGGGAAAACGACTTTTGGGAAAAGACGCCAGTAGACTCTGCAGATACGCTATGGGTCAATAATTTTGTCGAAATCGCTCTATCTCGCTCCATTTCCGAGATAAACATGTTTTTGCGTTTTATGCAGAAATTCAAGATGGCCGCCAAAAGTGGCGGGAAAACGATTTTTGCGAAGTCACCAGTAGACTCTGCAAATACCCTGTGGCTCAAAAATTTTGTTGAAATTTCTCTATCTCGCTCCGTTTCCGAGTTAAATGCGTTTTTGCGATTTCAGAGTTAAGAAAAATCGTGACCTTTAGTTAATCGTTAATAAATTGACCATTTTGTATTGGATCACTTCCAAAACTTAATGATGTCCAGACATCTATAAAACAAACGTACTTGCCAACTTTCATATGAATAGCTGAAACGCTTTTTAAGTTATCATCCGGACAAACACACCCTTTTGAAAAACATGTTTTTGGTCATGTGACTTCTCTGATTGGTTGAAATGTCATGACACCATATTCAGAAATTTTTCCCAGGGCTACCGCATACACCTACCAAATATGAAGAGAATCCACCCTATGGCTACGAAGCTATTGCAAAAAGAAAATGCGGATCCGGCGGAGTCGTTTCTCCCATATACAAACAAGCGTCCCTCGCAGGACGCTTAATAAGATTTATTGAGTAGGAGGGACAGGAAGTGCTTGTGTGTTAAAATATATCACATTTATTTAAAGCAACAAAGGTCAACATAAGATCACCTTTCCTAGTTTTTGTGAGATACCCATTGATATACACTGTACAGACATGAAGCTATAGTAACGCTTCATAGAAGAAGGTTCGATAGCTTCTCCATTATATTTTGTTGCAGGATAATATTGAAATCAATTGTTCTACATTCAGATATTTTTCAACTATAGTCTGTGGTTATACCTCCATACTTGGTGATAGTCTCACATTAAACTTCTTCTTAATCATAATAATAACAGGGTTAATATTGACTAAAAAAGGCACGGTGTTTTAATGTATTTTGCACAATAAAATTTTCATAGAATTTATTATAATTAATGTTACTTATATGATTATTCTTTCACTCTTAATTAACTTTGTCAGAATTTGCCTCTGGAAAATTCTTCCAGTTGCACCTTTTAAAATATATTGTTTTTTTTATTCACATATTCATATTTGTTGATAATAACGATTATATTCATTTATGTACTTAAACAACTGATATTAATTGTTTGGTCAAATACAAACTGTATACTGTGTATTGGAAGTTAATTACTGTATATTAATTCAAGCTAAACTAAAAACAAGAGGGTTAAAGATGCCCCAAAAGGCGGGTTGCGCAGGCAGCAATAAGGTTAGCGACTGCTGTAAGTACATTTAGAAACAAGGAAAGAAATGTTAGGTCACCCAGTTAAGGTGAATGTGTTAGACGTGCTAAGAAATGTAAAACTTGTAATCTAGGTTACATAATTGTATGTATGCTATAAACGGACAAACGAAAGGACGGAATTACACCAATTTCGAAAGCAACTTAGCTATGATGGTGATCTATCTCCCTGTCTAGTTTGAATTCAATTGGACACAGCGTTTTCGAGTTAGAGTCTGGAAACAGAAATGTTGACGGACAGACAAATGGACAAAAAACAGACAAACAAACACACAGAATTACACCAATTTTGAAAAGAACCTAGCTATGATGGTGATCTATCTCCCTGTCAAGTTTGAACTCGATTGGACAAACCATTTTCGAGTTAGAGTCCGGAAACTGAAATTTTTGATGGACAGACAAACAGACAAAAAAACGGACAAACGAACAGACAGAACTACACCAATTTTGAAAGGTACCTAGCTGTGATGGTGATCTATCTCCCTGTCAAGTTTGAATTCGATTGGACAAACCATTTTTGAGTTAGAGTCCGGAAACAGAAATGTTGACGAACAAACGGACAAATGAACGGACGGAATTACACCAATTTTGAAAGGAACCTAGCTATGATGGTGATCTATCTCCCTGTCAAGTTTGAATTCGATTGGACAAACCATTTTCGAGTTAGAGTCTGGAAACTGAAATTTTTGATGGACAGACAAACAGACAAAAAAACGGACAAACAAACTGTAACAAATTTTATTGTAATTTAACTTTTTACAAGTTAAATACTTACTTTATCCTCACAAGTGCCTGTTTGGTTTTGTGGAGCAAAACGTATCGACCGACAAGAATTTTTTTAAGGAATATTCTTGTCACAAGAGGTGACCCCTTGTCTGCGCATGTCCGCGCTTGCGCAGTAGTCGTTGTCGACAGACGAATGTCGAGAGCTCTTCATTGTATTTTTGGTCCCCAGAAAACAAATTATGCGGGGAGGTAGGGTGGGTTTATCCTTGTGAGGATAAGGTAAGTATTTAACTTGTAAAAAGTTAAATTACAATAAAATTTGTTACATTTTATTGCGTAAAATAGCCTTACCTTATCCTCACAAGTGCTTGAATACAACCATAACAGGTGGAGGGTATTTGTTTTGGCCACACTGTTAGATGATTGTCAGACAAGGGGTCACCAAATAAAGCACTGATAAGAAGATAAGATAAGCTTCCATAATCCACATCTTAGGTTATATATTACTTCTTCAACACAGATAAGTAATTTGCTAACCTCAACAAGAGATCCATGATGTGGTCGTCATTGTTGTTGCTGTTGCTGTTGTAGATAATTTTACAACAAATCATATAGCAGTATTAACCATCACCCAGTATTGGCCGGAGATGTCTGCATGACTCCCCAAACAAGATGTCATCATCTGACAACAAGAATATCTCCAAGCAGGCTAACTGAACTGCATAAACTGCAGATATGGGGCCATATGTAAGTCAAGAAAGACATATGTCAGTGACACAACACTTGTATAACTGGAGAGAACATAAATATGGGAGTCATATCAATGACATATATAAATACACAAAATCTGACTACATGCTGAGGTGAATCCACAAGGCCCAAATTGTTCATGGACTGGTCATGGATTGCCAAGCTACATGTTTGAGTGGAATGTAGCAAAGAATTGTGGGTCTTCCAATAACAAGAGTTTGATATCTGCTCAGGTAAGACCCCACTCTTGAAAACTAAAGAGGCAGCCATGGATGTAAAATGTGTCTCAATGTATGGATTCTGAGAATCAGAATTAAAGGACTGGCAATCTAATCATGCATCCAGATTGATCCAGGAAGAGATAGCAGAACTCAAGATATCTCCGTCAAGCCTTCCTTAAAAGATATGAGCAAGAGATTCTTCACCTCCTTGAAGTACTTGTACTGTCTTGATAGTAACTAAGTACTGTAAGAGGGCAGAGTGTCACATCAGTCCAACGTCAGCTCAAGAAAGGTTTGTGAGCTGGAATGACCACCGGTTTGAGCCATCTGGGGCATCAGAAGCCAACTGATACTTGCTAAAATCAGGAGAAGGAGACTTTCCCTTTTCTCCAAGCAGTAGTCCTGTCCAAGAAGGATGTAAGTGCTGTAGGAGGACAACGAATCATGTGTCTAGGCAATTTGAGTTCAGGAATGATGTAGAGCTGAAGAGACCACTGGAGCCAATCTAGACCAATTGAGGCTAATAGGTCCTTGCTGAAAAGGTAGGTAGGAGGGAGAAACTGTAACCTCCTTCCTATGAGGCTTGTGTCTGAAGGAGCCAAAGTCCCAGAATACACTTCCAATGCCATTGCAACAGTCTTGCAAGTCAAACTTTTTTAGACTGACCTCCTTTTAAAGGTTATTAAGGAGCCTTTTGTGAAAACCAACAGAAGCAAAGGCAAATCCCTTGATGCTGCACCTCTGTTAGCAGTGGGCTTCTCTCTATAACACTTGCAATAGGCCTATAAAGATGCAGGCTTTGGTTCAATTCCTGCACAAAAAAAATGTAAATGATCAGCTATGGCTGCTGCAAAGCCAACAATAGTGACAGGTTTCAGATTTTTGCAAGTAAATGGCTCAAAAAATCTGGTATATTTGAGACCGTAGGCTCTGAGATGGCCACCTTATTCTGTGGGTACCAGAGCTCAAAATGGCCCATCATGACTCATACATTCCAAGATGAGGGTCCTTGAGATGCCCTAAATCTCTCTATCCCTTGCCCAGAGAATGATATAAGAGATTCTGAGTGGTGTTAAGGTGTCAAGCATGAAGGTGCCAATGTAACAGATTTAGATGGTATTTCTGACTGAATGGCTGTTTTTGAGACCAGTGAAGTAGCTGTAATGGAGGTTTGGTTGAATGACTCACCAGACCCCAAAGCCAATGCATCATGGGCCACCAAGGGGCCACTACAATCATTTTGCACCTGGTGTTCACTTGTTCAATGACTTTTTGGAATAAGTGGTATAGGACAAAAGGCCTAGCAGTCCAGAACCTCCAACAAGATGTTTAATTCATCTATGTTCAGAGCATTTGCATCCGGGACTGGCACCATAGAATGGAAGTTTGTGACTCATATTGGTGGCAAACATCTCTACCATTGGTATTTGACAAACTATGTAAATCAAATAGAATATTAAAGATGAAGACTCTCCTGTCTGTATAATTTCGTTCTTTGTGGAGAGGCTGTCATGACATCTAGGCAACCCTGAATATATCTGGCTCATATGAGAATATTTCAAGGATTGCAGTAGGCCAAGATGCAGCATACCTGCATAAAACACCTATAGTTGATTTGTGCCAAACTTGCACGTTGTCTAGAACCATAAAGGGAGTAAGAACCATTCTGTACATATTACTTTTGTCCCTTCTGTAGGGATCATTGAGTATGACATTTAAGTAACCCCAGAATATTTCTGTCTCTTAAGAGTATATTTCAAGGATTGTAGTAGGCCAGAATGCGCCAAATCTTTATCCCTTCTGGAGATATGTTGAGTATGACCTTTAAGCAACCAAGAATATGTCTGTTATGAGTATATTTCAAGGATTGCAGTAGGCCAAGCTGCGCCAAACTAGGAGGTATACGCTCCCCCCCCCCCCTGTTTGTTCAGATAACCGAACACAGTGGTGTTGTCTGATGCTATCAGAATTCTTTTGTGTGGAATTTGTCTTGAAGGCTTTTAAGGGTTGAACACACTGCCTTCAGCTGTATGACCTTGAAATGTGATATATATACATTTTAACTGTCCAAAAGCCACTGACTGTTCTGCTTCTAAATGGGATCATCAACCCTGGTTTAATGCATCTACGAAAATAAGGGAATTGTGCCCCTGTGTATAGAAAGGGCATCCTATTTCCAAGTTGGCATTTCCACCACTGAATATGCTTTTTCAGAAGGATTTGAAACAGGAATTCTCACAACTAGTGACTGGAGATATTGCCAGTTGTAGTAGATACCAGTGAAAGGCACACCTACATAACTGACCCATTGGTATAGTCTTTTCCAAAGATGGTCGTACCCCTACCTGGGATATAAGCAACCTTGGGGTCATTTGTGATGAGATCTCCATTTCCTGAAAAGATTTCTCAAGTTTTTAAAATTTATTTGTGTTAGAAAGATATTTCCTGGTACCAATATGCAGTGGTAACCTAGGAAATCGATCCTTGTGTGGACTCGAGCTTGGATTTTTATCAGAAACTAATCACAAAGCTGAGATGTTGAAGAATTTAGATGAATTCTTGGTTTGAAGCAAAAACTGGTGTCTTTTATGTACTCTTAACAACAGTGGTCCAGGTATTGGTGAACTCATATTCTGCGAGACTGAAGAATGAGTTTTGCCTCTTTTACTACTGGTGTGAATACAAGAGGGGTGGTCGCTAATCTGAAGTTCAGTGCTTTGAACTGATAGGTTTGACCGTGTACATTAAACTGAAGTAGATGTTGAAAATCTTGGTGAGTCGGTACATAGAAGAACGCATCTTTTATAACCGAAATTCTAATAATTTCTGCTGTCTCCAGTTTAAATGATGCGACAAGCAGGTATTTATTGACACAGTAAACGAACTTCACTCGTGGGCAATGACCGTTGAAGTCGTAGTTAGAAATCAATTCAGGATGCTGAGATGTATCAGAGGTCGCCATTAGCCGAGTTTCTATACAAGAAATAAACTGCCATAGAAACCTGGAGTTCTGCAATTCTTGAGTGGATAACTTGCTGTCTTTTGAAGCATTTCCAGCAATATTTCAGCGGTATTTACTGTAGCCATGTTTTCCTGTCTGACGTCATCGCTTTGCATTGTGGGTAGTACAGGTATTGGAGAATTCGATTGGTGAGTAACTCGACAATCCCAACTGAAGATTCGCACAACTCTGGGATGGCAATGAAAAATATCCCATCACTGCCAGTAACACTGCAAGAAGAGCCTGCATGGTGACTTGCATTAATGTAGCCACGTTCTTCTGTATCCCTCTGACCTGGTAAACTAGGCAGAGTGGTACGACGATCTTTTGTGGTTAGTAGGGGAAAATTACTGGACATAGCTCCTGTCCTGAATATACTGTGCAAAATACACTGTAAAAGTTGGAAGCAAGGACTTCAACATATAATATAATATAGCATAAAATCTCATCTAGCCAGTTTGATTTTCGTTGAGTTTGCAGAAGAATTAACTCAAAAGTCACAGTATTCTTTCCAATGGAGACATGGCCATAGGAAGGTTTATTATCTAGTAAATAGTTATTGCAATTCTTCAACAGGGCTGAACAGACAAGCAGTGCACATACTGCCCCAAAGATGTCTGTTGGATCTTCATCCAAATTTACAGCAAAGGAAGGTAATCTGTCCATATTTTCATGTCTTGATAAGCAGGAAGTCCACTGTACCTGCTGGGAAGCAAAATAATAACAGCAAGGATCCGTGGATACGCTTCTGTAGTCGTTCTTTTGGAGGGAGACCTGTTACTGTACCAGGGTGGCGCTCCACCCACAGTAAAGAATCTACGACCTCCGCTGCCAAGACAACTGCATTCTTTCTTCTTTGCACAAGGTAATATTCATGGTTTGCCATCAAATAAGGGACCATAAAGCAGTTTTCCACTGAAAACTTTACAGCAAAATCTTCTCTGCATCCCTTTCATCGACACGGAGGTAGTTCCAGTCGAATAATGGGCGAGTACAGCCGAAGATATACACCGTCTTCCACTGAAGACTTTACAGCAACATCTTCTTGGACATCTTATTCTGACCCTTTTCAGGACAAGGGAGGTAGAATTAGTGGTAGTACCAGTCGAATAATGGACTACTACAGGTAGGTGCACGCTTGCACGCTTCAAAACTTCATAGATCTTCATCCGTGAATGGACGATAATAAGGAAAAATACGTGCTGCTCCCATATCGACCAAAAATATAATGAAGAGCTCTCGACATTCGTCTGTCGACAACGACTACTGCGCAAGCGCGGACATGCGCAGACAAGGGGTCACCTCTTGTGACAAGAATATTCCTTAAAAAAATTCTTGTCGGTCGATACGTTTTGCTCCACAAAACCAAACAGGCACTTGTGAGGATAAGGTAAGGCTATTTTACGCAATAAAAACACAGAATTACACCAATTTTGAAAAGAAACTAGCTGTGATGGTGATCTATCTCCCTGTCAAGTTTGAATTCGATTGGACAAACCATTTTCGAGTTAGAGTCCGGAAACTGAAATTGTTGATGGACAGACAAACAGACAAAAAAACGGACAAACAAACACACAGAGTTACACAAATTTTGAAAGGAACCTAGCTGTGATGGTGATCTATCTCCCTGTCAAGTTTGAATTCGATTGGACACACCATTTTCGATTTAGAGTCCGGAAACAGAAATGTTGACAGACAAACGGACAAATGAACGGACGGAATTACACCAATTTTGAAAGGAACCTAGCTATGATGGTGATCTATCTCTCTGTCAAGTTTGAATTCGATTGGACAAACCATTTTCGAGTTAGAGTCCGGAAACTGAAATTTTTGATGGACAGACACTCGGACAAAAAAACGGACAAACAAACACACAGAATTACACCAATTTTGAAAGGAACCTAGCTGTGATGGTGATCTATCTCCCTGTCAAGTTTGAATTCGATTGGACAACCCGTTTTCGAGTTAGAGTCCGGAAACAGAAATGTTGACAGACAAACGGACAAATGAACGGACGGAATTACACCAATTTTGAAAGGAACCTAGCTATGATGGTGATCTATCTCCCTGTCAAGTTTGAATTCGATTGGACACACCATTTTCGAGTTAGAGTCCGGAAACTGAAATTTTTGATGGACAGACAAACGGACAAAAAAACGGACAAACAAACAGACAGAACTACACCAATTTTGAAAGGAACCTAGCTGTGATGGTGATCTATCTCCCTGTCAAGTTTGAATTCGATTGGACAAACCGTTTTCGAGTTAGAGTCCGGAAACTGAAATGTTGACAGACAAACGGACAAATGAACGGACGGAATTACACCAATTTTGAAAGGAACCTAGCTATGATGGTGATCTATCTCCCTGTCAAGTTTGAATTCGATTGGACAAACCATTTTCGAGTTAGAGTACGGAAACTGAAATTTTTGATGGACAGACAAACGGACAAAAAAACGGACAAACAAACAAACAGAATTACACAAATTTTGAAAGGAACCTAGCTATGATGGTGATCTATCTCCCTGTCAAGTTTGAATTCGATTGGACAAACCGTTTTCGAATTAGAGTCCGGAAACAGAAATGTTGACTACAGACAAACGGAGAAAAAACGGACGGAATTACACCAATTTCGAAGGAACCTCAAGTTTGAATTCGATGGGACAAAGCGTTTTTGAGTTAGAGTCCGGAAACGAAAATGTGGACGGACAGACAGATGAATGTCGGACACATCAATCTACACGCAACCCGCCTAATCTTGGTTACACGCAACCCGCCTAATTATAAAAAAAAATAAACAAAAAGCCACTGTTAGGATAAAATATTTACTTAAACTGAAAGTGTAATTCTACTTTGCAGTACACTGGGATAAAGGTATTCTGATTCTGACTCAACACTTAAATAACCACCTGAGTTTCTTTGAAGAAGGCCACAGTCTGCTCCATCTGGTGTTTCTCGAGGATTTCTGCTGCACTCAAGTGACACTCCAACTCATCGATCTGAGTGTGAAGTCTGGAGAGAGACTCAGACACCATACCATAACCCTTCTGTAAAACATGGCAATATATGAACAACTAGAAAGCACCTGTAAAGGAGTGTTTCCAAAAATTTGTGATTTTTTGTTTTTGTTTATCCAGAATAAGATCTAAAACTTTCACAAAATGTAATAATTTCTTCTTTTGGCCAGGTCTTAAACACATAAAATATTATGAGGATCTGTTCATTACTTTTGGAGGATAAAAACCAGAAAGCCAAAGTCACTGAAAATATTTTGAAAAGGTCTGTTCATTATTATTTTTGTAGTTATCACAACCACAAACAAACAGACACACAAAAGCACCCAAAAACATACCCTCCTGGTCGAAGTAACAAATTGTAACAAATTTTATTGTAATTTAACTTTTTACAAGTTAAATACTTACCTTATCCTCACAAGTGCTTGTTTGGTTTTGTGGAGCAAAACGTATCGACCGACAAGAATTTTTTAAGGAATATTCTTGTCACAAGAGGTGACCCCTTTGTCTGCGCATGTCCGCGCTTGCGCAGTAGTCTTTGTCGACAGACGATTGTCGAGAGCTCTTCATTGTATTTTTGGTCCCCAGCAAAACAAATTATGCGGGGAGGTAGGGTGGGTTTATCCTTGTGAGGATAAGGTAAGTATTTAACTTGTAAAAAGTTAAATTACAATAAAATTTGTTACATTTTATTGCGTAAAATAGCCTTACCTTATCCTCACAAGTGCTTGAATACAACCATAACAGGTGGAGGGTTTGTTTTGGCCACACTGTTAGATGATTGTCAGACAAGGGGTCACCAAATAAAGCACTGATAAGAGGATAAGATAAGCTTCCATACACCACATCTTAGGTTAAAAGTTACTTCTTCATCACAGATGAGTAATTTGCTACCCTCAACAAGAGATCCATGATGTGGTCGTCATTGTTGCTGCTGTTGCTGTTGTAGACAATTTTACAACAAATCATATAGCAGAATAAACCATCACCCAGTATTGGCCAGAGATGTCTGCATGAATCCCCAAACAAGATGTCATCGTCTGGCAATGAGAATATCTCCAAGCAGGCAAACTGAACTGCAAAACTGCAGATATGGGGCCGTATGTAAATTAAAGCATATGTCAGTGACACAACACTTGTATAACTGGAGAGAACATAAATATGCGAGTCATATGAATAAGATGTATAAATACACAAAAATTGACTACATGCTGAGATGAATCCACAAGACCCAATTTGTTCATGGACTGGTCATGGGATTGCCAAGCTACATCTTCGAGTAGAATGTAGTAAAGACTTGTGGGTCTTTCAGTAACAAGAGTTTGATATCTGCTCAGGTAAGACCCCACTCTTGAAAACTAAAGAGGCAGCCATGGATGTAATATGTGACTCAATGTATAGATTCTGAGAATCAGAATCAAAGGACTGGCAATCTAATCATGCATCCAGATTGATACAGGAAGAGATAGCAGAACTCAAGATATCTCCATCAAGCCTTCCTTAAAAGATATGAGCAAGAGATTGTTCCCCTCCTTGAAGTACTTGTACTGTCTTGATAGTAACTAAGTACTGTAAGAGAGCAGAGTGTCACAACATCAGTCCAACGTCAACTCAAGAAAGGTTTGTGAGCTGGAATGACCACTGGTTTGAGCCATCTGGGGCATTGTGAGCCAACTGATTATTGCTAAAAGGTAGGCGAAGGAGACTTTCCCTTTTCTCCAAGCAGTAGTCCTGTCCAAGAAGGATGTAAGTGCTGTAGGAGGACAACGAAGCATGTGTCCAGGCAAGTTGAGTTCAGGAATGATCTAGAGCTGAAGTGACCACTGGAGGCAATCTAGACCAACCGAGGCTAATAGGTCCTTGCTGAAAAGGTAGGTAGGAGGGAGAACTGTAAACTCCTTCCTATGAGGCTTGTGTCTGAAGGAGACAAAGTCCCAGAATACACTTCCAATGGCATTGCAACAGTCTTGCAAGTCAAACTTTTTTAGACTGACCTCCTTTTAAAGGTTAATAAGGAGCCTTTTGAGAAAACCAACAGAAGCAAAGGCAAATCCCTTGATGCTGTACCTCTGTTAGCAGTGGGCTTCTCTCTATAACACTTGCAATAGGCCTATAAAGATGCAGGCTTTGGCTCAACTCCTGCACAAAAAATGTAAATGATCAGCTATGGCTGCTGCAAAGCCAACAATAGTGACAGGTTTCAGATTTTTGCAAGTAAATGGATCAAAAAAATCTGGTATATTTGAGACCGTAGGCTCTGAGATGGCCACCTTATTCTGTGGGTACCAGAGCTCAAAATGGCCCATCATGACTCATACATTCCAAGATGAGGGTCCTTGAGATGCCCTAAATCTCTCTATCCCTTGCCCAGAGAATGATATAAGAGATTCTGAGTGGTGTTAAGGTGCCAAGCCTGAAGGTGCCAATGCAACTGATTCAGATGGTATTTCTGACTGAATGGCTGTTTCTGAGACCAGTGAAGTAGCTGTAATGGAGGTTTGGTTGAATAACTCACCAGACCCCAAAGCCAATGCATCATGGGCCACCAAGGGGCCACTACAATCATTTTGTACCTGGTGTTCACTTGTTCAATGACTTTTTGGAATAAGTGGTATAGGACAAAAGGCCTAGCAGTCCAGGACCTCCAACAAGATGTTTAATGCATCTATGTTCAGAGCATTTGCATCCGGGACTAGCAACATAGAATGGAAGTTTGTGACTCATTGGTGGCAAACATCTCTACCATTGGTATTTGACAAACTATGTAAATCAAATAGAATATTAAAGATGAAGCCTCTCCTGTCTGTATTATTTCGTTCTTTGTGGAGAGGCTGTCATGACATCTAGGCAACCCTAAATATATCTGGCTCATATGAGAATATTTCAAGGATTGCAGTAGGCTAAGATGCAGCATACCTGCATAAAACACCTATTGTTGATTTGTGCCAAACTTGCACGTTGTCTAGAACCATAAAGGGAGTAAGAACCATTCTGTACATATTACTTTTGTCCCTTCTGTAGAGATCATTGAGTATGACATTTAAGTAACCCCAGAATATTTCTGTCTCTTAAGAGTATATTTCAAGGATTGTAGTAAGCCAGGATGCGCCAAACCTTTATCCCTTCTGGAGATATGTTGAGTATGACTTTTAAGCAACCAAGAATATGTCTGTTATGAGTATATTTTCAAGGATTGCAGTAGGCCAAGCTGCGCCAAACTAGGAGGTATACGCTCCCCCCCTGTTTGTTCAGATAACCGAACACAGTGGTGTTGTCTGATGCTATCAGAATTCTTTTGTGTGGAATTTGTCTTGAAGGCTTTTAAGGGCTGAACACACTGCCTTCAGCTGTATGACATTGAAATGTAATATATACATTTTTAACTGTCCAAAGCCACTAACTGTGATGCTTATAGATGGGATCATCAACCCTGGTTTAATGCATCTACGAAAATAAGGGAATTGTGCACCCGTGTATAGAAAAGGCATCCTATTTCCCATTTTTTTGGCATTTTCCACCAGTGAATATGCTTTTTCAGAAGGATTTGAAACAGGAATTCTCACAACTAGTGACGCGAGATATTGCCAGTTTTTTCTAGATACCACTGAAAGGCACACATACATAACTGACCCATTGGTATAGTCTTTTCCAAAGATGCTAGTATCCCTACCTGGGATATAAGCAACCTTGGGGTTAACTGTGATGAGATCGCCATGACTTGAATAGATTCTCAGGTATTTAATTTTTTCGAGGTAGAAAGAAATTTCCTGGTACCAAAATGTAGTGGTAACCCAGGAAATCGATATCACGAAGCCCAGTTGATGCATAATTGGATGAGTTCTTTGGTTTGAACCCAATACTGGTGTCTTTTACGTACGCTAAACAACCAGTGATCTAGGTATATGGTGAAAGAAATTTCCTGGTACCAAAAGCAATGGTAACCTAGGAAATCGATATCACGAAACCCAGTTGATGAATAATTGGATGAGTTCTTTGGTTTGAACCCAATACTGGTGTCTTCTACGTACACTTGACGACCAGTGGTCTAGGTATATGGTGAACTCCTATTCTGTGAGACTGAAGAATGAGATTTGCCTCTTTACTACTCGCATGATACTGTAGAGGGGTCGCTAACCCGAATTTCCTAATGCTTTGAAGTGATAGGTTTGCCAGTGTACATTAAACTGAAGTAGATGTTGAGAAACTTGTGAATCGGTACATAGAAGAACGCATCTTTTGTAACCGAATTTCTAATAATTTCTGATGTCTCCAGTTTAAATGATGGGACAAGTAGGTATTTATTGACGTAGTAAACGAACTTCACTCGTGGGCAGTGATCGTTGAATTCGTAGTTAGAAATCAATTCAGGACACTGAGATCTATCAGAGGTCGTCATTAGCCGAGTTTGTATACAAGAATAAACTGCCATAGAAACCTGGAGTTCTGCAATTGTAGAGTGGATGAATTGCTTTCTTTTGAAGGATTTCCAGCAATATTTCAGCGGTATATTTACTGTAGCCATGTTTTCCTGTCTGACGTCATCGCTTTGCATTGTGGGTAGTACAGGCATTGGTGAATTCGATTGGGGAGTAATTCGACAACTCCGTCTCAAGATTCGCACAACTCTGGGATGGCAATGAAAATCTCCCATCACTGCCAGTAACTCTGCAAGAAGAGCCTCCATGGTGACTTGCATTAATGTAGCCACGTTCTTCTGTATCCCTCTGACCTGGTAAACTAGGCAGAGTGGTACGACGATTCTGTATCCCTCTGACCTGGTAAACTAGGCAGAGTGGTACGACGATTCTGTATCCCTCTGACCTGGTAAACTAGGCAGAGTGGTACGACGATCTTTTGTGGTTAGTAGGGGAAAATTACTGGACATAGCTCCTGTCCTGAATATACTGTGCAAAATACACTGTAAAAGTTGGAAGCAAGGACTTCAACATATAATATAATATAACATAAAATCTCATCTAGCCAGTTTGATCTTCGTTGAGTTTGCAGAAGAATTAACTCAAAAGTCACAGTATTCTTTCCAATGGAGACATGGCCATAGGAAGGTTTTATTATCTAGTAAATAGTTATTGCAATTCTTCAACAGGGCTGAACAGACAAGCAGTGCACATACTGCCCCAAAGATGTCTGTTGGATCTTCATCCAAATTTACAGCAAAGGAAGGTAATCTGTCCATATTTTTAAGTGGATACGCTTCTGTAATCGTTCTTTTGGAGGGAGACCTGTTACTGTATCAGGGTGGCGCTCCACCCACAATAAAGAATCTACGACCTCCATTGCAAAGCCAACTGCATTCTTTCTTCTTTGTTTTCCACTGAAAACTTAACAGCAAAATCTTCTTTGCATCCCCTTCATCGACAAGGAGGTAATTCCAGTTGAATAATGGGCGAGTACAGCGGAAGATATACACGTCTTCCACTGAAGACTTTACAGCAACATCTTCTTGCACATCTTATTCTGACCCTTTTCAGGACAAGGGAGGCAGAATTAGTGGTAGTACCAGTCGAATAATGGATAAATACAGGTAGGTGCACGCTTGCACGCTTCAAAACTTCATAGATCTTCATCCGTGAATGGACGATAATAAGGAAAAATACGTGTTGCTCCCATATCGACCAAAAATATAATGAAGATCTCTCGACAATCGTCTGTCGACAACGACTACTGCGCAAGCGCGGACATGCGCAGACAAAGGGGTCACCTCTTGTGACAAGAATATTCCTTAAAAAATTCTTGTCGGTCGATACGTTTTGCTCCACAAAACCAAACAAGCACTTGTGAGGATAAGGTAAGGCTATTTTACGCAATAAAAATACATTGCTTCATATATAGAGCCACAAGATAACCTTCTGCAAGCCATCAATACTACATAAAGATACAGTGAGGTTAGCTTTTTGACAGAGATAGGTCTTAATACCACTGTATGTAAGACCTATGGGATATTTAGGGGTTGACAAAGTTTACCATTCAATATATTGTTACAATCTGTGAGATAAAGCTTAAGTACTACACCCAAAGATTAGTTATAACTGGTTTACAACCACAAAGATTGGTCATGAGTATTTGGGACAGAAATGGTTCAAACAGACTGAATATCTACGCTCACCAGAATTATGCTCCCAAATAATCAGCTGAGAAATGTATCCAGTGCCTGATCTGATGACATTGGCATAGTCACTTTGATTATGTTAAGCTACATACCTTAGAGAGATATAGCAGGATACTGAATGAATTTACCAGTAGGTTGGTGGCGGTACAGGTGTAGACACATGCACAAGATGATAGAAATCATATCACTTTATTTATATTATATGATACAGCATTACATAAAGCCCTAATTTTACCTGCGGGAGACACTCTAAGATGCCAAATGCATTTGCGAGTTGGTCGGTGGCAGTACAAGTGTAGATACACTCCAGGGCAAGAGCAATCAACTCCAACTCGTCACTTATTACTGGCTTCACCAACTGAAAACAATGCAGCAAGAACATGTACAGTGTAAATTTCACTTATATTATCAAAGGTTCAAATTAACAGCTTTTAATATTAATATATTTGAAAGTCTGTTCAAAAGTCTCACATTCCGAGCCCATCAAATCCTTGCATTTCTGGGTTGCCCTCCACAACACTTAGCTTAAAATGTCATAAAAAGTGTAGCTTTTAAGCTAGTTTCAAAATAAATGTACAACACCCTGATTTACCATTTGAAATGTAACATAATGTAACAATTTTCACCCAGATTTTACACCTATTATTTGTTCATGCATTTATTTCATCTTTGTGCAGTTAAATTAGTACTATAACACACAAAAAGAAAGAAAATTAAACAGTCATAAACATGACAAATAAGCATAGAGTTAAATACAGATATTGTTGATACATAAAGCTTACTAGTGCTAGTAATTTCAGCAAAATATATCACGAAAATAAATTTAATAAGAAATCCCATTGAGAAAATATGTGATTACTATCATCATGCATATTTGAAGCAATTCTTATTTCCCATTCCAACAAATTCTGATTCTGAATACAACTTGTCCATACTATGCATCAATTATCAAAATATTAAATTTAGTGACTGTAAAACAACAGCTCACATCTGACTTTGAGGTTTCAAAGATCTTGAGGCAGAGGGTGAGGTCAGTGGTTGCCATGGTAACCATGTATTCCCTCAGCAGCTCGTGTATTCTGGTTGGTGAGTCCTTGGTACATCTCTCTAAGAAGGGTACCAGCCAGCGCCTCACATTCTTCACAAACATCTCTTCTGAAGACTGTAAACAGGTCGTAGTTATAAATCTGAATGTTACATTATATTGTTGAAACCTTGTCTCATTTCGCCATTTTGGTGTCACAGTAGCCCCTTGTTTGGAATCAGATCATGAAAGTATGAATCACTCACTGTAGCCCCAAGTCTGCAAACTTGATACAGATTTAGATGCATTTTCAGAGCTGCCACAGTTGATTTGAAATGCTTAAAGCTTTTGCGGTACTAACCTGATTGATTTTAGTTCTCACTGTTGACGGTAAACAAAACTGATGAGGTAAACAAGTATGGTAGTGTGACAGAGTGGTAGGAGGACAGAACACTGATACTGGTTGGGTTAGTTAATATGCTTATAAAATCTTATGTTTCCATTTTAGTGTTGACCAATGAGTTTGACAGCTCCAACAAATAGTTATTTGCAGGAAATGTGAAAGTACTTTTCTATAAACTGGAAGTTTTCAGCAGAGTTAGGATCACTTTTTATCACTTTTCTGTTAGTTTACTCCTACATCACTGCTACATTTTGACTAGATAATGAGTGAGACATTGTATCATGTTAGAACTATGTCCAACTCTTTGTACACCAATGCATCACAACTTAGAAATATATGCACACATTAACCCCCTTTCCTGCCATATGTGGCACACCCTGTTCAACTGGATATTTTAAGAACTTGCCTCTTTGTCTGGACAAATGTAAAAGTCTCCTTACTTTTATTTCTATTATGATCTTTCCAAACACAGTCTGATGGGACAGTCATACAAACTGTGAAATGGCACATTAATTAACTATCTAAAGCCTGTCCACCTTAGTCCCTTTACTAAACAGTGTCTCTCTATGGTAAACCATATGTGCTTGGTCTGTGTATATGTAATGTAATCTCAAGAAATGTTGAGGGTAGTTTGCTGTAAAATGTAACATTTTCACCTACCCTGGACATCATGAGTCGTATCTTATCGATGTCTGGCATGTTCTGAATGTCGTCCAGTCCTAGGCTGTCTTCAATGTGACACTCATATACAAGAGTTTCCATGGTGATCAGATCATTCTGTAGTACATCCAATCCTATTACTCCTCGTTCTATACCCAGATTCACCAGCTCTAAGGCATAGTCTACCTGTTGAAAGTGACACAAAATTGCAAATTTAATAAGTAAATTAAATTTTTATAAGTTAATACCCTATCCAATGGACAATATGCTAAACCGGTCGGCGCAGACCGGCCCGCCAAACGTCAGAAAAAGACCTCCTGTGTTTCCACCGGCTGGCCGGTCCTCACACTGCACTCGCTAGATGGCGCTTCGTACTTCCTTCCTGTCTAGACAACCTGACGTCATAGCATCTTTTTTATTGTCTAAACCTAGTAGGCCCCTAGTAAGCTGAGAGCGGGGTCGGTGGGAGGGTCTTGTGTGTCCATTGGATAGGGTATTAACTTATAAAAATTTAATTTACTTATTAAATTTGCAATTTTGTTGCGTTAATACATCCTATCCAATGGACAATATGCTGAATAACTACCGCTTGGTCGGCGGGTAAGTTACTAGGGACTTATGTGAACTCAAAAAATAACCAACAAAATTCTTTAGCCTGGGTCGACTGAGATTGTCAAGACCCTTGAAGGTTATAGTCGGTCAACAGAAACCGGTTACCCAGTCCAAACCGACTGGCCTCCCCCCCCCCCTTTTTTTACAGACCTGCTCTGAGGTAGGGGAAGAGAGGGATGAGTTCAGTCCCAAAGAAATAAACCTCCCAAAGGAAGCACGTCTGATTTATTATTTTTTTTAATGCTTCTTAACTATATATACACTATATACATATGTACAGATCTCCTCTCTGACCTGGGCTACTGGTGGATCTGCTGAGCAGCCACTACAGGTCCCAGGTGATAAAGCTCAGAGTCAGCCCATGCCACATCCTTCAGATAAAATTGTGTGAAGGTGTTATGTGACTTCCAGTGGCAGGCCGACAAGATCTGTTCCAAGGAGACCCCCGATTGGAAGGCCTTGGAAGCAGCAAAGGCCCTGACATCATGGGCTTTAACCTGATGTAAAGTGTGGGCCTCCTGGTCTGAGAGCTCATAACATAGGATCACCGTCTGTTTGATCCATGAGGAGATAGTGGCAGGTGAGATGTCCTTGTCAAAACCTTTCTTGAAGGAGACAAAAACTAACTCCTTATTCTGCCTGAGGTCTGAGGTCCTGTCCAAGTAGTAGCGCAAAGCTCTGACCGGACAGAGGGACCTGTCAGACTTGAGGGACCTATCCAGAGTCGGGGCCAGGGCTGGTATAACCACTGGGGCCACACTGTCCGGACCCTCTTTAGCCAGCTGGTTCTTGGAAAGAAAGCTGGGAGATGGGTACAGAGACACCTTAGACCAGTCAGACTGGAGTCTGATGTTCTTACTTTGCCAAGCATGAATCTCACTTCTGCGCTTGCCTGAACCCAGGGCTAGGAGGAAAACTGTCTTGAAGGTCAAGTGCTTCAAGGAGGCCTCCTTAATTGGCTCAAAGGGAGCCTTTGTTAGCTGGTGTAAAACCAGAGATAGGTTCCAGGAGGGGATACCTCTTCTGCCCTTGGGTCTGTCCGTATGGAAACTATCCAAGAGACGGGTGAGATTTTCATCTTTGCTGATGTTGAGGGTTGAATTTCCCAGTTTATCAGCAATGGCAGACCTGTAGCCATCAATGGTGCTGGGCTGTAATTTCCTTTCCTCAAAAAGGTACATAAGGAAATCAGCAACTGAATTTACAGGTGGTGCCCTGAAGTCCACCTGATTTGAGATGCACCACTTTGTAAAAATGGCCCACTTTGCCTCATAGACGGATCTGGTTGATCCTCTTTGAGGAGCCTCAATTCTTGTTGCCACCGCCTCAGAGAAACCCTGCTCCTTGATAGCTGTGGCTCTAGGAGCCATGCATGGAGATTTAGGTTTGTCAGACTCCTGTGAGGGGTCTGATTGAAGGGTTGAGTCAAAAGGTTTGGCAGTTGAGGCAAGAGCAATGGGATCTGGCTGGACATTTCCACTAGGTCCCAAAACCATGTCATGTTGGGCCACCCGGGGGCAATGATGATCAACCTTTGGTATGGGGAGTCCTGCAACTTCTCCACCACTTTGCCCAATATGGCTGTCGGTGGGAAGGCGTATGCGTCCAGATCTTCCCATGACAATCTGAGTGCATCCACTGCAGTGGCCATGGGGTCCGGAACTGGTGATACAAACAGGGGCAACTTGTTGTTGAATCTCGTAGCAAAGAGATCTATTTGAGGCTGGTGCCACCTGTTGCACAGGGCTTGAAAAACTTCTGGAAGGAGGGACCATTCTGTTTGGATGGTCTGTCCCAATCTGGACAGTTTGGCTGCCACTACATTTAAGCGGCCGGGAATGTGTCGGGCCTTCAGAGTCACTTGTTTCCCGGTGCACCAGGTCAAGATTCTCCAAAGTAGGGCACAAAGTGGGCCCGACCTTATGCCTCCCTCCTTGTTGATGTAGGCCACTACTGTGGTGCTGTCGGTTGCTACCAGAACCATTTTGCCCATGCATAGCTTTTGAAACTCTTTTAGAGCCAGAAAGACTGCTTTTAGTTCCAGGTAGTTTATATGCAATTTGCTTTCCGGTAGGGACCAGGTTCCTCTGGCAATGAACTCGTTTAAGTGAGCGCCCCACCCTTCTTTTGATGCATCTGTAAAGTTTTGCAGAGCATGTTGTATAGGGTGTAATGGCTGGCCTGTGAGGACATTGTCTTCTTCTAGCCACCATTGTAAGTGAGGATGTAGAGATCTGGGTAGGGGAATCTGTTTTTCCAACGATTCCGGTATTCTCCAATTGCTTTTGAGATGCCATTGGATGGGCCTCATGTGTAGTCTGCCCAGATGAACTTGCTTTTCTGTGGCTGTTAAAAGGCCTATCAAGGACATCAGCTCCCTTACCGAGCCGGTCGGGAGATGAGCTCCAGTATCTTTTCTTGTAGGCTTTGCCACAGGTCCGGTGTCGGTCGGACCCGACCGGACTCGAGGTCGAATTGGTAACCTACGAAGTTGAAAACTTGTTTGGGTTCCAGCTCTGACTTTTCTACGTTCACCAGCCAACCTAAATGTCGGCACATTTTTACTAGGACCTGTGTATGCTGAAGACAGACCCGGTGGGATGTGGCTCTCACCAACCAGTCGTCTAGGTATTGGTGGATCCTTATACCATTTTAAATGGCCATCAGCTTTACCTCCTTTGCTATAATAGTGAACTCCATGGGGGCTGTCGACAGACCGAATGGCAGTGCTTTGAACTGGTAGGTCTGACCCTGGAAATGAAATCTCAGGTACTTCCTGGACTGTTCCTGTATGGGGATGTGGAAGTAAGCGTCCTTGAAGTCTATGGAGGTTACCCATTCTCCCTTTTGGAGAGAGGTCCTGATGGTTTCCGGTGTAGCGCGAGATAATGACTCCCCTATATTTGTCACTAGGGGGGTAAAATATTGCAAAGGGGGTTGAAATATTCAGATTGCTCAGGTCTAAGATGGGTCTCCACTTGTTGTTGGGTTTTGGGACTAAAAATAGTCGGTTAAAGAACCCTAGTGAGACCTGTTTGTGAACTAGTTCTATGGCATTTTTGTCCATAAGCTGATGTAATGCCTCCAACAGTTTGAGATTTCTGTGAGGATTGCGATAACAGCTTATGACTGTGGGAATTCTTGATAAGTTCGGCCAGATCTGAAAGGGAAGGGTGTAGCCCTCTTTCAGGATTTGAACCACTCTCGGTCCGGCACCCAGATCTAACCATTTTTCCCAAAAGTTTTGTGGAGTCTGGTCCCTACAGGCAGATTTGTGACAACATTTGGAGCATTTATGACAGGATTTACACAAGACAATGGAGTGACACAAGAAACACTTTTCACAGATTTTAATTTGCTTTTCTTGATATAACAACCTGCTGCCCCGGGACTTATTTCGTTCTTTTGAGAATGCCCGGGCGCAGTATGAACAGAATGTACAACATTGAACTTTACATTTGAAAAAGTGTTCATTGTCTCTCCTGTGGGGCTCCCGGTCAGCAGCAGAGGCTTCAACTGAATTACACATTGATTGTCATTTGTACTGCTGCTGACCCTTGGCCGGTCGGGAGTATTGCTGTTTCCCTTTACTCCTTCGGCGTTGGCTACGGGACAAGTTCTTCCAAGCTGGTCTGTCCTGTTTCTTGTCTGAAGCTTGCCCTTGCCTTTCATAGGGGTGGTACCTACGACCCTTGTAGACAGAGCTTGACCGGCCCTTATCAAATGAGGCTATATCCTCTTCTGCCCTCTTAACAGTGCTGTCCGGGAACAAAGTGTCCTGGTGAAGGGGAGCAGTTCTGAGAGCGTTGAGGGTGTCGGCTTTCACACCCGCGTTGAGGTAGGAAAGGTAAGAGTCGCGCCTCAGTAAAGTAGCATTGGCCATGTTGACAAACACGAACTCGGTAAGATGCTCCATGGACTTAGCCATGGCCTGGCAAACACTTGAATTAAAGTCAAGTAAGAACTGGAGTTCGTCTACTGCTGATGACACTCTGGTCGGTCCCTTCCCTTTTGACTCCACGCGTATAGCTTTCAGCTGGGTAGCCATGTTCTGCTGTATCTTCAACAGGCAGCGATTAAAACCGGCTGCCTGGTTACATATGACTGTCGACTCGCGTGCAGACCTCTCCCATTTGCGCAGATTCTCTTGTGAAATGAGTCGTGACATGGAAGGTGCACTGGCAATACTGGCCTGTCTGGCTATCCTTAGGTATGTGCTATTGAGTCGGGAAGATCTGGTACACCAAGACATGACAGTTTGTTCAGAGTCTTTCTTAGGGTTGGCCTGAAAACCATACCACTTCCCCTGCGACTTAGGTACGAACTGGTCTTTCAAAAGTCCTCCTGCCTCAGATGTACGAGTAGGATATCCCTGGACCAGTGTAAGATTTAACTTGGATATCTTTTTGCATAGCCATTCGTCGGTTGGTAGGTTCACTGAAACTTTCCCTGGCGTATGCAACTTGGGACCCGCGAAGGGGTTGTCTTCAGCTGTGGTAGTGCCTGAATCAATGTCCGGAATAAAGTTCCAGTCCATATATGACCTGATCCCTCTCATAGTTTCTCGGTAGGATTGTTCTTCCAAGAGAGATTGGTCATGGTCGGACAGATTGGCCTGTTGATCATCCGACAGCTCACCCTCTTCCAGGAAAATGTCCAAAGGGGGTCCGTCAGAAGAAAAATCTTCCGACTCAGAGTCACTTGAAGATGGAGTTTCTTTTCTAGACATATCAAACGCGCTAGACAAATGTCTCTGAACAGTCTGTGCAGTGGTTGGTGCTGTAGAAGGGTCCGGCTGAGTTGAAGATGAAGCCTTGGTAGTAGATCTCTGCTGAGGTAGGTTGGTGGCCGGTGGGCCAACATCAGTGTCAGCAGGCTGTGAAGGCTGAGTAGCAGGCTTCAAAAAAGGTTCGGACCGGACCACATTGGCTGGTGGTGTGCGTGAGGGAGCAACCTTCACCGAGCTGAAGACAGGGTCCTGAGGTCGGTCCAGAGCCTTAGCCATGAGCAGGGCCTCCAGTCGGTTGAATCTATCCGACCATTTCCTGTCGAGATCAGAGATTCTTGTGTCGGCAGAGGAGGTGGTAGATAAGCCCTGGTCGGTGGATGAAGTAGCCGGAGGACGACTGGTTGAAGATTTCACAGACTTGTCTGACTTAACCGGCTTGTCTGACTTCACCGACTTAACAGATGAAGATTTCTTCTCAACCTTCTTGTCAAGCTTCTTCTTCTTTTCAACCGGCCCACTCAAACCAGAGGAACTCTGGCCATCCACGACCCCCACTACTGACACAAGTGCCGGGTCCACAAGGGTGGGACTGAGAGTGTCTATGTACTTAGCTGGAGTAGAGGATTTTGCATCTCGTGTCTCGTTCTTAAGCTTGTACGAGGGGGTGGAAAGTTGTTCTTTCTGCTCTGCAGATAAGGAGTCACAATGCATACAAGCGGCAGGTGGTGTTTCAACACAAGGGTCTGAGCCCTTCTTCCTATCACGGCAGTGTGCACATACAGAGTGCTGATCAAAACCTGCCATCATGTGGCCATAACCCCCTCGACGCTGGCTAGGAGAGGACATAATGTTCTATGATATGTGAAGAAGTAAATAATAAAGTTATAAAACAGTAAACTTCCATTAACTCACAAAAAATGAAAAGTTCCTGAATTCCAAAATAATCCGTGCGAGCAGTGCATGCGCCAAACGAAAAAGATGCTATGACGTCAGGTTGTCTAGACAGGAAGGAAGTACGAAGCGCCATCTAGCGAGTGCAGTGTGAGGACCGGCCAGCCGGTGGAAACACAGGAGGTCTTTTTCTGACGTTTGGCGGGCCGGTCTGCGCCGACCGGTTTAGCATATTGTCTATTGCATAGGATGTATTAACGCAATAAAAATGGAAATTAATATATTCCACTAACCACAAAATTGTATTCTGATCATTGCTAACTTCCACTAGTGCTGTGAAATTGCTTAGAAGTTTGGGTTTGATGTTTTGTATCAATACATACTAGAAAACTTTGATCATTTGGGCAACACTTTCAAAACTGAATGAAAGTACAGAAATTTACCACAAAATCTTATCGTACGGTAATAATACGGTAAAAAATTAGTACAACTGGCTATATTGAACAAAACATGTGTGAAAATGAATGATGAAAAAGAAAAACATTCTTTGATATTTTGGTATAAATACCATCATATTTTCAATAAAATGTATGTGTTATAGTTGAATGGAACTGGTATCTTAAACTTTTAGTGAGTATGCATTTCAACTGTTTGAACCAAATTATGTTACGGTACAGTTATTGAGAAAATTATTGAACTTTTACAAACATGGTCGCAGCACTAACTTCCTCTATAGGGTTTACCGTTACTGACACCAGTGCTCCGTTTTATCCCAGACACAAAGGCCAAAAAAATGTCAGTCATTTCTGATGCCGCAAAGAAGGAAATAAAATGATGACACAGATTGGGAAATCTATATTTTATTAATTTCTATCCCGTTAGAGTTACATGTATTTACAATCAGTAGTACTAAAAACAAGGGTACACAATGACCCAACACAATTATAACACTAAAAACAAGTCTCACGTAAGCGAGAGTAAAATCACACAAATAATAATCCCCTTATGTAACTGGGACAGAGGTTGGGAGGGGAATAAAATTAACCTTGTAATCATTCACTAACTTGCAAATACCACAGAAGGTAAGACCACTTGTCCTTATATAGTAGGTAAGCATTTGTAATGAGTGCGCTGATTGGCTGAAATGCCAAAGGGTAAACTAGAACGAATATGATTGGGTACCAGGGAAGGGAGAGTCCAAAGTAAGCGGACGAAGCCAAAATTACTGAAACGCAATCACTGTGGGTGTGATTGCGGTTAACTCCAGATTTACAAAACATGAAATTCACCACACTAATATAAAACTAATGAAAAACCAAAACCTTTTTTCCTTCCTCTGTATCATATCTCTGATTTTTGTATTATTTTTATCTTTTTTATTTAAACTCTTGGAGAATTTCAAAAACTTTTCTGTATTGTTACTTATTTCCTCTGTAACAATACCACCAAGAAAAATTAACTGCCGTTTCCACATACCTGTCTGGACAAGTCTTCGATCTGCCTTGCCCTCTGAATGTGCCATTCTGTTAAATGCTTGCCACTTAAGTCAAGGCCTTTAAATTTCACATACTCAGGACATTCTTCAGTAAGGGTCACTCCCAGGTCCAATTCGTCGGAGTCAATGGCTTTCCTACACACAAAACTGGAGGCATAATATTCTTAACAAATACACATAGCTCAGGGACTTTACTCCCTCACATTTGTATTCTTAAATTATTCTTACTGTGTGAATTTTTGTATATTTAAGACCCATGCTTATACTCATTAAAATACACTAGTACAGTAGAACCTCGATTATCCGAACCCCATGAGAGACATACAATCCGGCTCGAGGGGTTCGGATTGATGAAGGAGGCTGAAATTCACAGTCTATGGGTTACCGAGTGGGCGATAATTGAAGAACTGTCGTTTTTATGCAATAAACATAGACGTTGGTGGTCATTGATAAAATAATTTAATTTTTGGTTGGTAATGCATTATTGACGTCTTTTCTTTAAAACACGTTGTCAGTCTGTGAACCTACTCCGGGAGATTATAAATTTCGAAATCCAATCGAACATGTTTTCATTGATCAGCGCATTGTGAAAGAAGTTGTGTAGTGGAGTCGTGTAATTGAATTAATCCCTCCCCTACTGTAACAATGGTGATAAGATCAAAGAAGTTGGGCATTTCAGGTTTCTGGAATGGTACGTTTTATAAAGCACTAGAATTAATAGTTTCTGAGACTGTGTAAAATCCTGTATTATCGCTCACGGTAGACGGTGCATTATATGTAGGGAGACACAATTTTGGTTCAGTTAATCCGGAGATTCGGATAATAGAAGGCCGGATAATCGAGGGTCTACTGTATATAGATTGAGCACTGTAAATATCTCATGTTTTCCCACAGTATGGTCAAGTATATAGTACAGTAGACCATGTTATAATTTAAACTAGGGTTTTATCTTGATGACATACATCAGATCAGGTCACTATCAGGTACAAATGTTATTCCTATGAATAAAACCATTGAAATAATTTTTCGAAGGAAATTTTCATCTCCCAGGGTTCTTACACTAATATTCTTTTCCAAGAAATATATTGTATATAAATGATATCTGAAATATCTGTGTCAATCAATCAGCCAGTCAGTCTGCATCTCAATTAATCAATCAATACATCTATCAAGCATCAAAATATTAACTAATCAAATAGATATTAGTGCTTATCAAAAAATGAGCGAATCAATAGATTAACCAGTTCAGACAAATTACCAAACAGTCAACCAACCATATGGTTACCCTAAACCCATTTATGCATACCCCACCCTGTCTAACCCTCTTTGTCCACTTCAATTCTACAGGCCAATCAGACATTCAATCACTCCATTAACCAACAAATAAACTAGACCGACACATCGGAGAACTGATGCAAAACTGTATCCACCGGAAAGACAACTCACCAAAGTCAGTGAACCATTGTTTGACCCTGAAGGAGAGCCAAAGTTCAAATCTGACCACAACAGATGATTTGAAGCCCATGATTTCCTATAAGTTGGTTTCACATTGCAAACCTCTAGGATCAATAATAAGCTAGTTATAAGCACTTTTAAGTATGGCTATCGTCGTTTGACCTTGAAGGAGGGACCCAAGGTCAAATCCGACCACACCACAAGATTCCCAGCCCATGATTTCCTATATGTTGGTTTACCATCCCAAACCTCTAGGACCAATAATAAGCGAGTTATAAGCACTTTAAAGTTTGGCTATCCTCATTTGACCTTGAAGGAGGGGCCCAAGGTCAAATCTGACCACACCAAAAGATTCCCAGCCCATGATTTCCTATAGGTTGGTTTGTCATCCCAAACTTCAACAACCAATAATAAGCGAGTTATCAGCACTTTTAAGTTTGGCTATCCTTGTTTGACCTTGAAGGAGGGAAAAATCCATCCACACCAGAAGATTCCCAGCCCATGACTTCCTATATGATGGTTTACCATCCCAAACCTCTAGGATCAATAATAAGCGAGTTATAAACACATTTAAGTTTGGCTATCGTCGTTTGACCTTGAAGGAGGGACCCAAGGTCAAATCCGACCACACCACAAGATTCCCAGCCCATGATTTCCTATATGTTGGTTTACCATCCCAAACCTCTAGGACCAATAATAAGTGAGTTATAAGCACTTTTCAGTTTCGCTATCCTCATTTGACCTCGAAGGAGGAGCACAAGGTCAAATCTGTCCACACCAGAAGATTCTCAGCTGATGATTTCTCATATGTTGGTTTACCATCCCAAACTTCTAGGACCAATAATAAGCACGTTATAAGCACTTTTAAGTTTGGCTATCGTCGTTTGACCTTGAAGGAGGGACCCAAGGTCAAATCCGACCACACCACAAGATTCCCAGCCCATGATTTCCTATATGTTGGTTTACCATCCCAAACCTCTAGGACCAATAATAAGTGAGTTATAAGCACATTTCAGTTTCGCTATCCTCATTTGACCTTGAAGGGGGGGGGGGGGGGGGGGGGGCCCATGGTCAAATCCGACCACACCAGAAGATTCCCAGCCCATGATTTCCTATATGTTGGTTTACCATCCAAACCTGTAGGACCAATAATAAGCGAGTTATAAGCACTTTAAAGTTTGGCTATCCTCGTTTGACCTTGAAGGAGGGGCCCAAGGTCAAATCTGACCACATCAGAAGATTCACAGCACATGATTTCCTATAGGTTGGTTTCACATTGCAAACCTTTACGACCAATAATAAGGGAGATATAGCCTTTTTTAAAGTCAGCTATGTGAGGTACTTTGGCACTCCGTGGATGACCTTGAATTAAGAGATTCAAGGTCAAATGTCTGCAAGGTTGTAGAGGACATGTATATCTGTTATACATATCACCTATGAAGAGATTCAACCTTCTACCTATGAGAAACAGCCAGTAGAAAAATGTAGATAATTTTCAAAGAAATGCCAGCAGCGGCCATCTTGTTTTTCAGAATGAGGCTAATTTCCTTCCCAGAGAAGCTTACCCCCCAATGAAGATATCATGCAAATTTGGTGAACCTAGCAGGTGTAGTTTTCCTCTGAGAGTGCTAACGCCAAAAATCTCTCTACGCGCGACGGTGGCAGCCTAGCAAACGCTAAACCATCCGTTGGATACAATAAAGCCAGCAATCAATCATTCCACCACACCGGATATTTGTCAGCTCTACCTGGCCTGTCTCCCTCCACCCACTGCTAGGAATTATTCTGACTGAATCAGAAATAATTTATCAAAAATCACTCAGTCCACCACACCTGATATCTGTATATTCCACCCAGTCAGACTCCCTCCATTGGTATTCCACCCACTTCAACACTGCGGGGTCATCTGACCTTGACCCCACCTCTGGCAGCAGTGAGCGGTACTCTGTGGGAGGGAACGTCTCAGGGAAGTTGGCCACAATAGGCAGGCGGTATGGCAGCAAGTCATTGCCATGGTAACTGAACAGTGTCTCCAGAGCTCGCCAGTCACATTTCTGAGATACAGATAGAACTGACATGTCACTGTGTAGACAGACAGGTGGCTTACCAAATTTGGAAGAAAAAATTCAAGAATATTGTTTAATTTTACCTTCATATTTCTAGTATTGGTAACAAAATTGATATTTCTAAAAAGATCAATAATGATTCTCAAGTTTTAATATTGATATTATAAGTGGCCATTTTAATTTTATTTGACATATTGCAAATATACTGCAGCAGCACTGGAGGGAAGGAGTTTCTGAATGCAGGTTGGTAATAGCTGAAAGACTTACAAAATGCCTGTGATATTTATGAACTTTAGAGGAACTTAAATTGTGGACAACAATGTTTGGGAATTCTAGACAAGGTGTATGATCAGTCTGGATAGAGTTTTTCATTGAGGTGTACTGCTTGGCCATGTGATCCACCCAATTTTGAACTGTACCGTACATTTTACTGGGAACCTTTTGAGTTTTTACAACTGTGGGGTAATATGGGAAAACCTGAAAGATCAAACGACTATTCTGCAGACTGAATTTGAAGTCTGTGACTGAGGCAACAAGGAAGTTGCAGCAGTCCATTCGCATCAATAAATATGATAATACCTGTGCAGTGTGAAGTAAAGGATAGTCCTTCATCAAACTAGAAGGCTGTTACATAGCCCTCCCGATATTATTGTCTATACTTTCTATATTCACTGGTGCTGTAAAATCACTTACAATTTTGGCTTTCAGGTTTCGTATCTAGTGAATTTTAATCTAGTTCCATAATCTAAATAATGCTTTGTGAAGTCCAAATTTGAGACATTCAAACTGAACTTTTCAAGGTTCTGTACTATAAACTGCCGGCCAATGGTAAGAAACTACACACTTTCTCACATAGGGTCTGGGGTTTGAACCGCAGATGTCAGAGGTGGGAGGCGATTATGTTATACATGAATTATTTTGAGTACAATTTTTAGACAAGCAATCAGTGCCCGTGAACAGGCTCTGTGTCAGCTGACTGTGTGTTTTGAGTTTCAGAGTAGAAGTGAGAGAAGAAAAGGACGCAAAAGTTGCGCCCTGGAAATGGTATTCAGAAGGAAAGTAAGAAGGTAAATGTTAAGGTGTAAAACGTAACTTAAAAACATATTTAAAGAAAATACTGCAAATGCAATAGTTTTCGAGTTACAACTGATTTACTCAACAGTGAGAACCTCAAAATAGCTATTACTCAGCTATGCAAGGAGCTACAGGTCTGCAATTACACTATTTTATAGCTAATTCAAAACTAGGTGAATAACATATTTAAACAAAATTCTCTAAATGCAATAGTTTTCAAGATACAACTGATTAACTCAACAGAGAGAACCTCAAAGTAGCTATTGCTCAGCTATGCCATGACATACAGGTCTGCAATTTCACTATGTTATGGCTAACCCAAAAGTAATTGAACAACATATTTAAACAAAATACTCTACATACAATACTTTTCAAGTTGCAACTGATTCTCTCAACAGTGAGAACCTGAAAGTAGCTATTACTCAGCTATGCCATGAGCTACAAATCTGCAATTTATAATGTTATAGCTAATTCAAAAGTAGATGAATAACATATTCAAACAAAATACTCTAACTGCAATAGTTTTTAAGTTACAACTGATTAACTCAACAGAGAAAACCTCAAAGTAGCTATTGCTCAGCTATGGAATGAGCTACAGGTCTGCAACTTTACTATGTTATAGCTGACCCAAAAGTAGGTGAACAACATTTTTATTGCGTAAAATAGCCTTACCTTATCCTCACAAGTGCTTGGTTTGGTTTTGTGGAGCAAAACGTATCGACCGACAAGAATTTTCTAAGGAATATTCTTGTCACAAGAGGTGACCCCTTTGTCTGCGCATGTCCGCGCTTACGCAGTAGTCGTTGTCGACAGACGATTGTCGAGAGATCTTCATTATATTTTTGGTCGATATGGGAGCAACACGTACTTTTCCTTATTATCGTCCATTCACGGATGAAAATCTATGAAGTTTTGAAGCGTGCAAGCGTGCACCTACCTGTAGTTGTCCATTATTCAACTGGTACTACCATTATTCTGCCTCCCTTGTCCTGAAAAGGGTCAGAATAAGATGTGCAAGAAGATGTTGCTGTAAAGTCTTCAGTGGAAGACGTGTATATCTTCAGCTGTACTCACCCATTATTCGACTGGAACTACCTCCGTGTCCATGAAAGGTATGCAGAGAAGAGCTCCCGTAGTTTTCAGTGGAAAACTGCTTTATTGTCCCTTAATTGATGGCAGAACATGAGTATTAGCGTATGCTCGAAAACAAAGAAGAAAGAATGCAGTTGTCTTTGCAACGGAGGTCGTAGATTCTTTACTGTGGGTGGAGCGCCACTCTGGTACAGTAACAGGTCTCCCTCCAAAAGAACGACTACAGAAGCATATCCACTGATCCTTGCAGTTATTATTTTGCTTCCCAGCAGGTACAGTGGACTTCCTGCTTATCAAGACATGAAAATATGGACAGATTACCTTCCTTTGCTGTAAATTTGGATGAAGATCCAACAGACATCTTTGGGGCAGTATGTACACTGCTTGTCTGTTCAGCCCTGTTGAAGAATTGCAATAACTATTTACTAGATAATAAAACCTTCCTATGGCCATGTCTCCATTGGAAAGAATACTGTGACTTTTGAGTTAATTCTTCTGCAAACTCAACGAAGATCAAACTGGCTAGATGAGATTTTATGTTATATTATATTATATGTTGAAGTCCTTGCTTCCAACTTTTACAGTGTATTTTGCACAGTATATTCAGGACAGGAGCTATGTCCAGTAATTTTCCCCTACTAACCACAAAAGATCGTCGTACCACTCTACCTAGTTTACCAGGTCAGAGGGATACAGAAGAACGTGGCTACATTAATGCAAGTCACCATGGAGGCTCTTCTTGCAGTGTTACTGGCAGTGATGGGATATTTTTTCATTGCCATCCCAGAGTTGTGCGAATCTTCAGTTGGGATTGTCGAGTTACTCTCCAATCGAATTCTCCAATGCCTGTACTACCCACAATGCAAAGCGATGACGTCAGACAGGAAAACATGGCTACAGTAAATACCGCTGAAATATTGCTGGAAATGCTTCAAAAGACAGCAAGTTATCCACTCAAGAATTGCAGAACTCCAGGTTTCTATGGCAGTTTATTTCTTGTATAGAAACTCGGCTAATGACGACCTCTGATACATCTCAGTGTCCTGAATTGATTTCTAACTACGACTTCAACGGTCATTGCCCACGAGTGAAGTTCGTTTACTATGTCAATAAATACCTGCTTGTCGCATCATTTAAACTGGAGACAGCAGAAATTATTAGAAATTCGGTTACAAAAGATGCGTTCTTCTATGTACCGACTCACCAAGATTTTCAACATCTACTTCAGTTTAATGTACACGGTCAAACCTATTAGTTCAAAGCACTGAACTTCAGATTAGCGACCACCCCTCTTGTATTCACACCAGTAGTAAAAGAGGCAAAACTCATTCTTCAGTTTCGCAGAATATGAGTTCACCAATACCTGGACCACTGTTGTTAAGAGTACATAAAAGACACCAGTTTTTGCTTCAAACCAAGAATTCATCTAAATTCTTCAACATCTCAGCTTTGTGATTAGTTTCTGATAAAAATCCAAGCTCGAGTCCACACAAGGATCGATTTCCTAGGTTACCACTGCATATTGGTACAAGGAAATGTCTTTCTAACACAAATAAATTTTAAAAACTTGAGAAATCTTTTCAGGAAATGGAGATCTCATCACAAATGACCCCAAGGTTGCTTATATCCCAGGTAGGGGTACGAGCATCTTTGGAAAAGACTATACCAATGGGTCAGTTATGTAGGTGTGCCTTTCACTGGTATCTACTACAACTGGCAATATCTCCAGTCACTAGTTGTGAGAATTCCTGTTTCAAATCCTTCTGAAAATATATATTCAGTGGTGGAAAATGCCCAAAAATGGGAAATAGGATGCCTTTTCTATACACAGGTACACAATTCCCTTATTTTCGTAGATGCATTAAACCAGGGTTGATGATCCCATCTAACAGCAGAACAGTCAGTGGCTTTTGGACAGTTAAAATGTATATTTTACATTTCAAGGTCATACAGCTGAAGGCAGTGTGTTCAGCCCTTAAAAGCCTTCAAGACAAATTCCACACAAAAGAATTCTGATAGCATCAGACAACACCACTGTGTTCGGTTATCTGAACAAACAGGGGGGGGAGCGTATACCTCCTAGTTTGGCGCAGCTTGGCCTACTGCAATCCTTGAAATATACTCATAACAGACATATTCTTGGTTGCTTAAAGGTCATACTCAACATATCTCCAGAAGGGATAAAGGTTTGGCGCATCCTGGCCTACTACAATCCTTGAAATATACTCTTAAGAGACAGAAATATTCTGGGGTTACTTAAATGTCATACTCAATGATCCCTACAGAAGGGACAAAAGTAATATGTACAGAATGGTTCTTACTCCCTTTATGGTTCTAGACAACGGGCAAGTTTGGCACAAATCAACAATAGGTGTTTTATGCAGGTATGCTGCATCTTGGCCTACTGCAATCCTTGAAATATTCTCATATGAGCCAGATATATTCAGGGTTGCCTAGATGTCATGACAGCCTCTCCTCAAAGAACGAAATAATACAGACAGGAGAGTTTTCATCTTTAATATTCTATTTGATTTACATAGTTTGTCAAATACCAATGGTAGAGATGTTTGCCACCAATATGAGTCACAAACTTCCATTCTATGTTGCCAGTCCCGGATGCATATGCTCTGAACATAGATGAATTAAACATCTTGTTGGAGGTTCTGGACTGCTAGGCCTTTTGTCCTATACCACTTATTCCAAAAAGTCATTGAACAAGTGAACACCAGGTGCAAAATGATTGTAGTGGCCCCTTGGTGGCCCATGATGCATTGGCTTTGGGGTCTGGTGAGTCATTCAACCAAACCTCCATTACAGCTACTTCACTGGTCTCAAAAACAGTCATTCAGTCAGAAATACCATCTAAATCTGTTGCATTGGCACCTTCATGCTTGGCACCTTAACACCACTCAGAATCTCTTATATCATTCTCTGGGCAAGGGATAGAGAGATTTAGGGCATCTCAAGGACCCTCATCTTGGAATGTATGAGTCATGATGGGCCATTTTGAGCTCTGGTACCCACAGAATAAGGTGGCCATCTCAGAGCCTACGGTCTCAAATATACCAGATTTTTTTATCCATTTTCTTGCAAAAATCTGAAACCTGTCACTATTATTGGCTTTGCAGCAGCCATAGCTGATCATTTACATTTTTTGTGCAGGAGTTGAGCCAAAGCCTGCATCTTTATAGGCCTATTGCAAGTGTTATAGAGAGAAGCCCACTGCTAACAGAGGTGCAGCATCAAGGGATTTGCCTTTGCTTCTGTTGGTTTTCACAAAAGGCTCCTTATTAACCTTTAAAAGGAGGTCAGTCTAAAAAAGTTTGACTTGCAAGACTGGTGCAATGCCATTGGAAGTGTATTCTGGGACTTTGGCTCCTTCAGACACAAGCCTCATAGGAAGGAGTTTACAGTTCTCCCTCCTACCTACCTTTTCAGCAAGGACCAATTAGCCTCAGTTGGTCTAGATTGCCTCCAGTGGTCACTTCAGCTCTAGATCATTCCTGAACTCAAATTGCCTGGACACATGATTCGTTGTCCTCTTACAGCACTTAGATCCTTCTTGGACAGGACTACTGCTTGGAGAAAAGGGAAAGTCTCTTTCTCCTGCCTTTTAGCAAGAATCAGTTGGCTTCTGATGGCCCAGATGGCTCAAACCAGTGGTCATTCCAGCTCACAAACCTTTCTTGAGCTGATGTTGGACTGATGTTGTGACACTCTGCTCTCTTACAGTACTTAGTTACTATCAGGACAGTACAAGTACTTCAAGGAGGGGAAGAATCTTGCTCATATCTTTTAAGGAAGGCTTGATGGAGATATCTTGAGTTCTGCTATCTCTTCCTGGATCAATCTGGCTGCTTGATTAGATTGCCAGTCCTTTAACTTTGATTCTCAGAATCTATACTTTGAGACACATATTAGATCCATGGCTGCCCTTTTTACTTTCCAAGAGTGGGGTCTTACCTGAGCAGAGATCAAACTCTTGTTATTGGAAGAACCACAATTCTTTACTACATTCTACTCGAAGATGTAGCTTGGCAATCCCATGACCAGTCCATGAACAAATTGGGCCTTGTGGATTCACCTCAGCATGTAGTCAATTTTTGTGTATTTATACATGTTATTGATATGACTCACATATTTATGTTCTCTCCAGTTATACAAGTCTTGTGTCACTGACATATGTCTTTCTTGGCTTACATATGGCCCCATATCTGCAGTTTATGCAGTTCAGTTTGCCTGCTTGGAGATATTCTCATTGTCACATGATGACATCTTGTTTCGGGAGTCATGCAGACATCTCCGGCCAATACTGGGTGATGGTTAATACTGCTATATGATTTGTTGTAAAATTATCTACAACAGCAACAGCAACAACAATGACTACCACATCATGGATCTCTTGTTGGGGTTAGCAAATTACTTATCAGTGTTGAAGAAGTAATATATAACCTAAGATGTGGATTATGGAAGCTTATCTTATCCTCTTATCAGTGCTTTATTTGGTGACCCCTTGTCTGACAATCATCTAACAGTGTGGCCAAAACAAATACCCTCCACCTGTTATGGTTGTATTCAAGCACTTGTGAGGATAAGGTAAGGCTATTTTACGCAATAAAATGTAACAAATTTTATTGTAATTTAACTTTTTACAAGTTAAATACTTACCTTATCCTCACAAGGATAAACCCACCCTACCTCCCCGCATAATTTGTTTTGCTGGGGACCAAAAATACAATGAAGATCTCTCGACAATCGTCTGTCGACAACGACTACTGCGCAAGCACGGACATGCGCAGACAAAGGGGTCACCTCTTGTGACAAGAATATTCCTTAAAAAATTCTTGTCGGTCGATATGTTTTGCTCCACAAAACCAAACCAAGCACTTGTGAGGATAAGGTAAGTATTTAACTTGTAAAAAGTTAAATTACAATAAAATTTGTTACAATTTAAAGAAAATACTCTAAATGCAATGGCTTTCAAGTTACAACTGATTTACTCAACAGTGAGAACCTAAAAATAGCTATTTCTCAGCTATGAAATAAGCTACAGGTCTGCAATTTTACTATGTTATAGATGATCCAAAGTAAATGAACAACATATCAAAACAAAATTCTCTAACTGCAATAGTTTTCAAATTACAACTTATTTACTCAACAGTGATAACATCAAAGAAGATATTACTCAGCTATGCAATGAGCTACAGGTCTGCAATTTTACTATGTTATAGCTGACCCAAAAGTAACTGAATAACATATTTATGCAAAAAACTGTAAATGCAATAGTTTTCAAGTTACAACTGATTTACTCAACAGTGAGAACCTCAAAATAGCTATTGCTCAGCTATGAAATAAGCTACAGGTCTGTTATTTTTTCTATGTTGTAGCTGACCCAAAAGTAGGTGAATAACATATTTATACACAATACTGTAAATGTAATAGTTTCAAGTTACAACTGATTTACTCAAGAGTGAGAAGCTCAAAATAGCTATTGCTCCGCTATGAAATAAGCTACAGGTCTGCAATTTTACTATGTTATAGCTGATCTAAAAGTAGGTGAATAACATATCAAAACAAAATATTCTAACTGCAATAGTTTTGATGTTACAACTGATTTACTCAACAGTGATAACATCAAAGTAGCTATTACTCAGCTATGGAAAGAGCTACAGGTCTGCAAAATATTAGTATGTCATAGCTGACCTAAAAGTATCTGAATAACATATTTATACAAAGTACTGTAAATGTATTAGTTTTCAAGTTACAACTGATTTACTTGAGTGAGAACCTCAAAATAGCTATTGCTCTGCTATGGAATGAGCTACAGGTCTGCAATTTTACTATGTTGTTGCTGACCCAAAAGTAGCTGAATAACATATTTACACAAATTTCTGTAAATGCAATAGTTTTCCAATTACAACTGATTTACTCAACAGTGAGAACCTCAAAGTAGCTATTACTCAGCTATGCAATGAGCCACAGGGCTGGAATTTCACTATGTTATAGCTGACCCAAAAATAGGTGAATAACATATTGAAACAAAATACTCTAAATGCAATAGTTTTCAAGTTATAAATGATTTACTCAACAGTGATAACCTAAAAGTAGCTATTACTTAGCTATGCCATAAGCTACAGGTCTGAAATTTTACTATGTTATAGCTGACCCAAAAGTAGCTGAATAACATATTTATACAAAATTCTCTAAAAGCAATAATTTTCAAGTTACAAGTGATTTTACTCATGATGGAAGTTACTGAAAAGTCCAAAAGTAGCTGTTACTCACTTAGCTATTGAGATAGACACCCAAGTTACTCACCATGTTGTAGCTATGGAAAAAGTAGCTGAATAACATATTTTAACAAAATGCTCTAAACGCAATAGTTTTCAAGTTATAAGTGATTTAATGCATGATTTCATGAATTTTAATGCATTAAAAATTATTTTAAAAATTTATAAAAAAATAATTAAGAAAGATCCAGGTCTGACACTCATACAAGGGAATCTACTTGTGGTCTAGTACATATATGTCCAAGATATGAGAGAAATCCCTGCAATAGTCACTGAGAAAATTGTGATAAAGTGTTAAAATTTTCATACTTAGGGTGGGGGTACCTCACTTATAATGGCTGTAGCAAACAGATGAACAGACAGATCTGCATGCCTTGAACACTTTTTCATGCTACATAGATAAGCTATCTTTTAAAAAAAACAGCATGTCTCTGGGCCTTGTAGTTTCGAAGGAGAAGTCGTTTACGCGTACGTCCACGCCGCAGAGTGACGACATAAAAAAAGGTGCTTTTTAGCAATATATTAGCAGTTCTGCAAATATTGTCACTGAAGCAACCTCAAACAAGTTTTTTTCTGTCACTTTCAAAAGGTCAACTAAGTACATTCTGACTACTTTTAAGCCAAAAAATTACTCATTAAAAAATATATATTAATATTTAAAGAAAATGGCACAGCTAATCAGTGGCTTAAAATTGTGTTCAGAAAGTTTAACTGATACTTTTTTGGGGGGAGGGGGAATAAGTGTAGAAAATTCAATCATATTGATCCAAAATTTTACCAATTTGATCATTAGATCAAAGTTAATCCAAAAGTTGCACCAAAAAATAATACATCTTCAATACAAATTTTAATCCTCTTCCAATTTATCTCAGTTTGAGATGAGCTCTAGCTCTACTTGAGCTTGATCACATTTGTTAATACAGGCCCAGCCTACTGGGCAGAGCTCTACTTTAACAATAACTAAGGATATGACTTTACCCTTGTGTAATCCAGGGCCAGATCTACGATGTTCTTACTTCTGAAGCTCTCAAAGAACTTGTGGTCATACCTCTCCTCTGCAGCATGGATTCCGCCCAGGATTTCCTGCAGTCACATACATGATGCACACAAGCATGACTGTAATCACTTAGTAACATCAACAGTATTACAGTTTTTATTTTTGTTCTGGTAGCAATGACAAAATCTGCAAAGAATATTTGAGAACCAGTTTTTGAAAACATTATTAGGCCTTTTAATGGCTGACACTTAGTCAAAATATTAAAAAGCCTATGATTTTGGTGAAACATCTCAAAATTTTGCTTTAGAATGGGTAAAAATGAAATTCACTCACCACCTAATATCTCATGAAAGGATTAGGAGCTATAAAGTATGGCTGATGTACTCTTTTTGTTTCATTATATCAGTGATAAGCATACAAAACACCGGATTTCTTTAATTTCAAGGTCCTGGAAACCTGTTTTGATTTTTTGGATAAATGGTCTAAGAAGTACAATCACTTTAAATCATCAACATATTACCCTTACACCACAGTTACAATATTTTAAGCTGTTATACTAAAGGTGAAGACAGGTAAAAAACACAAAGTATAAACTGTTAGAACCAGAAAGCCAAACACATCAGAGGATCTACTGATTTGTTTTCTCACACCCTCAGGTCCATATTTACAAAATATAACATGTTTAAGAGGTAAATAATGCCCCTGTTCCACCAAAGGACTAAGCCCCGATCCTGTCTGCGACCCTTAATCGTGGACAGTCGGTGAAGAAAATGGTAAAATGGGCGGGAATACTGAATCGGTATCAAAGCCTGGGATTAAGTTCAGATCGGCCTGAGGAGGCCCCAGGCGGCCCCAGACAGTCCCCGACTGTTCTGGGACTAAGAACCGATTAAGCCGTTTTTCTGGTCGGTTTGAAGCACGATCGTGTCGTAGACATACAGACTGGCTCCCAGGACGCCTCAGGCCTCCTGGGACTAAGCCCCGACTAACCCCCAATTAAGTCCCGGCTTCCTCAGGCGTCCTGAGGACTCCTCCGTCTTCCCCAGACCACGATGACCGATTCTTGTTTTGCAAAATAACTGGATTTTCTGGGTATATATATATAAATTCTGGGAAGTAATTATCATTACTTGTCTATGAACACAGCAGGATGCCAGCTTTCAATGGAAGACATCTTCAGCAACAAATTAGGGGTTTTTAATTTTTTATTCAGTTACATATGCTGATGTATTTGCTATTTCTACGTCGACCACAGCAACCACCACAAGCAGCACCACCACCACCACCACCAGCCATACAGAGACCTAGAAGAAGGCACAATATGTGGGTCAGGCCATGGCTACTACAGAGAGAGGAGAGGGTGGCCTACCACAACATTATGGCTGAACTATATGCCAGACATTCCATGATTCACCAGTTTCATGAGGATGACCCCTGAATTCTTTGAAATGATAAAGACCAGACTGGAACCACATCTAGCCAGGCAGGCCACCAACTACAGAGCTCCAATCAGTGTTGGGGAAAAGTTAGCCCTCACCATCTGATATCTGGCCACTGGAGAGTCATACACATCATTATCCTGTCAGTTCAGGGTTGGCAGATCCACCATTTCCAAGTTTCTACCACAGGTCTGCAGGGCCATCCAGGATGAGTTCACCAGAGAGTACCTCAGATGTCCTACTACTCCAGATGAGTGGAAAGAACTGGAAACAGAATTCAGGATCAGGTGGAATGTTCCACATGCCCTGGGAGCCCTTGATGGCAAGCATGTGGCCCTGAAGAAACCCAAGAACTCTGGAGCCCTGTACCACAACTATAAGGGATTCTTTTCAATAGTAATGTTGGCCTTGGTTGATGGACAGTACAAGTTCAGATGGGTGGATGTGGGTACAGCTGGATCTTGCTCAGATGCCCAGATATTTAATACCTGTCACCTGAAGAGGAAGATTGATTATGGCAGCATAGGTTTTCCTGACCCAGCACCTATAACCCAGGGTGGTCGAGATGTCCCGTACTTCATCCTGGCAGATGATGCGTTTGCCCTGAAGACCTGGCTAATGAAACCCTATGGCAGAAGGATGTTAACCAGAGAGGAAAGGATTGCCAACTACAGAATATCAAGGGGCAGGAGAGTTGTTGAGAACGCTTTTGGCATCCTAGTCTCAAGATTTAGAGTCATGATGACCACTATTGAACTACCCCCAGAAACAGTCAGGGATGTGGTCATGACCTGTGTGGTTCTGCACAACATACTGAGAAGCCAGTATCAAAATCAACATGGTGCTCAACAGCCTGGTGGTGATGATGATGATGATGTGCCTGGTGATGGTCGGTTGATTGGTGGTGCTGCTGATGGTGGTCGCGACAGAAACCCTGCCAGAGAAGCCAAAAGACTGAGGGATTACCTCAAGGACTACTTCAATAATGAGGGAGCAGTGGCCTGGCAAGATAGCAGAATATAACTACTACTGCAGTAACCAGTCCTTTTCAGGACTACCAAATATTCCAAAAACAATTAATCAGCTGTGCTTGTTATTCCAAATAAACCAATCATCACCAAACATAATTCACCCAATCAACAAACAGACAAACCCAATGCCCAACATAATTCTCCCAACCAACAAACAGACAAACCCTATGCCCAACATAATTCACCCAACCAACAGACAAACCCAATGCAAAACATAATTCACCCAACCAACAAACAGACAAACCCAATGCTAAACAGAATTCACCAAACGAACAAACAGACAAACCCAATGCAAAACAGAATTCCCAGAAATAACATACAAACGCAATGCCAAACATAAGTCACCCAAACAACAGACAAACAGACAAACCCAATGCCCAACATAATTCCCACAAACAAAAACAGACAGACAAACCCCACGCCAAACATAACTTGGTAAATGGAATAAATATTGCATATATTTGGAAATCTACACCCTAGTTTCACATTTGGTTTTTATTGTGGAGAAATAACTGAAACTGAAATTTTTTCCTTTATTGCAAATCTAAAAATTAAATTTTTTATTCTACTTCAGGGAAATTTACAAAAAATAACCACCCAAGTGGTTCTGTTTACAGTATGGTTTATCTGTCTGTTTGGTGTGGGGAGTTATGTTTGCAAATTCGTTTGTCAGTTTGTTGGTTGGAGGTTATGTTTGCTATTGGGTTTGTCTGTTTGTTGGTTGGGGGGTTATGTTTGCTATTGGGTTTGTCTGTTTGTAGGTTTGTGGACATGTCATAACATAATTTTTTTACCTCTACGGATGGTGTCAGTGTTGGACTGTTTCATTACAGAATTAAAGCTATCCATGGATTTTAAACTACAAATGGGTAGATTATTGGCCATATTGGGAGTTCATTTATCTATTTTTTTTCTATGTGGCCTTTTTTTGTTATGTGTATTACCATGGGTTATTTCTTTCATGTTTGGGGTGGTGTGGGTGTTGGGCTTTTTTTTTGCTTTTTTTTTTTCTTTTGTGATAAGTATTTTTACTGAACTGTTATGTTTTGGGAGGGGAATTTGAACAACTTGCAGCTAAACAATTGTTTCTGGAAGATTTGGGCGGCCCTGAAAAGGGCCTATGGGGGTATGAGACCCACCCGGACTGGCTGGCTACTGAGGAGGCTGCTGCTGTTGAGGCGGTGCTGTGGTAGTGATGGTGTAGAGCTGCTGTTGCTGCTGCTGCTGAGGCTGCTCAGTGATCTGTGTTGTTAGATCTGTGTTGCTTGGTATTCCACTTAAGTTATGTCTGCTGCCCTCGTCCTGTAATGTCAGCACTGATGGAGGGTTTCCAAAGCCAATGGGGCTGGGTGTATAGTAGACATAACTGCTGGAACTGCTGCCCGCTGCAGCCTGGGTGGAACTAGACGCCTGTTGAGTGGTTGTTGGCAGTATCCCGACCCTCTGTGACTCCCTGGTAATAGTGGCTGATCTCTTGGGTAGAACTTGACGTCTATGAGTGTTCTTTACTTCTTCAATGTCTCTAAAAATTCTGCCCTTGAGGTCCTCAAATTCCTCTTGGGTCATCTTTTCAGCCTCTGATGCTACGTAGTCAAAGAAGGGCTGCCTGTCTGACTTCTGCTGCAGGAAACCTGAGATCAGTGTCCTCATCTGGTCGAAGTGCTCGAGTATCTTTGAATCTGTGGAAACTGGTGTAGATGTAATAATTGGTTGACTTGCACTCTCCCTCAGGACACTGGACTCGAGATGTTCTGTATCAGTAGTAGATCCACACGATTCTTCATGCCTGCTGGTGTTGGGACTAGGCTCGAACCCAGAACTTCTGTTGCCCCCCTTGCGTCTGATGTGGGTCTTAAGGAAACCCATCTGCTGGTAGACCCAGGACTGTCTCTTGGTCATCTCCCTTGGGGCTTGGCCAGACTGTAGCTTGGAGAGCTTTCCATAGCGAGTTCTCTGTGACTCAAACCACCTTCTGACATCAAAGGGCTGGAGCAGTTCTGCAGAAATTTCTGCCCAGAGAGCCTCCTTCCTATGTCTGTCGTGGAAACGTCCATGCTCCGTGTCGTACGGCTCTGGGTGCTCCTTCACAAACTGAACAATGGCAATTTCTTGGCTGTCAGTGAATGTAGCACAAACCCTGGCTCTCTTGGCTGCTGAGTGGCACTCTGAATCTTCCTCACACCTCTCATCTTCTTCACAAGCTTCCTCAGTAACTTGTAAGCCTTCCTCTCTCTCCTCTATCCTTTCTTCTCTCTGTTCTGTACCCTCCTCTGCCCTTTCCTCTGTCCTTTCCTGTCATCTCCTCCAACTCTCCACCTTCCTTCTCCCTCTCCTCTTGCCTCACATCCATCTTCTTCTTTCCTCTCTTTCCTCCTTTCTCTCTCCACATAACTCCAGTGAATATCACAAAAAAAAGTAAAACAAGACCACTGCCGTGGTATGATCTCCCGCCGCACTACATCAAAAAGTAGGTGAACAACATATTTGACAAAACTCCTTTAAATTGAATAGTTTTGCTGTTATAAATTATTTAAATCAAAAAAGTCAAAGTAGCTATTACTGAGTTAGCTATGGACCTACAGCTTTCAAAATTTGCAATGAGTTATTTGAGAAAAATTGGCTAAGTACAATACTTTTAAGAGATAATTCGCATTTATTCATTTTGAGTAGGTGAGTAATTATCTACGGGTCTGAAACTTCACCATGTGAAAGCTCTCTCAAAAGTAGATGAATGAGTTATTTGAGAAAAATTGGCTATCTGCAATACTTTTAGAGATAATTTGCATTTACTCATTTTGAGTAGGTGAGTAATTAGCTATGGGTGTGAAACTTCACCAAGTGAAAGTTCTCCCAAAAATAGGTGAATGAGTTATTTGAGAAAAATTGGCTATCTGCAATACTTTTAGCGATAATTCGCATTTACTCATTTTGAGTAGGTGAGTAATTAGCTATGGGTGTGAAACTTCACAAAGTGAAAGTTCTCCCAAAAGTAGGTGAATGAGTTATTTGAGAAAAATTGTCCATCTGCAATACTTTTAGAGATAATTCGCATTTACTCATTTTCAGTAGGTGAGTAATTAGCTATGGGTCTGAAACTTCACCATGTGAAAGCTCTTCCAAAAGTAGGTGAACGAGTTATTTGAGAAAAATTGGCTATCTGCAATACTTTTAGCGATAATTCGCATTTACTCATTTTCAGTAGGTGAGTAATTATCTATGGGTCTGAAACTTCACCATGTGAAAGCTCTCCCAAAAGTAGATGAAGGAGTTATTTGAGAAAAATTGGCTATCTGCAATACTTTTACAGATAATTCGCATTTACTCATTTTGAGTAGGTGAGTAATTAGCTATGGGTCTGAAACTTCATCAAGTGAAAGCTCTCCCAAAAGTAGGTGAATGAGTTATTTGAGAAAAATTGGCTATCTGCAATAGTTTTAGTGATACTTCACATTTACTCATTTTGAGTAGGTGAGTAATTAGCTATGGGTCTGAAACTTCACCAAGTGCAACCTAGCCCAAAAGTAGGAGAATGAGTTATTTGAGAAAAATTGGCTATCTGCAATACTTTTAGCGATAATTCGCATTTACTCATTTTCAGTAGGTGAGTAATTAGCTATGGGTCTGAAACTTCACCAAGTGAAAGCTCTCCCAAAAGTAGGTGAATGAGTTATTTGAGAAAAATTGGCTATCTGCAATACTTTTAGAGATAATTCGCATTTACTCATTTTCAGTAGGTGAGTAATTAGCTACGAGTCTGAAACTTCACCATGTGAAAGCTCTCCCAAAAGTAGATCAATGACTTAAAAAGTAGATGAACAACTTATTTGACAGAAATTGTGTAGCTGCAATACTTTTGAAGATGTAAGGCATTTACTCATTATGCTTATCATTAAAAATTGACAAAGTAGCTATTACGGTTTGCGAGATATTTGTCATTTTTCACATTTTCACCAAAAGTAGCAATAAAGTAGCCATTACTCACTTGTACATTGAGCAACAGTTGTGAAACTTAAATACGTTACAGTTCACAAAAAAGTAGATGAACAACTTATTTGAGAGAAATTGTGTAGCTGCAATACTTTTGAAGATATAAGGCATTTACTCATTATGGTTATCATTAAAAAATTGACAAAGTAGCTATTACTCACTTAGCTATGGAGATACACTTCCAAACTAGTGACCATGTTGTAGCTGTGGGGATAGTAGCTGAACAACATATTGGAACAAAATTGTGTAGCTGCAATACTTTTGAAGATATAAGCCATTTACTCACTATGGTTATCATCAAAGTAGCTATTACTCAGTTAGCTATGGAGTTACAGCTGTGAAAATTCACAATACAGTATATCCAAAAGATAGGTGAACAACATATTCGACAAAAATCCTCTATATTCAATAGTTTTTGAGTTATAAGTGAACAAGTAGCTGAACAACGTATTTTACAGAAACACTCTAAATGCAGTCGTTTTGGAGTTATGAGCACTTTACTCAAAGTAGCCACCATTGCTATTACTCACTTAGCTATGGTCCTAGGTGTGAAATAACAGCATCAAATGAAAGGACATAAGCAATAAGGTCATAAAAAACATTGAAAAGGCCAAGGAGAAACAACCAGTGTGATGTACAGCCCTTTATAAAAGCGTGACACACACTCAATAGCATTTACTCATTTTCAGTAGGTGAGTAATTAGCTACGAGTCTGAAACTTCACCCTGTGAAACCTCTCCCAAAAGTAGATGAATGACTTAAAAAGTAGATGAACAACTTATTTGACAGAAATTGTGTAGCTGCAATACTTTTGAAGATATAAAGCATTTACTCATTATGCTTATCATTAAAAATTGACAAAGTAGCTATTACGGTTTGCGAGATATTTGTCATTTTTCACATTTTCACCAAAAGTAGCAATAAAGTAGCCATTACTCACTTGTACATTGAGCAACAGTTGTGAAACTTAAATATGTTACAGTTCACAAAAAAGTAGATGAACAACTTATTTGAGAGAAATTGTGTAGCTGCAATACTTTTGAAGATATAAGGCATTTACTCATTATGGTTATCATTAAAAATTGACAAAGTAGCTATTACTCACTTAGCTATGGAGATACACTTCCAAACTAGTGACCATGTTGTAGCTGTGGAGATAGTAGCTGAACAACATATTGGAACAAAATTGTGTAGCTGCAATACTTTTGAAGATATAAGCCATTTACTCATTATGGTTATCATCAAAGTAGCTATTACTCAGTTAGCTATGGAGTTACAGCTGTGAAAATTCACAATACAGTATATCCAAAAGATAGGTAAACAACATATTCGACAAAAATCCTCTATATTCAATAGTTTTTGAGTTATAAGTGACTTGATCAATGGTCAACTGTTAAACTTAGTATAGCTATTACTCAGTTAGCTATGGTGCTACACCTTGGACACCTCACCATGATATAGTACATGAAGGAGTTGTTGAACAACATATTTCAGGCCAGTATTGTAAGTAGCAGTTACAAAGACAAAATCAATTTACTGATTTTGCTCATTGTTAATAACAGAAAATAGCTATTACTCACTTAGCTATGAAGATAGAACCCTAAAAATGGTACCATCTTGTAGGCATGGAGAAAGTAGCTGAACAATGTATTTTACAGAAACACTCTAAATGCAGTCGTTTTGGAGTTATGAGCACTTTACTCAAAGTAGCCACCATTGCTATTACTCACTTAGCTATGGTCCTAGGTGTGAAATAACAGCATCAAATGAAAGGACATAAGCAATAAGGTCATAAAAAACATTGAAAAGGCCAAGGAGAAACAACCAGTGTGATGTACAGCCCTTTATAAAAGCGTGACACACACTCAATAACACACGAACACACGCACGGAATGCGTTTTATAATCTCCCGCCCGGCCGGCGGGAGATAAAAACTGAATGTGTCTCGTAACTGTTAAATTTGCCCTAAGCTCAAGTAAAATGTGAAATGTAAAAAAAACTGAAAACCCCTAAGGAGTAAGTAGTGATATTACTGCAGTAAGTAGTAATACTACACGTCTCGCTGTAGCCAACCAGTCTAAACAAAAATGTGTAAATTTGGGTCTGAGGAGGCCTGAGGAAGCCTGGGACTGGACATTTTGTTGACCGCGGGAAATGAGAATCGGTTTGGCTCGTGAGAAATATCAAACATGTTTGATATTTCTCAGGGCCCCAACCGACAACTACCAATCCATACCGAATGCCTGGGACTAAGCAAATATTTGAAACCGACTACAAAAAACCCTTAATCGGGAAGCTTAGTCGTGTGGTGGAACACCCACATAAAAGGATATAGAGCCCTAGATCTACATACGGCCTGTAAGCCACTTAAAAAGACTTTGGAGTAAGTTAGTTGTATGATTAATGGAATTTTTCACTGGTCTTCATTATTTACTGAAGAGCTTGGAAAGTGAAAATTAAATCCTGGTGAAACCTAAACCATAATTTCCCTTAGTAGAACTGACCAGTAGTAACAATATTGTAAAATGTCCTCTCGTTAAATTTCCTCTTTACAGTACTTTTCGTCACCTGTGCGATAGAGAATAAAATTTACCAATATTTTTTTATAGTTTAGCAGCTCCATAGCTGGTTTTTCTATCTGTTAGCAAAAGTGTATAAAGTATATGAAAAATTCAGGTGTGTTACATGGCCCAAACAATATCATTACAACAAATAATATTCTTCTGTTCTATTACTGTTTCTGCATGTAAAAAAGAAGTACCAACCTCATATGTTGACAGTCTATCAAGAAACTGCAATATTCTGATCCTAGCTCTACACAATTCTCTTTGCTCCAGTGTTAATCTACAATAAAAGGTAATTATCTGACAGTCAAACCCCTGAAGTAGAACCAGATTTGGTACAATTATTCCCTTTTGAAGAAAATATACTGAAGCCATCTGTGACACCACCAATGTTCATAGTATAATTCGATTCCTGAAATAGGTAAAATATGCATAAATGCACACCCTTTGCAACAAACTGCAGATTCCAGAATGTAAATGGAATTTTTATACATATTTTACTTAATTTTCACTGGCTTTACTGTACCAAAGGTGCATAATGTTACCCTTATTGCAAAACGTATATAAACATGAAATAAAAATGTTTACCAAACACATTGTTCAAGTTTTCCCCACATTGTTCAAGGATTCTGATTGGTTAAGAATGATTGTGGCAGGTACAATACATCCAATTGGTTCCCCATTTGTGAGGTCATGTATTTATTTTATAAAGACAAGTACTGGGGTCTGAAACAAGGATTGTTAAATGGAATACACTATAGTGTTAATATGGTGACGTATTATTTACTTACTCACAGTATCACCCATGCTCACATTAAGGATCGTGCTCACTGTATCACACATGCTCACACAAACGTGTATCACCTAATTTATGCTTTTCTTGACTTATCACTGAGTGCCACTGCGGATGATTTTAGTAACTGAAATAATATACAACAGATAGCAAAATACTTACTTGTTGAAATCAATCTGGGCCAGGAGTTCATTTGTTCTCTGCTTTTCCCGCTGTTTGAAATCTTCCTGAGCATCAATGTCATAGAAGTCTATGCTTTCCTCATATACGTCACCACGGTCACAGAATATAAATCTGAAAAACATTGTGGGAACATTTCTTAAAATATACAGAGTCAAACCACTTTATGGAGAAGTCTGGTGAGTTGAATTACCCTTTTTAACTCAAAACAAATTTCAGAGGCCAGTGTCAAACACTGAAGGGAACACTAGCTACACACAAACACAAACTCTCATGCACCCATACATACATACACTCACCTGCCCTGGTCCTCCCCCTTGCCTATAGTTATCAGAGCCTCCAGGTCAGTACCTCGCAGGGCGTACTTGAGCAACTCCCTCATGGCATCAATATTCCTCGGCACACGCTCTAAGCACTCATGTAACACCCAAGAACGCTTGCTGATCTTACTCTGACAAATAAGGTAAGGTGTTTAAAAAATACCTACATTTTTCACATATGTTTAATTTATATTTATGGGGTTTCTGTGCATCTTTGGCATGTCAGGTAACCCATTAAATGAAGAAACAGACAAGTGATACTTTTTGATAGGTAAAGAAATACCTTCATCAACAATGTCTTTTGCTATCTTTCTGATAAATTTGCCACGAAAACATGGTTATTTTGAGCCAAAGTTCTATGTTCACCAAAGTTATACAAAGATACAATACATTTATATGAAGACAAGGGAATTTTACAGTGCAGTGTAACCCCTGAAGTAGGATTAGCTTTTATGTAGAAATGAAGAGTAGCTTGTACAGTTGCTTGACACTAAGCTACAGTCTCAAGCCTTGTTTAAGGCATTAAAACAATAGATACATAAACAATAATTTTTATAATTTCAAAGCTTGTACTTTTAAATTGTAGCATAAGCGTAAGCTCAGAGTCAACTGTTATTACAATAAAAATAGCACAAGTTCACATACATTTTCAAGTATTATCCTATGACAAGAGTAAAGAAGGGACTCAATTCAAAACTAAGTCTATACTCCTAAGCTTCTTTGCAATAATATCGAAGAAACTAATTTTTGGGTTTATCATTCATGATTATGCTTATATCTGTAAACCATGTATATTCCAAAGTATATGTGTTCCAAAGTACATTGACACAATTTAGGAATTATATAGTGAAGAATTTTGGCTCAGACCAGTCTCAGCCGAGTCAGATTTTTGAAACAGATTTCAGCCCAAAATTCAGCCGAGAATGAAACCGCAAATTTGAGCAAGTGGCTTAGTCTGAGACCTTTTTCTGAAATCAGCCCATGGGGCCTAGACTCAGACTAAGTCAGGGACTTAAATCTAAGACTTTTCTCTTAGCTAAGTCTATGGACTTAAATGGACTTCATAAATGGAGACTTATTTAAGTCCAAGCTTTTCAAATAACGAAAGTGGTTTTCTGTGTTATATTTCAGTCGAAATTTTTTACTGCTGACATATATCCTTTGTTTAACTCATTTTATATTTGGGGAAAATGCTGTTTTTCAATGGAAAGCCTTGTTACAACATATAAATGTCCAAAGACTAATTTGGAAAGGTGTCCTATATTTTTCTTCTTTATTTTTAAGCATAAGTTTGAAATGAGGGTAATTTGTGGTGGCCACATTTTAGCCTTGGGCTCGTATTCACGAAAGGTCTTAGCCAGGGCTTAGGCTTAAAGTTGAAACTTTTGTCTCAAGTTTCTGCCCAAAAACTGGCCCAGGGCCTGTATTCACGAAAGGTCTTAGACTTACCCAGGTCTTAGGCTTAAATCCAGTCTTAAAGTTAAGACTTTTGTCTCAGCTAAGTTTTGTCTTAAAACCATATTCACAAAGGGTGACTTAGCTAAGTCCAAGATTATCAAATAACCATAGTGGTTTTCTGTGTCATGTGACCTTTCTTTTCTATTCAAACTATACTATTGGTGACATATATCCTTCATTTAATGCATTTTATCTGAGGAAAAGTGCTGTTTTGAAATGGAAAACCTTGTTACCACATATGAGCTTCCCATAGACTGCTTTAGTGAGGTGTTCTGTATAATTATACTTTATTTACAGTCATGTCAAATTTTGAAGTGGAGAAAAGTTTATGGCGGCCATATTTAAGTCCTCTTTGTAAAATTTAAGCCCACTACCAACCAGTCTTAGAGTTGAGCCCTTGGCTAAGCCTAAGACTGGTCTTAAATTCTTTATGAATACCACTAAGCCTAAGACAAGGGTTTTAGCAGTTTTGGGGCAGAAACTTAAAGACAAAAGTCTCAACTTTAAGCCTAAGCCCTGGCTAAGACCTTTTGTGAATACGGGCCCAGGTTTACAAAGTTAAGCCCACTTCTAAGTAGACTTAGCCAAAACTTAGCAGCTTTGTGAAACCCTCTAAGTCTAAGAATACAGTCTTAGCCTGAATCTAAGATAAAAGTCTTAAATTTAAGTTAAAGTCTGGGCTAAGTCCTTTCTGTGAAACTGGCTCCTGGTGGTCCCACATTGAGTGTATGTTGTATGATAAGGTCAAACTCAACACTCACAAGGTTGTCTTGTTCTGAATTTATGTCCTATATCAAGGTCAAATTCTGTACTCACCAGGTAGTCCTGTATTGAGGCCACAGATACAGGTGTCTTCTCCCACTGTCTCTTGTATACTCTGTCACAGTCCAGTCCATAGGCTTTGGCGAGAGCAAGAGCCTCTCCATACTCCTCATTGTTAATCTGTGGACAAAGTTATACACTCTGTATACTGTCATGAATTTACTGTGATTCTCATTGGTCAAGTGGTGTCAAATGGCTGGATTACAAATTTGTATAAAAGTCTTGCTATTCCAATAATTCTGTTTGTCAACTGGAACCATGCTTTGAATGTTAGTAATGATATCTTTAAGTTGTTTTTTGTTTGTTTATTTACAAGATAGCACACTTACATTTATAAATATAAAGATACTGTGAAATAGTTTTAGTATGCACAAAAATACAGGACATCAAGTTAACTTGGTGGAACAGCCTATTGTTTTTGTTTCTATGAAAGAGCAATATTGGATAAATGTGATTTGTTTTCATGTAAGCTAAACATATATATGTATTCACCTTAATTCTACTAACCTGCCAATCAAACTATAAATTTGCCCCCAGTGGGGGATTATTACTATAATAACTAAAAGCCTGAGTTAAGGGCTATAGAGTAAGAAATCTAAAATTCGCCACATATCTGAAATTCGCCACATGTAAAAATACTAATAAAATAAATGAATTATGGTGAGATTTGTTGACTGTATAGTAAATTAAGGCTTTTTGAACTGAAAAATACCAATTTTTGGACAAAAACATCATTTTCTTCATAAAATTAACTAAGCTTTTAGAGGTGGCGAATTTTAGATTCCTGGCGAATTTTAGATTTCTTACTCTACACGCCAAAATTATAAAATAGAATTAATAAATAACAATAAGTTTCACTCCTGACACTAAGCTCCAATAAATCTTGTGCAGTTATCAGACTCTCCTGAGGCCAATCTTCTCTGAGGACAAAATCACTCGGGCCCCATTTTCACGGAAGAGTGTACAAGATACAAGTTGTACACCTGTGTTGTTAACTCAGGATGGTTTTAACTCAGGACACCCAAACATAAAAGGGATAAAAACTTCATCAAAATAATCATACCACCAATGTATTAATAATACACATGTGTATTTGTCATAACCCCACCAAAATAATATATTTTTGAATAATTTTTACCATATTATTCCTGAGATGATAGAGTGATACATTTAAAATGGCAGCCAGTGCAGATATACAGTGATGTTGCTGAACTCAATGTCCCTTAGGCACAACGTATATCCTTGTTAATTTGTGTAATGTTTTGTTTTATATGACATAGTATAATGTAAAAATACATCAATAAACACAAGATATAATAAAAATCACTTTAACTTTTGATTTAAGGAAATAGTATATCTTTTAAAAGTGTCCTGAGTTAAAAACAGAATGAAAATCCCAGAAATACATATTTGTTGTTGTTTAATTGACAAGGAGGCATTTTATACAGTATAATTTTCTGTGACTGCTAGACTGTCACTGTTCTTCTCATATGATAAGGATAAGCAGATATTCCATTATTTTTTGTTGTGTATTTACACTATTTGTTCAAAAAGTGTCCTGAGTTTGCAACACGGGTGTAGCAGCGAAAAGGTTAGACATAACACCCTAAATATTAGTTTTAGCACCCTAAAGATTGTAACTGAATTACAACCTAAAATGCTCACTGTGAAACATGTTTAAAAACTGGGACGACCATCAGCAATTACTATATGTGATCATACTCCCAATCTTCACGATTAAACGAACATGTTATACAAACAGAATAGTACATTTAGAACTACATTATTGAACCAGTATGGCAGCAAAACTGCAACAGTGAAACAAGAGTTTTAGTTTCACAAGCTGAAGAGTGAAGACAGATCACCTTGGTTACATTGACAGGAAGGGTAAACCAATCTAGCATTAATATTATAGCTATTTACATCTCCATTAGGAGGTTATATTTTTGGGTGTAGCTGTTTGTCCGTCTGTTTATTGGTCTGTGTTTGTGATAACTTTAAAAAGTAATGAATGGATCTCTCCAAAATTATTTTTGTGGGAAGGGCCTGACTAAAGGAAGATGTAATTATATTTTGGGAAACATTCTGGATAAAAAAAAAATAATAATAATAAAGAATTTCCAAAGGTCCCATTTTCAATTATTCTCAATGAGCTTGGATTTGTGGTCGACATTACTCAAAACTTAATCCACGGATCCTCTTGAACATTTTTATGTGGGTATGGCCTGGCCAATGGTAGCAAAGGTAGAAATGATTATAGAGTAAGAAATCTAAAATTCACCAGGAATCTAACATTCGCCACCTCTAAAACCTTAGTTAATTTTCTGAAGAAAATGATGTTTTTGTCTAAAAATTGGTATTTTTCAGTTCAAAAAGCCTTAATTTACTATACATTCAACAAATCTCACCACAATTCATTTATTTTATTAGTATTTTCACATGTGGCAAATTTCAGATAGGTGGCAAATTTTAGATTTCTTACTCTACTTATGAAAAAGACCTGGATCACATTCTGCATACAAAAATTCCTGAAATTTTGGAAATGTCCCCACTGTGGGCATTTGCACCCCATGAGTGCATTCTCATGTTATTTTCATAACATGTTTTGACCTTAGAACATTTTTTTTTGTTTTAATAAATGTGCAGTAAATCAGGCCAAGAAAACATTTTAGTGAAGATACAAATCTATAACCCAAGCTGTATCTCGATCTTTTCATTGAAAATCTGCTTTTTAATCATTACAACTGAGCAACAATTGGCAATCATCCATTCCATACATAAGAAAATTAAATATATCTCTAAGAAAAGACCTTACCCTCTTAGTGTAGAGTTCATCTGGTGTTGTGGATTTCAGACAAAGCAACCTGAAATACATAAGTTTAACAAGATGCACTCAGAGAGAGCAGAACACTCAACTGGATGTCACCCTACTAGTGTTATAAAGTATTCTATTATCGCCCATATATTGTTGTTTAAATTTTAACTGTGCAGAAAGACAGTGACCAAAATACTTTAGTGCTAAATGCTCACAAAAGCCCTTCCTTTTTCATTTGCAATCTCTTCTGAGCAGTATTGAAATTAGTGACAAATATCCTCGCAAAGAAATATAATGAATGAAGTTACGTAATTAGGACTTACTACACATCACTTACGTCAAAAGAGAGTCCAATTCTGATTGGACAAAAATTTGTGCGGAAGAAATCCATTCAAGATATTGATTTTCACGTACGGGACGAAGAGAAGCAGACTTCACTGTATATACCCAATTAAAAAGAACTAGAATCTCAAAAATGCAACACAATCATGTTCAATTTATTGCTAAGCTTCTACCAATACCCACCAAAATGCAACATTTTCTGGGGTTGATTTCCCAAAAGGTCTTAAACTTACCCCAGACTTAGGCTGTCATAGTCTCAACTCTCAAATCTGAGATTTTTGGTTTTCACAGAAGGGGTCTCGACTGACATGAAGCTTATAAAATAACCACAGTGGTTTTCTGTTTCATGTGACACTTTATTTCTAGTCAAAATATTATACTGATGACATAGGTCTTTTGTTTTAGACATTATATCTCTGGTATAATGCTATTTTGCAAAGAAAAACTTTGTAACGACATAAACACGACAAAGACTATTTTAGGTGTTGTTTTTTCTCATTTGCACCATATTTTCAGCCATTCCAAATTCTGAAGTGGAAACTTTTGGCGGCCATAGTTGAGACTTTGTTTACAAAAATTAGGCCCACTACCTTCCAGTCTCAACATCTAAGCCAGTGGTTCAGCCAAAGCTGAGACTACGACTATTAGCCTGAGCCTATGGGCTCAACTAAAATGTTCCAAAAGTCTGAGGCTGGACTTAAGACATTTCATACAGATTTCACGAAAGATCTCAGACTTAGCCCAGTCTCAACTTAACTTTGAGTCTGAGATCAGGGTAAAATCTTTTGAGAAATCCACCCCTGGTGTTAAGACCTCAAAGCTGGTTCCACATAAATTGGATTTGATACTAGTTCTACTTTTACAGTCTACTGTATTTCAAATTACCCCAATTCTCAGACACTTTTATGTTAAATTGGGTTGGTCTTGTAAGGTAGAAAAAATGCTTACTTGGGAAATCCCTTGTGATAATCAATGTTCATTTTGCAAATGTATTAACATTTTTCTATCGCATTTAGCAATGGTTGGAGCCTCGTTACAAGCTTAGGCATTTTAATCTGTGGCGGTAATCTCTCCGTGTCTGTCAGACAGTGTCACAGATTAGATCTCAAACTTGTTCATTTGGTTTTAACTTGGAACACATAGGATTTGTCAAAGAATAACAAGTACTAGATTGAGTGGCAGTGCCTTTTATTGGTGGCTAAAATATATCTATGTCTGTGAGACAGTTGATATTTATTTCAAACTGACAGGTGCACAGTTGACATTCACTTGATTTGCTTCTCAGTGGATCACTACCTATAAGTCCTTGTTGGACCTTTTTCTCACTGGCTGGGATCAAATGTCCATCACATAGTACAGTTCATATTTAACATATGACGAGAGACTTGCATAGACTGTTTTAATCACTGACTGGACCACTGCCTGTATCTCCTTACCTATATGTCCTTGTCACCAGTTTTGGCCTTTTTCTTGGTGGCTGGAATCTCTCCATATCCGTCACATAGTACACACCATATTTTAACATTCTTGTTGACCTCTGTATAAGGTCAAGGTCCATTTCATCCTCACTGTCCTCATACTCGTCCTCACTGCCACTTCCATCGCTGTCTGCCAGATGGCGTTTTAAGCTCTCATACTTGCAGTGACACTCGAGTGACAGGAAGCCTCCATCATGGGTCTTTGTGAGAATGGGGCCAGGTTCAAACCACTGCGGGGATTCTCCTGTACATTTTTTTTAAAGTTAAGTTAATTTTAAGTTACAGTAATTATAATTTTAAAAACTTCTGGTTTTATATTTCATCTTAGCTAGATCCACTACCTTCTGGGACATCATTCAAGGTCCAATAGGGGTGGCCAAACTTAAAGTACCAATATCTCACTTACAACTATTTCTTCAGGTTTGTAATGTGAAACCAATCTGCATCAAATCAAGAGCTAAGCATCTTTTTATGTCACTGAATTTGACCTTGGGCCCATTATTGAAGGTCAAACAGGGATGGCCGAACTCAAAAGTCCCAATATCTCACATTTAATTAATCTGAAATTTTTTTTGGATGTGAAGCAAACCTATAGGAAATCATGGCCCGAGAATCTTTTGATGTGATTTAAATTGATATAGAGCCACTGGTTCAAGGTTAATCTTGGATTCCAAGCTTACCAGTCTAAATCTGACTTATTTTTGGTCCTAGAAATTAGGGATATGAAAACAAGAATCTTTTGATGCAGTCAGATTTGACCTTGGACCCCTCCTTAAAAGTCAAACAGGATGAGCCAAACTTAAAAGTACTTAAAATCTCGCTTTTCACAGCAATTTTTGGGATGTGAAATCAACCTCTTTTTGTGTATGTGTGGTCACATTGGTCCGTGGGTCCCTCATACAAGATTGAACAGGATCGGCCAAAGTTAAATGTGTCTATATTTTGCTATTTATTGGCCTTATAGGTTAGGCATCTGAAACCAGTCAGTAAAAATTCATGGGCTGGGTATCTTGTGCTGTGGCCAAATTTGATCTTGGGCCTGTCATTAAATAAAAGACCTCTCACTTGTTACTGGTCTTAGAGGTTTTAGACTTTAGTATAAATGCTCTAGAGGAAATGATTAGATACCATCTTGGGGGTAAGCTAGGGTGCTACCTAGCTAGGGTGCTTAGTCTTTCAGGTGGAGAGAATGTTCAATGATTTTCCGATGTGCTACGTCTAGTTTATTTGAACAGTGCCAGTTCGGTGATTTTATTATACAAGATGACATCGAAACAAAAAATAATTTTGATAATATCCTGGGGGATTCTTTGCCTTTCACTGGGGATAGGACCCAGAGGACCATAATTTTAAGTGGTAATCCAAGTCACTATGTATCTGTCTGTACGTGGGATTATACCCAGGTTCTCTGTCTTCCTACGGGAGTATGTTACCCAATAGGCCACAGTGGCAGATGACAGTGACAAGACAGAGGAATTATATTATACATAGTATATCATAAATTTCCACTACTTATGTCATGGCAGTCCACTGTCTTGAGTGTTAGTGGCAAACAACTCTGCACAATGGGGAAACAAATCTTGCTAAGTCTTAGGTACCGACATAACTAATTACAAATTTTTCTTCTAGTCTCGTCACCAAAATCAGGGCAATGCCATCTGGTCAGTATGAAAAGGTCTATGTTAACAGAATTTTTGTTTCCATTCCATTTTTGTTTCATACTCTGTGAGTGTGTGAAAAAACCTTTACTTACCTAGCAGGTTGTGTAGGTTTTCTGCATTGGCCACAGTTACAGCCCCAGTACCACGGGACAGAATCACTGACTAGAAAAACAAACCCATGGAATAACTAGAATAAAAACAGCCTCAAAATAAGCAAACAAGAGGAGAGTGCCCATGAACGGGCACTGTGTCAGCTGACTGAGTGTTTTTGATTTGTGAAGGTAATAATGAGAGGAAAGCATAATGATAAGGGAAAGTGCTGTACAGAAGTACAGTAAATGGTAATTGAACAGCATGTTCAAAAGAAATTCTGAACCTGACACAAGAAAAGGACAAAAAAGTTGTGCCCTGCAAATGGTATTATGAAGGAAAGTAACAAGGTAACTGTTTAAGTGTAAAGAGTAGGTTAAAACATATTTAAAGAAATACTGCAAATGCAGTATCCTCGTACGACCTTGAAGAAGGGGTCCACGGTCAAATCCAACAACACAAAAATATTCCCAGCCCATGATTTCCTATAGGTTGGTTTACCATCCCAAACCTCTAGGACCAATAATAAGCGAGTTATAAGAACTTTTAAGTTTGGCTGTCCTTATTTGACCTTGAAGGAGGGGTCCAAAGGTCAAATCTGACCACAGCAAAAGATTCCCAGCCCATGATTTCCTATAGGATGGTTTACCATCCCAAACCTCTAGAACCAGTAATAAGCGATTTATAGGCACTTTTAAGTTTTGCTATCTTTGTTTGACCTTGAAGGAGGGGTCCAAGGTCAAATCCGACCACACCAAATGATTCCCAGCCCATGATTTCCTGTAGGTTGGTTTACCATCCCAAACCTGTAGGACCAATAACAAGCGAGTTATAAGCAATTTAAAGTTTGGCTATCCTCAACTGACCTTGAAGGAGGGGTCCAAGGTCAAATCTGACCACACCAAAAGAATCCCAGCCCATGATTTCCTATATGTTGTTTTACCATCCCAAACCTCTAAGACCAATAATAAGCGAGTTATAAGCACTTTTAAGTTTGGCTATCCTCGTTTGACCTTGAAGAAGAGGTCCAAGGTCAAATCGGACCACATCAACAGATTCCCAGCCCATGATTTCCTATATGTCTGTTTTCCATCCCAAACCTCTAGGACCAATAATAAGTGAGTTATAAGCAAAGTAGCTATTACTCAGCTATGCAATGAGCTACATGTCTGAATTTTTACTATATTATAGCTGACCCAAAAGTAGGTGAACAACATATTTAAGCAAAATACTGTAAATGCAATAGTTTTCAAGTTACAACTGATTTACTCAATAGTGAGAACCTGAAAATAGCTATTCTCAGCTATGCCATGAGCTATAGGTCTGTAATTTCACTATGTTATAGCTGACCCAAAAGCAGGTGAACAACATATTTTAACAAAATACTCCAAATGCAATATTTTTCAAGTTACAATTGATTTACTCAACAGTCAGTACCTGAAAATAGCTATTGCTCAGTTGTGCCATGAGCTACAGGTCTGTAATTTCACCATGTTATAGCTGACCCAAAAGTAGCTTAAATAACATATTTACACAAATTTCTGTAAATGCAATAGTTTTCAAGTTATAAATGATTTACTCATCAGTGATAACCTCAAAGTAGCTATTACTCAGCTATGCCATGAGCTACAGGTCTGAAATTTTACTGTGTTATAGCTGACCACAAAATAGGTGAATAACATATTGAAACAAAATACTCTAAATGCAATAGTTTTCAAGTTATAAGTGATGTACTGAACAGTGATAACCTCAAAGTAGCTATTACTGAGCTATGCCATGAGCTACAGGTCTGAAATTTTACTATGTTATAGCTGACCCCAAAATAGGTGAATAACATATTGAAACAAAATACTCTAAATGCAATACTTTTCAAGTTATAAGTGATTTACTTAACAGTGATAACCTAAAAGTAGCTATTACTCATCTATGCCATGAGCTATAGGTCTGTAATTTCACTATGTTATAGCTGACCCAAAAGTAGGTGAACAACATATTTTAACAAAATACTCCAAATGCAATATTTTTCAACTTACAACTGATTTACTCAACATACAGTACCTGAAAATAGCTATTGCTCAGCTGTGCCATGAGCTACAGGTCTGTAATTTCACTATGTTATAGCTGACCCAAAAGTAGCTGAATCACGTATTTACACAAATTTCTGTAAATGCAATTGTTTTCAAGTTATAAGTGATTTACTCAACAGTGATAACCTCAAAGTAGATATTACTCAGCTATGCCATGAGCTACAGGTCTGAAATTTTGCTATGTTATAGCTGACCCCAAAATAGGTGAATAACATATTTAAGCAAAATACTGTAAATGCAATAGTTTTCAAGTTACAACTGATTTACTCAATAGTGAGAACCTGAAAATAGCTATTGCTCAGTTATTCCATGAGCTATAGGTCTGTAATTTCACTATGTTATAGCTGACCCAAAAGCAGGTGAACAACATATTTTAACAAAATACTCCAAATGCACTATTTTTCAAGTTACAACTGATTTGCTCAACATATAGTACCTGAAAATAGTTATTGCTCAGTTCTGCCATGAGCTACAGGTCTGTAATTTCACTATGTTACAGCTGACCCAAAAGTAGCTGAATAACATATTTACACAAATTTCTGTAAATGCAATAGTTTTCAAGTTATAAGTGATTTACTCAACAGTGATAACCTCAAAGTAGCTATTATTCAGCTATGCCATGAGCTACAGATCTGAAATTTTACTATGTTATAGCTGACCCCAAAATAGGTGAATAACATATGAAACAAAAGACTCCAAATGCAATAGTTTTCAAGTTATCAGTGACTTACTCAACAGTGATAACCTAAAAGTAGCTATTACTCAGCTATGCCATGAGCTACAGGTCTGAAATTTCACTATGTTATAGCTGACCCAAAAGTAGCTGAATAACATATTTATACGAAATTCTCTAAATGCAATAGTTTTCAAGTTACAAGTGATTTTACTCAAGATGGTAGTTACTGAAAAGCCCAAAAGTAGCTATTACTCACTTAGCTATTGAGACAGACACCCAAGTTACTCACCATGTTGTAGCTATGAAAAAAGTAGCTGAATAACATATTTTAACAAAATGCTCTAAATGCAACACTTTTCAAGTTATAAGTGATTTAGTGCATGATTTCATGAATTTTAATGCATTAAAAATTATCAAAAAAATTTATTAAAAAAAACTAAGACAGATCCAGGTCTCATACTCACACAAGAGAATCTACCTCTGGCCTAGTACATATATGCAAGATATGAGAGAAATCCCTGCAATAGTCACTGAGAAAATTATTATAAAGTGTTGAAATTTTCACACTTTTGGTGGGGGTACCTCCCTTGTAACGTCTCTAGCAAACAGACGAACAGACAGATTTGCATGCCTTGAACAATTTTTCATCCTCGATAGATAAGGTATCTTTTAACAAAAACAGCATGTCTCTAGGCCTTGTAGTTTTGGAGAAGAAGTTGTTCACGCGGACGCAGACGCCCACGCCGCAGAGTGACGACATAAAAACATAGATGTTTGCAAATGTTACTTTATTTCCTTCAATGCATGAATCTTGATTGCTTACATACCAGAAATGATCGACTTAATGTGGTACATATATTAACACGTATGTGTTTTCTTTTTAGCTTATATCTCTTAAGGTTATAATCCTATTGTAATCCTGTTGAATTGTTAACTTGAACAAGAACCTCTTGTTGAATCAAGGTAAAGTAAATTTTATTTACATAAGTTGCAGTAAATGTGAAACCTAATGTAATTTGGGATTCCCTTGATGAAACCTTCGCCCTTTAATATTACAAATTTTGCAGTTTTCACACCTGGTCAGACCACCAGTTGGTGTCTGCTAGCCAGAAGGCTTTCAGATGTTCCTTCATCATCTTCCTCTTCTTGGGATTTTCTGCTATTGTTTGGTTCACCTCATCATAATTAGGCTGCAAAAAAAAAGTTAATTAGGGACCAAAATGAGGCTCTGTATCAGCTGACTCATATTCTAATGAATATATTGACAAAATTAAATTTTCTTTTAAATGTACATTTTTTCCTTACACTTCAGATGTATGAAACAGATGAAGCCTAGTGTGTTCTGCTTCCCAATGTCTTACAAATTATGATGTAATGTGCAATTCTATTCTTACCAAAATAATTCATTAACTCCACCAGTAGAAGTTATGTAATCATTGGGGTTTGTCCGTCTGTTTTTTTTTGCTTATTAGTGGATAGTGTCACTCTAAAAGTTATGGATGGATTTTGTTCAAATTTTCAGTGTCAATATATGCTTAAGTAAGAAGTGATTAAATTTTGAAGGTGTCAATGCCACCACCACCAGTGTTAGGGCCACCTTAAAGTAAAAAAAAAAATGAGGTTTTTACGCCATTGACCCTCTGGCCAGGCATAGGTCTGTGCTCTGAGTGCCTTTTCTAGTTTGTACTTTAACGCATTACATTGAAATATTAGTTTCGCATGACATACCTATATAATTAACATCAGTTTTAGAAATACATCTTATTTCCCCTTTTTACCCAAAATGCATTCACTAGTTTATGACCCCCCTATCTTCCACAGGAGATATTACCATCTCAATAACTTTGGACATTAGATGCTGTATTGTACCTGACCTTACCATTCCAACCCTGCTGTTTACCTGTTCATCTAGTGCCCACGTCTTCCTAAGTCTGAGTGATGGCACGTCCCACAGTGACAGTCTGCCAGACTGGTGTAAAGAGGTCAAAATATGTCCACTGGGTGACAGGGCCAGACCACAGATACCATCCTACAACAGGAAAATACAGACACAAGTATAAAACAAAGAAACCATCCTGAAAAAGCAAGACTTCCAACATTTTGTCCTAAAACAGACTACTATTTCTAATATTTTGTATCTTTGATTTTGTTATTTGAATTGAATATTTGGACAGGTCAAAGATTACATTTTGAAGAACAAATAATGTGAATATCAGGTCAAAAATGTCACTTTTGGAATGATCTTCCTAATAATGTACCCTGTACAACATCTATTGCCTCCTGCTGGAAAAAGCTCAAAACTTACCTGTTTGCAAAAGCCTATCCACCACAGCTTCCCTGTCACCCCTCTGTAGGGACATCATCGTGTACCGTGATATCATCATATTGCCGATAGTTCAAGTCCGCACACGATATTGAGCCTTGTATTCATAACCCGATTTCCGGGGTTTAGTTACCATGTTAGTGAAAATCAAATACGCGGGTGTACATGAGCCTGAACTCGTAACTGGAAATGGCCCTTCAGTTGAAGATTCTTGAATTGTACCCTTAATAAAGTAAAAATCTACAGGGTTTATAATGTTTTGAATTAAAAATATGAAGTTGAAATGTAGATATTAACTTAGCAATTAATACCGTGATATCGCCAACTGTTTTTCTCATGGTATCGAGGCAGCAAACTTCTACATGATGACATCCTTACCCCTATGTCTTCTTTGGTTTATCCTGGCTATTTTGTTGGACTTACAATGGATTATTCATATTGGTTTTGTTCAGTTGTGCCTTAGAGTCTGCCAATTGATGGACATTAAATGCTATAAAAGCAAACATTAGATAAGATTAGATTTTATTTACTTATAAGCAAAAAACAGAGGTTAACACACATTTGCCACCACTAAAACCTCACTTAATTCTATGAAAAAAAAATGATGTTTTGTCCGAAACTTGGCATATTTCATACTCAAAAAGCCTTAATCTACTAAACATTCAACAAATCTCACCTTAATTCATTCATTTTATTAGTGTTTCCACTTCCGGCATATTTCAGACATGTGGCCAATTTTAGATTTCTTATACTACATCAATTTCAACTTTTTTCTCAGACTGTCTTATTTGTTAAACAAACAGCATGGTTCATCTCACCTCCTCTTTGTCTCCATACCACCAGCTCATCCTTGTCATAGACTTCAGCCTCCTCATCACTCGCCGCTGCTGCTGAGCCTGAAAATAAATAAACATTAAGGCTAGGAATGAATAGTAAAAACACAGTGTGCGAATTAGGGGAAGGATGGGGGAATTGCAATTGTGTCTATCTGTCTGTATGCACAACTCAAAATAGCCAGCCTCGGCAAGCAAGAACCCCAGCCCACAGGTACAACTAAATGGGCAACAACATTGACATTTGGGAGAATCTTAGGAACAACTTCAGTTGTAAGAAGTATACAAAATCCAAAGTGCTGCCATGACAACTGTTGTTGCTAGATACATCCCCCCCACCCTCCCCACCCCCAAAAAGAAAAAAAAACAAAAAAATACAACCTAATCAGCTCTTGACCGTTTTGGGGTAAACATACCCTGAAAATTTGCAGAAAATCCGTGCATGGGTTTAGGCTGTGGAACACCCACAAACTTCAACACCCAAAATTCTTAAAAGTGTTGGCATGGCAACAGTTGTTAACTGATACCTGCCAAAACTGAATCAGCTCTAGATACTCTTAGAGTAAACATAACCTCAAAATTTGGTGAAAATCCATGCATGGGTTTAGGCTGTGGAACACTGACAAATGTTAAGACCAAAAAAGTGTTGCATGGGTAAAAGTGTTGCATGGGCAACAGTTGTTGCCGGATACCCCCAAAACCTAATTAGCTCTAGAACCACTTAGGGTAAACATGCCCTGAAAATTTAGTGAAGATCCATACATGGGTTTAGGCTATAAAACACTTACAAGCTTTATGCCTGACGCTAACGCTGACACCACCTGGGTGGCTCAGGGGACGACTATAACCCCAGCCTTTATGGGCTCGGGCTGAAAACTATACATATGACTCATAATGTTTCACAAGGTGGGTGTAAAACCAGTAGCTTGGTCCTCCTAAAAGATTATTCTGATCTAGATCCAAGTTGAGTCTCCAAATTTTTTTTCTTTATATTTCAAAATATTTACACTTACTGGAATTAAAGTTTACAGCACAGAGGACTAGGGATGGGTTGTTATGAAAAATATGTACATTGGGAGGTCGCCTGTGCAAAACCGTACCAATTCCGGGACTCCGCGTTTTAGTACACCCCAAACAAAATTGGGACTTTTCCTCTTCACAACATAGCAATAAACATCCTCAAATGAACAAAATATGAAATAAAAGCTTATAATTTTTTCAGATTTCTTGCTACTTCCCAATATTTTAAGTTTTCTTTCAATTATATGAACTGACAAGCGAGATTGAGGTTATAAATTGTCGTAACCAAAACATGACTGTTCTGCTCAACGTAATCGCTTGTACTGTTTCAAGTGTGCAAATGTATGAAAATTGGGGATAAAAGCTTGTTGGGGTGTGTATCTAAAATTTTAATATTTCCTTCAATTTTATGTGTTGACAGGGGAAGTGGTGGTTTACTAAAATCTCATCACAGTATTTCAGTAAAATGGTCTCGATGCCGAGATACCGGGCCTACCGACCCATCCCTACAGAGGACTATATACAAAAGACAAGCAAGGTGTGTTGGGAGGTCATACTAGTGGGTACATTGTTTACCGATATTGCAGATACATGTATTTATTGGTTTGGGACAGGGTTGCCAACATCGAGGTCTAAAAATGCATATCAATATTGCCACTGTAAACTAATTCTGAAAAATATTGGAAATAAAGCCTAAATCTGAAGAAACTTTACACTTTCATCTCACATTTTTGAAGTTTTCAATGAGTTTCTGATGAAATTGCAATGTTTTGTTTTTATAAATTTTGCTTCCGGTTATTGAAAAAGTTATTAATCTAGGCTTTCTAATAGCTGAGACTTCATCAAAACAACAAAACGTGTAATTTTATATACTTGGTGAAATACGTCATATTTTCATTTTATACTGTGTGAAAATGACATTTTCGCATTTAAAAACATCTTGTGAAAGCCATTTCCATCTGTAAAATACCGCTCATGTATTAATTTTCATAATCCAATTATTTTTTACCAAATCAGTGACAAGCGCATGAAATACAGGATTTTATTTGTTTCAAAGCCATGGTAACCAGTTTCAATTTTTGTAAACGATCCCACCACTAGTTCTAGTTATGGCTACTTTTCACAGGTCGGACTTTCAGTTTTCCTGGTGCTGGTATTTAGAAATTACTTCTACTTGGGCAAAAGTCTTGATATGGTCATTCTACTTACAGTAAGAAATCTAAAATTTGCCACATATCTGAAATTTGCCACATGTGGAAATGCTAATGAAAATAATGAATTGAGGTGAGATTTGTTGAATGTATAGTTAATCCAGGCTTTTTGAACTAAAATACACCAGGTTTAAGACAAAGCACTATTTTCTTCATGGAATTAACTGAGGTTTTAGAGGTGGCGAATTTTAGATTTCTGGCAAATTTTAGATTTCTTACTCTATACAAAATGTACTGTACCTCATAAAGGTCCTGTTCATAGTCAGTGACAATCTTGTAATGAGGACTGCCTGACAACATCCTCCAGCTGGTTAACCCATATTTTTGGGAGTCCGGAGTATCTTCATCAACATCCCTGTCACCACAGCCTCCAACCAGCAACACGCCATGCCTGGCAATGTAATAAAAACCTTTAGTAAGAGATGTGAAATTCGCCAAAGTACAGCAGAAACTCTATTATCCCACCCTCTATTATCCAAATTTTCACTTATCCAACCTCAAATCCACTCTCCTAACTCCATTTTAGCCGGTTACTTTAGCCCTTCTATTATCTGACCAAATTGTTACTCCCCCAAGAGGATCGGATAACAGTGGTTCTACTGTATGTGACAATCACAGCTGTAGAAAATCCCTTCTTTAAGTTCTATATTTCTTTGCCTTGTGGGAATGTTTTTACACATTTATGATTTTTGTGATTATATTATGGGAATAACCCCCAACAATACCGTGGTATATGCATTTCACCATGGTTTGAGGTTATAAACCCCAAAGGCAAAGCCTGAGAAGGAAAACTCTCTCCAAACCATGGTAAAATTCTGTGTATACCTTGGTTTGGAGGGAGTTATTCCTACTCTAACATGACTAATTATTTTAATCTGAATAATTATTACAAATTTCACAGTAAAATGGTTATTTTGATGAAAACCATAATGAGCGATACTTGAAACGTACCAAGTTATGCTGATTTTACCCATGAAATATTTCCTTGATCAACCAACCAGAATCGACGACACATCAAAATTCCCATTATATATAGTATGTGTACTGCAAAACCCACAATTACCTGTATTTGGATTTTCTGTTCAACATGCAAGTACTACATGACAACAGTCAGGTAGCAGTATTATTGGTGAAGAAAATTAATAAACATACATATAACATGTATTTGTGATTTTGGACATTTTAATCTGTAACTGCTTTAAGTTACTTCCTTCAATGACACTTTGAACTCTGAAAATAAAAGCTTGACATACACGTTTCCTATGGATGTCTAGAATGGCTTTTTGATGCTTTGTACTTGAAGGTTGAAGTTCTAAAATTCAACATTATGGGAAACATGACATCATCCTTGTGATTTCCCATTAGGGATGGGTCGGTAGGCCCGGTGTTTCGGTAATGAGACCAGTTCACTGAAATACCGTGATGAGACTTTACAACCGCCACTTCGCTTGCCAGCACATATAATGGAAGGAAAACTTAAAATATTGAGAAGAACCCATAAAATTGAAGAAATTATAAGCCTCTATTACTGCCATGTTTGGGTTACGATACTTTATAACCTTAATCTCGCTTGTCAGCTAATATAGAAGAAGGAAAACTTAAAATATTGGAAACAAACCAGAAATCTGAAGAAATTCTGCACTTATATGTTATATTTTGTGTACTTATGGACTTTTATTGCGATGTCTTTAAGAGGAACGTCCATGTTGGTTGGGGTGTACTAAAACACGAAATCCCGGAATCAGTACGGTTTTGCATTGGCCACCTCCCGATGTACAGATTTTTGGTACCGACCCATTCCTATTTGCCATACACGTAATGCACACTTGTATTTTATACCCACTAATGTCCAACATCTGTAGGAATTTTTGTACCTAATTTCTACTGGTACCTGTAACGGTACAGTATTTTCTGATTTCATGCCACCAAAACTAGTTCTACTTCTACCTAAATATGACTTTCATTTCTTCTACCAACATATCTTACCCTGAAACGTCAAATGTTCATTCTAAACAGGCAACTCTACTGCATTCATTCTATACACATATACCTGAGTAACCCAGACACTTACTTTTCTTGGTACAACACTGCCCCAATTCCCTTGGGGTAATGCCTGCTAAATGTAAAGGAGTGGATCAACTGATGGTCTCCTTCACGGCTAAAAAACAACAGAAATAATTGGGGTTTTTTTATATTAGGGTAAAAAATTTGCAGTCAGAAACTATCCTTTGGTGACTTTTTATAATTAAAGATTAATAAATTCTATTTTCAAGTGGCTGGCAATTTTGTTCAGTGACAGAAGATGCTAGAGTAAGAAATCTAAAATTCGCCAGGAATCTAAAATTCGCCACCTCTAAAACCTTAGTTAATTTTATAAATAAAATGATGTTTTTGTCCAAAAATTGGTATTTTTCAGTTCAAAAAGCCTTAATTTACTATACAGTCAACAAATCTCACCACAATTCATTTATTTTATTAGTATTTTCACATGTGGCGAATTTCAGATATGTGGCGAATTTTAGATTTCTTACTCTACTACTACCAGGCGAAGTTGGCTTTGCACCCCAAAAGAAAAGTTGACAGCAAATATACTGAAGTATGAGACCTGTGAAATTTATGTGTACACATTGTGTATGATTTCTTTTATTGATGAGTAATCAAAACACTGTAAGACTACAAATTACAGTCAATCAATACAGCTAATGGAATTTAAATATTGATGTTAAAAGTGTCAACCTCAAAACTGTTTTCACACCTCGCTAGGCAGTTTTTCTGAAAAATATTGCCATTGTTTATTGGTATTTTATATTTTTTAAATTACTGATCAGGATAAACATTGTCTTTGGTTAAATAACATTTTTATGTAGCAAAAATAAATTAATTTTATTTTTTCACACTTCAATTCCTCACCTTAGTTTAAATAACCATAACTTCATACCTTTTTGTGATTCTGATTATGTTTAACTGTGTTACAGAGTATACTAACAGGAACTTTCACACTGATGTTAATTTCACTGATCAGTTGGTCATTGGAATATAGTAAAACTAAAAAATCACTCACACAGTATTACTACCCACTAATATTAACTAACGGAGTATTCACCTTACATAGTACTTCTTCAGGGTTCCTTGGTAGTTGACTACTATCAACTCACAGTTCCTGAAAACATTATAAATGTGAATTCAGCAAAATAAAGTATCAGCAAATAATTACATTATGCGATGATGAGACCCTTTTATGTTTAATGATGAATGAAGTCCGATGAATTAATTATTTATAGTTTAGTTTATTATAGTGACATGTATTATGTTGACAAGGATTATACAAAAAGTATTGAAGTAATACCCAGCCCTATATGGGCTTATAAGTCACTTTAAACAGATAGTAAATAACAAACAGAGCAAACATGTTTTGAGCTAGGAAACAATAAATAAGAAAGCAATCCAATACATAAAAGTTAACAATATAATTTACTTTTTCTTTCTTGCCACAAATCAAAAATAAAACTAGAGGATCGCTCGCAAAAAAAAAAGATAATGTTTTTGCACATAAAGGTGAGTGCTAAAGTATTAAGAAAATGCTTCATTTCTAGCCTTATACTGTTGTGGCAATCAAAGTCAGCGCAGTCTGCTCTATCTAGCACGGTTTTCAAGATATAAGCATTTTTGTGTTTTGCAAAAAATTCAAAATGTCCGCTATACTTGGCGAGACAAAAATATTTTGAAAATTGGCATGGCTACACTGCAGAGATACCCAGCAGGTCAAAAATTTTGTTGAGTTCGCTCCATATAGCACGGTTTTCGAGATATAAGCATTTTTGTGTTTTGCAAAAACTTTGAAAATTCAAAATGGCCACCATTTTTGGGGAGACAAAAATTTTTGTCAAGACCACTGCCCCGGTGTGTATCTCCCGCCGAGCATTAAAGCAGAAGAAATAGCTTTTCCGAGATATTCACAATTTTTCATTTTCGTGTGTGAAAGCTCTTCCAAAAGTAGGTGAATGAGTTATTTGAGAAAAATTGGCTATCTGCAATACTATTAAGAGACAATTCACATTTATTCATTTTGAGTAGGTGAATAATTATCTATGGGTCTGAAACTTCACCAAGTGAAAGCTCTCCCAAAAGTAGGTGAATGAGTTATTTGAGAAAAATTGGCTATCTGCAATACTTTTAGAGATAATTCGCATTTACTCATTTTGAGTAGGTGAGTAATTAGCTATGGGTCTGAAACTTCACCATGTGAAAGCTCTCCCACAAGTAGATGAATCAGTATTTGATAAAAATTGGGTATCCGCAATACTTTTACAGATAATTAGCATTTACTCATTTTGAGTAGGTGAATAAATAGCTATGGGTCTGAAACTTCACAGAGTGAAAGCTCTCCCAAAAGTAGGTGAATGAGTTATTTGAGAAAAATTGGCTATCTGCAATACTTTTAGAGATAATTCACATTTACTCATTTTGAGTAGGTGAATAATTAGCTATGGGTCTGAAACTTCACCAAGTGAAAGCTCTGCCAAAAGTAGGTGAATGAGTTATTTGAGAAAAATTGGCTATCTGCAATACTTTTAGAGATAATTCGCATTTACTCATTTTGAGTAGGTGAGTAATTAGCTATGGGTCTGAAACTTCACAGAGTGAAAGCTCTCCCAAAAGTAGGTGAATGAGTTATTTGAGAAAAATTGGCTATCTGCAATACTTTTAGAGATAATTCGCATTTACTCATTTTGGGTAGGTGAGTAATTAGCTATGGGTCTGAAACTTCAAGTGAAAGCTGTCCCAAAAGTAGGTGAATGATTTATTTGAGAAAAATTGGCTATCTGCAATACTTTTAAGAGATAATTCGCATTTACTCATTTTGAGTAGGTGAGTAATTAGCTATGGGTCTGAAACTTCACCATGTGAAAGCTCTCCCGCAAGTAGATGAATGAGTTATTTGATAAAAATTGGGTATCCGCAATACTTTTACAGATAATTAGCATTTACTCATTTTGAGTAGGTAAATAATTAGCTATGGGTCTGAAACTTCACCATGTGAAAGCTCTCCCAAAAGTAGGTGAATGAGTTATTTGAGAAAAATTGGCTATCTGCAATACTTTTAGAGATAATTCGCATTTACTCATTTTGAGTAGGTGAGTAATTAGCTATGGGTCTAAAACTTCACCATGTGAAAGCTCTTCCAAAAGTAGGTGAATGAGTTATTTGAGAAAAATTGGCTATCTGCAATACTTTTAAGAGATAATTCGCATTTACTCATTTTGAGTAGGTGAGTAATCATCTACGGGTCTGAAACTTCACCATGTGAAAGCTCTCCCAAAAGTACATGAATGAGTTATTTGATAAAAATTGGGTATCCGCAATAGTTTTTGAGATAATTAGCATTTACTCATTTTGAGTAGGCAAGTAATTAGCTACGGGTCTGAAACTTCACCAAGTGAAAGCTCTTCCAAAAGTAGGTGAAGGAGTTATTTGACAAAAATTGGCTATCTGCAATACTTTAAGAGGTAATTCGCATTTACTCATTTTGAGTAGGTGAGTAATTAGCTATGGGTCTGAAACTTCACCAAGTGAAAGCTGTCCCAAAAGTAGGTGAATGATTTATTTGAGAAAAATTGGCTATCTGCAATACTTTTAGAGATAATTCGCATTTACTCATTTTGAGTAGGTGAGTAATTAGCTATGGGTCTGAAACTTCACAGAGTGAAAGCTCTCCCAAAAGTAGGTGAATGAGTTATTTGAGAAAAATTGGCTATCTGCAATACTTTTAGAGATAATTCACATTTACTCATTTTGAGTAGGTGAGTAATTAGCTATGGGTCTGAAACTTCACCATGTGAAAGCTCTCCCACAAGTAGATGAATGAGTTATTTGATAAAAATTGGGTATCCGCAATACTTTTACAGATAATTCGCATTTACTCATTTTGAGTAGGTAAATAATTAGCTATGGGTCTGAAACTTCACAGAGTGAAAGCTCTCCCAAAAGTAGGTGAATGAGTTATTTGAGAAAAATTGGCTATCTGCAATACTTTTAGAGATAATTCGCATTTACTCATTTTGAGTAGGTGAGTAATTAGCTATGGGTTTAAAACTTCACCATGTGAAAGCTCTTCCAAAAGTAGGTGAATGAGTTATTTGAGAAAAATTGGCTATCTGCAATACTTTTAAGAGATAATTCGCATTTACTCATTTTGAGTAGGTGAGTAATCATATACGGGTCTGAAACTTCACCATGTGAAAGCTCTCCCAAAAGTACATGAATGAGTTATTTGATAAAAATTGGGTATCCGCAATAGTTTTTGAGATAATTAGCATTTACTCATTTTGAGTAGGCGAGTAATTAGCTACGGGTCTGAAACTTCACCAAGTGAAAGCTCTTCCAAAAGTAGGTGAAGGAGTTATTTGACAAAAATTGGCTATCTGCAATACTTTAAGAGGTAATTCGCATTTACTCATTTTGAGTAGGTGAATAATTAGCTATGGGTCTGAAACTTCACCAAGTGAAAGCTGTCCCAAAAGTAGGTGAATGATTTATTTGAGAAAAATTGGCTATCTGCAATACTTTTAGAGATAATTCGCATTTACTCATTTTGAGTAGGTGAGTAATTAGCTATGGGTCTGAAACTTCACAGAGTGAAAGCTCTCCCAAAAGTAGGTGAATGAGTTATTTGAGAAAAATTGGCTATCTGCAATACTTTTAGAGATAATTCGCATTTACTCATTTTGAGTAGGTGAGTAATTAGCTATGGGTCTGAAACTTCACCATGTGAAAGCTCTCCCACAAGTAGATGAACGAGTTATTTGATAAAAATTGGGTATCCGCAATACTTTTACAGATAATTCGCATTTACTCATTTTGAGTAGGTAAATAATTAGCTATGGGTCTGAAACTTCACCATGTGAAAGCTCTCCCAAAAGTAGGTGAATGAGTTATTTGAGAAAAATTGGCTATCTGCAATACTTTTAGAGATAATTCGCATTTACTCATTTTGAGTAGGTGAGTAATTAGCTATGGGTTTAAAACTTCACCATGTGAAAGCTCTTCCAAAAGTAGGTGAATGAGTTATTTGAGAAAAATTGGCTATCTGCAATACTTTTAAGAGATAATTCGCATTTACTCATTTTGAGTAGGTGAGTAATCATCTACGGGTCTGAAACTTCACCATGTGAAAGCTCTCCCAAAAGTACATGAATGAGTTATTTGATAAAAATTGGGTATCCGCAATAGTTTTTGAGATAATTAGCATTTACTCATTTTGAGTAGGCGAGTAATTAGCTACGGGTCTAAAACTTCACCAAGTGAAAGCTCTTTGGGATAGCTGCTCTGCAGAGATACCCTGAAGATCAAAAATTTCGTCGAAATCGCTCTATGTAGCACGGTTTTCGAAATATTAGCATTTTTGTGTTTTGCAATTTTTGCGCAAAAATTCGAAAATTCAAAATGGCCGCCATTTTTGGCAAGACAAAATTTTTTTGAAAATGCATGGCTACTCTGCAGAGATACCCTGTGGGTCAAAAATTTCGTCGAAATCGCTCTATCTAGCAGGGTTTTCGAGATATAAGCATTTTTATGTTTTGCAATTTTTGCGAAAAATTCGAAAATTCAAAATGGCCGCCATTTTTGGCGAGACAAAAATTTTTTTGAAAATTGGCATGGTTACTCTGCAGAGATACCCTGTGGGTCAAAAATTTCGTTGAAATCACTCTATCTAGCTGGGTTTTTCAAGATATAAGCATTTTTATGTTTTCCAATTTTTGCGAAAAATTAGAAAATTCAAAATGGCCGCCATTTTTGGCGAGACAAAATTTTTTTGAAAATTGGCATGGCTACTCTGCAGATATACCCTGTGGGTGAAAAATTTCGTCGAAATCGCTCTATCTAGCAGGGTTTTCGAGATATAAGCATTTTTATGTTTTGCAATTTTTGCAAAAAATTCGAAAATTCAAAATGGCCGCCATTTTTGGCGAGACAATTTTTTTTTTAAAATAGGCATGGCTACTCTGCAGAGATACCCTGCGGGTCAAAAATTTCGTCAAAATCGCCCTATCCAGTACGGTTTTTGAGAGATAAACATTTTTATGTTTTGCAATTTTTGCGAAAAATTCGAAAATTCAAAATGGCCGCCATTTTTGGCGAGACAAAAATTTTTTCAAAACTGAGATAACTACTCTGCAGAGATACCCTGTGGGTCAAAAATTTCGTCGAAATCGCTCTATCTAGCACGGTTTTCGAGATATAAGCATTTTTGTGTTTTGCAATTTTTGCGAAAATTTCGAAAATTCAAAATGGCCGCCATTTTTGGCGAGACAAAAAATTTTTCAAAATTGGGAAAACTACTCTGCAGAGATATCCTGCGGGTCAAAAATTTCGTCGAAATTGCTCTATCTAGCACGGTTTTTGAGATATAAGCATTTTTGTGTTTTGCAATTTTTGCGAAAATTTCGAAAATTCAAAATGGCCGCCATTTTGGGCGAGACAAAAATGTTTTGAAAATTGGGGAAACTACTCCGCAGAGATACCCTGCGGGTCAAAAATTTCGTTGAAATCGCTCTATCTAGCACGGTTTTCGAGATATAAGCATTTTTGTGTTTTCCTTATTTGGAAAATTCGTAATGATTAATTAATCATTAATTACTCGGCCATTTCTTAACCAATCAGTGCCAAAATCTATCACGACAAGATTCTGAGAAATACTTGTTAATTTTTTTTATTATAACTCTGGACTTCAAAATAGTTATTAAATGCATACTGGTAGCCCTATTCATAAACAAGACTGAAAAAAAAAATTATCTCTAGAAACATGAGCCTCGCTAGAGCTAGCGCTTAAAAATACTTAAAATGTGACTGATTAAAATGAAAGAATCTTTAGGCCTGTAAAGACTGATGATAAATATGAATGGTTTATTATTTTGAAGAATTCTTCATCTTTTATCAGTCTTGTACAACCATACACCATGGAGCTAACAGTCAAGAAAACCAGAATTTCTATATTTTTGGTCAGTTTAGATCACTTTGTTCAGTTGAAAGATCACTTTTATCTGAATCTGTTGTATCAGACAGTATTGGTTCTATTGGATCAGTGTGGTGTGTACTGCTCTTTTGAGACTGTCAAATATAAATCGGCGTTGCTGCATATCTGGTAGCCGGTAACACAGTAATTTATTTCCGAAGCCATCAACGGTAACTACAGTGGTTGTAAATGGACAATAATTAAGGAATGTATGCGATCGTGGTACTTTGTTTTTCATTGAATCACAGTTTAAGTAACTATAACTTTCTAATTTTTATAATTGCTTCACCATTATGTTTAGAGTAATGAACTGCATTCTGTCACACTGGCAATTTTATGCTTATTTGACAAATTTATAACAATATACATGGTAATTATCATCTACAGAATAAACTACCAGTTGTGCCACTTTAGTGACAACAAAGTGACAGAATTAACGTCCATTTTTATTCCTAATCTGATCATTTAAATTTTAAATGCATTAGAAATCTGTCAATGATGGTAGGACAGCCACTTCAAACATAAATACTGACACATATAAAAGTAAAAAACTTTACCATTTTTTGTTGTTTTCACAAGGTTTGAATATCAGTGCACAGATAGCTCTGCTAAGGTCAATGGGTGCATTCGGCTGTGGTACCCATTCCTGAAATAACACAGAAGCACTGAGAATATGCAAAACTGGAACTACTCTAAAACTGAGCATTATTTTCATGTTGTTATTGTGTCAGAAACTCTCCATTTCAAACACTGAAATTAAGTTTAAATATTTAATTTAAAGATATGTTCTATTTCTTATCATTCATTTAATTTTTAACATCTTTCAAAGAGCATGAGCTACAGCTGTGTATGGGATGGTAGAATGTAAAACTCAGATCTAAGTTTATAGACAAGACTTATTTTTCGGTTGTCTCCCCTCTGACAGACTATTACATTTGTCTTCAACACTGTTAAGCATGACATTAAATATAAATAGATCAAGGTTTGTTAGGCTTCCCAGCATGTAATATCAAGTGTTTCTAAAACCAGATCATACAAATACAAAATATGTACTTATTAGTATAATTATTAGATAACTGTTACCAGATAGTAATATAGTTTAAGTTTACTAATGTTTTAAAACAAGTGCAGAATTTCCGTAAATATATGAGGAGCCAGCCTCAAATGGTAGGAACCCCAGCCTGCAGAACTTAACTGTGAGAAAACCAAGTGGAAGTGGAAAGATGGAAGTTACCCACCATTCTAAATGTAACATGTGGTGCAAGAGTGATTTTCACGCATGAGTTTGGACTGTAGAGCATTCAAAACTTTATAGCTCCAAACAAAGTGTTGCCATTGCAACTAATGTTGCCAATTGATGCCACAACTCTAATTAGCTCAAGTTCATCTTGGAATAAATATATTCTGACAATTTGTTGAAAATCCGTGCATAGGTTTGGACTGTACAGCCCACTTCAAAATAACAAGTCCAAAATCAGATAAAATGTTGCCATGGCAACAACTGTGGCCAGGTGTTGTCTAAAAACCTAATCCGATTTAGTTTGTTTTTGAGATACATATATCCTGCAAATTTGGTAAAATGCATGTATAGATTCAGATTGTAGAGCAAAATAAATTTATACCAGTCCAGAAAACAGATGTTGTCCAAAAAACTAAGCAGCTCCAGTTAATCTTGGGTTAAAAATATCCTGAAAATTAACTAAACAATATTGTAGAGGTTTGGACTAAATCGCTATCCTTGTGAAAGTGTGATTTTGAATACTGCAACTTACACAGGGTATGGTGCAGATTGGAGTACAGAATAAATCAAAGATGTAGACTTGACCCAGGCTGTCTGAACATGCCACCATGTCACCATCGTGATTCCACGAGACCCGTCGCCACTGAGGATAAGGGTCCTTCTTATTGAGAGAAGCCTTGCCTGTAACCCCCGAAAAGTCATCAAAAGCTGACCTGCAGGAAGTAACAACCCAATAAAGAACTGAGTATATTATACAGAAGATGCAACCATGATTTTGGCTTATTTATAATCTACCAACTCATAGATTAAGCACAATCAAAGCTTGATTAGATTAGCTTAGACTCTGCAAAGGAAGGATAGGTAGTTTTTGCTACATTAAGGAGTTTTTCTAGCTTCACTGCAAAAGGTAATTAGGTGTATTTCAAAGACAACAGTCCACATATTCTGTGCAATCAGTATGCAGATTTGAAGTCTTTGGATTAGTTAAATTTGTGAAATGCAAATTTTCTTGAGATCAGCCATAAAAGGTAACTATAATAGACTCTACTTTGAAGGTAAGGCATGTAGTCTGTCATGCTTGCCAAAAACCACAATAAGAAAAACTCATCTGAAACCATAGGTAAGCAAAAATATAACATAGAGTCATAGACTGTACTGGGGTGAAAAATTTATGAAATATAGATTTCTTAAACTCATGATAATGAACTCACCAAAATCTGTACTGACAGTAGGGGTCATTCCTAATGACAGATAATGTACGAAGTGTAAATTATACTTTTTTTAAGCTGCTGATCTGATTTAATGTCCAGATTTATTGACAATAAAAAGACAACCATTGTTTTCTCAAATTTATATCAAACACACACACACAAAAAAAAACATATTAGTTTTCATCACAAAGTCTCTGATGTAGCTTTTTGAAATGTAACACTATAATGACAACTGGGCCCCTGATTTTACTGCCCTTTTTGATATTAATCAAAGTACTTCTGTGTTTAAAAATAATGGGCAGTACTTAGTATTTAGTCAAATTTGTTACTCTTAATAATTTGGGAAGACTTTCACCAAGTCCTTATATCTTTTGTTTAATATATGGGTACTGTATCAGTTTTGGAGAAACAGACAGCCCTGTTTTTTTTCAGACTATCCCCCTTACTCCTGAAAGCTTGTGATACAATGAATTCCTGTAAGTTTCCAATTTAAATTTAACTGTTCAGGTTACTGATGGATACAAATACAAAGATTAGGAGGAAGTCTACATTTTGAGATTTTTTCACATAACATTCATTCTTCCCATAGATATTTAACATTTTATTTGCAATTAATGTGCTTACATTAAGAACGATATTTCTCTTACTGGAACTTTGTGTTGGTTAATACTTAAACATGATTATCCATGATTCGGGGGAGTTATGGCAGTACAGATAGATATCCAGCCCGGTATTTGTCCAACCGATTTGATTTTGAAAGTAAATGATACAGACAGAGGTCCTATTGTGGAATGACATGACAATAAACAATGACCTGACAGTAGTGACCTAACTGTTTGTAAAAATCAATCACAGTTTACCAGGGCTTTGAAACAAACAACACCTGATACTTTTTTTACTTTTTTTTGTGTGTGTGGAGGCCTGCAGACATAAGTCACAATTTGAAATAATAATAAATGTCTCCGCAAATTATACCGAAGCTAAACTCCATTTTTCACCCATACTAAGTAAAATGAGATATTTAACCAAATCATTAGGTTTTTTGGATTGCTTTGTTCAGTTTGTGTAAATATCAGACATATAAATAGGTAAAATGTACATATTTTCAATAAACGGCTCTTCACAGCTTTTGCTCATTTCTATCGCAACCAAACAAAATGTAGGATACTGGTATTCCATTAACAACACAACCTTAAAAGTAGTGACATCCAACAGGGTTCTTACATACCTGATCTCTAGATCCTGATCCTGCAAAAAGGCCACATGTTTGCCATCCCTAGTAACATCTATATGCCAGTGTAGATGGTTGTTAACCAATTTCAAAAGACCCACTGGTAACATACAGGGCATATCAGGTCTGTCACACAAATCAGGATCACATTATATTATAAAAATACACCTCAAAAATAAGAAATTCACCATTTAGGAAATGGTTCACTTTGAGAAATCTTTTGACTACATTTGGCAAAATCTGGTGGGTTAACAATTTTTTAGCTTGCTCATTTAAAAACTCACTAACAAAAGTTTTTAAATTTTAAGCTTCTCAATTTCACATTGTCAGAAATGTTTTACCTTTTTTTCAATCTACACACAACGCCTACAGCACAGCCTTAGAACTGTGATATAACTGAAACGTGTACTGATTATAAAGTTGGGAGATTAACATCTACTTTCAATGATTATAACTTCATCATGCAAATACTGTGAAATTAAATAGAAGCATAATTTGTAAAAGAAATTACCTATTAAAAGAAGGAAGAGGCTATATACACGCCGGCGTGTACACAACGGTCGGTACTGCTCTTATATACACGCTGGCATGCATATTAGAGTAATTTATTCCTTTAACAGAGGTGAGAATATTATATGCACGCCAGCACAAATTAATAGACGTGGATGAATGTAATATTTTAAATAATGGTGACATATTATATTATTATGTTTATAAAAAATACTAAATAAAACTGTCAATAAAATAATATTATATTTTAAATCAGAATTGGGTTTTTATGCTATTAAGATGTCTACTGGTTGTAAGCATTACACACCAATAATGTTTTAATCTTTTATAGGCAATATATACATGCTGGCGTGTGTAGTTCTGCTTGAGTTAATACTAAAAAATATCATATTTATTTTTACTCTCTATATATTTATATATTTATTTTTACTCAATAAATTTGACTTTAACTTGAAAATTTTTGCACAAAAACTGAATGTATGTGGGAGTATTTAATGTACACATTTACTGATTTCACATATTTACTGTAACATATATACATTATTTTTGGGGGAAAGAAGCACAATATAAGCTCTCATTTAGAAAACCTAATGTCATTGGACGTTTACACTAAATATGAATTAAATTTTTCCTTAAAATATTTTTGACAAAAATTATAATATCTCAGTTGTTCAGAAAAGAAAAACTTAATTAGTTAAATAGACATCATCACTATACCATGAAAACTCTATTGACACAAAAACACCACAGACAACCATACATATTAAAAACTTTATTTTCATGTATATAAATTAATCTTATATTAAATTTGGATCACATACTGTGACTTGGCACTAGTACCTTGGTCTAAATGGCCCAGAACAAATATGATCCCAATCCATTGGTGAAATTTATAAAATGTCATTCATTTCTTATTTAAGATCAAATAGAGTAACTATTACAAACAAATTTATAAAAAAAACACCAAATAAGATCCATTTGGTGTTATTTGACAAATATAGTAACCATTTTCCAAGAAATTTCATTGGTTAAAACTGGCGTGTATATAAGGAGTTAATTACTCTTATATACACGCCGGCGTGTATATAGCCGATTCGTTAAAAGAAACAGCACGTCTTACAAAATTTATAAAATGAACTTACCTTGCATTTACTCCCACAGATCGCAAAACTGTCCAACCTATTCCTAGTTAACAAGAGAATAATTAACATATACTTAATTAAGTTGTTTCCTTATTAATATTTTCATAGCTGACTTGGTATACTGTAAATTTTTTAAATATCACATGGGTTCAAATAAATGCCTGGTACAGAACACCCTGATTCAGGCTGATTATAATTTGTATTAAATTTCATTCCAAATACATGCCTGGTTAAAATCATGTTTATTTTATAAAACACCTGCCAGCTGTTCGTCATTAATTTTCCACATTTTAACAACTACTATTTAAATATAAGAACAACTTCACATTGATGCTGATTAATGAATACATACGGTGTGTCATTGATGAAATCCACTTTGGTAATGTTACATTTTTCTTCTCTCTGAAGTTTCTAACCTAAAATACATGTAAAACTAATGGTTTGATTCCAAAGCCAGTCAATCCGCAAACATCAAAGAACTGATCGATTCTCTGCTTTCAGTAAATTCCAAGATTATATAAAAATCCATTTAATTAGAGTTTTCGGTTATTGCAATTTCGACTTTAACTTAAATAATAACTATCCTTCTCAGCAATACTTCTCAAAACCTAGAGATAAGATACCATATGTCACATGGACACTTGCATATTTTAATGGCATTTTTAGCAAACATATTTAAAATATCAAGATGAATTATTAAATTTTAAAAATATATATCTGGTAATAATATATAAACTGCTTGGTTTCATATCTTGGCACATGCCTTTCTTGGCAAAAATGGTAGAAAGACTATTTATCGCCCATACTGCCACATTTGCGCATACCATAAAAGGTACATGAAGTAACCATATACATAAATTAACTGGGTTCGTCCATTTCTGTATGCAAATTGTGCCAAGTTGGGGTGCTAATTTAATATAGAAATTATATTGTTGTCCATTAAAAATGCTTCTAAAAGGTTTATTGCTTTGACTTTATTTAAGTAAAATATTTTTAGAGCCCACACTAGTGTAAATGCATTTTTGATAACTAAAAATCCATGTATAAATGCACTAAAAACATGCGAAAATGAGGTTTTTGTGTCCAAGTTGTGCCAAGTTAAGGCATGAAGCAGTATAACCTTTACACCTTAATTTAGAAAATCATCACAATGAATTTTGATCATCAGATTATTACATAAATTAATTAAAATTTAGTGGTGTAATTTTTATTTTTATTTTTTTTTGGGGGGGGGGGTCCATCTTTTACAATGCTGTATAGCCGATGTACGTCTTTTCGATATATTCACGTTTTCGATCATTTAAACAATAAGCTCACAGTCTCTTTTTTTTTTTTTTGGGGGGGGGGGGGGGTTCATAATATGTTAGAAGAACTTAACCAGAGACTTTGTGGATTTACTTTTGTTGCTATATTTCGGATCATTTTGGTTATGTTCATTTTGATAATCATATCATTGTTCATTTATGTTATCATATCGAAAACCCGTCAATCGAGGATACTTTATTCATTAATTTCCAATATAACTTTAAACTATCTTGATCCATCATCTACTGTAAAGGGCTAAATTGCAGAATTCCCCTCCCGGATATAGTAGTTCCGTCATACATCTATATATATATATATATATATATATCTAGATATATATATATATATATGCAAAAAATAAATAAAAATGAAATAAAATAATACAAATTAATAAATATGTAGATTAGTAAGTAGACATGAAGGCAGGTAGACAGGTCGGCTGGTAGACAGGTCGGCAGGTAGACAGATATTATAAAAAGTATAAAAGAAAATAACAAAAATAATTGACAAAAAATAATTTTATATTTCGAGATTATAAAATAAAGGAACAATGTAACATAGTTTCTGATTGGTTAATCAGACAAAAAAACATGCATTATAGTGTCATAAAAGTGTGGATATTTGTTCTGGTGACCTGCCGACCCGCCGACCTGCCGACCCGCCGACCCGCCTACCAGCCGACCTGCCTACTAGCCTAGTGGTGGTGGACCAATTCACGCCCACGTACCTATTCACGCCCACTCTCAATTTTCTCAAAGATTTGTACTTTTTCATGGAAAAGATGTTTAGCACATCATAGATAATTATCAAATTGATGATATACATAAGAAATTTAATGTGTAATTGTGCTGGTTTTGGATAAATTTAGGGGTGGGTGTGAATGGTACATGGGCGTGAATTGGTCCACCACCACTACCTGTCTACCTGCCTACATGTCTACCTGCCTACATGTCTACCTGCCCACATGTCTACCTGTCCACGTCTCTTATTTTCAATTTACTTATGAACTAGATTGGGCCAACTCGGCGCCAACATATCCCCAGACAGGTCATCACTCACGCCACAGGTTTTGATCGGGAATTTTTTAAAACATAATTACCCATTATTATATGAACTTCAGCACATCAATCTACTCTGTTTATATCTCCCCAAGGAAGATGGTGTATCCCCAGACGCCGAATACATACCTCAAATTATATTTTCAATCTTCCTGCAATGATAACTCTAAACCTATTTTCAAAGTATTTAAATGATTGATGATTGAATGTCCATTCTAAAATAATAATCCCAAAAGAGCATATCTGTTTCTATATTTGTTGACAAATAAAATATTATTTTTAACTCAACTCATCATATTTTTCAATCTTCCTTCAAAGTATTTAAATGATTGATGATTCAATGTCCATTCTAAAATTCATAATCCCAAAAGCGCATATCTGTTTCTATATTTGTTCAGAAATAAAATATTATTTAAAAAAAAATTATTTATATTATTATTTTATTATATTATTTTTAGAATTTGCAAATTGTTTTCAGTTATTCATTTCCTCTATACCTATATATGTGGTCCATATATATGCAACCTAAATATGTGACACAATCTCAGTTCTGACTCCCCTTTGTGTTATATGTAATGAAGCCCACCACCTCCCACCCCCACCCCTCTCCCCTTCTCCACACCTCTCTCACTATTACACAAGATCTGCAACCCCATTGAGTTCTTTGTTTCTCATCTGATATCACTAAATACCTTTGTTTATTTAGTGTCACTCAATATAGCTGGAGGTCCCAGAGGTGGGTGGGGGGAATCCGGGTGGGGGATGTGGGTTGAGCATAAATGGTAAACAAACAATCTATATAAAAGGGGTACTCAAATACAAAAAGAATTGAGAATTTTAAGTATGTGATTATCAACTGAAATGAGTTCATAACTGTAGGAGCTGTGCCAAAATTAACTGAGGCAAGTTGAATAAAACTGGGCTAGTTGAGGGTTAAAAATCCCCTAGTTTTACTACATAAGGATATAATTTCACTAATATTGGGACTTAAAGCTCACTTAAAGTGTCCATTTTGTCTACTTGAATATGTTTAACCAGTTTCATTTTAAAAAGTGAAAAACTCAGCAAGCAGAGGTATAACACACAAAAATAAGTTCTTAAAAGACTAAGATAGCCATAACATTATTAATATTCAAAATTTAAATAGACAGGCATTTCCTTTTAAAAATTCAAAGATTTCAGCTCTATAACCCACATAGTTTGACAGTTACTGGGCTTTAAAGTGGCATAATATCCATAAATTGGGTTTCTGTGGGCATTTTACAATTGTTAAAGAGACCTTAGCAATTAAACTACAGATCTGAAACTTTTTGGGGGACATACATAACAAACAAAAATTATATATAATACAGTTTAAGACTTGTCACACTAAGCATTTCCAAATAACAGGGCAAAATACGGAAAAAATGTCAAAAAAGGCACTTGGGCGAGTGTCTATGGCCCTCATACACAGGTTAAATGTCTACTAAAAACCTTGATTTTCGGCATATGTAAAAAGGACATAATAATGCATTCCCAGATGGGATTTCAGCTCCATCAATCACATAGTTTAACAGTTACAGGGCTTAAAGGTGGTAAAAAGTCCAAATATTGGGTCATTGTGGGCCTTTTAGAGATCTCGATGTGGCTTTCAAATTAAAGCTTCAGACTTAAAATTTGTTACATACTAAGATTACACATAGAATATGTATCTAATAAAGTTTGAAACTTCTCAGACTTACCATTTCCAAGTTACAGAGCAAAATATGTGAAAAATGTCTTAAAAGGGTCACTCAGGTGGGTGTTTAAGGTCCTCATACACAGGTTAAATGTCTACTTGAAGCCTTGATTTTTGGCACATGTAAAAAAAACATAATAATGTATTCCCAGATGAGATTTCAGCTCTATCAGTCACATAGTTTAACAGTCACAGGCCTTAAAATTGGCAAAAAGTCCAAATACTGGGTCTTTATGGGGCCTTCTAGAGACCTAAATGTGGCCTTCAAATTAAAGCTTCAGACTTAAAATTTGTCACATACTAAGATTACACATAGAATATGCATCTAATACAGTTTGAAACTTCTTAGACTTACCATTTCCAAGTTACAGGGAAAAATATGTGAAAAATGTCTAAAAATGGTCACTCGGGTGGGGATTTATGGTCCTCATACACAGGTTAAATGTCTTCTTAAAGCCTTAATTTTTGGCACATATAAAAATAACATACTAATATCTTCTCAGATAGGATTTGAGCTCTATCAGTCACATAGTTTGACAGTCACAGGGCTTAAAAGTAGCAAAAAGTCCAAATATTGGGTCTTTGGGAGCCTTTTAGAGACCTCAATTTGACCTTCAAAATTAAAGTTTCAGACTTAAAATCTGTTACATACTAAGATTACACACAGAATATATATCTAATACAGTTTGAAACTTCTCAGACTTACCATTTCCAAGTTACAGGGAAAAAGATATGAAAAATGTCTTATAAGGGTCACTCGGGTGGGTGTTTATGGTCCTGATACACAGGTTAACTGTCTATTAAAGGCCTAAATGTTGGGGCACATATAAGAAAACACATAGATATATTCCCAGATGATATTTAACTTAGATGAGAGACATAGTTTGAAAGCTACAGTGCTTGAAAGTGGCAAAAAGTGCATAAATTGGGTCTCTGTGGGCACTTTTGAGACCTTAAGTTGACCCCTTTGGGTAAACCTACAGCCCTAAAATTTTCTACAGACAAGGATTACATATCAAAGTTATACCTAGCGCAGTTTGAGACTCATCAGAATTATCACTTCCAAATTATAGGGCAAAATATGTGTAAAGTATAGCAAAAAATCCCTAAGTGGGGGTATTTATGGGCCTCAAACACAATTTTCTCCTCAACTTAAAGTCATGATTTTCGGCACATGTACTAAGAACATATTAATGTGTTGTCAGGTAAAATTTCAGCCAGCTGAGCATCATAGTTTGTGACCTACAGGGCTCTAAGTGGCCAAAAGTGCAATTTCTGACCTTAAGGTGGCCATAAGTTCTTTTTTACTGGGAGTTTAAGGTCACCTTAAAATAGGGATCTTCCTTTGGGCACCCTTAACATGTGTACCAAGTTTGAAAAAAAAATATTAATTTGTTTTTGAGTTATCGCGTCCACAAGGAAATTTCTACGGCGGCGGCGGCGCGACGGGCCTGAATCCAATATATCCCCGACTTTCGTCTGGGGATATAACTATATTTTTGCAGAAAAAAAATCAGTGATATTCCTACGCCTTTCTACTTCCGGGAGGGGAATTCAGGGGCCAGATTCACGAAAGGTCTCAAGTCTCAAATCTGAGATTTTGGTCTCAAATCTAAGATTTTTCTTAGATTTTTCTTAGATTTGAGACCTTTTGCTCAGCTGGGATTCACAAAAGATCTCAGGCTAAGATTTTTCTCAGATTTGGTCTCAAATCTAAGACTGCCTAGGGGGTGACTTAAGTTTTCATAAAATAGAGTATATGTAATAAAAAGTCACAAAACAAAATGAAAATAGTGAAGCATGGATATTATTTAACTTGTAACACAAAATATGAACATATATTAAGAGTTTGTACAAAAACAACAGTAAACATTTACATCACAAATTTACATGAGTGGTCTGTTTTGGTGTTATAATCAGTTCTTTTGAATGTCAGTACAAATTATTGTAAAAGGACAATGTTTTGCTTGTTTAAAAATATTCTAAAATGTGAGTATATATGGTACTGTACTGCTTCCCTGCGTAAGTTGGCCGCCGGTCGTAAGTTGGCCGCCATCATCATATTTTGAAATTTCTATAAATCTAAAGGTCTGTAACATTCTTGAATGGTCTATTATAATAAGATTTATTATTACTACCACTTTTAAAATCTGTGCAACCACACATTTGTCTGTTTGATACATTTAAATGAGTGGTGGCCAACTTACGACCGGCGGCCAACTTACACAGGGAAGCAGTAGAGTGGTAAAATAAAAATGTGTATACTTTTCACTAATCTCAACAAAATGTTACATCAGTTTTGATTGGTCCAGACTCAAAACTTGACTGAGATTTTTGTCTCAGCTGAGATTCCTTTCGTGAATCTCAACTTAAGTGGAATCTCAGCTGAGCCAAAAATCTCAGATTTGAGAAAAATCTCAGCTGAGATTTGGCTAAGACTTGAGACCTTTCGTGAATCCGGCCCCTGCAATCCTTCCCTGTAAAGTAATATTTCGCCCCTTTGGTTACAACTTAGTAGCATGTGTTCCCCCTATGGTAGTTTTCATATATCACATAAAAATAACAGTGTAAAAATAATTGGGCCAGGATAAAACTATGAGCGATAATAAAATATTTTACAGAAATAGCGTTAAACTAATGTTAACACACATTTAAAAGTAACTACTAGAAAATGATATCTATTACTAACAACGGTCTCAGAATCTAACTGCCATTCACAATGTACAGACAAATCATATAAGATTTGTTCTTGGACTTCCACGTCTTCGTCCATATTTGTGGTCATAACTAAATTCTAAATTTTGGTGTCACAAATAGGCGTATGTCACAGACATATGCAGCCTTCTTACCGGCCGTAAACACGACCTCACAGCCTGTAAATTGGTCAAGAATGGTCTCACAGGTGGTATATACCACTCGTGAGTTGGGTACCTCCAGAGACTTTCCAAACTTTGACCTTCACCTCTAATGACAACAAAGATGCAGAATACACATGCTTTCGTTATAAAAACATGTTAAATAAAGTGTTTCAGTACACTGGATTTTGATAAATAACATTGGAAAAGGTTTAACAAATGAAATACGCATCATTTGCATGGTGGATAGCGAAATATTGTGATTTCTTTTATTTTTTTCTCTTTGTGATTTGTGTTTGTTTACATACACACATAAACACACAGGCGGTGAATTGTTAAGAACGGTCAAAACTGTTTCCGCTGTACTCACAGGTGGTGCGCACCACTCATGAATTTCCGAATGCAGCAATAGTCTGTGCACATAGAAATCATATAATAATTTCTTTGTCTGGGCAATACAGATTCACTGAGATAGGAATCCAAAGTGAAAAATATAAGATAAACCACTATAAATTTTAAAATTATAGGATTCTTAAAATTTGCTGATACAGATTGCATCCATTATTTGGCAAAACATTATGGGTAGTCCAGTGAATCTGAATCTGTGAATCCACCTAAAGAGGTAGATCAACAGATTCATAAGCTGAATTAAGATTCAGGTCACATAACAAGTGAATCCGTTGATCTGCGGAATCTAGATTTCATGGATTATATGATTAACAGGCATATTTTGCAAGTATAATCTGTGCAATCCAGATACAGATTTGGATTCTTTGGATTTATGAAATACAATTTTCCAAAAGTCAGAATCCAAAGTGAAAAAATAAGATAAGCCACCATAAATATCATAGAAATTACTTATTTTTTTAAAAAAATTTGCAGCTACAATTTTCTGCTATTATTTTGCAAAGCATTATGGGTAATCTAATAATCTGATTCCATGAATCCACCTCCAGAGGTAGATTAATGGATTCATAATCTGGATTGGGGATTCTGGTGACCACACATGCAAATCCATTAATCTGAGGAATACAATTTCCATGGATTATGTCTGTGAAATATGCCTAATGATCTAGATTAGGATTGTGATCACAAGCGAATCTATTAACCAATCAAATCTAGATTCATTACAATGACTGTGAAATACATGCACTGATTGAAGAACCGCCAAACACATGGTTATCATATATGGTATGTATACTCGAATCTTTATGATAAGGTCACAGCAAATCAGATAAGATTATAACAAATAACTAGAAATTTGCTGGGATTAAGGATCCTTCTTTTCAAGAAAAACTTTGCCTATCTTATTTGAAGACTCAGCATTGGACAATCTTGATGATATATCAAAGATAATTGTGATTCCAATATTTTTCAAAATTAAATGACAATCACCTACTGACAAATATGATTCTATTCTATTCTGTAATTTTATAGCACTTAATCTGTGCCAAGGCAGACTCTAGGGCAGACTCTTAGGTGCAACATCAGAAACCAGTTCAATATGTAATGATTATTCCATAGATAGAGCCAGATAGCTCAAATTTACAGCCTTTTATGTGAAACTTGAGCTGATTTTTTACTCAACTTGTTCTTGAACATTTTTTGGGGAATACAGCCCCTGGTCATTACTACACAGATGCCGGATAGTTTATATGCTATGGTGGGGAAGCCTTTTTGAAACGCTAAGATTTTACCTTTTTTTCTAAAACAGGCAGGCGTTTTAGTAGAACAAAAAGCATCAGATAAATAATTTTATACTGTGGGTGTATAAAAAGGAAAGCTGTAGCTGGAGTATTCTTTATTTATGTGAAGATAGGTAGAATTGAGGGACCTCTTTGAACCTTTTATCTGGATAGTTATATCTTGAGAAATATCTTCCACAATGGATGGACGAAAAGAACCAAAATAGCTAGAATGGCGACTGTGAAGAACCAAAGTGGTCATTTTAAAGATGCAGTGAAATTCAACTGGCAACCAATCAAGTTGTTTGAGGATAGGATATGCCCATATGTATTTATTACAATTTGTGACTAACACAGAAAGTGTGTTTTTGATACACTGCAGTTTGCTCATGTTGAAATTGGACAGACTTCTGAAGAGAGGATTGCAGCAATCAAGATGACTAAGTCGCCAAAGCATATGCCACCACAATAGCAGGTTCATTTGTCAGGTATTGTCTAACTCACCCAAGATCCTGCATTTGAGTGAAACAAGCCTAACATAAATTGTGGACATGATTAGGAAAAGAAAAATTTGCACCAAACCAGACACCAAGGGTCTTTATAACAACTGCTGGATGCATGAAATTACCAAATATCTTGACATGCAAGTGGGAATATATTTTCATATTTTTCTTGAGTTGCACAAGAGACCCAAACATAATGATCTCCATTTTATCAGGGTTTAATTTAAGCATACTTGACAACATCCATTCTTAAACATCCTGAAGAAAAGAATTAAATTTTTCAAAAACCAATGTTGCATTTTTGTGAGACATATAAACAAAGAACTGGTGTTGTCAGTGCAAAAGTGGAACTTGATGTCAGAATTCCTTCTTTCAGCCTTACAATTTTAATTGCTTGGAATTGATTGCTAAGATAAGAGGCGAAGTACTTCAAGGCCCAGCTACACATACGAACCCATGACTTGAGGCAGGAAGAGCATTATGGTCAGGAAGAGCATTATGGTCAATTGTGTCAAAGGCAGCTGAAAGATCAAGTGACACATATAGAAAAGGCTCACAATGTGCCAGTGAGAGATAAATCACATTTTGGTTATGCAGTTAAAGTTAAGCAGTTTCAAGGGAATGACCCGTTTTATATGCAGATTGCTGAAGATTTTCAAGATTATTACTGTTGATATCTTGCACGAGTTGATTGACAACTGCTTGCTCCACCAATTTAGACATGAAACATAGTCCTCATACTGACAATAGTTCTTTGAATCTTTGCTTGATAGTGATGATTTCTTTGTGAGGGGGTCAAAATTGCCTTTTTGAGTTTCTGGGGAAAAACATCCTCAGCCAAAAACAAATTCATGACTTTTGTAACTAATGGAAGTAAAATATCTACACAAGCTTCAAGAAGGAAAGTAAGCACTGGATCTAATAAACATGATTTCTTTGATGATCTTAAGTGTCTTGCTGTCTAAGACCTCATTAAAATGAGAGAGGTTGGGTGGTGAGCATATTGGTGGAAAAACTGTTGAGGAAGACACTGGAAATAAATCATGGATCCTTCTGATTTTTTCATTGAAAAAAGCAAATTGATTGGCCTGATGAGAAAAAATCATCTTCTGACCCTTATCAAGGATTTCCTTTGATCATGGCGATTGTCATTAATGATAGTGTTGTAGTATCCATTCTTGTCTCTGTTGATGATTGTGTTGCCCTGGGCAATCTCTCTGAGCAATCTAGTTATATACTCAATCGAGACTTATCTTTATGCCACATATGCTGAAATCGAAACCTGATAGATTTGGCCCTGTATATATGAATCTGACAGCCCATCAGCTGTTTTTTTCTTAATGTTAGGTTTCAACTCTGATCTCAGAGGTCGGAGGTGAGTGTGTTACTTTGGCCCTTAGTAGGAGTGTTACAAGTTATTATTAATTGTAAATTTTTAACAGTTCTAATTATTTCATGTGGATATATTTCTTGTATTTGATTTATGCATGAAGAAAACTGCATTTGCAACTATTTTTTATTTTAATAGGTGAACGTGATGGGTTCCTTGCATATAATGTAACGACAAGTATGTATGAGAGTTGTTAAAAGATAAGCAGATTCAATCTCATTATGAGCAAAAGAATTTAAAATACATTATGTATACTTACTGTCTGTCATGTTTTTGAATGTTATTTGATTTCAGAGGATTGAGTATAAAATACTCAAAATCAAAATTATAATGATTTAATGATTAATTTAGAAAGATACTTTTTTATGAATATTTTTTGTATTCTGACAAGACGCTATACTGTGTCAATGAATTTGATTCACCATGCAAGAGCTATTGTTAAATTGCAGGTTCCATATTGGCTGTTCAGATAGTAATCCCTTTAACATAAAATAGATAAAACTGGCTTCTATTATGTTAGAATGTTTGTAATGACAAATATTAATAAGATTAATATAAGCATCTTTTTTAAATACAATCTCATTACATTCAAGGCCATTAAATTCACCCAACCTACTTACTTATTATCCTTAATCAAAACCACTATAGAAAACCACTACTTCCTATGCAGAAGACAAATATATTTTGATAGAATAAGAAAATTACTGGTCAAAAGCAGCATGAACATAAGCGTTTCAGTTATAAAATTTCATCACTTGGAGAACATAATAGCTCATGGTGTGGGCTTGTCTAGCTAGTTAACTCTGTGTGGTCAAAGTTGAAAACTAATTAAGCTGGGACAGAAAAGTGGTGAAGTTATACACATTTAGCTTGGTTGTGTTTTTTTCAAAATTCATTTAAAACATGAATATTTTGAAAGAGACTTTAAAAATCATTGTGATTTTACTTGAGAGTTTTCTTACCATTACAATTCTGTTTTATTTTATTTGTTTATTTATTTTGGTTTTTACATTGCTTTCAACACATTGTATAGGTCATATCACGATGGATAGTTTTATAGGCAGAGGAAACCAGTACATACATTTGGTCAAGGTTCTGTACAATAAATTGCCGACCAACGGCAAGCAACTACCAGCCTTCCCACTGGGATTCGAACTCTGATCTCAGAGATTTGACAATTCCATTGTAAGATGGTCATCAAGTAACTCTGTAACATTTTCTCCTTTCAAATAGTTTTTAAACAAAGTATCATTCAATATATAAATTCTTCTCAAAATAACATTGCTGAATCATTATAACACTTTCTTCAACCATTTATCATTTATTTTACCATCCTTATCAGATAATTAGGTCTGGGAATCAGTACAGAAAAGACCAAGGTAATGTCAGTGAGGGAGCAGCAACCACTGGTCCTTAAAGTAAACCAACAGGAAGCAGAAGTAGAAAACTTTACCTATTTCGGAAGCAGTATCTCAAACAAGGGTGCCACTAAACAGGCCATCTCATGCCGACTAGGTAAAGCAGAATCTGTATTCCAGAAACTTAGCTCCATTTGGATATCAAATCACATCTCTATGAAGAGCAAACTTAGCTTGTACAACTCTCTTGTCATACCAGTGGCTATTTAAGCCAGCGAGACATGGAAGAGTAACAACAACTTAGCGCACAAGCTTGATGTATTCCATCACAGATGTCTATGGAAGCTACTCAAAATATCGTGGCGAAATCATGTTACAAATGATGATGTGAGTCAAAGATCACGACAACGGAAGCTGAGTGAAATTGTGAAAGAACGTCATTTGAAAATGCTGAGTCACATCCTAAGAATGCCAGAGGAAAGACTACCAAAAACATCATTGGAGTGGACACCTACTGGAGGTAAAAGAGAAAGGGGCAGACCAGTCACCACCTGGAGCAGAACAACATAGCAAGACTTACGAGACATGGGGATAAGTTGGGAAGAGTCCAAGACTATAGCTGCTGACAGAATCAAATGGAGAGCTGTTGTTGCCCAGTGTTCCAACCGGAACTGGAGGAACTAAACTAAACTATCATTTAATTTATCAACAATGTAATCTTAGTGTTAGTTACAAATAGTTTTATTATCTGTAAGATTACATTTTATAAATTTTTATTTATAAAGACCTGGAAGCCAGTCACTGACTGGTCACTGACTAAAGCATAGCATATATCACCTTAAATGTTTCAATCTTAATATCTGATACAAAAAAAATACCTGATTGGATCCACCTGATGCAATGTCTCTTTTTAATATAGTATTTAAAATGTTTGACTGGATAAAACAATTAGACACAGAAAATGTCACTAAGCAAATATTTAATTTGTTTAAAGATATTGTAGTGGGCCTCAGTATTATACTCAAGGAAATAGATTGGTAGTGTGTGGCCTGAGACTACAAATACTGAAGAACATGAAACCAGTTTGTAAATTATTCCAAATAATTATATCTAATTATATCTATCTGCTATTACGCAGAAGTATCGTCAGTCCAAACGCTTTCAGTTCAAGTCTCAGATTCCTTATAAGTATCAAGAAGTTGCATGCATCAAAGTGTTCAATTAACAAGTTAATAATGCTGCATTTTACTCCTGATGTGTCAAACAATGTGTAATATTCAGCTGTATATGAGTAAGTGCATGTCATTCCATCTTGCTGTTAAGTATACACTTCAAAATAGCTGGTATCCAAAGATTGAAAGTTTGCACTAATTAGATTTAATAATTAATTGGACAGAGAGAAAGACAAATAGATTTTATATAACTTAACCTATTTTATTCAAATGTGATATCATGTACAATTAAGTAGGATTAAAATGAATTCTAAGGCACAAACTATAACTTCTATGAGTAACCTTTTTTAATTAAATGTTATTAACAAGGCTTACTAGAGAACTGTAATTGCAAAATTGTAAAGTTCAAGAAACTGGTTTTATTCAGTCAGCATAGATTCTATGAAAATCTATGTAATTTACTGTCTAACCATTGTTTCCCTCTACTATAGCTTAGTTCTGGCCATATTGTTACTGTTGATAGAGACTTATAAAAGGCTAATTGTGAATGTATATCCAGAGCTGTGGGAAAGAACCTTGAAAGGGACAGCTCAAGACAGTTTAGTAGTTTGTGGTTAATTTTATGAAAACATTCAACACCAGTTCATTTGTAAGATCTCCAAGTAGAAACACGCATATTTCAGAAATAAAGCAACACTGAAATATAACATGGTGTCAGATGTGGTCTAGCTGTGAAAAACAGGATATTTTGCATTTGTGAAAGTTAAAAGCATATATTTGTTGCAGAACAATTATATTAAGACTTTCTAAAATAGTGTCCTGTTATTTTGTATTATTGGATATACACTGCCCACAGATTATAGTATTCAACATGAGTGATACAGAAGCATCTGAGGAAGCAGTCACAACAGCACCTGTAGGCACAGTACCTACACCAGCACAAACAGCCGTACCAGCACCAGCATTTGCTCAGCAATATGTGCCAGCAAATCTTCCACTGCCAGCTCCATTGGAATATAAGGGCGATGTTTATACCAATTGGAAATACTTCAGAATGCAGTGGGAGGATTATGAAACTGCCACACAGTTGAATATCAGGTCTCAGGCGATGAGGATGGCGACCCTCCGTTCAGTCATGGGGAAAGAGTGCCTTCGTATCTACCATCATCTCGACATTCCCGATGAGGAGAAGAAAGATGTGGCAAAAACACTGGATGCATTGGAAAATCATTTCACTCCAGCCAAGAACACTGTGTATGAACGGAACATTTTCAATAGCTGCTCACAAGGTCAATCAGAGACTATCGAGCAATATGTTACCCGACTCAGGTAGCTTGCATCCACTTGTGAATATGGCCCTCTGACTGAAGGAGTCATCCGCGACCGACTGGTACTTGGAGTAAATGACTCAACAACAAGAGCAAGAATGTTTAGGAAACCTGACTTAACCCTAACGGAAGCTATAAACATGTGTCGCATAGCAGAAACTTCCCAAATGCAGCTGCAAAAGATCGCTGTCAGTGGAAGGGACGAAGAAACAGTACAGTTCTCAAAGCAAGGTCGTGATAAGTCCAGGAAAGGACCAAAGCCTGCAAAGCAAAGTTCCCAGCAGCAGAAAGACCAAAAGTGCAAGTACTGTGGACAAACACATGAAAGAAGAAAAGAAAATGTCCAGCATATGGAAAGAGATGTAATAAGTGCTCCAAGATGAATCACTTCGCGAACGTCTGCAAGCAAGGTCACAAGCAAGTGCACCTTTTAGAAGATCTGTCCACATCAGATGAGGACACAATACTGCACATTGACCACCAAGTTGGTTCAGTTAAAAGCACTGGAAAGCAGCTTATAGTGTCATTGGAACTTTGCAAGTCAAAAACGACACCTGGAATACCTGTGCTATGTCAGCTGGATACAGGCACAACTGTAAATGTCATCAGTGAGAAGCAGTATTTTGATCTGGTGGGGAGTGACAGAAAGCTGGCTGAAAGCAAGTCCAGACTGCACCTGTATGATGGCTCGTGGATGAAGCCCCTAGGGATTGGAACTGTGTGTGCCAAATACCAGGACAGCGTCTATAAACTAGGGTTTCAAGTGGTCCCTACCTCCGTCACAAGAAAGCCACTCTTGTCAGCTAACACATGCGAAAAGCTGGGACTACTGTCAATCAATGTGCCAGAGCTTATCAACAATGCAAATATCAGCACCGGAGAGCTGACAGAAGAACTAGTCCTCAAAGAGTATGCCGATGTATTCACGGGAACAGGGCTATTCCGCGGCGAATGTCACATAGAGATAGAAGAAAATGCCAGACCCGTGCAACACGTACCCAGACGTGTCCCAGTTGCCCTGAGAGAAGCAGTAAGGAACAAACTGGATGACATGGAGAAGCGGAAAGTGATTACCAAGGTGACAGAGCCTACAAACTGGATTAGCAGCATGGTGTTAGTAAAGAAGCCTAACAAACTGCGAATTTGCATAGATCCAAAAGACCTAAATACTGTAATTAAGAAGCCCAGATTCCAAATGCCAACCATAGAGGAAATACTGCCGAGGCTGCAAGATGCTAAAATATTTTCAGTACTTGATGCCAAAGAAGGGTTCTACCACATAAAGTTGGATAAAGAAAGCAGCTTGCTTACTACATTCTGGACACCCTTCGGTCGTTATCGCTGGTTGAGAATGCCCTTTGGGATCGCCTCAGCTCCAGAGGAATACCAGCGGAGGCAACAAGAGGTCTTGGAAGGGCTAGATGGCATAGAAGTCATAGCAGACGACATTTTAGTGATGGGCAGAGGCAAGACCCAAGAAGAAGCTGTCAAGGACCATGATAGGAATATACGAGTGCTGCTAGACAGAGCCAGAGAGAGAAATCTGAAGCTCAACAGAAATAAAATGAAACTGCGTCTCACTGAAGTGCCATACATGGGACACCTTCTAACAGCAGATGGTTTGAAACCAGATGATGAGAAGATCAGGGCTATAAGACATATGCCAAAGCCAGAAAACAAGACTGATCTTCAGAGATTTATTGGATTTGTCAACTATCTGGCAAAGTTCGCGCCCCACCTATCTCAGGTCTGTGAGCCTTTGAGACGACTTCTGGACAAGAATGCTCTCTGGACCTGGCAAAAAGAGCAACAGAAAGCCTTTAAGAGAGCACAGGAAATTGTCACCATGCAACCTGTTCTGAAGTACTACAGCCTAACAGATGAAGTGACCTTACAGTGTGATGCAAGCGAAAAGGGCCTAGGTGCTACCCTGCTTCAGAACAATCAGCCAGTAGCCTTTGCATCAAGAGCACTGACGCAGACAGAACAGAGGTACGCGCAAATAGAGAAAGAATGCTTGAGTATCGTATTTGGCTGTGAGAAGTTCCGCCAATACCTACTGGGCAGGGACTGCATTCACGTACAAAGTGATCATAAGCCGCTGGAGGTCATATTTAAGAAGCCATTGCTATCCGCACCTCAGCGACTCCAGCGGATGCTTCTTAAACTCCAGTGTTATGACCTTGATGTACAATACAAGAAAGGTACAGAAATGTACATAGCAGATTTCCTGTCCAGAGCAAGTTTGCCACACATTTCAGCAGCCAAAACTGACTTTGATGTGTTTAGCAGCGAACTGGAGAATATCAACTATGCCGAATATCTGAGCATATCAGATACCAGACTGCAACAAATTCAGCGACTAACCGCCTCAGATAGTCAGTTGCAGACTCTGAGAACAACAATTCTGACCGGATGGCCAAATGTAAAGGATAATGCTCCACTGAATGTCAGAGATTTCTGGAACATCCGAGAAGAGCTGACCATTCAAAATGGAATCATCTACAAGGGGCATAGAGTGGTTGTTCCCAAGCAAATGAGACCAGAAATCCTTGGACGTATACATTTCAGCCACCTGGGAGCTGAATCGTGCCTAAGAAAGGCTAGAGACATTGTGTATTGGCCTCACATGAACACTGATATTAAAGAGGAAGTAGGGAAATGTGCAGTATGCAATGAGTTTGCTGATAGCCAGCAAAAGGAGCCGCTGATGACCCATGAGATTCCCAGCCGCCCATGGAAAAAACTTGGCATTGACATATTCACAGTCAACAAGAAAGACTATCTAGTCACTGTGGACTATCACTCTGACTACTGGGAGGTTGACAGGCTGCACACCACAACCACAGCAGCAGTTGTTAAGAGACTAAAGGTACACTTCAGTCGATTTGGCAGACCCGACATCATAGTCTCAGACAATGGACCACAGCTTGTCAGTGATGAGTTCCAGAAATTCGAATCAGAATGGGAATTTGATCATGTGACATCATCACCATTCCACAGTGCGTCAAATGGCAAGGCTGAATCAGCTGTAAAAATAGCCAAGAAGCTGATAAAGAAGACAGAGAGAGATGGGACAGACTTCTACAAGGCAGTCCTAGACTGGCGCAATACACCCACCGTCGGCATGAACAGCAGCCCTGTGCAGAGACTAATGTCAAGGCGGACTCAGACCCTCATTCCAACGTCTGAGAAACTGCTGCAGCCACAACTGACACATGACGTGGTCGAGAAAATAAAGCTGAAGCGCCAAAGAGCCAAATCTGCCTACAACAGACATGCCAGGCATTTACCAGAGCTTGACATCGGTCAATCTGTGTATGTCAAACCTCTGCCAGACAGGAAGGAACCGTGGCAGAAGGGCACACTCACAGATAAGTTGTCTACAAGATCATATACCGTTGATGTGCAAGGGAAAACATACAGGAGGAACAGGCAACATCTGAGAGAAAGTGAAGTCCTCAGTCCCAGTGGATCAGACATTCAAGAACATACTCCTGAAGAAGACCCAGAAAGTGCCATTGAAGTTCCACCAAACACAGAAACTACCAAAGTGAGAAAAAGCATGCGGTCAAAAAGACAGACAGAGTATTACCAAGCAGGATTTAATTAGACATTTTAGGCTTAGCTATGTTATTTCAAAATTGACGTAATGCAGTTCAATATGGGCAGAATAATCCCATGCATTGCTATACACAAAGGAAGGTAGTCCACCCTTACCTTTATATATTTGATAATAGATTCAGTTCGATAGGAGTACACTGAAATGCATTAAATTCAAGGTTTAGGTTTATGTGGGAAAGAACCTTGAAAGGGACAGCTCAAGACAGTTTAGTAGTTTGTGGTTAATTTTATGAAAACATTCAACACCAGTTCATTTGTAAGATCTCCAAGTAGAAACACGCATATTTCAGAAATAAAGCAACACTGAAATATAACAGTTACATCAAGCCTAACAAATATGTAAACTAATTTAATAAATATCCTGGAACCAGCTTAAAATCATAAAATAACAATTTTTATGTTTTGCGGTTGCAGCTAGAATTACTATGCGGTTTGCAAAATCTACATGTATTTCAACCAGATTTCACTGTTGATTCAACCTGATTTCAAAGTTTTGTGCCTGCTGGGAATGTTTCTATTCTGTTCTATTAAAACCTTTCCCTGTAAGAATAGGAGAAATGCTCTAAAAATAATGGGACGTGCAAAAACTAGTCAGGCGAAGCTTGACCTGGATATACCATAATTTGTTGTGTGTTAGTAGGCGTATTCTACAACCATAATCCATTGAATCTATAGATTCCTCAGATTAATGATTCGGTTGTGAAGTGACTAGAATCTGAATCTGGTTTATGAATTCGTTGATCTACGTAGAGAGGTAGATCAACGGATTCAGATTCATTAGATTACCCATAATTTGTAAAATAATGGCAGCAAAATGTGGCAGGAAATTTTAACATTTGGGAAATTTTTATGATATTTATGTTGGTTTATGTTGTTTTTTTATTTTGGATTCATGTCGAGAGAAAATTGCATTTCATGCTTTCAGCTAATCCAAAGAATCCAAATCTGAATCTGGATTGCACAGATTATGCAGATTCTTGTTTGTGAAATATGCCTAATCCTGTATAGTAAAACCTATGAAATACAGGGGGGACAGCGATTCGAGGGGGACAGCTATTCGCCAATTTCTATTGTACCTCATTTAAAACTAATCTCTGTGTTGATACTGAAGGTGCCTTATAGCATAGAAAAGTGTGCAACATGTCTTCATACTTTTCTAAGATTTTAGAACTGACAGCATGCAGGATTATTAAGATGAATAAAAAAATGTATTTATCAGTGAGAAATATGCCTTAGAAACTGTATCTGACTGATGCAAAGAGCTGTATGTTCTTTACATTGTGTCTGGGGTCAATATAAATACTATTTATAACTTCATTAAGTGCTAGAATACAATGAGAAGAATTGACCTTTAGCTTTAATCATTGTTTGCAAAGTGTTTAACAGTCTTTGCAACTTTTTGGGGGAAAAGTATAAAATAATCAGCGAAATGCTGTCCACTTTCCAACAGCCCTAATCTTATTGCCATGGGACAAGTTCTATGGTTGTATTTGTACTTATCATAAAATATATTTTATGGTGCTACTATCATTTTACAGTTTGAGGAACCTCTTTTCATTCTGATAACTTTTATAAAACCACACTGCATATTTGTTCTCAAGAAACTGTTTTTTGCTGTTTTTATGGGCGAATCGCTGTCCCCCTCTGTATAACAATAGATGTATTTCACAACCATAATCCATCGAATCTAGATTCTTCTGATCAAATCTGTAGCAACCTCTCTCCTCTCTTTGCAGTATCCAGGGCAGGACCCATGGATTCTGTGGCTTCCTTCTCCTTCTGGGTGGTGGGGGTGATGGTAATGCTGGCTGGGCAGGTGCTGGGTGCAACAGATTCACTTGTGATGTGACCTGAATCCTAATCCAGGTTATGAATCTGTTGATCTACCTGTACCTGGATGGTCACTGAGATAAACGGTCATAGAGATAAACGGTCCTCAGAAATACTCACATAAATACAGTTAAAAGGTATAAACAACAATATAACACAAACCAAAATCATGGAAAGCATTGTTAAGTCTATTTAGTTCTTTAGTTTCTGCGATTTTGCTATTTACACTACTTAAATTTGAAAACTTTGAAGACCGTTTATCTCTGTGACCGTTTATCTTAGTGACCACCCGTAACGAGAAGAGCGTTTGCAAGAATAGTTTTAGGGTTGTTTCTAAAGTTCAGAATTTCCGTTGGGCGATACGGAAAATCGCCTAAATATCACCTAAAAATTGCCTTAAATCGCCCAAATATCGCCTAATTTACTTTAAAATGACCTCTTGAACAGCAACATCAAAAATTAAATCCACAACTCTTTTAGATTACAGAATACAAGGTTTATAGGTAGCATAACTGGAAACTTTGCATAATATAGCCTAAAAGCAAGATATTCATGGACCAAATCCACGGGAAAATCGCCCAATTAAAAAACACTGGGAAATCAAAGGCTGAGTTAAAATCTTTGTAAAATACTCAATATTTGCTTGATTTCAATAAGACAACCACCAAATTGTTTATTATTATGTGGAGGATACTCGTAGATAGATAATAAACTGGAAACGTTGCATGACATAGCTTAAAAGTAAGATATTCATGGACCAAATCCACGGGAAAAAATCGCCCAATTAAAAACACTGGGAAATCAAAGGCTGAGTTAAAATCCCTGTAAAATGCTTAATATTTGCTTGATTTTAATAAGACAACCACCAAGTTGTTCATTATTATGTGGGGAATACTCATAGATAGACAATTAAACTGGTAACTTAACATAAGATATCTTATAAGTAATATATTCATCACCAACATCCACGGAAAAAATCGCCCAATTAAAAAACACTGGGAAATCAAAGGCTATGTTAAAATCCTTGTAAAATACTCAATATTTGCTTGATTTTAATAAGACAACCACCAAATTGTTCATTATTATGTGGAGAATACTTGTAGATAGATAATTAAACTGGTAACTTAACATAAGATATCTTATAAGTAAGATATTCATGGACCAAATCCACGGAAAAAATCGCCAAATGAAAAAACACTGGGAAATCAAAGGCTGAGTTAAAATCCCTGTAAAATGCTTAATATTTGCCTGATTTTAATAAGACAACCACCAAATTGTTCATTATTATGTGGGAAATACTCATAGATAGATAATTAAACTGGAAACTTTGCATGACACAGCTTAAAAGTAAGATATTCTTGGAGCAAATCCACGGGAAAAAATTGCCCAATTAAAAACACTGGGAAATCAAAGGCTATGTTAAAATCCTTGTAAAATGCTTAATAATGGAGCGATTTTCATAAAACCACCACCAAAGTATTCCTTATTATCTGCAGAATTCTCATGTATAACATAAAACTAGCCATACGGTGTCCTAATAGTATTTTACTTGGAACCCTAGATTAACAATTGTATCAATAAAATTAAACAGGCATAGCAGGGATGTCAGTATTTGTGTGCAGTCAAAAATGGTTACAGAAAATTGAAGCTTTATCTATGTACTAATATGTATAGAACTCATTTTTTTTTTATTTCTATGACTAATTTGTATATCAGGCGATTTTTAGGCGATTTTCCATTTCCGTCACGGAATTCCGTCACTTTTCCGTGGTTTAGAAACCACCTAGTTTTAGTATGTTCCTGCCAGAATCCCCCCCAAAAATATTTCAATGTATATATTTGCTTAATATTCAAGAAACGCACATACCTAGCATTATTGAAAGACGCCCTAGAGGTATAATGCATTAATAGTGCCTTTTAATTGCACATGCAATATCGCACAAGACTCTTTTGGGGTAAAACATTTTATTATCGCCCTTTCGTTTCATTGGCGCCACGACACAGCGGATGGTATCATCACACTTCCTATTACCGTGCACTTCTTATTATCGTGCACCTGTCTAGTCTTTTTACCATGTGTTAATGGACCAATTTTTGTTACAATCTGTAAGGTTCACGTGCCAACCATAAATCATGTTCTCTTTTTCTGGTTTGTGCTGAGAAATCGGATAGAACCAGGTATTTTATGAAATTGACCAAAATCTCGTAATATTTAGGCTATGTAGATTTTATAACCTCCAAAATCAAAGTTTTTCACTCCTGATTTGTTATATTTTGAATTAATCCCCAAAAATATTAGACCTTGTACTTATTTATTGTTTGCTTTGAAATTGTACTGCTTCTAGGCATAAGTTGGCCGCGGTCATAAGTTGGCCATCATCATCATATTTTGAAATTTCTATAAATCTAAAGGCCTATATCATTATTGAATGGTCTATTATAATAAGATTTATGATAAAGACCACTTTTAAACCTTGTGCAACCACACATTTGTCTGTTTGACACATTTAAATGAGTGCATGGTGGCCAACGTATGACCGCGGCCAACTTATGCCTAGAAGCAGTACTATGAGGTTACCATAAATTAATATGAGAAACCGCAGTCATTAGTTGCCTAGTGTAACACCTGGGGCGGATTTCATGAAAGGTCTCAGACTTAGCCCAGTCTCAGGCTGAGCCACTGGCTCAAATCTGAGCCTTTTGGCTCAGCTAAGTCTTTGTCTCAAATGGTTTTCACAGAAGGGGTCTCAGTTGAGACCAAGCTTATCAAATAACCACAGTGGTTTTCTGTGTCATGTGACCATTTTTTGTAGTCAAAATATTCTACTGATGGCATATATGTTCCTTGTTTGACACATAATATCTCTGGTCAAATACCATTTTGCAATGGGAAACCTTGTAAACATGTAAAAACACCCAAAGACTACTTCTGGGGGTTGTTTTATATACTTGTACCCTATTTTCAGCCATTTCAAATTTTGAAGTGAAGATAGAATTATGGCGGCCATATTTGAGCCTTTGTTTACAAAACTTAAGCCCACTTTCAACCAGGCTCAACATTTGAGTCAGTGGCTCAGCCAAAGCTGAGACTGAGACCTTTTGTGAAATCCATTAAGGCTGAGCCCATGCGCTCAAGTAAAATGTTCCAATAATTTGAGACAAAAGTCTCAAGTTTGAGCCTGAGACCGGGCTAAGACCTTTCGTGAAATCCGCCCCAGCAGTATATCTGAAAAGTTGATTGCAGTGTTTATTATTGCTCAAGCATGGCTTCTGTATTTTCTTTGGGCCATTTGTTTTCCTCTTGTGAGGAACTGCGGTCTGCCATAGAAAAATACCAGAATGAAACTTTTACTGTCTTGTCAAAAGGTGACAGTAGGACAATAGAAAATGCCCCAAAAAGTGTCCCAACAAGTTACTGAAGACAGCTCTGAAATATTATGAAGTGAAGTGTGTGTCACCAAGGTGGTCAGGGAGGAATAAATAGGGTCTTCCTAACATTTCCACGGCTAATAACTGTATAATGTACCCATGTAGTGTATCATACATACCTTGTCATATAACCTGTCAATAGTTCATAAAAGGCAATGCATAATGGATGTATAATGTACCCATATAGTGGGTCATACTTACCTTGTCAATTTGTCAGCATCTTTCTTAACAATAAAAAATGTCACATTCTTAGCTGTTTCCTACTTCCGTGCATTCAAAGCACCAGTTAACAGAAGATTTTACAGTAAAAAGACTTCCATGTCCATTCATTGAAAACGCGATTCTGTGTGTGTATATATGTATGTAGAGACATTCCTGCAGGTTACAGAACTTCCGTGATGAAGGTTTGCAAATTAAAAAGACTTCCATGCATTCAAAACTCCAGCTAATAGAAGATTTTACAATAAAATTACTTCTGTGTCCTTGCATTCAAAACGCAATTCCATGTATATATACGTAGAGGCGATTCTGCGTATTTGGCATTGCTGTTATATGTTATATAACCTCACTGATGAATTAATACTTCCAGTATATTCTTTAATATTTCTTAAAGATGAGGGCAGCAAGGCTTCAGAATGGTTAATTCAGAGATTTGGATTTTAGAGGGCCGTATAATTGTGATTCTACTGTAAAAGCAAAGATTCAAAAATGGTTGAAAATAGGGATTTAAAAATAATCAAATATCCATTACAACTGATTTGTAATTTATTTATGTGTTTTTTTTCTGTTTTTTTTTTGTTTTTTTTTGTTTTTACCCTCACAGCCTTTGAAGGCTGTGCAGGTGTTGTGTTCACTCATGGCGTCTGGCTGAGTGTGTGGTACATCTGTCTGGTAGGAATAATAATGTTACTTGGCGTTTTAAAACCATTGGCCGTTTCAAAATGGCCAAATAAATCTGATGGTCATTGCAAAACCTAAGAAAGGTTTCGAAATGGCTTGGCCGTTTTGAAACTACCTTGCTGCTTTTTAACAACTAGTATTTCAATAATTTTTTTAAAATATATAATGTCATTTATTACAAATATATATATGCACTAATATATTATTGTATCCCCGGTCGAAAGTTGGGGATACTTAGGATTCAGTACGGTCACGCCACCGCAGAGATTTCCTTTTGGACGCGATAACTTAAAAAATATTTTACTGAGAACTTTCAAATTTGGTATGTGGGTATATATGGGCAATGCCACGAACTCTATTGTTTTGTGACCCTGACCTTCAATCTCAAGGTCACTGGTGGCCTCTTAAAGGTCAGATTTTGGCCATTTTTTCACATTTTGGCCATGTTCTCATATACAGAAAGTTAGATCATCCTATGGCTGGTATATATACATATATATGTCCTCTGTAAGCATGCAGAAATTTGACCTTGAAGCTCTTCATTGAAGGTCATCCACTGACCGCCAAAGTACCTGACCGAGGGTCATTTTTGGTCTTTTTGGAGATATTTTCGCACTTAACGCTGACTATATTGCATGGAAACTATTGAAAATGGCTTTGGAGGTTGAGTACATGATGGACTTCTACCATCCAGGCTTACTGGTTACAGATCTTCATTTAAGGTCATCCACTGACCGCCAAAGTACCTGACCAAGGGTCATTTTTGGCATATTTGAAGATATTTTCACACATAATGCTGACTACCTTGCATGGAAACTATTGAAAATGGCTTTGGAGGGTTGAGTACATGATGGAGTACCAGCATCCAGGCTTACCGGTTACAGATCTTCATTGAAGGTCATCCACTGACTGCCAAAGTACCTGACCGAGGGTCATTTTTGGCCCTCTATTTGTTTGTTTGTTTGTGAACAAGATAACTCAAAAACTGACAGACGGATTTTGAGAAAATTTTCAGGATATGTCCAAAATGGTAAAAGGAAGATATGATTATATTTTGGGAGTGATCCGGATCACTGTCTGGATCTTCTGGATCCATGAAATTTAATTTTTAAAGATAGATAACTCAAAAACTTATGCATGCATTTTGATGAAATTTTCAGGAAATGTCCTTAATGGGACGAGGAACAAGTGATTAGATTTTGGGAGTGATCTGGATCATCTGGATCCAGGCTGCCAGATGTGTTTGTGTACAATATAGCTCAAAAACTTATGGATGGATTTTGATGAAATTTTCAGGATATGTCTGAAAAGGTAAAAGGATGAAATGGTTGAATTTTGGAAGTGATTTGGATCACTATATGGATCTTCTGGATCCATGAAATGTAATTTTTAAAGACAGATACCTCAAAAAGCTATGGATGGATTGTGATAACATTTTCAGCAAATGGCCTAAATGGTGCGAGGAACAAGTGATTAGATTTTGGGAGTGATCTGGATCACTGTCTGGATCATCTGGATCCAGGCTGCCAGATGTGTTTGTGTACAGTGTAGCTCAAAACTTATGGACATATTTTGATGAAATCTTCAGGATATGTCTGAAAAGGTAAAAGGATGAAATGGTTGAATTTTGCAAGTGATCCGGATCACTATATGGATCTTCTGGATCCATCAAATGTAATTTTTAAAGACAGATACCTCAAAAAGTTATGGATGGATTGTGATGACATTTTCAGCAAATGACCTAAATGGTACAAGGAACAAGTGATTAGATTTTTTGGAGTGATCTGGATCATCTGGATCCAGGCTGCAACATAATTTTAGGATGAATTTTGATGATATTTTTTAGGATATGTTAGAAATGGTAAAAGGAAGAAGTGGTAAAAGGAAGAAATGATTCAATTTTGCGAGTGATCTGGACCACTATCTGGATCTTCTGGATCCATGAAATATAATTTTTAAAGACAAATAGCTCAAAAAGTCATGGGTGGATTTTGATGAAATTTTCAGGAAATGTCCTAAATGGGACAAGGAACAAGTGATTAGATTTTGGGAGTGATCTGGATCATCTGGATCTAGGCTGCCAGATGTGTTTGTGCACAAGGTAAATCAAAAACTTATGGACGGATTTTGATGAAATTTTCAGGATATGTCTGAAACGGTAAAAGGATGAAATGGCTGAATTTTGGAAGTGATCCGAATCACTATATGGATCTTCTGGATCCATAAAATGTAATTTTTAAAGACAGATACCTCAAAAAGCTATGGATGGATTGTTTCAGCAAATGGCCTAAACGGTACAACGAACAAGTGATTAGATTTTTGGAGTGATCTGGATCACTGTCTGGATCATCTGGATCCAAGCTGCCACATAATCTTGGAATGGATTTTGATATTTTTAGGATATGTTAGAAATGGTAAAGGAAGAAGTGGTAAAAGGAAGATATGATTACATTTTGGGAGTGATCCGGATCACTGTCTGGATCTTCTGGAGCCATGAAATTTAATTTTTAAAGATAGATAACTCAAAAACTTATGCATGCATTTTGATGAAATTTTCAGGAAATGTCGTTAATGGGACTAGGAACAAGTGATTAGATTTTAGGAGTGATCTGGATCATCTGGATCCAGGCTGCCAGATGTGTTTGTGTACAAATATAGCTCAAAAACATATAGACGGATTTTGATGAAATTTTCAGGATATGTCTGAAAAGGTAAAAGGATGAAATGGTTGAATTTTGGAGGTGATCCGGATCACTATATGGATCTTCTGGATCCATGAAATGTAATTTTTAAAGACAGATATAAGTGAAAGAACTAGTGATTAGCTTTTGGGAGTAATCTGGTACTATGGAGAATCCTCACCTGGTGCTCCAGGAAACAGGCTCAAGCCAGACACATTCACGCCTTAACTATGTCCCGTCCGGGGATACACTGCGTCGAGACGCAATGTCTAGTTAGTAGTATACTTTTTATGATCTTTATAATGTAATTTTGATGCCCAGCTTTATAAAGGTATGTAATTGAAGATGTGTTTAAAACAACCGTAATCCTATCCACTTTGTACTTTGTCATAATTAAAGGACTTTTCTTTGATTTCTTAATAACAGGGGAAATCCAATTAAGTGAATACTTAAAGAGTGGTTAACAAATGACCATCAAAGGAATAACTAACAATATTTTTGTTCATGGCTGTTTCACAACCTTGGCCGTTTCAAAACGGCCAAATTATTTATTTGGCGGTTTCAAAACCTTACTTGGTTTCAAATCGGCTTGGCTGTTTCAAAACCTAACTGATCAGAGTTAATTCAGCTTTGATCTTCAACAGTTCCTGGGACTTGAAAGGATTTTATATGCAGGCAATTAGTGACTTCAGCATCTATAGTAAGCTGTGAAGTTTAATTGTGTTTGTTGTTTTAATATGCTGATTAGTTTGCGATTGATCTGTGACCTGACAATAACATGAATTAAGTGCAATAAACATTTACACCTAAAAACAATCCACATGAAAAGAATGGCTTCCACCCTAACCCTGTGCAAAAGCCCTCCCCCCCCAAAAAAAAAAAAAAATCCCCCCCCCCCCCCACACACACACAAACACACACATTTTCAGAGGGTTATGCAAACCCTGCCCCGTTCACGGGCACTGATTGCTTATTGTTTAATTTGGACTTCTCTAGTGGACTGCTACCTGACCACTTTATCATCTGACAAATGATAATGCCTAATTGGCCATGTTTTGTTAAAAAATGGAAATACCAGTTAAAGCCCATTTAACATTTCTATTGATTTTAATGTTTATCATGGTGTGGTTATGACAACAGAAATTCAAGAAGGCATATTAATGTTATTAAATTTTATGTATTTGTCAGCCGTGATGCAAATCCTGGAGGTTTAAAGCTAAGAACAGAAATCTTAAGATGTTTGAAATTGTGCAATTAAAGGAGCTTGGCCACACATGCTCCAATCTAGCCCAACATTTGAAAGTAGAAGATGGTAAAGGTAACTAAGTGACATTCCAATAGTTGGTATTACATTTCTCAAAGAATCATTATTAGTCTCAATATCATCTTTAATTAGGTTACAATAGGTTGCTGAATTGCCTGATTCTAGTTCATGAGCTGCAGCTAAAGCTTGTATACCAATACAGCTGCGGCTTTAACTCCTGTACTAAAAATATCGGATGATTTGTGTGTGTTGTGCAGTGTTCCAGGGTAAACTGTAACAGTGAAATAGTCCAGGGGCCGATTTCACAAAGGGACTTAAGTCCAGATTTAGGCTTAAATCTAAGACTTTGGTCTTAAATTTTGTCAAAAAACTGCTAAGTCTGTGGTCTTAGACTTAGCGGATTTCACAAAGCAGCTAAGTCCATAAAATTGCTAAGTCAGTGGACTTAACTTTTAAGTCTGGGAGGTAGTGGGCTTAAATTTTGTAAAGAGGACTTAAATATGGCCGCCATAAACTTTTCTCCACTTCAAAATTTGAAATGGCTGTAAATAAATTATAATTATGCAGAACACCTCACTAAAGTAGTGTTTGGGAAGTTTATATGTGCTAACAAGGTTTTCAATTTCAAAACAGCACTTATCCTTAGATAAAATACATTAAATGAAGAATATGTGGCATCAATATTATATTTTGAATAGATACAAAAGGTCACATGACACAGAAAACCACTGTGGTTATATGATAAGCCTGGACTTAGCTAAGTCACCTTTGTGAAATCCATTTTTCTAGCTAAGACCAAAGTCTTAGATTTAAGTCCAAGACTTAGCCAAAAAAGGGACTTAGTTTAAGTCCTTTAGTGAAATCGGCCCCAGACTAAGTTTGTGTTCGGCTGTGTAAAGTGTTATTTACTAGTTAACTGCTATCCCGCTATAAATGCTTCACTAGTGGTTTCCAAGCAATATTTTCTTCATAGTAGGTACTAGGTAAAGATAAACCTTGTATGTAAATATGTAAGATAATATTCATTTTACCATAAAGATAGTTGTTTGACATGGTAATGTATTATAATGATCTTGCATGATCTCTGGCTGATCCATATCATGAGCTTTCTGATTGTAAATTGCCAAAATAAGTATCAACAATTTTCAAAAAGGTAGTTAAAACAGTTTGAGAAGACATTCAGTATTATTGTGGTGTGAAAAGATGCTGCAATAATTTTTCATTGAAGGCATTTCTTTGTTATAGCTGTTATGAAATGTTGGCATTGGTTTAAATTTGTAAGACATGGAAGCTGAGTGTCACAGGTGTTTTACCTGTAATAAACTATGGTGGGTACATTGTTTATTGATACTATTTTTTGTTTTGAGACTGGTGTGGCGATATTGATGTCTAAAGATGTATATCAATATTGCCATTTTAAGTAAAACTGTACACTTAAACTGTAAATGTTTGAAATAAGGCATAAATCTGAAGAAATTGTGGACCTTTATCTCACGTTTTTTTAGTTTTCAATGATTTTAGATGAAAACTGTCATGTTTTAATTTGGTAAAATTCACTTCCTGTTATCAGTTGGGGATTTGTTAGAAGAAAAAAGTTTTTGGTATCCTGGATTTGGACTTTTTAGTAGACAATTGCAGCCCCCAATATCAGCTGATATTGAAATATTTTTGCATTCAATATCAATATCCACAAAGCCCAACGATTTACCCACTGGTAAACTATTATAATCTTCTGTATAAAAGCTGGTTTTTACAGTGGTGTGTCAGTCAGCTGACATTATGTCATCACTCTGCGGCGTGGGCGTACGCGTCTGCGTCCGCGTCCGCGTGAACAACTTCTTCTCCAAAACTACAAGGCCTAGAGACATGCTGTTTTTTTTAAAAGATACCTTATCTATCGAGGATGAAAAATTGTTCAAGGCATGCAAATCTGTCTGTTCGTCTGTTTGCTAGAGACATTACAAGGGGGGTACCCCCACCAAAAGTGTGAAAATTTCAACTTTTTATCACAATTTTCTCAGTGACTATTGCAGGGATTTCTCTCATATCTTGCATATATGTACTAGGCCAGAGGTAGATTCTCTTGTGTGAGTATGAGACCTGGATCTGTCTTACTTTTTTTTTAATAAATTTTTTTAATAATTTTTAATGCATTAAAATTCATGAAATCATGCACTAAATCACTTATAACTTCAAAAGTGTTGCATTTACAGCATTTTGTGAAAATATGTTGTTCAGCTACTTTTTTCATAGCTACAATATGGTGAGTAAGTTGGGTGTCTGTCTCAATAGCTAAGTGAGTAATAGCTACTTTTGGGCTTTTCAGTAACTTCCATCATGAGTAAAATCACTTGTAACTTAAAAACTATTGCATTTAGAGAATTTCGTATATAATATGTTATTCAGCCACTTTTGGGCCAGCTATAACATAGTAAAATTTCAGACCTGTAGCTCATGGCATAGCTGAGTAATAGCTACTTTTAGGTTATCACTGTTGAGTAAATCAGTTATAACTTGAAAACTATTGCATTTAGAGTATTTTGTTTCAATATGTTATTCACCTATTTTGGGGTCAGCTATAACATAGTGAAGTTTCAGACATGTGGCTCATTTCATAGCTGAGTAATAGCTACTTTGAAGTTCTCACTGTTGAGTAAATCAGTTATAATTGGAAAACTATTGCATTTACAGAAATTTGTGCAAATATGTTATTCAGCTACTTTTGGGTCAGCTATAACATAGTGAAATTATAGACCTATAGCTCATGGCACAACTGAGCAATAGCTATTCTCAGGTACTGACTGTTGAGTAAATCAGCTATAACTTGAAAAATATTGCATTTGGAGTATTTTGTTAAAATATATTGTTCACCTACTTTTGGGTCAGCTATAACATAGTGAAATTACAGACCTATAGCTCATGGCATAGCGGAGCAATAGCTATTTTCAGGTTCTCACTATTGAGTAAATCAGTTGTAGCTTGAAAACTATTGCATTTACAGTAGTTTGCTTAAATATGTTGTTCACCTATTTTTGGGTTAGCTATAACATAGTAAAATTTCAGACATGTAGCTCATTGCATAGCTGAGTAATAGTTCCTTTGAGGTTCTTACTGTTGAGTAAATCAGTTGTAACTTGAAAACTATTACATTTAGAGTAATTGTTAAATATGTTATTCACAGAATTTTTGGTCAGCTATAACATAGTGAAATTGCAGACCTCTATGTCATGGCATAGCTGAGCAATAGCTACTTTCAGGTTCTCACTGTTGAGTAAATCATTGTATCCACTGGATAGCCGCAGTGTGTAGAGAGAGATTTCACCATTACTGCTTTGATGAAAAAAAAAATTATAGCTAGCTTTCTTAAGTTTATATATTAATAACCATAAAATGTTGTTTTTGGCCTCATTTTGAGAAACAAGATGGCCGCCACAGGTGTTTTTTGTCAGTCATGAAAAGTGCTTATATCTCCCTTATTATTGATCCTAGAGGTTTGGGATGATAAACCAACCTGTAGGAAATCATGGGGTGGGAATCTTTTGGTGTGGTCAGATTTGACCTTCAATGACCCCTCCTTCAAGGTCAAACAAGGATAGCCAAACTTAAAAGTGCTTATAACTCGCTTATTATTGGTCCCAGAGGTTTGGGATGGTAAACAGACAGGAAATCATGGGCTGTGAATCTTTTGGTATGGTCAGATTTGACCTTTGGACCCCTCCTTCAAGGTCAAATGAGGACAGCCAAGCTTAAAAGTGCTTATAACTCATTAAGCGTCCTGCAAGGGACGCTTGTTTGTGTATGGGAGAGCTTCTGGCTCCGCCGGCTCCGGCGGCTCCGGCGGCTCCGCCGGCTCCGCATTTTGTTTTCCTTATAACTCTGTAACCGTTAGGCGGATTCTTTTCAAATTTGGCAGGTTTAGGCAGTAGCCCTGGGGAATTTTTTTGAATATGCTGCAGTGACATTTCAACCAATCAGAGAGGTCACATGACCAAAAATGTCTTTTTTCGATGGGGAAGCTTGTCCGGATGATAACTTGAAAGGAATTTTATCAATTCACCTGAAACTTGGCAAATACATTCATTCTATTAAAATCTGGAAATCATTAGATTTTGGCATTGATTGGTCAAGAAATGGCCGAGTAATTAATGATTAATTAATCATTACAAATTTTCCAAATAAGGAAAACACAAAAATGCTTATATCTCGAAAACCGTGCTAGATAGAGCGATTTCGACGAAATTTTTGACCCGCAGGGTGTCTCTGCGGAGTAGTTTTCCCAATTTTCAAAAAATTTTTGTCTCGCCCAAAATGGCGGCCATTTTGAATTTTCGAAATTTTCGCAAAAATTGCAAAACACAAAAATGCTGATATCTCGAAAACCGTGCTAGATAGAGCGGTTTCGACGAAATTTTTGACCCTCAGGGTATCTCTGCAGAGTAGTTATCCCAATTTTGAAAAAAATTTTCTCTCGCCAAAAATGGCGGCCATTTTGAATTTTCGAATTTTTCGCAAAAATTGCAAAACATAAAAATGGTTATATCTCCAAAACCCTGCCACATAGAGCGATTTCAACGAAATTTTTGACCCACAGGGTATATCTGCAGAGTAGCCATGCCAATTTTCAAAAAAATTTTATCTCGCCAAAAATGGCGGCCATTTTGAATTTTCGAATTTTTCGCAAAAATTGCAAAACATAAAAATGCTTATATCTCAAAAACCCTGCTAGATAGAGCGATTTCGACGAAATTTTTGACCCGCAGGGTATCTCTGCAGAGTAGCCATGCCAATTTTCAAACAAAAAATTTCTCGCAAAAAATGGCGGCCATTTTGAATTTTCAAATTTTTCGCAAAATTGCAAAACACAAAAATGCTTATATCTCGAAAACCGTGCTAGATAGAGCGATTTCGACGAAATTTTTGACCCACAGGGTATCTCTGCAGAGTAGCCATGCCAATTTTCAAAAAAATTTTTCTCTCGCCAAAAATGGCGGCCATTTTGAATTTTCGAATTTTTCGCAAAAATTGCAAAACATAAAAATGGTTATATCTCGAAAACCCTGCTAGATCGAGCGATTTCGACGAAATTTTTGACCCACAGGGTATATCTGCAGAGTAGCCATGCCAATTTTCAAAAAAATTTTGTCTCGCCAAAAATGGCGGCCATTTTGAATTTTCGAATTTTTCGCAAAAATTGCAAAACATAAAAATGCTTATATCTCAAAAACCCTGCTAGATAGAGCGATTTCGACGAAATTTTTGACCCGCAGGGTATCTCTGCAGAGTAGCCATGCCAATTTTCAAACAAAAAATTTCTCGCAAAAAATGGCGGCCATTTTGAATTTTCAAATTTTTCGCAAAATTGCAAAACACAAAAATGCTTATATCTCGAAAACCGTGCTAGATAGAGCGATTTCGACGAAATTTTTGACCCACAGGGTATCTCTGCAGAGTAGCCATGCCAATTTTCAAAAAAATTTTATCTCGCCAAAAATGGCGGCCATTTTGAATTTTCGAATTTTTCGCAAAAATTGCAAAACATAAAAATGCTTATATCTCAAAAACCCTGCTAGATAGAGCGATTTCGACGAAATTTTTGACCCGCAGGGTATCTCTGCAGAGTAGCCATGCCAATTTTCAAACAAAAAATTTCTCGCAAAAAATGGCGGCCATTTTGAATTTTCAAATTTTTCGCAAAATTGCAAAACACAAAAATGCTTATATCTCGAAAACCGTGCTAGATAGAGCGATTTCGACGAAATTTTTGACCCACAGGGTATCTCTGCAGAGTAGCCATGCCAATTTTCAAAAAAATTTTTCTCTCGCCAAAAATGGCGGCCATTTTGAATTTTCGAATTTTTCGCAAAAATTGCAAAACATAAAAATGGTTATATCTCGAAAACCCTGCTAGATCGAGCGATTTCGACGAAATTTTTGACCCACAGGGTATATCTGCAGAGTAGCCATGCCAATTTTCAAAAAAATTTTGTCTCGCCAAAAATGGCGGCCATTTTGAATTTTCGAATTTTTCGCAAAAATTGCAAAACATAAAAATGCTTATATCTCAAAAACCCTGCTAGATAGAGCGATTTCGACGAAATTTTTGACCCGCAGGGTATCTCTGCAGAGTAGCCATGCCAATTTTCAAACAAAAAATTTCTCGCAAAAAATGGCGGCCATTTTGAATTTTCAAATTTTTCGCAAAATTGCAAAACACAAAAATGCTTATATCTCGAAAACCGTGCTAGATAGAGCGATTTCGACGAAATTTTTGACCCACAGGGTATCTCTGCAGAGTAGCCATGCCAATTTTCAAAAAAATTTTATCTTGCCAAAAATGGCGGTCATTTTGAATTTTCGAATTTTTGCGCAAAAATTGCAAAACACAAAAATGCTTATATTTCGAAAACCGTGCTACATAGAGCGATTTCGACGAAATTTTTTATCTTCAGGGTATCTCTGCAGAGCAGCTATCCCAAAGAGCTTTCACTTGGTGAAGTTTCAGACCCATAGCTAATTGCTCACCTACTCAAAAAGAGTAAATGCGAATTACCTCTAAAAGTATTGCAGATGGCCAAGTTTTCTCAAATAACTCATTCACCTACTTTTGGAAGAGCTTTCACATGGTGAAGTTTCAGACCCATAGCCAATTATTCACCTACTCAAAATGAGTAAATGTGAATTATTTCTAAAAGTATTGCAGATAGCCAATTTTTCTCAAATAACTCATTCACCTACTTTTGGGAGAGCTTTCACATGGTGAAGTTTCAGACCCATAGCTAATTATTTACCTACTCAAAATGAGTAAATGCTAATTATCTGTAAAAGTATTGCGGATACCCAATTTTTATCAAATAACTCATTCATCTCCTTGTGGGAGAGCTTTCACATGGTGAAGTTTCAGACCCATAGCTAATTACTCACCTACTCAAAATGAGTAAATGCGAATTATCTCTAAAAGTATTGCAGATAGCCAATTTTTCTCAAATAACTCATTCACCTACTTTTGGGAGAGCTTTCACTTGGTGAAGTTTCAGACCCATAACTAATTACTCACCTACTCAAAATGAGTAAATGCGAATTATCTCTAAAAGTATTGCAGATAGCCAATTTTTCTCAAATAACTCATTCACCTACTTTTGGGAGTGCTTTCACTTGGTGAAGTTTCAGACCCATAGCTAATTACTCACCTACTCAAAATGAGTAAATGCGAATTATCTCTAAAAGTATTGCAGATAGCCAATTTTTCTCAAATAACTCATTCACCTACTTTTGGGAGAGCTTTCACTTGGTGAAGTTTCAGACCCATAGCTAATTACTCACCTACTCAAAATGAGTAAATGCGAATTATCTCATAAAGTATTGCAGATAGCCAATTTTTGTCAAATTAATCATTCACCTACTTTTGGGAGAGCTTTCACTTGGTGAAGTTTCAGACCCATAGCTAATTACCCACCTACTCAAAATGAGTAAATGCGAATTATCTCTAAAAGTATTGCAGATAGCCAATTTTTCTCAAATAACTCATTCACCTACTTTTGGGAGAGCTTTCACTTCGTGAAGTTTCAGACCCATAGCTAATTACTCACCTACTCAAAATGAGTAAATGCGAATTATCTCTAAAAGTATTGCAGATAGCCAATTTTTCTCAAATAACTCATTCACCTACTTTTGGGAGAGCTTTCACTTGGTGAAGTTTCAGACCCATAGCTAATTACTCACCTACTCAAAATGAGTAAATGCGAATTATCTCTAAAAGTATTGCAGATAGCCAATTTTTCTAAAATAACTCATTCACCTACTTTTGGGACAGCTTTCACTTGGTGAAGTTTCAGACCCATAGCTAATTATTCACCTACTCAAAATGAGTAAATGCGAATTATCTCTAAAAGTATTGCAGATAGCCAATTTTTCTCAAATAACTCATTCACCTACTTTTGGGAGAGCTTTCACTTGGTGAAGTTTCAGACCCATAGCTAATTACTCACCTACTCAAAATGAGTAAATGCGAATTATCTCATAAAGTATTGCAGATAGCCAATTTTTGTCAAATTAATCATTCACCTACTTTTGGGAGAGCTTTCACTTCGTGAAGTTTCAGACCCATAGCTAATTACTCACCTACTCAAAATGAGTAAATGCGAATTATCTCTAAAAGTATTGCAGATAGCCAATTTTTCTCAAATTAATCATTCACCTACTTTTGGGAGAGCTTTCACTTGGTGAAGTTTCAGACCCATAGCTAATTACTTGTCTACTCAAAATGAGTAAATGCGAATTATCTCTAAAAGTATTGCAGATAGCCAATTTTTCTCAAATAACTCATTCACCTACTTTTGGGAGAGCTTTCACTTGGTGAAGTTTCAGACCCATAGCTAATTACTCGCCTACTCAAAATGAGTAAATGCAAATTATCTGTAAAAGTATTGCAGATAGCCAATTTTTCTCAAATAACTCATTCACCTACTTTTGGGAGAGCTTTCACTTCGTGAAGTTTCAGACCCATAGCTAATTACTCACCTACTCAAAATGAGTAAATGCGAATTATCTCTAAAAGTTTTGCAGATAGCCAATTTTTCTCAAATAACTCATTCACCTACTTTTGGGAGAGCTTTCACTTGGTGAAGTTTCAGACCCATAGCTATTTATTCACCTACTCAAAATGAGTAAATGCTAATTATCTGTAAAAGTATTGCGGATACCCAATTTTTATCAAATACTCATTCATCTACTTGTGGGAGAGCTTTCACATGGTGAAGTTTCAGACCCATAGCTAATTACTCACCTACTCAAAATGAGTAAATGCGAATTATCTCTAAAAGTATTGCAGATAGCCAATTTTTCTCAAATAACTCATTCACCTACTTTTAGGAGAGCTTTCACTTGGTGAAGTTTCAGACCCATAGATAATTACTCACCTACTCAAAATGAGTAAATGTGAATTATCTCTTAATAGTATTGCAGATAGCCAATTTTTCTCAAATAACTCATTCACCTACTTTTGGAAGACCTTTCACACACGAAAATGAAAAATTGTGAATATCTCGGAAAAGCTATTTCTTCTGCTTTAATGCTCGGCGGGAGATACACACCACGGCAGTGGTCTTGACAAAAATTTTTGTCTCCCCAAAAATGGTGGCCATTTTGAATTTTCAAAGTTTTTGCAAAACACAAAAATGCTTATATCTCGAAAACTGTGCTATATGGAGCGAACTCAACAAAATTTTGGACCTGCTGGGTATCTCTGCAGAGTAGCCATGCCAATTTTCAAAATATTTTTGTCTCGCCAAATATAGCGGACATTTTTAATTTTTTTATTTTTTGCAAAACACAAAAATGCTTATATCGTGAAAACCGTGCTAGATAGAGCAGACTGCGCTGACTTTGGTTGCCACAACAGTATAAGGCTAGAAATGAAGCATTTTCTTAATACTTTAGCACTCACCTTTATATCCTTTTCGGGACGCTTTGTTTTTGCTATGCAAAAACATTATCTTTTTTTTTTGCGAGCGATCCTCTAGTTTATAATTGGTCCTAGAGGTTTGGAATGGTAAACCATAGGACATCATGGGCTGGGAATGTATTTGTGTGGTTAGATTTGACCTTGGACCCCTTCTTCAAGGTCGAACGAGGATATTGCATTTGTAGTATTTCTTTAAATATGTTTTAACCTATTTTTTACACTTAAACAATTACCTTGTTATTTTCCTTCATAATACCATTTACAGGGCACAACTTTTTTATCCTTTTCTTCTGTCAGCTTCGGAATTTCTTTCAAACTTGCTGTTCAGTTACCATTTACTGTATTTCTGTACAGCCCTTTTCCTGATAATTATTCTGTCCTCTAATCACCTTCACAAATCAAAAACACTCAGTCAGCTGACACAGTGCCCGTTCACGGGCACTCTCCTCTTGTTTTTTTATTATTAAGACATACTCCTGTTATAAGATTCTAAACTAAATAGACTATGGCCAAATATTAAATTGATAATATTTTGAGCCTGTTGTCTGGAAAATGTAAAAGTTTTATTCTTGTCATTGCACTTTTATATCAAATGTAAGGTACCAGACGAGTGTTGCTGAAAGGATATCTAGCCACTTACGATGACATCACCAAGGATGGAAAGGATAAATTTGAAGGTGGGAAAACACAGCTGTTTTTGTGGGACCAGACAGCATATATTGAATGTGTGGTGAGTACTCATTCTGTCATATAATTACTGGGCTGTTATCAAGTTGGAAAATTTGATAGAATAGTCAAAGTACTTTAACTTTATAACTTTAACTTTTTAAGTTATACACTTTGCAAGCATTGTCAGGTTTTTCATTGGAGCATTAGTATATTGCATTAAGTATGTTAGTATGTATATATTTGAAACTATAAAACATACTTAATGCATATTTTTTCTTGTTATTTTAACATCGATAAAATTAATGGACAAAAGCCACGGTGCTCCTTTTGCTAGTACTTGAATTCAGTAAATTGTACTATAAATATAAGATTTAGTGTAAAATAGTATTTATAAAACTTCATGTGTATAAAATAGAGTGCTAGTTTCATAAATAATTTTAGTTGAGTCCACTTTTACTTCAGAAAAGTATTCATGAAACATAACTTGAGAAAATTATTGCAGTGAATACCATCAAATTTCCTTTTCAAACAAGGCCGAAAGGGGTTTCGGTCTACTAGCACGGGCGCAAAGCCATCAGAGACATGAGTAGTGCACTGAAGCGGTCACCCATCCCAGTACTAATGTAGTCCATCGCCACTTAACTTCTATAAAAGATAGTGATTGTGGCCATGCCACAACTTCTGTAGAAGAGAGAGTCATTGTGGGAACATCACAATTCATGAAAGTCTCTAGACAAAAAAAAAAAATGAAAACAAAAAAAGTGATGACTAGAAGAGTGAGCCTCACTAGAGCTCGTTTTAAAGTAATCATTACATCAGTGTGACCTGAAGAATGAGATTGTTAGTGTTGATGCTTCTTAGGTTCAGTGTTCAGTAGGGACATCACAACTCCAAGTATTTCATGCCAGCTAATCGACAAGTACTATTCCTGTCGACACCGAATAACCGTCGAATTTATAAAACTACCAACTATAAAAAACGATACATATGTGATAGATATGTGAAATAAATTGAAAATATATGTCCATAATCTGTAAAAGTCTTTAAATTTATGCCATTTTCCTGCGACTTCTGATGCATTTTTCTCATACAGGAAGTGGGTGGTATAAGAGGTATATGGCACTTCCGTTTTACGTGAATGTATAAACAGTACAGAAAACGTGGCTGTTGTCGGATTTTAACTTATTTTTTGTGACAATATGGACATATTTGATGGATGCAGACCTTCTGACATCTTTTACTACATTGAGCGATTATTTGTACTTTAAAATATGAAACCAATATATAGCACTATTCTAACCATTGTCAATTAATTAGTCAGCTAGTCATGGCCTCTCTAGTATTTAGAGAAATGAAAGCAAAATCTTTGAATGAGAAAAGTGTATGTTCTGACAGTTTTCTTCATCAGTCTTGTAACAGTACCACTCAAATTGACTCCTAAGGTTCATTTGTTATTTATAGGTTCCTTTCAAAGCAACAGGGTTAATAAGTCAAGAAGTTCTCTGCACCAAGTGGAATTTGATTGTTGATGGAAAAGGTAAATATCTTATAATGAGAGTGGTTCATTAAAGACATGTTCAGGGAAAAAAGTACCAGTAATATTGGGTCACTGGCAGTTGCAAGCCTGTTGTGAATTGCTATGTCTGTTAGAATTCTATCAACATTTTGAACAAAGGATTAGCTTTGTACCAGAAGAAATTCAATTGAATTTTAATGCATTGGAAGATTGTATTAGTTTGCTAAGTACATGAATGGGGATTATCCAAAATTCATAAAGAAAAGGACACACATAATCACAAACGCATAAACAATCCAAAAATATGTGCATTGGTTTTAAACATCTGCTTAAACTAGGAATGGGACGGTATTACCTTATCGAGACCATTTTACTGAAATACTGAAACAAAATCTTAATTCTGACATGTTGATTGTCAGTGCATAAAATTGTTGGAAAACATGAAATATTAGAAACATGATAAATCGGAATAAATTCTCACATTTTCTTCAGAAGTTTTTGTGAATTTAAAGGTTTTGTCATGTTTTTTGATAAACTTGTCTTTTTTTTAATCAAATCCATTTCCTGTTGACAGCCAGTTTCACTGGGGAAATACTAAAATGCCATTTATCTGGTACTGAACCATCCCTACATTTTGAACATGTTGTGTGAATGTGACTTTGTCAATTTCAGTAGGCAGCCAAACCAGTGTTACAGTAATATTAAATCCTTCCTCCCACAAAATCGCCACCCTGCCTCACCCCCGCATCCACAGAGGAATGGCATCAAGAATTGCATTTCTTTTCATGTGGGGGGGGAAGATTTACTGAACACCCACCTAAAAATCTTCCCTCCTCACCAAAGGACAATAATTTCGGACAACACTGCAGATTAGTGTTTTTTAGTAAATAATACCCTCACCTGAAAATATCTACCACCTTATAATTTTTTCGACATTTCTTTGCTCTAGTTTGCATATTTCAAAAAAAAATAGGGCTACCAGAAGTAGTACTTTTTACACTTGAGTATTTGAGTGTCACAGGCGAAACAATCGAAACAACTACTGACCAAAGAAATTCGTCTATTATCGGAAGCGACGACGTACATATTTCCTCATAGAAATAGGTGAGAAAGACATGAAAGTGAGTTTATTTTATTTGATACATCCAGCTAACAGTAATTCACGCGAGAATTCAGGTATTCTCACGAGATTTCCGTGCTTTATGTCTATTTTTAAACTTGTCTTCTGCTTTTTGTGTCACAGGCGAAACAGTCGAAACAACTACTGACCAAAGAAATTCGTCTATTATTGGAAGGCACAAAATATATATTTCTTCAAAGAAAAGAGAAAAAATGCAATTTTTTTATTTATTTGATGAATCCAGATAACAGTAAAATAATAAAAAAAAAAATAATAATAATAAAAAAAACACCAGTAGCACCCAGCCAATAAGCCATTAAGATGTGGTTTAGAAGTGAAATTAAAAAAAAAGACAAATAAAAACAGCATTAAATAGTTTATTTATTTGAACTTTTAGTCATCTATTTCTTATTATTTAAATAAAGAAGATTTAATGCAGTCCCAAATTGGAACTAAATATTTCAAAATCTCTTGAAGTAAAACATGTCTCACATTTTTTCACAGTTGTCTCACCTTTTCAAGTGAAGGGAGACAGTCTGTCTCGCATTCATTTTTGACGAGAGCGAACACTGAATATTTAGAAAAAGTGGGAATATTTAAGTAGAAAAGAGTACTGAATGTGTACTCCAAATAAATGATTACTCTAAACCGTAATGAGTGCTCACATATTCCTCAAGAGCCCTACAGAAAATATGACTGATATAAGCAAATAACATTTGAAATCTCAAATTTTATGGGTTGAACAGCATGTATCAATATACAACTGATAAAACACACTGAACAGTGAACACTAGTCAGAGTACATGGGTTACACAATATACACAGCTGTGTTTGGGAATTTGTCCCAGTAATTGTTGTATGTCCATCCAAAGTTGTGGATTTTTATATGTCAGTGAGTTATGTTTTAGATCATGTACAGGTATTTTTGTTTGTCAGAGAAGTGGCTAGAGCTGGTAGATGTCTCTCCATGTGGCTCCTGGAAGTCTGATGCCTTGTCTGCGAAGGAAAGCATTCAGCCCCTGGTCACAGTGAACACTGGAGTTAAAATCTGGCAGATTAGGTGAGGGATTTGTTAATGAAGAAGCAGTGTTGATTGGCAAATCCATCTAACTTTCATGAGCTCCATCAGTATGAATAAGTTTAACAGAAAATACCAGTATCTGACTTCCTACTATTTAAATTTATGACAACGTTTAAAGGAATGTAGGGTAAACTTGCTCCAGTATAAGCTTTGCCCAAGCTCCTTTGCCTAACATAAATTACTGTTCCTGGTAAGAAATGTGAAGTTTTAATTAACTGCCCCCCTTTACTGAGGTAAAGGAGGTCGTGCCTTAAAATATATCCTTGAGAATTGTTGTTGACCTTGAAAATCCTTGAAAAAACCTTGAATCTAGTTGTCAAAAGTCTGTGGGAACCCTGTCTTCACTGCGGTCGTGACTTGGTCAAGCCTTGGTGCTATGGTTCAATCTTCATGAGTCCTACAGTCGAGCAGATTGTAAAGCTGATTAAGACGTATCTTTTAACTCAGAACAAATTGGACATAATAACCAGTTTTCCCACCCCTTTTCAACAGGACCAGTCGTAACAGCCTCAGTGGTTGTAACTTGGAGAGGTCACATGATAACTCTTAGAGGTGGAGCTGGGATATTAGGGTATTTTTGTAACATTTTTGCAGCAGCAATAAAAATTATAGTAATAAAAATGTTGTTTTTCCAACTGTTACTTTTTATGAGTGACCCATAACAGAAGGAAAATCAGTATGATTATCTTAACTTGACGGATGTTTATTTTGTCAGTAGTTTAGTTTAAACCTCTTAAAAGGTAAAAAGCAGTCAAAGGTAGTGGTGGGTAGATAGGTATGGTCATTTAATTTTTGGTGAACATGTACCATAGAGGCCAGTTTGACAATTTAATTGTCAATGATTGAATATTCAAGAGCAATCATTACAACACATTCTCTGCAGTCTTATTCAGTATATTGATTTGACTTTTTGTTTTGTTCATATTCATCACCTTATTTACAAGAAGTGAATATTTTCAATAGTGCTAAATGTTGTAACCTTTGAAGGCACCTAAGTGCTTACTGGATATATCCATCATCCTGGAAAGTATTTTATGTTGTAATTATTAACAGTGTACAAAATAAGTGAATAATCGATTCTGACTCTTTCACTAGTAGGAAAAGATGGGGGCATTTCCATACACTAGTGAAAGTTCTGTAAATAAGAATTGTCTTTGAAGCAGAAGTGTCAGCCTCTGAGTTCTAACGGAACACTTTTTATTACCCCACAGCCCTTAATGGCTGTTGGGATATTGTTTTCACCCATGGTGTCCGGATGGTCGGGCGGGCGGGCGTCCGGGTGCGCGGGTGGGCGGGCGGCGGGAAATAGTTTGTCCGGGCTGTATCTCAGAAACCGTAAGGTGTAGGAAGTTGACACTTGGTAGGGACATTGGTTAGGGGGTGTAGCTGTGCAACGTCATGGTCTGACCTTGATTTGACCTTTGACCTTGCCGTAGTGACCTTGAGTTTGAAAATCTTGTCCGGGCTATATCTCGGAAACTGTAAGGTGTAGGAAGTTGATACTTGGTAGGGACATTGGTTAGGGGGTGTAGTTGTGCAACGTCATAGTCTGACCTTGATTTGACCTTTGACCTTGCCGTAGTGACCTTGACCTATAAAATCTTGTCCGGGCTATATCTCGGAAACCGTAAGGTGTAGGAAGTTGATACTTGGTAGGGATATTGGTTAGGGGGTGTAGGTGTGCAACATCATGGTCTGACCTTGATTTGACCTTTGACCTTGCCGTAGTGACCTTGACCTATAAAATGTTGTCCGGGCTATATCTCGGAAACTGTAAGGCTTGGGAAGTTGATATTTGGTAGGGACATTGGTTAGGGGGTGTAGGTGTGCAACGTCATGGTGTGACCTTGATTTGACCTTTGACCTTGCCGTAGTGACCTTGACCTATAAAATGTTGTCCGGGCTATATCTCAGAAACCGTAAGGTGTAGGAAGTTGATACGTGGTACGGATATTGGTTAAGGGGGTGTAGGTGTGCAACGTCATGGTGTGACCTTGATTTGACCTGTGACCTTGCCGTAGTGGCCTTGACCTATAAAATCTTGTCCAGGCTATATCTCAGAAACCGTAAGGTGTAGGAAGTTGATACTTGGTAGGGATATTGCTTAGGGGGTGTAGGTGTGCAGCGTCATGGTGTGACCTTGATTTGACCTAGCCGTAGTGACCTTGACCTATAAAATGTTGTCTGGGCTATATCTCAGAAACCGTAAGGTGTAGGAAGTTGATACTTGGTAGGGATATTGATTAGGGGGTGTAGGTGTGCAACGTCATGGTCTGACCTTGATTTGACCTTTAACCTTGCTGTAGTGACCTTGACCTATAAAATATTGTCCGGGCTTTATCTCGGAAACTGTTAGGTGCAGGAAGTTGATATTTGATAGAGACATTGTCCGGGCTATATCTCAGAAACCGTAAGGTGTAGGAAGTTGATACGTGGTACGGATATTGGTTAAGGGGGTGTAGGTGTGCAACGTCATGGTGTGACCTTGATTTGACCTGTGACCTTGCCGTAGTGGCCTTGACCTATAAAATCTTGTCCAGGCTATATCTCAGAAACCGTAAGGTGTAGGAAGTTGATACTTGGTAGGGATATTGCTTAGGGGGTGTAGGTGTGCAGCGTCATGGTGTGACCTTGATTTGACCTAGCCGTAGTGACCTTGACCTATAAAATGTTGTCTGGGCTATATCTCAGAAACCGTAAGGTGTAGGAAGTTGATACTTGGTAGGGATATTGATTAGGGGGTGTAGGTGTGCAACGTCATGGTCTGACCTTGATTTGACCTTTAACCTTGCCGTAGTGACCTTGACCTATAAAATGTTGTCCGGGCTATATCTCAGAAACCGTAAGGTGTAGGAAGTTGATACGTGGTACGGATATTGGTTAAGGGGGTGTAGGTGTGCAGCATCATGGTGTGACCTTGATTTGACCTTTGACCTTGCCATAGTGACCTTGACCTATAAAATCGTCAGGGCTGTATCTCGGAAACCGTAAGGTGTAGGAAGTTGATACTTGGTAGGGACATTGGTTATTGGCTATAGGTGTGTATTATCATGGTGTGACCTTAATTTGACCTTTTACCTTGCCGTAGTGACCTTGACCTTTAAAATCTTGTTGCACCTTTGGGTCTGTCTTTTGATGCAGATTAAGCAAAAGTCATATTAGAATTTATTAAGAATTTTACTTTCATAACTTCCCATTGTAAGAGATAGAATTTCATCAAGTGAGCCGCAGATTTTACTCCAACACCACACATAAGCATTCATTAAATGTATTACCACTTCTGTATGCATGGTAATATTCAAACCATCTAAACCATAATTCGGAAATGCAGATGTATATAAAGAGTGTTGAATTTTAGTTTACTGATTAATGCTGTCATCTTGTCATTGAATTATCTTGTTTTAATACTTCATCTTTATACGCATTGTCTTTCTTTTAAACATTATTTCTCCATTTAAACATTGTTTGGACCTTTATATAACTGACAGTGCTCTGAAAGTATCCTGAAGTTTGTACTGGTACAGTACTTCTATATCTCATGGTGTTGAAAATATTTCCCAAGGCTGTGGGGTACGGGCATCTCTGATGCTATTTTTGAACTTTATTTTCTCTTGCGATTTGACCTTATATGGTGAAAGTTTCTTTATCTCTGTTTTTGTAGCTAATATAAATTCTAAAATGGTACGCTGCGCAGTGACCTTACACACGTCTTTTGCGCAGTGCTTGAACCGCGAATATCGAACGGTAAATAAAGCACGCTGTTGAAATCTAGTACATCATCCCTTCGCGTACAAACGTAAATAAACAACTCGCGGTGAAATAAAACTTAAATTATATGCAGCAAATAATTCTGTAGGGGATTTTATCAGTATTTCATTTAAAGATCGACTACTCATAAATATTTATAAGATCAGGGAATTCTGTGGGAATTTCCTAACAATATTTAAACCAAAAGGCTGTTTGCACATCCATCACTATGCATGTTTAGCTAATGTAACAGCCAACATGGTGTTAGATTTGTTTTGAATTTTGCATAAGTTTTACTGCTTCTTTTGACCAAAATATTAGTGTAACCATTATAGAATAGGAATAAAAGACAAATTCTCGTGGTTTATGATGGTTTTAAACTATCGATCGGCTGTATTAAAGCACTCAGCCCTTCGGGCTTCGTGACTTTAATATACAGCCGCTCGATAGTTTAAAACCATCATAAAGCACTCGAATATGTCTTTTATTCCTATAATATAAAATGGAGTTTAATTGTATTTTCTGCAGGAGGCTCTTACAGATAGACAGTGTATGTATCAAAGGCTGTGTCACTTGTGTGACAGAGGTAACAAAGTAAGTGGAGTATCAAACTATCTTAGCTTACAATTTCCAAAATTCATTAAACTTCTGTAGATTAGACAAGTGGCCTGTAATTATCACAAAATGGTAAATTTACTTAACATGAGCTATCCTATACTATAAAAGTATTGAAAGACATGAAGAACAGGAAATCGCCAGGTACAGATGGCTATACTGCAGAGTTTTATAAATTTTTCTGGAAGGACATAGGGAACTTTGTTCTAGATAGTTTGAATGAGTCTTTTAATACTGGTGAACTATCTATTACACAAAAACAAGGTCTGATAACGCTACTCCCAAAAGGTAACAAACCGAGAGATCTGATTAAAAATTGGCGGCCAATCACACTTCTAAATGTTGACTATAAATTACTGGCAGGAGCTCTAGCCTCCAGAATGAAGGAAGTTCTCCCCAGTATAATACAGAATGAACAAAAAGGTTTTTTAAAAAAAATCGATATATTGGGGAAAATATTCGGACAATAGCGGATTCTCTAGAATATATAAGACAAAAAAAAATTACGGGTATGACACTTCTAATAGATTTTGAAAAAGCATTTGATTCCCTCGAGTGGGACTATTTAGACTCTGTTTTAAAGGTATATAATTTTGGGGAAGATTTTAGAACATGGTTCTCTATACTCTATAAAAATAGCAATAGTTGTGTTATAAATAACGGTTTTTTTACAGAATTTTTTAAAATTGGAAGGTCATGTCGACAAAGAGACCCTTTAAGTCCTTACTTGTTTATATTGGCAGTGGAACCGCTGGCAACAGCAATAAGGAATAGTGACAAATTGAAAGGTATCATGGTAAATGATAAAGAGATAAAAATTGGGCAGTATGCTGATGACACTTTCCTCTTGCTTGATGGCACAGTCCAATCTGTGAATGAGAGTTTTAGCATTTTAAAGTCTTTTCAAAAATACTCAGGTCTCAAAATAAATATGGAAAAAACCCTAGTAATAGGTCAACAGAACTGATTTCAAAAGGCATAGCATATGTAAATGACTTATTATCAAACTCTGGAGACCGTCTTGGTTATTACGACTTTATAGAAAGATACCAAATCAAAATAAACTTTGTAGACTTCTATAGTTTGACCCATTCATTACCAAGCCATTGGTTAAAAAGTGGAAAAACACAACAAAAGGAAGGTGAAATGAAACTAACTTTCCTACAATCCTTTTTGCAACAAAAGCAAACAAGTAAATGGGTATATCAAAAACTAAGGACATTAAATAAATATAATAGAGGTCATGAAATAAAATGGGCTGAAATCTTAGGAAGGGAGATATCAGAATCTGACTGGTCAAAATATTATCGAAATAACTTTCAAAGTGTAATAGAGACATCCTTGAGAGACTTTCAATATCAAATCTTGACCAGATCAATTCCAACTAATAGATTCTTATCTAAATGTAAATTAACAGAAAGTGATAAATGTTTCTACTGTAAGGAATGTGTCGAAACAGTGGAGCATCTCTTCTGGTACTGCCCAGTGGTAAAGACTTTTTGGTTCAATTTGTTTGATGTAATATTTGTAAATAGAGAGATCAGCTTTAACCTAGATGATGCGAAGGTGTTGCTGGAGGGTGCCGAAAATGAAAACAAGGACGTTTTAAATTATCTTTTCACAGTGGTAAAAAAGTATATTTATAATACAAAATGTAAACAACAGCAACTTAGCATTAAATGTTGTATAAGTTTAATACAATACTATCACTCCCTAGAGCAATGCGTAGCGACAAACGAATATGGTATAATAAAGGGTTATGTTGAAAGATGGGAACTATTGAGTCCCTTTCTCGAATACAGGGCGACTAGTAACTGAAAAAAAAAAAAAGGTAACGATATTAATATGTTTTTTTTGGTTTAAAAAAGACATGAAAAGAGAAATTCTAACGGCAGTTTTGGTATAAATATTTATTTAACTTTTTGTTTTTCTTCATTTGTAGTTTTTAAAACAAAATAAATAAAAATATAGTTGCACAAGTTTAAGTGTTGTGAAAAAAAAGGTAATGTGTGTTCTTTATTGCGCATCCTGCGAGATGCTATTTTTTGTAAAGGTCCTGGTGAGTGGTTTCAGAACCCCATTTACTCTGCACCAGGTTCCTGAAACCTTATTTTTAAATGGGGGAATAAAAGAATTTGTGCCCTTAAAAAAAAAAACAAAAAAAACATGAGCTATCCTCTAACTTGAAATAAGATGCTGTTGTCTGTGGAAAGTCTCATGCAGATGTGGTGAATTTCACTTTTTCATACCCTGCGCTGTCCGGGCGGCGGCGATGGTGGGCACAAAGCTTATGGTTGTTCCACAGCCTAGGATCTAGAGCTGATTAGGTTTTTTGGGGGTATCTGACAACAACTCTTGCCATGGTAACAAGATTTTTTTTGTCTTAAAGTTTGTGGGTGTTCCACAGCCTAAACCGATGTATGGATTTTCACTAAATCTTTCAGGGTATGGTAACCCCAACAGGATCTAGAGCTAATTAGATTTTGGAGGGTATACGGTAACAACTGTTGCCATGGCAACACTTTAAAAGATTTTTCGGTCTTTAAGTTTGAGGGTGTTCAAGAGCCTAAACCCATGCTCGGATTTTCACCAAATTGTCGTGGTATGTTTACCCCAACATGATCTAGAGCTGATTAAGTTTTGGGGGGTATCCGGTAACAACTGTTTCCATGGCAACACTTTTAAGATTTTTTTGGTCTTAAGGTTTGTGGGTGTTCCAGAGCCAAAACCCATGCACGGATTTTCACCAAATTTTCAGGGTATGTTTTAGCCCAAAAGGATCTAGAACTGATTAGGTTTTGTATGTATCTGGCAACAACTGTTGCCATGGCAACACTTTGAATATTTTTGGATTTTAACGTTTGTGGGTGTTCCACAGCCTAAACCAATGCATGGAATTTGACCTAATTTTCATTATGTGTTAACTGAAACAGTATCTACAGCTGAGTAGGTTTGGGAGGGTATCTGTAAATGGACGTCAGACAGCAATCCAAGCACAGGGACATTTCACCAAATGCGGGTTACCACAGGTGATACCACCTATAGTGTGAATGGGGTATAAAAGGATATATTATAGAAGTCAAAGTGGAGTTTTTCCATCCCTTTAAACAGCTGAAGTTGTGTCAGGACAAGCTCTCATTGCCTTCCACATCTAGCCATGATTTGGATTAGAACCCACAGAACCAAAGTGTAAACGATGGCAAACAGGATACTTTTAACAACCTTAAAATATTGCTACACAAATGCTGAATATTCTATACTTTTATTACATGTACGTTTGTCCATATAAAGTGACTTAATAATATCTAGAATTTTTTTTCATGAATAAGCCGCACTTTTGATTGTATTTTTTTTCTCCACATGTATACCAATGTAGCATTTTATAGCTAGGGTGGCATTTAATCAAACAAATTCAAATTTTGACTAATTTTTGTTTTTGGGTCTTGGTTTTAAAATTTTATTAATTTTACCAAACAGAGGTTAGATCAAATGCAAACTTGTCCACTTCACCACTAATGGTTGTGTATAACACGACAAGAAATCTGCATGTGTATTTTCAGATATAAAGGATCTGTGTTCTTATTGGTCAAAGTGGAAGATGAGGACACCAGTCTCAGCATTCTCATTCAGGTATAAATTGAGATTAATTGACAGTTTAACAACAAATAAATAAACTACTTCTTTGGTAAGTACTAGTGCTGCGACTCATTCATTTGAAGCCTTTATATAAAGTATTGGTAGTTTTCAGTATTTGTTTCCACTGACTTTCAATCCCTCAACTCTGTGTGGTTTTACGTAGGACCAGCACTTTCTGTGGTGGCAGCAAATTCTGGCTTTGCAGGAGATGTACATCTTCACCGACTTAGTGCCCACATCACTGAAAGCAGGCAAAGATGACTGTGTCTTGTATGTGCCAACAGAAACATCAGGTGTACACAAGCAGAGTGAAAGCAATGTGCTACTCACAGAGTATCAAGTTAGTTTTGTTAGAGAGTTAAGAATGTTAATGAAAATATATTTTGCAAGAGATGGTACAGCTGCATAGTGTATTGAAATAGAGTAAAAAGCCTTTACCTTTATAAAGGTTCCAAAATACCTTCTGCTTATAGTTAGTTTAAAACTCAAGAATCTGTATTATGTGTGAGCCAAAGTTTGCTGTTTTAACAGTAAAACTAGTTTTGCACTATTAAAGTTTGCAGTTTGATACGTAAAACTTGAAAACATTTTCAGTGATTCAGATATAATCACTTTTGTATTATTAAATTCAATGACAACAAAATATAGTCCACTAACTCGGTAATTATAATACAAGTAATACGAGTAATTCAACAAAGATCAATACTGGTACTGCATCACCAAAATAAGAATTTAAAGTACTAGTTCTGGTATATAAAGTTGTGACATACAAGTAATGTAACACTTGTCACCCTACAATATCATGGTTAAGTTACAGAGTACCAGAGTTAAATAGAATGATTTATAATAATACAGTTGAACAATAATTAAGATCACTGTGATGCAATATATGTGACCATTTCTCTGTTGCCATAATTTTCACTTGGATCCTTTGTACACATTTGAAAAGTATATAATCATACCTTTCCAATGGTATATAACCGAGTAACAGGAAAATATTTAAATTTTTGAAACACAATCGCTTCGGTTCACTGGGCAAGTGTTGGTCTAAATGCAAGGATTTGATTGGCTATGGCTTCAGACAGATGGACAGAATTTTGTATTTATTAAATATAGATATGATTGAATACTTCTTTAAATGAGGGTTAATACTGCGTAAAACCAGGTCACAGGAAGAAATGTGAGACATAATGGATCTGGATTATTGGGGCAATCAGTCCTGTCGGCATTAAACAATTTATTTAACCTAATATTTATGTTGTTTATTTGCATACTCAAAGACACCCTCTCCCCCTGATAAGTTGTATTAATTTTTAACTGTTTCATGGAATTATAGTTGAGTATTACCCCTTATTTTCTGGTTGTGTGATTTCAGAGTTTTGTGGAGGAAAAATGCAGAGCACTGAATGTGCCTGCAACCCAGTGCGAGCAATTACTGAACTTTGTATTCATGCCGTGCCATAAAGTTACACAACCACTTAACGTCTGTACATATAAGGTAAATTACTTAAAATTACTTGTGTAATCATTCACAAAAATTGTAGTGAAAGCAATTAACTTACAGGAAACCAAAGGAAAATTTTTAATGGGTAAACAATATTTTTAAATTAATGCCACTTTTCCAGGTCCTTGAAATGAATGAAGAATCCAGTATTTTGTTTGTTTGTCACTGGTGTGGTAAAATGTTGAAATGAAAATGGGAAATGTCTTGGAGAGATATTATAAGGCCAATTAACATTGCTTTACCCAATATGAGATAAGTATGGGCTGGTGTCAAATATGTAGATCAGGATGCCAATACAAAACTGTTCCGATTCTGAAGAAAGATGTGTTTTAGTACATCCCCATTCGAGTAGGCCTACTTACAGGAAATTAACTCGAGAAGTAAAAACATGGCAGATCTGCTCAATGAATTTGTCGTACAAATCTACAAAAACAAAAGTGGGAAAAAATTTTATAATTTCTTTAGATTAAGGGTTTGTGTCTACTATTTAAGTTTTCCTTCAGTTATTTGTGTTTACAGTCGAGATGGCAGATGTAAAGTCACGCCACGGTATTTCAGTTAAATGCTGTCTACTGAGATACTGTGAGCACTGACACATACCTGATCTGGAGTTAAAATCTAAGCCATTTAACCAAATTTGCTAAGCCGTTGAATCTATACATTCAGTGACTAACCCATTGAATCTATATATTCAATGGTTATCTACATAAATACAACGTATATATATATATATAATCCTCAAATTTACAGGGTAAAATAACCAGCACAGTACAGAGAGCTCTTGGGATATTTGAACTGGACCATAAAATAAGGTCAGTCTGAGAAATTGAATATTACATTTACCAGGAATTGTTGTAGAATGCACAAACAAGTAGGGATGGGTTGGTAGTATATTTTTCATCTTGGTATCCTGTCAGTGTAAAACTGTCCCAATTCTGGGATCAAAACATGGCAGTTCCATTCCTAGAAATCACTACAAACGTCTTAAAATGCTAGAAATCACTACAAACGTCTTAAAATCAATAAAAATACGGCATAAAAGTTAATGCCTTCTATAGATTTAGCATTTATTTCTAGTAGTTTTAGCCGACACACAGTTATATGTACCGAGATACTGGTTAAAAAGTTTTGTCATGGTGTTCTACTGAAATGGTCTCGATACCAAGATACCATCGGCACCTACCCATTCCTACAGACAAATAACGGTAAATCTATGAAGACTTTGTATTTATTAATGTTAGTGATTTATTTCCTATATTAAATCATTTTTTTCAGACACCACAGCAGAAGATAGAAGTTGGGACTTTACAGCAGGTTCAAAATAAGCCAATATTTGTACACAGAAATTAAATTTATTCACAGAGAAAGAAAAGTAGAATGAGAAAACCAACAAAGGAGTTCCCTTAAACATGGAATAAGATTTAGAAGTTAAAGAAAAATGTAGCAATATACACTGAATGATAAATCATTTCTTGGCTCAATTTTAACAGAAGAGTTTGCAAAAATTAGTTGCTAAGACCATGGAGATAAGCCATAACAGCCTAAAGCTAATTCATAGCAGCCTCAACATTAGCTTTAAGTAACTTGTTACTATAATGTAGGAATGGATCATTAGTCTACCAAAACACCAGTGCCACTAAAAAAACGATTGTTCCTGACAACAGGTGAAAGACATGTTCACTACAAAGACATTTAAACTTGTTGAAAATGTGTGACAAACATCATTGGTCACCATGATTATGATTAGGGATGGGTCGGTAGGAACGGAATCTTGGTATCGCGAGCATTTTAGTGAAATACCGTTGTGAGATTTTACAACCACCACTTTGCTTGTCAGCACCTATGATGGAAGGAAGAGTTAAAATATTAGAAACCTACCCAAAAACTGAACAAATTATAAGCTTTTATCCCCAATTTTCATTCATTTTTAGACTTTATTCAGTAATAGCAATTATGTTGATCAGAACTGCCATGTTTTGGTTACCAATATTGATAACCTCAATCTCGCTTGTCAGCTCATACAACTGAAGGAAAACTCAAAATATTGGGAACTAACAAGAAAATATAAGTTTTTTTTCTCATATTTCGTGCATTTGGCCACTTTGATTGCGCTGTCGTGAAGAGGAAATGCCCATGTTTGTTTGGAATGTACTAAAATGTGGAGTCCTGGAATCGGTACGGTTTTGCATTGGCAATCTCCTGATGTACATATTTTTCAAACTGAACCACTCCTAATTATGATCCTGACTTTTACCACTGAAAGGATAAGTCACATGACCAGTAAGATTACACTCTGTACAGTATCAGGATGGTTGGTTGGGAGGTGTATTCAAGAGAGTGGAACTGGAGTATAAGTAATCGATAAAACATTGATTGGAATGACTCTAGAATTCTTCATCTGGGTCTCCGTTGAATATGAGAGGGACTAGCAGTGCTAGTTTCTCCATAAAGTAGGTTTTCATCTGTCAATGGATGTATTTGGATATCCATTGTGTACAAGACAAAACAGTTTTGTTAATTCAAGAGAAATGTTAAAAAGTCAAGTATATATCTCAGTGTAAGAACAAAGTTAATCCAAAAGGAAAGTTTTAATGTTAAATCTATATGTAAGTGTAAAGTTAAACTTTTTTCAATGTACCAAGAAAATTTGTAACAGTTTTAAAATAGCAATGTAAATACTAGGGGTGCTACAGAACCAGATTTTCTAGTTCGCATTCCACCAATGCAAAACCCTCCCGATTCCGGGATACTGAAAAAGTTTTGAGTTTTGAAAAGACCTACAAACAGGAAGTGATTTTCCATAATCCAAAACATGGCATTATTTTCTCAAAGACATCGCTATAAATGCATTAAAATCTAGTGAAAATGAGGTAATAATTTCTTGAGATTCAGGTTTGGTAATTAAGATTTTACATTTCCCAACAACCATATTAGCTGACATTCAAGATTCCGGTTGTGAAAGTGGTCATGGTATTTCATTTTTATTGTCTCGATACCAGTAAACTGCCACTACCGACTAGTGTTGGTATCAAATAAAAATATATATAAAGATATCAAACCATATTTTTACCTTCCGTAGTATTCGATATTGAAATATCAGGGCATGAGATATTTTCCTGTGGAGATCTTTCAAACTCTTTCGCAAGTTTTAGTAGTTTCCCAAAACGTAAACAAATATGGCAGCTCCGCTTTTGCGGTAAGTAATAGTTACAAAAAAGACAGCAGAGGGGGGTCTATTAAGTAGTATTTTCCGATATTGATATTGTACCCCACATTATCGATATTGCTATATTTAGCATAAATTGATAAATATTTCAAGATTGATAGACAATACCAGCACTACTACCGACTCACCAATAGTAAATACACATTAGTGGTGGGAACGGTAAACCGGTAACTGGTTTTTCGTTCGTTTCTGAAAAAAAAAACGAAATTCGTAAAGAATATTTGGGAACCAGTAATTGAAAACGTCACCATTTTAGACCACTTAGTGGCTGATACTTCTTCAAAACGACAAAAATATAAATATTTTGAAAAATATGTCACATTTTTACATTGTATTGAACAAAAATCATGTTTACATACCTATTAATATCTCGCAAAAGCCATTTCCAGTTTCGAGTTCTGCCTCATGTACGCTGTGCGGATAATTTTACTGCAGATTATAAAGCAAACGAAATACCGGATTTCGTTCGTTTCAAAGCCCTGGTAACCGGTTTTGATTTCTGCAAACGGTCCCACCACTAATACACATAAAGGTTTTATCACACACTAGTATTCCACAGTAAGAGAGAGAACACATGTGCACTGCAAAGCAGCCAAACCAAAAGTACCAGTCACTCAGCCAATCCTATCTCATGGGATCCCTCTGTGCCATAGTATAATGACATAGAATGACTTGTATTTCAGACTTTATACTAATGGTGCACGTCCTCTACACAGGTATGAGGTTTTGAGGGAAGGCATGGAAGTCACAGTCTACAATGCACATCACAAGGGTTACCCAAAGGTAAGTGTGGAAGTAAACAGACGCACCAAACTCTTCTAACTATAAAGTTCACAAATTCACTGGCTTTGGTGAGTTGTCTCCATACAGATTTGCATCGGTTCTCCGATGCGTAGGTCTAGTTCTTACTGTGTATGAGGCTCACTTGTAATACAACATGATGAAGGGTTTGCTTACTCTCTGGAGTTGCTTCCATTCTTGAGAGCAAGGGATAATAAAAAGTAATAACTTCTTAATATTATATTTGTAGCCTCCGAAGATTCGCCTGTGTTGCTGTGAGTGGTCGTGTATTCAGATTGAAAAGATACCACTGTATGAAGAGAAGGCACAGGTGAGGTTTCATGGAATATCTTTCAGTGCTAACTCAATCAAGGCTTAAAGTTATAGAAATCATGTTTTTTCCTTTTGTTTTGTAACCAACCCACCTATTAGATTGATGTGTCCGTCTGTCCATCTGTCCGTCCACATTTTTGGTTTCCGGACTCTAACTCGAAAACGGTTTATCCAATCGAATTCAAACTTGACAGGGAGATAGATTACCATCATAGCTAGGTTCCTTTCGAAATTGGTGAAATTCAGTTTGTTCATTTGTCTGTTTTTTGTCCGTTTGTATGTCCATCTGTCCACATTTTCGTTTCCGGATTCTAACTTGAAAACGGTTTGTCCAATCGAATTCAAACTTGACAGGGAGATAGATTACCATCATAGCTAGGTTCCTTTCGAAATTGGTGTAATTCTGTTGGTTCGTTTGTTCGTCAACGTTTCCGGACTCCAACTTGAAAACACTTTGTCCAATCGAATTCAAACTTGACATGGAGATACATCACCATCATAGCTAAGTTGCTTTCGAAATTGGTGTAATTCCGTCCTTTCGTTTGTCCATTTATAGCATAGATACAATTATATAACCTAGATTACAAGTTTTACGTTTCTTAGCATGTCTAACACATTCACCTTAACTGGGTCACCTAACATTTCTTGTTTTTAAATGTAATTACAGTAGTTGCTAACTTTATTGCTGCCTGCGCAACCCGCCTTTTGGGGCATCCTTGACCCTCTTGTTTGTCTGTTTGTTCATCCGTCTGTCCGTCCACATTTTCATTTCCGGACATTAATGAGTTTTTAGGCGGATTGCGTATAACCAACCTGCCTATTAGATTGATGTGTCCGTCGGCCGGCCGTCTGTCCATCTGTCCGTCCACATTTTTGGTTTCCGGACTCTAACTCGAAAACGGTTTGTCCAATTGAATTCAAACTTGACAGGGAGATAGATTTCCTTTCGAAATTGGTGAAATTCTGTCAGTTTGTCCGTTTTTTGTCCGTTTGTCTGTCCATCCGTCCACATCTTTGTTTCCGGATCCTAACTTGAAAACGGTTTGTCCAATCAAATTCAACTTGACAGGGACATAGATCACCATCATAGCTAGGTTCCTTTCGAAATAGGTGTAATTCTGTTGGTTCGTTTGTCTGTTTGTTCGTCAACATTTCCGTTTCCGGACTCCAACTTGAAAACACTTTGTCCAATCGAATTCAAACTTGACAGGGAGATACATCACCATCATAGCTAAGTTGCTTTCGAAATTGGTGTAATTCCGTCCTTTCGTTTGTCCATTTATAGCATAGATACAATTATATAACCTAGATTACAAGTTTTACGTTTCTTAGCACGTCTAACACATTCACCTCAACTGGGTGACCTAACATTTCTTTCATTGTAATTACAGCGGCTGCTAACCTTATTGCTGCCTGCGCAACCGACCTTTTGGGTCATCTTTGACCCTCTTGTCTAAATTTGAATTGTATTTTTATATTCCCTTCCACTGCAGGGGGTTATATGGGGACAGGCCTTCACTATTTCCCAAATACTGTCATCAACTAGATTAAAACTTATGGCCTGAAGGTCAAGTACATCCTTATTTACAAACTGGTGTTGGTGTAGAATTGAAATGTAAGTATCAAAGTCAGACTTCAATAGCTTTAAATAATTCATCACATTACAGCTGAAGTCACGAACCAATACACCATGTTGTGTAACATAATTGTTTAAAAGTTTAAAATTTCCTTTCACAAAGCATTGCAATAAATTTTTAAAATGTCATAATTTATACCTCAAAATAAATAATACAAGCAAGAAGTAAAGGTTTATAACTTACGGGCCTTTAATATCCCTTTATTGATAATTATTGATATTTATTATTGTGTCCACCTGATAGCATCTGTTGGATACTTTGGTTTATGCATGTGCACATTGCCGCTGCTGCCACAATGTGTAGAGATTCTGTTACCCCTCTTGAGCCTTGGGTATTATAGGTAGAGTTACCAAATTTGCAGGATATGTTCATCCGTACAAGAGCTTGCCTGATAAAATAGTTTTGGCCTCATTTTGAAAAACAAGATGCCAGCATAAGGTGTGGGGTTTGAACAGCTGACCTCAGAGGTGGGAGGAGAGTGTGTTACCACAGTGCCACTGTGGCCCCTTAGCCTCATTTTGAAAAACCACAGGCGTTTATTCATGAACAATTGTGTAGAGATTTTCCCATTACTGCTCTAGAGCAAAAGGTATTATAGGTGGAGGCTTCATATTTGCACTACATGTTCATCCTAACAAAAGTTAGCCTGGGAATAGTTTTGGTCTCATTTTGCAAAAACAAGGTAGCCGCCACAGGCTTTTCTTCAATGGTTATCAAGGACTTTTACACATTTCGAGGGTTTTTCTCATCAATAGAAAAAGTTGAATAATCTCTTAGTGATTGATATTTTGTATTTGGCAACTGCAATCAAGTACAAAACTTGAATTAACTATTTAGAAACTTTTTTTTTTGTGGGGGGGGGGGCGGCTCGGTTGTGGCAAATTTTCAGAGCTGTAGCTGGGTTATAGTCTACACCGGCACTGTCCAGGCGGCGGCAGGGATAAAGCTTGTGGGTGTTCCACAGCCTCAACTCATGCATGGATTTTAACCAAATTTTCAGGGTATGTTTACCCAAGAGGATCTAGAGCTGATAAGTTTTTTGGGGTATCTGGCAACAACTGTTGCCATGGCAACACTTCGAATATTTTAGGGTTTTAATGTTTCTGGATGTTCCTCAGCCTAAAGCAATGCATGGAATTTGACCAAATTTTCAGGATATGTTAACCGAAACAAGATCTACAGATTGGTAGGTTTGGGAGCTACTTTTTGATGTTCCATGTAATGGCAAATTTTTACAGCTATGGCTCCACAGTTTCATGAGTAATAGCTTTGTTGCTCTTTTGCCAGTGACTAAATCAGTTACAACTTCAAAAGTATTAAAATTTACAGAGCCCTATGATGCTAAGTAATGGTTACTTTGACATTTTTTTTTCAGTAAGTCACTTTTTCAAAAGCATTCAATTTAGAGGCTTTTATCAAATCTGTTACCTTGGGGGAATTTGGGCCGCCTTCTTGAAATTTAAGGGAAATTAAAAAAATGTCATTTATCTTGTAAACCATACGAGATAGAGCGATTTTTTGGCAAAAGTTGGCCCCACTGGGTAATAAGACTACTCGTTTAATGTCTGTGAATAATTAAGAATTTTCTTGGTTAATTCTTAATCTTTAAAAAATGCTGTTTACCTTCAAAACCATGTTATTTGTCATTTTGTGGTGGATACATCATGCATCTGGCCACAGATGCATCCTTGGTTAAGTTGAAGTTTATATAGATATTGATTGTTATTTCTTGGAAAAAAACATATTGTAACTGGCACTGTAAATATTGACATTGAACCTCAAAATAATTATCGATCAGTATTGAAATATTAAAGCATGAAACCAACATTATTAAATCATCTTCAAATGTGATTATTACCCCACAGCCCTTAAGGGCTGTCGGGGTATTGTTTTCACCCATGGTGTCTGGATGGGAACGTCCTGTTGGGCGGGCGGGTGGGCGGGCGGCAGGAAAAAGTTTGTCCGGGCTGTATCTCAGAAACTCTAAGGTGTAGGAAGTTCATACTTGGTAGGGACATTGGTTAGGGGGTGTAGGTGTGCAACGTCATGGTTTGACCTTGCCGTAGTGACCTTGAGTTTGAAAATCTTGTCCGGGCTATATCTCAGAAACCGTAAGGTGTAGGAAGTGGATACTTGGTAGGGACACTGGTTAGGGGGTGTAGTTGTGTAATGTCATGGTCTGACCTTGATTTGACCTTTGACCTTGCCATAGTGACCTTGACCTATAAAATCTTGTCCAGGGTATATCTTGGAAACCGGAAGGTGTAGGAAGTTGATACTTGGTAGGGATATTGGTTAGAGGGTGTAGGTGTGCAACGTCATGTTGTGACCTTAATTTGACTTTTGACCTTGCTGTAGTGACCTTGACCTATAAAATCTTGTACGGGCTATATCTCGGAAACTGTAATGTGTAGGAAGTTGATATTTGGTAGGGACATTGGTTAGGGGATGTAGGTGTGCAACGTCATGTTGTGACCGTGATTTGACCTTTGACCTTGCCGTAGTGACCTTGACCTATAAAATCTTGTACGGGCTATATCTCAGAAACTGAAGGTGTAGGAAGTTGATACTTGGTAGGGACATTGGTTAGGGGGTGTAGTTGTGCAACGTCATGGTCTGACCTTGATTTGACCTTTGACCTTGCCATAGTGACCTTGACCTATAAAATCTTGTCTGAGCTATATCTCAGAAACTGTAAAGTGTAGGAAGTTGATACTTGGTAGGGATATTGGTTAGGGGGTGTAGGTGTGCAACGTCATGGTGTCACCCTGATTTGACCTTTGACCTTGCCGTAGTGACCTTGACGTATAAAATCTTGTCTGGGCTATATCTCGGAAACTGTAAGGCGTAGGAAGTTGATATTTGGTAGGGATATTGGTTAGGGGGTGTAGGTGTGCAGCATCATGGTCTGACCAGGATTTGACCTTTGACCTTGCTGTAGTGACCATGACCTATAAAATCTTGTTTGGGCTATATCTCAGAAACCGTAAGGTGTAGAAAGTTGATACTTGGTAGAAACATTGGTTAGGGGGTGTAGGTGTGCAGCATCATGGTCTGACCAGGATTTGACCTTTGACCTTGCCGTAGTGACCATGACCTATAAAATCTTGTCCGGGCTATATCTCAGAAACCGTAAGGTGTAGGAAGTTGATACTTGGTAGAGACATTGGTTAGGGGGTGTAGTTGTGCAACGTCATGATCTGACCTTGATTTGACCTTTGACCTTGCCGTAGTGACCTTGACCTATAAAATCTTGTCTGGGCTATATCTCAGAAACCGTAAGGTGTAGGAAGTTGATACTTGGTAGGGACATTGGTTAGGGGCTATAGGTGTGTATTATCATGGTGTGACCTTAATTTGACCTTTGACCTTGTCGTAGTGACCTTTACCTTTACAATCTTGTTGTACCTTTGGGTCTGTCTTTTGGTGCAGATTAAGCACTGTTAATTCATATTAGAATTTATTAAGAATTTTACTTTCATAACTTAACGTTGTAAGAGATAGAATTTCATCAAGTGAGCCACAGATTTTGCTCCAACACCACACATAAACATTCATTAAATGTATTACCACTTCCTTGTGCATGGTAATATTCAAAACATCTAAACCATAATTCGGCCATGCAGATGTAGATAAAGAGTGTTGAATTTTAGTTTACTGATTAATGCTGTCATCTTGTTATTGAATTATCTTGTTTTAATACTTCATCTTTACATGCATTATCTTTCTTTTAAACATTATTTTCTCCATTTAAACAGTGTTTGGAACTTTATATAACTGACAGTGGTCTGAAAGTATCCTGAACTTTGTACTGGTACAGTACTTCTATATCTCATGGTGTTGAAAATATTTCCCTAGGCTGTGGCGTATGGGCATCTCTGATGCTATTTTTTTTTGTTTTAATAAAGCTGAATATTGTGGAAGTAGCAGAGAGTAAAATGCTAAGGAAGTATTCACACACAATGTACCACGTGGAGTGGATATTGGATACACAGCAAAAGCTCACAGAAAAACTCACTCCAAGAATTGTCAGGTAAGGATTTACACAGCAAGAAATGTGAATCTGTCAATTGAGAAACCACTTCTATTTCCTCGAATTGTTGTGAGTTGGCTGTAGGGTACAGGCATCTCTGATGCTATTTTTTTCCTACCAGGCAATCCAGCATTGGTTTTCTTCTGGAGAAAGTACTCAACCTCACATCGAATGAGGAACAACGGAAAAGACTAGAGTCATTAACAGGGTTACTTGGTCGTCATGACAACTGTTTTGTTATGGATGACAAGGTAAAATCAAGAAACTCATTATTATCAACTTTTATCATATGCATGATAGATTAAGTGCTGGAGTCAAACCTCCGCAAAACCCAAATAAGTAGAAGTTATTTTCTTTGTGAGGCCTTGTCTGAATAGAAATTTAACCTATTTTCTTGAAATACTGGTTAAAGTGACATATTTTTCTGGGTCCTATGGAGATCTGTAACTAAAATAGCACTTAGAGAGCACAAACCTCCACAAAGCAACTCATTTCTGCCCTTTGTTTTTGCTGTTCTGGGTCATAGCATTGAGAATTTTGATAGGCTCTAGATCACACTTAGATATATAACAGACACTATTTTTGGAGTGTCCTGTATATTATTGCCAAGGAATCTGGTTAATTATATCCCCAGACGAAAGTCGGGGATATATTGGATTCAGGTCCGTCGCGCCGCCGCCGCCGCCGCCGCCGCCGCCGCCGCCGTAGAAATTTCCTTGTGGACGCGATAACTCAAAAACAAATTAATATTTTTTTTTCAAACTTGGTACACATGTTAAGGGTGCCAAAAGGAAGATCCCTATTTTAAGGTGACCTTAAACTCCCAGTAAAAAATAACTTATGGCCACCTTAAGGTCAGAAATTGGACTTTTGGCCACTTAGAGCCTTGTAGGTCACAAACTATGATGCTCAGCTGGCTGAAATTTTACCTGACAACACATTAATATGTTCTTAGTACATGTGCCGAAAATCACGACTTTAAGTTGAGGAGAAAATTGTGTTTGAGGCCCATAAATACCCCCACTTAGGGATTTTTTGCTATACTTTTCATATATTTTGCCCTATAATTTGGAAGTGGTAATTCTGATGAGTCTCAAACTGCGCTAGGTATAACTTTGATATGTAATCCTTGTCTGTAGAAAATTTTAGGGCTGTAGGTTTACCCAAAGGGGTCGACTTAAGGTCTCAAAAGTGCCCACAGAGACCCAATTTATGCACTTTTTGCCACTTTCAAGCACTGTAGCTTTCAAACTATGTCTCTCATCTAAGTTAAATATAATCTGGGAATATATCTATGTGTTTTCTTATATGTGCCCCAACATTTAGGCCTTTAATAGACAGTTAACCTGTGTATCAGGACCATAAACACCCACCCGAGTGACCCTTATAAGACATTTTTCACATCTTTTTCCCTGTAACTTGGAAATGGTAAGTCTGAGAAGTTTCAAACTGTATTAGATATATATTCTGTGTGTAATCTTAGTATGTAACAGATTTTAAGTCTGAAGCTTTAATTTTGAAGGTCAAATTGAGGTCTCTAAAAGGCTCCCAAAGACCCAATATTTGGACTTTTTGCTACTTTTAAGCCCTGTGACTGTCAAACTATGTGACTGATAGAGCTCAAATCCTATCTGGGAAGATATTAGTATGTTATTTTTATATGTGCCAAAAATTAAGGCTTTAAGAAGACATTTAACCTGTGTATGAGACCATAAATCCCCACCCGAGTGACCATTTTTAGACATTTTTCACATATTTTTCCCTGTAACTTGGAAATGGTAAGTCTAAGAAGTTTCAAACTGTATTAGATGTATATTCTATGTGTAATCTTAGTATGTGACAAATTTTAAGTCTGAAGCTTTAATTTAAAGGCCACATTTAGGTCTCTAGAAGGCCCCATAAAGACCCAGTATTTGGACTTTTTGCCAATTTTAAGGCCTGTGACTGTTAAACTATGTGACTGATAGAGCTGAAATCTCATCTGGGAATACATTATTATGTTCTTTTTACATGTGCCAAAAATCAAGGCTTCAAGTAGACATTTAACCTGTGTATGAGGACCTTAAACACCCACCTGAGTGACACTTTTAAGACATTTTTCACATATTTTGCTCTGTAACTTGGAAATGGTAAGTCTGAGAAGTTTCAAACTTTATTAGATACATATTCTATTTGAAAGCCACATCGACTTTGGACTTTTTACCACCTTTAAGCCCTGTGACTGTTAAACTATGTGATTGATGGAGCTGAAATCCCATCTGGGAATACATTATTATGTCCTTTTTACATGTGCCGAAAATCAAGGTTTTTAGTAGACATTTAACCTGTGTATGAGGGCCATAGACACTAGCCCAAGTGCCTTTTTTGACATTTTTTCCGTATTTTGCCCTGTTATTTGGAAATGCTTAGTGTGACAAGTCTTAAACTGTATTATATATAATTTTTGTTTGTTATGTATGTCCCCCAAAAAGTTTCAGATCTGTAGTTTAATTGCTAAGGTCTCTTTAACAATTGTAAAATGCCCACAGAAACCCAATTTATGGACATTATGCCACTTTAAAGCCCAGTAACTGTCAAACTATGTGGGTTATAGAGCTGAAATCTTTGAATTTTTCAAAGGAAATGCCTGTCTATTTAAATTTTGATTATTAATAATGTTATGGCTATCTTAGTCTTTTAAGAACTTATTTTTGTGTGTTATACCTCTGCTTGCTGAGTTTTTAACTTTTTAAAATGAAACTGGTTAAACATATTCAAGTAGACAAAATGGACACTTTAAGTGAGCTTTAAGTCCCAATATTAATGAAATTATATCCTTATGTAGTAAAACTAGGGGATTTTTAACCCTCAACTAGCCCAGTTTTATTCAACTTGCCTCAGTTAATTTTGACACAGCTCCTACAGTTATGAACTCATTTCAGTTGATAATCACATACTTAAAATTCTCAATTCTTTTTGTATTTGAGTACCCCTTTTATATAGATTGTTTGTTTACCATTTATCCCCACCTCTGGGACCTCCAGCTATATTGAGTGACACTAAATAAACAAAGGTATTTAATGATATCAGATGAGAAACAAAGAACTCAATGGGGTTGCAGATCTTGTGTAATAGTGAGAGAGGTGTGGAGAAGGGGAGAGGGGTGGGGGTGGGAGGTAGTGGGCTTCATTACATATAACACAAAGGGGAGTCAGAACTGAGATTGTGTCACATATTTAGGTTGCATATATATGGACCACATATATAGGTATAGAGGAAATGAATAACTGAAAACAATTTGCAAATTCTAAAAATAATATAATAAAATAATAATATAAATAATTTTTTTTTAAATAATATTTTATTTGTGAACAAATATAGAAACAGATATGCGCTTTTGGGATTATGAATTTTAGAATGGACATTGAATCATCAATCATTTAAATACTTTGAAGGAAGATTGAAAAGTATGATGAGTTGAGTTAAAATAATATTTTATTTGTCAACAAATATAGAAACAGATATGCTCTTTTGGGATTATTATTTTAGAATGGACATTCAATCATCAATCATTTAAATACTTTGAAAATAGGTTTAGAGTTATCATTGCAGGAAGATTGAAAATATAATTTGAGTTATGTATTCGGTGTCTGGGGATACACCATCTTCCTTGGGAAGATATAAACAGAGTAGATTGATGTGCTGAAGTTCATATAATAATGGGTAATTATGTTTTAAAAAATTCCCGATCAAAACCTGTGGCGTGAGTGATGACCTGTCTGGGGATATGTTGGCGCCGAGTTGGCCCAATCTAGTTTTATTATGGAGGTGTATTCATTTGCAGCATAATTTTCTCCTTTCTGGTACTCTCATTTGCTTATTCCTGCAACCATCCATCCCAGATTATTACAAACATTTTACCATATCACCCCCATTTGACCTTCAGAAAGTTGATACGATAAACTACAAAAAGGAAAAAAAATGTCCCATCATTCAGGAATATATCATCAATTGTGATTTTGATGTGTCTAATTTTAATTTGTAGGTGAATCTTCCAGCTTGTATTTCTATGAAGGAATTGTGCAATATGGCTAAGTCTTTAGTGTATGATGACATAAAAAATTGCAATGGTGACACTTCGGGTCCACAGAGCTCTTCAGGGGTGGACAAAGACCAGATCGGTTGGAGAGTGATCCAGAGAGACAGTGGCACATTGATGGGTCAGCCGGTTAGTCTTTCTGTTGCTGGTGGCATTTTCTCCAGATTTACACAAATGTGGTCCTCACTTTCCCTGTTAGTTTTCACTGTCTTTGCCATTTATTTATTTATTTTTTGTAAAGATACTCAAAACATGACCAACTTTAGTTTGGTACTCTCAATTTGCTGATTCATGTATGTGCTCCTCTAAATTTACTAAAAAGAAAATTTTCTTATGCACATTGTAGGGATGGGTCGGTAGGCCCAGTATCGAGAGCATTTTACTGAGATACCGTGATGAGATTTTACAACTGCCATTTCGCTTGCCAACACATGTAATGGAGGGAAGAGTTAAAATATTTTGAAACATACCCAAAAGCTGAAGAAATGATAAGCTTTTATCCCATTGTTTGTGCATTTGCAGACTTTTGTAGCGATATGTTGAGCAGAAATACCATGTTTTAATTACAACACTTTATAACCTCAGTCTCTTGTTAATACATAAAATGGAAGGAAAACTTAAAATATTGGGAAAAAACCTGAAATTTATCTCATATTTTGTGTATATGACGACTTTTATTACGATGTTGCTAACAGGAAACGTCCATGTTTGGTTGAAGTGCACAAAATTGGGAGTCCCGGAATCTGTAAAGTTTTGCATCTATTCAGTGTCATTTTGTATCCTTGATTTGACCTTGTAGTCTCTTTTACCCGAAAGTCTTGTCTTGGTCGCATCTCGGAAAATGAAAGTTGTAGGATTTTAAAACTTGGCAAGGAAAATGATTTGGAGATTGAGGTCTGCTTTGTTATATCTTGGAAATAAACCAAGTTTATATTTGGTGGGGATATATATTGGTTGAGGCTGACAGCTGTGAAAAGTCATCATTTCATGTTGACTTCATATTGCTGTTATTACCTTGATTATAGTAGTGTTAAAATGGCTTGCACACAGACTGATTGTTGTATGGACATATTCTTTTGGCTTTGGGGTATGAGTATCTCAGTTTGGATTCTAGAGTTCGAGATACTTGTTATCACGCAAGTTTGGCATATTTGGTGCGTTTGGTCTGTATGTTTACAGAATGGACATTTACATGTCGAAATTTGTACATTGACCTCTGATGTTATTTCTGGAGTAATTTTAACTTATTTTATCAACTATAATATACGTAAATAATAGATTAATTCCTATCATTTCCAGATCCTGATTGGTCAGTTGAAAGCCAATAAGAGGACAGGAAACATCCAATTAGTTGACTTAACGGGGTCTGTGGATTGCATTATATGTATGAACACACTCGCACCAATTGATTGCTTCACCAAACCTGTAGCAACTGAAACTGAGGAGGGACAGTTGTCAGAAAATTCAGTGGAAGCTGGTTGTCATTGTGATACTTCCTGTGATTTTGTGCATGTGACTAACTTTGGGCAGTTGTATCTGGTAAAAAAATTCTCTTTATTCATTGAAACACTGGGAGTGTCGGATAGTTTTTCAGAAGGGGTTGAACCGTTTTTGGGAAAAGTACATAGAGTTTATATTCAGTTCTCCATGAAAGATGCTGTAAGGCTAAGTACAAATAGTAAGTCAGAGAAAGATGATCTTGTGAAACATAAAGATGACTGTCAAAGAAAAGATACAAATAAAATGCAGATCCTCAAGCAGACAAGTCAGTTAAGAAAAACAAATTGTGAAAAATTTCCAGGTGTTGCATGTAAAAAGCAGAAACTATGTCTCCATGATGAGGTAAAAGAAAAGGATGATGTTGTCCAATTAGATGATAGTAAAGATCACAAGTTTGCTGAGGTAGAAAATATATGTAGTGATGACACTACTGCCCGGACAGGTGTTGGGTGTAAACATTATGCCATGACCTCTCAAATATCAGAATACGAGGCAGAGACAAGTTCTAGTCACTGTATAAATGAACTGTTGATACATAATCGCCAATTTGAAGGTGCTGAGAACTTGAGAAAACATACTGCTGCACTTGTGTGTGATGAAATGGTCAGAAAAGATGAAAAGATGAAGCCAGTCAGTGAAATGCCATTACATACACAGCACACAAGTAACACCAGAGCAGAAATAAATTCAACACGGTCAACCAACAAACTATCCAGTTGTACTTGTCCAGCCACCACAGCAATGGAGTCCTTAATGTCCAGTAGCATGCCACATTCTACCACATCTAGACAGGCACCTTGTGTCCAACAACCTTTTATTCTGTTGCACAAAGACTCCTTACAGGTGAAACACCAAACTACCACACAACCAAAGCCCGTATTCTATGCTTCAGCTTGCTTTATCGGCAGACCTTATACTGTCAGTACATCTAAAATGCCTTGTAATCAGAGCCAGGCCTTAAGTACATTGTCCTGTGGTGATATAAAGTCCCAATCTGGAGGCAAGTCTAACAGTGATAATGGGAGTATGAATAGTTCAAGCAACATTTGCCAGGTGGCGCTTGTCTTTGAAGAGTCTTCTGTGAAGTGGTATCATACTTTACATGTGGGACAAATATATGTCTTGTGCAAGGAGAAATGTGCTGATATCACTGTTTTCCAGCCAAGATCCTCATCCCAGGTAAACTTTGTATTAGATATAGCAGGACATACATGATTGTATGGTGATTGATGTATGTTTTCATTTAGCAAGCACCACAACTTAAGTTATCTAAATGCATACATGATCTATATCAACTGTGATGTGTTTTTTAAAGATTTTTTTTCGTCATCAAATGGCTAATATTTTGATAGAATATGATAAAATACTGTGTAATAGTTCTTACAGTTGAATGTTTACACAATATTTTGGTGAACTTGTGTTAAATAGTGCATACATAAGGAAACTAGTTATGGTTACATTCAAGTGAAATGTAACCAGAGCAATATGTTTTGGTCAGTAAATGGGTTTCCAGTTTACTGTCTTATGCACCATGATTGTATATGTAGTGTTTGTTTACTCTACAATTAAACTCTAGAATCTGTTGCAGTCCAGTTTGGCATGTGCAATTTGGTACACATCACTCATTTTCAGAATATACACTTTTCAGTTTGAAAATATATGGAGTATGTGATTGTAGCTTTTAACAGGTTTGAGGGAGAGTGAAGCATATCATTATCAAAGTGTGGTACATAAAGATACTATTGCTACTTAAGAAATTAGAGGTTTGTTTGATGTAATTTATTTAAAAATTAATTGTATTGCTGGCTAATAACTAAATTTTGTAAAGCTCTCACCATAAATGAGTTTAAATCACTGGATATTTAACTTTTTACCCCAATTCAGCCAAATAGTCACTGCTGTGTTTTGTTTCAGATTTTGAAGAAAGCAATGGTGAAATCGGGGGCTAAAATGTTACTTTCAGTAGATGTAAGCATGACCATTGAAGAACAAATGAAAGAACACCCGCCTCAGATTCAGGTAGGGAGGTGAAGTTACACTGTTTCTATTGTTTATTTTCACAACCCCTGTGATGTCTATAAGTCCGTGATTTTGTGAATTAGTCATAGTTTTGTGTTAGGTTTTGAACTGAAAAAAAGTACTCAGAGAGTGCAGACGTCCGTCTTGCCACCCCTGTTTTTGCCTGCTCCGGATTATAGTATCCAGAATTTCACTAGGGCCAAACTTGGGTATTTTATAGACACTGTTGTTGAAGTGTCGTGTATTTTTTTACCAAACATCCTGACAAATAATTAAGGAGGTATATACACTTTGCTGAAAATGGCTTATCTTGCAATGCTAAAAGATCCTTAAAAAATTCCTGGATCCAGACAGCAATCCAGATCCCCAACAAAATAAAAATATCTGTTCCTTACACAACATTTTCTGAAAATTTTATCAAAATTTGTTCATAACTTTTCAAGTTATTTTGCAAACAAACAAACAAACGCTGCTTACACATATCCTCCTTGGCAGAAGTAACAAATGAAATATTCTGGTGGCATATTTACAACAGAAATATATAAACACTCAGCGAAAATGACTGGTCATCACAATTGAAATCAGACAATTAATAATTTATGAACTTTGGATTTAGCTATTATTATCAATTATTAGCAATTGTATTTTTTATTGCATAAAATAGCCTTACCTTATCCTCACAAGTGCTTGTTTTGGTTTAATAGAGCGTTTTTTTAAAGATTTTACTTGTCGAGAAGTGACCCCTTTGTCTGCAAATATCCGCGCATGCGCAGAAATCGTTGTCGAGAGTGAATGTTTAGAAACTCTTCATCACATTTTTGGTCGCACTGGGAGCAGCATCATGTCTTTTCTCTGGTACAATGGTCGACGCGCAGGTCAAAAACTCCAAAGAACTTAAACATGCACCAGGATGTGGACACCCCCTTTTCGATTGGGATTGCCACCAGTTTTTGTAGGGAGAAAGGTCGTGGTACTGACATGTGTGTTAAGGCGAAAGAGGAAGATTGCTTCATATGTTTGCAATTCTCTAAAGATCAAAGAAGGAAACTTGCACACAAATCTAAAAGAAAAGAAAAGTCTACACCAAGTGTGGTGTCGAAGGAAATAGAAGATGCATTACTGGAGCAGGAGTGCCACCCAAGCTCCGTACAATCAAATCTACAATCTACGACAGATGAGAATGCGTCTAATCCTCTACAAGCTATGTTAAGAAGATTGGATGATACGCAAGGGCAAATTACGTCCCTTAAAAACAAAAACAGCGAGGTTTCTGCTTCCATTGCTTCTGTGCATTCTGAAGAAGGTGAAGCTTCAGACGAAGATTCTACTTTCCATGACACTATTAACTCAAAGAAGCGAGATAGGTCACCTTCACCAGACGCCACAGAAGAAGACCCTTCCTACAGATAAACGTTGGCGGCAGTGCGTTCTCTGTTAGGACTTACCATTCCTGAGGAAATTTCAGAGCAACCGTCATGAATTTTTGGTTCAAAGCTAAAGGACAAGTGCAAGCCCTCTTTACTACCAATGGTCATGCCCCCAGTGGAGGGGGTCTTAGAATGATGGGATTTCTATGAGAAGAAATCAGCAGGAAACCCTCAACAGGACCAACCTCATCTTCTCAACACGAATCCTTTGAATTATGACAACTACCTGTATTTTACAAGGGCTCCAATGAAATTTTACAAATCTACTTCAGCTGATTTTTCATTTCAAGCCCCTAAGTGTCAGGATTCCTTCATGTACCTTTCAGGCAGCATACACTTTTAGAAACTGTTAGCAGAGAGCATGTGCAGATTCCTTCCAATGTACATTTCTACTGTACTGTATTGAATGAAGTAGAAAAGAAAATACAGAAGTTACCCAAGTGGTCTAGAACAGACAATAAGTCCTCTTTTAGCTGCAAAAAAAAAACACTGACGATAGGTCCACTGGCAAGCATCAGTCCAGTTATACACGGAGGAATTTTCGTGACCAGAACACATCTTCCTACATGAAATCAAACTTCCACTCTTCCCAGCCTTCCAGAAGAGGTGGAAGTAAGCGTAGGTGACTACAGTGTAGTTGTACACCATGGAGGCCGTTTGCAGCATTTCTGATAGGTATGGGAGAATCTTCATTGTCATCCCAGAGTTGTGCAATTCTTAAGGTTGGGTTACCGAATTATTCTCCAGTCGAATCCACCCATGTCTGTATATCCCACAATTCAAACCGGTTAACAGACAGGAAAAACATGGCTTCCTAACAGGTTGCGTGTCGCAAATGCTTCAAAAAGACGCAATTTACCACCTCAAGGATTGCACAACTCCAGGTTTTTACAGCAGATTGTTTCTTGTACCCAAACCCTGCAAAAAATGGCGCCCTGTGATAGATCTCAGTGTCCTGAACTGTTATATGCTAGTTCCAACGTTCAAAATGGAAACAGCAGAGATAATCAGAAACTCGGTCACAAAAGGCGAATGGCTAGTTGCCATCAACCTGAAAGATGCGTACTTTCACGTTCCCATACATCCAGATTCTCTACACTTGCTACGTTTCCATGTAGACAAAAGAATGTATCAGTTCAAAGCTCTTCCGTTCAGCTTAGCAACAGCACCCCTAGAGTTCACGCAGATTGTAAAAGAGGCAAAGCTCGTTTTTCAGTCCTGTGGAATTCTAGTTCACCAGTACCTGGACGACTGGTTGTTAAGAGCAAACACCAGTGTCAGCGCCAGACAAAAGAACTCGGCTTCGTGATAAATTTGGATAAACCAGAGCTCGAGCCTACACAAAAAATCGACTTCCTTGGTTACCACTTCGATCTGGTACAGGGAAAAGTCTTTGCTACAGAAAAGAAACTAAAAATTCTTCAAAAATCGATTCAGGACATGGCGATCTCATCACAAACAACCCCAAGATTGCTTATGTCCCTGATAGGTGTACTAGCATCTTTGGAAAAGACTATACCAATGGGTTGGTTAGACATGCGTCCCCTTCAGTGGTATCTCAAAACAAACTGGCAATATCCCCAGTCACTAGACCTGAAGATTCCGGTTTCAAACCTCTTGTTAAGACCATCTCCAGTGGTGGAAAGATCCAAACAATGTGAAAATATGTTGTCCCTTACATCCAGAAGAGCACAATATCCTTATTTTCACAGATGCATCAAGCCAGGATTGCGGAGCCCATCTAGAAAACATGACAGTCAGTGGCAGTTGGACAAATCAAGAAAAAACATTACATATCAATGTTCTAGAGTTACAGGCAGTGTTTCTAGCCTTAAAAAGGTTTCAAAACACAATTCAAAACAAAAGAATTCTGGTAGCAACTGACAACACCACTGTGGTCAGTTACCTGAACAAACAGGGGGGTACACACTCATGGGACATGTGTCTCCTACTTTGGTGCATCTTGGCCTACTGCAATCCTCAAAATATACTCATAAGAGCCAGACGTATTCAGGGTTTCCTCAATGTCATAGCCGAGAGCCTCTCCAGAAAGGACAAAATAATACAGACAGAGTGGTATCTCCATCCTCAAATATTCAGTCTGATTTGCAAAGTTTGGCACAAACCAATGGTAGACATGTTTGAAACCAAAATGAATCACAAACTTCCACTCTATGTATCACCAGTCCCAGATGCAAATGCACTGAACATAGATGCATTGAACATCTCTTGGGAGAGTTTGGACGGCTATGTCTATTGTCCTGTAGCTCTCATTCCAAAAGTGATTCAGAAAACACCTACAGGTGCAAAATGATTGTAGTGGCCCCAGGGTCCCCCAAGATGCATTGGTTTTGGGACCTAGTGAATCTATCAACCAAACCTCCATTACAGCTTGTTCACTGGCCTCATCTGTTGAAACAACCATTATCTGTTGTATCTCAATCTTGATGTTTGGCACCTAGACAACAATCAGAATCACTTGAATCATTCTCTGAGTAGGGAGGGACTGGTTCCAGATGGGTTCAAAAAAGCTGTAGTCACTCCACTTATATGGAAGGCCTCGCTTCCTGTTGAGGATTTGAAAAACTACCGCCCAGTATCTGGACTTAGCTTCATTTTTAAACTGGTTGAACGTGTAGTTGCTAAACAGCTGGTTGGCCATATTCATCGACATGGCTTGGATAACTCATACCAGTCAGCGTATAAGTCAGGTCACTCAACGGAAACAGCTCTGCTTTCCATCAAAAATGATATTCATTTGTCACTATCTCGGGGTGAAGCTACTGCCTTGGTACTTCTGGATCTCTCGGCCGCCTTTGATACTATTGATCATTCCACTCTCCTCACCTGTCTTCTGGATTGGTTAGGTGTTGGTGGCTCCGCTCTCAAATGGTTCTGTTCTTATTTGACAGAACGCTGTCAATCTGTTAAGATTGGTTCTACTTTGTCTGATTTACAAAAACTGCTGTTCGGTGTGCCTCAGGGTTCTGTTCTGGGTCCTCTGCTATTCTCTCTTTACACATCTCCCCTTACGACTCTGATTGGTAAACACAAAGGCGTAAACTTTCATTTCTATGCCGACGATTCACAACTTTATGTCCATCTGTCACACATGAATGCCTCGGCTGCTTTTGATAAGTTGAACAGATGCCTTCAAGATGTTAAGGAATGGATGTCGGCTAGCAAACTTAAACTTAATCCTGATAAAACTGAGTTTATACTTTTTGGCTCCAAGAAACAGAGAGAAAGGTTAAATGTATGTTTCCCAATTGACATCTTGGGCAACCCCCTTCACCCCACCGAGTTAGTCAGGAACCTGGGTGTGTGGTTTGACTCTGATTTTTCTTTCTCTAAACACGTCCAGAATGTTTGTAAAAGCTGTTTTATTCAACTGAGCGATTTTAGAAATATTAGGCAGTTCTTGACTCAGGATGCAGCTGTGTCGGTTGCCAATGCTTTTGTTAGTAGTCAGTTGGACTACTCTAACTCACTCAGTCTCTCCAAATTCGATCTTCATAGATTACAGTGCAGCTAGAATTGTTACAAATTCGAGTAAATATACTCGGATAACTCCGGTACTCAGGAAACTCCATTGGTTCCCTGTTCAGTTTTGTTCAGAGTTCAAACTGGCTACCCTGGTGTACAAGTTTATTCATACTGCTTTCCCTAAATATTTTGCTCCATATCTATCCACATACCACACTACTTACAATACTAGACGTAGTCAGAGTGTTGCCAATTTCCTTAATGTACCCAAATTTCAACCTACAATTTACAAGTCCACTAAGCAGTTTGGTTTCAGTTTTGCCTTTGATGCTCCCACTGTTTGGAATTCACTTCCTGAAGACATTCATGCATCACCCACTATTGCCTCTTTTAGAAAGAAGCTCAAAACCTTTCTCTACGCAAAGGCTTATCCTCCTTATCTCATTTTCTCTTATGGCTTCTCCGTGGTGCCGACCTATTTCTGTCCCTGGACTTTGAATTTGCATATTGCTATTGTCTTGTTGCGCCTTAGAGTCCACTACTCAGTGGAGATTAAGCGCTATAAAAATTGAATTAGAATTAGGTGGCAGAGAGAATTAAGGCACCTCAAAGACCCTCATCTATAAGATTGTATAAGTCAAGGTGGGCCATTTTTGAACTCTGGTGCCAACAGAATCTGGTGGTCCGCTCAGAGCCTACTATCTCAAACATAGCAGATTTTTTTAACCATCTCTTCACAGTCAAAAATCTCAAACCTGCCACTATGGCTGGATACAGGACCGCTATAGCTGATCATTTAGGACTTTTCGGCCAGGAGATAAGCAAAAGCCTTGACCTGAATAGGCTTATTGCCAGTTTTTACAGAGATAAGCCTACTGCTAATAGGGGAATACCCTCATGGGATTGGTCTTTGGTCCTTTTTGTGTTGACAAAGGCTCCTTTTGAACCATTAAAAGGTGTAAGTCTAAAGATTTTGACTTTCAAGACTGTCTTTTTGATGGCTTTGGCTTCTGGTAAAAGACGGGGGTAGGTGCATTCTTGGACATATTCCTCTCTCAGACATAAACCTCATTGGAAGGAGGTCACTATTTCTTCTTCTCCTGCCTTTTTGGCAAAGAATCAGTTGGCTTCGGATGGTCCAGATTTGCTCAAACCAGTGGTCATTCCAGCTTTAAAACCTTTCTTGAACTCGAACTTGACTGAGGATATGACCTTATGCCCTGTCAGAGCACTTAGATACTATCTAGACAGAACTAGTGCTTTAGGGAAGGGAAAGAACCTCTTGTTCATATCTTTTAAAGAAGGTTTTGAGAGAGATATTATGAGAGCCACTGTCTCCTCTTGGATCAAGCAGACTGTTTCATTAGCTTATCAGTCATCCAACTCTGAGTCAAAAGATCTACATATTAAGGCACATGATGTCAGGTCCGTGTCTGTTTCTTTAGCCTTTAAGGGTGGGGCCTCGCTTGAGCAAATTTAGGCTCCTGCTTTTGGAAAAGCCACAACACCTTTACTACATTTTATTTAAAAGACGTTGCTTGGCAATCCCACGATCAATCTGATTACAAACTGGATCCTGTGGTGTCAGCTCAGCATATTGTCAATGTTTAAGTATGTATACATGTTAACATACGACATACATATTCCTGAATCTCCATACATACCAGTAACTGTATACTGACATGTTCCTTGTGTTTTAATTTCCACAGATGGCTTCATAATCACATGTAGTTAGGAATACTTACCTTATCCTCACAAGGATAAAATCCACCCTACCTCCCATTAAAAAAATTGTTTGCTGGGGAACAAAAATATAATGAGTTTCTAGACATTCACTCTCGACAACGATTTCTGCGCATGCGCGGATATTTGCAGACCAAGGGGTCACTTCTCGACAAGTAAAGTCTTTAAAAAAAGACTTGTCGGTCGATGCGTTTTGCTCCACTAAACCAAAACAAGCACTTGTGAGGATAAGGTAAGTATTTAACTTGCAAAAAGTTAAATTACAATAAAATTTGTTACAATTGTAAAGTTTATTTTGTCTACTGCTAAGAAATGTATGCTCATCCATTATTTGATAATTTTTGTTGTGTACTAATAGAGTTTCAGTCAATTTAGGTGGACAAAATAGTAGTCTCAATGAAAGCTAAACTTCAGATTCTTAGACTGGATTCTGGAGCCATATTCACAAAACGTCTTAGCCAAGTCTTAGGCTTAAGTTGGCTATATTTTTATACAAAACTTAAGCCTAAGACTTGGCTAAGACCTTTCGTGAATACGGCCCCTGATGTTTAAATGTCATCTGATTTTAGGCGGGTATAAAAGATGCAGTTGCCATGGTGACAGAAAACTTCCTTGTCCCACAAGTGCATACTGTTGCTCAGCTGCTACAGAATAAGTATGTTTTTAATTGCACTTGTTGCTAGTGATTTTATTAAACGAAATTCAATGAATACAAGCAAAAGAACATCAAAAAAAAATGTTGTTACTTAAATACCACCAAAAGGGCAAATTAATTTTTGTTCCTTGTTGAAAAACAAATATCTTATGCCAGATGGTGTGAAAGAATTGAAGATTTGTAAACATTTCTTGTGCATCAGTTTTGTAAATTATTTCAAGTGTAATCTTGTTTGATTACACTATCCAAACTTTGTGGCATATTGGGGTCCATCGAGTAGAATCTATTTTCAATAGAAATAAGTATCAGCCCTTTGAGAGTCTTTTTCAATAAATTTTACATTGCTATCTGGTATAATTCTATTCAAGAATGGTCAAGCTTTGAGTGTATTTTGTTCACAGTGTTAGCTGTGAGGAGAGGCTTGTGTCAGTGTGCGGAGTGATTACAGGAAGACGTCATGTGAGCAGATATAGGGAGACTCAGGGCCAGAAGTCACATACACAGAAACCTGTGTCCAGAGAGATGTATAAACTAGGTAAGATTTACACAAATAAAAGCTTAAAATGTTGGAGTAAAATCTTTATAAATTTTATTTATATTCTGTATTTACATACATATAAATTAGGGGCCACAGTGGCAGAGTGGTAACACTCTCGCTTTCCACCTCTGAGGCCGGGGTTCGGTTCGCGGCACGGCCTCAAGTGGGAAAGCTGGTAGTTGCTTGCCGTTGGTCGGCAGTTTACAGTACAGAACCCTAACGAACTATATGTACTGGTTTCCTCTGCCCTTCCAACTACCCGTCGTGATATGACCTATACAGTGTTGAAAGCGACGTAAAACCCCAAATAAATAAATACATATAAATTAATCTGTACATTTACAATATAGACAATGTAGACCCAGAACCTCCAGTCTTGGCAGGATTTGGTTCAGAGTATAGTTTCCACTTATCCCTATAAAAATACAGTATTTTCTGGTTTGCAAACAATAAATATTTATAAAATTACCCTCATCTCCAAAGGGTGGGGATACAGGTATTGTAATCACCTCTGGTGTTTGTTTGCTTGTTGTCCATGCACATAATTTAATAACTGTACATCAGATCAGGGTCATATTTTCACAAAAGTTTGGGTCTACCCTTGGCTCAGCCATCATAGATGATCCAGATCTGAATCCAGAATGTAGAATTATGTCCGCCCCACTGGGGGGTGGACATATTATTTTTGCTTTTTCCGCCGTCCAGCGTCCCACTTGGTTTCCAGACATTTTAGGCAACAGTTCTTATCCTATCTTTACCAAATTTGGCATGCAGGTTTATTGGGTTAATAGCTTGTATGGGATTGCTTTTGGTGATGATAGCTCTATAGCTAACTGAGTAATAGCTACTTTGCTACTTTTGAGTATCTCTTTGGTTTCCAGACATTTTAAGGAATGCTATTAAGCCTAGCTTTCTGAAATTTGGTATGGAGGTTCATTGGGTTAATAGCTTGTATGGGATTGCTTTTGGGGGGAATTGCTTCATAGATGAGTGAGTAATTAATTAAATAAATGAGTAATTGGCTATTTTGAATACTGAAAAAGGCAAATGTGCTCATATCTCCTAAACCGTGCGAGATAGAGCGATTTCGTCGAAATTTTTGACCCACAGGGTATCTAAGGAATGTACTCTTTGCAATTTTCAAAAAATTTTCCCCTCCCCAAAAATGGCGGCCATTTTGAATTTTCGAATTTTTGCCAAAAATGGCAAAACACAAATTTGCTTCTATCTCCTTAACCATGCGAGATAGAGCGATTTCGGCGAAAGTTTCAACCCATAGGGTATCTGAGCATCGTACTGTTGGCAATTTTTAAAAAAATGGCGGCCTTTTTGAATTTTCGAATTTTTCCCAAAAATGGCAAAACACAAAATTGCTTCTATCTCCTTAACCGTGTGAGATAAAGGGATTTCGTCAAAATTTTTGACCCACAGGGTATCTGAGCAATGTACTCGTGGCAATTTTCAAAAAATTTCCTCTTCCCACATATGACGGCCATTTTGAATTTTCGAATTTTTGCAAAAAATGGCAAAACACAAAATTGCTTCTATCTCCTTAACCGTGCGAGATAGAGCGATTTCGTCGAAATTTTCGACCTACAGGTTATCTCAAAAATGCACTCTTAGCAATTTTCAAAAAAATTTCCCCTCCCCAAAAATGGCGACCATTTTGAATTTTCGAATTTTTGCCAAAAATGCCAAAACACGAATTTGCTTCTATCTCCTTAACTGTGCGAGATAGAGCGATTTCGTCGAAATTATCAAGCAACAGGGTATCTGACCAATGTACTCTTGGCAATTTTCAAAAAATTTCCTCTTCCCACATATGGCGGCCATTTTGAATTTTCGAATTTTTGCCAAAAATGGCAAAACACAAATTTGCTTCTATCTCCTTAACCGTGCGAGATAGAGCGATTTCGTCGAAATTTTCGACCCATGGGGTATCTAAGAAATGTACTCTTTGCAATTTTCAAAATATTTTCCCCTCCCCACATATGGCGGCCATTTTGAATTTTCGAATTTTTGCCCAAAATGGAAAAACACAAATTTGCCTTAACCATGCAACATAGAGTTATTTCGCTGAAATTTTCGACCCATAGGGTATCTAAGAAATGTACTCTTGGCAATTTTCAAAAAAAATTTCCTCTTCCCAAAAATGGCGGCCATTTTGAATTTTCAAATTTTTGCCAAAAATAGAAAAACAGAAATTTGCTTCTATCTTCTTAACCGTGCAAGATAGAGTGATTTCGTCAAAATTTTCGACAATGCAAAAAGGCATGAAGCTGAAATAATTTACATCTACACTAATAAATATTTAAGCATCATTGATATATTTTACAAATGAAACAGGGTCTTGTAAGACTACTGTACAATTTTGGCAAAAGGTTCATCGGGTGGACATTACACATGATAATGTGTGTTCTTCTATGCTATCCTCTTTCTATTCATATGTCGCAGCTACTATCAACAGGGCGTCCTATTTCTAGTTGCTTTTGTGATAGTAAATATCGACATGCATAACTCACAGACCATTCATTGAATTGAGGCTACATTTTCACACAAGGTGAGGGTCTACCCTTGGCTTGATCCTCGTAAAAGTTAAGATTAATCAAAGTAATCCTTATTGATCTAGAAAAAAAACAAATCTCTAGAATTTATTTATTCATTTCCAGCACTACCCACACACTGCCTCTTCAAGGTATAATGGTTCTACTTATACAGTGTGAACTGCATGTTCATATGGCATTTCTTCTGCTCCAGGTTAAATACATGGAGAATTAAAATAAAATGACAGCAGCCAAGTCACTTCAGTTCTAGAGGAGAACCTCTGTTTTTCAAATGTCTGAAATATGGAATATTATTTATTAGTGCTGGTATTGTTTATATATATTGAAATATTTATCGATCCATGCTAAATATACTGATATCGATAATGTAGGGTACAATATCAATATCGCAACATACTACTAAATAGACAGCAATTAAGCTGTTTTCCATGTAAATAAATCATAAAATTTGAGAAATATATTGGTTTTCCTATCATTTTTTGTCAAATTTCACTTACCGCTAAACCAGAAACGCCATATTTGTTTACGTTTCGGGAAACTTCTAAAACTCGTGAAAGCGTTTAGAAGTTCTTTCTCGGAAAACACCCATGACCCGATATTTCAATATCGATCGATACAGAAGTAAAAATATGGTTTGATATCGATATACATATTATTATTCGATACCAACACTATTATTTATATGTTTTACTAAAATTAAAGTTATAACCGATATCTGAGGTCATTTTTGTATATTCTGCCTAAAGTTGGAAAGTCTGGAGTTGCGGGGGTTTTTTTTGTTTTTTATTGAGAATCTTGACCATTTTTTAAGCATCTCTTTCTTCCACCACTGAAACACCCTGTAGAGTGTGCTGACAATGATACTAAACTATCCGATAAAATATTGAAATGTCACTTAGTTTATTGGTCAGTTTCTCTCCTTCCAAGTGTTAAAAATGATTGACAATTTCTAAAATTGAATTTTATCCAGTATTAATTAATAAAGATATGATGTCAACATTTTTAGTAATCTGTTTAACTGTAGGTGCCTTGATACCTGAGAATTACACCATTGAACTGACACTGAGAGATGTGAACACAGATGCCACTATCAGGGTTTTCATGAATCCCGAGACACATCTCTACCAGATTGGGTTGATGTGTGGATATCAGGTAAGATGGTCCAGTAGCTGGTTGTATGAATCTAGTAAATTAAGGTTTCTGTGACCTCAGGCCGCAACTAGGTAACTGTGTCCCTGATTATTGCAAGAAACTGAGTATAAACTTGTGAGCCATGTGCTTGAAATTCTATTAAAATATTGCTCGTTTCCACAGGTAACATACGTAGAACCTCTGGAATGACAGTTACTTTAGATCTTAATTAGAGAAATTTGTTTTCATCATCCTCCAGATTTCCTTTATTTGTACTTCCTAGATGGTTCACACTAAAACTAGTGTTGTTAACATAATACTTGTATACTACCTGATTATCTCCCGCCGGGCTTTAGCCCGGGAGGGAGATTATGAAATGATGTCTGTGTGTGTGTGCGTGCGTGCGTGCGTGCGTGCGTTAGTCACGCAGATTTCTCCAAAACTACTACAGCTACAGATTTTTTGTAAATTAATTGTCCCAATGAATTTTCATGCCCTTGAAAATTTTTTTGGTTTTATTGACTTAGGCCTAAAGATAAGTGAGTAATAGCAATCTTAGCTACTTTGAGTAAAGGGCTCATAACTCAAAAACTATTGCAGTAACAACTTTTTCTACAAATATGTTGTTCAGCTACTTTGTCCTTAGCTATAAGATGGTACATAGTTTGGGGTCCCATTGCATGCCATAAGTGAGTAATAGCTATTTTCTCATTTGTAGCTAAATAACAGAAGAAGTAAATGTCAAATATCTTCAAAAGTATTGAAGTTAGGGAAATCTTTTCAAATATGTTGTCCATCTTCTTTTTGGTAAGCTATCACATACTAAAGTTTCAGACCTGTTGCACCTTGGATAGCTGAGTAATAGCTACTTTGAAATTCTGACTGGTGAGTAAAGCGATTGTAACTCCAAAACTATTGCAGTTAGAGTATTTTCCTAAAATATGTTGTTCAGCTACTTTGTCCTTAGCTATAAGATGGTACATCGTTTGGGGTTCTATTGCATGCCATAAGTGAGTAATAGCTTTTTTCTCATTTGTAGCTAAATAACAGAAGAAGTAAATGTCAAATATCTTCAAAAGTATTAAAGCTGGGGAAATCTTTTCAAATATGTTGTCTATCTACTTTTTGGTAAGCTATGACATAGTAAAGTTTCAGACCTGTTGCACCTTGGATAGCTGAGTAATAGCTACTTTGAAATTCTGACTGTTGAGTAAAGCTATTGTAACTAAAAAAGTATTGCAGTTGGAGTATTTTCCTAAAATATGTTGTTCACCTACTTTGTTCTTAGCTATAAGATGGTACATAGTTCGGGGTTCTATTGCTTGCCATAAGTGAGTAATAGCTATTTTCTCATTTGTAGCTAAATAACAGAAGAAGTAAATGTCAAATATCTTCAAAAGTATTGAAGTTAGGGAAATCTTTTCAGATATGTTGTCCATCTACTTTTTGGTAAGCTATAACATAGTAAAGTTTCAGACCTGTTGCACCTTGGATAGCTGAGTTATAGCTACTTTGAAATTCTGACTGTTGAGTAAAGCCATTGTAACTCCAAAACTATTGCAGTTAGAGTATTTTCCTAAAATATGTTGTTCAGCTACTTTGTCCTTAGCTATAAGATGGTACATGATTTGGGGTTCTATTGCATGCCATAAGTGATTAATAGCTATTTTGTTATTTGTAGCAAAATCATGACGTAAGTAAATGTCAAATATCTTCAAAAGTATTACAGTTAGGGAATTCTTTTCAAATATGTTATCCATCTACTTTTTCATAAGCTATCACATAGTAAAGTTTCAGATCTGTTGCACATTGGATAGCTGAGTAATAGCTACTTTGAAATTCTACAGTTGAGTAAATCCATTGTAACTCCAAAACTATTGCAGTTACAATATTTTCGTAAAATATGTTGTTCACCTACTTTGTCCTTAGCTATAAGCTGGCATGTAGTTTGGGGTTCTATTGCATGCCATAAGTGAGTAATAGCTATTTTCTTATTAGTAGCAAAATAATGACATAAGTAAATGTCAAATATCTTCAGAAGTATTAAAGTTACGGAATTCTTTTCAAATATGTCATTCATCTACTTTTTTGTAAGCTATCACATAGTAAAGTTTCAGACCTGTTGCACATTGCATAGCTAAGTAATAGCTACTTTGAAATTGTGACTGTTGAGTAAATCCATTGTAACTCCAAAAGTATTGCAGTTACAGCTTTTTCTTCAAATACGTTGTTCAGCTACTTTGTCCTTAACTATAAGATGGTATATATTTTGGGGTTGTATTGCATGCCATAAGTGAGTAATAGCTATTTTCTTATTTGTAGCAAAATAACAACATAAGTAAATGTCAAATATCTTCAGAAGTATTAAAGTTAGGGAAATATTTTCAAATATGTTATTCATCTAGTTTTTGATAACCTATCACATAGTAAAGTTTCAGACCTGTTGCACATTGGATAGCCGAGTAATACCTACTTTGAAATTGTGACTGTAGGGTAAATGCATATAGTTTGGGGTTCTATTGCATGCCATAAGTGAGTAATAGCTATTTTCTTATTTGTGGCCAAATAATGACATAATTTTTCTCAAATAACTGCTTCATCTACTTTTGGGAGAGCTTTCACATGAAGTTTCAGACCCGTAGCTAATTATTCACCTACTCAAAATGAGTAAATGATAATTATTTCTAAAAGTATTGCGGATATCCAATTTTTATCAAATAACTCATTCATCTACTTTTGGGAGAGCTTTCACATGGTGAAGTTCCAGACCCGTAGCTAATTACTCACCTACTGAAAATGAGTAAATGTGAATTATCTCTAAAAGTATTGCAGATAGCCAATTTTTATCAAATAACTCATTCACCTACTTTTGGGAGAGCTTTCACTTGGTGAATTTTCAGAGCCGTAGCTAATTATTCACCTCCTCAAAATGAGTAAATGCTAATTATCTTTAAAAGTATTGCGGGTATCCAATTTTTACTCCACAGCCCTTAAGGGCTGTCGGGGTATTGTTTTCACCCATGGTGTCCGGATGGGCGGGCGGGCGTCCGGGCGGGCGGGCGGGTGGGTGGGCGGCGGGAAATAGTTTGTCCGGGCTGTATCTCAGAAACCATAAGGTGTAGGAAGTTGATACTTGGTAGGGACATTGGTTAGGGGGTGTAGGTGTGCAACGTCATGGTCTGACCTTGATTTGACCTTTGACCTTGCCGTAGTGACCTTGAGTTTGAAAATCTTGTCCGGGCTGTATCTCGGAAACCGTAAGGTGTAGGAAGTTGATACTTGGTAGGGACATTGGTTAGGGGGTGTGGGTGTGCAACGTCATGGTGTGACCTTGATTTGACCTTGCCGTAGTGACCTTGAGTTTGAAAATCTTGTCCGGGCTGTATCTCGGAAACCGTAAGGTGTAGGAAGTTGATACTTGGTAGGGACATTGGTTAGGGGGTGTAGTTGTGCAACGTCATGGTCTGACCTTGATTTGACCTTTGACCTTGCCGTAGTGACCTTGAGTTTGAAAATCTTGTCCGGGCTATATCTCGGAAACCGTAAGGTGTAGGAAGTTGATACTTGGTAGGGACATTGGTTAGGGGGTGTAGTTGTGCAACGTCATGGTCTGACCTTGATTTGACCTTGCCGTAGTGACCTTTACCTATAAATTCTTGTCCAGGCTATATCTCGGAAACTGTAAGGTATAGGAAGTTAATATTTGGTAGGGACATTGGTTAAGGGGGTGTAGGTGTGCAACGTCATGGTGTGACCTTGATTTGACCTTTGACCTTGCCGTAGTGACCTTGACCTATAAAATCTTGTCCAGGCTATATCTCAGAAACCGTAAGGTGTAGGAAGTTAATACTTGGTAGGGATATTGGTTTAGGGGGTGTAGGTGTGCAACGTCATGGTCTGACCTTGATTTGACCTTTGACCTTGCCATAGTGGCCTTGACCTATAAAATCTTGTTCGGGCTATATCTCGGAAACCGTAAGGTGTAGGAAGTTGATATTTGGTAGGGACATTTGCTAGGGGGTGTAGGTGTGCAGTATCATGGTCTGACCTTGATTTGACCTTTGACCTTGCCGTAGTGGCCTTGACCTATAAAATCTTGTTCGGGCTATATCTCAGAAACCGTAAGGTGTAGGAAGTTGATACTTGGTAGAGATATTGGTTAGGGGGTGTAGGTGTGCAATGTCATGGTCTGACCTTGATTTGACCTTTGACCTTGCCATAGTGACCTTGACCTATAAAATGTTGTCCAGGCTATATCTCAGAAACCGTAAGGTGTAGGAAGTTGGTACTTGGTAGGGACATTGGTTAGGGTGTGTAGGTGTGCAACGTCATGGTCTGACCAGGATTTGACCTTTGACCTTGCCATAGTGACCTTGAGTTTACAAATCTTGTCTGGGCTATATCTCGGAAACCGTAAGGTGTAGGAAGTTGATACTTGGTAGGGTCATTGGTTAGGGGATATAGTTGTGCAACGTCATGGTCTGACCTTGATTTGACCTTTGACCTTGGCGTAGTGACCTTGACCTATAAAATCTTGTCCGGGCTATATCTTGGAAACCGTAGGGTTGAGGAAGTTGATACTTGGTAGGGACATTGGTTAGGGGCTGTAGGTGTGTATTATCATGGTGTCACCTTAATTTGACCTTTGACCTTGTCCTAGTGACCTTGACCTATAAAATCTTGTTGCACCTTTGGGTCTCTCTTTTGATGCAGATTAAGCACTGTTAAAGTCATATTAGAATTTATTAAGAATTTTACTTTCATAACTTCCCATTGTAAGAGATAGAATTTCATCAAGTGAGCCACAGATTTTGCTCCAACACCACACATAAGCATTCATTAAATGTATTACCACTTCTATATGCATGGTAATATACAAACCATCTAAACCATAATTTGGCCATGCAGATGTAGATAAAGAGGGTTGAATTTTAGTTTGCTGATTAATGCTGTCATCTTGTTATTGAATTATCTTGTTTTAATACTTCATCTTTATATGCATGATCTTTCTTTTAAACATTATTTGGACCTTTATTTAACTGACAGTGCTCTGAAAGTATCCTAAAGTTTATACTGATACAGTACTTCTGTATCTCATGGTGTTGAAAATATTTCCCTAGGCTGTGGGGTACGGGCATCTCTGATGCTATTTTTATCAAATTACTCGTTCATCTACTTTTGAAAGAGCTTTCACATGGTGAAGTTCCAGACCCGTAGCTAATTACTCACCTAATCAAAATGAGTAAATGTGAATTATCTGTAAAAGTGTTGCAGATAGCCAATTTTTCTCAAATAACTCATTCACCTACTTTTGGGAGAGCTTTCACTTGGTGAAGTTTCACACCCGTAGTTAATTATTCACCTACTCAAAATGAGTAAATGCGAATTATCTCTACAAGTATTGCAGATAGCCAGTATTTCTGAAATAACTCATTCACATACATTTTGGAGAGCTTTCAATTAGTGAATTTTCAGATCCGTAGCTAATTACTCACCTACTCAAAATGAGTAACTGCCTATTATCACTAAAAGTATTGCAGATAGCCAATATTTCTCAAATAACTCATTCACCTACATTTTGGAGAGCTTTCACATGCTAAATTTTTTTAATGAATTTTTTAAATAATTTTTAATGCATTAAAATTCATGAAATCATGCACTAAACCAATTATAACTTGAAAAGTATTACATTTAGAGCACCTTGTTAAAATATGTTATCTTTAGTACATCTAATTTATATGGCGGGAGATAAATGCATGCATCAGAATGCTTGTTTCATTACTCTTGGGACAGAAATAGGGACAACCGCTATCAGGTGAAGAGAACCAGTATCTATAAATTTAAAGTATAAAAAAATGTTAATATTACTAAATAGTTAATAAATTACCTTCATAATGGTTAAATATGACATATTTTTGCTTTAAATATTTCACGTTCTGTGATTATGTCTCATGTACGGACATCTACATTTTTCACCCAGGCAAATACTAAACCAAACAAAATACTGGATATTGTTTCATTTTCAAGACCTGAAAATCAGTTTTTGTCTACACATATGATAGCATTACTAACTAAAATGTGAGCTGTTGGTCTTGTATCGTCTTCCCCCACTTTCCTGGGGGAAAAGAATTCTTGTAATAAAAAAATTTTTTTTTAAAAAACGTATGAAACGATTAGTATTTTCAAACATAAACTGTGAAATTTTATAACTTTTGATTGGATGTAACAGGTCTTGCTGTACAAACTAGAGCTGAAGCAGTCTGGTAGTGGTTCAATGTACTGTCAGTACCTCAGTGCATCATCATGCAGAATTATCAGCAAACTAAAAGCTGACTGGACACATCAACAATGGTAAGGGGAAAAACGGGAGTACCCACACTTACAACAAGCTAAGAATGTAGAGGAAGCAATATTAAAATTCAAAGTTATTGGTTAGATTCTTGGCGAGGTCCTGGAGGTTATATCTAATTCACCTTTCACCCCGGTTACAGGTGTTCCTCAGTGGCGGAACTACCTCCCAGGTCGCCCCAATTCGTCCGAGTTGTACATACTACAGGCAGTGTAATTCGCGGTTATAGACATTTAGCGAAAGGTCCCTGTTCTTCAGCTGCCAAGCGAGGTTCGTATTTAACCATGTGTCACAGTGGTGAAGCGTCCATGTACCTCCATTTTAAAACTTCCATAGGTCACACAAGGTAATGGACAGTCCGCCATGGACTCACAAGTTTGCAAACGGACGTCGGATGGTGGTCCAAGGACCGGGACGTATCACCAAACACGGGTCACCACGGGTGGTAATGCCTGTATTGTGAAAGGGGTATAAGGACAAGGTAATTTACGTAGGTTCACACTCTTTTCCTGAGTATAAATGGGCAACAGCAGTAGTTGATGAAGTAAATCTGTGACAGACCGGCATCCTGTCATGGGAGAAGAAATATTTTCAATTTTCTTCATGCCACATAAATGCAGAAATAAGCAGCCATCATATGGGGTCACTAAGTCTGAAGGATGATTTTTACATTGCCTTGTTGCGGCTATCCCTTAATATGTAGCATCCAGATGCAAAATGTAATATCTTACAATAACATAAATGGCTTAGACGTAAAATTACAAGTATCAGAGGACTATCCGATAATTCATGGTTAAACCGTAGTAAAACCACAGGAAAGTAGTGTAGTGAAATTCAGTTTTCTTGCTCTACAGATATCAGCTTTACAATTAATTAATTGGAGCTTCTTAAAAGTATTGATAAGAATTTGGTTTTGAATTTAAAAAAACAAGTTTCAACTTAACTGGGTTCTGATATATTCTTTCGTTGATCCTGTAAAATCATTTTGCTGGTTGAATTTTTTGGCGGGAAAAAATTAGTGCATTAAAATAATCTTGGCACTTGAGTAGTCATTGTTCCCAAATTAGTCTAGGCTATATTTTAATCTTTAAGCGGTATGTTACTCTATTTCAGTGAAAATGGTTCAGACCAACCAAAAACCCCTGGAGGCATACTGTCCCATATCAGTGATGTGTTGTTTGGTAACACAGGACAAATAACCATCTTTCCTACAATACAGAAAGTGTTGAAGCTTTCACTCAAGCAGATCTGCAGCAAATGTAGTCTTATGGCAAGGCCATCAGATGAGGATGACATTCTGTCATGTCACTGTGGAAACACCCATTTTCAACTAAAATCTCAAGCAAGGTTTGTGAATTTTTTTTCAGAATAATTTAACTCACTTTATCTTCTGATGGCCCAAGAAGGAAGGTAGAATACTTGCATGCATTCATATGAATTTAATACAGTAGTAGTTCTTTAAAGGTAATATTGATTGTATTCAAAGTTAGAACTCTGCTCTTGTTGCCCTGGGAGACTCAACCCATAGAAAAGCATTTACACTCCTAAAGAAGCCTTATGTTCTTTAGATATTTCTGCAAATTTTTAAAAGAAAAACATGCAAATTCTGGATAGTTTTAAATGTAAATATACTTGTTACAGAAAGTGATGGTAAAACAAAAACAGAAGAATCCCCCAATACGAAATTTACTACTTGTTCATGCCTTACCTACAATATCTCTGTACTGATGTGAAGTGTTGTCTTATGATTGCTCTTATGATGAAACTAGGAAATACAGATATATGTTACTACTGATTTGTTTGGCTGACAAAGTGGTTTTGTCTCATAGTGTCTTGGTAGATGATGGCACTTGTAATGCAATGACGTACATTTCTGGAGAAATGGTTTGGAGATTACTTGGCTTGAACAAGCAGCAGGAACTTGCACTGGAAACTCTTGTCACAAAGGAAGGCGCCATACTACTGGATCAGGTAGTGATCAGTTTCTGGTTGCCTACAGTTAAATAACTATAGTTCTCAAATGACCTCAGCTGGGTTTTACCTAAACATAATTTTCAATAGTCAGAAAAAGTAGTGTCTGTGATTATTTCTGTGAAAATCAGAGTTTCAACACAGGGTTTTTACCCCATAGCCCTTAAGGGTTATTGGGGTATTGTTTTTACCCATGGTGTCTGGATAGGCGGGCGGTGGGAAAAAGTTTGTCCGGGCTGTACCGTAAGGTGTAGGAAGTTGATATTTGTTAGGGACATTGCTTAGGTGGTGTAGGTGTGCAGTGTCATGGTGTGACCTTGATTTGACCTTTGACTTTGCTGCAGTGATCTTGAGCTTGAAAATCTTGTCCGGGCAATATCTCGGCAACCGTAAGGTGTAGGAAGCTGATACTTGGCAGGGACATTAGTTTGGGGTTGTAGGTGTGCAATGTCATGGTGTGACCTTGATTTGACCTTACCGTAGTGACCTTGACCTATAAAATCTTGTCCGGGATATATCTTGGCAACCATAGAATGTAGGAAATTGATTCATGTTAGGGACATTGGTTAGGGGGTGTAGGTGTGCAACGTCATGGTGTGACCTTGATTTGACCTTGCTGTAGTGACCTGGACCTAAAAAATCTTGTCTAGGCTATATCTCGGCAACTGTAAGGTGTAGGAAGTTGATACTTGGTAGGGACATTGGTTAGGGGGTGTAGGTGTGCATTGTCATGGTGTGACCTTGATTTGACCTTGCCATAGTGACCTTGATCTATAAAATCTTGTGCGGGCCATATCTCGGCAACTGTAAGGTGTAGGAAGTTGATGCTTGGTAGGGACACTGGTTAGGGGCAGTGGGTGTGCAACATCATAGTGTGACCTGGTTTGACCTTTAACCTTGCTGTAGTGACCTTGACATATAAAATCCTGTCCGGGCTCTATCTCAGAGACTGTAAGGTATATGAAGTTGATACTTGATAGGGACTTTGTATTGCCACATCTGTATGTATGGGTAATATTCTAAAAATTAAAACCATAATTTGACCATACAAAACATATATAAAGATAGGAGAGGTTAGTTTGGTATGTTTGGACAGTATTCAAAACATCTCAACCAAGATGTGTGTATATAAACAGCTTACAGAACAAGGCGTGTTGCTTGTTCTTAATCTTTTTGACCTGAAGGTATTTTTGATGGTTGTGGACTGGCAGATTTTTGTTTATTTCGAACCCTGTTAGGGGTGTACATGTGCATCATGGTTTGACCTTTTTGCTGTGCCAAAGTGTGTACACCTGCCATATTTGAGACATCTTTTTTTCTAGTGATCAAGATATATGGATTGCTGCAACTGATTGTTATATGCACTTTTACATAATTGTGCCATTTCCATTGACAGCTATTCTCCAATTAATAAATTTTACAGCTTTATATTTTTTAGTTTCCTGATTAATGTTGTCATCTTGCTATTGAATTGCCTTGTTTTAGTACTTTATCTTTACATACATTTTCTTTCTCTTAGATGTTATTTTCTCTACTTAAACATTATTTGGAGCTTTTTATAACTGACACAGCTCTGAAAGTATCCAGATCTTTTACTGTTTCACCACTTCTATATCTCATGGTGTTGAAAACTTTTTGCCCAGGTTGTGGGGTACGGGCATCTCTCATGCTATTTTCTAAAATCTGACTTGTAAGTCTAGGCGAGCGTCAAAGAACATCCAACTACCTTCGGCAAGTTGGAGTGTATATTGTTTATTCTAAAGGGCTGGAATTCACAAACAAAATAAGATTAAATTGAGAAAAAAAAAATTCATGTTGACCATCTGGTCTAATAGATATTCACAAAGCATGGATCACTTGAGCTGAAAGTGTCAAATACTGTATGTCAATAGTGTTTTTACCCCACAGCCCTGAAGGGCTGTCCGGGTATTGTTTTCACCCATGGTGTCCAGATGGGCAGGTGGGAGGCCAGAAATATTTTTCCAGACTGTATCACGGAAACTATATACGGTGTTGGAAATTGATACTTGGTAGAGACATTGGTTAGGGGATGTAGGTGTGCAACATCATGGTGTTACCTTGATTTGACCTTAGCCTTTGGCGTAGTGATGTTGACCTATATCTTGTTCAGGCTACATCTCAGAAACCGTAAGGTGTAGGAACGTGATACTTGGTAGGGACATTGCTTACGGGTTGTAGGTCTGCAACATCATGGTGTGGTCTTGATTTGACCTTTGACCTTGTCATAGAGACCATAAGGTCTAAAATCTTGTCTTTAAGAAAAGAAATCTATTTCTTGGATTCTGTAAGGTGTAGAAGGTTGACACTTGGTAGGGACATTGGTTAGGGGTGTACATGTGCATCATGGTGCCACCTTTAATTTTGGCTCAGCCAAAGTGTGTTCACCTGTCATATTTTGAGACTTTTTCTCTTATGACAAAGAAATGGATTACTGGAACTGATTATTATATGTACTTTTACATAATTGTGCTATTTCCATTGACAGCTATGCTCCAATTAATAAATTTTACAGCTTCATAATTTTTAGTTTACTGATTTATGCTGTCATCTTGCTTTTGAATTGTTTTAATACTTTATCTTTACATACATTTTCTTTCTCTTAGACATTATTTTCTCTACTTAAACATTATTTGGAAATTTTATAACTGTGACTGCTCTGAAAGTATCCCGATCTTTGTACTGTTTCATTACTTCTATATTTCATTGTGTTGAAAACTGTTGGCGACGGGCATCTCTGATGTTATTTTCTTCATCTGGGATGAAGTGTAAGTGCTCCTCTAGTTGTGAAATATCCTCTCTAGATCAAGTTTTATGTTGATCCACCAAAGTGCATGGTTAAAAATTGATGCATAATGTAATCCGAAATCAGATCAAATATTTTGAGAACACCAACCTGAGCTGATCCAAAAATCTGATCAAAAGTTCATCTTTTTGCCGAAATGCAATCTTATCTTCACTCATTAATAGTGGTCAAACCATTTACAAAAATCAAAGCTGGGCATTGACACTAAACAATATCCAGTATTTCAATTGTCACTGAAATGGTGAAAATAAAATGTGATCACACATTAGCCATAATTTAACAAAGGAAATGTCTTTGAAATATGTTTTGAAGATAGTAAAATTTTACCACATATTAAAGTACAAAATGGGAGACTTTTCCCAAATTTATGTTTTTTATTGTTTTCAGGAAGTATCAGCAATTAGTAAGTTGAAAAGACTTTTTATTTATTTATTTTTTGGCAAATTTTATATCTCTACAAAATGAATAGCAGAATACTGGTTTACCGTTCCCATCGCTACTGATCCATTATAATGAGTATCAGCTACATGTAATCATGGAATATCCCGTCTAATGCAAAGCCTATTTTATTTCATGTTGTTTTGTTCTGAAGGGAAATCTCAATAAAGGGTCTGCTGCTTACCGATTTTGCAATGCACTACTAGCATCAACTCAAGTCAGGAGAAGAGTTTCACTGAAAGTGCTGCCCAGGCGAAGTTTCTTTGGAAGTTTGAGGAAATCCTACAAAGAACTCACTATGTCTGGTAGGTTTTACCATTTGAATCAGACTATAAACAAGCCAACAACACTAAGACGTTAAGTGTTTCCATGAATAATTTTACAAAACTTACTTTTGCTCAATAGCTCCATAAAATATTGTAACCCACTTCAATGTGCAAAATATCTAAACAAACATCATTGGTTAGGATTTAGTTATTTTGATCACAGGAATTCAAGGGTCACTCCAGCAATTCTAGTCTAAATTTTTGTATTTTCTTGGAATTGAGCATCCTGTAAATTTAATGCCTCAAAAGCTTATTGAAGTGAAACAGTGTAAGAGGTCAAAGAATTTTTAGGATACTGTGAAATGTCTGTGCAAGATAAATATTTGTTTAAATATTTCATTGTTGTAAGGTTTCTGCGTTTCAACTCGGATTTTATTGCTGTAAAAATGTCTTCCCACCAAACGAGTGCGAAGCCCAGATCATCAAAATGCAGACATTTATTTTTTTTATTCGATACCCATAACTACTGTCCTATGTGCAGAGAAGCTGGCAAAGGGGATGACCCTTGTGTTACAAATGAAACGCCATGCAATATTTGTGCTAATTTTACTGAAGAACAACAAATAAAAATCAAGCACAGACGTAGATATGTCAGAAAACAAAAAGTATCTTATCCCTGTAATACTTCTAAAGATGATGATCTGGACTTATTGGGTGATGACGTGGAGGCATTTTCTGGCTCTCAAGCAGACCTTGAGGGTGCTGCTGAAAATTTATTTTCTTCTCCTTCACGACCCCAACCCTTACGTTTTGAGTCTTTGTCTTTAAGGACACCTCAAACTGTCCCACCAACCCCATGTACTGCCTTGCAAAATAAAATAGAAAGTAAACTAGAAAATTCCCTGGGTAATCAAATCAACATCCAACTCCAATAGCAAATGGGGGTCTTTCAAGCATCCATGCTGGAGGCTATGAAATCTCTTAGAGAGGAAATGCAGTCTGGAAAACGCCTCCGAGGCGGAGGTAGATAAGACCTCCGCCTCATTTTCAAAAGCTGGACCTAGTAAACAACCAGACCCGACCACTCGGGTATCCGACCACTCGGAAGCTCAACCTATTGACACAAACTTCTGTGGTCCTTCCCTTCCACCAAGGTTTACTCAAAGTGTTCAGTCTGACCATGGCTCCAAGCATTCGAAACTTCAATACGACCTCTCGGATCCTCAATCCGAGCACTCGGAACAACCTAAAAGGGTGGGTTCTTCCAGAGTTAAGAAACACTCGGACAAGAAGAAACACAAGGTTCGGCAAAATACTATTCTCCGTCGTCTTCTTCAGAGGAAGATCAGTCCTCTGTCCCTGTCAAAAAGTCTACTAAGCCTCAACAGGCTTCTGAAGAGCACGACCAACAACAGGATAGCAAAGACCCAGTTTTTTACAGGGAGGTAGATATGTCTGACCTCCCTCCACAATATGCAGATGAAGTGGAAACTTTTAGGCACATACTTGAGCTCAATAACCCCAGGGAAACTCTGCCTAGGTCCTCTACCACTGTGCTTGGCCTTGAGGACGAGAAAGGTCAACAGGAGCTAAGGCCAAGAGGCCCTTCAGCTATGCTCCCTTTAATTCCATTCTCAAAGATCCCTTTGAGAAATTTGAACAGGATTTCTTGGCCTCTAATTTACCTGGGGGTAAATATATCAAACCCCTGCTTCAACAGCAAAATATTACAAGGTGGGACAACCTTGTTTTGAGCTCAATACAGATTTTGCCAAGATCTGTATTTCTCCTAAACCTTCTGGGGCTCCTATGTTCAAGGTACCCCTACAAGCTCTTAAAGAACTTGAAAACCAAGCTAGACAGAATATCTCTACCATCAACTTTACAGCTACTTTGCAAAGACTGTTTCTGCTTGTAACACTACTATGGAGAAGTATCGGCACAGTCTAAAGGCTACCTTTAAAATGGTCAAAAGCCAGATTCAGAAGGATGCTGATCCTGAAAAAATGCTGCCAGGCGTGGCTATGAAAACGCCTGTGACTATTTTGAGATTATGAAAAAGAGAATTCTTATTCAACAGAGAGCCTTAGCCTCCCTCAGCAAATCTGTAGCCTGTATACTCCAGAGGGTGTCTTAGCAGGCCAGTAATGCCATGGGCAACACTGGCCTGCTAAGACGCCAGGCCGAGGTGACCCTCCTTCAACCACATCTAGGGGACTCTAGACGTCAAGAACGCAGGAATTCTCCTTTCTGGCCTACTCCTCTGTTTAAGACACCCCCAAAGATTCACAGGGTTTTGGACCCTATCAAAACAAGCCCTTTCGTGGTCCCCACCACAATAAGAAAGGAGGCTCCAACAGGAAACGCCCTTATGGGGGCAATTCCTCCCAAAGCAGTAATCGGTTGTATTCCTCAGGTAGGGGAAAATCGAACAACAGAGGCTTCAGAGGTTGTTTTTGACCCCATTCACGGGGACAAGGGCATGAAAACCCCACCCCCCTCAATGACTCCTTACAAGCCTCCTTCAGTCCACCAGTAGGAGGTTGCCTCCGTTCTTTCAGAAGAGACTGGCTAGCAAACAAATATGTATTAAACATTTTCGCCAATGGTTACGTTCTTCCATTCATCTCAAAACCAAATTTAGTCAGAGCTCCCCTGATTCAATCAGGTTACAATGCCCTTCAAAAAGACCAATCTGTGCCCTCTTGTATGTAGTCTGTTCTGTCAAAGAACGCAATAGAAAGGGTGGAAAATGTAAAATCTCTCTGGTTTAACAGTCGCCTGTTTCTAGTACCCAAGCCTCACCAAAGGTGGAGGCCAGTAATAGACCTAAGCAGGCTCAACACCTTCCTACTTGTAGAAAGGTTCAAAATAGAAACACTCATCAGGGCCTCTCCCATTCCACTGTCATCGATAGACTTATCAAACGCCTACCTTCACAACCCCATCCACCCAAACTCAAGGAAGTACCTAAGGTTTTGCCACAAGTCACAAGTGTTCCAGTTCACCTCCCTTTCGGGCTAGCCACGGCCCCTCAGGTCTTTACAATGATTGTAAAAGAAGTGCAGCTAATGGCCCTGACAAGGAGAATCAAGACTTCACCAATACCTGGACGACTGGCTGATCAGGGCCCAGTCTCAGGAAGAAGCACAAGTGAACACTCAGACAGTGGTAGATCTGACCCAGTCCTTAGGGTGGATAATAAATCAGGAGAAATCCGAACTAAAACCTACTCAGGTGTTTTCGTTCGTGGGCAAAGAATACCGTCTAGATTCAGCCCTTGTAAAACCCACTCAAGAGAGATAGTTCAAACTTCAGGATTAGATCCTACGACTCGAGTCAAAACATGTTTTGACTGCAATATGTTTGATGTCGTTAATTGGGTTGCTTGCCTCAATGGAGAAAATGGTCCCAGAGGAACGCCTTCACATGAGGCCCTTTCAGTTTCACCTCAAGAAGCACTGGAGATTTCCTTAGTCATTGGACAGCCTCCTTCCTTGGACAGTAATCAGTTCTGCACACCTAGAGTGGTGGCAGAATCCCACAAACGTGATGAAAGGTGCAGACCTTCATCCCAAAGACCACAGTATCCAACTCTTTACAGACGCCTCAAGTGAAGGCTGGGGAGCTCACTTAGAGCAAGCCTCTACAAAGGGTGTATGGTCAGACAGGGAAAAAAGGCTATACATAAATGTTTTAGAGCTGAAGGCGGTTTCTCTGGCCCTTCAAGGGTTCAAGGCCCTTCAAAACCAAACAGTGTTGATTGCTACAGACAACTCGAACAGTAGAAGCCTACATAAACAAACAAGGAGGAACCCACTCGGCGGAGATGTGTGCTCTCCTGTGAAAGATCATAACCTGGTGCCATCATTACTAGATAACCTTAAAAACCAGACACATTCCCAGGTGTCTGAATGTGATGGCCGACCTTCTATCCGGGTCGAACCAAGTCCAGTCAACAGAATGGTCACTGCATCTGCAGGTATCCAAACAGATCTGTCAGAAGTGGTTCACTCCTCATGTAGATCTATTTGCCACTTGTCTGAACCACAAACTTCCACTGTACATATCTCCAGTCTCAGGCCAAAATGCTTGGGACATAGATGCTCTGAACATAAACTGATCGGGTCTCACTGCTTATGCTTACTCTCCCACGGCTCTCCCTCACAGAGTGATCCAAAAAATCAGGCAATCCAGTAACCTAGGTCCCATGGGAAACACCTTAGCCCCCCCATTTGGGTCAAGGTATGTCACTGTATAAGTTATGTGGTCCAAGGGAGGGTGTGACCTTGGATAAGGTGAGGTGACCTTTCAGTTCACAATAATAATGATACTTTATGTTTTTTGGTGTAATGTACATATATCACATAATAAGAGACGCAAACAAATGTAAAACAGGTTAAAAACAATAAAAAGAAGTAAAAATAAAAATAGATTAAAATAAAATTGTTTAATGTAAAGAAAAAAGGGTGTGGAGGGTGGGCAGTTAAGAAAAAGTCCAGACATGTGAACTTATATTCTTATATAAAACAGTACATTAATGACAAGGTGTAAAATCTAAAAATGTTCTCTTTCCATAAAAGCACTAAAAACAGTAAATTCATAGTCAAAGCTCATGACCAGTTAAGAAAAAGTCCAGACATGTGAACTGGTCAACATTTACATTTAAAGTGGCCTTTCAATTGAGGCACCAAGCTTGTTACTTAAGCTTGACCAATCTCCTGTAAGTGGGTCACATTTCCATAGAGATTGGGCGGGATACACAGGGACTGACCATTTAATATTCAGAGGCACCCAAGAGGGCTTCAGGGGGCGCAGGGCTGACCAACCTAAGGCCCTCACCTCACTCAGGATCTACAACTCAAAGTGGGCCCTATTTGAGAAATGGTGCAGAGAAACTTTGGTGGATTTTCTCCACTCCCTCTGTGAAGCAAGTCTCAGACTTCTTCGTGTACCTGTACAAAGACCTAAACAGGTGCCCTTCGACCATTGATGGTTATAGGACGGCCATTGTTGACACCTTGGGCCCAGCGGGGTTCCATATTTCCCAAAGTTCAGACCTTAACAGGTTATTATTATTATTATGTATTTATACTCGGCGCAATATCTCCATATACTACAGGACTCAAAGCGCTATTTAACCAATCCGACTGTACAGGTACAGCCCCAACTCACAAGTAACTGACATTCCCCAAACTGGAAGATAGAGGCTCAAGGATGACCATTTATCAACGTCCTTGAGGTTCTTTAACCTGCCACTGAGGATAGGACCCAATGACAGAGGACCGCCATTTTAAGTGGTCATCCGAGCCACTATGTATCTGCCTGTACCTGGGATTGAACCCACGTCCTTTGAGTTCCTAGACAAGTGTGTTACCCGCTAGGCCACAGTGGCCTCCAGTTTTCACAGGGATCGTCCCAAAAGTTCCAGAAATCTTCCTAAGTGGAACCTTTCTGTTGTACTCAATGAGCTCACAAAAGCACCCTTCGAGCCTATGAAAGACACAGACCTCAAACATCTTACCTGCAAAACTGCTTTCTTGCTAGCTTTGGCCTCCGGCAAGCGCCGCAACAAAATCCATGTCTGGGTTGCAAACAAAGTATCTAATCTAGGCCAGTAGGAAAAGGTTGCTTTGTTCTCCTCTTCAGATTTCATAGTCAAAAACCAACTAGCAAGAGAAGGTTCTCAAATTGTGTCTCCGGTGACTATTCAGATAGACAATTCAAAGAAGACAGGACCTTGTGTCCAGTACGGGCCCTGAGGTACTATTTGGATTGAACCAAAAACCTAAGAGGGTCTCGATCCCTTCTCTCTATCTCCTTTAAGAAAGGACATACCTCAGACATCAGACCCGCTGCACTCTCTTCTTGGCCAAAACAAACTATCCTACTTTGTTACAAACAAGCAGATCAACAAGCCTTGGACCTGGTCCAAGTCAAAGCACATGACATTTGGGCCTTCGTGGCCTCTAAGGCATTTTACGGTGGGGTATCGGTGAACCAAATCATGCAAGTGTGTCACTGGAAAGCTCACAACACATTTACAAATTTTTACCTAAAAGACCGTACTTGGTCAGACAATGATAACATGTATCTATGACAAGTAGTAGTGGCACAAGTCCTAGATCCTTCCCCTCAGACTACTCATCCTCAGAAAGAAACGGGGGGGGGGGCACGTCCGCTGCAGCCAAGTTTTCAGGAGTCTAATCCCAGGGTCTTGGTATTGGTTAACTCCTCAGGATGTTACGGTAAGGTCCCTTATCTATCATTACTGTATTTAACTGTATAATGTTTTAAGTCTTTCAGTGTACCATAATCTCTTATTTAGGGTGGCAAGTTAATGAGATTCAAGCTTAGGGCTGGTATTCATCACAGTGATGGCCCGGGGGGCTATACTCGCATAAGCGAGCATGGCTGCACTTAACCCTTGTATCAAAACATCCAGACAGTATCGGTACTGTCACTAATTATCTCCCGCCGGGCTTTAGCCCGGGAGGGAGATTATAAAATGATGTCTGTGTGTACGTGCGTGCGTTAGTTAGTCACGCAGATTTCTCCAAAACTACTACAGCTACAGATTTTTTGTAAATTAATTGTCCCAATGAATTTTCATGACTTAGGCCTAAAGATAAGTGAGTAATAGCAATCTTAGCTACTTTGAGTAAAGGGCTCATAACTCAAAAACTATTGCAGTAACAACTTTTTCTTCAAATATGTTGTTCAGCTACTTTGTCCTTAGCTATAAGATGGTACATAGTTTGGGGTCCCATTGCATGCCATAAGTGAGTAATAGCTATTTTCTCATTTGTAGCTAAATAACAGAAGAAGTAAATATCAAATATCTTCAAAAGTATTGAAGTTAGGGAAATCTTTTCAAATATGTTGTCCATCTTCTTTTTGGTAAGCTATCACATACTAAAGTTTCAGACCTGTTGCACCTTGGCTAGCTGAGTAATAGCTACTTTGAAATTCTGACTGGTGAGTAAAGCGATTGTAACTCCAAAACTATTGCAGTTAAGAGTATTTTCCTAAAATATGTTGTTCAGCTACTTTGTCCTTAGCTACAAGATGGTACTTAGTTTGGGGTTCTATTGCTTGCCATAAGTGAGTAATAGCTATTTCCTCATTTGTAGCTAAATAACAGAAGAAGTAAATGTCAAATATCTTCAAAAGTATTGAAGTTAGGGAAATCTTTTCAAATATGTTGTCCATCTACTTTTTGGTAAGCTATAACATAGTAAAGTTTTAGGCCTGTTGCACCTTGGATAGCTGAGTTATAGCTACTTTGAAATTCTGACTGTTGAGTAAAGCCATTGTAACTCCAAAACTATTGCAGTTAGAGTATTTTCCTAAAATATGTTGTTCAGCTACTTTGTCCTTAGCTATAAGATGGTACATAGTTTGGGGTTCTATTGCATGCCATAAGTGAGTAATAGCTATTTCCTCATTTGTAGCTAAATAACAGAAGAAGTAAATGTCAAATATCTTCAAAAGTATTGTAGGGAAATCTTTTCAAATATGTTATCCATCTACTTTTTCATAAGCTATCACATAGTAAAGTTTCAGATCTGTTGCACATTGGATAGCTGAGTAATAGCTACTTTGAAATTCTACAGTTGAGTAAATCCATTGTAACTCCAAAACTATTGCAGTTACAATATTTTCGTAAAATATGTTGTTCACCTACTTTGTCCTTAGCTATAAGCTGGCATGTAGTTTGGGGTTCTATTGCATGCCATAAGTGAGTAATAGCTATTTTCTTATTAGTAGCAAAATAATGACATAAGTAAATGTCAAATATCTTCAAAAGTATTAAAGTTACGGAATTCTTTTCAAATATGTCATTCATCTACTTTTTTGTAAGCTATCACATAGTAAAGTTTCAGACCTGTTGCACATTGCATAGCTAAGTAATAGCTACTTTGAAATTGTGACTGTTGAGTAAATCCATTGTAACTCCAAAACTATTGTAGTTACAGCTTTTTCTTCAAATATGTTGTTCAGCTACTTTGTCCTTAGCTACTGGCATGTAGTTTGGGGTTCTATTGCATGCCATAAGTGAGTAATAGCTATTTTCTTATTAGTAGCAAAATAATGACATAAGTAAATGTCAAATATCTTCAGAAGTATTAAAGTTACGGAATTCTTTTCAAATATGTCACTCATCTACTTTTTTGTAAGCTATCACATAGTAAAGTTTTAGACCTGTTGCACATTGCATAGCTAAGTAATAGCTACTTTGAAATTGTGACTGTTGAGTAAATCCATTGTAACTCCAAAACTATTGCAGTTACAGCTTTTTCTTCAAATATGTTGTTCAGCTACTTTGTCCTTAACTATAAGATGGTATATATTTTGGGGTTGTATTGCATGCCATAAGTGAGCAATAGCTATTTTCTTATTTGTAGCAAAATAACAACATAAGTAAATGTCAAATATCTTCACAAGAGGAGAGTGCCCGTGAACGGGCACTGTGTCAGCTGACTGAATGTTTTTGATTTGTGATGGTGATAATGAGAGGAAAGCATAATTATCAGGGAAAGGGCTGTACAGAAATACAGTAAATGGTAACTGAACAGCATGTTCGAAAGATATTCCGAAGCTGACAGAAGAAAAGAACAAAAAAGTTGTGCCCTGCAAATGGTATTATGAAATAAAGTAACAAGGTAATTGTTTAAGCGTAAAAAGTAGGTTAAAAATATTTAAAGAAATACTATAAATGCAATATCCTCGTTCGACCATGAAGAAGGGATCCAAAGGTCAAATCTGACCATACCAAAAGATTCCCAGCCAAAGAATTTAGGATGGTTTACCATCCCAAACCATATTAACAGATTCCCAGCCCATGATTTCCTACAGGTTGGATACAATGATTTACTCAACAGTGAGAACCTGAAAGAAGCTATTGCTCAGCTATGCCATGACATAGAGGTCTGCAATTTCACTATGTTATAGCTGACCAAAACGTCTGTGAATAACATATTTAACAAAATACTCTAAATGTAATAGTTTTCAAGTTACAACTGATTTACTCAAGAGTGAGAACCTCAAAGTAACTATTACTCAGCTATGCAATGAGCTACATGTCTGAATTTTTGCTCTGTTATAGCTGACCTAAAAGTAGGTGAACAACATATTTAAGCAAAATACTGTAAATGCAATAGTTTTCAAGTTACAACTGATTTACTCAATAGTGAGAACCTGAAAATAGCTATTGCTCCGCTATGCTACGAGCTATAGGTCTGTAATTTCACTATGTTATAGCTAACCCAAAAGTAGGTGAACAATATATTTTAACAAAATACTCCAAATGCAATATTTTTCAAGTTATAGCCGATTTACTCAACAGTCAGTGCCTGAGAATAGCTATTGCTCAGTTGTGCCATGAGCTACAGGTCTGTAATTATGTCCACCCCCCTGGGGGGTGGATATATTATTTTTGCTTTTTGCGCTGTCCGATGTCCGGCGTCCGATGTCCGGCGTCACGCATGGTTTCCGCTCATTTAAAGGAAAAGTATTAGAGCTATTGTCACCAAATTTGGTATGCAGGCTTATTGGGTCAGTAGCTTGCTTGGGATTGCTTTTGGCTGTTGTACCTCTTTTGCTTACTGAGTAATACTTAAGTACAGCTATTTTCAGTACCCATTGGTTTCCGTGCATTTAAGCCAAAATAATTAAAGATATTTTACTACAATTTTGAATACAAGCTTGTTATGTCCATAGCTCGCTTGGTATTGCATTTGGGACTGATAGCTTTGTCAGTACATGAGTAATAGCCATTTAGGTACTTCATTGTGTATTTTCAGTACTACTTTTGAGTAATTTGCTAATATTTCAGAAACCGTAAGAGATAGAGCGATTTCGACAGAATTTTTGACTCACAGGGTATCTAAGGAATGTACTCTTTGCAATTTTCCAAAAATTTTCCCCTCCCCAAAAATGGCGGCCATTTTGAATTTTCGAATTTTTGCCAAAAATGGCAAAACACAAATTTGCTTCTATCTCCTTAACCGTGCGAGATAGAGCGATTTCGTCGAAATTTTCGACCCACTGGGTATCTAAAGAATGCAATCTTTCCAATTTTCCAAAAATTTTCCCCTCCCCAAAAATGGCGGCCATTTTGAATTTTCGAATTTTTGCCAAAAATGGCAAAACACAAATTTGCTTCTATCTCCTTAACTGTGTGAGATAGAGCGATTTCGTCGAAATTTTCAACCCACAGGGTATCTAAGGAGTGTACTCTTTGCAATTTTCCAAAAATTTTCCCCTCCCCAAAAATGGCAAAACACAAATTTGCTTCTATCTCCTTAACCGTGCGAGATAGAGCGATTTCGTCGAAATTTTCGACCCACAGGGTATCTAAGGAATGTAATCTTTGCAATTTTCAAAAAATTTTCCCCTCCCCAAAAATGGCAAAACACAAATTTGCTTCTATCTCCTTAACCGTGCGAGATAGAGCGATTTCGTCGAAATTTTCGACCCACTGGGTATCTAAGGAATGCAATCTTTCCAATTTTCCAAAAATTTTCCCCTCCCCAAAATTGGCGGCCATTTTGAATTTTAGAATTTTTGCCAAAAATGGCAAAACACAAATTTGCTTCTATCTCCTTAACCGTCCGAGATAGAGCGATTTCGTCGAAATTTTCGACCCGCTGGGTATCTAAGGAATGCAATCTTTCCAATTTTCCAAAAATTTTCCCCTCCCCAAAAATGGCGGCCATTTTGAATTTTAGAATTTTTGCCAAAAATGGCAAAACACCAATTTGCTTCTATCTCCTTAACCGTGCGAGATAGAGCGATTTCGTCAAAATTTCCGACCCGCTGGGTATCTAAGGAATGCAATCTTTCCAATTTTCCAAAAGTTTTCCCCTCCCCAAAAATGGCGGCCATTTTGAATTTTCGAATTTTTGCCAAAAATGGCAAAACACCAATTTGCTTCTATCTCCTTAACCGTGCGAGATAGAGCGATTTCGTCAAAATTTTCGACCCTCTGGGTATCTAAGGAATGCAATCTTTCCAATTTTCCAAAAGTTTTCCCCTCCCCAAAAATGGCGGCCATTTTGAATTTTAGAATTTTTGCCAAAAATGGCAAAACACCAATTTGCTTCTATCTCCTTAACTGTGTGAGATAGAGCGATTTCGTCGAAATTTTCGACCCACAGGGTATCTAAGGAGTGTACTCTTTGCAATTTTCCAAAAATTTTCCCCTCCCCAAAAATGGCGGCCATTTTGAATTTTTGCCAAAAATGGCAAAACACAAATTTGCTTCTATCTCCTTAACTGTGTGAGATAGAGCGATTTCGTCGAAATTTTCGACCCACAGGGTATCTAAGGAGTGTACTCTTTGCAATTTTCCAAAAATTTTCCCCTCCCCAAAAATGGCGGCCATTTTGAATTTTCGAATTTTTGCCAAAAATGGCAAAACACAAATTTGCTTCTATCTCCTTAACCATGCGAGATAGAGCGATTTCATCAAAATTTTCGACCCACAGGTGTTTGAGCGTTGTATTCTTGGCAATTTAAAAAAAATTTCCCCTCCCCTAAAATGGCGGCCATTTTGAATTTTCAAATATTTGCCAAAAATGGCAAAACACAAATTTGCTTCTATCTCCTTAACCATGCGAGATAGAGCGATTTCGTCGAAATTTTCAACCCACAGGGTATCTAAGGAATGTAATCTTTGCAATTTTCAAAAAATTTTCCCCTCCCCAAAAATGGCGGCCATTTTGAATTTTCGCATTTTTGCCAACAATGGCAAAACACAAATTTGCTTCTATCTCCTTAACCGTGCGAGATAGAGCGATTTCGTCGAAATTTTCGACCCAAGGGGTATCTAAGAAATGTACTCTTTGCAATTTTCCAAAAATTTTCCCCTCCCCACATATGGCGGCCATTTTGAAATTTCGAATTTTTGCCAAAAATGGAAAAACACAAACTGGCCTTAACCGTGCAAAATAGAGTTATTTCATTGAAATTTTCGACCCATAGGGTATCTAAGAAATGTACTTTCAAAAAATTTTCCTTTTCCCAAAAATGGCGGCCATTTTGAATTTTCGAATTTTTGCCAAAAATAGAAAAACAGGAATTTGCTTCTATCTTCTTAACAAAAGGTTGATAGGGTGGACATTACACATGATAATGTGTGTTCTTCTGTGCTATCCTGTTTCTATTCATATGTCGCAGCTACAAGCAACAGGGCGTCCTATTTCTAGTTTCACTATGTTATAGCTGACCCAAAAGTAGCTGAATAACATATTTGCACAAATTTCTGTAAAGGCAATAGTTTTCCAATTACAACTGATTTACTCAACAGTGAGAACTTCAAAGTAGCTATTACTCAGCTATGCAATGAGCCACAGGTCTGGAACTTCACTATGTTATGGCTGACCCCAAAATAGGTGAATAACATATCGTAACAAAATACTCTAAATGCAATAGTTTGCAAGTTATAAGTGATTTACTCAAGAGTGATAACCTAAAAGTAGCTATTACTCAGCTATGCCATGAGCTACAGGTCTGAAATTTTACTATATTATAGCTGACCCAAAAGTAGCTGAATAACATTTGTATACTAAATTTTCTAAATGCAATAGTTTTCAAATTATAAGTGATTTACTCAACATTGAGAACTTCAAAGTAGCTATTACTCAGCTATGCAATGAGTCACAGGTCTGGAACTTCACTATGTTATAGCTGACCCCAAAACAGGTGAATAACATATTGAAACAAAATACTCTAAATGCAATAATTTCCAAGTTATAAGCAATTTACTCAACAGTGATAACCTCAAAGTAGCTATTACTCAGCTATGCCATGAGCTACAGGTCTGAAATTTTACTATGTTATAGCTGACCCAAAAGTAGGTGAACAACATATTTAAGGAAAATACTGTCCATGCAATAGTTTTCAAGTTACAACTGATTTACTCAAAAGTGAGAACCTCAAAGTAGTTATTATTCAGCTATGCAATGAGCTACAGGTCTGAAATTTCACTATGTTATAGCTGACCCAAAAGTAGGTGAACAACATATTTAAGCAAAATACTGTAAATGCAATAGTTTTGAAGTTACAACTGATTTACTCAATAGTGATGACCTAAAAGTAGCTATTACTCAGCTATGCCATGAGCTACAGGTCTGAAATTTTACTATGTTATAGCTGACCCAAAAGTAGCTGAATAACATATTTATACGAAATTCTCTAAATGCAAAAGTTTTCCAATTACAACTGATTTACTCAATAGTGAGAACTTTAAAGTAGCTATTACTCAGCTATGCCATGACCTACAGATCTGAAATTTCACTATGTTATAGCTGGCCCAAAAGTAGCTGAATAACATATTTATACGAAATTCTCTAAATGCATTAGGTTTTAAGTTACAAGTGATTTACTCAATAGTGAGAACTTCAAAGTAGCTATTACTCAGCTATGCAATGAGCCACAGATCTGAAACTTCACTATGTTATAGCTGATCCCAAAATAGGTGAATAATATACTGCAACAAAATACTGTAAATGCAATAGTTTCCAAGTTATAAGCGATTTACTCAACAGTGATAACCTAAAAGTAGCTATTACTCAGCTATGCCATGAGCTACAGGTCTGAAATTTTACTATGTTATAGCTGACCCAAAAGTAGCTGAATAACATATTTATACGAAATTCTCTAAATGCAATATTTTTGAAGTTATAAGCGATTTACTCAACAGTGATAACCTAAAAGTAGCTATTACTCAGCTATGCCATGAGCTACAGGTCTAAAATTTTACTATGTTATAGCTGACCCAAAAGTAGCTGAATAACATATTTATACGAAATTCTCTAAATGCAATAGTTTTTAAGTTACAAGTGATTTTACTCATGATGGAAGTTACTGAAAAGCCCAAAAGTAGCTATTACTCACTTAGCTATTGAGACAGGCACCCAACTTACTCACCATATTGTAGCTATGAAAAAAGTAGCTGAATAACATATTTTAACAAAATGCTCTAAATGCAACACTTTTCAAGTTATAAATGATTTTGTGCATGATTTCATGAATTTTAATGCATTAAAAATTATTAAAAAAATTTATTAAAAAAAAAGTAAGACAGATCCAGGTCTCATACTCACACAAGAGAATCTACCTGTGGCCTAGTACATATATGCAAGATATGAGAGAAATCCCTGTAATAGTCACTGAGAAAATTGTGATTAAGTGTTGAAATTTTCACACTTTTGGTGGGGGTACCCCCCTTGTAATGTCTCTAGCAAACAGACGAACAGACAGATTTGCATGCCTTGAACAATTTTTCATCCTCGATAGATAAGGTATCTTTTAAAAGAAACAGCACGTCTCTAGGCCTTGTAGTTTTGGAGGAGAAGTTGTTCACGCGTACGCCCACGCCGCAGAGTGACGACATAATGTCAGCTGACTGACAAGTCAGTTGACATAAAAAGTATTAAAGTTAGGGAAATATTTTCAAATATGTTATTCATCTAGTTTTTGATAACCTATCACATAGTAAAGTTTCAGACCTGTTGCACATTGGATAGCCGAGTAATACCTACTTTGAAATTGTTACTGTAGGGTAAATGCATATAGTTTGGGGTTCTATTGCATGCCATAAGTGAGTAATAGCTATTTTCTTATTTGTGGCAAAATAATGACATAAGTTTTCTCAAATAACTGCTTCATCTACTTTTGGGAGAGCTTTCACATGGTGAAGTTTCAGACCCGTAGCTAATTATTCACCTACTCAAAATGAGTAAATGATAATTATCTCTAAAAGTATTGCGGATATCCAATTTTTATCAAATAACTCATTCATCTACTTTTGGGAGAGCTTTCACATGGTGAAGTTCCAGACCCGTAGCTAATTACTCACCTACTCAAAATGAGTAAATGTGAATTATCCCTAAAAGTATTGGTGATATCCAATTTTTCTTAAATAACTCATTCACCTACTTTTGGAAGAGCTTTCACTTGGTGAAGTTTCAGACCCATAGCTAATTACTCACCTACTCAAAATGAGTAAATGCTAATTATCTCTAAAAGTATTGCGGATATCCAATTTTTATCAAATAACTCATTCATCTACTTTTGGGAGAGCTTTCACATGGTGAAGTTCCAGACCCGTAGCTAATTACTCACGTACTCAAAATGAGTAAATGTGAATTATCCCTAAAAGTATTGGTGATATCCAATTTTTCTTAAATAACTCATTCACCTACTTTTGGAAGAGCTTTCACTTGGTGAAGTTTCAGACCCATAGCTAATTACTCACCTACTCAAAATGAGTAAATGCTAATTATCTCTAAAAGTATTGTGGATATCCAAATTTTATCAAATTACTCGTTCATCTACTTTTGGGAGAGCTTTCACATGGTGAAGTTCCAGACCCGTAGCTAATTACTCACCTACTCAAAATGAGTAAATGTGAATTATCTCTAAAAGTATTGCGGATATCAAATTTTTATCAAATAACTCATTCATCTACTTTTGGGAGGGCTTTTACTTGGTGAGGTTTCAGACCCGTAGCTAATTACTCGCCTACTGAAAATGAGTAAATGTGAATTATCTCTAAAAGTATTGCAGATAGCCAATTTTTATCAAATAACTCATTCACCTACTTTTGGGAGAGCTTTCACTTGGTGAATTTTCAGAGCCGTACCTAATTATTCACCTCCTCAAAATGAGTAAATGCTAATTATCTCTAAAAGTATTGCGGGTATCCAATTTTTATCAAATTACTCGTTCATCTACTTTTGGGAGAGCTTTCACATGCTGAAGTTCCAGACCCGTAGCTAATTACTCACCTAATCAAAATGAGTAAATGTGAATTATCTGTAAAAGTATTGCAGATAGCCAATTTTTCTCAAATAACTCATTCACCTACTTTTGGGAGAGCTTTCACTTGGTGAAGTTTCACACCGTAGTTAATTATTCACCTACTCAAAATGAGTAAATGCGAATTATCTCTACAAGTATTGCAGATAGCCAGTATTTCTGAAATAACTCATTCACATACATTTTGGAGAGCTTTCAATTAGTGAATTTTCAGATCCGTAGCTAATTACTCACCTACTGAAAAAGAGTAACTGCCTATTATCACTAAAAGTATTGCAGATAGCCAATATTTCTCAAATAACTCATTCACCTACATTTTGGAGAGCTTTCACATGCTAAATTTTTTTAATGAATTTTTTAAATAATTTTTAATGCATTAAAATTCATGAAATCATGCACTAAACCAATTATAACTTGAAAAGTATTACATTTAGAGTACCTTGTTAAAATATGTTATCTTTAGTACATCTAATTTATATGGCGGGAGATAAATGCATGCGTCAGAATGCTTGTTAATCTTTGGTTTTTGGCTTCTTACAGGTCTGATTTTCAGAATTGGGGCTCTGTAAGCGGGACTGGTTTTTTCAACATTCAGTTCTAATCCAAGAAAAATGATCTATACTTCCAGTCTCAGCTGTAATCCCTTCACCAGACGGTTGGATTCAGCATTCAGTTCCACATGGTAAGCTATTGTAGCGCAATAAAATTGAAAATTTTAATTACTTAAATATAGCTTTCATAAGCTACAAACTTACCATGTGGAACTGACGAAAGTACCACCCTGCCTCCTCGCTGTATTCCAGCTGAGGGGTATGGGCTAAATTTACAACGGGGGGAAGAAGGGTGAGAAGCAAGATTACACTGTTATGGTACATTCTTAGCAAGGGGATCTGGTCAATACTAAACGTCTATTTAAGCGTCCCGCAAGGGACGCTTGTTTGTGTATGGGAGACCTTCAGGCTCCGCCGGCTCCACCGGCTCCGCATTTTGTTTTCCTTATAACTCTGTAACCGTTAGGCAGATTCTTGTCAAATTTGGCAGGTTTAGGCAGTAGCCTTGGGGAATTTTTTTGAATATGCTGCAGTGACATTTCAACCAATCAGAGAGGTCACATGACCAAAAATGTCTTTTTTCGATGGGGAAGCTTGGCCGGATGATAACTTAAAAGGAATTTTATCAATTCACCTGAAACTTGGCAAATACATTCATTCTATTAAAATCTGGAAATCATTAGATTTTGGCATTGATTGGCCAAGAAATGGCCGAGTAATTAATGATTAATTAATCATTACGAATTTTCCAAATAAGGAAAACACAAAAATGCTTATATCTCGAAAACCGTGCTAGATAGAGCGATTTCGACGAAATTTTTGACCCGCAGGGTATCTCTGTGGAGTAGTTTTCCCAATTTTCAAAAAAATTTTGTCTCGCCCAAAATGGCGGCCATTTTGAATTTTCGAAATTTTCGCAAAAATTGCAAAACAGAAAAATGCTTATATCTCAAAAACCGTGCTAGATAGAGCAATTTCGATGAAATTTTTGACCCGCAGGATATCTCTGCGGAGTAGTTTTCCCAATTTTCAAAAAATTTTTGTCTCGCCAAAAATGGCGGCCATTTTGAATTTTCGAAATTTTCGCAAAAATTGCAAAACACAAAAATGCTTATATCTCGAAAACCGTGCTAGATAGAGCGATTTCGACGAAATTTTTGACCCATAGGGTATCTCTGCAGAGTAGCTATCCCAATTTTGAAAAAAATTTTGTCTCGCCAACAATGGCGGCCATTTTGAATTTTCGAATTTTTCGCAAAATTGCAAAACATAAAAATGCTTATATCTCGAAAACCGTACCAGATAGAGCGATTTCGACGGCCATGCCTATTTTAAAAAAAAAAAATTTGTCTCGCCAAAAATGGCGGCCATTTTGAATTTTCGAATTTTTCGCAAAAATTGCAAAACATAAAAATGCTTATATCTCGAAAACCCTGCTAGATAGAGCGATTTCGACGAAATTTTTGACCCACAGGGTATATCTGCAGGGTAGCCATGCCAATTTTCAAAAAAAAATTTTGTCTCTCCAAAAATAGATATACATAGAGCGATTTCGACGAAATTTTTGATCTTCAGGGTATCTCTGCAGAGCAGCTATCCCAAAGAGCTTTCACTTGGTGAAGTTTCAGACCCATAGCTAATTGCTCACCTACTCAAAATGAGTAAATGCGAATTACCTCTAAAAGTATTGCAGATAGCCAATTTTTCTCAAATAACTCATTCACCCACTTTTGGAAGAGCTTTCACTTGGTGAAGTTTCAGACCCGTAGCTAATTACTCACCTACTCAAAATTTGCGGATACCCAATTTTTATCAAATAACTCATTCATCTACTTGTGGGAGAGCTTTCACATGGTGAAGTTTCAGACCCATAGCTAATTACTCACCTACTCAAAATGAGTAAATGCGAATTATCTCTAAAAGTATTGCAGATAGCCAATTTTTCTCAAATAACTCATTCACCTACTTTTGGGAGAGCTTTCACTTGGTGAAGTTTCAGACCCATAGCTAATTACTCGCCTACTCAAAATGAGTAAATGCGAATTATCTGTAAAAGTATTACAGATAGCCAATTTTTCTCAAATAACTCATTCACCTACTTTTGGGAGCGCTTTCACTTGGTGAAGTTTCAGACCCATAGCTAATTACTCACCTACTCAAAACCCTGCTAGATAGAGCGATTTCGACGAAATTTTTGACCCATAGGGTATCTCTGCAGAGTAGCCATGCCAATTTTCAAAAAAATTTTGTCTCGCCAAAAATGGCGGCCATTTTGAATTTTCGAATTTTTCGCAAAAATTGCAAAACATAAAAATGCTTATATCTCGAAAACCCTGCTAGATAGAGCGATATCGACGAAATTTTTGACCCGCAGGGTATCTCTGCAGAGTAGCCATGCCAATTTAAAAAAAAAAACAATTTCTCGCAAAAAATGGCGGCCATTTTGAATTTTCGAATTTTTCGCAAAATTGCAAAACATAAAAATGCTTATATCTCGAAAACCGTGCTAGATAGAGCGATTTCGACGAAATTTTTGACCCACAGGGTATCTCTGCAGAGTAGCCATGCCAATTTTCAAAAAAAATTTGTCTTGCCAAAAATGGCAGCCATTTTGAATTTTCGAATTTTTGCGCAAAAATTGCAAAACACAAAAATGCTAATATTTCGAAAACCGTGCTACATAGAGCGATTTCGACGAAATTTTTGATCTTCAGGGCATCTCTGCAGAGCAGCTATCCCAAAGAGCTTTCACTTGGTGAAGTTTCAGACCCATAGCTAATTGCTCACCTACTCAAAATGAGTAAATGCGAATTACCTCTAAAAGTATTGCAGATAGCCAATTTTTCTCAAATAACTCATTCACCTACTTTTGGGAGAGCTTTCACTTGGTGAAGTTTCAGACCCATAGCTAATTACTCGCCTACTCAAAATGAGTAAATGCTAATTATCTTAAAAACTATTGCGGATACCCAATTTTTATCAAATAACTCATTCATGTACTTTTGGGAGAGCTTTCACATGGTGAAGTTTCAGACCCGTAGATGATTACTCACCTACTCAAAATGAGTAAATGCAAATTATCTCTTAAAAGTATTGCAGATAGCCAATTTTTCTCAAATAACTCATTCACCTACTTTTGGAAGAGCTTTCACATGGTGAAGTTTCAGACCCATAGCTAATTACTCACCTACTCAAATTGAGTAAATGCGAATTATCTCTAAAAGTATTGCAGATAGCCAATTTTTCTCAAATAACTCATTCACCTACTTTTGGGAGAGCTTTCACTTGGTGAAGTTTCAGACCCATAGCTAATTATTTACCTACTCAAAATGAGTAAATGCTAATTATCTGTAAAAGTATTGCGGATACCCAATTTTTATCAAATAACTCATTCATCTACTTGTGGGAGAGCTTTCACATGGTGAAGTTTCAGACCCATAGCTAATTACTCACCTACTCAAAATGAGTAAATGCGAATTATCTCGAAAAGTATTGCAGATAGCCAATTTTTCTCAAATAACTCATTCACCTACTTTTGGGAGAGCTTTCACTTGGTGAAGTTTCAGACCCATAGCTAATTATTTACCTACTCAAAATGAGTAAATGCTAATTATCTGTAAAAGTATTGCGGATACCCAATTTTTATCAAATACTCATTCATCTACTTGTGGGAGAGCTTTCACATGGTGAAGTTTCAGACCCATAGCTAATTACTCACCTACTCAAAATGAGTTAATGCGAATTATCTCTAAAAGTATTGCAGATAGCCAATTTTTCTCAAATAACTCATTCACCTACTTTTGGGAGAGCTTTCACTTGGTGAAGTTTCACACCCATAGATAATTATTCACCTACTCAAAATGAGTAAATGTGAATTATCTCTTAATAGTATTGCAGATAGCCAATTTTTCTCAAATAACTCATTCACCTACTTTTGGAAGAGCTTTCACACATGAAAATGAAAAATTGTGAATATCTCGGAAAAGCTATTTCTTCTGCTTTAATGCTCGGCGGGAGATACACACCGCGGCAGTGGTCTTGACAAAAATTTTTGTCTCCCCAAAAATGGTGGCCATTTTGAATTTTCAAAGTTTTTGCAAAACACAAAAATGCTTATATCTCGAAAACCGTGCTATATGGAGCGAACTCAACAAAATTTTGGACCTGCTGGGTATCTCTGCAGAGTAGCCATGCCAATTTTCAAAATATTTTTGTCTCGCCAAATATAGCGGACATTTTTAATTTTTTAATTTTTTTGCAAAACACAAAAATGCTTATATCTTGAAAACCGTGCTAGATAGAGCAGACTGCGCTGACTTTGGTTGCCACAACAGTATAAGGCTAGAAACAAAGCATTTTCTTAATACTTTAGCACTCACCTTTATATCCTTTTCGGGACGCTTTGTTTTTGCTATGCAAAAACATTATCTTTTTTTTTTGCGAGCGATCCTCTAGTTTTCTTGGACGTTGGCCAGATGCCTGTGGCCTCCCGAGAAAGCATTCAGTTCCACATGGTAAGCTTGTAGCTTATAAAAGCTACATTTAAGTAATTAAAATTTTCAAATTTATCTGTTATGAGGCTGTAAGATCTTCTGTTGACCAGGAATGTTTTATGTCTTCTATTCCTATGTTGGTTTCAATCTTGCAGATGTGAGTATGAAGAAGCTACAAGTGGGAGAGGAGGAGCTACACAGCTATTGTTTTCCTCTGCCACAGCTGGACTGTGTAGAGTTATCAGAGATAAATCCAACTGTGATGTCTAAACTACTCTTATATTAAAATTGGTGACTAATACGAAGGACTGCATTTTTGACTATTATGAAGGACTGCCACATGAATCAGCTGCAACAGAAGCTGGCATAATGGATTTCAGCTTTGTAAATTTCATATTTCTTGAATTATAAACATAATTATAAGATTCCACTTTCATAGTTTGTGCTTCAAATATACTGGTTATAAATTTGAGCAAGTTTTTTTTGTGCATCAACTGTTAAGTATATATACAAAATACTAGTGCAATTTCATTGTTGAGATGTAGATTTAGATAAAAGAATTATTTGAAAAATGTATGGGATGGTACTAATGTTGTGGTTGTTTCAGTATTACGTAACCGGTAACCGAAATAATCAAACGAACAGTAATACGGTTTTTCCGATTTCCAATAAAATTGAATGTGTCACCTGCTTTGTGGTTTAAACTGTGTAATAAGTATCCAACATGCATAATAAATAGAAACCAATCAACACAAGCAAAATACTATAACACAAATTTAGTACCAAGATCCATCTCCCCCTGTGTCTCAGGTTTACCGAGTACTGAAAACTACGTGAAGTTGAAATATCTGTTGTTCTCACCTGTGCAGGTCAAGTTAAGGTAGGCAGCAAAAACATATGAGCTGCTGCTTGTCAGTGGAATTTGACAGTTATTTTTCTTATTACCCCACAGGCTGTCGGGGTATTGTTTTCACCCATGGTGTTCGGATGGGCGGGCGGGCGGCGGGAAATAGTTTGTCCGGGCTGTATCTCAGAAACCGTAAGGTGTAGGAAGTTCATACGTGGCAGGGACATTGGTTGGGGGGTGTAGGTGTGCAACATCATGGTCTGACCTTGATTGGACCTTGCCGTAGTGATCTTGAGTTTGAAAATCTTGTCCGGGCTATATCTCGGCAACCATAAGGTGTAGGAAGTTGATACTTGGTAGGGCCATTGGTTAGGGGTGTAGGTGTGCAACATCATGATCTGACCCCAATTTGACCTTTGACCTTGCCGTAGTAACCTTGACCTATAAAATCTTGTCCGGGGTATATCTCGGAAACTATAAGGTGTAGGAAGTTGATACTTAGTAGGAACATTGGTTAGGAGTTGTAGGTGTGCAACATCATGGTCTGGACTTGATTTGACCTTGCCGTAGTGACCTTGACCTATAAAACCTTGTCCGGGCTATATCTCAGCAACTGTAATGTGTAGGAAGTTGATACTTGGTAGGGACATTGGTTAGGGGGTGTAAATGTGCAACGTCATAGTGTGACCTTGATTTGACGTTTGACCTTTGCTGTAGTAACCTTGACCTATAAAATCTTGTCTAGACTATATTTCGGAAACTGTAAGGTGTAGGAAGCCGAGACTTGGTGAGGACATTGGTTGGGGGTAGTAGGTGTGCTATGTCATAGTGTGACCTTGATTTGAACTTTGCCGTAGTGAACTTGACCTATAAAACCTGGTCCGGGCTATATCTTGGAAACCGTAAGAGGTGTAGGAAGTTGATACTTGGTAGGGACATTGGTTAGGGGGTGTAGGTGTGCTACGTCATAGTGTGACCTTGACCTATAAAATCTTGTTACACCTTTGGGTCTGCCTGTTGATGCAGATTAAGCACTGTTAAAGTCGTAGTAGAATTCATTAAGAATTTCCTTTTGCAAGTTGCCATTGTAACAGATGGAATTTCATCAAGTGAGCCACAGGCTTTTCTCCAACACCACACATAAGCATTCATTGAATGTATTGCCACTTCTGTATGCATGGGTAATATTCCAAACGTCCAAACCATAATTTGGCCATTTTTGGTTTACTGATAAATGCTGTCAATTCATTATTGAATTGTGTTGTTTTAATACTTCATCTTTACATACATTTCTTTTCCTTAGATATTATTTTCTCTACTTAAGCATTATTTGGACCTTAATATAACTGACACTGCTCGGAAGGTATCTTGAACTGTGTACTCTTACACTACTTCTATATCTCATGGTGTTGAAAAATATTTCCCCAGGCTGTGGGGTACGGGCATCTCTGATGCTATTTTAATATATGATGCACCAACACCTTCATAACTGACTGACTTTTTGCATTGCTGTTGCAGTTTAAAGTCTTCTTGCATAGGCCATAAAGTTGGGGGAGACATCTTTTCGCCCCCCCAACTTTTTGCAATAGAAATAAACTCCAATTTTGAAATTTATGTAAATTTTTACAGGTAACTCAATAATATGTGGTCAAATTGTGTAAGCTACCATTTGAACAATATTTATTTTTATGATTTGTAAAAGGAACATTTTCAGTTAACCTGTCATGGGATTTGTAAAATCCTGTGAAAAGTTTCACTTATACGCACCAAAATCAGACATAAAGTAATCTTCTACATTTAATTTACCGTGTTGCTAATTATTTAGACCTTAGACATGTAGTTTCAAATGCATGAACACAGAGCAATTGTTTAGCAAAGCCATTTGTCAGCTGATTTTTCCCAGAAAACTCTTCTTTCTTCACTGTGTGTCTATTGGTCCAACGATTATACATCCCCCGAAATTTGGGGATTAACCTTGCTAAAAATAGATCTTGTATCAGCTCGGCACTTGAAGGAAAGGTCACAGGTTCTGTTAAAAATGTAGTAAAGATATTAGAAATACCTTTCAAATGCAGAGGTGACTATATGTATTTCTATACTGGGACAAGGTCAGGGAAACTTCGGAGTGATGTCAGTCACAAAGATTTCCTTTGGTAAAGGAACTTAAAAAATTTTTTTAATTTTTTTTTTTTAGTTGCACATTATTGTATTTAAAGTAAATCATAGAGAACTAAAAAGACAAATTAACCAAAATCTTAAAAATACACGTTTTCAAGGGCTAGTGGTTAGACATTTCCATTTTCACCTAAGAAAACAGGCATCCATTTGAACCAAACATCATTAAATTTTTTCTTTCTGTTGTTTATTATTGCCAAAATATTTTAATTGTACCATTTGAATTTGTATATTACCTACATGCAATACATTCTATAAAATTAAAAAAAAATTGTTGGTGTCGAGTCAAGTCGGTGCAGTCTAGTTCCCTCCGAAGCTAAAATTGCTTCCTACGCCCCTGTCTTTTGGAATATAATTAGAATAGAGTTGAAGACTGCTTTTTAGAAATTGAGAAAAACTAACATGAAATTTCCCATTTTTATTCTTTCATTTGATTCAAAGCTGCTGCAGTAGTATGTAGTAGTAGTATGCATTCAATTTTATAGAAATGAGCTTTGGTCCACAAACCATTAAAATAGAAAATATTAAATTAGTATTCCATCACAACTAACAGTCATAATTAATTCTTATTGTCTTTCATATGATCCTGATTTGCCAACTGAACCTATTTAGTTCAGAAAGTCCCCATTCATATTCAGGAAGATGAGCTTGTTAACATTTTTGGGTAACAACAAGCATCTCTTTTTGCTAACAATGTTACCAGCAAGGCTGAAAACCCTCTCTGATGGAGTCAATGCTGCAGGAATACATAAAAACCCTCAAGCTACTTTTGACAACATGGGGCAAGCGGGCTCATGACTGGACCACCACTTGTACACACTTACTTACCCCCATTTCTGCCTCACAACATATAACATCATCAATGTCAAACTTAGACTCTCCAATCTTAAGCCTTTTTATCTAATGTTCAGTTGGCAAATCAGGATCATCAACCAGTTCCCTTTTAACTGGAACAAACTGGGCAGAATCATCAGGTAAAACTGCCTCATCAGGGTAAGACTGAGAGGTTGATGGGACATAACTAGGCTCATTCTTTACTTGTACTGCAGGTTCACTGGCACCCAACAAATTTGACCTTTTCTGGCATTTAACCTTCTTCCGATCATACAAAGGTTAACTGTCTAAACCTAGGATCAAGGAATGATGCAGCAAGTAAATGTTTCCTGACCATGGGATCTTGATACCTCTTCTGGAGGTCACTATGCAAGGCTAGTTTGCACTCTTTCAACAATTTTGAGTCAGTTTGATCCTCCACAAGATGGACATCAAGGAGCTTCTGGATAAAGGAAAGTACCATAGAGCTGGTACAGTAAGTTTGGCCAATAAGGTTTACAGTTAGGTCTTCCGGTGGTTTTAATAAGCCACAGAGCTCCTCCATTGTTTTGACTTCTTTTGTGTCAAGGCTAGAGTTAACTTGCTTGGTGTTTCAATCAGAACTGCACAAATTGCCAGTTGCTGTTCGAGTACCCTACGTAACATGTCGTAACTGGAGTTCCAGCGGGTGGGACAGTCATTTATAAAAAGTTTGTGTTGGGACATTTTGAGCAGGTTTTGTTTTGCTCTGAGTTTGGCTGCTAATGTTGTGGAATAATGAAACTGAGATACCAAGTTCCGAACATGACCAAGAATATTAGCAACACTTCTAAGCTTGAGAACTCTACCTACTGCAAGGTTCAATGTATGTGCAACACAAGGGATGTTTGGTTTTTGTAATTGGTCATTCCAGGCATTCACAATATTTCTCGCATTATCAGTTACCCCCACAATACATCAATCACTTATACCCCATTCAGAGAAACAGTTCTTGAGAACATTTGCCAAGTTTTCAGCTGTGTGGGACTGCCAGCTGGCGAGTTTGGAGCACAACACTCTGGTGACCAAGCAGCGTCAATGTAATGAAGTGTAACTGAAATGATAGAATGTTTTGCCTTTTATTATTATTTTTTTAAGTGTGATTGGTAAAGACTTTATATCCTGTTTAACAGCCAGTCATATTAGGACATGCCTTCAGCATTGTCACTTGTGGGATTCAAATCTAAACAGAGGTGATTATTAGTATTTTGAATCGCCTCCAATTTTCATGGTCGATTATTCGTCCATTTTTCCGAGCGATGATCGACCCATAATCGATTATTTTACTCCATTATTGTTTATTATGTAAGAAACACTTTCCAGGATAAAGTATAGGTCAATCCGGTAAGAATAACAGTGTTCCGACATTTAGACTCTACCGAAAGCACCCACTTCCTGTAAATATGGCAGTAGACATAAACAAAGTTGAAGACAAAACTGTCAGTTTATTTAATAAAAATACCTAAAATATTTTTAAAATAGGTGGATATTGATATAAATCAGGAAAGGTAAGATATAAGCTTAATAATCGATCATTAGACGTCTAATCGTCCACCCACTAGTGATTATCCATCATAGCACAGTCAGGGTCATATTAGGACAAGCCATTAACATTGTCATTTGTGGGAGTCAAAGGTGACAACCTATGATTGGTGATTAGATACTAAACTTGCTATACCAGTAGGCCACTGAGGAAGGAACACAGCCACCAGCATTGTAAAAACCAAGAGGCTGGACACGATCACTAGTAACCACACAAGATTGTAACTAAGTGGAAAAAAGTAGAAGTGGTGTTAAGTTAATATTGTATGTATATGTGATAATTATGTATTTATAAAAAAATAAAGTTGTGTTAACTTTATAAAGGCAAACTCTTATGACCTTAACAGACATTTGCATTATACATCATGACCTTTTGAACAAACCTGTAACATAGCTTTCTGTATTCGCAGATGTCCAGCCATCAGTTGTACAGGCAAAACTGTTTTAAATTTTTAATTAAGCGGCCCGTCAGGGACGCTTATTTGTTTTCACCGAAGTTCGACTGATCACCGCCGCCACCGGATTATGGTCTCCCTTGAATAACTTCTTAGCCTTTCAAATTTTTCTTTCCTTCTTATCTTTCTTGAAAACTATAGGGGCGGGAAAAATTTTTGGGATACTTTGTGCAGACCTTAAGCTTTACTTAAGGTAACCTTAGGCACAACTCCAAAACACCCCGTCATCGCGTTTCGGGAAAAACCACACACACCTGTGCTATAAAATTTATCTGGTACATTCTAGACCAAATTTCCATGGTCAGAAAGGATTTTCTCATCAATTACACCATAGATACCTGAATGGGAGGTGTTTTATTTTTGTAAATTTTTTAAAAATGGGTACTTGGTCTGTATCTCCAAAACGGTTAGGATTTCGGCGTTTTGTTGGAATAACTTATTCAGCTACTTTTTGATAATCTTTCACATGCCAAAGTTTTAGCCCTGTATCTGCAATCTTAAGGTCACCTTAATGTCAAAAAAGGGGGTTTTAGCCCTCCAGTTCACTTCGTTTTTCACTTTTTTCAACCAAACTTGGCACATATGTTAAGATTTGCCAAAGGAATAGCCTGACTTTATGGTGACCTTAAACTCAAAATGTTAATGGACATATGGCCTGCTTAAAGTCATCAAATTGGAATAAAATCCTCTGGCTCCTTTCTTTTTCCATTTTTTTACATTGAAATTATCACTGGTATTAAAGTAGATAAAAATAATACTTATGGTCACCTTAAAGTCTCAGTATAAATGGAGTTATAGCCACCTTAAAGTGAAATAAGGGGGGTTTTGAGCCTCCAAGTATCTTATTGTTCGACTGACCTCAGTTAAACTTTGCACACCTGTAAAGGATGGCAAACCAAAGGTTTATCCTGACTTTAAGGTGACCTTAAACTGTTAATATAATTTTGGCCCCCCCCTAAAGTTATAACATTTGAATAAAGCCGTCTTGGTTCTTTTCTTTTTCCATATCTAACATATATTGATATTGAAGGGACATTCTCATATTATGGTCACCTTAAAGTCGCAATATGAATGAAGTTATGGTCACCTTACAGTGAAAAAGGAAGTTTCAGCCTTCAGCTATCTTATTGTTCAACTGACATGAGCTGAACTTTATGCACTTATAAAGGATGAGAAAAGGGACATTCATATTTTATGGTCACCTTAAAGTCCCAATATGAATGAACTTATGGCCACCTTGCAGTGAAATTATGAAGTTTTTAATCTCCAGCTATTGTATTGTTCAGCTGACCTCACTTTAATTGTGCACACTTATTAAAGATGAAAATAGGGACAAGTAACATACACAATGCAATAAAGTTCAGTTTCTATTGCTTATGATGCATATGTTGACATCTTTTATGTGTGACTTCTTTTTCATCAGGGCCGCTTCGTTTTTGTCAGCAAAAACATTCTTCTAGTTGGTTATCTCTTCAGCTGCTTTAGCAGCTGGAATGAGTTTATTGGTGAAAGTATCCGTGCAAGGGGCCTTGTACCTCGGATTTAAGGTTTAATCATTGACCTGAATACAAGTTTCTCAACTGTTGAAAGAGGCATTAGATCAATTATCAGCCAGTGAGTTATTTCATCAGTGATTGCTTCAAGTTAAGTAATGGTTAGTTCAGATTTGGGCTGAGAACCTTTGACCTCATTACTATGGAAGGTGTTCAGGTGGGTTCTCAGATTGAAGGTTGAACCCCCAAGGCTTTTCTGCAAAACAAACTTTGCAAACTGCTTTAGTTTTGTCCGGCTTATTGTTACTAAGTAGAATCCCAAATTTTTCCACACTTGTGAGGCATTGTTCCGTGCACTGACATTGTCCACAATTCTTTTATTCTCAGCCATTTTAATTTTACTATAATTTGACAAAAATACGTAACATTAATGACGAAAAATAATATCCAAGATGCTTAGTAAGCGTCAAATGATTGGTTTTTTTTTACGTCACACTTGGGAGTCAAAAATGCGAGAGCATAAACCTTTCCATAAAGGTGTACTTGCAGAGAAGTACTTATTTTATTGCGTTAATACATCCTATCCAATGGACAATTTGCTAAACCGGCCCGCCAAATGCCAGTAAAAGACGTCCCGTGTTTCCACCGGCTGGCCGGTCCGTAGTACTGTGCACTCCTCAGATGGCGCCTTGTATAGGGACAAGTAACATACACAATGCAATAAAGTTCAGTTTCTATTGCTTATGATGCATATGTTGACATCTTTTATGTGTGACTTCTTTTTCATCAGGGCCGCTTCGTTTTTGTCAGCAAAAACATTCTTCTAGTTGGTTATCTCTTCAGCTGCTTTAGCAGCTGGAATGAGTTTATTGGTGAAAGTATCCGTGCAAGGGGCCTTGTACCTCGGATTTAAGGTTTAATCATTGACCTGAATACAAGTTACTGAGACTTATGGTCACCTTAAAGTCTCAGTATAAATGGAGTTATAGCCACCTTAAAGTGAAATAAGGGGGGTTTTGAGCCTCCAAGTATCTTATTGTTCGACTGACCTCAGTTAAACTTTGCACACCTGTAAAGGATGGCAAACCAAAGGTTTATCCTGACTTTAAGGTGACCTTAAACTGTTAATATAATTTTGGCCCCCCCCTAAAGTTATAACATTTGAATAAAGCCGTCTTGGTTCTTTTCTTTTTCCATATCTAACATATATTGATATTGAAGGGACATTCTCATATTATGGTCACCTTAAAGTCGCAATATGAATGAAGTTATGGTCACCTTACAGTGAAAAAGGAAGTTTCAGCCTTCAGCTATCTTATTGTTCAACTGACATGAGCTGAACTTTATGCACTTATAAAGGATGAGAAAAGGGACATTCATATTTTATGGTCACCTTAAAGTCCCAATATGAATGAACTTATGGCCACCTTGCAGTGAAATTATGAAGTTTTTAATCTCCAGCTATTGTATTGTTCAGCTGACCTCACTTTAATTGTGCACACTTATTAAAGATGAAAATAGGGACAAGTAACATACACAATGCAATAAAGTTCAGTTTCTATTGCTTATGATGCATATGTTGACATCTTTTATGTGTGACTTCTTTTTCATCAGGGCCGCTTCGTTTTTGTCAGCAAAAACATTCTTCTAGTTGGTTATCTCTTCAGCTGCTTTAGCAGCTGGAATGAGTTTATTGGTGAAAGTATCCGTGCAAGGGGCCTTGTACCTCGGATTTAAGGTTTAATCATTGACCTGAATACAAGTTTCTCAACTGTTGAAAGAGGCATTAGATCAATTATCAGCCAGTGAGTTATTTCATCAGTGATTGCTTCAAGTTAAGTAATGGTTAGTTCAGATTTGGGCTGAGAACCTTTGACCTCATTACTATGGAAGGTGTTCAGGTGGGTTCTCAGATTGAAGGTTGAACCCCCAAGGCTTTTCTGCAAAACAAACTTTGCAAACTGAAGGGAAAGGGAAGAGGGGGGCATCTGGGTAATGGATGCCATGAGAGGGCATAACTTCATACAAACATATTGATGCCTGCAGGGTGGAGTGTAGGGAATGCCCAAATATAATATAGTTCTTGGCTTCTGCGCCTTGAGGTGGCATTTGGGCTTGTTGGATCCCCCATCCATTGAAAGATGCTAAACTCCATGTTTTTCACAGAATGATTTTTCTGTGTAAAATGTCTAGAGACAGGAGTGGATTTTTCTGGTTGGAATTTTTGAACACTATTTTGGTGCTCATACATCCTGTTCCTGAAGGGTCTTTTGGTTTCTCCAATGTATTGGAGGCCACATTGGTTGCAATTTATAATATAAATTACATTTGATAATTCACAAGTAACTTTGTGTTTAGGGGGCAGTGACTTGCATTTGAATACTTGCTTAGTGTGGAAGCTGGTTATTTGTTCAGCTTTCCTAATTCTGGGGCAATAGGTACATTTCCCAAGTCTGGTGCAGACAGGGGTGTGTACTGATGGTTTTGCATCAGTTGTAGGTTTAGGAGGGTAAGAGATAGTGCTACTGGTCAGGATATCTCTGAGGTTGGGCAGTCTTCTAAATCCCATTAGAGGTTTGGAGCTAAATATTTGTGTTAGTTCCTCAGTATTTTGGATAATGTTCCAATTTCTTTGTACTAGAGAACCGATTTGTGGGTTCCTAGGGTTGTATTGGGTGACCATTACTGGTGCTTCATTAGCCTTTTTCGAGACAGTCTCTAGTAATTCATCCTGTGAAAATTTACGAGCTCTGAGATAGTGTTTTTTCAGGCTTTTAAGTGGGTATCCCCTTCTGAGGTAATACCCAGTGAGTTTTTTGGCATTAGCCTCAAAATCAAGGTCCAGAGTACAGATCCTTCTTAATCTTAAGTATTGACCAAAGGGTCCTTTAGTGAGGACACTTTGCGGGTGAGCTGAGCTGTATTCTAGATACAGATGGGTGTCTGTAGGTTTGTTGAAGAGGGTTGTGATCAGTCCTCTGTCTAGGCCAAATTTGACAGTTGTGTCCAGAAAGTCAATCTGGGAATAACTCATTTCATGGGTAAATTTGATTGTGTCATGTAAGGAGTTTAAGTAGTCAATGAACCTTTTAAGAGACTCCTCTCCATGGGTCCATACTAGGAAAATGTCATCAATGAACCTTTTCCAAGTAAGTGGTTTAAGTGGGTAACCAGCTAAAGCCTTGGTCTCGAACCTGTCCATGAACAGGTTAGCATAGTTAGGGGCTAAAGAGGTGCCCATAGCTGTGCCGCCTGTCTGTAAGTAATGATCTCCATTAAATGTGAAGTTCATACTGTGTAATACTAGTTTAAGTAAGTCTAGTATAAAATAATATTCTATTTTATACTAGACTTACTTAAACTAGTATTACACAGTATGAACTTCACATTTAATGGAGATCATTACTTACAGACAGGCGGCACAGCTATGGGCACCTCTTTAGCCCCTAACTATGCTAACCTGTTCATGGACAGGTTCGAGACCAAGGCTTTAGCTGGTTACCCACTTAAACCACTTACTTGGAAAAGGTTCATTGATGACATTTTCCTAGTATGGACCCATGGAGAGGAGTCTCTTAAAAGGTTCATTGACTACTTAAACTCCTTACATGACACAATCAAATTTACCCATGAAATGAGTTATTCCCAGATTGACTTTCTGGACACAACTGTCAAATTTGGCCTAGACAGAGGACTGATCACAACCCTCTTCAACAAACCTACAGACACCCATCTGTATCTAGAATACAGCTCAGCTCACCCGCAAAGTGTCCTCACTAAAGGACCCTTTGGTCAATACTTAAGATTAAGAAGGATCTGTACTCTGGACCTTGATTTTGAGGCTAATGCCAAAAAACTCACTGGGTATTACCTCAGAAGGGGATACCCACTTAAAAGCCTGAAAAAACACTATCTCAGAGCTCGTAAATTTTCACAGGATGAATTACTAGAGACTGTCTCGAAAAAGGCTAATGAAGCACCAGTAATGGTCACCCAATACAACCCTAGGAACCCACAAATCGGTTCTCTAGTACAAAGAAATTGGAACATTATCCAAAATACTGAGGAACTAACACAAATATTTAGCTCCAAACCTCTAATGGGATTTAGAAGACTGCCCAACCTCAGAGATATCCTGACCAGTAGCACTATCTCTTACCCTCCTAAACCTACAACTGATGCAAAACCATCAGTACACACCCCTGTCTGCACCAGACTTGGGAAATGTACCTATTGCCCCAGAATTAGGAAAGCTGAACAAATAACCAGCTTCCACACTAAGCAAGTATTCAAATGCAAGTCACTGCCCCCTAAACACAAAGTTACTTGTGAATTATCAAATGTAATTTATATTATAAATTGCAACCAATGTGGCCTCCAATACATTGGAGAAACCAAAAGACCCTTCAGGAACAGGATGTATGAGCACCAAAATAGTGTTCAAAAATTCCAACCAGAAAAATCCACTCCTGTCTCTAGACATTTTACACAGAAAAATCATTCTGTGAAAAACATGGAGTTTAGCATCTTTCAATGGATGGGGGATCCAACAAGCCCAAATGCCACCTCAAGGCGCAGAAGCCAAGAACTATATTATATTTGGGCATTCCCTACACTCCACCCTGCAGGCATCAATATGTTTGTATGAAGTTATGCCCTCTCATGGCATCCATTACCCAGATGCCCCCCTCTTCCCTTTATTTTTATATTGGGCACTTCATCACAAGGGCTACTCTTAGTATGATGTCACAACTATGACGTCGTCAATTTGATGACGTGTATGACCATATGACGTCATATTACACCATCATAATCACCTCAATTACTATGTGACCTCACTAGTAACTAGGTAACCTATGACCTCATTCATCAAGGCTGTATTTAAATCACCTATTCAGTGTTTTAAGTTCAGTGGTGTTATATATGTGTGCATTATTATCCATTACTAATCCACATTAGGATTACTTTCTACATTTAGTACCCAGTAGTACCAACATTGTGATTTTTATTGTGTGTAACTTCTGTGACTTACCATATTCTCAGATTGGATATATTAAATTCAAAATGTGGTATACATGTTTCATATGTCACAAAACATATGTCCACAAGTGTAATTTGAAAAGACATATTGACACTTCCCATATGTTGAGAATACACAAATGCCAACATTGTAACAAGGAGTATAAAAGAAGGGAGTACCTGAACAGACACTTGAAGGCAGCCCACAAGGCGCCTTCAACAACCTATACTTTCGGCAACATTGCGGATTGTGTAACTACAGACAACTCCCCAGATGTGACACCCACTTTCCATCCAGTGATCACACCTACTGAGGATAGTTGGGATGAAGTTGATGCCTTCCTGGAAAACTTTGATTTCCCATCTTCTGAGACACCAAACCCGGACTCAGTATATGCATCTACTCACAAGTCTAATATGGTTTGTACCAATGTCTGCACCCAAACAGACATATGCACTCTACCCTCCATCAGGAAGCCAGTACATATAGGGACCAACACCACCCCAGTCATATGTAAAGATAAGGCTGTTCAATTGGCACCCACCAGGATAGACACTGGAACTTCACCACATGTTCTCATGGTGTCACCCAAGCAAACCATTCAAGGTTGGGATTCACCGGTCACCAGTTCGCCTCACACTCCATTCTTAGATATACCTTGCTACTACACAGTGGAATATCAGGAAAGGAGGAAATCAATGAACCTACCTGAGGCTGTACCATATCAAGGTGCAACAGAGGAGGAAGATCCATTCCCCCCACACCTCTCACCTGAAGACCCACAATGGGGAATAGTGACCAACAACACCACCCCTTCATTCCAATTGGTTGATTACCTGGACTCTATCTGCTCCAACATTACTCCTCCATTAAACATTTTGTAATTTATTTTATGCTGTCAATGTATATGCATAAAACTGTGACACTGGATATTAACTTTATGAACTGTAATTAACATTATTCTGTTAGTTCTGTTGTGTTTTAATTTATTACACTTTGTATATTTGATTTCTCATGCATTAAATGAGATTTTTCCTTGAAAACCACCATTTTGGTTTTTTTTCTTTGATATGTTTTTTTCATCAGATTTAAAATTTGTTGATAACCTCATATCACAAATTATGCGATTAATATGATATCCAAAAATTAGCCTGGTCAAGTGGCAACCACTATTCCTACTTGACCATTATGTCCAACATACTTTAATTTTTGAATGTTGCATTTTTGTTGGAATTCACGTTAATTTCCACATATGCATCATTTAGCATTCCTGTTAACACCTCTGATTTATGGTCAGGCTCGAGTCTTACAGAATGAAATCATACACATTTAATAATGGTATATTCTGTAATTCACCCACCATCATCAAGTTTCACTTATTAGAGACCATGTATCTCTGAAGTCAGACTGCTATGCAATCACGCACACGCAATTGAGTACACCTCCACTCCAATAAGACACTTGAGTGACTGTGCTCTCTCAGTGATACACACTGGATTGCAATCAAACCCTCTCATATATATCAATATTGAGACCTATTAAAAGTGTATGAGTGACTCTCTGATTTTAATATAGGGTTTAATATTACCTGGCCACTCCCAATTACCCCAGATAAAAATTTTAGGTACAAAACATACCTAAAATTCGAACCTTTATAACCATAATCTGGAATTAAGGGTTATTATTTAATAGTAAATGATCAAGTTTACTGACTCAGTTAGCTAATCATAGTTATTCTTAACCAAATTAGGGCTATCAAAACCTACCTTGGATTGAAAACTGTAGTATACTAATTTATTCCCCATTATTAAATTAAAAATAATGGTTTTAAAGCAAAAAATGACTTTTTTCAGGATTTTATCCTCCTGAGCCTCCTACAGAGGCTCTATCCGCCGGAGGACGGCTCATTTTGACGGCTCAAGGCGGATAGGATTTTTGCACCTTAGGGGCAAAATGGGTTAAAATCTTCAGCCTCTGATGAGAAAATTCAATTTAATTTTCGAAATATTGCCAAGCATATTGGCCAATATAAGGCAGTAGTCATAGGTAACTGCACTCTAGTCACTGCACATATTACTTTTTAACCTTTTTTAAACTTTGCAAACTGCTTTAGTTTTGTCCGGCTTATTGTTACTAAGTAGAATCCCAAATTTTTCCACACTTGTGAGGCATTGTTCCGTGCACTGACATTGTCCACAATTCTTTTATTCTCAGCCATTTTAATTTTACTATAATTTGACAAAAATACGTAACATTAATGACGAAAAATAATATCCAAGATGCTTAGTAAGCGTCAAATGATTGTTTTTTTTTTACGTCACACTTGGGAGTCAAAAATGCGAGAGCATAAACCTTTCCATAAAGGTGTACTTGCAGAGAAGTACTTATTTTATTGCGTTAATACATCCTATCCAATGGACAATTTGCTAAACCGGCCCGCCAAATGCCAGTAAAAGACGTCCCGTGTTTCCACCGGCTGGCCGGTCCGTAGTACTGTGCACTCCTCAGATGGCGCCTTGTACTTCCTTCCTGTCTAGACAACCTGACGTCATAGCATCTTTTTCGTTTGGCGCGTGTACTGTGCAGACGTGTTTTCAACATCTCCATATTTTAAGGAAAAGTGTGCGTTACGACGGTTTTTCAACCTTCTATGTGGATAGTTTCAGTGTAGAAGTGTTATCTACTGATCAAGCACGGATATACATTTAGAAATCTGCTGGAAACGCTCCCTAGTTGACTCAATTTAGTGTTGATGATAGGGCAGTGATCGACGAGAAATATGAAGGCAGCCATTTTGCTAGTTTCCTCCCATTCAACCATTGTGTTGTTAGGGGCAGATCGACAATATTGAGGAATTGTGGATATACTACTTACAGGTATTTTTATCCGTGTCTTTGTTTGAATGTACCTTCTGTACTCTTCCAGCTACAGTCACCATAGAAACGTCTTTTCTAGACCTACAAATTAGAAATCACGGAAAACTTCAGCCTACGTAGTTTTGAACACTGTAAATAGAGGGAATTCCCCACATGAAAGGTGCATTCTTCATCAGAGCACACTGGTACAGACTTCTCTGCTGTAAAGCATCAGTCACACCAGCCAGCTCGAGTATTCAGTGTTTTTTCATCAGAAGCAAGAGATGAATTCTTCAGATTTCTTCAGAGCGCACTGGTCCAGACATCTTTGCTGTAAAGCATTAGTCGACCGGCAAGCTCATATTCAGCCAACTTCACCTAGTATTTTCATAGAAGGAACTTCATCTTTAGTCACTCTCAGTCCCACCCTTGTGGACCCGGCACTTGTGTCGGTAATAAATGCAGTGGATGGCCAGGACACTGGTTTGAGTGCACAGCCGGCTGAGCAACCGACTTCAGACCGGCATCGACCAGGACTTTCATCTTCAGAGCGCACTGGTCCAGGCTTCTCTGCTTTTAAAGCATCAGCCGACTGGCCAGCTCAAAAGAACGCGACCTCTGATGTCATATCCAGTCAGCCAATCACGTGTCCTTCATGAAGCTGGTCACGTGTTGTCACCGACCAGGCAGGTCGGAAAATGCGTCCTTCAGAACTCACGTCGACTGTGATTACAGTCCCTGCTTTGCAGAGCCGGCCTTGTTGTCGGTAGTGGGGTTTTGTGGACTATAAAGTTGCCGGTAAAGCATCACACAAAGAACGCGAATACTGACGTCATCTCCAGTTAACCAATTGCGTGTCCTTCCGACCAAAACACGAAGCTGGACACGTGTTTTCACCGACCAGGAAGGTCGGAACTGAGTTCTTCACAACTTACATCTACTGTGATACCTGTCCCTCTCTCATGGACCGGCCTTTGTTGTCGGTAGTGGGGTTTGTGGATGAGCAGAATACTGCGCATTTGCATGTTTAAGTATCACAAAAGAACGCGACAACTGACAAGCTCCAATCAGCCAATCGTGTGTCTTTCCGAACAGCAAACTGGTCACGTGACAAGCCGAATAAATATTGCTTCTAAAAATAGCTCAAGGGCTTTCCCAGCAACTGTCAAATCTACAAATAGACGTGCATTTTCAAAAGAAATACTTTAAATCAATGAAGGAATTCTACAGTAAGCTGGATTCAAGTTGTAAAATTGCTTCAGCAACTGGTTACAGAGTGTACCGACCAGGTACCGGCTACACAGCCTTGGTACAGCTTATCCGACCCCAACTGATTAGAGTCATCCGACCCAGTCCATTCAACTTTGTGTTGATTCTGGGGTAGGTAGACAGCAAGTATCTACAAATATGGCTTCAACTGACTGGTTACAGAGTCTTCAAATCCAGACCAGTTTACCAGCTATACAGCCTTATTTTCACCAAAACCAATTGCAGAGTGATCACCTCAACCACTGGTTACAGAGCCTGCCGACAAGGTACCGGCTATACAACCTGGCTTCATCAAAACCGGTTACAGAATCTACCCACCTAGTCCATTCAACTCTTCAGGTAGATGTGGAAGCATTTACAAGAATTACTTCAACCGACTAGCTAAATATAGACTAGTAGCTGTCAATTCATGGGTGACTCCAGCCTACCAGTTTTGCCGGTTACAGGGAATTACTGGTTACAGAAAATTACCAGTTACAGAGACCTGGTACCTGACAGTTGCCCAAGGTCATTTTGGTTACAGAAAATTCTTAGACCAATCAGTGGTCTTGATATGGCAATTTCCAAAGCTACTACCAGGCAACCTTGCCTTATCACACCTTTTACCACCCTGTAATCGGTTCTGGACTGGAAAAATAGGTCTTTTCAGCAGCAAGAGGAAAGGTAGTCTCTACAATCATACAAGTTTTCATCACGTCTGGCCAGGGGTCAGCCTTTTCTCAAATAACAATTACTGTGTGAATGCTGCACCTTGCAGGCAGCTGGTCTGGGGCAAAGAGTGTAAAATGTGAAAAGTTGACCGGACCACAACAAGAACAGAGAGACTGTTAACTTGGATCATTGGCAACAGACCGGACTGGTGTCCGGAGGGACTGGAAATGTTTGTCAGACTTCCAAATGTCCCAATGTGGAACACACTCTGCCTGTAGGATCTAGACTAAATCCTTTTTGGGAACGTTGGAAGCCTTGGGGGCTGTACCCAAGACCAACTTGACAAGGTCACCAAAAATCCATCAGCTTATGGACCAGATGCAGTCGAGCCAGTTCAAAATCTCTGGGCTTCTTCGGCTGACCTTTCTTGGTTCCAAAACTACAAAGCCTTTGGAGACCTATTCTAGGTCTGGACAAACCAAGCCTTTCGGAGACCATCAGGACCTCCCTCCAACAAGGGGAGTGGGTTACCTCAGTAGATTTCAAGGACACCTACTTCCATACACCTATACAGGATCAATCCAGGAAATACCTGAGATTTCACATCCAAGGTCGGGCATACCAATTCAATGCCCTGCCATTCAGTTTGTCCAGAGCACCCTTGGAGTTCACTGATATCAAAGGAGGTGAAACTGATGGCCATACACAAGGACTTAAGAATCCACCAGTACCTAGATGACTGGTTGGTGAGAGCCAGATCCCACCAGGCTTGTCTCTAACATACACAGGAACTAGTAAATAATGTGTCAGTAACTGGGTTGGCTGATGAACTTAGAGAAATCAGAGCTGGAGCCCAAACAAGACATCGATTTTGTAGGCTACCAGTTCGACCTCAGGTCTGATCAGTTCCGACTGACTCCGGACCGGTGGCAGAACCTTCAAGAGACTATGCTAAAACTGCTATCCCTACCGGCTTGCCCAGTCCGGGAATTCATGTCCTTGATAGGTTACTAACAGCTACAGAAAAGCAAGTTCATCTAGGCCGACTTCATATGAGACCCATACAGTGGCATCTCAAAAACAACTGGAGGGTACCAGAATCACTAGAAAAGGTGATCCAAGCCCCCAGGTCCCTGCACCACCATTTACAATGGTGGCTGAAAGAAGACAATGTTCTTACAGACCAACTATTACACCCAATAAAACATGCTCTGCAAATATTTACAGACGCATCAATAGAAGGGTGGGGCGCTCACTTAAACGAGCATGCTGCAGGAGGAACCGGGTCCCTTCCGGGAAGCAAGCTGCATATAACCTATCTAGAACTTAAAGCAGTCTTTCTACCTTTAAAAGAGTTCCAAGACCTTTGCTCAAACAAGATAGTACTTGTAGCAACCAACAACACCACAGTAGTGTCATACATAAACAAGGAAGGAGGCATGAGGCCCGGCCCACTTTGTGCCCTTTTATGGAGAATCTTGACCTGGTGTACCAGGAAACAAGTGACTCTAAAGCCTGACACATTCCAGGCCGGCTGAACGTGGTAGCAGACAAGCTATCCAGGCTAGGCCAGACCATCCAAACAGAGTGGTTTCTCCTTCCAGAGGTCTTCTACTCAATATGCAGCAGGTGGCACCAGCCCAAATAGATTTATTTGCCACGAGGTTCAACAACAAGTTGCCTCTGTTTGTGTCACCGGTACCAGATCCCCTGGCCACAGCAGTGGATGGGCTCAGTCGGCCATGGTAGGATCTGAAAGCATACACCTTCCCACCATCAGCCATATTGGACAAAGTGGTGGAGAAGTTGCAAGACTCCCCATGTAAGAGAATCATTCTGATTGCACCAGGGTGGCCCATCATGCCTTGGTTTTGGGATCCAGTGGCCATGTCCAGCAAAATCCCACTGAGCCTGCCCAATCTGCCCAACCTGTTGACACAACCATTCAATCAGATCCCTCACAGAAATCTGGCAAATCTTAATCTCGATGCATGGCTCCTGGAGCCTCAGCATTCGAGGAGCAGGGCTTCGCTGAGGCGGTGGCAGCAAGAATCGAGGCTCCTCAAAAGGGGATCAACCACATCAGTCTATGAGGCAAAGTGGACCATTGTTACGAGTGGTGCGTCACTGATCAGGTGAACCTTAGGGTACCCCTGTAAAGTCAGTTGCTGACTTCCTTATGTACCTTATGAGGACAGGAAACTACAGCCCAGCACCATTGATGGTTACAGGTCACCCATTGCTGATAAACTGGGAAATTCACCCTTCAACATCAGCAGGGACAAAAATCTCGCTCGTCTCCCGGACAGTTTCCACAGAGACAGACCCAAAGGTAGGAGGGGCGTACCCTCCTGGAACCTCTCACTGGTCTTGCACCAGCTGAATAAGGCTCCGTTTGAACCAATCAAGGAGGCCTCCTTGAAGCATTTGACCTTCAAGACGGTATTCCTCTTGGCCCTTGGGTCAGGCAAACGCAGAAGTGAGATTCATGCTTGGCAAAACAAAAATATTAGACACCAATCTGATTGGTCAACTGCGTCCCCGTATCCATTACCCAGCTTTCTATCCAAGAATCAGCTGGCCAAGAGGGTCCAGACAGTGTGGCCCCAGTGGTTAAAACAGCCCTGGCCCCCAAATCTCTGGATAGATCCTTCAAGTCTGACTGGTCCCTTTCTCCGGTTAGAGCATTGCGCTACTATTTGGACAGGACCTCAGACCTCAAGTAGAATAAGGAGGTGGTTTTTTTGTCTCCTTTGAGAAAGGTTCCGACAAAGACATCTGCCTCTATCTCCTCTTGGATCAAACAGCCTGTGATCCTATGTTATGAGCTCTCTGACCAGGAGGCCCACTCTTTGCATCAGGTTAAAACCCATGATGTCAGGGTCTTTGCTACCCAAGGTCTTCCAGTCGGGAGTCTCCTTAGATCTAATCTTGTCAGCCTGCCACTGAAGTCACATAATATCCTCACACAGTTCTGTCTGAAGGGTGTGGCTTGGGCTGACTCGGAGCTTTACCAATTGGGCTCGGTATGGGCTGCTCAGCAGATCCACAATTGGCCCTTATATTGAGGAGATTTGTATATAGTATAAACAGTTTCTACATGTAAATAGTAAAAAATTTGATGTGCTACCTTTGGGAGGTTTATTGACATTCTGGGACTGAACTCATCCCTCTCTTTCCCCCTACCTCAGAGCAGGTCTGTTAAAAGGGGGGGGGACGTCGGTATAACCCCGGGTAACCGGCTGCTGGCAACCAACCATGACCTTTCAGGGTTTCCTGACCTTTAAGGTCAACCCAGGCCTGGGCCTATTGGTCTCCTAACAAAGTCAGCCTAGACCGTAGGTTGAAATTTGCTATTATGAGTTCACATATGTCCCTAGTAACTTACCCGCCGACCAAGCGGTAGTTATTCAGCAAATTGTCCATTGGATAGGATGCATTAACGCAATAAAATTGCAAATTTAATAAGTAAATTAAATTAAAGTTAATACCCTATCGAATGGACACACAAGACCCTCCCACCGACCCCGCTATCAGCTTACTAGGGGTCTAACAGGTTTAGACAACAAAAAAGATGCTATGACGTCGGGTTGTCTAGACAGGAAGGAAGTACGCGTCGCCATCTGGGGAGTACAGAGTACTACGGACCGGCCAGCCGGTGGAAACACAGGACGTCTTTTTCTGGCGTTTGGCGGGCCGGTCTGCGCCGACCAGTTTAGCAAATTGTCCATTGGATAGGGTATTAATTTATAAAAATTTAATTTACTTATTAAATTTGCAATTTTCTGCAAAATCACGGTAGGTAAAATTCTTAGTTTATTATTAAGTACTCTGTTTGTACAACATATAAATCATTGTATTTGTATGTTTATGCTGCTTGAATCATGTATTGAACTGGTTTTTAGTGATGTACATTGGAATGTCACCGGTTCACCCACAAACGGTTGGCAAATAGGTATCCGGTCTACCGTCTTTAACACTAGATGGTACCAACTTTTCATATTGCTATCCCACATAAGTGGTCCCAACATTTATCCAAGACGGTCAGAGATGCCCCAAAAGGCAGGTTGCGCAGGCAGCAATAAGGTTAGTGACTGCTGTAATTAAATTTAGAAATAAGGAAAGAAATGTTAGGTCACCCAGTTAAGGTAAATGTGTTAGACATGCCAAGAAATGTAAAACTTGTAATCTAGGTTACATAATTGTATGTATGCTATAAACGGACAAACAATTTCGAAAGTAACTGAGCTATGATGGTTATCTATCTCCCTGTCATGTTTGAATTCGATTGGACAAAGCGTTTTCGAGTTAGAGTCAGGAAACAGAAATGTTGACAGACAGACGGATGTCAGACACATCAATCTAATAAGCATTTTGGTTACATGTAACCCGCCTAAAAATGAAAATCAGTTTTCAGGGCTTTGAAACAAAGTTCAGCATTCAGACTTGTCATTGTTATGGTGAAACTATTGCAAGTGTATATAAGCCAAAAATTTTTTGTTTGTTTGAAGTATCCAGCAAAACAACAACAACAAAAAATACTGTGACCACTTTCACAACCGGAATCTCGAATGTCAGCTTATATACTTATTGAGAAACGTAAAAAAATTGCAAATTTAATAAGTAAATTAAATTTTTATAAGTTAATACCCTATCCAATGGACAATAGCTTATCCGGTCGGCGCAGACCGGCCCGCCAAACGTCAGAAAAAGACGTCCTGTGTCTCCACCAGCAGGTCGGTCCGGAGTACCAGTGCACTCGCCAGATGGCGTGTCGTACTTCCTTCCTGTCTAGACAGAGTGACGTCATAGCATCTTTTTTGTTGTCTAAACCTATTAGACCCCTAGTAAGTTGAGAGCAGGGTCGGTGGGAGGGTCTTGTGTGTCCATTGGATAGGGTATTAACTTATAAAAATTTAATTTACTTATTAAATTTGCAATTTTATTGCGTTAATACATCCTATCCAATGGACAATAGCTGAATAACTACCGCTTGGTCGGCGGGTAAGTTACTAGGGATTTGCGTGAACTCATGTTAGGGATAATGAAGATTCCTTCTTGAAACCTGGGTAGACATTCAAGTCAAAACCCTTAAGGCTATGGTCGAATATCATCATCCGGTTAACCGGAGTGGAACCGTCAGAGTCGACCTTGTCCCCCCCCCCCCCCCCCCCCTCCCCTTTTTCTTTCATACCTGCTCTGAGGTAGGGGAAGAGAGGGATGAGTTCAGTCCCATAAAATTAATTCTCCAGGAGGAAGTACGTGAGATTTTTTTTATTTATTTTTTTTTTTATATGCTGCTTAAATATATGTGCCATATATATACAATATGTACAACTATTTACATAGGTTCTGATCTCCTCTAGGTACCAGTCTGTTGGTGGATCTGTTGGGCAGCCACGACTGCACCAAGATGGAAGAGTTCTGAGTCAGCCCAAGCCACATCCTTCAAATAGAATTGAGTGAAGGTATTATGGGATTAGATCTGCTCCAAGGAGACTCCCGACTGGAATGCCGTAGAGGCAGCAAAGGCCCTGACATCATGAGCTTTTACTTGATGTAGGGTGTGGGCATGGTGATCAGAGAGCTCATAGCATAGGATCACAGTCTGTTTGATCCATGAGGAGATAGTGGCAGGTGAAATGTCCTTGTGGAAACCTTTCTTGAATGAGACAAAGACCAATTCTTTGTCCTGTCTAGTGTCTGAAGTCCTGTCCAAGTAGTAGCGCAAAGCTCTGACTGGACAAAGAGATCTATCAGACTTGAGGGATCTGTCCAGAGTAGGAGCCAGGGCTGGTACGACCACTGGGGCTATACTCTCTGGACCTTCCTTAGCCAGCTGGTTCTTGGAGAGAAAACTGGGTGAAGGATACAGAGACACCTTGGACCAATCGGCTTGATGTCTGATGTTTTTGTGCTGCCATGCATGGATCTTACTCCTTCTTTTGCCCGATCCCAGGGCCAAAAGGAAAACCGTCTTGAAGGTTAAATGCTTCAGGGATGCGTCCCTAAGAGGTTCAAAAGGGGCCTTTGTCAACTGGTGTAGGACCAGGGAAAGGTTTCAGGAGGGGATTCCCCTCCTCCCCTTGGGTCTGCCTCTGTGAAAACTTTCCAGGAGACGGGTGAGATTATCATCTTTGCTGATATTGACTGTTGTACTACCCAGTTTATCAGCGATAGCAGATCTGTATCCATCAATGGTGCTGGGCTGTAACTTCTTGTCCTCAAAGAGGTACAGCAGAAAGTCAGCGACTCACTTTACAGGTGGAGATCTGAAGTCCACCTGATTAGCGATGCACCACTTTGTAAAAATGGCCCACTTCGCCTCATAGACTGATCTGGTTGACCTTCTTTGAGGAGCCTCAATCCTCGCTGCCACTACCTCAGAGAAGCCCTGTTGTTTAATTGCTGTGGCTCTAGGAGCCATGCATGCAGATTCAGATTTGTCAGATTCCTGTGAGGGATCTGATTGAAGGGTTGAGTTAACAGGTTGGGCAGGTTGGGCAGACTGAGGGGAACTTGGCTGGACATGTTCACCAAGTCCCAAAACCAAGCCATGTTGGGCCAACCCGGGGCAATCAGAATGATTCTCTTGCACGGGGAGTGTATTAGCTTTTCCACTACTTTACCCAATATGGCGGTTGGTGGGAAGGCATAGGCATCTAGGTCCTCCCATGGCAGAGTGAGAGCGTCCACTGCTACTGCTCAGGAGTCCGGTACTGGAGATACAAACTGGGGCAGCTTGTGGTTGAACCTCGTAGCGAATAGATCTGAGGTTGGTGCCACCTTTGGCATAACGTCTGAAAAACTTCCGGCAGGAGGGACCACTCTGTCTGAATGGTCTGACCCAGACGGGATAGCTTGTCCGCTATTACATTTAGCCGGCCTGGAATGTGTCGGGCTTTCAGGGTTACCTGTCGCTGGGAACACCAAGTCAGGATTCTCCAGAGAAGGGCACACAGGGGGCCTGATCTCATGCCTCCTTCTTTGTTTATGTAGGAAACTACTGTGGTGTTGTCTGTTGCCACTAGTACTATTTGACCGGTACAGAGATCTGTGAACTCTTTGAGAGCAAGAAGAACTGCCTTTAGTTCCAAGTAATTGATATGCAGTTTGCTTTCTGGCAAGGACCAGGAGCCTCTTGCAGTGCGGTCGTTTAAGTGAGCGCCCCAGCCTTCTTTTGATGCGTCTGTAAAGAGCTGCAGAGTATGTCTGATTGGGTGTAAAGGTTGGCCGGATAGTACGTTGTCTTCCAGTAACCACCACTGCAGGTGAGGGTGTAAGGACCAGGGGATGAGAATCACTTTTTCTAGTGATTCCGGTACGTGCCAGCTGTTCTTGAGGTGCCACTGTATAGGTCTCATGTGTAGCCGACCTAGGTGAACTTGCTTCTCTGTGGCCGTTAACAGGCCAATTAGGGACATGAACTGCCGGACTGGACAGGTTGGTTGGTCTAATATCTTCACAATCTTTTCTTGAAGACTGTGCCACCGGTCCGGAGTGGGCCGGACCCGACCGACCTTGAGGTCGAACTGGTAACCTACAAAATCGAAGATTTGCTTGGGTTCCAGTTCCGACTTGTCCAAATTTACTAGCCAACCTAAATCTTGACATATCTTCACTAGATGCTGGGTATGCCGGAGACAGACTTGGTGGGATCCGGCCCGGACTAACCAATCGTCTAGGTATTGGTGGATCCTTATACCCTCGAAGGTGGCCATCAGCTTCACCTCCTTTGCTACTACAGTGAACTCTGAGGGTGCTGTTGACAGGCCGAAAGGTAACGCTTTGAACTGGTATGTCTGTCCCTGGACATGAAACCTCAGATACTTCCTGGATTGTTCTTGTATTGGCATGTGGAAGTAGGCGTCTTTGAAATCTATAGAGGTTACCCACTCCCCTCCTTGGAGGGATGTCCTGATGGTTTCTGGCGTCTCCATTTTGAATTTCTCCGTCTTGAGAAATGGGTTCAGATGGCTGAGGTCTAGAATAAGGCGCCACGTGTTGTTTGGTTTTGGGACTAGGAAAAGTCTGTTGAAAAAGCTCAGAGATGTTTTGTTCATGACCTGTTCTACTGCATTTTTGTCTATAAGCTGATGTAATGCCTCCAGTAGGTAGCTGTTCCTCTGGGGATTGACATAGCAACTTATGACTGTGGGAGACCTTGTGAGTTTTGGCCGGACCTGGAAGGGGAGGGTGTAGCCCTCTTTTAGGATCTGAACTACTTTCGGGCCGGCACCCAGATTCAACCAACTTTCCCAAAATTTTTGAAGTTGGGCCCCTACAGGCAGATTGGGAACAGCATTTGGGGCATTTGAGACAGGATTGGCAAACAACAATTGAGTGACACAAGAAACACCTTTCACAGATTTTAATTGAGATTTTTCTTGGCGACAGTCTGACACTCCGGGACTTATACCTTTCCTTTGCGGAAGCCCGGGTGCAGAAGGAACATATTGTACAACATGATATTTTACATTTGAACTTAAAGAATTGTTCATTGTCTGATCTGTGAAAAAGTTCTGGGTCAGCAGCTGATTTGAAACCCTGTTTAAACAATAACGGTCATTTATATTGCTGCTGACCACGTGCAGGTCGGGATGAAAAACTAGAGGCCTTGCCTCTGCCTCTTTTGAATTGTCGGCGGTTAATGTTCTTCCAGGCTGGCCTGTCTTGTTTCCCCTCCGACCGGCCCTCTTGTTTCCTATCACTCTTCTCATATGGGTGATAACGGTTCTTAGCCCGTGAAGTAGTAGTAGGTGCAGGATGACGCTTGCTGTCATACAGAGCAATTTCCTCCTCCGCTTTCTTAACCACAGACTCTGCAAACAGGGTGGCAATGTGTAAGGGGCCTGTTCTGAGAGCTGCGAAGGTGTCGGGCTTGATCCCATTCTTCAGATGGCTAAGGTAAGAGTCCCTACGGGTCAAGGTAATATTCCCCATGGTAAGAAAGACAAAGTCAGTTAAATGCTCCATGGCCTTCGCAGCCGCCTGTGTGATACTAGAGTTAAATTCCATAAGGAATTGAAGTTCCTCAGCCGCTTCAGATAACTTGTTTGACACTTTGCCCTTGTTTTCACTTCTGATAACTTTCAAATGTGCATTCATTTCTCCCTGAACTTTAAACAAACACCTGTTAAAACTAGCAGTCTGGTTACACACCACTGAGGCTTCTCTAGCCGTCCTTTCCTAACGACGCAGGGTATCTTGTGAAATTCTACGGGAACCCGGTGGGGTGGCTGCCAAGGCTGCTCTTCTGGCTATCCGACCAAAACTATTGTTCAATTTAGACGGGCCTGTATTCCAACTGGTGACAGTTGCCGGGTCCAATTGTTGATCAGAATATAGTCCATACCACTTTGTTTGCGGCTTAGGGGGTCTGAGAAAGTGGTCCATTGGCAGGCTGCCGGCTTCTGTAGTTCTGGAGGGGTATCCCTCCGTCATGGTGAGATTGAGTTTAGATAGCTTGCGACAAAGATAATCCTCCGTAGGCATCTGGACTGAGACCTTGCTGGGAAGGGGAGCTTTAGGCCCAGCGAAGGGGTTGTCGTCAGATGGATTTGAACTATCCATGTCACGGATATGCGACCAACCCATAAAGGATCGTATGCCGCGCATGGTCTCCCTGTATGTCTGTTCTTCTGAGGTCGGTAGTTCCTGTTCAAACTCTGGATCTTCCGAAAAGTCCCCTTCCCTGCAAAGAGTTCCACCGGAGGGGTATCAGAGATTTGACTATCAGTATCTGAATCTAAGCTAGAAATGCTGTCCTTTCTGCTCTTCTGAAGGGTCGGTGAAGCAGAGCCGGTGGAGCCAAGGGGTCGGTCGGAGGAAGGATGGTCGGTTGTTTGGAAATCTCAGAAGTAGCTGTGGTAGGTCGGTGACAACCAGCACTAGGCTTACCGGTCGACTTATGCTTCTGAGAAGCGGTGTCTGGACCAGTGCGCCCTTGAGAAGTGCTCTGAACTTTAAGCTTACCGGCCGACTTTTGCTGTGAAGCAACATTGTCTGGGCCAGTGCGCTCAGATGATGAAGATCCAAGTAATGAAGAGTCTCTGACAAGCTTACTGGCCGACGGCTGCAAGGCAGCACTAGAGTCTGGGCCAGTGCGCTGAAAGGCGTCATCTGAAGGATTAGGTGGTTGAAAAACGGGCTCAGAGTCCCGAGTCACATTAGGTGGTGCAGAATGAGTAGGGGCTACTCTGACATCCGAAGAAAAGGCAGGTTCCATAGACTTGGCCAACAGTAATGCCTCTAACCTGTTAAAGCGGTCGGACCACTTATCTTCTAAGGCTGTAAGCTTGTCATCTGTAGCAGAAGAGAGAGTTGCTGTAGCTGATTTCTTGGGTTTAACAGAAGGTTTGTCCTTTTTGGTCTTTTTCTCAGGAGGAACTGGTGACTTATCAGTACTAGGTCCACCCACAACCACAATAACTGAGACGCTTGAAGGGTCTATAAGTTCATCCGTGGGTTGGAAAATGTCAGCACGTTTAGCCTCCCATTTTTCCTTCTTAATTTTATAAGACGGTGTTGAGATCTGGGCACGTTGCTCCGGGGTGAAGGAATTACACAGAGAACAGTCAACAGAGTCCTTATCCTTCACACAAGGTTCCTCACCTTTTCCTTTTTCCCTACAACGTGCGCAAAATGCATGTCCATCGAAAATGGCCATTGCATGACCACAACTCCCTCTCTTCTGGCCAGGAGACGACATAGCAATGTAGGAACACAGAAGATAACAATAAAATAAAATCCAAGATCGTTCTTCACAATAAACACTGATAAAACACAATTTCTGGCAGATATAAATTTGCCACTGTGCACTGGTTCGCGCCAAACGAAAAAGATGCTATGACGTCACTCTGTCTAGACAAAAAGGAAGTACGACACGCCATCTGGCGAGTGCACTGGTACTCCGGACCGACCTGCTGGTGGAGACACAGGACGTCTTTTTCTGACGTTTGGCGGGCCGGTCTGCGCCGACCGGATAAGCTATTGTCCATTGGATAGGATGTATTAACGCAATAAAATATTAGATAGCAGACTCGAATCTGAAGAAATTATAAGTTATCACCTCATTTTTCTCGAGATTTTAATGCATTTATAGTGATTTCTTTGAGAATGTTTTGGATTACGGAAAATCACTTCCTGTTTGTAGGTCTATTCAATTTGGGAAATGCTGAAACTCAAACTTCTTCGGTATCCCGCAATCGAGGCGGTTTTGCATTGGCGGTATCCCGAACTAGAAAATCTAGTACTGTCGCACCCCTACTACCAAGTATCAACTTCCTACACCTTATGGTTGCCGATATAGCCTGGACAAGATTTTATAGGTCAAGGTAACTACGGCAAGGTCAAATCAAGGTCACACCATGACGCTGCACACCTACACCCCCTAACTAATGTCCCTACCAAGTATCAACTTCCTACACCTTGCGGTTTCTGAGATACAGGCCGGACAGTATCAACTTCCTACACCTTGCGGTTTCTGAGATACAGGCCGGACAAACTTTTTCCCACCGCCCGCTCGCTGCCCGCCCATCCAAACACCATGGGTGAAAACATAGGATAGATCAGTGTCACCCGTAATCTTGGTATCAATACCATTTTGCAGAATACCTTGACTTACAAACCCTAAATCTGAAGAAATTATGAAACTTTTGTATCAATATCTTGGAGTAGAACTGCCACTTTTTTGTTTTCATGAGCTTCACTTCCTGTGAGTAGACCTACTTCATAATGGTGTACTAAAACAAATTTTTTTTTTTTGAATCCAGGATCATAACTATCTTGATAAATATTGGAAAATAAATTTCTTTTATCACTTAGCTTCTAAATTTATCAATGGTCCATATCTTTGAACTTACTGAAGTTAACTAAACAAGAATTTGTTTTGTTGTAAAGTACTTTATCATTCCATATAACATCATTTCATGATGCAACAACGACAACATCAGTATCCAATAATGTCATAACTTTGAAAAATGCTTTACACTATGTTTCCTGGTACCAAGGCATAGCTTTCACTAGCATCTGATCTATTCCTTTTTTAAAACTAAAAAAGATTGTAACTTTATTAAAACATGTGCCACATTCATAACACAAGAATATGATTTAGATCAGTTAACAAAAATCAAAATAGATGTTACTGGTGTCTTACATGTGCATTCACAAGATCAAGTATCTTCTTTAAAAGCCGAATGAACAAGTATTTGTCTTCTGGTTCGGACAATTTCCTGCTTTCTCTGCAGTGGTCTGATTCCCCATGGATCCTTGTAGTCTGGTTCTCTGTGAGGTGTCAGCAGTCTCGACAGATAGTTTGGTTTCTCAAAACTGCTGTCTATATGTTCACAGCCTAGTCTTGTCAAAACCTCCAATGGATGATCTTCATATAAGTCGTCACCAGTATCCAGATTATCTAAAAACAGCTGTACAATTAGAACACAAGAGACTTTTTATAATGAATAGGACTACTCACTAAATAAGTAGAATGATCTATTATTTGAAGTAGAAAAATTAGTAACCTTTTAATCTCTTATATTGCCAAAATTGGCAGTTTTCTTGATATTCGCTGGAAAATCATCATGAAGTGATTAAATTCTATTTTTCAGAGAAAAATGGTTTATTTTTATTAACCTAAATCAATAAAAGATTATCTATTACAGAGCACGAGTTATGGTAATCCAGTGCAAAAATTACCAAGTGTGTCCACCCTAAAAGAGCTAGATACAAAGACTGAATGAATGTACCATCACCCATCAAGGAGCATAAGATGTTTTAGATACTCCTTCCACAAAAAAATCATGTACTTTTGTTTTTCACACTGAGCCAATGCCTGGAGACAGAATATAATAAGTGGGAATATAAATCAAATGCTAGCAAATAACATTTAGATAGCCAGCCTCAGCAGGCAGAACACCACAGTCCACAGGTACAAGTAAATGGGGGAAAATATTGAGATTTGGGAAAATCTGAGGAACCACTTCAAATGCAACAAGTATACAGAACCCATGAGACAGTTAAATGTAAGAACTTTCATGTAGTCAAAGAAGGGGAAAACTTACAGATTTTATCTGTTCTGGGGATAAAAATTTTTTGTATAGATAAGATTTTTTAAAGCTTATAAAAGCTACACTTAAGTAATTAAAATTTTCAAATTTATGTTGAATTATTGCTTACCATCTAAGAAATCATAAACTAACTAGTTTCAGTAACCAATGGTGACCTAATCTTTATCTATACAAATCATTAAAACATTACCAGAACACACCCCCTACCCTCGCCCCCCAAATAATGATGCTAATGTTTGAAAGGGTCATTCTTATCTACCTTCTTATTTATTAGTAAGGATTTATTTATACAAGTACCTGAAGTAGAACTGATGTCACTGTCAATTGAAAGATGCAGTATATCCACTGAATCGTCACTGGTACTCTCCTGCTCCAGAATATCTGAAATCAGCTGAGAACTATTCTGTCTATTAAAGTTATTTACAGCACATTCAGCTGGTCTCATTAATGGTTTCAAATACATTTGTTTCACTGCGGTTAAAGCATCTCCATTATTCGGTCCATATTTAGGGCTGTCAGACAGAACATTTATGCTTTCAATTGTTCCATAACCACTTCCCTGTAATTTATCATCTTTAGAGAGTGTGGTTAAACTCATAGATGAAGAAGCAGAATCCTTTAGATTAGGAGGTATGCTTGTTTTGACCACCATTTCCTGTAATTGTTGCAGTGGATAGTCTGAAGATTGAAGGTCAAGTGATGGAAACTGTTCAGTTGAACTAAATTGGTTCTCTTGATGAATGACATCTCTTATTGTATTACTGACCTGCACCATCTCACCACCAGGGCCACTTTGTTTATTTTCATCATTTTTTCTAACCAAAACCTCACCTATCCCTTTGACTTCTGCAGGATACTCTTGATCTGTTATGACATTGAATGTATTTTCCCTAACATTTAAGTTATAATCTGCCATTGATGTATTTGACTCCATTCTCGTACTCAAATTATTTGCCTTGGCTAAGTTTAAGCTGTCTGTACTGCTGGAGTTTTTGGTCCGATCTGATATTCTGGTATCTCGTAAAATCACTTGCATGGTATTCAAAGGTTTCTTCAAAATTTCTACATTTGATGGTAATGCAGGCTTAATAATGTACTTTCCCCTCACAAAAGGTGACAAGGCAGTCCCATGATATCTTGGTATTCTGTCCGATGATGGTGATAACACTTTAATAGGATGGTACCCTGGAAATCTTACCACTCGAGCCATTGATTGGTCACTCAGGATATTAACACTGCTTGGAATTGTTTTAATGGACTGAGGAAGCCTGTAAATTTTGTCCTTGTTCTGTAATTCACTCTGGATGTTTTTGTTCAAAGAGAGTGAATGAGAACCATAGCATTCTCTTTTGATGACAACCTTGGGGTCTGTGTAGACTTGTGGCTCTGCAATATTCTGGTGTTCTGACTTTGAAATTAATGCAACCTAGTTTATAGATATTAATTCATACATATAGATATTTATCAACACTTCACATTTTCAAAATATTAGGTATAAAAGTCTGTTAACAGAAACACCACAAGTTTGAAAATTTTAGTTACTTAAATGTAGCTACAAGCTTACCATGTGGAACTGAATGCCATCTCGGGAAGCTGCAGGCATTGGCCAACGTCCAAGAAAAATAGACGTTCAGTACTGGCCGATGCCTAACAGGAAGATGAACCCCACAGTAATAACACTTAAACCTCCTTCTTTTGAGTTGTAATTTTGCCCGTACCGCCTCAGCTGTAATACGGCAGAGAGGCATGGTGGGACTCTTCAGTTCCACATAGTTAGCTTGTAGCTTATAAAAGCTACATTTAAGTAATTAAAATTTTCAATTTACAATATTTTTCAATTGCACTACAATAGCTTACCATGTGGAACTGAATGCTGAATCCAAATGCTAGGTAGGGGCCACGGTGGCAGAGTGGTAACACTCTCGCCTCCCACCTCTGAGGCAGGGGTTCGATTCCCGGCATGGCCTCAAGTGGGAAAGCTGGTACAGCAGAACCTCTATTATCCGACCCTCTATTATCCGAATTTTCAATTATCCAACCTCAAACCCACTCTCCCAACTCCATTTAAGCCTCTTATTTTAGCCTTCCTATTATCCGACCTTTCTATTATCCAACCTAATTTTTACTCTCCCAAGAGGGTCGGATAATAGAGGTTCTACTGTAGTTGCTTGCCGTTGGTCGGCAGTTTACAGTACAGAACCCTAACGAACTGTATGTACTGGTTTCCTCTGCCCTTCCAACTACCCGTCGTGATATGACCTGTACAGTGTTGAAAGCGACGTAAAACCCCAAATAAATAAATAAAACCAAATGGTAGGCAGAGGAATTACAGCTGAGACTGGAGGTATTTGTCAATTTTTCTTGGATTTTGAATTAATTAAATTAGAATGAATATTTTAGAAAAGCCAGTCTGAGTCCTGCTTACAGTGCCACGGTTGCTGGAACTGGGCCTGTAAAAAGCCTCCCAAGCATTGGCCAACGTCCAAGAAAAATAGACGTTCAGTACTGGCCGATGCCTAACAGGAAGATGAACCCCACAATAATAACACTTAAACCTCCTTCTTTTGAGTTGTAATTTTGCCCGTACCGCCTCAGCTGTAATACGGCAGGGAGGCATGGTGGGACTCTTCAGTTCCACATAGTTAGCTTGTAGCTTATAAAAGCTACATTTAAGTAATTAAAATTTTCAATTTACAATATTTTTCAATTGCACTACAATAGCTTACCATGTGGAACTGAATGCTGAATCCAAATGCTAGGTAGGGGCCACGGTGGCAGAGTGGTAACACTCTCGCCTCCCACCTCTGAGGCAGGGGTTCGATTCCCGGCATGGCCTCAAGTGGGAAAGCTGGTACAGCAGAACCTCTATTATCCGACCCTCTATTATCCGAATTTTCAATTATCCAACCTCAAACCCACTCTCCCAACTCCATTTAAGCCTCTTATTTTAGCCTTCCTATTATCCGACCTTTCTATTATCCAACCTAATTTTTACTCTCCCAAGAGGGTCGGATAATAGAGGTTCTACTGTAGTTGCTTGCCGTTGTTCGGCAGTTTACAGTACAGAACCCTAACGAACTGTATGTACTGGTTTCCTCTGCGCTTCCAACTACCCGTCGTGATATGACCTGTACAGTGTTGAAAGCGACGTAAAACCCCAAATAAATAAATAAAACCAAATGGTAGGCAGAGGAATTACAGCTGAGACTGGAGGTATTTGTCAATTTTTCTTGGATTTTGAATTAATTAGATTAGAATGAATATTTTAGAAAAGCCAGTCTGAGTCCTGCTTACAGTGCCACGGTTGCTGGAACTGGGCCTGTAAAAAGCCAAAAACCAGAGTATTTGAATGAATGACAGTACTAAACTACTAATGCTGTTTGGATTTTGAAGGAGTAGGTGCAGCAATCTTCACTTATACGGTATATAGCCCCAAGGGTAGTGTTGTTAACGGATTTCTGGTATGTGGTATATCGTTTCGTTTTGGTAGAAAAAACGTAATCCGCAAAGAATATTTGGGAACTGGTTATTGAGAACGTTATTATTTTAGGCTTTGTAATAGCTGTTAATTCATCAGAAGGACAAAAAATATAAATATTTTGTAAAATATGTCACATTTTAAAATAAATTTGTAAATTTTAATTACTTAAATGTAGCTTTTATAAGCTACAAGCTTACCATGTGGGACTTAATGCTGTTCTCGGGTTGCCACACCCGGGGCCAACGTCTTAGAAAAAAAGACAGTTCTTGTTAGCCACCGGATACACTGCTAGTTGTCGTCACGTGATAACCTCTGACCTCTCGCCCTACTTTCTCGTTGAAATTTTTTAAAACCTACCCCTCAGCTGTAAACAGCGGGGAGGCAGGGTGGGACTCTTCTAAGTCCCACATGGTAAGCTTGTAGCTTATAAAAGCTACATTTAAGTAATTAAAATTTACAATTTTATTACGCTACAATAGCTTACCATGTGGGACTTAATGCTGAATTCAACCGCCCGGTGGCGGGATTACAGCTGAGACTGGAAGGTATGTCATTTTTTCTAAGATTTTGAATTAATATGTATAGAATAGTGCCAGAAATACCAGTTTGAGTCCCATTTACAGTGCCCCGATCCCGAAGACCGGGCCTGTAATGAGCCAAAAACCTAAATAAAATGAGAGACAGTGCTGAAACTGTCTGGATGTTTGATTGTAGGACGGAAGTGCAGCAGTGCTCACTTCGAGGTCTAAGGGTCCCTGAGGGCCCTTCACTAGTGACTGACCAACCCATGGTTGGACATCTCATAAATTTTTTACAACCTGAATATGAGATTAATGACAACTAAATAAGTCCTTAATAGAAGTTACTTGATAACTGAAAAACAAAAATGACCTTACCCGTAACATCTTGAAGGTAAAGGAATACCTAGATCCTGGGAGAGACTCCTGAAGACTTGGTTGTAGCGGATGTGCCCCCCCCCCCTTTTTTCTTTCCGAGGACAACTGGTCTGAGGGGAAGGATCTAGGACTTGTTGTGCCGCCACTACGGGTCCCAGATACATATTGTTGTCGGTGTCCGACCAAGTAAGGTCTTTTAGGTAAAAATTTGTAAATGTGTTGTGAGCTTTCCAGTGACAGGCTTGCATGATTTGGTCCACCGATACCCCACCGTAAAAGGCCTTAGAGGCCGCGAAGGCCCGGATGTCATGTGCTTTGACTTGGACCAAGTCCAAGGCTTGTTGATCTGCTTGTTTGTAACAAAGTAGGATGGTTTGTTTCAACCAGGAAGAGAGAGTAGGGGGTCTGATGTCTGAGGTATGTCCTTTCGTAAAGGAGATGAAAAGGAGAGAACGAGACCCTCTCAGGTCTTTGTTCGGTCCAAATAAAACCTCAGGGCCCGCACGGGACACAGGGTCCTGTCTTCCTTAAATTGTCTATCTACAATGGTAGTCAAAGCAGGAATAGTCACCGGAGATACACTTTGAGAACCTTCTCTTGCTAGTTGGTTTTTGGCTATGAAATCAGAAGAAGGGAACAAGGCAACCTTTTCCCATTGGCCTAGATTAGATACTTGTTTGCGACCCAGGCATGGATTTCGCTGCGGCGATTGCCGGAGGCCAAAGCTAGCAAGAAAGCAGTTTTAGAGTAAGATGTTTGAGGTCTGTGTCTTTCATGGGCTCAAATGGTGCTTTAGTGAGCTCGTTAAGGACAACAGAAAGGTTCCACTTGGGTAAATTTCTGGAACTCTTAGGACGATCCCTGTGAAAACTGGAGAGTAACCTATGAAGGTCTGCATTGTGTGCAATGTGTTGGGCCGTTGGGCCCAAAGTGTCAACGATTGCAGTCCTGTAACCATCAATGGTCGAGGGGCGCCTGTTTAAGTCTTGGTACAGGTACATGAAAAAATCTGAGATTTGTTTCGCAGATGGAGTGGAGAAATCCACCGAATTTTCTCTGCACCATTTTTCAAATAGGGCCCACTTTGACCTGTAGATGGTCCTTGTTGATGACCGCTGAGGGGCAGCAATTCTCTCTGCCACCTCCACAGAGAAGCCTTGTTCTTGGAGTTGTCCGCTCCTAGACACCAGGCGTGGAGGTTCAGCTGTTGTGGATAGTTGTGGAACACATAGTTGTGGGACTGTTTGAGTAGGGTCGTTGACACTGGGAGTTGTAGTGGGATCCCTGTTGAGAGCTGCACTAGGTCCCAAAACCAGGGCATCCCTGGCCAGCCTGGGGCTATTACGATGATCAGACAATAACATTGCCTGATCTTTTGGATCACCTTGTGAAGGAGCCGTAGGAGGGTACGCCTAGGCCGTGAGGTTGGTCCAGTTTATGTTTAGAGCATCTATGTCCCAGGCCCTTGGGTCTGGGATAGGAGACACGTACAGTGGGAGCTTGTGGTTCAGGTGAGTGGCAAATAAGTCTACATGAGGTGTGAACCACTTCTGGCAGATCTGTTTGAACACCTGGGGGTGAAGAGACCATTCTGTTGACTGCACTTGGTTGGACCTGGACAGTAGGTCGGCCATCACATTCAGGCACCCTAGAACGTGCCTGGCTTTCAATGTTATGAGGTAGTGATGGCCCCAGGTCGTGATCTTCCACAGGAGAGCCCACATCTCTACTGAGTGTGTTCCTCCTTGTTGTTGATGTAGGCTACCACTGTTGAGTTGTACATCGCAACTAACACTGTTTGATTCTGGCACTGGTCCTTGAAGTCTCGAAGGGCCAGGGAGACCGCCTTCAATTCTAGGACATATATGTGTAGCCTTTTTTCCCGATCTGACCACAGACCCTTGTGGAATTTTGGTCTAAGTGAGCGCCCCAACCTTCGTGTGAGGCGTCGGTAAAGAGTTGGATACTGTGGTGTTTGGGATGAAGGTCTGCACCTCTCATCACGTTTGAGGGATTTTGCCACCAATTTAGGTGGGCTGCAATGGCTTCTGTCCAAGGAAGGAGGTTGTCCAGCGACTGAGGATATCTCCAGTGCTCCTTGAGATGAAAATGAAAGGGCCTCCTGTGAAGGCGTCCTCCGGGACCATTTTCTCCGTTGAGGCTAGCAACCCAATTAGAGACATCAAACATCTTGCAGTCAAAACACGTTTTGACTTGAGTAGTAGGATCAAATCCTGAAGTTTGAGCCATCTCTCTTGAGTGGGTTTTACAAGGGCTGAATCTAGGTGGTGTTCGTAGCCCATGAACGAAAAACACCTGAGTAGGTTTCAGTTCTAATTTTTCCTGATTTATTATCCACCCCAAGGACTGAGTTAGGTCTACCACTGCCTATGTGTTCACTTGGGCTTCCTCCTGAGACTGGGACCTGATCAGCCAGTCGTCCAGGTATTGGTGAATTCTGAGTCCTCTTGAGAGGGCCATTAGTTTCACTTCCTTTACGATCATTGTAAAGACCTGGGGGGCTGTGGCTAGTCCGAATGGGAGGGAGGTGAATTGGAACACCTGTGACTTGTAGCAAAACCTTAGGTATTTCCTTGAGTTTGGATGGATGGGGATGTGTAGGTAAGTGTCCGATAGATCTATCGACGATACCCACTCCCCTGGAATCAGGGAGGTCCTGATGAACTCTGGAGTTTCCATTTTGAACTTTTCTACGTGTAGAAAAGTGTTGAGCCTGTTTAGGTCTATGACTGGCCTCCACCTTAGGTGAGGCTTGGTACTAGGAACAGGCGACTGTAAAACCCGAGAGATTTTACATTTTCCACCCTTTCTATTGCGTTCTTTGACATAAGAGACTGGATACAGAGGCCAGGATTTGGTCTTTGAAGGGCCTTGTATTCTGACCGGGTCAGGAGTCTGACTGGACTTGGATTAAAAAGAATGACAGGATTTGTTTGCCAGTCTAATCTGAAAGAACGGAGAACTCCTACTGGTGGACTGAGTGAGGCTGGAGGAGTCATTGGGGGGGGAAGGGTTTTTATGCCCTCGTCCCCTGGAGTGGGTCAAAAGACCTTGGAGCCTCGGCTACTCGATTTCCCCCTACCTGGGGAAAACGATGGATACTGCTAGGGATGGAATGACCCCCATTGGGGTGGTTCCTGTAGGAGCCTCTAGATGTGGGGAATTGGAAAGGGTTGATTAATAGGGCCTAAACCCTAAGTGTTATTACAGGTGCCTTGATGAGGGACTCCTGTCCCTCCTAAAGTAGTTGTGAATGGGGAACTTTAAGATCTAAAGATCCAGTATCTCACCTGAATTCACCATACCCCTTCTGACTACTTATATGCACCATGGAATTGAGTTTGACCTGTCTGGTAGTAGCCTTGCTACTGTCTTAACATATATATATAACCAGGTTGTATTCAGAAAAAAACCTAGTGAAGAGCAGCCTGAAGCTCAACTCTTGCTGACCAGAAGGGGAGGAGGGGCCTACCCAAGGAGGCCCCAAAGAAGATACAGACTGTGGAGGATCTAGGCATAAATTCCCTGGGGGCAGGGAGGTTCAAAAAAATGCCTAAGATTCAATGTCCTCAAAAACTGGTTAGGGTGAAGTCAGGCAACCTACTTCCCTAAAATACAGAGCCAGGACTGAATGAAGGACCTTGTTTAGAAGGCCTCTTGGGCTTGAGGACTTGGACTTTTGAACTTGGACCCAAGCCTCCAATAGGTGATATTTACTGCCAGGCTGGTGAACTATTACTCCAAGTTTTATTTATTTATTATTTATTTATTTATTTATTTATTTAATTTTATTTATTTATTTTGTGTGTGTGTGTGAGGATTGTTAGTGTTCTGATCTGGAATCAACATCCGAACATCAGAGTAGATGATCCGATCATCCGAGGATCAGATCTACATACAATCCACCAAGCATTAGATTTCAGATGATCCGAGAGGTGCAATGAAAACCGAGTATCAAATCATACTGGGTTGAATAGAAGTTGAGAATACTGCATCCGATTCTCGGATGCATTAAAAATCTCGGATGAACTAAGATCTTATCTGAATTTAAGCAGGGATCTGATCCACCCTGGAGAAAGAAGTTGGATATTATAATTTCTATGTAAGCTTTCCTTAAGGTAAGCTTCCAAGGAAGCTTTGCCTTTCCTTCTTTGAAGGAACTACACAACTAGATTTACGTAAGTAAATCAACTGTGACACAAGGTCACCTGCCCCACCCGCCTCACTGCAGGTAGGGCTAGTTGTGAGATAATGAAAGCAGAAAATTACACAGAATTTTATTAAATAACATAGAATCTAAAAAACAAGTAATTATAATTTAAAACTGGATGAATTAAAATATAATTAAAATAATGGGTAACCAAGGTTACCTTATAGCCTAAAGAGACACGTAATGTCTAGACGATTAATGAAGAATTCTATTCCTGTTTATTTAAGTATTAACCTTATAAATGGTCAATAATACAGGGAAGAAGGGATAAAATATATTATTTTATTTTATTTATATTTATAAACGTACTGCAAGAAACCCGCGTCTCTCAGCACATGCGGTCTAGACGTGACGTCATCACAGGGGTTTCCCCGAGGATTCCCCCAGTTAGAATCGTGCTTTATATCATATTTTAACCCTTAAAATGGACCAATAGAGTAAAAGAACGGGGGTAAACCCTTGCAAAATTTATTTAATTTGATTTCAACAGGCATATATTCCTGTATAAAAACTACCAACGCGAGACGCGCATTACAAGAAATTGCTGTCTCGACAATAAAAACGGAAGTTGTTTCCGGAGATTTTACTCGGCCAGGACTCGTTTGTGTTACATTTATACACTTTTAAAGCCTAAAAGGGGTCCAATAATGAAGCAGATAGGGCTTAAATATTTTGTTTTATTTTATTTTACTGACAGGCATATATATATATCCTGTATTAGAAACCACATAAACGAGTCGCCATTGCTTTACAACGTGAACCGGGAAGTGGACTTCAGTTGTAAAATATAGTAAAGATACTTATCTGAACTATGAAAAGACATCGAATTGTGATTCTATGCAATAAAATAAAGAAACTGGTGTAGTTTCCATATCCAACAATAAGTATATCCTTGTAAAAATGAAATAATATTCCTTGCAAAATAAGGCATTGTAATTCGAGTGGCCAACGAGAAAGTAGGGCGAGAGGTCAGAGGTTATCACGTGACGACAACTAGCAGTGTATCCGGTGGCTAACAAGAACTGTCTTTTTTTCTAAGACGTTGGCCCCGGGTGTGGCAACCCGAGAACAGCATTAAGTCCCACATGGTAAGCTATTGTAGCGTAATAAAATTTACTTTATCTTGAGCAAAAATCATTTTTACGAACTTAATAATATCTTGCGAAAGCCACTTCCATTTGCAAGTTATCGCTCATGTACGCCTGCAAATAATTTTCAGTGCACAGAACAAGCATACGAAATACCTTATTTTGTTTCGTTTCAAAGCCCTGGTAACTGTTTTGATTTCTGTAAACGATGCCACCACTACCCAAGGGCTTCACCAACGAATAAAAACAAGCCCTGGGCTTGAAATTCTGATTAACTTGCCACCCTTATGGTGAGATTATGGGAACACCTGAATAAGTACTTATCACATTATACATGTTAAATACTGTAACTGAAATAAAAGATAAAAGACCTTACCAAACATCCTGAGAAGGTAGTCATACACCTAGACCCTGGGATTTAGACTCCTGAAGACTTAGCTGCAGCGGATGTGCACGACCCCCCCCCCCCCCCCCCTCTTTTCTTTCTGAGGATGAATAGTCTGAGGGGAAGGGTGTAGGACTTGAGCCGCTACTACTGGATCCAGATACATATCATTGTCGTTATCTGACCAAGCAATGTCTTTCAGGGAAAAATTTGTAAATGTGTTGTGAGCTTTCCAGTGACAAGCTTGCATAATTTAGTCCACCGAAACCCCACTATAAAAGGCTTTAGAGGCTGCAAAGGCCCTAATGTCATGCACTTTAACTTGGACCAAGTCCAAGGACTGTTGGTCTGCTTGTTTGTAGCAAAGTAGAATAATTTGTTTTAACCAAGAAGAGAGAGTAGCAGGTCTGATGTCTGTCCTTTCTTGGAAACAAAGAGTGGGGATCGAGACCCTCTCAGGTCTTTGGTTCGATCGAAATATTACCTAAGGGCCCATATTGGACACATTGTCCTGTCTTCTTTGAATTGTCTATCTATTGTCAAAGCAGGATAGTCACCGGAGGCACACTTTGTGAACCTACTCTTGCTAGTTGGCTTTTGACAATGAAATGTGAAGAGGGGAACAAAGTTACCCCTTCTCATTGGCCTAGATTAGATATTTTGTTTGCCATGCAGGCATGAATTTTGCTGCAGTGCTTGCTGGAGGCCAAAGCTAGCAAGAAAGCAGTTTTAAGAGTCAGATGTTTGAGGTCTGTGTCTTTCAAAGGCTCCAAGGATGCTTTTGGGAGCTCATTAAGAACAACAGAAAGGTTCCACTTTGAGATTCCTGGAACTTTTTGGACAATACCTGTGACAGCTAGAAAGTAACCTGTTAAGGTCGGAGCTTTGAGAAATATAGAGCCCTGCTGGGCCCAAAGTGTCAACATTGGCCGTCCTGTAACCATCAATGGTGGATGGGCAACTGTTTAGATCTTGGTACAGGTACATGAAAAAGTCTGAGACTTGTTTTACAGAGGAAGTGGAGAAATCCACCGAATTTTCTCTGCACCATTTATCAAATAGGACCCATTTTGACTTATAGATGGTCCTTGTTGATGACCTTTGAGGGACTGCAATTCTCTCTGCCACTTCCACAGAGAAGCCTTGTTCTGAGCTGTCCACTCCTAGACACCAGGCGTGGAGGTTGAGATGCTGAGGATTGTTGTGAAACACTTGATTGTGGGACTGTTTGAGAAGTGTTGACACTGGTAACTGGAGTGGGATCTCTGTTGAGAGCTGCACTAGGTCCCAAAACCAGAGCATCCTTGGCCAGCCTGGAGCTATTACAATGATGAGGCAGTTACATTACCTGATTTTTTGGATCACCCTGTGAAGGAGAGCCGTGGGAGGGTAAGCCTAAGCAGTGAGACCTGACCAGTTTATGTTCAGAGCATCTATGTCCCAAGCATGTTCTTCTGGGACTGGAGATACATACAATGAAACTTTGTGGTTCAGATGAATGGCAAATAGATCTACATGAGTGGAGTGAACCACTTCTGACAGATCTGTTACCTATGGATGCAGTGACCATTCTGTTGATTGGACTTAGTTGGATAAAAGGTTGGCCATCACATTCCGACACCCTGGAATGACTGCCTGGCTCTTAAGAGTTACTGATAATGATGGCACCAGGTCATGATTTTCCACAGGAGAGCACAGATCTCTGCCAAGTGGGTTCCTCCTTGTTTGTAGGCTTCTACTGTTGTCTGTAGCAACCAACGCTGTTTGGTTTTGGCACTGTTCATTGAACCTTTCCAGGACCAGAGATACTGCCTTCAACTCTAAAACATTTATGTGCAGTTCTATTTCCCTGTCTGACCACAGACTCTTTGTAGAGACTTGCTCTAAGTGAGCCGTTTGAGGTGTCTGTAAAGATTTGGATACTCTGGTCTTTGGGGTGAAAGTCTGCACCCTTCATCACGTTTGTGGGATTTTGCCACCACTCTAGGTGAGCTGTAATGGTCTCTGACCAAGGAAGGAGGCTGGCCAATGACTGAGGATATCTCCAGTGCTCCTTGAGGTGAAACTGAAAAGGCCTCATGTGAAGGCAGTCCTCTTGGACCATCTTCTCTGTTGAGGCAAGCAACCCAATTAGCGACATCAAACATCTTGCAGTCAAAACATGTTTTGACTTTAAGGGTAGGATCAAATCCTGAAGTTTGAGCCACATCTCTGAAGTGGGTTTTACAAGGGCCGAATCTAGGTGGCATTCGTAGCCCACAAACGAAAACACCCGAGTAGGTCTTGAGACTGGATACAAGTGGCCAGACCTAGATCTTTTTGATGGGCCTTGTATCCCGAGTGAATCAGAAGAACTTTGCTTAATTTCGGTTTTGTGATGAATGCTAGAATGTAACCATTGGTAATAATGTTTAACATGTTGTTTGAGCATTTGTTCATTTGCCAGTCTCTACTGAAAGAACGGAGGCGACCTCCTACTGACCTCTGGAGCCTCTGTCATTTGATTTCCTACTACCTGAGGAAAATGATTGGTTACTGCTTGGAGTGAATTGACCCCCACAATGGCGTTTCCTGTAGGAGCCTCTTTTCTTATTGTGGGGACCACAAAAGGGCTTATTTTGATAGGGTCCAAAACCCTTAGTGTCTTTAGGGGTTCCTTTTTTAAGGAGGAACTCTCCCCATCCTTAACTAGTTGAGACCGGAACACAGGAGAGGGCCAAAAAGGGGAGCTCCTAAGTTCCTGATGTCTAGAATCCTCTAAATGAGGTTGAAGATGGTTAATTTTAGCCTTTTTTCTGAGCAGGTTTGAAATACAGATGGTGTACAACTCCCTCTGGAGAATATGGGCTAAAGCCTTAACTAGACAGGCTAAGGCTCTCTGCTGAATATGTATCCTCTTATTCAGGACATCTGGATAGTCACAGGTTGTTTCATAACCATGTCTGGCTGCTTTTTTCAGGATTGGCACCCTTTTGAATTTTGCTTTTGACTTTTCTGGCAGTAGACTTGATACTGTCCTGGCACTTTTCCATGGTGGAATTACAAACAGAAGCAGTCAAAGGTAGCAGCAAAATTAACAGTGCAGAGACTTTGCCTTGCCTGATGCTCAAACTCTTTGAGAACCTGCAGGGGAACCTTGCCCATAGGGGCCCCAGAGGGTTTAGGGGAGATACAGATTTTTGCAAAATCTGAGTTTAATTCCTTTGATCTGTCCTCAAAACAGGGTTGTCCCACTTTGAAGTGGAAGTAGGGGGTTTTATGTATTTACCTGAGGGTAAATTAGAGGCCTAAAGGTCCTGTTCAAATTTCTCAAAGGCATCTTTTAGGTAAGGACCGAGTGAGAGCATACCTGAAGGGCCCCTTGGCCTAAGTTCCTGTTGGCCTTTTTCATCATCCAGACCCAAGATAGTAGTAGAGGACCTAGACATAGTTTCCCTGGGGTCAGGGAGATTTAAAACCTCTGCATACTGTGAGGGCAAGTCAGACATATCTACCTCCCTATAAAAAACAGGATCTGAGTCAGTTTGTTGTTTGTCTTGATCAAAAGAAGCCCTTTTGGGCTTTGAAGACTTTTTGACTTGCACAGAGGCCTCAGATTCCTCTGAGGAAGATGATGATGAAACATATTTGGCCCGAACCTTATGTTTTCCTTTGTCCCAATGTTTCCTTGCTTTAACCGAACAAACATGTTCAGATTGTTCAGAGTTCTGATCTGTTCGGATCTAATCCGAGCTTGGACTGAACAGTCTCACCGAACTGTGGTACAGGCCTCTGTCTCCATGGGCTCATCCGTGTGTCTGAATGTTTGGTTGAGTGTTCGGGTAAGACGGGCAAGTCATCTGGTTCTTTACTTGGACCAGGCTTCGGATCTGAAGCGGTGATCTGATCCACCTCACGATTGAAGCCTGAACACCCCTATTTGTTGCTGTAGTTGGATATTAAATTGAGAACCCAGATTTTTTTTCCAGTTTATTTTCATTTCTATTTTGCAGAGCAGTGCCTGGCGTGGGTGGGACAGTTTGAGGCGTTTTTAATGACAAAGATTCAAAACGCAATGGCTGGGGACATGGAGGAGAGGAATAGAACTGCTCAGCAGCATCCTCAAGGTCTGCACGAGAACCTAAGAAAGCCTAAACGTCATCCCCCAGTGAATCTAATTTGTCTTAAGAGTTAAGACGTATGGGATTTCTGCTTCCAAACATACATTCCTCTGTTTTTGGTTTTTTAGCAATCGTTCTTCTGAAAAAGAACTGCAAATGTTACAAGGTTTCTCATTTGCAACGCAAGGGTCATCACCCTTGCCTGCCTCCCTACATGAGGGACAATAGTTGTGAAGCTCGTACGGCAAGCAGAAATGACAACATTTAAGAGATCTGGGTTTATTTGTGTTAGCTTGGTTTGAGGACATTTTTGTGCAAGATTGTCCAAACAATCCAAACCGGAATTTACAAAACACAAAATAAAGACAAAATACTTATCCTGTAACTTCAAAAACGATACAGAATGAACTATGACAATTAATAAAGCAAATGGCTAAATAAAAACATCAAACAATATATATATCCAAAGAATTTCAATAAGATATCAGCGAGTGAAAATAGGTGCTTCCTAGTCACAGGGATGACGAGAAAGAAGAAGGTTTAAGTGGTATTACACTGTGGGGTTCACCTTCCTGTTGAGACATCAGCCAGTACTGAATGTCTATTTTTCTTGGATGCTGGCCAATGCCTGCGGCCTCCCGAGGTGGCATTAAGTTCCACATGGTAAGCTATTGTAGCAATCTATTGTTAGTGTAGCTATTGTCAATCAAGAACGATGTTGCTTAAAATGTTGTTTGACAATTAATTTGGAAGCAGTGCCAATACGAATGTCAACATATTTAAGCCTCAGTGGCTCACACAGTGGTGAATTGGTCAGACACTTGATCACTAGGCACTCACCACTGTGTTCATGGGTTTGAATCCAACTCATGGAAACGTGTGGAATGCAAGTTTTGTCCCAGTATGACCTTAGCTGTTAAAATGGACATAAAGGTAGACCTTCAAATACGAAATGGGAAGATTTTCAAGATTCTTAGAAGCCTTTATCGCTTTCCCTGATACTACTGGTTGGGCTTCTCTGCCACATATGAACGTTCCCTATTTCTAATATTTATAGTTTTAAACAAAAAAAAAAAATAAATAAAATACCTATTGCAATTACAGTGTATCTAATAACAAACTTTGATATTACATCTCTACTCTTAATAAATTTGATAGGACAAATTTCACACAATTTACAGAGAAATTCTCTACATGAGGTACAAAAGCTCCAGGTTTGGTGATGTCATCTGATCTTGAAGGAGACATCACAGGCCAAATCCAGCATCACCAAAAGAATTTTTTGTTTCAATCATAAGAGAGATATAAGGCCTCCTTTCTATGAAGGGTCACATCTGACTGCAAAAAATGATTTGGAGGCCACAATATTAGTAATGGTATTGTTTATCAATATTGAAATATTTATCAATTCGCGCCAAGTATACTGATATTGATAATGCAGGGTACAATATCAATATCGGAATATGGGATTTAATAGATGAAATTAAGCTGTTTTCCATTCAAATAAAGTACAAAATTTAAAGAATATATTAGTTATTATATCATTTTTGTCAACTTTCACTTACCGCTAAAGCGGAAACGCCATATTTGTTTACGTTTCGGGAAACTACTAAAACTTGCGAGAAAGTTTGGAAGGTCTCTCTCCGAAAACATCTATGACCCGATATTTCAATATCGATCGATACACAAAGCAAAAATATAGTTTGATATCAATATATATATTATTATTCGATACCAACACTACACAATATCATATTAATTATTTTCACATTCTAAACACCAAAGACAAGCAAATTATAAGGTCCTTATGGCTGTTGATGCCGTTTGAAGCATAGCTCGAAGGTCAAATCTGAACTTGCAAAAAAAGAAAAAAAAAAGTTAAAAAAACCCCAACCAACCAACGTGCAGTCCAGAAGGTCTTTTAGAATTATAGACCCTGTTTGACAAAGTTTGAATGGCTGCCATTTTGTAAATTAAATTTTTATAAGTTAATACCCTATCCAATGGACAATTGCTTTACCAGTCGGCGCGACCGGTCCCGCCAAATGCCAGAAAAAGATGTCCTGTATATAATACCGGTAGGACCGGTCAGGAGAGTGTATTCGCTAGGTGGCGCATCATACTTATATCCCCTGATGATAGTCTCAAGTCTTTTGACCGTCTTAAATCGTGTTTGAATGATTTTCAGGTCTGGATGTCTGAAAACAAACTCAAGCTAAATCCTGATAAAACAGAATTCATAGTCTTCGGTGCCAAAGACAGACACAAATGGCTCAGTGACTCATTTCCTGTCAATATCCTGGGTAATTGCCTCTCTCCCGCAGATGTTGTACGCAATCTGGGTGTTCTGTTTGATGCAAAGTTCTGTTTCACCAATCATGTAAATTCTGTTATCAAATCCTGTTTTATTAGCCTCAGGGACCTTCATCGCATCAGAAGGTTTCTTTCTGTGGATACATCAGTGGTGATTGCAAATGCTCTGGTCAGTAGCCGTTTGGATTACTGCAATTCTCTTTTTCGCAGTTTGTCATCCCGAAATGCTACAAGGCTCCAATATGTTCAAAATGCTCTTGCACGGTTTGTCACTGGTGCTTCAAAGTACACTCACATTACATCCACCCTTAGGACACTTCACTGGCTACCCATTAGACAACGTATTATTTTCAAAACCCTAGTTTTGGTTTATAAGTACCTCACCACTGGCCAGCCTAAGTATTTTGCACCATATCTCCCCTTGTACAAATCTGCTGTGAATACAAGACGTTCAAATCCCAAAAATTTGTTCCTTCAGGTTCCCTCTTACTGTGCTTCCATCCATAAATCTAAGGTCCATTTTAAGAATAGTTTTTCATATGATGCCCCTAAGTTATGGAATGATCTTCCATATGATATACGCAGTGCTCCAAATCTCTCCAGTTTCAAAAGTCGACTCAAAACCTACCTATTTCAGAAATCATTCCCACCATAGCTTCTTACTACCGAACACCGGACGACCTCTCTGGGAACGACTCGGAACATGTCTAATGTCTTATGACTCATGCCTTATGAATTGGATGGTGTGCCTTAGAATCCGTTGATACGGAGATTAAGCACGTGGACAACTGATTGATTGATTGATACTTCCTTGCTGTCTAGACAACGTGACGTCATAGCATCTTTTTTGTGTCTAATCCTATTAAGACCCCTAGTAAGCTGATAACGGGGCCGGTTGGGTGGGCCTTGCCTGTCCATTGGATAGGGTATTAACTTATAATAAAAATTTAACTTACTTATTAAATTTGCAATTTTATTGTGTTAATACATCCTATCCAATGGACAATTGCTGAATAACTACCGCTTGGAAGGCGGGTAAGCTGCCAGGGACTGTAGTGAACTCATAAAACAAATTGAATAGGCCCATTTGACCTAGGGTCAAGGAACCCTCAAAGGTCGTCGGCTACCAACTAACCGGAAGTCTACCAACGTTGTGCCCCCCCCTCCCCTTTTTCTTTCCTCAGGGTTCTGAGAGAAGGAAAGAGAGAGAGCGAGAAGGGCTGAGTTCAGTCGGATGAAATAAACTTCCCTAGGGAAGCAAATCACAGTTTTTGGGGTTTTTTTTATATTTGTACATATTTACATTATGTACATCTTAACATATATACACATCTCCTCATTTCTGGGTCTGGTGGTGCACCTGTTGGGCAGCCACAACAGGCCCTAGATGGAAAAGCTCTGAGTCAGCCCAGGCAACATCCTTCAAGTAAAACTGAGTGAAGGTGTTCTGAGATTTCCAGTGGCAGGTTGACAAAATCTGCTCTAAGGAGACTCCTGATTGGAAAGCCTTAGAGGCAGCAAAGGCCCTGACATCATGGGATTTAACCTGATGCAAGGTGAGGGCCTCCTGGTCAGAGAGCTCATAGCATAGGATCACAGTCTGTTTGATCCATGAGGAGATGGTGGCAGGAGAGATGTCTTTGTCAAAACCTTTCTTGAAAGAGACAAAGACCAGCTCCTTATTCTGCCTAAGGTCTGAGGTCCTGTCTAAGTAGTAGCGCAGGGCTCTAACTGGACATAGGGACCTGTCACCTTTGAGTGACTTATCCAGAGAAGGGGGCAGGGCTGGTAAGACCACTGGGGCCACACTATCTGGACCCTCCTTGGCCAGCTGATGCTTGGATAGAAAGCTGGGTGAAGGGTATAAGGACACCTTAGACCAGTCTGACTGGTGTCTGATGTTCTTATGTAGCCAAGCATGGATCTCACTCCTGCGTTTACCAGAACCCAAGGCCATCAGAAAAACAGTCTTGAAGGTCAAGTGTTTCAAGGAGGCCTCCTTCAGGGGTTCAAATGGAGCCTTTGTCAACTGGTGCAGAACCAGAGAGAGGTTCCAGGAGGGGATGCCCCTCCTGCCCTTGGGTCTGTCTCTATGGAAACTATCCAGGAGACGAGTGAGATTCTCATCTTTGCTGACATTAATGGTGACATTACCCAATTTGTCAGCAATAGCTGATCTGTAGCCATCAATAGTGCCTGGTTGTAACTTCTTGTCCTGAAACAAGTGCACGAGGAAGTCAGCAATGGCTTTCAGAGGTGGTGCCCTGACGTCCACCTGATTACAGAGGCACCACTTTGTAAAAATGGTCCACTTTGCCTCATAGACAGATCTGGTTGATCCTCTTTGAGGAGCCTCAATTCGTGCTGCCACTGCCTCAGAGAAACCTTGCTCCTTGATAGCTGAGGCTCTAGGAGCCAGGCATGTAGGGTTCAGATTTGACAGGTTCCTGTGAAAGACCTGGTTGAAAGGCTGAGACACTAAGTTGGGTATGTTGGGCAGGCACATCTGACTGGACATTGCCACTAGATCCCAGAACCAGGGCATGTTGGGCCACCCTGGGGCAATCAGAATAATCCTGTTGCAAGGGTAGTCCTGCAACTTCTCCACCACTTTGCCCAAGATGGCTGCTGGTGGAAAGGTGTATGGATCCAGATTCTCCCATGACAGGCTGAGTGCATCCACTGCCCATGTCTGGGGGTCCGGAACTGGTGACACAAAATGTGGTAGTTTGTTGATGAATCTGGTGGCAAACAGGTCCACTTGTGGCTGGTGCCACCGGGAGCATATAGCTTTGAACACCTCTGGATGAAGTAACCACTCTGTTTGAATGGTCTGGCCCAGTCTGGATAGCTTGTCTGCTATCACGTTCAGCCGGCCAGGGATGTGACGTGCCCTGAGGGTCACCTGCTTCCTGGTGCACCAGGACAGGATTCTCCACAGTAGGGCACACAGGGAGCCCGACTTCATCCCCCCCCCCCCCCTCTTTGTTGATATAGGCAACCACTGTTGTGTTGTCTGTAGCTATCAATACTGTCTTGTTGCAACAGAAGTTTTGAAACTCTTTTAGAGCTAGAAAGACAGCTATTAGCTCTAAGTGATTTATGTGCAACTTGCTTTCTGGAAGGGACCAGGTTCCCTTGCAGTGTGCTCGTCTAAGTGAGTGCCCCACCCTTCTTTTGATGCATCTGTAAATATTTGCAGCGCATGTTTTAGAGGGTGTAAAGGTTGACCTCGTAGCACATTGCTTTCCTCCAGCCACCACCTTAGGTGGGGGTGGAGCGACCTGGGAACTGGGATCACCTTGTCTAGTGATTCTGGGACCCTCCAGTCGTTTTTGCCACTGTATGGGCCTCATGTGAAGTCGCCCTAGGTGGACTTGCTTTTCTATTGCTGTGAGAAGACCTATGAGGGACATGAACTGTCAGACCGGACATACCGGACCGGACAGTATTGACTGGATCTTGTCTCTCAAGGACTGTCAACGCTCTGGTGTGGGTCTGACCTTGCCTTCTTTCAGATCGAACTGGTAACCTACGAAGTTGAAAACCTGTTTTGGAACCAGCTCTGATTTTTCCTTGTTCACTAGCCAACCTAGATCTTGGCAGAGAACTACCAAGTTCTGTGTGTGTTGTAGACAAGTTTCGTGGGACGAGGCTCTCACCAACCAGTCGTCTAGATACTGGTGGGTCCTTATACCCCTCTGTAGTGCCATGAGTTTGACCTCTTTGGCTACCACTGTGAACTCCATGGGAGCTGTGGAGAGGCCAAAGGGTAGAGCTTTGAATTGGTAGGACCGACCCTGGAGGTGAAAACGCATGTACTTCCTGGATTGACTGTGAATAGGTATGTGGAAGTACACGTCTTTGAAGTCTATGGAAGTGACCCACTCCCCTGCCTGTAGGGAGGTTCTTATTGTCTCTGGGGTCTCCATCTTGAACGACTCTGTGTTCAAAAAGGTGTTCAAGGTGCTCAGATCCAGGATAGGT